>CANTUV010000039.1:10000000-11250000 GCA_947685225.1 Garcia nutans | reverse complement strand
AAAGGAAAATTGTGTCTTTGAGAACTGCTGATGGTAGAGAGGTGATAGTATCTAATGAGCAGGAACAGCTAGCCTCCTTATTTGTTTCAGCTGTTGCAGCCAGGAGGTTGATTAGAAAGGGGTGTGATGCCTATCTTGCTCATGTGGTAGATACTAGAGTAAGAGGTTCTTCTATTGATAGTATTGCCACAGTTGCAGAGTTCCCAGATGTGTTTCCAGAGGAGTTGCCAGGGTTACCTCCTGAGAGAGAGGTGGAGTTTGGTATTGAATTATTGCCTGGTACCACTCCTATCTCTAGTACTCCTTACAGAATGACACCTGTTGAATTGAGAGAATTGAAAGTGCAATTACAGGAGTTGTTGGATAAAGGATTTATTCGCCCCAGTGTCTCTCCTTGGGGAGCTCCTGTGCTATTTGTGAAGAAGAAAGATGGTACTATGAGGTTGTGTATCGATTATAGGCAATTGAACAAGGTGACTATTAAAAATAAATATCCTTTGCCTAGAATTGATGACCGCTTTGATCAATTGAAGGATGCAGCTGTGTTTTCTAAAATTGATCTGAGATCAGGGTACCATCAGTTGAGAGTCAGAGCTGAAGATGTTCCTAAGACCGCCTTTCGGACCAGGTATGGGCATTATGAATTTCTAGTTATGCCTTTTGGGTTGACGAATGCACCTGCAGTTTTTATGGATTTGATGAATAGGGTGTTTAGGCCCTATTTGGATCAGTTTGTGGTAGTGTTTATTGATGATATTCTGGTGTATTCGCATAATGAGGAGGAACATGATAAGCATCTACGGATTGTGTTACAAATTCTGAGAGAGAAGCAATTGTTTGCTAAACTGTCAAAATGTGAGTTCTGGCTTGATCAAGTAGCTTTTCTTGGTCATATAGTTTCAGCAGAAGGTATTAGAGTTGATCCGAGTAAAGTTGAAGCTATTCTGAATTGGAGTCCACCAAAATCTGTGACAGAAGTTAGAAGTTTTCTGGGTTTGGCAGGCTATTACCGACGGTTTGTGAAAGGATTTTCTTTGATAGCTACTCCACTCACCAGATTGCTTCGTAAGGGAGTTAGATTTGTGTGGACGGATCAGTGTCAAGCTAGCTTTGAGCGGTTAAGAGAAATGTTGACTCAAGCGCCTGTTCTTACTTTACCTGTGGAAGGCAAACCATATGTGATCTACCGTGATGCTTCACATAGTGGTTTGGGGTGTGTGCTGATGCAAGAAGGTAAAGTTATAGCTTATGCTTCTAGACAGTTAAAACCGCATGAGCTTAATTATCTAACCCATGATTTGGAGCTAGCAGCCATTGTGTTTGCATTGAAGATTTGGCGACACTATTTGTTTGGGGAAAAATGTTTCATCTACGCTGATCACAAAAGCTTGAAATATTTGGGTGTCCAGAAAGAGCTTAATCTTCGACAGAGGAGATGGTTGGAATTGATTAAAGACTACGACTATTTGATTGATTATCATCCAGGTAAAGCAAATGTTGTTGCTGATGCCTTGAGTCGGAAGTCTTTGGCAGGTTTGACTGTTTATTCGCTCTCGTTGCTTGTTGAGTTGAGAGCATTGCATGCCAGTTTTGTATCTTGTGATGATGGTGCATTGTTGGCACAGTTGCATTTGAAACCAGTTTTGTTGGATCAGATTAAAGAGGCTCAGTTGGTTGATGAGAAGGTTCAAAAGATTGTAGCAAATTGTCAGAGTGGAAAGAGTAGAGATTTTATTGTGAGAGATGATGGGAGTCTCTGGTTTAAGAACAGATTGTGTGTACCCGATGATGCAATTTTAAAAAGGATCATTTTGGAAGAAGCACATCAGTCAGTGTTTGCTATGCATCCGGGCAATACCAAGATGTATCATGATTTGAAGCAACATTACTGGTGGTCCGGTATGAAGAGAGACATTGCAGATTTTGTGTCCAAATGTCTCACTTGTCAGAAGGTAAAAGCAGAGCATCAAGTTCCAACCGGGTTACTTCAGCCGTTGTCAGTGCCTGAATGGAAATGGGAAAGAGTGACAATGGATTTTGTGTCTGGTTTGCCTTTGACACAAAGGAAGCACGATGCCATATGGGTGATTGTTGATAGGTTGACTAAGACAGCTCATTTCCTTCCGGTTCGAATGGATTACTCTTTGGAGAGGTTAGCTGAGCTGTATATCCATGAGATTGTAAAGTTGCATGGGGTTCCAACTTCTTTAGTGTCTGATCGAGATCCCCGGTTTACTTCAAGGTTTTGGAAGAGTTTGCATAGTGCTTTGGGTTCTCGACTGCACTTCAGCACTGCTTTTCATCCGCAGACAGATGGACAGTCAGAGAGGGTGATACAGATTATTGAGGATATGTTGAGAAGCTGTGTCATCGATTTTTCTGGAAGTTGGGACAGATTTCTACCGCTTGTGGAGTTTGCTTATAACAACAGTCACCAATCCAGCATTGGTATGGCACCATTCGAAGCATTGTATGGTAGACGGTGTCGGACACCTCTTTGTTGGAGTGAACTTGGAGATGGTAAGTTGATTGGTCCTGATTTGATTCAAGAAACTGAAGAGAAAGTGAAGTTGATTCGAGGCAGGTTGAAAGCAGCTTCAGACCGACAGAAGTCTTATGCAGATCTGAAAAGGAGAGACATAGAGTTTGATGTTGGAGATACAGTATTTTTGAAAGTGTCTCCTTGGAAGAAGATTTTGAGGTTCGGTCGGAAAGGGAAATTGAGTCCTCGATTCATTGGACCGTATGAAGTTTTAGAGAGAGTTGGGCCAGTTGCTTATCGGCTTGCTTTACCACCTGAGTTGGATCGGATCCATAACGTATTCCATGTTTCTATGTTGAGAAAGTACAGATCGGATCCATCTCATGTGTTGCCAATTGAATCTATCGAAGTAAGCCCAGATTTGACATTTGAAGAGGAACCAGTTGCTATCTTGGCACGTGAAGTGAAAGAATTGAGAAACAAGAGAGTGCCATTGGTGAAGATTTTGTGGAAGAATCATGGAAAGGAAGAGGCAACTTGGGAAAGTGAACAAATCATGCGAGAGCAATATCCTCAATTATTTCGGACTTGATATCAGGTAATTTTGAGGACGAAATTTCTTTTTAGAGGGAGAGAATTGTAATATCCTCATGTTTGCCTTAGAAGTCTTGGTTATGTTGTGGTTGTAAATTGGATTGAATGTATATGTTATGTGATAAGAAAAGAAATTTGAAAGAGAATGCTTGTGTATATGTGTTTTGGGTAAGAAAGAGGGTTTAGAGAAAAGTGTATATGTTGATTATATTGTAATATATATAACATATAAATTGGTCAAATGAAGAGTCAAGGGGGAAGAGATATTTATCTTGTTGAGTATGAAATTACATATTTGGGCATGCAAGTGACAAAAGCTAAGTTAAGTGATGAGGGGTGTTTTGGTAATTGTTTAGTTAAAATCACTTGGTGGAGATTTAAGCAGAAATTGACTTTGTTTCTTCATCATTTTCTCTTCTTCTTGTTGGTAGTGGCCGGCTCCTCCAAAGACAAAAGAAAACTAGAGAGCTAGAGAAGTGTTTGAAGTTCTAAACTCAAATTGAAGGAAGATTGAAGTGATCAAGTGTTGATTCAAGAAGTTTACAACTAAAGTAAGTTCTTTTCTTTGATTTCTTTATTCTTTTGAAGTGAATTAGGGTTTGTTGATTAGTTGATGATAGGTGTTTGTGATGTGTTTTCAAGTGTTAAAATTGGTGTTAGTTAAGAGTTTAAAAAGGTATTGATGTTGGAAGTGGTGGATGTTGATTTTGAAGGATGGAGAAGGATGTTGGTTTTAGGGTTTTGGAATGGTTTGTATTTAAATGTGATGTTAATGTGTTGTTAAAGTGATTATTGTGATGTTTATGTAAGATATGTGTTTATGTCATTGATTGTGTTCATTTGAATGAGATGATTGTTGTGTAAAAGTATGGAAATGCAATTGAAAGAGTGTTGGTTTTTGGTTAGGGTATTGATCATGAGTGACACGGCCAAAAGCAAAGAGAGACACGGCCAAGTCATGGAAATTTTGGCCGTGTTGGGTTGATTTTTAGGAGACACGGCCGTGTCCCATGCCAGTGTCTGTCACTGCCAAAATTAAGTTGAGAGACACGGCCACAAGCTTGGCCATGTCCCTCAAATGTGTTGGTTACTGTTTTTATTTTTGTTCTTTTTGTATGGTTTTGATTCTTCAAAGATATTATTGATACTTAAACCTAAACATAAACACTTTAAATATACTTCAAAGATAAGAATAACTAATCAAATATATGTGGAACATACATTCATTGATGTTGAGATTGTAGCACACATTTGTTGATATTGATGATACATATGAACAATGTTAGGCTATATGCATTGTAAATGGTAATGTGGTATGTACTTTGAAATGTTGTATCAATAATGTTATATGAATAATATGAATTGAGTTATTATTTGATTTGAGGCCATTGTGATTGGCTATGATGATTCAATTGAAAGATATATGGCATGTTTGCCTAATTGATGAGAATTGAGAATGAAATGTAAATGAATTGTGTGGCTAATGTGTTATTCCATTTTCAGAGTTTGTTATTGGTGGCATGCCTAATGATAGTAACAATCTCTTGAAGTTAGGTTGGATTGAATCCTTGAAGCCTAATTGAGATGTTACAACCCTTGAAGCTAGGTTGGGTTGGTTCTTGAAGCCAAGTTGGGTTGAAGCTTAGCATGCTTTGCTCCCCTTGAAGCTTGGTTGAACCTAATCCTTGAAGCCTAGTTGGGTATATGATATTGATAAATGTGATAACAAAACCAAAACATTAACTCTGAAAATTGAATGGCATATTAGTGTGTCTTGGGCCCATGCTTGTCTTTGTTTAGTGTTGTTCATGAATGGTTTAATGAGTAACTAATGAGGTATATAAAAAGATGTTGAAATGTGTTATGTCTACATATGTTGGATTATGAAATGTAAAGATATGTTGTTAGCTTTGCATATATGATGTTACATGTATAATATGGATTGAGAATTTACATTGCATTGCACTTAAGCATAACATTAGCATGATTTATCTTACTAAGCCCTTGGCTTAGCGCGATAGTGTTTAATCGCGCAGGTGATAGAGTTGATAGAGTTGAACCCGAGAGCTCTTCGAGACCGAGTGAGAGTAGACATTGAAGAGTTGATATAGGGACTTAAAGATCAGAGAAGATTTGCCAATCATGTATAACTCTTTTATATTTTGTAAATATTGTTTATGATGCGAATATATGTATATATTTGTAAATATGGATTTAAAAGCTTTTATATATGTAAATATTTTCTATATTCCGCTGCGTATTTAGTAAATGTATATGTATACATATATCTATTTGTTTTACATTACAAGTTCATGACTTATTTTCTCTAATGTATAATGAGAAAGCTTATAGTATCATTTAAAATGTTTTGAATATTAATAAAATCCGTAGCATTCCTATATTCGATACATGTATACTACATTGTGGTGTATGTAGTGTGTTTGTATTGGGTGTGGGGGTGTTACAAACAAAGTAAAATGGTGTGAGATTGAAGGCATGGGTTGTGTTTTTGAATGAATTAAAAAGAGAAGAAGAGGGAAATTGGAGAGAGTTCTTGGCTTCTTGGTGTAAATTTCTGCTACATGGTTTGGGAGAGGGAGAGAGTGACACTCTCCCTTAGCCCTTCACCTCCAATCTCCATTTACATTCTCTCCACCTTCTCCATCTTCCATTAATAAGATCTTTGAGGTTCTTTGGGATAAATTGGGTTAACAAGCTCTTGAAGGTTTAAGAAGCTTCAATGAAAGGTTTGGTGACTTGAGAAAGCTCCATTCCATCTTCCAAAGGCAAAATCAATTGAAGTGTTGGTGACTTGAGAAAGCTCCATCCAAAGGTTTGGTGACTTGAGAAAGCTCCATTCCATATTGCAAAGGGGAATCAACCATTGAAGAGGGCTTGAGTTCTTTATCAAATATCAAAGTGGAGCTAGGAGGAAGACTAGTAATCCTACTCTTGGCATCTTCACAAGGGGTTTTTCTATTCTCTCTTTTAATTCATTTCTATTTTTGTTGTTGTATTAAGAGATTGATATTGCAATGAATAATTTGTATTTTTTTTATATTGAGTTGAATGATTGTTATAAATTGATGATGTTGAGCTAAATACCCATGCCTAGGGTTTGTAGTATATTTGGTTGAATGTCTTGATTTGATATTTCCATTGATGTTCCTTGTTGATTTGTTGATTGTATTGCATTAAATGGTAGGTTGATAGATTAGCTACCTATTGATCTTTGAATATTAGATGACGGACCGAGAAGTGAAATCCGATAGCGGAACTATATAATCGACCACCCTATGAATGAATTAGAAATATAAGTTCTAGGGTTTCATTAATTTGATAATGTGAAATAATTGGTTATTGCTAATTCATGAATGTGAGAACTAATGGATTGGTAATTGACTAATTAATCTTAAGGAACAAATTAATTACAATGTTATGTTAATGGATAATTGAGAATTGAGCTTTGATTGAATGGACCTATGTCCCTAGGCACCTTTACAAGAATCAATTTGATCTTATACACCCATCACACTTTAACCCTACGCACGTTAATTCTAGGTCTAAATTATTCTCGCACCATCCCGACAAAACAAACTCTCGCATTTAAATACTTGTCCATCAAGCTATTACGAACCACACCTTCTTGGGGAAACGACCTTGGGGCGATCACCTTTGCTACAGCTACCTCGTATACTTGCTGTAACACCCCTATACCCTGTATACGCACACTACATTCCATCATATCTGTAATATACGTATACTGAATATAGGAATGCTACGGTTTACTAAACAAACAACTCACTCCTTTATACAATAATATAAGCAAACTTAAACATTTAGGTTATATCATAAAACACAATAAATAAAACATTCATTCAATACGCAGTGGAAAATGTAGAGGTATTTATAAATACATAGACATCAAAATCAAATTTTACAAAACATAAAGTTTATACATGTTTGGAAGTCAGTCTTTGATCTTTAAGCCCACTATCAACACTTCAAAATCTAGACTCGACTCGGTCTAGACGAACTCTCTGGTTCTACCCTGTCACCTGCACGATGAACCACAATCGCGCTAAGCCAACGGCTTAGTGGTACAAACTACAATAACAATACGCTTCAATACCATGCCAATGTCACACATTTCAACAATAAAGAAAATATTTATAAATGATATATTAATGTTTTTCATAACACTACATTCCATTATTTTATTCAATTGTTTCACCATTCATGAATCACATTGAAACCAAGACAAGCATGGGCCCAAAAGACACTAATATGCCATTCCACTTTCAGAGTTAATGTTTTGGTTCAATTATCACATTTATCATTATCATTATCCCAACTAGGCTTTAAGGATTAGGCTCAACCAAGCTTCAAGGGGAACAAAGCATGCTAAGTATCAACCCAACTTGGCTTCAAGAACCAAACCCAACCTAGCTTCAAGGGTTGTAACATCTCAACTAGGCTTCAAGGACTAGACCCAACCAAGCTTCAAGGGGAGTTAAGCATGCTAAACTTCTACCCAACTTGGCTTCAAGGATCAAGCCCAACCTAGCTTCAAGAGATTGTTACCATTAGGCATGCCACCAACAACAAAACTCTGAAAATGGAATAACACATTAGACACACAATTCATTCACTATTTCATTATCAATTTCATTCTCATTTTCTCATCATCATTTAGGCAACCATGCCTCAATTATCTCATTTGCATCATTATAGCCAACAACAATAGCTTCACATCTCATCAATAGAGTATACATAACCAAAACCACTCTATAAATCCCCATGGTCGTGGCCTCACAAACCCCCACGGGCGTGGGTTAGAAAACGAATCTGTCCAATCTGCTTAACACCCCCACGGGCATGGCATCCAAAATGCTTCTGTTTCGGACCAAACTCATATATTCTAGGCTTCCAACTTTAATAAACATAAACACATAGAAAATCTAAGATAATAATTTGATCAAACTCAATATTTACATCAAAGTCACAACTCTTACTCTTCCAATACCAACCTAATTCCTTTTTCTTCAATTAAATTCCAAAACCACAATAAATTAAACCCAACACACTCAAACACCACAATCAAACATACTCATGCTCTTGATAATCCAACACCAAACTCAAACACAACTCAAAATAAAACAAGAGAATCAAGAAGAAACTTACCAAAGTTAATGAAACTTCTTAAATTTTCAACTTAATCACTTGAAATCTCCTTCAATCACAAGCTTGGAAAACTAAAAAACTCTCCTCCTCTCTTACTTAGGTGATGCAAGGCCAACAAGGAAAAGAAAAGAAAATGAAGAAAATGAAGAAACAAAGAGGCAAAGTCAAACATTTATTCTCCACTTAAACCTCCACCAAGCAATATATCATTAAAACAAACAAGGATGTAAGTTGTCTCTGCTCACTAGATACCATCACACTTCTACCATCACCGGTTCTCAAGGTAACACACTTCTTTTGACAATCTACTACAGCTCCATGCTTAGACAACCAATCCGTGCCTAAGATCAAATCATACTCCTTAAAAGGCATTTCATTCAAATCACCCAAAAACTCCTCACCTTGCACCACCACTGAACTATCACGATGCACCTTACTCACCACAACACTATGTCCTAAAGGATTTGTCACCAAGACATCAAATACTAAGGACTCTGAATGCAATTTAGACATAGGCAAGATAGATGCACTTATGTATGAATGAGTAGATCCTGGATCAATCAAAGCAAGAACTAAAATGCCAAATAAAGAAAATGTACCCGCAATAACTGCTGAAGCATCTGGCTGCCTTTGCATCACATACACTCTCTGAGAAGACCCAACCTCATCTGGCCTACTGCCTCCGGATGTAGAGCCTCCTCTCTGACTAAATCCAGGTTGACCACCTGTAACACCCTCATACCCTATATAAGTACTATACATATACCTCGTATACATACAGTAAGTATATAAAGTATAAGAATGTCACTGTTCATTATAAATAAAAAAAAATCCTTACTTCTCAAAACAATCCAAATATATAGTAACAAAACATTTTAGTCAATATACAATATTAAAAAAATTTTACATGCATGCATCACCTTCTAGTTGGTCTCGACAAACTCTTACTCTTCTTGTGGTAAAACGAAAGACTTCAGATCTACCATCTACTCACCTGCGCGATTAACACATCCGCGCTAAGCCCGAGAGATTAGTAGTACAAATGAATAATATAAACATACAATACAGAAATTCTAATGTATATCCATATACTAACTTTAAGTACTGTTAGTTTCTTATCGTAGTTTCCCTTTTCAATTACACTTTACACATATCTCAACTAATCTCATATATTACATACATGCATACATATCAATAACACCAACCACAATTCCATCACTACTACTCACAAGGAACATATCAATATACATATTACATAACATATTTCATAACATTTCATTTCTAATTAAGGCAACTATAGATTTCATTATTCATTCATTTCACGTTTCATAAACTACATCAAAAATCAAGACAGACCTGGGCCCAGAACACACTAATATGTTATTCAAAGTTGAGAGTTACTGCTTTGATCCATAATCACAATAATCAAGCCCGTAGGCAACATATATCATATCTCTATCCATGGATAGTGTAACAGACCCAGTCTCTTGGACCATCAACCCGACTAATCGAGAAGATCCTCAACCCGGCAAGACTGTTACTTTTCATATATTTCACATTTATAATTCATATAGTGTAACAGACCCAGTCTCTTGGACCATCAACTCAACAACTTGAGGAGATCCTCAACCCGGCTAGACTGTTACATTTCATATGTTATAGGCATGCCGTCAAATCCAGAACTCTGAAAGTTGAATTAACATATTAGACACAACTCTTTTCATTTATATCTTTGTACATTTCTTTCTCAATTCATTTCATATTCAAAACAGGCAACCATGCCTCAATTATAATTCATTTACATTCTCATAGCCAACAGAATGGCTTCACATCTCATTTGATTCATCATAGCCAATCACAATGGCTTCACCTCTTATCATATTTCAATTCACATTATAGCACTTCATCGTTCAAGTATACATAAACAATTATATTGAGCATATATCTTAAATTCATCATCATATAATCAACATGTCTATTTATTTCATTTCAATCATTATTACCAACCACAATTACAATACATTTCATCATTTCTCAAAACACATTAGCACAATTCATCATTACAATATTTATCATAACAAATTGCATTGTACATACCTATTTGAATGATCTTCATATCTTTCACATCATCCAATCATAACCTTAATCAAATTATATTGACAATATAGTAATTCACTTAACACATTTACAAACAAATGTGTTAAGTCTTAATTCATGTAAATAAGTGCAATCATATAAACTTTGTACTTACCTTAAAACCAACTTACACCACTCTATACACCTACTCTTCCAAGAATCCTCAACACTTAGATTAGGGCAATTCAACCTCTTCACAACCTAATCCAAAAGGAATATTAGCAAAATGACCATATGAATAGTAAATTATGGTTTTAGACTAAATTTTATCCTTATTTTGAAAATTTGTATAAAATAATATACTTGACTAAAAACTCTAAAATGTTTACAGAACTTAATTTTACATCTTAAAATCATTCCTTTAAAATTTCAGATCAAACTGAACACAAAATCTTGGTCAAATAGTTCACCCAAACAGACTGCCCCAATTGCCCTGCATCCTGGCAGCAGTTCTAAACTTTGTGAATTCCATAAATTAAATTCAATCAACTTGGTTCCAAATTATTTTTCTCAAATACTAGAATCATTAAGCAACAACATATCCAAAACTCAATTGAATATAATTTTTCTACATTTTATTAAAAATCCCGAAATATAGCTGTCTCAGTTAAGGTACCTGCTGGAACAGGTCTAATAAAAATAATCTTTCCAAAATCATAACCATTCCAAAATCGAATCAACATATTTTTCAGTCATTCTAGACTCATATAGGCACAACATATAAAAAATTCACTTCAGGAACATTTTTCTATATTTAATTAAAAATCATACAAGTCACAGCCTTTACTAGTTGTAAAACAGAAAGAAATTCCACTAAACACAACTCTTGCTCTTCAATCACCAACACCAACCTAATTAAATCAAACATACTCCAACATACTACAATAATACAACCCTAATTTCAATTATCAACAATCAAACCTTCATACAACTTCAAATAAACCAAAGAAATCAAGAAAGAGAACTTACTTGGATTCTTAGCCAAATCTTCACTATCCACTTGAAATCCTTAAGTATTTGGTGTAAATAAAAGCAAAATCACCTCCTTCTCTCTCTAGCTTCTCTCTCTCTCTCTCTCCCTCGACCAAAAAGAAGAAGAAGAAGAAGAACACGTTTTTCCTTTTCTTCTCTTCTTATTCTTATCTCAAATATATATATAATAATAATAATAATAATAATAATAATAATAAAAACAATAAATCTCCACCACACACTCTCTTCCAACCTTTGACTTTCTTTTCTCTTTTTCTTTTCTCTTTTTCTTTTTGTCCTTATCATCATAATTATTAATTAATTAATTATAAAAATATATACATAACTCACTTTCCCTACACCACTTTATATCCCATGTATATGTGATGTATATGTATATATCTTTTATATGGTATTTATATTCCCATATTTCCTTATATATATATCATCTTATAATATTTCTCCTTTTTACTTCCATTAAACATATACATTAACTCCAAATATAACAATAACTCCAAAACTTTTAGGGTATATTTTGGGATATTACACCACCTCTACTAAAACCTCTGCCCCCTCGACCACCTCTGCTAACACTAGGTCGAGAAGCTGCAGTATCAGTCTGTCTATCATCCTGTAGCTCAGGGCAATCTTTAACAAAATGAGCTGGTGACCCACATCTAAAACATACTCCTGATCCACCCGTCTTCCAACAAACACCCCCATGTGTCCTACCACAATGAACACATATAGGTGGAATGGATCTCTGAACCACTGGAGTCGGAGCACTCGCTACAGAAACTGTAGGTCTCGATCTCTGCCTTTGATACTGAACTGACCTACCTGACTGCCTCTGGCTCCTACTAATTCTTGGAATAAAACTTCCTCGGCCTCTCTTCATAGATGAAGACCCTGCCTCAAACTGGGATCTCTTAACTCTGGTCTCTTCTTCAGTAGCAGCTGTTGCAATAGCTTGTGCTCTCTCAACACTTCTGGCTGCTACAACCAATTGAGAAAAGTCTTGGTACCTAGAACCAGCAACAATACACATAATAGAGGGCTTCAATCCCTCCTCAAATCTCCTACACCGGTCAATCTCATCAGAAATAATCCCACCGGCATAGTGACTCAACCGGATGAACTCTATCTCATACTCTATCACAGTCCGGTTATCTTGTCTCAAATTCAGAAATTCCATCTTCTTGACATCCTTATACTCCCTCGGGGTATATTTCTGCTCAAACTCCCTCAGAAAATCACCATAAGACAATGTAGGTGGATCATCCATGGCATGAGAAACTGTCTTCCACCAATCATAAGCATCTTTCTGCAAAAAGGATCTAGCATAATCAAATTTCTCTTCAGGAGTAGCTTGCAACTGAATAAATACCCTCTGCACTCTATCCAACTACTGCTCAGCTACTGCAGGATCTGTAGTACCAAAGAAATCCTCAGCCCCATATTTTCTCAATTTATCATAATGTCTCACCGGTACTTGCGACTATGGTGGCGGTGGCGGCTGCTGCACTGGAGCTCACCTCAACAATTCTACCACATGCCGTAACCAACCTGGCAAAACCTCATCAGCAGCTGATCTCCCTGGCACAGGAGCAGGTGCCTCTCCGGCTCTATCAACCCTAGCTCCATCTCTACCCTCTTCAGGAGCTACACTCTCAGTACTACCTTCTACAGACTGACGTGACTGAGACGCCATTACTACCTATATCTGCAAACACAGCAGAATATACCTCATCAAAGATCAAAGACTGCCAATACCAAAACATATATCTTATTCAAAAATCATATTTTAAAATCAAAATTTTCTTTTTCCTTACAATTTACCTAGGTTGAGAATCTCTAACCTAGGCTCTGATACCAAAACAATTGTAACACCCCTATACCCTGTATACGCACACTACATACCATCATATCTGTAATATACGTATACTGAATATAGGAATGCTACGGTTTACTAAAAAAACAACTCACTCCTTTATACAATAATATAAGCAAACTTAAACATTTAGGTTATATCATAAAACATAATAAATAAAACATTCATTCAATACGCAGCGGAAAATGTAGAGGTATTTATAAATACATAGACATCAAAATCAAATTCTACAAAACATAAAGTTTATACATGTTTGGAAGTCAGTCTTTGATCTTTAAGCCCACTATCAACACTTCAAAATCTAGACTCGACTCGGTCTAGACGAACTCTCTGGTTCTACACTGTCACCTGCACGATGAACCACAATCGCGCTAAGCCAACGGCTTAGTGGTACAAACTACAATAACAATACGCTTCAATACCATGCCAATGTCACACATTTCAACAATAAAGACAATATTCATAAATGATATATTAATGTTTTTCATAACACTACATTCCATTATTTTATTCAATTGTTTCACCATTCATGAATCACATTGAAACAAAGACAAGCATGGGCCCAAAAGACACTAATATGCCATTCCACTTTCAGAGTTAATGTTTTGGTTCAATTATCACATTTATCATTATCATTATCCCAACTAGGCTTCAAGGATTAGGCTCAACCAAGCTTCAAGGGGAACAAAGCATGCTAAGTATCAACCCAACTTGGCTTCAAGAACCAAACCCAACCTAGCTTCAAGGGTTGTAACATCTCAACTAGGCTTCAAGGACTAGACCCAACCAAGCTTCAAGGGGAGTTAAGCATGCTAAACTTCTACCCAACTTGGCTTCAAGTGTCACATCCCAAAGTTTAGGTAGTCGAGTATTAGGCAAGAAGGAAATAAATAAGTGGTCAAATAGAGGCTTGAGATAGTAAAAAAAAAACAAAATCAGTGTGCAAAGGAGGCCCGTGAAGTCAACGGGACCTAAAGGTAATTTTTCAAAAGGCCGAGGACCTAAGTGGAAATTTCTCAAAAGTTAGGGGAAACTATGCAAACTTAAAAATTAAGTGTCAGAAGTTCTTAATAGTGCCCATATCCGACCCCGAAAGAATATTCTCGAGATTAATCGGGTCATAACCTTGGGTTTCAATTTTTCCCAAAAACGCACGGTTTAAAAGTTACAATCGATTAATCGCTGAAGGGTATTTTGATATTTTCACACCCTAGACTATAAAATTACAGCACAAGAAAGTTGAGGGGGGGGGGGTCAAAATATGAATAAAAGGAAGCCTAATGGCTTGCCAAATAAATAAATAAAAGAAAGAGACATTTGGACTAATGAAAATTAGCCGTTTTCCCACTTAAGTGTACCAATGGGAAATCAACACTTACACCAATACATCTTAACCTCTCTTGGCTGCCATTTGGATCAAAATAAGCTAAGGAAAGAATATAAAATCCCTCTCTTACATGGTGAACTCGTCCAAACCATAAGAGAAGGAAGAAGGAGGTGATTTTTCCAAAGTTTAAGGATTTTGGTTGAAGATTTTGGTGACAAACAAGATTATAAGGTAAGAGAAACCTATCTCTAGTTTTAATTTCATGGATTAATGGTTAATTTAAGAGATTAGGGTTCATGTAGCTAGATTTGGAGAAAATTCAAGAAATAATTATTTGAAGGATTTGATGAAAGAAATAATAGTGTTTAATGGTGAAAATAAGCTAGCAACCATTAGAAACATCATAAGATAAGACTATGTCTATACCTAGGGTTCTTACCTTTGTATATGTGATGTTAAATTTCATAGGAAATCAAGGAGACAAGGAAGGAAAGGAAGTGATATAGATAAAAGGACTAAGAAATAGCAAGGTTTGGTACTTTAACTAATTGTTTGTTCATTTTCTTGAAATTTTTCTGTTTTAGAATTAGTGAAATGCTGTGACTTGTATGATTTTTAGTTAAATATAGAAAAATAATCTTTAATTGAATTTTGGATATGTTGTTGTTTATTGAGTCTAGTATTTGATAAAAATAATTTGGAACTTCATTGATTGAATTTAATTTACGGAATTCACAAAAATCAGAACTGCTGCTAGGATGCAGGGCAACTGGAGCAGTCTGGTTGGGTGAACTAGTTGACCAAAATTTTGTGTCCAGTTTAATCTGAAATTTTAAAGGAATGATTTTAAGATGTAAAACTAAATTCTGTAAAAATTTTAGAGTTTTTAGTCTATTAGATTATTTTATACAATTTTTCAAAATAAGGATGAAGTTGAGTCCAAAACCAGAATTTACTATTCATATGGTCAATTTGCTAATATTCATTTGGTCATTTTTCAAAAGTAATCCAATTGATTCCTTATGCATATAAATGAGCATAATATGTTATTAAAATGACAAAATATGATATTTCACATTGAAATAATATAAGAAACATAAGTCGATAATTGTATAATGCATATTCGATTAAGAAATGACATGAAAATTTTGGCTCCACTGGATATCTGGGATAGTACTGAGTAGAGTAAGGGTATGATATATCATACAATATGCAGTGCTACTTTAATATAGGACTTCGGTCAGAGTTATATAGGGCAATCCCCTGAGTTATATAGGACTCCGGTCCGAGGGCTTTGGCCACAGATTTCACAGGACTTGGTCAGCAATTTTTTATGGCCACAGCCACAGAATATATATACAGTTGTTTTAGTTAGTTCCTTACCATACGTTAGTATACCAAATTACCTTGTGGAGCGAACTGATAAAATTATAATAACTGAATATATGACATGTATGGATTGTTTTTACTATGATATTATTTTTCAATACGACTCATTGCTTTTAAAAGTGCATTATGCTTTTATTATTTATTTTCCATAATTAGTTAAAGTGCCCACTAAGCAATGCTTAGCGAGTTTAGTTTCTTCTAAACTCGTAGGCTTTTAGCAAGGAGCCAGTAGTGAGCAGAGGAGTTCTGTGATCTATCGGTCATCAACAAACTTAGGTGGTGCTCTTCATTTTGTATTTTGGTATTAGAAATTGGCATGTACTTATTTGAACAATACAAAGAGATAACTTGATGTAGCATGTAAATCTAGTAATGTATAATAACTGTATGGTTTTAAATTGAGTTGGGTTGTGAATATAGAAGTGTGAATTCTTCTTGCAGGATTGTAGTTGAGGTTATAAGGGTGGATTATTGGGAGTGTGCTTGAGTTGAATTGTGAAACAAAATGTTTTTCAAAAATAAGAAAAATCAATTTTGTCGACACTTGGGACCTAGAATTTTAAGGGAGACTCCGTCAAAATTTTTGGAAAATTTTTATAAGGAACATTAAGTAAGCTGACATAACCAGAGCTCATATCCCGATGTAGCATTCCTCCTCGGCTTATTCATAGGGTCGGGAAGAGGTGTTACATCAAGGATCAAGCCCAACCTAGCTTCAAGAGATTGTTACCATTAGGCATGCCACCAACAACAAAACTCTGAAAATGGAATAACACATTAGACACACAATTCATTCACTATTTCATTATCAATTTCATTCTCATTTTCTCATCATCATTTAGGCAACCATGCCTCAATTATCTCATTTGCATCATTATAGCCAACAACAATGGCTTCACATCTCATCAATAGAGTATACATAACCAAAACTACTCTATAAATCCCCACGGTCGTGGCCTTACAACCCCACGGTCGTGGCCTCACAAACCCCCATGGGCGTGGGTTAGAAAATGAATCTGTCAAATCTGCTTAACACCCCCACGGGCGTGGCATCCAAGGGCCACGGGCGTGGCATCCAAAATGCTTCTGTTTCAGACCAAACTCATGTATTCTAGGCTTCCAACTTCAATAAACACAAACACATAGAAAATCTAAGATAATAATTTGATCAAACTCAATATTTACATCAATCACCAAGTCACAACTCTTACTCTTCCAATACCAACCTAATTCCATTTTCTTTAATTAAATTCCAAAACCACAATAAATTAAACCCAACACACTCAAACACCACAATCAAACATACTCATGCTCTTGATAATCCAACACCAAACTCAATCAAAACTCAAAATAAAACAAGAGAATCAAGAAGAAACTTACCAAAGTTAATGAAACTTCTTAAATTTCCAACTTAATCACTTGAAATCTCCTTCAATCACAAGCTTGGAAAACTAAAAAACTCTCCTCCTCTCTTGCTTAGGTGATGCCCGGCCAACAAGGAAAAGAAAAGAAAAAGAAGAAAATGAAGAAACAAAGAGGCAAAGTCAAACATTTATTCTCCACTTAAACCTCCACCAAGCAATATATCATTAAAATATTCTAAAATATTCTCTTCCACTCATTAATTTTCCTTTTAAATTATTTCATTGATTTAAAATAAATAATTATCTTCTTTTGACTTTCATTACCTTAACTTGTATATGTTATATATATCACTATATATATAACATATACACTCTCTCTTTACTTCTTATCTCTTTCCATTAAACATATACATTAAATCCAAATACAACAATAATGCCAAAACTTTTACGGTATACTTTGGGATATTACTCTTGCGAGTGACGCTTTGTAGTAGTACTTAATTCGAGTGCAACAAGTTTTTGGTGCCGTTGCCGGGGATGGCTGTCGAAATAGTAATAGTTTGATTTTTTTTATTTACTCAGTTGTTTGTTTTCTTTAAATTGATAAGTGTTGTTTTTTATTTTTTTTCCGGGGAAGGCTGTTTAAGTAGTGATAGTTTGATTTTTCTTTACAATTTAATTGTTTGTTTGTTTTCTTTTAATTGTTTGTTTGTTTTGTTTGATTTTCTTTTAATTTAATTATTTGTTTGTTTTCTTTAAGTTGCTAAGTGCCTTTTGTAAAGATGCAGTTTTCAAGGCGCGAGGGAGTTTATGATAGGAACGATGATTCTGAAATGGCATGGCAATTAGCAGAATTGACGAATCAACTTAAGGTGCTAAATACAAGAGGAAGAGCACCTATGCCACGCCAAGAGATATGTGCAACATGTGGCAATGTAGGCCATAGTGCAAACACGTGTTCAATGGGTTTTGGACGATACCAAGAATGGCAAGAGGAAGAATATGACTACCAAGGTTTCCAGCAAATGGGTAGAAATGACACATATTCCAATCCTTATAATCCCAGCTGGGGAAGCCAACCAAAATTTTATTGGGAAAATCAGCAGCACATTCCACCTCCAAATTTTTTTCAACATTACCAAAGAGACTCTTACTCTCAAGAACAATATTCAAATCAAAATTACCTTAAGACACCCACATTTGAAGATAGTTTGAATGCCTTCATTCAAACTAGCGCACAAAATCAAGATAAACTTAAGGAACCCACTTTGGAAGATAGTTTGAATGTCTTCATTCAAATTAGCTCACAAAACCATGATCAATTTGAGAAATCCACAGTGGAAGATGATTTGAATGCTTACCTTCAAATTAGCACACAAAATCAGGAAGGGAGCAATGAGAGGTTTGATTCTTTGGAGGAATCATTGAAGAGGGTGGAAATGCAAGTTGGGAAACTGGCACATCAACTCCAAGCACACCAAAAGGAGGAATTTCCTAGCCAATTGGAGCAAGTCAAGGTAATCACAAATTTAAGGAGTGAACAGGTGATATATAACAGTTTTTGTGATTCCTTTAATGCAGAAACTAATCAAGAAGAAGATGGTGAGGAGATTCAACCAAACATAGAGGAGTTAATTCAATCAAAGGAGGAGGAGAATTTGGACTCATCAACTTCATCACATTCGTATGAACCTCCGAATCCTTTTCCACCAATTCCATTCCCAAGAAGGCTGAAAGAAGAGAAGCAAGATAAGCAACTTTCTAACATCTATATTATGCACTCCTAAGGAGAAAGTGGAAATAAGCTTAAGATGGGTATGCCTTTAGAAGAAGAACATGAAATGCCCAATTTAGAACTTGAGGAGTGTAAGGTAGTTTTAGATGCTGAGGTTGTTGAGAGGGGACTTGACATTGTTAAAGTGGATGAAGAAGTGATTCAACCAAGCTTGGTTGAACTTAAAGAGTTCCCAAAAATCATCTCCTCTACTCTTGGTGGTGAAGAAGAGCATACAATGGATAGAACCATGTTGCAAAATGAAATAGGATTTTACAACGTTCCTATAGCACTGGAGGAATTGAATAAAGCTATTAATCAAAAAATAAAATAAACATCCATCCATGATAAATTAAATAAATCAAGTATTGAAATTAAATTAAAGCATAAGAGATAAATCAAAGTACAATCAAGTATGGAATTGAATAAAGCAAATAAAAGTTCAATTATAGCTACTGTGACTTTTTTATGGAATTAAAATAAATTATAGTTTTATGTTTTAAAAGGTTGGTAAGACTCTTTGATTAAACAAATTAAGGTTTGAATGGTGAAATCATGAAACTAGGGTTTTAGACACTTTAAAATACTTTGATTTGTGATTTTTGGTTATTGGGTTTCTAAGCTACTGTGTAAGTTTAATCTATTTATGGTTTGATGGTTTTTAATATTTTAAAAGGATTAGGGTTCATGAAAATTAGGGTTTAAAGTTTTAAAAGGATTAGGGTTCATTATTTTAGGTCTAAAAGTTGAATTTTGGATTTAGAATTAGGGTCACGGGTGGTGAATTAATTTTTAGGAATTTGGAAATCAATTTGATAATTTCATGAAGTTTTATGAATTTAAACAAACAAATTAAAGTTTTTATAAGTAGAAAAGATGTTTTTTTTAAGGCTTTTTGAATGAAATAGAACCTACTTTAAAATTTTAAAAGAAACAGAATTTAAATCTTAGTTTTGTTGAAAGATATGTTCAATTAGAGTTTTAAGATTTTTAAGAAGTAAAAATAACAATTTTAAGCCTTTTGGAAGATAAACTAACGAAATAAGGTTTTTTGGCTTTAGAAAAACTAAATTAAAGTTCTGAGATTTTAACTTTTGAAAAACACAAAAATCCTAGTTTTTAGCTACTGTGTAAAAACAATTAAAGAAAATCAATTAACACATACCTTCTTTTGATGATTCCTCCAAAAACAATTCTTCTTGGATGAACTAGCTCTAAAGACAAGCCTTTTTTGCCTTTGAATTGCTTAAATCATGGTGCTGCTCCTTTAAAAATCAATTGAATTCAATTTATTACTTGTCCTTCACTGATTTGGTTTTCCAATTTCCAAGCTCACTGTGAAATTTTTCCTCCCCTCAAATTAATTGCCTTTGGTCCTTATTTATAATGGTTTGAGGTTGTTTATTCCTAATTAGTTAAGGTAAGTAATATTAATAAAAAAAGAAACTGAAACCTAATTGAATTAGGTTTCAAAAAATTTGCGTCGAAAAATTTGCGCTGCCGAAAAAATTGCCACAGGAAAAAATGCGTTGGCGAAAAAAACTGTCGCAGAAAACTGCGGCAGTGGGCGGGCTGGGGCGTCGCTCGTAGGAAATTCCTACGGGCGAGCTATTTCGCCTGCAGGATTTTCCTGCGGGTGAAATAGAAATTCTATTTTGCTCGCAGGAAAATCCTGCGAGCGAAATAGCACAGTGATTTCGCCCGCAGGAAATTCCTGCGGGAGAAATAGCTCACGGGCCCATGCGACTATTTTTTACCTGCTGATTTTTTCTACTCCGATTTTTATTTTTATTTTTTAATTTTTTTTGTTTATTTATATTTTTTATTAATAAAAATTAGATACTAAAGCAAAAATTATTTAACAAAAATTATTTTGGACCAATTAGATAACAAAAATCATTTTGGACTAAATAAAACATATTGAACCAGATTGGGTAAAAAATTAAGGGTCTACACACAACTCAATGCTGTAGCACAATTTCCTCACCTAGTAAAGTCATTCAAATCATGATTCATAGATATACTAATTTATGATTATCAAGCTAGACTCGTCGAATAAAGACCATGAAAAATTTAATGAAAATAATTTATTCGAACAAACATAATTTGAAAAAATATAATTGTTTCAATTAAATATTAAAGAAAGCAAAATAGAAGAGCAACATTCAAGCCAAGGAAAGTTTATTGAGTTGAACTTCTTTTATCTTCACATCTTGAATACTCTCATCTTGAAAAGAGAATAAGATAAAATATTCCTCCAATCCTCTTCCTACCATGAAGGTTGTTGGTGGAGGTACTCTTCCAAATTTAGGCAAAAGATTGCTTTTGGTATTGGGCTTATCCGACTCAGGTAGCTTACCACTGTCAATAAGATCTTGAATTTTATGTCTTAATCAAGCACATTTATTTGTCTCATGCCCTTGCATTTGATGAAATTGACAGAAGGCCTTGGCATCGAAGTTTGATGGCAGAGGATCATGTAGAGGAGCCAATGGTTGTAATAAACCCTTCTTTTGTAGCTTGTTAAAAACCCAAGATAGAGGTTTCCCCAGCTCTGAAAACTGTCTTCTACTTCCTTGACCAGTTGCATTGACATTGACTTCCTTATGTGTACTTTGATTGCCAGACTGATAATTCCATTTTGCAGAAAAATGATTCTTCTCTCTTTCTCACTCTTCTATTTGCAAGCCAGCTTGAAGAAGATCTTTAAAATCCCTTATAAGGGTGTGAGACATACTTTCATGATTGGGTAGGATGCCTTTGACTATCATCCTAATTTGGTCTGACTCATCAGGCTTCCTTTTGAGAAGTGTGGCCTTATTTCTCCATCTCTTTACATAATCAACAAAACTTTCATTTTATTTTTGCTTGATAGTCTTCACCTCCATCAAGGTAACTTCCAGCTTAACATTATACCCATACTACTAAATGAAAGCTTTGTACAAC
This sequence comes from Garcia nutans, assembly GCA_947685225.1. Taxonomy (NCBI): domain Eukaryota; kingdom Viridiplantae; phylum Streptophyta; class Magnoliopsida; order Malpighiales; family Euphorbiaceae; genus Garcia; species Garcia nutans. The sequence continues at coordinate 11,227,941 of CANTUV010000039.1, read as the reverse complement.
ATATCTTAATCTTTTTGGGTATTTTTCTCCAAGGTATTGAACCAATTCTGCATAATAGGATCCAATGAGAGCATGAAATACCTTAGAGTTTGAGCCTTAGTAGCTTTGGCAGACTTCATGGCAGTGATGTATTGCTTAACATGCAAGTGAGGATTTCCTGTACCATTATATCTAGCGAAGGAAGGCATCTTGAACTTATAAGGGACCTCCTCATCTTGTTTGAACATCTTGTCTATTTCTGACATCTCATTAGCTTTCAGCTTCTTTTCAAATTTCTTCTCTAAATCAGCAATCATCTTCTCCACATCAGATGTTTTGGTCTTTTCTGCAGTTGCTCTTTCAACAACCTTTGGCTCCTTCTTCTTATCTAGAGGATCTTAAAAATATTGAGCCCAGTTGTCATCATCATCAATGACTACTTTGTCATCATTAAAGGCTACTTTGCCAACCTTAGCCTTCCCTTTCCTTTGTCCTTCAGTTTCTCTGTGCTGGAAGATTCCTCACAGTGTTCCCCAAAAGTGCAGCCCATTAGTTCCTCATAGTCTTAGCCAGGGCCTCCTTTAGTTCTTCTATCTTGGCATTGAGGGCATCGTCCACCATCCTTTGAATCTATTCGGGATCCATTGCTCTTGGTGAGAAGCTAATTAAGTCGTTGCTGGATTCTACGTCACTGGCATAGGTTGGATTGTCGTACGCTTTTGAACTACTGTACTCCAGGTCTATGAGCTAGAAAGGATCAATGATATGTTATGCAATGCGTGTATGCATGTATGCATAAATAACAAATAAACAAAGATAATTAGGACATTCCTTCCAATCTTATAACTTCCACACATGAATGACGAGTCTCTTTTCCTAGGTATATGGTCAACAAAATACCAACATGGGATATTTTGTTTCTCAAAAAATTTTCTCGGACTGTTTAACCAATAGTTGCATTTTCTAACATAAAAGTTAGTCTATGATAATTCCAATTAATTAGGCTTTAATCCATTGAATCTCAATTAAAATTTCTTTTATGCTACATTGGATTAAAATAAAATTAATAGGTTTATCATAAATAGATTTCCCATTTGGAAAAAGTAACTAGTGATTCATGCTAAAGACAAGCCCATGATTAATAATTCTTTGGTATAAATTAGACTCACAATTGATTTTTGGCATTTCATAATTGACCTAAATAATTTGTAAGCTACTTTTGTAATCTTTGATGAAAGATAATTTTATTGCAAAGCTTTTTGGCTTTTAAGTTTGGGCCACGGGGTTGAAAAAGAGTTTTGACCCATCTTGAAAAGACTATCTTGAAAATTTTGAAAATTTGGAATTTGGTCTCTTGGATTTAAAGAAAAAAAAATTATTTTGAGCATACAATATAGGTAGGTCATATTAGAAAAGAGACAACCAAATAAGCCATGGTTCAAACTAAGATATATCAATCATAGTTAAACTACAAGCATTTAGGGTAAAACTTAAAGAAAGTAACTAGGTAAATTACATGAGCTTTAGTCTTTGGGTTGAAAGGTTTTAGGCTCCCATAACAAGTATATACCAAAAGGTACAAGGCTATAAGTGGTTATGTCATGCTTGATCTCCATATCTTGAGTGAAAGTATGGTATCTCTTACATAACACAATAAGGGTAACACGTGCTTTCTAACTCATGCACACAATGCAATCTAAATGATGGAATGGATAAAATCATAATAAGAAAGAATAAAATATTATAAAGACCAACGGAATCAACTTCTCTTATCCTTAGTGAAGTCGCCACTGTGAGTGGGGATTTTCGCCCCCACTCCTATGTGGAATGATTCTTACAACTTCAGCACTGTTAGGTTCAGGGTCTTAGAGAACATGAGCCTAAACTCAGATAAAATGGAGTTGCCACTCGGATAGGCCGGGAAAAAGAAAGGGGTGGATAACTCGATTCCTAAGGAATTCCCAATCCCCTATTGGGTTCGAAAAGTTAGGTACACGTAGGGAAGGTGAGAATAACCCAGCAACCCCACAATGCCCGATTCATTGGAACCGACCTCCTTTTCAGGTCTTAATATTATAAAATTCTTAGTTAATATGATATTATCCATAATACATGCAATCATGAAAATAAATAATCACTTTATTATAATCATAACAAGTTCAAACAAAATAAATAAATAGGCACCCATCCAAAGATGGAAACATGCCTTGATAATCGTCAAATGTCCAAAAGAAAATAAATAAAATAGGATACCCACCAATTGGTGGAAACACATCCTTTACATTAATCCAAAACTTAAATAAATTAAATTACATAAAGCTTAACAAATGAGGTACTCACAATGTGGAAACATACCTCTTACAATTTCTTGAGTAATTAATAAAATAAATCAAATCATTCAAGTAAGGTAATTAATATAAAAAATACATCCTCAAATATTATAAAACATCCATCAAAATATAACGTATACTAATAATCAATTCTATATTAAACAATAGATGTACAAACTAGGGTTTTAACTTTTAAATTAAGGTTTTAAGAAACAAAACTTGAATTTTGGGGTTTAGATAAATTAGGGTTTTAAGTAAAACAATATTAGGGTTTTTGGAAATTGATAAATATAATTCTGGAATTTTAGGGTTTAAATCTTAATCTACTGGACACTTAAACTTTGTACATATATTTATCAATTATTGGACGATAATTAAACAAGCTATTGGATACCTTTTAATAAAGGCATGTGAGAAATCAAGGAATATAAACTACTGGGATTATTTTGGCAAAAAGATAAATATGATCAGTGTTTGAAATCATCATCATCATCAAGACATCTTATTGAATTTAAATGAGTCAAATTAGAAAAACATACCTCCGTTTGTTGATTCCACCAAAATTAACCATTGATACTATTGCTCGCACCAACCTTATTATTCTTAGTCGGATTAAATCAAGACAGTGAGCCACTTCCTAGATAATATTTTCTGCCTTTGATTTTTCTGTTCGTTCTCCTTTATTGATAATCCTTCTCTTATTTCTTTCACTGCCAGGGTTTTTTTTTTAATTTTTTTATTGCTCCTCATTGTTGCCCTATTTTTAAAGGTTGTAAATCATTGCTGAAGTTCCCCAAAATCCCTCAGAAGGTTTTAAAACCTGTATTTATATAAGGGTATATTAGGTTAAACATCGTGAAAGCTTCCCATTTTAAAAATGAATTCCTAGCGCATATTGAATTGGTGATTTTTAATTCGAAATAAACTGTCACCATGTTTGATTAAAACCACTCCAATTTGAGGCAAACCGAGACAATATCAAATTAAAGAAACCCCAATCTGACATGGAATCAAATTCCATATCAAATTGGTAATCAAATTTGATATGGAGTACCCAAAAATTACCCCATATCAAAGTGGGAGAGACCTATTTCGATATTGGGCTACCCCATATCAAAATGGGGCTTCCCAAATCTATATGGGTGCCAAACTATGGTCCCATATCGAATTGGAAAGGTCCTAATTTGATATGGGACTATCCCATATCAAATTGGGACATCCCAATTCGATATGGGCTGTCCCATATGGAATTGGAAGGCCCAGTTTGACTTAGATATACCCCTGAATTCCCTAACATCGAATTAGACCCGACTGAACCTTCAAAATAAATCTTTTTAGGGTTTTAAAGGTTCAACCATTATATCATCTAATCAAAAGGTTTATGACTCAGGCAATGAACTAGTTAGGGCCAAAATAAAGTGTCTACACCGAGGTAATAAACTAAAGAACTCCTATTGGTTCTTTGCACATGCTCATTCAGTTTTTGCATTAGAACAACAAAAGACTTCACATTTATGGGTTTTATCTTCAAAATGTTGAAAACATGAGTGGTGAGGCCCAAGCAACATAGTGAGAGACACATCCATTTCAAACTATGATTCAGCACATCAATTGGTAGCTTCTTCATAACCTTGCCAATAATCATTTATTTTTCCCAATGTGTCCTTCGAGGTTTGACTGTGCAACAAACTTTCCTTAACTTGAAGGTTTATGCAATAATAATTTTTTTTTAATTTTGAAATCAAATGTTGGCTTTCCCAAATCACTGGCATTGTACCTCAGGACTCAAATTTTCAAATTAACGTATCTATAACATAACAACCCTAATTACCATACTAAAATCAGGAATCATTTCTATTTAAGCAAGAACTATTGTACTTTAGATAGGCACATTCACATTACTTGGCCAAAGGTCTTGTTGAGTTTAAATATTGTCTATCTCATATGCATGCTTATTCAAACTATCTCCACCAATAGACTCTACCTACCAAGAGAGATCGACATGCCTTTAATAAGCTTGAAATGGGGTCTATAAGGAAAATGAGTTAAATGAAGGCCATTTTTAGATTAGAGCCGATGTGACACTGCTGATGAACCTTCACACAACAATCTTCTTATTGGAACTATCTACTATTAAAGGTTCTATTTTGATCTTCTGGGCATCACTTTTATCTTCTGACTTTATGAAAATACAAAGCTTGATGTCCTTCCATCTTCTAGGCAAAAATCTAGTCCTAATCAGTACTATCTTGATCTTTAGACAACCATTTTTCTTCATCTTTCTTTTCGTCCTTTTCCCTTTTGGAATATCAAGTCTAAGTCTTTCAAGATTGCACACCTGAAGCTATGTTGGATAAAGTGAAAATGGTATTTTCCTTATGTATTTTAGTCTTTGGCTGGGCTAGACCAATTCAAGTTAATCTATTCTCATAAACTCAGTGGAAGTCTTTTGCTGCTTAAAGACCTCTGTTAGCTTTTTGGACTACCCTTGTTAGGTTTTATTTTCTTTTTCCTATTTTCTTTTCTTTTCTTTTCTTTTCTTTTTTCTTTTTTCTTTTTACTTTTTTAGGTCCTAGCTCTAAAAGAGTTATCTTGTTTATACCAACTTGTGTTTCTGATAATGGATGAGTGGAGTGGCATAAGTCTGCTTCAGTCTTGACTTTATCTCAATAAGTCTATGATATTAGGCCTAATTCAGGTGTCCTTTAACTATCTTTATAGTTTTGTCTATATATCCTTCTCTTTCATCTTCTTTACCTTTTATTCCTTAGTGATTATTAGACTTGCCATAAATATCATAATAGCTCAGGGTAGGTTATTGGGGTTTACAAACCAATAAAAGCAAGTTAAGAATTTCATGAAGGCTCAAGGGGACAAACTAGGAATTGATGTTAATAGGGCGGATACTAGTTGTTGGCTTACTAAACAATGCCTAGATCATCTCTCTCTTAAATAAAAAGCGTTCAATTTGCCCTCAAAAGTTCATCAAAATATATTCTAAAATTGACTAGGACCTAGAAAAAGGTAATTATGCAGGAGCCCTCTCTAAATAAGCATACACAATTTAATGTCATAGAACAATTCACTCACCTAGTAAAGTCATTCAAATCACGATGCTTAGATATACTAATTTATGAACATCAAGCTAGATTCGTCATAGGTTGAGCACCAAAAAGAATAAAGACCAGCATAAACAAAAATTTAATGAAAGTAATTTATTCAAACATAATTGTTCAAGAAAACATCAAAGAAAGAAAATAAAACAAAACCAAACAAGTCAAGGAAAGTTTGTTGAATGGAGTTTCTTCTCACTTCTTATCTCCTTCATTCTCATCTTGAAAAGAGGTGTAGACCCTTGATTTTGGACCTAATTCAGTCCAACTCTAATTAAAAGAAAGTCAAATCAAGCCTAAAGGTTTAAACTAGTCTGGAGTAATTTTAAGAGCCAAAAATGGTCCGAATCCCAAGATAAGTCAGCTCGGCCCAAATTTTGTTGAATTGGACATGCCAATTCACCACAGTTGATGCCTATGGTGAATTGGACATGCCAATTTGCCACAGATCCATGCCTATGGCAAATTGGCATGGCCAACGCTACAGGACTTGCCTGTGGTAAAATTGGCCATGCTAATCTGCCACACGCCTATAATCCAACCTTTATTCGATTTTTTTTAGCTTTCCTTAATTAAGTTGGACTCTGTTTTAAACATGGTTTAGGTTTAGGATTTTGGTTCAATGTTCCTATAAATAAGAGTTTAAAAGCATAGAGAAAAGGGGCATAACAAACGAGAGCAACAATTAAAGAAAAACAACAACAATCGAGAGAATTTAGGAAGAGGGAAAAATAAGGAATCAATAGCTTGATCTTTTGGTCATCGAGAGGCCAAGAGCTACTTTGATCTAGACTTATCAACCAAACAATAAGCTTGGCTCAACAAACTTGATTTGACCACGACAATAATGTATGTTTGACAATTTAATTTACTTAGGTTTATAGTATGGCTTCCATCCTTTAAAATCAAGCAATGGTTATTTAAAATTGTTATTTTTGTTGATTAGAAACTCCACCCAATGAAGAACAATACTAATTTTAATTCAGTGAAAAACTTTAACATGATTCAATCCAAATTATTTTGATCCAAAACCTTAGTTTATTATGTTTAACCTTAGCTTGTATATCTTAATCTAGTTTCAATATTTTAAAACCCTAATCACCAAAACCCTAATTTCTTAACATCAAACCCTAGTTCTAGAATCCTAAGTCTCCTAAAACCCTAAATCCAGAAAACCCTTTGATCCTAAATCATAGTTTCATAGAAACCTTAATTTACTAAAAATATAAAACCCTAATATGTTTCCCAAAACCATAATCTTGTTTTTCTAAACCTAAAAATCTCATTTTTCATCTCTAGAACCTAAAGTCTTAATTTTCATTATAAAAACCCTAATATGAAATATAAACTCTAAATTTATATATTTATTGCTTTATTTAAGATTAAAACTTAGATGTGATTGCTTTATGCCTTGAATGGAGAATTCATTAGTGTTTTAATTTTATGAATGTTTTATTTTTATAATTGCTCATGGTGAATGATTTATTTTAATTTTGATTACTTTAGTTTCCAAGATGTAAGAGGTATGTTTTCACTTTGTGGGTACCTCATTAGTTAAGTTCAATGTAATTTAATTTATTTTGAGTTTTGGACATTGGACATTATAAGGGCATGTCTCCATCTAGTATGGGTGCCCATTTATCTTGTTTGAACTTGTTGTAATTTTAAAAAAGTTATTTTTTATTCTTATGATTGTATGCAGTATGGATGATATTTTAATAAGTTAAGAATTCAATAATATTTAGAACTGAAAAGGAGGCCAGTTCCAATGAACTGGGCGTTATGGGGGTGCTGGGCCATTTCTCACCTTCCCCATACATACACAACTTTTCAAACCCAATAGGGGCTGGAGATTCCTTAGGAATCGAGTCATCTACCCCTTTCTTTTTCTTAGCCTGTCCGGGTGGCGACTCCATTTTCTTTGGGTTTAGGCTCGTGTTCTCTAAGGCTCTTATCCTAATAGTGCCGAAGTTGCAAGAACCATTCCACATGGGAGTGGGGGGGGGGGTGTGAAAATCCCTGCTCACAAGAGGATAAAATAAAATCTTCCTTCAATACTCCCCCTATCATGAAGGTTGCTGGGGGTGGCACTCTTCCAAATTTAGGCAAAGGATTGCTCTTGGTATTGGGCTTATTAGGCTCAGGCAACTTTTCACTGTCAATCGAATCTTGTATCTCATGCCTTAAATGAGCACATTTATCTATTTCATGCCTTTGTATTTGATGGAATTGACAGAAGGCCTTGGCATCAAATTTTGATGGCAGAGGATCGTGTAGTGGTTGAGGAGCCAATGGCTGTAGTAACCCCCATTTTTATAGCTTGTTGAAAACCCAAGACAAAGGTTTTCCCAACTCTTAAAATTGTCTTTTATTTTCTTGACCAGTCGCTGCATTGACATCCACTGCATTCTATATACTCCGGTCACTAGACTGGTAGTTTCCCTTGTCATTATTTCTTCCTAAAAAATGGCTCTTCTTCTGTTCCCATTCTTCTATTTGTAAGCCAACTTGGAGAAGATCTTTGAAATTCCTTATGAGAGTGTGAGACATCCGTTCATGCAAATTGGGTAGGACACCCCTTACTATCATTCGAATCTGGTCGGACTCATCTGGTCTCTTCTTAAGCAGTGCAACTTTCTTTCTCCACCTCTTCACATAGTCAACAAAATTCCCATTTTTCTTTTGTCTCATAGTTTCCACCTCCATTAGGGTCACTTCTAATTTGACATTGTACCCATATTATTGAATGAAGGCTTTGTACAACATATCCCAATCTTTTTGGATACTTTCGTTTGAGGTGTTGAACCAATTTTACACAACAGAGCCTAATGAGAGCATAAAATACTTTAGAGTTTGAGCCTTTATAGCTTGCGCAGACTGCATGACAGTGATTTATTGCTTGACATGTAGATGAGGATTTCCAGTTCCATCAAATTTGGCAAAAGAAGGCACCTTAAACATATAAGGGACTTCCTCATCTTGTTCAAACAGCTTATCCACTGTCACATCCGTGATTTTGGAGATATAAAATTTTATATATAATCAATATATATATTTAGAGTATATATATAACATATACATATGGTATATTAATTGTATATGTTGGATAAATACATTACATACTTAATATATTTAATACACATATAAGGTACATTTGATGTATATATAAGATACACATTACTTGTGCATGTGTAATATCTCAAATTTTTTGAAAAGTTCTAATTTTTAGAAATTTAATAAAATAAATTATAATTTAAAATGGATAAATTAAATTAATGGTTTTAAATGAAAAATGAAGGGATTTTAAATGAAAAAGTGAAATATATATGTGATATATATGTAAAATATATACAACATATAAAGTCAATACTTTTTAAAAGAAAAGTCAAAGTAAAAAGGTATTTTAGTAATTAAATCTTAGAAATTTAAAATTAATAAAATAATTCAAAAATAAATAATTTAGGATTAAAGATAATATTTTGGAATTTTAATTAATTAATTAATTAGTTAAATAATTAATTAAAAATATATTAAAATAATAATATATATAAGGTTGAAAATGTGAGTGGGAGGAAAGACAAAATCATTTTTTTTTCATCTTCTTCTTCTTCTTTCCTTCAAGGCCGACTTTCATGGCTTCAAGAGAGGATTTTCTTTCTTTCAAACAATCATAATTGAAGAGATTTCAAGGATTTAAGTGAAGTTTTAGAAGATTCTTCATAAATTGGTAAGCTTCTTTACCAATTTTGCCTATTCTATGGAAAAGTGTGTTATGTGAATTTTTAGATTTCATAGTAGCATGATTTAATTACTTAATTGGATATGAATGAAGTTGTTTTGATTGGTTATTAATGATTTTAAGGTTAGATTTAAGAAATGGTTGAATTTAAATTGAGTTCAGTGAAGAGAGAGAATTTAGGGTTATGGAACATTTGAGTTTTTGAAATCATGAGTTTTAATTGTACAAATTGGTTCCAAATGTGTTATTTTGATGCATAAACAAGGATTTTAAAATCAAATGATGGATTTAGTTAAGTTTGGATAGAGTTTGAGGATGGTAGTATTGATTTAGGGTTTTGGAAAAGTGAATTTTTAAAGAATGATTAATTGTTTGGTATTAGTGCTTAAATCATGTTATTTAATGATATAAGTGGTGGAAATAAGATTGAAATGATAATTGGATTGAGTTGGAATGGAGATCCTTCAATGGTGAAGGTTATGCCATTTTAGTATTTTGAACATAAGCATGTGGTTAATTAATGTAATTGGTTTAAACATGTTAAATATGTTTGTAATGATATAAATAAACTCAAAACAATAATTTAATGGGTTAATATGGATTTGCTAAGTTAAAGTAAGGAAAAAATAAAATTTTGAAATTTTGTAGGAGTGTTGTTAAATTAAGGTTTGATTTTGAGAATGCCTTAGAATATGATATTAAATGATTGTTTATGATCACATTTGATATAGGCATTGAGGGAGGTTGATTTGCTTCATCCAAGTGGTGAAGGGCAAGTTGGAAGGATAGGATTGGAGGTTGTGTTAAGTTTGCATTGGGTTGCTAGTGGAGGTATGTACAAACTTTGAATATATTGTTTATATTTGCATGACATTTGGGCTTAACACATATTAGTTGAAAAATGTGTTAAGTTACTTGGTTCATTGATTGAGTATGAATAATGTGCTATGACATTTGTAATGTCATATATGTGTTAAATGCATAGTTAAAAGCCATTGATAATGGCTAAATTGTGTAGAATGTGAAATATGTATATTATGTAAAAATACCCAAAGTAATTGGGTAATGTGTTGTGAATGCAAAAATAAGATATGTGAAATAATGAAATGAATTGATATTGATAAAAATGAGAAAAATGAGAAAGATGAGAAAGATGTGAAAAATGAGAAAAATCAGAAGAAAAAAAAGGTGAAAATAAGGCAATGTGCCTAGATTGAATATGTGACAATGAGAAAGAGATTAACAATGAGAAAAATGAATAAAAGAAAAAAAAATGAGAAAAAGATGATATAATAAGGCAATGTGACTAGTTTGATCATGAGAAAATGAGAAAAGTTTTGATAAAGGAATTATGAAAGAATTTGATAATGAGAAATATGAATAAATTGTGTGCCTAGTATGTTATTCAATTTTCAGAGTTCTGGGTTTGGCGGCATGCCTATGATTGCCTATGGCCAAATGCTGGAATGGTGAAAAGACTGGGTCTTAAGCCAGGCCAGCTGATAAATATGATGTTTTTGGGGTGAAAAGACTGGGTCGTAAGCCTCAAAAACTGTAGTAGTCTAGCCGGGTTGAGGACCAAGATACTAGGACCTAAGGGTCTAGCTGGGTTGAGGTCCAAGAGACTAGGGCTGTTACATTATCCATGGATATATTGCCTACGGGGCTAGACATAAGGTGTCATTATGGACCAAAGCAGTAACTCTGAAATTTGAATAGCATATTAGATTCTTTTGGGACCATGCTTGTCTTTGCTTTAATGTGAATTATGAATTGTGATGCAATTGAGCAATATAATGAGATATAATGTTATGAGTTGTGATATAGATATGTGGTGTGCATTTACATTACATTTGGACTATATTATTATCAAAGTTTGTACCACTAGGCTTCGGCTTAGCGCCATTGTAATTCATCGCGCAGGTGTCATGGACGTTTTGGTAGAACCGGAGAGTTCTACTCGACCTGGTCGGGTCTAGGTTTGTATTTATTGAGCTTGAAGAGTTTTTCAGTACATCAAGATCAGAGCCAGTTGCCAGCATGTAGATATTTGATATTACAGTATATTTTGATATTATATATGTTATGATATGTTTTTGAAGTATATAATGTAAATTGTAAAGAATGATTTGAATAATTTGTTTAAGATGGGATCTTATATGTGATGTTGATATATATACCTATATATAAGTATTTTGGGAAAATATGGAGAAATTGAGAAGTATTGGTGAAATGGTGAATTGATTTTATTTGGAGTGTTTATTTTATGCAGGTTGTGTTTTGTTGAATTTTGGAAACGTCCAAATTACAAACAAAACTTTGGCAAATTTTTCCCAGAGATTTTCATATAAAATGTTATTTTGGGTTACTATAGCAAGTAAAGAATATTTATATATTATTTAATTTTATATATTTAGTATTTGAAATTTTAAAACAGAAATGTGAAAATTTTTATTAAATCGGCCTGTGACATTTTTGTACCGTATATGCTTATTTTACATATGCTAAAAATATGTATTGTACGTATATAGGATATAAGGGTGTTACACTGTGACATTTTTGTACCGTATATGCTTATTTTACATATGCTAAAAATATGTATTGTACGTATATAGGATATAAGGGTGTTACATCCACCTCTGACATCTCATCAACCTTCAGCTTTTTCAAACTTTTTCTCTAAATCAACAATCATTTTCTCCAGATCCAATGTTTTAGTCTTTTCAACAGTTGATTTTTCCATAGCCTTTGACTCTTTCTTCTTATCTTGATAATCTTGGAAATACTATGCCCAATCATCATCATCAATTCTTGCTTTGTCGTCATCAAAGGCTGCTTCACCAACCTTAGCCTTTCCCCTGTCTTTCTGCTTTTTAGTACTAGTAGATGCTTCAATAATGTTCTCCAATAGTGTAGCCAGCTGGTTTTTCATGGTCTCAACTAGGACCTCTTTCAGTTCTTCCATATTGGAGCTGATTACATCATCCACTATCTTCTAAATATGTTCAAATTCCATTGCTTTTGGTGAGAAGTTGACTGAGTCATTACTAGATTTTGTCACTATCGTATGCTCTTGAACTGTTGTACTCCGGATCTGTGAATTAGAAAGGATCAATGTCATATAATGCAATGCATGTATGTATGTATTCATGGATGCACAAGTAACAGATAAACAAAAATAATGAGGACATTTCTTCCAACCTTATAACTTTCATACACGAATGGCGAGTCTCTTTCCATAGGTAAATGGTGAACAAAATATCAACATGAGATGTTTTATTTTTAAAAAATTCACTTTGATGGTTTAACCAGTAGTTGTATTCTCAAACATAAAAGTTAGTCCATGATAATTCTCATTAATTAAGCCTTAATCCAATGGATCAACTAAAAATAGCTTTTATACTATATTATGGATTAAAACTAAATTAAATGGTTTATCATAAATAGATTTCCTATTTATAAAAACAACTAATGATTCATGAAACAAATAAGCCCATGATTAATTATTCTCGGTATAAATTAGGCCTATAATTAATTTTAACATTCCATAATTAACCTAACTAGTTGTAAGCCTATTTAAGAAAAATGTTTTAGTAACAAAAATCTGAACTTGTGTCATGAAGAGAAAAGTAGTTTTGAGCCCATTTAAGAAAAGTTGTAATTTGAATGAAGTGAAAATAGTTTTGTTTCAAAGCCCAATGTCAAAAATGTTTGTTTAAAAATGAGTATTGGGCTTTGTACTTGGGCCATAAAGTGGAAAAAGATTTTGACCCATCTTAAAAGGCTTTCATGTCTAAAGACCATCTTGAAAAGGATTTAAAAATATTTTTGGTCTTTTGGCTTTAAATGAATAAAACTATGTTGAGCTTTTAATATAATTAGGTCATATTAGAAAAAGAACAAACCAAAATAGGCCACGGTTCAAACTAAAATATATTAACCATAGTCAAACAACAAGCATTTAGGTAAAAACCTAAGGAAAGTAACTAGGCCAAGTACATGAGCTTTAGTCTTTGGGTTGAAAAGCTTAGGTTCCCATAGCAAGTATATACCAGAATATACAAAGCTATGAGTGGTTCGATCTCCATACCTTGACTGAAGGTATGGTATCCCTTACATAACACAATACATGTTATATGGGCATCCTAACTCATGCACACAATGCAATCTAAATGATGTAATGGACAATATCATACTAAGAACGAATAAAATAATATAAAGACCAACGGAATCAACTTCTCTTATCCCCGGTGGAGTCACTACTGTGAGTAGGGATTTTTGCCTCCACTCCCATGCGAAATGGTCCTTGCAACTTCAGCACTTTTAGGCTCAGGGCCTCAGAGAAAATGGGCCTAAACCAGAGAAAATAAAGTCAACATCCGGACAGGTCGGGAAAAAGAAAGGGGTGGATAACTCGATTCTTAAGGAATCTCCAACCCCCTATTGGGTTTGAAAAGTTGGGTATACATAGGGAAGATGAGAAATGGCTCAATAACCCCATAGCACCCGGTTCATTGGAACCGGTCTCCTTTTCAGGTCTAAATATTATTGAATTCTTAAGTATTATAATATTGTATGCACTGAAAATAAAGAATTATTCATTAAAATCAAGAAAGTCCAAACCAACAAAATGGGCACCGGTACAAAATAGAAACATACCCATACAATAATGTCCAATGTCCACAAAGAAAGTAAAATAAATAAAATACAACACCCACCATAGGTGAAAACGTGTTCCTTACATCAGTCCCAAAAACCTTAAAATAAATCAAATTACATAGACTAAATAAACAAGGCACCCATACTAGCCTTTTACAATTCCCTTTAAAAATACATTTCAATCTAAGGAAAAGAATAAAGCAAGAAAAAAAATAACACAACACATATGAAAATAACTGAATAATAATAATTAAAAAGAAAATAAATAAACACATCTCAATATAATCCCATTAAGGAAATGTAGGGTGCAACGACAACGGTCGTGCCTATGGCAGTCTCGCTAGCCGGTTAGCGGGTAGGGGTCAAGGAAGCAGTGCCCCTTGCAGGGGATCGGGGGCAACACCCCCGAAAAGTAGATGGTTTACATGATATGGTTTTGTTAGAAAATTAGAGTTTCTATCTAAGATAGGGTTTTATATTTATAGAAATTAAGTTTTTCCTAAACTTTACATGTAAATTAGGGTTTTAGTTGTAAAATATACAATTAGGGTTTTGGTTTTTCAAGATTGGGGTTTTGGAAACTAGGGTTTAGAATAATGGTTTAAAGAATTAACATGAATTATACATTAAAATTCGCTACTGCCTGATAATATATGAGGTTTAATATTTAGAACATACAATTTATGACAAGTTTACTATGTTTAGGGTTTATGCAAGATTACAACATAGGTTACTTAGCTACTGGAATAAATAATACTTTTAATGCTTAAGGAAAAATATAGCTACTAGATTAACATGAATTATCAAAATGTTTAATGCTTAAGGAAAAAATATAACTACTGGATGCTTTAAGTGAATGAAATTTAGAAGAATAAAACCTGTGTTGGAGGCTCCACCAAATATTGAAACACTGGAACAAGCTTGTGACTGCTTGCCTTCGGTGAGTTTTTGTTGGTGACTTTAATGCAATTTGAGGACAATTATTTTGCCTCTCCCCTTATGATTACTGTCTATCCCTTATCCTTTTATTTTGATTCTTTGTTTATTACTTTTTCATTCCTGATAATTCTTTACTGCTAGGGTTTTTTAATAATTGTTGCTCCCTCTCTCTGTGCTAGTTTTTTTTATATTTATAAACATTAACTAGGGAAACCTAGCTAAGCCATCTAAATTCGAATAAAACACATTTTCCCCTTATTTTAGTGTTCCTAGGATTTTAATACAATTTGACAAATTTTGGCTAAACCAATTTTTGGGTAAACCAAGTTGGGGGGCCTGCCTATATTGAATTGGCTAAGGCCAATTCGATATGGAGCTTTTCCATACTGAATTGGCTTAGGCCAAATCAAAATGTCTCGATTATATTGTCCCAATTTTAAATGTATCAAACCTAATCCAAAATTAAACCTGGATTTTGTAATTAAAACCAAACTTGGTTCGATTTTTCAAATTGAATTTAAATTAGGCCAAAATTAAGGGTTTACAAATTTGAATTTAAATTGGACCAAAATTAAGGGTCTACAGCATGAACTTTCCAAAACTGAGCCTACTGATCTGAAGAAAGCATCGAGGATGAGCAGACTAGACAAAGCACTACTTAATTAGATAAAGTATGGGCTAACTAGAGGGAACACGACTTGATTAGACAAAGCATGAGCTAACAAGAAAGAGCACGAGCTGAACAACAAACTAAGCATACTGAGCCTTAAGCTGAGAGAACTAAGGATGAGAAGATTATAAAGTATCTAAAAGAGATCATGGTTAATGTCACTCCCACTTGATGAATGAACCACATGTCCAGACCGAACCACTATAAAGTCCGACCATACTGAGCTGATGATAAATGCTTAGTAGTCCGAGTAGAGCTCACAGTCTTTGAGTACTCCTAAAACTTCATCATACCATGGTAGGCATGACCGAACTTGATGCAGTCCGACCACACCGAGCCAGAGCTAAAAATCCAAAAAGTCTCAGTAATGCTCATGGTTGTCAACACTCTTAGAATCTCTGCATAACAGATGAAGATTGACCTGATCGAATAAGTCTCAAGCATACCACTAGTTCGGACTTTAAAAAATTTAGCCGTTATCTATCCACTCAATTAGTGGATGCCAAGTTTACTAGCCATTGAAGAACTTTTGTTTGAGAATATGAAAATCATGACCGAATTGAGCCCGATCTGACCAAGCTAAATGGTCTGACTATGTCAAGCTTGAGCTGATCAGACAAAAGACAGTTTGACCATGAACTAGCTTTGAAAAGTGATTTTAGTAGGAGACGAGAATCAAACATGTTGGCTCCCACTCCAAATGGCTTGTTGAAGACTTGAAGGCTATAAATACCATAGGTACCCACATTTTTAAGACAGGTTGTGATTGTAATAACCATTTTTAACATCTTTCATTTCTTTTCATAAAAAAATATACTTGTATTCTTGAGTATTGGGTGTGAGCATTAAACACTATTATATGTTTAAGTGTGAGCTTGGAAGCACTTAGGTTTTAGAGTGAGCCTGGGAAAACTCTTGTTGGGGTTGTGAGGAAGATACTCATACCTTGTATAAGTTCGGTGTGAGCTTCTAAAAACATCAAGTTAGAGTTGAGTTTATAAAAGCTCAAGATTCATGGAACCTTAACAAGTTGTTAAGGAAGTGGATGTAGGATTGAGAAAATCCGAACCGCTATAAATTTTTTCTGTTTATTCTTCTCTACTCTCCTTTCTTATTTTGATCCATCTTAAAATTTTAAATTACCATTACTTTTTCAAATCAACCAATTTACCCCCCTCTTGGTTTCGATCTTGGGATAACAATTGGTATTAGAGCCTTAAAATTTCAAGAAGCTTAATTGTGAAATTTGATCCACAATGGCAACCTCCTCTTCATCTGCCTCAACCTCTCATGGAAATCTCAATTCTTTTCTTAAACCCTACTTTGATGGAATGGATTTCTCTTGTTGGAAATACAAGATGAATTTGTTTCTTGATGGTGAGGGAATTAAGCTTTGGAAGTTCATAAAAAATGAGTGGAAAACTCCTACTCATGAGGCAGATGGTATTCAAGTGCCTCTTCCTAAAGAAAAGTGGACGGATGCTCATGAAAGAGCTTACTAAAAAAATAATAGGGCATCTCCATCTTAGTAAATTTCAAATCTAGAGAAGCAGTTGGAAGAGTCTAACATCTTACTGATGCATATAGCATTTGGAAAACTCTTGAGATTGTAACACCCCTAAATAGTTCGTACACTTGACTATAAAGAGATGTTGTCAAAACACTCAATTTTATAGAACTTGAAAAATATTTTCTTACTTAAGACAGGAACATGTCCGTGTCAACCAAGGCTGACACACCCATTGTTTTAAATCTACACTGCCTCTTTAAACAAAAATAAGTCTGATAGAACGACACACCAGCGCATTTTATTTTAAATCTGCCTTTCAAAGAAAATTTCTATTTCTTAAGTTTTTCATACATTCATTCCTTAAACTATCTATTTCTATTACACCACACAAATTCAAGCAAAACCTCAACATAAATTAACATGAACATACATAATATATATATATATATATACATGAAATTATTGTAATTTACAAAACTCTCATGTTAGTCCACAAAAACTAGACATACACCCATATATATATATAACATACATAAACTTATACAACTGTCATTCAAAATAAATATCTCTGCCATGTGAACAATCTAAAAATCTTTATACAAAATATTTCTTAGAAGACCTTTTTGTGATGCAGTTGATTTGGTTCTCTATAAATCTCACTCAACAGGTTCTTCTCGTCTCGTTTGATCTGTGCATCAGAAACAAATCTAACATGCTAAGTAAAGCTTAGTGGTGCTTGTGTATTCATAATATGCAAGAAAATATTAAGAAAGATAACTTTGAATTATCATTCATGAAAAATAATAAAATCATCACGTTAGTACTTTAATAGAAATTTGATAAATTTGTATATTTGATATACTCAACACAAGAAAACTTAATGTTCCATAATTTTAATAAATCAGTCACAAGGCATATTGTCCATATCATATGCAATTTTTTTACTTAGCTCGTACACACTAATTTTAGACCTTAGTTTTGGATAACGGGTCACTGTCGGAAATTTAATGCCTAATATCAAAAATATGGCCAAAGGCCCACTGTCAATTGTATTCACTTTTGGCAAATATTTCTACTATCACTAGCGACACGATGTGTCCACTAATGGCACAAAGTGCCCACTTTCACTATGGATATCCACACTCTGGCTAGCCAATCAACCCTAAACTAGGTCGAATATCAGTGTGGCTTGGGCAATTTATTACTTATTCACCTCTAATAACATTTAATTATGTATCACTTTAATAAAATTATACTATAATCCTTATCTAATACTTATAAAATTCCAAGGCCTCTTTGCAAACTAACTTGTAGATATTTTCAAAATTTTAACCTTTAATTTGATAAAGATACATATTTTTGAGTAATAATTATGTTATAAATGTTAATTGAATAGGAAAATTATATTAACATAAGAAATAAAGTGTTTTGGGGTTGAAAAAGAAGAAAATTAGGCGTGTCTAGGAAATCCACATGCCCATGCTTTTCAAAATGCTGCTGGAAATAAAGTTACATCTCAAACATTTACATGCCCATGTGGATGAAAAACACATGCCCATATGGATTTTCAAGAATTTTCCAAACTTAAAAATTCACCTTTATATGAGCTAAAGTTGTTCCAACTTGCATTTTAAGCCTAAACAACCTAAATATATTTAATAACTATAATGAAAATGAACTAAAAACCAAACTTTCAAATAAAAAGAATCCAAATCAAACACTTTACTTAATCCTCAATTAATCAAATCTTTAACAATAAACTTAGTTATCAACACTCCATAACCCTCATTCATAACCAAAACAATACCATCACACTTATTTCTTACAAATTGAAATAAAGTTCATATAAAGATTCTTTAATCTTTCCTAGCACAACATATTTTTTTATTCAATTCTTTAGCAAATAACTCAATTAAAATAATCCAATTAACTTATTCAAGCATTAAAATTCAAAGAAAGCCAACTATTTGCAAATTACTTATACACAAGCACATACCTCTTTCAAGAACTCCTCTCCTTCTCTTTTCTATTTTTCCCATTTGATTTCTTATGGATAATCTTGTCTAATCTAACTAATTCTTTTAGAGATTATCAACTAGATATAATCTCCTCTTGATTTTTACTTGAATTGATGAAAGAAGGAAGAAAGAAAATGAAGTTTGATGATGGCAGTGATGGTTGGTGTGAGATGATGATGGTAGAAGAAAGGAGAAATTTCTAGGCTCTCTTATTTATAATATCTATAAACTCGATTATGCTTGGGCAAGCTCATAATAGCTATGGTGTATCATCTCTCTTAATTTTTAATTCTAATTAAATTTTTAGCCCCGTAAAAATGTAAAAATATTTTCTCTTGTTAATTTAAAGTCCTACAATTTATATTTCATAATCTAACCCGTTAAAATTTACTTATGGAGTTAAGGACATTTTCATAAATTTCTATTACTTTAAAATTCTTTTTCAGAAATACCAATTTTGTCCATAATCAGATCATACTTTCTACTTTTTAAAGCTTGATTCATCCCACTTTTCCACTTATTTCAAATACTTAAGTCACTTTCATCACTATAGACAATCCATTATCAATGGTTAACAGAAAATTACTGTTTTAAATTTCAAATATTACAATTTTCCCTCTCTTAAGAAATTTCATTCTCGAAATTTACCTGTCTTGGACATTTGAAATAATTAAGAATATTGTTGTCTCATCATTGCCTCACTTTCCCATGTGGCTTCCTCAGTTGAAAGATTCCACCACAATACTTTTAGTAAAGGAATACATTTGTTTTGTAACTCCTTTATCCCAGAGCCAAAATAGCAATTGGTTCTTCTTCATAACTCAAATTCGGTTGGACTTCAATAGACTCTGCTTGTATTACATGCAAAGGATTCGATCTATATTTTCTAAGCATCAACACATGGAATACATTATGAATCTTTGCTAGTTTTAGAGGTAAAGCTAGTCGATAGGCTACTGGACCCACATATTCAAGTACTTCATATGGTCCAATAAACTTAGACCTAGTTTCCCTCTCTTCCCAAAATGGAGAACTTTCTTCCATGGAGATACTTTTAAGAACACCCTATCTCCCACATTATACTCAATATCTTTCCACTTCAAGTCTACATAAGATTTTTGCCTATCCATTGCAGCCTTCAATCGATCCTTTATAATCTTCACTTTATCCTCAGTTTTCCTGATATGATCAGGTCCTATAAGCTTGCTCTCATTTAATTCTGTCCAACAATGTGGAGTTCTACATTTCCTTCCATATAGTGCTTCATATGGTACCATGTCGATACTCGTCTAGTAATTGTTATTATAAGCAAATTCCATTAAAGGCAAATGTCTATCCCAGCTACCTTCAAACTCAATTATACAACTTCTTTGCATATCTTCAAGCACCTGTATCACCCCTTCTGATTGACCATTGGTCTATGGATGAAATGCAGTACTAAAATGAAGTCGACTACCCAACACTTTTTGAAAACTTTTCCAAAATCTCAAAGTAAAGCGCAGATCTCAATATGAAATAATCGGTACTCCATGAAGCCTGACTATCTCATTAATATACAATTCAGAAAGTTTATTCAAACAGTAGTAAGTCCATATTGTAAAAAATGAGCTGATTTAGTTAGTCTATCAACAATCCCCATGTTGCATCATGCTTCTTTTGGGTGTTCAGAAGACCAGTCACAAAATCCATGGTGACTCTATCCCACTTCCATTCTGGTATTGAGATGGGTTGTAAAAGACCCAATGGAACTTGGTGTTCTATTTTGACTTGCTGGCATATCAAGCATCGAGTAACATATTTAGTGACATCCTTTTTCATGCCAGGCCACCAATAAAAAGGCATTAAATCCTGATACATCTTATTACTTCCAGGATTCACAGTATAAGTAGTTTTGTGAGCTTCATTAAGAATACTCTCCTTCAGCTTCTTAACATTCGGAACACACAATCGACCCCTATAATACAAACTACTATCTTCTAGAACAACATAATATGACTTTTCACCCTTGTGCACTTGTTCCATCACTTCCAATAACTTGTGACTCTGTTTCTGAGCGTCTATAACTTTCTGCCTTAAATTTGGTTCTACTCTCAATTCTGTTATCATAACATACTATATCATTGTAGTTATTTAATACATACACATATATTTATACAATTTATATCTATAACATACCTGCTAAAGTCTTTTGACTTAGTGCATCAGCTACCACATTAGCTTTCCTAGGATGGTAGTCGATGATACAATCATAATCTTTGATTTGTTCTATCCATCTTCTCCACCTTAAGTTGAGTTATTTTTATGTTGACAAATACTTCAAACTTTTATGATAAGTAAAAATATAATACCTTTCACCATACAAATAATGCTGCCAAATTTTTAGAGCAAACACAATTACTGCCAATTTAAAATAGTTTCAATTTTACTAGGATCTACACGAATACCCTTAGCTGAAACCATGTGTCTTAGGAATGTCACTTCTGTAATATCCCAAATGATACAATAAAATTTTAGAAATGTTAATTGTTGAAATGGAATTAAATGATTAGAGTACTTATATGATTAAGTGGAAAGAAAGTGTGAGTGGGGATTTTTTCCCCCACTCTCGGTGGAATGGTTCTTGCGACTTTCGCACTGTTTAAGCTCAGGGCCTTAGAGAACACGGGCCTAAGCCCAGAGAAAATGGAGTCGCCACCTGGATAGGCTGGAAAAAAGAAAGGGGTGGATGACTCAATTCCTAAGGAATCCCCAACCCCCTAATGGGTTCGGAAAGTTGGGTACGTGTAGGGAAGGTGAGAAATGGCCCAGCACCCCCACAACACCCGATTCATTGGAACCGGCCTCCTTTGCATGTCCTAATATTATAAAATTCTTAAGTATAACAATATTCTCCATACTACATGCAACAATTAAAATAAAGCATCATTATATTAAAATCAAAGCAATGTCCAAACAAAGCAAATAAATGGACACCCATCCAAGGATGGAAACATGTCCTTACATTGTCCATGTCTAAACTAAAGAGGACATCCACCAAAAGGTGGAAACATGTCCTTTACATTGGTCCAAAATATAAAAGCAGTTTAAATTACATGAAAATTAATTAATGAGGTACCCACAAAGTAGAAACATACCTCTTACAATTTTAATACTAAAACAACCAAATAATAATCAGAATAATAAAGAGAATATCCATCCATGATAAATTAAATAAATCAAGCATTGAAATTAAATAAATCAACCATCAAAACATATAATAAACTATATAATCAAATCTAAAATTAAATAAAGCAATAAATATATAAATTTAGGGTTTTAAAGAATTTAGGATTTTTAGAATTTAGGGTTTTGGAACTTAGGGTTTTAGAAACTAGAGTTTTGTAATTAGGGTTTTGAAATTAGGATTTTTAGGGTTTTTGAAACTAGGGTTTTGGAATTCAAATTTTGGAATTAGGGTTTTAAAACTAGGGTTTTGGAATTCAAATTTTGGAATAATTTACGATTAAAGATCAAACCTATGTAGTCGGTTCCACCAAAATAATTTTTGGATGAACAATAACAAAGGCAATGTTGCTGCCTTTGATGGATTGATGATTGATGAATGCTTGCTGCTAATCTTCTATCTTTGTTGCCGTCTATTTTGTTTTGTTGTTTAATCTCTCTTAATATTAATTGTCGATCTCCTTAATGTTAATTGCTACCCTTGTTAATGTCCATTGCCGTCCTTGTTAATGTTCCTTACTACCTTTCTAAATTCTGAAACGTTATTATTTATAGGCCCTAACCTCACTCAGAATCCTTAACCTAATATTAATCCATCCTTAAAATAAATTATAGTTCGATTAGGAAACTTATTAAAACCATGTCGATCCGGGGCAACTAGGTCGACATGAGTTAAGGCCATGTCGACCTAGTTGCCCTAGGTCGACATGAGTCTAACCTCATGCGGGCTGCCAGATCGACATGAGGCATGCTCATGTCGATCTAGCAGCCCAAGATCGACATGAGTCAACATGAGCAATTTCTCATGTCTCCCCGGCTGGCCTCTCCAGGTCGACATGAGCAATTTCTCATCTCTCCCCGCAGGCCTGACTCTAATTATTCTTGCCTTTTTTTAACTTATGGACCGAAAAGTTTTAATTTGGGCCGATTCAACTTGATTTTAGGATTTTACAATTGAATTTATGCGTCTTTAATCCGAACCGACTTCTTTAAAAATTATAAATTAGGTTTACTTATTTTAAAGTCAGATCAAATTCATTTTGATATCCTTTAATTAGGACCATATCAAATTGGGGTCAAAATTAAGGGTCTACAGTTTGCCCCCTGCTTGAACGATCTTGAATTGATTCATAGAGTGAAAAGCAACAAGACTTTGTTAATTTTGGCAAAAATAGACTTAATTTTCTTTAGATGGTTTTGGTTTTGGGTACTGGACCTGAGATGGTTTGGGTTCTGGACCCGGTTCGAATTCTAGACTTGGAAATGACTTAGGTTCTGGACCCAAGATAGTTTGGGTTCTGGATCCTGTTTGAGTTCTGGACTCAGAAAAGACTTGGGTTCTAGACCTGAGATGGTTTAGGTTATGGACCTGGTTCGAGTTCTGAACTCGAAAAAGACTTGGGTTTTGGACGCGAGATGGTTTGGGTTCTGAGCCCGGTTCGAGTTCTAGACTAAAAAAATAATTGGGTTTTAGACTCGGGATGGTTTGGGTTCTGGACTCGAAGAAAACTTGGGTTCTGGACCAGGTTTGAGTTCTAGACTTGGAAAAGACTTGGGTTCTGAACCCGAGATAGTTTGGGTTCTGGACCCAGTTTGAGTTCTGGACTCGAAAAAGACTTGGATTTTGAACTCGAGATGGTTTGGATTTTGGACTCGGTTAGAGTTCGGGACTCAAAAAAGATTTGGGTTATGGACCCGAGATGGTTTGGATTTTGGACCCGGTTTGAGTTCTGGACTAAAAGAAGACTTGGGTTCTAGACCCGGGATGGTTTGGATTCTGGACCTGGTTTGAGTTCTAGACTCGAAAAAGGCTTGGATTCTAGACCCGATTCGAGTTCTGGACTAAAAAAAGACTTAGGTTTTGGACCCGAGATAGTTTGGGTTCTAGACCCGGTTCGAGTTCTGGACTAAAAAAAAAACTTGGATTCTGGACCCGGTTCGAGTTCTGAACTCAGAAAAGACTTGGGTTCTGGACTCAAGATAGTTTGGTTTCTGGACCCGGTTAGAGTTCTGGACTCATAAAAGATTTGGGTTCTGGACCCAATATGGTTTGGGTTCTAGACCCAATTCGAGTTCTAGGCTCGAAAAAGACTTGGATTCTGGACCCGAGATACCTGCAAAAATAAATTAGAGTCAGTGAAATATTTTGCAAAAATTAAGTTATTAATTAATAAATTTTTTTTCGATGTAATAAATATCTATTTAAATTTGTACTAATAACGCAATACTACGCACATTATTGAAATAGATAAAAGATAAAGTAGACAATTTTGACTAACTAAAGTTAAATGACTTTACATAATGAAAAAACTTATCCTCCCTTTTATTTAATTCTTTTTGGATGTAATAAATATTTATTGAAATCTGTACTCATAAAGAAATAGTATGCACATTATTGAAATAGATGAAAGATGAAGTAGACAATTTTGACTAGCTAAAGTTAAGTGACTTTACATAAACAAATTTATAATAACTGGCAACAACGAGTGAACTTATCCCCGTTTTATTTAATTTTTTTATATTTACTATTTTTGACTTATATTCATTTCATTCTTTATAAAGAGGTCGTATTATTTTCTTTCCTTGCAAACTAAATACTGTCACTCAGAATTGTAAGATTCATAAAGTTAAAGCACTTACCATGGCAAGCGTCCAACACTCTTCAAGGCATAGGACTCGATCAAATAATGAATTGATTTCTTACCTTTGAGATGATGAAATTGTGCAAA
The DNA here is from genome assembly GCA_947685225.1 of Garcia nutans. NCBI lineage: Eukaryota > Viridiplantae > Streptophyta > Magnoliopsida > Malpighiales > Euphorbiaceae > Garcia > Garcia nutans. Next base: position 11,203,033 of record CANTUV010000039.1, on the reverse strand, counting down.
TTTTGATATTACTCGGCATGCATCTCCATCGGAGTTCCAAAGATAAAACACCGGTAAGTGGGACTTTTCCGTACATATAAGTAATTTATTGTAAGATTTATTAGTATAATTATATTTATGTAGATTATACAAGAATAAGTATGAAAATTGATATACAAAAATATCTATGTAGCATAATTTATTTGTATAACAAAATCTATAAATTTATGCAACTTCTAATGTAAAATGATTGTATAAGAATGAAATATATCAATCGTTGTGCCAGAAATTATTTGTCTGTGTCCCTTTTTTATCTTTATCTTTATTTTTATTTATTTATTATATATATTTTTTACTTTTTTATTTCATTTTATTATTATTATTTTTTACATAAATATATTGCTTCATATATTTGTATAAAATTATTTCATATATTTTTATTTTATTATTGTATGTTACTATTATTACTTTTTATTTATTATTATTATAGTTATTATTATTTTTTAAGTGTGTGTGTGAAATTACGTGTGTACTTACTTGGACTTACCTGCATTTGGACAGCGTGATGGTTGTGATATCAAAGTAGGAGGAAATATTCACAAGGCCGGTAAGTGGTATGACCAGGCCCCACCTGCAGTAAAGAGAATGGTGCGAGAAAGTGGTTTTGAGGACTTCTTTTTGCAATTACCAGCACGGGGCTATCAAATAGATCAGAGCGTGATCCAGGCGCTTGCAGAACGATGGTTGGACACAACTCATACTTTTCATTTGCCCATTGGAGAGATGACAATTGGTCCGATTGACTTTGCTGCTATAACCGGCCTCCGATGTGATGGAACCCCCGTCCCTTTGACTAGTAATATTTTGAAAGAAGAAGAAATTCGACAGTTAATCGGTGTCAAGCCCCGATATAGGAGGTCATAAAAGATCCGATATGAGCCCATCCGAGAGTATTGGGTAAAGTACACTCAACCCGTGTAGGGCGAGAGGGCAAAACAATATGCTCGGGGACTTTTGTTATATTTATTGGGGGCAACTAATTTGGATAGCACCGAGTCTGCCATTCACTTATCTGTGTTGCGTGCTCTTTCTAACTTGGATCACATATCTTCTTATGCATGGGGTAAGCTAGTCTAGCTTGTCTTTATCACGATTTTGATGTGTTCTGTAGGAAGAAAAGATCCTTTATTAGTTTTGCAGCCATTGTTGAGGTGCTACTTCCTTTAAAATTATTAATCCACACAATGCATGTGCATAGGCTTGTTTTTCTCTTTCATGTATAGGTCTGGGCATACGAGCATAACTTGGTGAGGGTTCCAAACATTACACAACTATGAGTTAATTTTCCAAGGTTGGGTGTTTGGTTATCGGGTTGCAGGGATGTGTCCGGGAGTCACCATGTGCACTCTCACCGTTACCACTTGAGTCGTCTGACCTGGGATCAAGTAAGAAAAATGTTAATATTAATATCAAACCTATGATAAAAGATAAATTATCAGTTTGCATTTCTGCAGGTGGATACAGCTTGGTGGAGAGCAGAAGAGAAAAATGGCTAGATTAGATGCATGACTTATGCAATGCCTTTGCACAACTCTCATCGAATTATTGTTGACCCGGTCTCTAGTGGGTGGTTTCTATGCGAGAGAGTACATAACTGGTTCCTTGGACCTAACCGGCGTAGAGTACCAGTTGATATTCCATCATTTGTTCTGAACACTATAGCAATGCCAGAACCCTTTTGGAGTCGTTCCCATAATGGTTTCAATATTCATGACATCCTGCTCTTACCAAACTTGTCATATGCTCAATTTATTCAGGATCATCTACTAAGTTTTGAAGTGTCACCTGCTGGTGTCTGTGGGCTGTCTGGAGGTGAAGAAGAAATAAAAGTGGAGCGAGGAGAGGATGAAAAAGATAAGGAAGAGGATGAGGATGAGGATGAGGAAGAAGATGAGAAGGAGCCTTCTTCTCAATGCCATGGCAATTCCGGGGCTGGCACTTTCCAAGTAGCTATCACTTTGTCATTACAACCGTCCCTTCATTTATCTATTCTAATTATTTATATGATCATTGTAGGCTGCTGGTTCCTCTGACTATGGGGCTGCCCCTCTGTATGATACCCCGATACAACTATAGTTTTTTCCATTTGCCCCTTCTCATTTAGATGTGCCATCTGATTCACAGAGCCTTGATCTGATTTTTCTGGTCAGTCATTCTTATCCCATAATGATGTATGCTTGCATGTATGAATGAAAATGTATGGACTTACCCTTTCCTTTTCTGGCTCACAGCTGATGCTTGAGGAGCAAAACAGGAAGCTTCAGGAGGAATTAGCTATGAGTCATCGACATGCAGCCCATTTTGAGAAAACGTATCAACAAGAGGCACGGGACTTTCAATACTTTCGATTTTAGGGCATGAGGGAACTTGTAGACCCTTAATTTTTGATCCAGTCCGGTCCGTTATTTTTTATAGTCCAAAATAATTTTTATGTTATTTTAATATTTATTTTAGTTTTTAAAAATTAAAAATGATGAAGTGAATAAAAATAAAAATAAAAAATAAACAAAAATAAATAATAATAATAATAATAAATAAAAATAAAAAAATAATAATAAAAATGAAAATCGATGACGAAAAAATCGGCGACGAAAAAATTCATCGCCGAAGATAATTGGCCAAGGCCAATTTCCCCCGCAGGTTCCTACAGCTGAAATGGCTTCTGGCCGCGCGCTCATAATTTTCTGCGCCAATTCTCGCTTGCACCAAGCGCCTAGCTCTCGCAGCCCGTCGCAAATTTCGCCAGCGAGATTTTTCCAACGCAATTTTTTCCAAAACTAAATTCTATTTGGTTTCAATTTTCTTTTCCTAATTAAGTATAGTTTCCTTAAACAATTGGAATTAATCTTCTAAATTTCCTATAAATAACACTAAAAAACACAAAAAGAGGGGACTTGGCAGTGAAGGGATCAGACTTTTTAGAGGAGAGAACTTTGGACTTAGATCGAATAGTGGAACTTCAGATTTGGATGGCATAAGCAAGAAAGCAATCAAGCCATCAAAGGCAGCAATCTTGCCTTTGTCCTTGTTCATCCAAGAAGCAATTTTTGGTGGAACCAACGAATGAAGGTTTGAATCTCTAATTTCCTTTTTATTTTCTTACAGTAGCTTCAATCATTGAAAACTAATAAATTGTTTCTTTTGATTCCAAAAATCATAGAACCCTAATTTATTTCTTCTAAACCTTAGAACCTTAAATCGTTTCTTCTATTTTCAAAAACCCTAAAAGTTACTTTTCTATTTCTTCATAAACCTTAGAACCCTAATTTATTTCTTTTAAACCTTAAAACTCTAAAACATTTTTTCCAAATACCTTAAAAACCCTAATTCTTTTTTTTTGTTTCCAAAAACCTTAAATCATCCTTCTGTTTCCAAAAACTTCAAAAACCCTAAATCGTTTTATTAATTCCCAAAACCCTAATCTCTATTCCAAAAATTCAGTAGCCTTATTATTATTTTTAAGCATCAAAAGCTTTAACCCTAATTAATCCTTCTTTTCAAAATCACATAGTAAGCATTATTCTTTTAAAAATAACACTAGTTTCTTCCAATTTCAAAATCCTATTTTCTAAATCTTAAACCCTAAAATGTTAATTTTCAACACCAAAACCTACAATTCTAAAAGCCAGTTTTCAAAATCTTCAGGGTCCGAGCCCTGACCCCACAAGGGGTGCTGCCCCCTTGACTCCCGCCAGCTAATCGGCTAGTGGGACCGCCGTGTGGGCTCGAGTCAATATTTATTTATGTATTATAAATCTTTATGTTTAACTTCCTTTATTATGATTATTCAAAATACAGTAGCTTTATTCAAAATACAAACCTAAACCCTAATTTATTCAAACCATAAATTCAAATTCTGTTTTCAAATCTTCACAGTAGCTTTTTATAATTTTATTCACTGGGATATTTTAATATTGTATATAACTCCCTTAAAGACTTTCAATAATTGTTCCATCCAAAAATAATTAAGTAGTTATTATAGTCAATACTAAAACCATACTTACCTTTGATCACGGCAAAACAAAATCAAGGTTTCAAACCATAAAACCCTAATTTCATAATTTTACCCCCTAAACCCTAATTTGATCAATTAAAGAACCTTACTAATTTCTTAAAGTTATAAAACCCTAATCCATTTCAATTCTCTTAAAACTTAAAGTTGCCTAAACAAATAACAATAATAATATCTTAAGATTCCAAAACCTTAAAACATTAATCAAAGAACTTTAAATAGAAACAGTAAACCTCAATTTGTATCTTTACTTGCTTTATTTTTATATTTGATTATGTAGTCTATTATGTGCTTTGATGGTTGATTTATTTAAATTCAATGCTTGATTTATTTAATTTATCATGGATGAATGTTTATTATATATTCTGATAGATGTTTAAATATCTTTGATGAATGATTTATTTATGATGAATGGTTATTTATTTTTATCAATTTATTTTGATTTCCAAAAGTGTAAGAGGTATGTTTCCACTTTGTGGGTACCTCATTAGTTAAATATCATGTAATTTAAATTGCTTTTATATTTTGGACCAATGTAAAGGACATGTTTCTACCTTTTGGTGGGTGTCCTATTTAGTTTAGACATGAACGATGTAAGGACATGTTTCCTTCTTCGGATGGGTGTCCATTTATTTGCTTTGTTTGGACATTGTTTTGATTTTTAATATATCAATGCTTTATTTCAATTGTTGTGTGTAATATGGATAATATTGTTATATTTAAGAATTTTATAATATTAAGACCTGTAAAGGAGGCCGGTTCCAATGAACCGGGCGTTGTGGGGGTGCTGAGCCATTTCTCACCTTCCCCACACGTACCCAACTTTTCGAACCAATTAGAGGGTTGGGAATTCCTTAGGAATCGAGTTATCCACCCCTTTCTTTTTCCCAGCCTGTCCGGGTGGCAACTCCATTTTCTTCGGACTTAAGTCCGTGTTCTCTAAGGCCCTGAGCCTAAATAGTGCCGAAGTCGTAAGAACCATTCACCGGGAGTGGGGGCAAAAATCCCTGCTCACAGAACCAAATGCCTCTTCATCAAGAGGATCCTAGATTATTATCCATGATAAACCACCTCCCTGTTTAGGTGATGATAGAACCGATTTTCGAAGTCTTGGAGGTTTAGATATTCGAGCGGATATTGGATGGATAATATGCCCTCTCCTCCAACAGGTGATGATTTTTTTATGGCTTTGTCTGATTATGAACTGCCTCCTTCCTCACTGTGACAAAAATAAAAAACTTGTAATAAAAACTTGAAATAAAACTTGTAATTAAGCCAAAAATGGTAATGATAATAATAAATTTTTTGTTTTGTACACTTTTTTTTGACTTTTGTTCTCTCTTTTTTAATTAGATACAGTGGCTTTGTCAAATCAGTGCCATAGTTCCTCAGGACTCGACTTTCCAAATTAACATATCTATAACATCACATCCCTAGTTACCATAATAAACTCAGGAATTATTTCTATTTAAGTAAGAACTGTTGCACTTTAGATAGGCACATACACATTACTTGGCCAAAGATTTCTTTTGAGTTTGATTATTGTCTATCTCATATGCATGTTTATTCAAATTATCTCCACTAATAGACTCTATCTACCAAGAGAGATCAACATGTATTTGATAGGGTTGAAATGGGGTCTATAAGGGACGGGTTAAATGAAGGCCATTTGTAAGTTGGAGCCGTTGTGACACTATAGGCAAACCCACACACTACAAATTTCTTGTTCAAACTTTAGGCGGCTGGGAGCAATCTTGCTAGACTCCAAATTCCTTCTATCTTCTTGGCATTAATCTAGATCTTGATTAGGACAGTCTTTGCCCTTGCAAAAAGTTTGGTACCCAAATTTGCTTTTTTTCTTCTTTTCCCTTTTCTTTCTTTTTATTTTTGTTGCTCTTCCCTTTCTTTTAAGCATTTTGTTCTTTTTCCATGTAGGACTGTCAAGTATAGGACTTTTAAAACCTAGATGGTCTTTCTCCTTTTTCTCTAATTTTGATGGGTTGGACCAATTCAAGTAAAACTGTCCTTATAAACCAAATGGAAGCCTTTTGCTGTCTTAGATAAAAGAGAACTCAGTTGGATTTCTGAACCATTTTGGGTTTTCTCTTCTTTTTTTCTCTTCTTTTTTTTTCTTTTTTTTTATTTTTTTTGTCTCTTTTTTTTTCTTTTCTTTTCTTTTGTTTTTTTTATTCTACCTCTAAAAGAGTTGTCTTGTATGTACCAACTTGGGTTTCTAATAATGGATGAGTGGAGTGACATAAATTATTTGTTACTCTGATGTTGTCTTGATATATTGGAGATATTAGGAAAACTTAAACAACCCTTATGGTCTTTAGAAGTTCAACTACCCTTATGGTCTTGAGAACTTCAACTATGTTCGTGGTCTTAACTATTCATTTCTTTCTTTGATCTTATTGCCTCTTCATCTTAGTGATCATAAGACTTGTCAAAAGTATCACAACAGCTCAGGGTAGGTTGTTGGGGTTTGTAAGCCAATGAAAAGAAATCTAAAATTTCTTGAATGCTTAAAGGGACAACTAGGGATTGATATTTAATAAGATGGATACTAGCTGTTGGCTAACCAAACAATGCCTAGATCATCTCTCCCTTAAATAAGCAGAGTTCAATTTTGCCTCGAAAGTTTGTCAAAGCATGTTCTAAGACTGACTAGGACCTAGACAAAGGTAATTATGCTGGAGCCCTCTCTAAGTAAGCATACACAACTCAATGCTATAGAGTAATTCCCTCACCTAGTAAAGTCATTCAAGTCATGATGCATAAATATATTAATTCATGAATCATCAAGCTAGATTCCTCATTGGTTGAGCACTAAAATGAATAAAGACCCACACAAATTTTATGAAAGGAATTTATTCAAACAACTTTAAATTTGAAAATTACGATTGTGCTAATTAAAAAGCAAAATAAATAGAGTAATATTCAAGCTAAGGAAAGTTTGTTGAGTTGGAGGCAAGGATTTTTTCCATCACCAAGGATCATTGCTTCATCATCCACAGTTAGTCCAAGCTTGCTTAGCAGCACATCATCTTTAGCAGCTTCTCTATCCATATCATCACAGGATGACAAGATAAAACTCTTCATGAAGGTTGTAAGTGGTGGTGCCCTTCCAAATTTAGGTAGAGGATTATTCTTAGTGTTGGGTTTATCAGGTTCAGGCAGCTTACCACCGTCTATTAGATTTTGGATCTCATGCTTCAATCAGGTACATCTATCGGTCTCATGTCCTTGAGTCTAATGAAATTGACAAAAAGCCTTAGTATTAAATTTTGGGGGTAAAGGATTTGGCAAAGGTCGAGGAGTCAAGGGTTGTAATAATCTCTTCTTTTGTAGCTTATTGAGAACCCAAGATAACAGCTTCCTCAATTCCAAAAACTGCCTCATTCCTCCTTGACCGGTGGCATTAACATCAGCTTCCTTTTGTGTATTTTGATTGCTAGGCTGATAATTTCATTTTGCAGAAAAATGGTTTTTCTCTCTTTCCCTTTGAATTTTCCACTAGGGTGATAGCCGTCCTTATTGCCCCACTTAGATAGCACATGATTCGGCTGGTCTCGTAGAATAGGAATTGGTTCCTCATTTTTCATTTGATCTCTATTAGCGAACATGTTCTCCATGGATGCTGCCTTAGCATTGTTGATGAGATCCAGAATTTCAATCAACTGGGTCTTCATAATTTCAACCAATTGATCTTGTAGCTCGGCCAACCTAGCTTTGACAACTTCATCGATTATATCCCTTAGCTGGTTTGCATCCATCCTCCCAATGAAGCACTTGAATAAAAAATCAATGTTGTAGGTGATATCGTTGTATGCTCTTGGATTGCCGTACTCCAAGTCAGTGAGCCAGAAAGGATTAATGATATGTCATGTGATGCATGTATGCATGTATGCACAAACAATAAATAAACAAGGATAAATAGGATGTTCCTTCCAACCTTATAACATCCACACACGAATGGCAAGTCTCTTTTTCTAGGTATACGGATAACAAAATACCAACATGGGGTATCTTGTTTTTGAATATTTCCCTCGGACGTTTCAACCAATAGTTATATTTTCAAAAATGGAAATCAATCCATGATAATCACTACAAAAAAACACGCTATCTGCAACGGACAAAATTCGTCGCAGATCCGTCGCAAATCAAGTATTGCGACCGATTTGCGACCGATCTGCGACGGATACGATCCGTTAATAAAAAAGGCGTCGCAATTTTCAATTTGCGACAGGCCGTCGCAGATTGCGACGGATTTGCAACCACTCGGCTGTTGCAAATCTGCCGTCGCAGATTCCGTCGCAGAATGCCGTCACAGATTTTCGTCTCAAATTCGTTGCAGATTCCGTCACAGATTGTCGTCGCAGATTTCGTCATAGATTTCAGATATCCGTCACAGATTCGTGGCAAATCCGTAACAATTTAATATTGATTTTTATTGAAACTATTTGTATTATCAATTAATTTTATGAGAACTTTATAAATACATTTGGAAAATTTAAACACAATCTAAAAAAAACACTAATTACATTGATAAAAATAATTCTTTTATTAATCTTCAATATAATAAAATATTTTACAATTTAATTATGCATGTGTTAAGAACACTACTACAAATAATCTATCTTGAAAATAACAATATTTGGGAAAAAGTAACACAAGTGTCTCACAATATAGAACTCAAAACAAATCAAACTCTAAATCCTCTGCTGTTCCTCCTTCCTCTAGCTCTCTCAAACTTCCTTCCCTTTGATCGCACATAGGGTTTAGTATGGCTGTGTGGCACACCAGGAGCTGGGCCAAAGTGTTTCACAGCTTCACGGGCATTCTTTGGACCTCTTAAAAGAACCTGAACAAACATTTGCATTAATAAGCTGCAATATGAGCAATATCATGTAATTTGTAGCAAAACAGAAGGCAAATCTTAAGATGACTCAAGAATTCTATATCAAAGAACATAAACAGCACACAACACATATTGAATTTGAATCTGATCCTTTTCCTAATAAATGTAACATAAAGCTTGATATCAAAACTTCACCAGTATTAATAGCAATTATAAAAATGGAATTACGATAATTCAATGACATATCAGTCATGAACATAAAAAGGAAAAATAGGGGCATTATTGACCTTGAACCAATATATTTCTATTTATGAACTTACAATTATATTGTCCAAATATGAGTGCAGGCACAGATCATTCCTCGGTTACATAATGGTCAAATAAACTTTTGATAGTAGCATAAATTTAAATCAATTTTATAATAGAAACCTTAGTTTTAAGTTCTTATAAATTATCTATAAAACTTTCTATATGAAGAGTTTGCAACACAACAAAAGATCCAATGACAGTTCAATGCACTACTATTTTACATTATATTCTGAAGAGACCCAAGAAAAATTAAGGAATGCAGAAGCTATAATATCTAACTGCAGACTGTTTTCAAATGTAGATCCACAGAATGAAATGAATCCAATAGTCCATAATTTTCAAGGAAAAAAAACATAATAGTTAAAAATTAAATAACAATAACATCACATAATGCCTTCCAAAAATATCTTTTGAATAATCTCTTGTAATTGCCATTTAACATTTATTGAAATAAAAATAGTAGTTAAATAAAATACTTCCAAAAGCTAGAGAAGGTTCAAACCTGGGGATTTCAACAGGAGTAAGGTATAGGTTGCTTGGATACTGGATCTACATTTACTTCAAATAAGTCATCACAAGTTTTGGGTTAAGGAACAAAAAAATGAAAGACATGGATAACACTTTACTCCTATATTACTCCTGGGAGGCTGCCACTGCCCGTGAAGCCCACTTGGACCCAATATGGAATGTCTAGAGAAAGTCTCCTCCTTTGGGCGTGGGAAGTTTATAGATCTGCAAGAAGCAAGTCAACTTGCAAATGAAGTTGTAATATCCTCATTTATGCCCTAGAAGTTTTGTATGTTGTTGTTATTGTGGTTGTTTTAAATTGCAAGATAAAGAATTGAGAAAAGAAAAGTATATGTGTTTTGGGAAGGATTTAGGGTTTAGAGAGAATGGTATATGTTGTGTATATGTTGATATATATAACATATAAATGGGTCAAAGAAGAGTCAAGGTGTTGGTTAGTGGAAGAAGATATTTTATTGTTGAGTGTGTAATTGCATATATGGGCTTATATAAGACAAAAAGTTAGTTATATGATTGAGGGCATTTTGGTAATTGCTTGGATAAAATCTCTTGGTGGAGATTTAAAGAAGAAAAGTCATTTGACTTTGTTGAATTTTCTTTTCTTCTCATGTTTGTGCCGGCCATTGAAGAAGACAAAGGGAAAGAGAAGTGTTCTTGATGCTATACTCAAATTGATGAAGGAATTGAGAGATTTGGTGAAAGATTTGTGGAATTTCTTCATATAAGGTAAGTAATTTCTTGTTTTCTTTTATTAATTTGGAAGTTGTGGCTAAGGTGTATGGTGAATTGTTGAGTTGATGATTTGGTGTGTTTGATATGTATTTACAAATGTTAAAGTTGATTGTTAGTTAAAAGATTGATTTGAGGTTGGTTTGGTTGTGAAGGTTGTAAGTTTAAATAGATTTTGATAGTGGAAGTTCAAGTGTAAAGTTGGTTTTAGGGTTTGAGATGGTATATGTTTAAATGTTTTGGTTGATGTGTTTTAATAAGGAATATTGTGATAAACATGTAGAATTTGTGTTTAGAACATTGATTTCATTCATTTGAAACATGTTATATGGTGTTTGATGAGTTTGAGTGCAATTGGAGGAGAATTTTGCATATTAGGGTTTGTGTTTTGGGAGACACGGCCAAAAGCAAAGGAGAGACACGGCCAAGTCATGAAACTTTTGCGTGTGTTGAATTAGTTTTGAGAGACACGGCCGTGTTCCCAAGCCGTGTTAGCTACTGTGAGTTTTGGTTTAAGAGACACGACCATAAGCTTGGCCGTGTCCCTTGCCCGTGTTTCTTACTGTCCAATTGGTTTGAGTGACACGGCCACAAGCTTGGCCGTGTCCCTCAAGTGGCTGCCCGTGTCCCTCAATTGTGTAGGTTAAGGTTTTACTTCCTTGTTCTTTTTGCATTGCTTTGGTTCTCAAAGGGTAGGTTGGTCCCTAAACCTAACCCTAAACATTTTAAATACACTTGAATCAATGAATGATATAATCAATTACATGTGTAAGGTTCTAAAGCTATGAATCATATCAATTGTTCTTTACCCTAATTGCATTGTTGAGATTGAATAATGTTATGTTATGCATTGTAAATGGTAATGTGTTTCATGAGTAATGAATATTGAAATGTATATCAAAGATGCAATGATAATTCAAATAAGACATGATATGAGACAATGCCATGGTGGTTGGCTATGATGTGATGCAATTGAAAGAAATAAGGCATGTTTGCCCAAATGTTGTTGAGAATTGAGAATGGAAATGATAATTGAATAATAAATGAATTGTGTGGCTAATGTGTTATTCCATTTTCAGAGTTGGTTGTTGGTGGCATGCCTAATAAGTGTAACAATCTCTTGAAGTTAGGTTGGATTGAATCCTTGAAGCCTAATTGAGATGTTACCACCCTTGAAGCTAGGTTGGGTTGGTTCTTGAAGCCAAGTTGGGTTGAAGCTTAGCATGCTTTGCTCCCCTTGAAGCTTGGTTGAACCTAATCCTTGAAGCCTAGTTGGGTTTATGATATTGATAAATGTGATGATAGAACCAAAACATTAACTCTGAAAAATTGAATGGCATATTAGTGTGTCTTGGGCCCATGCTTGTCTTTGCTTAATGTTGATTATGAATGATTAAATGAATACTAATGAGGTATATGATAAGATGTTGAAATATGATATGTCTATTTATGTTGAGTTATGAAATGTAAAGGCATGTTGTTAGTTTTGCATATATGATGTTACATGTATAATATGGATTGAGAATTGGCATTGCATTGCATCAAAGCAAAACATTAGCATGTTTTATCTTACTAAGCCGTTGGCTTAGCGCGATAGTGTTTGATCGCGCAGGTAATAGAGTTGGTAGAGTTGAACCCGAGAGTTCATCAAGACCGAGTGAGAGTAGACAGTGAAGAGTTGATTCTTGAGGACTTAAAGATCAGAGCAGACTTGCCAATCATGTATACTTCTTTTATATTTTGTAAAGTAATGTTTATAATGTAAATATGTACCTAATTTATAACTTCCGCTGTGTAATATTTAAATGTATATATGTATATCTAACATGTTTATATTTTAAGTCAATGACTTAATTTCTATAATGTATAATGATTAGGGTATTGTATCAAGTTTAAAATGTTTTGAATGTTGAAGAAAACCGTAGCATCCCTATGTTTGGTGCACTTATGCTACATTGTTGTGATTGTAGTGTGTGTGCATTGGATGTGGGGGTGTTACAATTGTTTTGGTATCAGAGCCTAGGTTTGAGATTCTCAACCTAGGTAAAATGTAATAAAAAGAATATTTTTACTTAAAAAGTGGTTTTAAATAACACATATGTTTGGGATTGGCAACCTCTGATCTTTAATAAGGTGTGTCTTTTTTTTGTGTTTGCAGTGTAGGTGTTGATGGATCCTCATTTGAGACAATCGGTTGAGGGTAGTGAGGAGAGCGTTGCTCCTGAGGATGGAGCTAGGGTTGATAGTGATGGTGAGGCACCTGTTTCTGGGTCGGGTAGACCAGTAGGTGATGAGGTTCCGCCAGCCTAGTTTAGGAATATGATGGAAGCTATGAGACAAGCACCTGTGCAACCACAGCCACCACCCCCTCAGCCTTCAGTACCAGTAAGGCATTATGATAAACTGAGGAAATATGGAGCGGAGGATTTCTTAGGCACAGTTGATCCAGCTGTGGCAGAACAGTGGCTTGACAGAGTTCAGAGAGTATTTGTTCAGTTGCAAGCCACCTCAGAGGAAAAGTTTGACTATGCAAGATCTTTGCTACAGAAGGATGCCTACGATTGGTGGAAGACGGTGCCCCATTCTATGGATGATCCTCCAACACTGTCTTACACTGATTTCTTGAGAGAATTTGAGTTGAAGTATACTCCAAGGGAGTATAAGGATATGAAGAAGATGGAGTTCTTAAGCTTGAAGCAAGATAGCAAGACTGTAACTGAATATGAGGTTGAGTTTATTAGATTGAGTCATTATGCTGGTGGCATTATTGCTGATGAGATAGATAGATGCCGGAGGTTTCAGGAGGGATTGAGACCCTCTATCATGTGCTTAGTGGCCGGGTCTAGATATCACGATTTCTCCCAGCTAGTGGCAGCAGCTCGAGATGTAGAAAGGGCTCAAGTGATTGCAGCTGCATCAGAGGAAGAGGTCAGAGTGAGAAGACCTCAGTTCGAGGCAGGGTCTTCTTCAGCAAAGAGGGGTAGAGGAAGCTTTGTTCCTCGGAGTAGTAGGAGCCAGAGACCAGCAGGTAGATCAGTGCAGTTCCAGAGGCAAAGATATAGACCTGCAGCTTCAGTGGCAAGTGCTCCGACCCCTATGGTTCAGAGATCCACCTTACCTATCTGCATCCATTGTGGGAGGCCACATGGTGGTCCTTGTTGGAAGGCTGGTGTTGCAGGGGTTTGTTTCAGGTGTGGGTCACCGGATCACTTTGTGAGAGACTGTCCGGAGAGACAAGAGTTTATGCCAGTTGATTTTGCCGCTTCTCGAGCCAGTGTGAGGGGAGGTAGAGGAGGCAGAGGTGCCAGCCGAGGTGGTAGAGCAGGGTTCAGTTCTAGAGGTGGTGCTACATCCAGGGAAACTAGACCGGAGGAGGTTGGTTCTTCCCAGAGGATGTATGTTATGCAGAGACAGCCGGATGCATCGGCGGTCATAGTTGGTACTTTTTCTTTATTTGATACTGCAGTACTTGCTTTGATTGATCCGGGTTCCACCCATTCTTATATTAGTGCATCTGTATTGCCTGTGTTTGATGTGCATGCTGAGTCCCTAGGATTTGATGTTTTGGTGACAAATCCGTTAGGGCATAGTGTGATTGTGAGTAAAGTGCATCGGGATAGTGCAGTGAGGGTGCAGGGTGAGGAGTTCCTTGGAGATTTGATTGAGATGCCATTTAAGGAATATGATGTGATTTTAGGCATGGATTGGCTATCTTGACATGGAGCTGTGGTGGATTGTAAAAAGAAGATTGTTTCTTTGAGAACTAGTGATGGTAGAGAGGTGATAGTATCTAATGAGCAGGAACAGTTAGCCTCCTTATTTGTTTCAGCTGTTGCAGCCAGGAGGTTGATTAGAAAGGGATGTGAAGCTTATCTTGCTCATGTGATAGATACTAGAGTAAGAAGTTCTCCTATTGATAGCATTGCCACAGTTGCAGAGTTCCCTGATGTTTTTCCTGAGGAGTTGCCAGGATTGCCGCATGAGAGAGAGGTGGAGTTTGGTATTGAATTGTTGCCTGGTACCACTCCTATCTCGATTACTCCTTACAGAATGGCACCAGCAGAACTAAGAGAGTTAAAAGTGCAATTACAGGAGCTGTTGGATAAGGGATTCATTCGCCCCAGTGTTTCTCCTTGGGGAGCTCCTGTGCTGTTTGTGAAGAAGAAAGATGGTACCATGAGGTTATGTATCGACTATAGGCAATTGAACAAGGTGACAATTAAGAATAAATATCCTTTGCCTAGAATTGATGATCTCTTTGATCAATTGAAGGATGCAGCTGTGTTTTCTAAAATTGATCTGAGATCTGGGTACCATCAGCTGAGAGTCAAAGCTGAAGATGTTCCGAAGACCGCATTTCGGACCAGGTATGGGCATTATGAATTTTTAGTTATGCCTTTTGGTCTGACGAATGCACCTACAGCTTTCATGGATTTGATGAATAGGGTGTTTAGGCCCTATTTGGATCAGTTTGTAGTGGTCTTCATCGATGATATCCTGGTGTATTCGAGGAATGAAGAGGAACATGATATGCATCTGCGGATTGTGTTGCAGATTTTGAGAGAAAATCAGTTATTTGCCAAATTGTCGAAGTGTGAGTTCTGGTTGGATCAAGTAGCTTTTCTTGGACATATTGTTTCAGCAGAAGGCATCAGAGTTGATCCGAGTAAAGTTGAAGCAATTTTGAATTGGAGTCCACCCAAGTCAGTGACAGAGGTTAGAAGTTTTCTGGGTTTGGCAGGCTATTACCGGCGGTTTGTGAAAGGGTTTTCTTTGATAGCTACTCCACTCACCAGATTGCTTCGTAAGGGAGTGAGATTTGTGTGGACGGATCAGTGTCAGGCTAGCTTTGAGCAGTTGAGAGATATGTTGACTCAAGCGCCTGTTCTTACTTTACCTGTAGAAGGCAAACCATATGTGATCTACAGTGATGCGTCACATAGTGGTTTGGGATGTGTGCTGATGCAGGAAGGGAAAGTTATAGCTTATGCATCTCGTCAGTTGAAACCGCATGAGCTTAACTACCCCACCCATGATTTGGAATTGGCAGCCATTGTGTTTGCATTAAAGATTTGGCGCCATTATCTGTTTGGGGAGAAATGTTTCATTTACACTGATCACAAAAGTTTGAAGTATTTGGGTGTTCAGAAAGAGCTCAACCTTCGGCAGAGGAGATGGTTGGAATTGATTAAAGACTACGACTGCTTGATTGATTATCATCCAGGTAAAGCAAATGTAGTTGCTGATGCCTTAAGTCGGAAGTCTTTAGCTGGTTTAACAGTTTACTCACTCTCGTTGCTTGTTGAGTTGAGAGCTTTGCGTGCCAGTTTTGTACTTTGTGATGATGGTGCATTATTGGCACAGTTGCAATTGAAGCCGGTTTTGTTGGATCAGATCAAAGAGGCTCAGTTGACTGATAAGAAGATTCAGAAGATTATTGCAGATTGTCAGAGTAGAGAGAGTAGAGATTTTGTTGTGAGGAATGATGGGAGCCTATGGTTCAAGAACAGATTGTGTGTACCCGATAATGCATATTTGAAGAGGGTCATTTTGGAAGAGGCACATCAGTCGATGTTTTCTATGCATCCGGGCAGCACCAAGATGTATCATGATTTGAGACAGCATTACTGGTGGATTGGGTTGAAGAGAGACGTTGCTGAGTTTGTATCGAAATGTCTCACTTGTCAGAAGGTTAAAGCAGAGCATCAAGTTCCAACTGGGTTGCTTCAACCGTTGTCAGTGCCAGAATGGAAGTGGGATAGAGTGACCATGGACTTTGTGTCTGGTTTGCCATTGACACAAAAGAAACATGATGCCATATGGGTGATTGTGGATAGATTGACTAAGACAGCTCATTTCCTCCCAGTTCGGATGGATTATTCTTTGGAGAGGTTGGCTGAGCTGTACATCCAGGAGATTGTGAAATTGCATGGTGTTCCAACTTCTTTGGTGTCTGATCGAGATCCCAGGTTTACTTCAAGATTTTGGAAGAGTTTGCACAGAGCTTTGGGTTCTCGACTACACTTCAGTACTGCTTTTCATCTACAGACGGATGGACAGTCTGAGAGGGTGATACAGATTGTTGAGGATATGTTGAGAAGCTGTGTCATCGATTTCTCTGGAAGTTGGGATAGATTCTTACCTCTTGTGGAGTTTGCTTACAACAACAGTCACCAATCCAGCATCGGAATGGCCCCATTCGAGGCATTGTATGGCAGACGGTGCAGAACACCTCTTTGTTGGAGTGAACTTGGTGATAGCAAGTTGATTGGGCCTGATTTGATTCAAGAAACTGAAGAGAAAGTGAAGTTGATTCGAGGCAGATTGAAAGCAGCTTCGGACCAACAGAAGTCTTATGCGGATCTGAAAAGGAGAGATATTCAGTTTGATGTTGGGGATAAGGTATTTTTGAAAGTATCTCCTTGGAAGAAGATTTTGAGGTTCGGTCGGAAAGGAAAATTGAGTCCTCATTTCATTGGACCATATGAAGTATTGGAAAGAGTTGGGCCAGTGGCTTATCGGCTTGCTTTGCCACCTGAGTTGGATCGTATTCATAATGTGTTTCATGTTTCTATGTTGAGAAGGTACAGGTCGGATCCATCTCATGTGTTGCCATTTGAATCTATTGAAGTGAGCCCAGACTTGACATTTGAAGAGGAACCAATTGCTATCTTGGCACGGGAAGTGAAAGAATTGAGGAACAAGAGAGTGCCATTAGTGAAAATTCTTTGGAAGAATCATGCAAAAGAAGAAGCAACTTGGGAGAATGAGCAAACCATGCGAGAGCAATATCCTCAGCTGTTTCGGCCTTGATATCAGGTAATTTCGAGGACGAAATTTCTTTTTAGAGGGGGAGAATTGTAATATCCTCATTTATGCCCTAGAAGTTTTGTATGTTGTTGTTATTGTGGTTGTTTTAAATTGCAAGATAAAGAATTGAGAAAAGAAAAGTATATGTGTTTTGGGAAGGATTTAGGGTTTAGAGAGAATGGTATATGTTGTGTATATGTTGATATATATAACATATAAATGGGTCAAAGAAGAGTCAAGGTGTTGGTTAGTGGAAGAAGATATTTTATTGTTGAGTGTGTAATTGCATATATGGGCTTATATAAGACAAAAAGTTAGTTATATGATTGAGGGCATTTTGGTAATTGCTTGGATAAAATCTCTTGGTGGAGATTTAAAGAAGAAAAGTCATTTGACTTTGTTGAATTTTCTTTTCTTCTCATGTTTGTGCCGGCCATTGAAGAAGACAAAGGGAAAGAGAAGTGTTCTTGATGCTATACTCAAATTGATGAAGGAATTGAGAGATTTGGTGAAAGATTTGTGGAATTTCTTCATATAAGGTAAGTAATTTCTTGTTTTCTTTTATTAATTTGGAAGTTGTGGCTAAGGTGTATGGTGAATTGTTGAGTTGATGATTTGGTGTGTTTGATATGTATTTACAAATGTTAAAGTTGATTGTTAGTTAAAAGATTGATTTGAGGTTGGTTTGGTTGTGAAGGTTGTAAGTTTAAATAGATTTTGATAGTGGAAGTTCAAGTGTAAAGTTGGTTTTAGGGTTTGAGATGGTATATGTTTAAATGTTTTGGTTGATGTGTTTTAATAAGGAATATTGTGATAAACATGTAGAATTTGTGTTTAGAACATTGATTTCATTCATTTGAAACATGTTATATGGTGTTTGATGAGTTTGAGTGCAATTGGAGGAGAATTTTGCATATTAGGGTTTGTGTTTTGGGAGACACGGCCAAAAGCAAAGGAGAGACACGGCCAAGTCATGAAACTTTTGCGTGTGTTGAATTAGTTTTGAGAGACACGGCCGTGTTCCCAAGCCGTGTTAGCTACTGTGAGTTTTGGTTTAAGAGACACGACCATAAGCTTGGCCGTGTCCCTTGCCCGTGTTTCTTACTGTCCAATTGGTTTGAGTGACACGGCCACAAGCTTGGCCGTGTCCCTCAAGTGGCTGCCCGTGTCCCTCAATTGTGTAGGTTAAGGTTTTACTTCCTTGTTCTTTTTGCATTGCTTTGGTTCTCAAAGGGTAGGTTGGTCCCTAAACCTAACCCTAAACATTTTAAATACACTTGAATCAATGAATGATATAATCAATTACATGTGTAAGGTTCTAAAGCTATGAATCATATCAATTGTTCTTTACCCTAATTGCATTGTTGAGATTGAATAATGTTATGTTATGCATTGTAAATGGTAATGTGTTTCATGAGTAATGAATATTGAAATGTATATCAAAGATGCAATGATAATTCAAATAAGACATGATATGAGACAATGCCATGGTGGTTGGCTATGATGTGATGCAATTGAAAGAAATAAGGCATGTTTGCCCAAATGTTGTTGAGAATTGAGAATGGAAATGATAATTGAATAATAAATGAATTGTGTGGCTAATGTGTTATTCCATTTTCAGAGTTGGTTGTTGGTGGCATGCCTAATAAGTGTAACAATCTCTTGAAGTTAGGTTGGATTGAATCCTTGAAGCCTAATTGAGATGTTACCACCCTTGAAGCTAGGTTGGGTTGGTTCTTGAAGCCAAGTTGGGTTGAAGCTTAGCATGCTTTGCTCCCCTTGAAGCTTGGTTGAACCTAATCCTTGAAGCCTAGTTGGGTTTATGATATTGATAAATGTGATGATAGAACCAAAACATTAACTCTGAAAAATTGAATGGCATATTAGTGTGTCTTGGGCCCATGCTTGTCTTTGCTTAATGTTGATTATGAATGATTAAATGAATACTAATGAGGTATATGATAAGATGTTGAAATATGATATGTCTATTTATGTTGAGTTATGAAATGTAAAGGCATGTTGTTAGTTTTGCATATATGATGTTACATGTATAATATGGATTGAGAATTGGCATTGCATTGCATCAAAGCAAAACATTAGCATGTTTTATCTTACTAAGCCGTTGGCTTAGAGCGATAGTGTTTGATCGCGCAGGTAATAGAGTTGGTAGAGTTGAACCCGAGAGTTCATCAAGACCGAGTGAGAGTAGACAGTGAAGAGTTGATTCTTGAGGACTTAAAGATCAGAGCAGACTTGCCATCATGTATACTTCTTTTATATTTTGTAAAGTAATGTTTATAATGTAAATATGTACCTAATTTATAACTTCCGCTGTGTAATATTTAAATGTATATATGTATATCTAACATGTTTATATTTTAAGTCAATGACTTAATTTCTATAATGTATAATGATTAGGGTATTGTATCAAGTTTAAAATGTTTTGAATGTTGAAGAAAACCGTAGCATCCCTATGTTTGGTGCACTTATGCTACATTGTTGTGATTGTAGTGTGTGTGCATTGGATGTGGGGGTGTTACAGAAGTTCAGGATACCAAAGATACCATTTATGATTTAAAATAAAATTATAGCCATAGGCATCGAAGTTAGTAACTTCGTTAAACTGAATAGACAATATAAATAAAATTACTCTCATGGAATCATATACTCATTTCATTCCCTTAAACCAAGTTGTCTTATACCATCACACCCATGCTCACCAGATCACCTAATTTTCATAATAGGTGCCTGAAAAGGTTGTTGGGAAATTTGCTGTGTGTTTGGACTGTAATAACTTACTTATCAATAGTTTGATTACTTAATAAAGAAAACTTTTGAAGGTAATGCAACAGTTAAGCAGCAGTAAGGTCATAGACAGTAACAAATTTCTGCAGCATGGAATTTTAACAACTGCAGTAGCTATCATTATCACAAATTAGGTACTTATTTACTGGAAGGTAGGCATAGAAACACACTAAGAGATGATAGCAAATACCTGAGCATCTTCTCTGATTCTCAAATTTTGTCCTGCTGGATTCAACAAGTCATTAACAACCTGAAATGAAGAAAACCCTAAAGGATAATGAATTTGCAAAAAAGGTGAAAGAAGTATTGCAAAAAAGGTGAAAGAAATAATGGCACTTGTTCATATTGCTGAACGGTAAGATGGACAAGCAGATTGTAGAGAGAATGGGAAGAAGTAGAGAGAATGGGAAGAAGCTAACCTCATTATAGATCTCTAAGTATGATACCCGTAGAAGAAATTCCCGGTTTGGCGTCTTAAGTCATTGAAAAAATATTAGATTGGCTTTATAGAAGAAGGATCTAATAGATAAAATTACACAGGGAGTCACGCTCTATATTACCTCTTGAATAATGCTAAAAGCATCCTTCACTGCCAAGGGTACAATTCCAGGGGACCTCTGATCACCCTGTCATTTGCATATTACCATCGTAAGCATGTTGCTCTAAGGTTAGCAAATCAAACTCAGCTTAATGAAGGATGCTGAAATTTTCTATCAGTTAATGAATTAGACTTTGCAAATGTGACTTCCAATAGATTCTACTATATATGAGATATTATTATATAATCCAATTGCAAATAGAATCAGCCTCACTTAAGCAGGCTGAGGGCATAATCAATTTGCATTCTTTTTCACTGCAGCCTCAGAATGATCATACATGAAATGTAACTAAGGCAAGGATATAGAAAAGCAAAATATATGAAACAGAAGCACATCATCATTGAATATTGCAAGCATTATGTACATATCATAGAGTACATCAGAAAAGTGATTTTAAAGAAGAATAGTATTACTAAATCTGACATGCATAGTATGAGTTTTCCCACTGCTTGTTACACCATATGCAAAAATGGTTCCTGCAAGCACATGGAAAGAAAATGGGAAAACACTAAAACTAAAAGAAAATATAGAAAGTGAGATATGCTAAGCAGAGGGCTGTTCATTACACTAACCATTGATTCCTTCCATGGCGCCACTGACAACATGCTGGGCAGCAACATCATACACATGGCGTGTTGTAGTTGTAGGGCCAAACACCCGATCTATTAGGAATTTTGAAAAGTAAATAAATAATTAAGTATTTAGTGACAGATAACAATAAAAATCAAAAGGACGAACATTATGTGCTTTATTTTTAACTTTGATGAGCAAAAGCTTTCCAAAGTAAAAAGCTAAAATGGAGAGGACTAGTAGCTTTTGTAAACTAATAGATAACAAACAATCAAGTAATCCCAGCATACTATAGCTTTACCCAAATTGATGAGAATGTGTTGATGGAAAAGCAATGAAAATAAATGGTCAACCAAGCTTCTATTTTGTTGGTCAATTGTAAGAACTGAAAACAAAGACAACGCAATTTAAGATAAGTGTTTAAGATATTAGATATATTACCATTATTTTATAACTTTAGCAAATTACCACCAATGAGAATGCAATTTGTACAAGAATTCAATAAATCCATACAGTTCAGAAGCTATCAAAAGTGGTAAAATATGGATTGTGACTTTGCACTGAAATAAGTCAGTCAGTTTCAATTAGACTTTCAGCATAAGCAGTCCATTTATATGGACTTAATTTCAACATTGGCTTGCAATGTGCTGCAAATATCAAGAAAATCAACTAATTATGCCATTGCCAACTAATTAATGTACATGAATTTACCATATGCGTAAGCGATGGATGGATTATGTTCATTTCTGACAATAGTTTCTCCATCAGCATACCAAGCAATTTCCTCTCCTTGACGAATTTCTCTGGGACTGCACAATCAACCGTGAAAGTGAATAAATAAACCACACACTAACCAATTCAATAATGAGAGGTAAAGAAGAAGAGGAAGTGAGAAATTCAGACCTTAATGGGCGAAAGCGAACTGTGACAGTAACATTTTCTTAGGATCTCACTTCAAATAGATCTGCAACCCTAACATTTCGGGGAGTATCAAAAAACAAAATTACAATCACATATAAAATAGCAGCAAATAGAAACTTCAAACCTAGAAAATTTTAGTGAAAATTCTGAAAAACTTCACCTCGAATTGATACTATTACTGTTACAAAAATATTCGGCATTTGCGACGAAAATCTGCGACGGACATGTTTCCGTCGCAAATTTGCTACGGATTTGCGACGTAACATTTTTCGCAAAAATTCTCGGCGGGAGTAATCCCGCCAACTTTAGCGACGATTATTTGCGACGGACAGATTTTCGTCGCAGATCTGCGACGGATTTTCAACGGATTTGCGACCAATTTCTCAAAATTCCTCTGACACGTCATTCCGTCGCAAATCCGTCGCAGATCCGTAGCAAATTTGCGATGGAAACATGTCCGTCGCAGATTTCCGTCGCAAAATTCTGAATATTTTTATAGTGAAATTTGTGACGGCAATAGACGGTAGCAGATCTCCGTTGCAAATTGGTTTTTTTTAGTGTTTTCTCTCTCGTGGCAAGTTTTCGCGCCAACTTTTGCGACGATTATTTGCGACGGAATGATTTTCGTCGCAGATCTTCGACGGATTTGCAACGGATTTGCGACCAATTTCTCAAAATTCCTCTGACTCGTCCTTCCGTCGCAAATCCGTCGCAGATCCGTAGCAAATTTGCGACGAAAACATGTCCGTCGCAGATTTCCGTATCAAAATTCCGAATATTTTTATAGTGAAATTTGCGACGGCAATAGACGGTAGCAGATCTCCGTTGCAAATTGGTTTTTTTAGTGTTTTCTCTCTCGCGCCAAGTTTCCGCGCCAACTTTTGCGACGATTATTTACGACGGAATGATTTTCGTCGCAGATCTGCGACGGATTTGCAACGGATTTGCTACCAATTTCTCAAAATTCCTCTGACTTGTCCTTCCATTGCAAATCTGTCGCAGATCCGTAGCAAATTTGAGTCGGAAACATGTCCGTCGCAGATTTCCGTCGCAAATGCCGAATATTTTTGTAGTGAATTCCCATTAATTAGGTTTTAATCCATTCAACCAACTAATGTAGCTTTTATGCTATATTGGATTAAAACTAAGTAAGAGGTTCATTATGAATAGATTTCTCACTTGAAAAAGTAACTAGTGATTCATGCCAAAAACAAGCCCATGATTAATTATTCTCAATATAAACTAGGCTTACAATTGATTTTTGGTATTTCATAATTGACCTAAATAATTTGCAACCTCTTTGTAAGAAAAGATTGGATGAAAATAATTTTGTTTCTAAGCCCATTGTAAAAATGATTTTAGAAAAAATAGATTTCGGGCTTAGTATTTGGTTCATGAGCAGAAGAATTTTTTATTTGCTTTTGGAAAAATTTTATGTAAAAAGTCTTGAAAATAACTTTGGTCTTTTGGATTTTAAAGAAAAATTAATTTTGAGCTTACAATATAGTAGGTCATATTAGAAAAAGAACAAACCAAATAAGCCATGTGTGAGCAGGGATTTTCGCCCCCACTCCCGATGGAATGGTCCTTGCGACTTCGGCACTGTTTAGGCTTGGGGCCTTAGAGAACACGAACCTAAGTCCGGAGAAAATGGAGTCACCACCCGGATGGGCCGGGAAAAAAGAAAGGGGTGGATGACTCGATTTCTAAGGAATCCCCAACCCCCTAATGGGTTTGGAAAGTTGGGAACGTGTGGGGAAGGTGAGAAATGGCCCAGCACCCCCACAACGCCCGGTTCATTGGAACCGGCCTCCTTTACAGGTCTTAATATTATAAAATTCTTAAATATAAAAATATTATCCATACTACACACAATAAAAAGAAAGCATCATTATATTAAAATCAAAGCAATGTCCAAACAAAACAAATAAATGGACACCCATCCAAGGATGGAAACATGTCCTTACACCACATGCCTAGATAGGACACCCACCAAAAGGTAGAAACATGCCCTTTACATAGGTTCTAAAATAGAAAAGCAAATTAAATTACATGATGTTTAACTAATGAGGTACCCACCAAGTGGAAACATACCTCTTACAACTTTTTGGAAATCTAAATTAATTGATAAAAGTAAATAATCATCCATAAATAAATCATTCATCAAAAGTATTTAAATATCAATAAAATAAACATCCATCCATGATAAATTAAATAAATCAAGTATTGAAATTAAATAGATTAAAGCATAAGAGATGAATCAAGGTATAAGTAAATATGGAATTGAATAAAGCAAATAAAAGTTCAATTATAGCTACTGTGACTTTTATGGAATTGAAATAGATTAGGGTTTTATGTTTTAAAAGGTTGGTAAGACTCTTTGATTAACCAAATTAAGGTTTGAATGATGAAATCATGAAACTAGGGTTTTAAATACCTTAAAATACTTTAATTTGTGATTTTTGATTATTGAATTTTAAACTACTATGCAATTTTTGGGTTTTCATGTTTTTATGTTTTTAATGTTTTAAAGGGATTAGGGTTCATAAAAATTAGGGTTAAGGTTTTAAAAGGATTAGGGTTCATTATTTTAGGTTTAAAAGTTAAATTTTGGATTTTAGGGTTTTGAAATTTGGGTCTCGGGTAATGAAGAATTTTTAGGGTTTTTAAAATCAATTTGATATTTTATGAAGTTTTATGAATTTAAACAAAAGGATTGAAGTTTTTATAAGTAGAAAAGATATTTTTTAAGGCTTTTTGAATGAAATAGAACCTACTTTAAAGTCTTAAAAGAAACAGAATTTGATTTTGGTTTTGTTGAAAAATATGTTCAATTAGTGTTTTAAGGTCTTTAAGAAGAAAAAATAACAATCTTAAGTATTTTTAGAAAATAATGTCATGTTTTAGTATTTTAACTTTGGAAAACTAAATTAAAGTTCTAAGATTTTAACTTTTCAAAAACACAAAAAAATCCTAGTTTTAGCTACTGTGTAAAAAAATTAGAATTTAGAATTTCATACCTTCTTTTGTAAGTTGCTCCAAAATTGCTTCTTCTTGGATAAACTAGCTCCAAAGACAAGCCTTTTTTGCCTTTGGAATCCCTTTTTTCATGATGCTGCTATCCAAAAAGATTTAAATTGAATTTCTTCTTTTCCTTCCTTGATTTGGTTTCAAACTTTCCAAACTCCCTTTGGATTTCCTCTCTCTCGGCCACCCTTTTTTCTATGCCTTTGGTCCTTATTTATAATGGTTTAAGGTTATTTATTCCTAATTAATTAAGATAAGTAATATTAATAAAAAAAGAAATTAAAACCTAATTGGATTAGGTTTCAAAAATTTGGGTTGACAAATTTTGCGCTGGCAAAAACTGTGGCAGCCGGGCCCGTGGCTGGGGCCAGTGGGCGTGCCAGCCCGCAGGAAATTCCTGCGGGAAGTTAATTCGCCCACAGGAATTTTCTGCGGGCAAAATAACCCTCCCCGTAGGAGAAATAACTCGCCCGTAGGAAATTCCTGCGGCCAAAATGCCCGCAGGCCTTCGGGTGAAATGCTGGGCCTACGGGCGTGCCCGCCCGCAGGAAATTCCTGCGGGCAAAACGCCCACGGGCCCGCACGACTGCTTTTCGCTGCCGATTTTTTTTCCGACTCCGATTTTATTTTATTTTATTTTTTATTTTTTATTTGTTTATTTTCATTTTTTATTAATAAAAATTAGATACTAAGGTAAAAATTATTTAATTAAAATTATTTTGGACCAATTAGACAACAAAAATCATTTTGGACTAAATAAAGCATATTAGATCAGATTGGGTCAAAAATTAAGGGTCTACAGTTTGCCCCCTGCTTGAATGATCTGAAACCTTAGTGAAAGAGAGTGAAAAGCAATAAGACTTAATTTTTGAGGTTTTGGGTTCTGGACCCGAGAGATTTGGACACTCGATCCTAAACTGGACTTGAATACTCGATCCTATCTGGATTTGGGTACTCGATCCTAAACTGGATTCGGATACTCGATCCTAACTGGATTTGGATACTCAATCCTAAATTGGATTTGGATACTCAACCTTGAATTGGATTGGGATACTCGATCCTAACTTGATTTGGATATTCGATCCTAACTTGGATTCGGATACTCGATCCTAAACTTGATTGGGATACTCGATCCTAACTGGATTTGGATACTCGATCTTAAATTGGATTTGGATACTCGATCCTAAACTGGATTTGGATACTCGATCCTAAACTGGATTGGGATACTCGATCCTAACTGGATTTTGATACTCGATCCTAAATTGGATTGGGATACTCGATCCTAACTGGATTCGGACACTCGATCCTAAATCAAATTTGGATACTCGATCCAAAATTGGATTGGGATACTCGATCCTAACTTGATTTGGATACTCGATCCTAAACTTGATTGGGATACTCGATCCTAACCTGGGTACTTTGACTTTGAGATTTGAATTGATTTTGATTTAATTTGGGTACTTGGACCCGAGATTAGAATTAATTTGGGTACTTGAACCCGAGAAAGAATTTGACTAACCTTTTATCAGTTGAGAAGTCTGACTGCTCCTGCTGTTCTATGTATTATGATTCTTCACCCTCATAATGGATCTTCATCCTTTGAGATTGGGTCTTCACCCTTGAAAATGGATCTTCATCCTTTGAGATCGGGTCTTCACCCTTGAAAATGGATTTCATCCTTTGAGATCGGGTCTTCACCCTTGAAAAGTGGATCTTCATCCTTTGAGATCGAGTCTTCACCCTGGCTTCAGCTCTTTTAGCTGGATTGGTCTTTTGTCTTTTGCACCATCATTCTTTTGAGAGTTCTATTGTTCCATTCTTTTGTTCTTTCATTTTGCAAAGATTTATTTATTTTTAATTGGACCTTATATCCTCTCCTTGCCCCCCTGTGTGGCAAAATATTTGTAAGTGAGTTTAAAAATATTTGGTATATAAACTCAAAAATTGAAAAGGAGAAACTTTGCCCCCTGTATAGGCTCAAACCAAAGATTTTATCCATGCAAGCTTTGATTGATGTTTTTGTTGTCTTGTTCTTTGCATAAGCATGCATTTCTTCTCTTTGCAAGATTATTAGAGCTTTCTCAAGCAATGGGCTTTCTATGCCCCCCCTGATTTGATATCTTCTTTTGATTGCTTGCTGTTCATTTTGACAAGGAATAGACAACACAAGACAAGAAAGTGCGATGTGACATGCTCGTGTATGCATGATATGCATGAATGATACTTACAGTTATTCCATCGACTCATAGACCGAGGTGATCAGTAGAAGTGTTCTCATTGGTTCCATTTTGACGCTTGTTCAAGTCTCGCATTGGAATGATTAAAAGCTTTGTATTTGTGGCTTTTATATACAAGATGTTGAAAACATGAGTGGTGGAGACCCTAAGCAGCAGAGTCAGAGATGCATCCATTTCCAATTATGTTTCAGCATGTCTGTTGATAGCTTCTTCATGACCTTTCCAATAATCATTTCAACAGACTTCCCTTAGCTCGAAGGCTTTGTATGACAAAACACTCTTTTTTTTTAATTTTGAATTTTGATTTTGAAAACAAATGTTGGCTTTGCCAAATTAATGTCAATGTACCTCAGGACTTGATAAATTAACATATCTATAACATGACAACCCTAGTTACCGTACTAAACTCGGGAATTATTTCTATTTAAGCAAGAATTGTTGCACTTCAGATAGGCACATACACACTATTTGGCCACTGGTCTCATTGAGTTTAAATATTGTCTATCTCATATGCATGCTTATTCAAACTATCTCCACTAATAGACTCTACCTACCAATAGAGATCAACAAGTCTTTGATAGGCTTTAAATGGGGTCTATAAGGGACATGGGTTAAATGAAGGCCATTTTGAGATAGGAGCTGGTGTGACACAATGGACAAACCCTCACACTATAAATTTCTTGTTCAAATTTTAGGCAGCTTGGAGGCAATCTCGCTAGACTCCAAATTCTTCTTGGAATTAATCTGGATCTTAATAAGGACAATCTTTGCTCTTGCAAAAAGTTTAAGACCCAAATTCATTTCTTTTCTTCTTTTCCCTTTTCTTTCATTTCATTTTTCTTACTCCTCCCTTTCTTTGATCATTTTGTTATTTTGTCCTTCTTCCTTGTAGGACTGTCAAGTACAGAACTTTTAAGCACTCAATGGTCTTTCCCCTTTTTCTCCAATTTTAATTGAATCTTTGGTTGGGTTGGACCAATTCAAGTCAAAATGTCCTTATAAACCAAATGGAAGCCTTTTGTTGACTTAGGTAAAAGAGAACTCAGTTGGCTTTTTGAACCGCCTTTTTAGGTTTTATCTTTTTCTTTCTTTCTCTTTTTTTTTTATGTTCTAGCTCTAAAAGAGTTGTCTTGTTTGTACCAACTTGGGCTTCCAATAATGGATGAGTGGAGTAACATAAATCTTCTTTAATAGGGATAAATAATTTGTTACTTTGATGTTGATGTTGCCTTGATATATTGAAGACATTAAGGGAACTTCAACTACCCTTAAGGTTTTGAAAACATCAACTATTCTTATGGTCTTGAAAACATCAACTACCCTTATGGTCTTGAAAATATCAACTACCCTTATGGTCTTGAGAACATCAACTACTCTTATGGTCTTGAGAACTTCAACTACCCTCATGATCTTGACTAATCATTGCTTTCTTTGATTTTCTTGCGTCTTCATCTTAGTGATCATGAGACTTGTCAAAAGTATCACAACAACTCAAGGTAGGTTATTGGGGTTTGTAAGCCAATGAAGAGAAAGCTAAAATTTTATGAAGGCTCAAAGCGACAACTAGGGATTGACATTTAATTCGGTGGATACTAGTTGTTGGCTAATCAAACAATGCCTAGATCATCTCTCCCTTAAATAAGTAGTGTTCAATTTCACCTCGAAAGTTTGTCAAAGCATGTTCTAAGACTGACTAAGACCTAGACAAAGATAATTATGCAGGAGCCTTCTCTAAGTAAGCATACACAACTCAATGCTATAGAGCAATTCCCTCATCTAGTAAAGTCATTCGAGTCATGATGCCTAGACACATTAATCAAGCTAAATTCCTCATTGGTTGAGCACCAAAATGAACAAAGGCCAACAAAAATTTTGATGAAAGTAATTTATTCAAGCAACTTTAAATTTGAAAAACACAATAGTTCCAAAATATTAAAGAAAGTAAGATTGAAAAGCAACATTCAAGCTAAGGAAGGTCCGTTGAGTTAGGCTTCTTTTCCTTTTACATCTTCAATATCCCCATCTTGAAAGGATGATAAAACAAAATCTTCTTCCAATCCTTTTCCCACCATGAAGGTTGCTGGTGGAGGTACTCTATTGAACCTTGGTAATGGATTGTCTTTGGTGTTGGGCTTATCCGACTCGGGTAGTTTGCCACTATCGATTAGGTCTTGAATCTCATGCCTTAGACGAGCACATTTATCTGTTTCATGCCCTCGCATTTGATGAAATTGACAGAAGGCCTCGGCATTAAAGTTTGGTGGCAGTGGATTATGTAGAGGTCGAGGAGCTAACGGTTGTAACAACCCTTTCTTTTGTAGCTTGTCGAAGACCCAAGACAAAGGCTTCCCCAGATTTGAAAACTGCCTTCTATTTGCTTGACCAGTTGTATTGACATCGACTTCTTTTTGTGTGCTTTGATTGCCTAACTGATAGTTCCCTTTCTCATTCCTTTTTATTGAAAAGCGATTCCTCTCCCTTTCCCATTCTTCAATTTGTAGACCAGCTTGGAGAAGATCTTTGAAGTCCCTTATAAGGGTGGGAGACATCCTTTCATGGAGATTGGGCAGGACACCTCTCACGATCATCCTTATTTGATCAGATTCATCGGGCCTTTTCTTGAGCAAAGCAGCCTTGTTTCTCCATCTCTTGACATAATCTACAAAATTCTCATTCGGTCTTTGCCTAATGGACTCCACTTCCATCAAGGTAACTTCCAACTCGACATTATATCCATATTGTTGGATGAAGGCTTTATAAAGTAGATCCCAACTCTTTTGTGTTCCATCATCTAAGGTATTGAACCAATTTTGGACAGCAGGATCCAATGAGAGCATGAAGTACCTTAGAGTTTGAGCCTTAGTAGCTCGGGCAGATTGCATGGCAGTGATATATTGCTTCACATGGAGATGAGGATTTCCAGTGCCATTGTACTTAGCAAATGATGGCATCTTGAATTTATAAGGGTCCTCATCATCTTGTTCAAATAACTTGTCAACTTCAGACATCTCTTCAATTTTTAGCTTCTTCTCAAATTTCTTTTCTAAATCAGCAATCATCTTTTCAACATCAGATGTCTCGGTCTTTTCAATAGTTGCCTTCTCGACAGCCTTCGGCTCCTTTTTATCTTGAAGATCTTGGTAGTATTGAGCCCAATCATCATCATCAATGATCACCTTCTCATCATCACAAGCCACTTCATTAACTTTTGTCTTCCCTTTGTTCTTTGGTTTCTTAGTGCTAGCAGATGCTTCGGCATGATTCTCCAAGATTGCAGTCAATTGGTTCCTCATGGTCTCAGCTAGGGCCTCTTTTATTTCTTCCATCTTGGCATTGAGGGCTTCATCCACCATTCTTTGAATTTGTTCAGGCTCCATTATTCTTGGTGAGCAAGTGATTGAGTCGTTGCTAGATATCTCGTCTCCGGCGTAGGTCAGATTTTTGTAAGCTTTAGAACTATCGTAATCCAGGGCTATGAGCCAGAGAGGATCAAGGATATGAGATGCAAATGTATGCATGTATGCACAAACAATCAACAAATAAGGATAAATAGGACGTTCCTTCCAACCTTATAGCATCCACACATGAATGGCGAGTCTCTTTTCCTAGGTATATGGTTAACAAGATACCAACATGGGGTACTTTGCTTTCGAATAATTCTCTCGGATGTTTCAACCAATAGTTATATTTTCGTAAATGGAAATCAATCCATGATAATTCCCATTAATTAGGTTTTAATCCATTCAACCAACTAAAGTAGCTTTTATGCTATATTGGATTAAAACTAAATTAAGAAGTTTATCATAAATAGATTTCTCACTTGCAAAAGGTAACTAATGGTTCATGCCAAAAACAAGCCCATACTTAATTTATTCTTAGTGTAAACTAGGCCCACAATTGATTTTTGGTATTTCATAATTGACCTAAATATTTTTGCAAGCTTTTTATAAGAAAAGGTTGGGTGAAAATAGTTTTGTTTCTAAGCCCATTGTAAAAGATTTTGGAAAAATGGATTTTGGGCTTAGTATTTGGGCCATGAGCCAAAGGATTTTTTATTTATTTTTAGAAAAGTCTTATGTCCAAAGACCATCTTAAAAAGTTTTGAAAATAGTTTTGGTCTTTTGGATTTTAAAGAAAAAATTTATTTTGAGCTTGCAAATGTACTTGGGTCATATTAGAAAAAGAATAAACCAAATAAGTCATGATTTAAACCAAGATAAATTAACCATAGTCAAACAACATGCATTTGGGGTAAAACCTGAGGAAAGTAACTAGGCCAATTACATGAGCTTTAGTCTTTGGGTAGAAAGGCTTAGGTTCCCATAGCAAGTATATACCAAACGGTACAAGGCTATGAGTGGTTATGCCATGCTCGATCTCCATACCTTGAGTGAAAGTATGGTATCCCTTACATAACATAACACGGGTAACACGGGCATCCTAACTCACGCACACGATGCAATCAAAGATGATGCAATGGATAATATCATTATAAGAAAGAATAGAATAATATAAAGACCAACAGAATCAACTTCTCTTATCCCTAGTGGAGTCGCCACTGTGAGCGGGGATTTTAGCCCCCACTCCCGGTGGAATGGTTCTTGCGACTTCGGCACTGTTTAGGCTCGGGGCCTTAGAGAACACGAACCTAAGTCCGGATAAAATGGAGTCGCCACCCGGACGGGCCGAGAAAAAAGAAAGGGGTGGATGACTCGATTCGTAAGGAATCCCCAACCCCCTAATGGGTTCAGAAAGTTGGGTATGTGTGGGGAAGGTGAGAAATGGCCCAGCACCCCCACAACGCCCGGTTCATTGGAACTGGCCTCCTTTACAGGTCTTAATATTATAAAATTCTTAAATATAACAATATTATCCATACTACACACAATAAAAAGAAAGCATCATTATATTAAAATCAAAGCAATGTCCAAACAAAACAAAACAAATAAATGGACACCCATCCAAGGATGGAAATATGTCCTTACATCACATGCCTAGATAGGACACCCACCAAAAGGTAGAAACATGCCCTTTACATAGGTTCTAAAATAGAAAAGCAAATTAAATTACATGATGTTTAACTAATGAGGTACCCACCAAGTGGAAACATACCTCTTACAACTTTTTGGAAATCTAAATTAATTGATAAAAGTAAATAATCATCCATAAATAAATAATTCATCAAAAGTATTTAAATATCAATAAAATAAACATCCATCCATGATAAATTAAATAAATCAAGTATTGAAATTAAATAGATTAAAGCATAAGAGATGAATCAATG
This sequence comes from Garcia nutans, assembly GCA_947685225.1. Taxonomy (NCBI): domain Eukaryota; kingdom Viridiplantae; phylum Streptophyta; class Magnoliopsida; order Malpighiales; family Euphorbiaceae; genus Garcia; species Garcia nutans. Next base: position 11,170,302 of record CANTUV010000039.1, on the reverse strand, counting down.
TATAAGTAAATATGGAATTGAATAAAGCAAATAAAAGTTTAATTATAGCTACTGTGACTTTTTATGGAATTAAAATAGATTAGGGTTTTATGTTTTAAAAGGTTGGTAAGACTCTTCGATTAACCAAATTAAGGTTTGAATGATGAAATCATGAAACTAGGGTTTTAAATACCTTAAAATACTTTAATTTGTGATTTTTGATTATTGAATTTTAAGCAACTGTGCAATTTTTGGGTTTTCATGTTTTTATGTTTTTTAATGTTTTAAAGGGATTAGGGTTCATAAAAATTAGGGTTTAAGGTTTTAAAAGGATTAGGGTTCATTATTTTAGGTTTAAAAGTTAAATTTTGGATTTTAGGGTTTTGAAATTTGGGTCTCGGGTAATTAAATATTCTTAGGGTTTTAAAAATCAATTTGATATTTTATGAAGTTTTATGAATTTAAACAAAATGATTGAAGTTTTTATAAGTAGAAAAGATGTTTTTTAAGGCTTTTTGAATGAAATAGAACCTACTTTAAAGTCTTAAAAAGAAACAGAATTTGATTTTGATTTTGTTGAAAAATATGTTCAATTAGTGTTTTAAGGTCTTTAAGAAGAAAAAATAACAATCTTAAGTCTTTTTAGAAAATAAAGTCACGTTTTAGTGTTTTAACTTTGGAAAACTAAATTAAAGTTCTAAGATTTTAACTTTTCAAAAACACAAAAAATCCTAGTTTTAGCTACTGTGTAAAAAAATTAGAATTTAGAATTTCATACCTTCTTTTGTAGGTTGCTCCAAAATTGCTTCTTCTTGGATGAACTAGCTCCAAAGACAAGCCTTTCTTGCCTTTGGAATCCCTTTTTTCGTGATGTTGCTGTCCAAAAAAGATTTAAATTGAATTTCTTCTTTTCCTTCCTTGATTTGGTTTCAAACTTTCCAAACTCCCTTTGGATTTCCTCTCTCTCGGCCACCCTTTTTTCTATGCCTTTGGTCCTTATTTATAATGGTTTAAGGTTATTTATTCCTAATTAATTAAGGTAAGTAATATTAATAAAAAGAAAGAAATTAAAACCTAATTGGATTATGCTTCAAAAATTTGGGTTGAAAAATTTTGCGCTGGCAAAAACTATGGCAGCCGGGCCCGTGGCTGGGGCCAGTGGGCGTGCCAGCCCGTAGAAAATTCCTGCGGGAAGTTATTTCGCCAGCAGGAATTTACTGCGGGCAAAATAACTCGCCCCGCAGGAAGTTATTTCGCCGGCAGGAATTTCCTGCGGGCGAAATAACTCTCCTGCAGGAAATTCCTGCCGGCGAAACGCCCTCAGGCCTGTGGGTGAAATGCTGGGCCTATGGGCGTGCCACCCGCAGAAAATTCCTACGGGCAAAACGCCCACGGGCCCGCACAACTTCTTTTCACTGCCGATTTTTTTTCCGACTCCAATTTTATTTTTATTTTTTAATTTTTATTTGTTTATTTTCATTTTTTATTAATAAAAATTAGATACTAAGGTAAAAATTATTTAATTAAAATTAATTTGGACCAATTAGACAACAAAAATCATTTTGGACTAAATAAAGCATATTAGATCAGATTGGGTCAAAAATTAAGGGTCTACACCATGATTTAAGCTAAGATAAATTAACCATAGTCAAACAACAAGCATTTGGGGTAAAACCTAAGAAAAGTAACTAGGCCAATTACATGAGCTTTTGTCTTTAGGATAAAAGGCTTAGGTTCCCATAGCAAGTATATACCAAATGATACGAAGCTATGAGTGGTTATGCCATGCTCGATCTCCATGCCTTGAGTGAAAGTATGGTATCCCTTACATAACACAACACGGGTAACACAGGTATCCTAACTCACGCACACGATGCAATCTAATATGATGCAATAGATAATATTATTATAAGAAAGAATAGAATAATAAAAAGATCAACAGAATAAGCTTCTCTTGTCCCCAGTGGAGTCACCATTGTGAGTGAAAATGTTTGCCCCCACTCCCGGTGGAATGGTTCTTGCGACTTCAGCACTGTTTAGGCTCGGGGCCTTAGAGAACACGGGCCTAAGCCCGGAGAAAATAGAGTCACCACCCGGACGGGCTGGGAAAAAGAAAGTGGTGAATGACTCAATTCCTAAGGAATCCCAACCCCCTAATGGGTTCGAAAAGTTGGGTATGTGTGGGGAAGGTGAGAAATGGCCCAACACCCCCACAACACCCGGTTCATTGGAACCAACCTCCTTTGCAGGTCTTAATATTATAAAATTCTTAAGTATAACAATAAAGCATCATTATATTAAAATCAAAGAAATGTCCAAACAAAGCAAATAAATGGACACCCATCCAAGGATGGAAACATGTCCTTACATTGTCCATGTCTAAACTAAATAGGACACCCACTAAAAGGTAGAAACATGTCCTTTACATTGGTCCAAAATATAAAAGAAATTTAAATTACATGAAAATTAATTAATGAGGTACCCACAAAGTGGAAACATACCTCTTACAATTTTAATACTAAAACAACCAAATAATAATCAGAATAATAAAGAGAATATCCATCCATGATAAATTAAATAAATCAAGCATTGAAATTAAATAAATCAACCATCAAAACATATAATAAACTATATAATCAAATCTAAAATTAAATAAAGCAATAAATATATAAATTTAGGGTTTTAAAGAATTTAGGATTTTTAGAATTTAGGGTTTTGGAACTTAGGGTTTTAGAAACTAGAGTTTTGTAATTAGGGTTTTGAAATTAGGGTTTTTAGGGTTTTTGAAACTAGGGTGTTGGAATTCAGAGTTTGGAATTAGGGTTTTTGGGTTTAACTTACTGCCTTAAAAACATAATTTTGGATTTGGAGAGATAAATTAATGTTTTGGAAAAATAATCAATATTTTGGAGTTTAATAATGAAATGGTTTAGGCTTTTGGATAAAAATAGTTTGAGGTTTTGAGTTTTAATAAAATAATCTACGGTTCTTGAGGTTTTAGTAAACAAAATAGATTCTAACAATTAATAGATCAAACACTGAGGGAGTATAAAGATGCAAAGAAGATGGAGTTCCTGAGTCTGAGACATATAAGGATATACAATCAAATAGAGTTTATGCTTACCTTTTTAATGATCTTCACATCCTTCACATCATTCAATCATCATCTTAATCCAATTATATTAACATTATAGTAAACCACTTGACACATTTGCAAACAAAGGTGTTAAGCCTCAAATCATGTAAATAAATACAATCATATGTATTGGTACTTACCTCAAGAACTACTCCCATCAATCTATACATTTCCTTTTTCCAAGAATTCTCCACATTTAGATTAATGCAACACAATCTCTTCAAAACCTAATCCAAAGATCATTATACATAGGTTTAGAATCATCCACATACATTTGATTAGGGCATTCTTTGTTTTAGACATGTTTAAAGTGTTTATGTTTAGGTTTAGGTACCATAATACCTTTGAAGAATCAAAGCCATGCTAAAAGAACAAAGAATAAAAACAATAACCATTACATTTGAGGGACACGGGCAGCCCACTTGAGGGACATGGCCGTGTCTCTCAATCTAAACTTGGCAGTAGCCAACACGGGCAAGGGACACGGCCAAGCTTGTGGCCGTGTCTCCCAAAACCAAATTCCAGTAGTGAACACGGGCAGAAGACACGGCCGTGTCTCTCAAAAACCAATCCAACACGCCCAAAATTTCTTGGCTTGGCCGTGTCTCTCCATTACTTTTGGCCGTGTCACTCATAAACAAACCCTAACCAAATCCAACACTCTTTCAATTGCACTCAAACACAATATACACCATATAACATACTTCAAATGAATACAATCAATGTTCTAAACGTATATTCTTCACAAGAATCACTTTACAATACATTAATATTACATTTAAACACAAACCATCTCAAAACCCTAAAATCACCATCCTTCTCCATCTTTCAAAATCAACATCCATCACTTCCAACAACAACACTTATTTAAACTCTTAACTTAAAACCAATTCAACACTTGAAAACACAACACAAACACATCTCAAACACACCAAATCACAAACTCCACAAACCCTAACTCACTTCAACACCACTTCAAAATAAGTAAAGAAAACAAGAGAATACTTACTTTAAATGAAGAAATTCCACAAATCTTTAACCAAAACCCTTGATTCCTTCTTCAAATTGCTTCTAGCATCAAGAATACTTCTCTTCCTCTTTCTCTTCTTCAATGGCCGGCACCCAAAATGGGAGGAAAGAAAATAACCACAAGTCAAACCTTCTTTTCATCTTTAAATCTCCACCAAGAGATTTTACCCAAATAATTACCAAAATGCCCTTAGTCATTTAACTAACCTTTTGTCTCTTATGTGCCCAATTAAGTAATTTCAATAACAACAACTAAATATCTTCTTCCACTATATCCAACACCTTGACTCTCTCTTTGACCAACATATATACTATATATATCATCATATACACAACATATACCATTATCTCTAAACCCTAAATTCTATCCCAAATCACATATACATAATCATTCTCTTCCAATTTCTATTCTTATCACATAACATATACATTCCATTAAGCAAAATAACAACAACAATATTCAAAACTTCTAGGGCATACATAGGGATATTACAATTCTCTCCCCCTTAAATAATTTCGTCCTCGAAATTATCTAGTATAATTGTAATCCATTCATAATACTATACCATCTTAACTTCTATATGAAGTTAATTATACACTTAAGTCATTATATCATCAATTCATAAAGCTTCAACTCTCCTCTTTAGAATCAACCACCTTCTTTAAATTCCTTAACTCATCATTCTATATGTTTATACATCTTGTTACTTCCTTTATCAAACTTTCAAAAGAACTTATTACTTTTCTTGTTAATGTCTTTATATAAGAATCAGATCATCATATAGCACAATAATACTTTGTCAAATCTTTATATTTAATATATTTTGTTCTTCACTTCTTTGTAATTACTCTCTTAACTTTAACTTTAAAAAACCACTGACTTATACCTGAGCACTAATTATCCCATCATTACAATCACTGTCTAAAAAAAAACATTTATCTCCCTCAATAAATAACAAAAATCCTGATTTTCATACATGGAGTTATTTCTTTAGCATGCTTTTCACTTAACTTACATATTAATACATTACCTTTCCACTTATTTAATAAATAATCAATCTTTTTCCCTTTTTCTCATGATTTACAACTACTATAACTCCATTCATTCATCCAATCACACTTTAAAATTTTTTACATCAATTTATATTACCATGTAAATAACTACACTCTTGGTATAACTATACACATTAAATCTCAAAAATGATTCATAATCTTAGCCAAATCTAAATCCCTTAATTTATCTGTCACAATATATCCACATTCCAATCTTGTTCAACTCCAACCAACAATTAATTTATTCAAACTTATCATGATAACAAATCACTTCAAATTATCTTTTAATATACACAAAATTTATTCTCTACTATCTTATTATAATATTCACCAATTCTCATAAAGATTTTATACCATATTTACTATCTACAATTCATGCACTCAAACCTCGAGTTACATACCTTAAACATATTCAATATAACTTTCATAACATTCCATATCATTCCATATCATTGTTATATTTATTTTGATTACCTTATTGTCATATTATCCATCATCACTTTTAACTATACTTCTCAAACCCAATTTTCAATCTCACCAACTCTGCATTGTAATCATTTATCAAAAATCCAAATCCATGGATAACAAATTAACTGATCAAATATACTAAATAAAACACATGGCTTTAAGAGATTAATATTCACGCCTAGGACTTTCAAATCAATACTGTTCCTCTCATAATTTTATTCTCAATCTATATAAATACAAGACTAAGGTATATCTGAAGAATTACATATTCCTTCTTTGTATTTTTGCCATACCAGAAGTTAACACATTCCAATTCTATTTCAAACCAATTTGCACTCGAATAAATGATCTTTATCAACTTAATTCATATTTCAACAATATTACTATATATGTATTCAGTCATATGCAGTTCCCTTATAATGTCTATTGGTCACTTCATTTCTAATCCATCTACAATCTCTTATAATATATATATATATATACATATAACTTTCCATATGTGAATACCTTAAAATTCTAAAAAGCACATGATCATCACATTTAATTCTCATCATAACAATTTCCACTGTCCAATATTACTCAAGTCCCTTCCATACTCACTTCCATCACATGATCCATTTAGCTTTACACAATTCAAGACCTAATCTCTCTTAGGTCCACTAATAGATACGACACCATTTCCATATCACAAATTCTATAATTATACCACACACATATTCGTAAATCACCTTCATAGTAATTTTCACATTTTATTTTATTTTATATATATATATATATTTTTATATGAATATATATATCGTAATTTCATTCATATCGAAAAACTCAGTTCACAAATCATATACATGTATACACTTAATTATATGCTCTTATTTTATTTCCCTTTTTCATACATTCAATACAAATTTAATGTTTATCACTTTCTTTTAAACACTATCATTCTCATTCTTCCAATATAATAGAAAGTATTTATTCACACAACATATATATATATATATTGACTATAATAATATTTCACATCCATCTTGATCACATTCCCAATGTGACATCTCTTTCACTTTCGTCTTTAAAAGCAATTAGTATGCTTTCATAACCATTTTTACCCTTTGCACTCGAAATGACTCAAAATAACTCATTTTCATTTGCTTATCCACTTTCCCCTTTTTACTTTAAAACAATTTCTCTTACTATCAATCACATTACTCAATTCATAATGCTTTAATATGGAATATTAGTCATTTCACCTAGCTCATGTATTGAATATACATTAAACCATCAATATCCCAATAATCTTTATCAAAATCCACTGAAACTTTAACTTCTCAATTTACTACTTCGTTTAAGCTTCAATTTGCCAAACTCATCTTTTCTTAATATCAACTTTAAAAGCATCTTATATAAATATCACAAAGTAATATCAAAACATATAATTTTTACAATTATCCAACTCATTCCAAAATTTCAAATATCCTATATCACCACCATTACCATGAGCTTTTATAATATCCAAGCATCTCACATTTCTAACATTGAATTCACAATGTTTGCATTATAGTAACAATACTAAGTTATATTCTTATTTAACCACTATCATCTTTTTTTTTTCTCTAACCAAAACCTTAACTGTATATACATCCCAACTTTACATAATCACACTTTGTTTATACTAATCAACTCATTTAATATTCCACCATACTCTCCTCATTTTAGTAACATATCTTTTAATAATAACAATCCAGCAATATTTTCTCTGTCTAGCAACCTCAACATAAACATTATTATAAAGAGGTTCAAAGTATAGAGGAAAGAATACATTCTTTAATCTTGATTTTTATTTCTACTCATTTTCAACTCTATTCTCCTTTTCATTTCTTTATGTTTCAATTCACATTATGTCCTACATAATATTGCTCATAAACATCAACATTACATTCCATGTTGCACGCAACATGACATTTTCATATGCATCATCAATATACATATAGCACATTACATTTCACAATTTGTTTTCTCATAGTCAATTAGGCACTATGCCTCAATTAAAATTCATTTCCAACATCATTACCAACAATCATGATTTCTCATCACATCAAAATAGTATACACATATATCATCAACTATATTGAACATCTCATATAACACAAATATTATACAATTCATATAATGCCACATCCGAGACCAACCTAGGTATGAATGCATATGCATGTATTACAAATTTCATTTCAAAACTTTTCCTTTTTAATTCTACTTATACTCTTCAAAAATTCTCTTTTTAGTTTTACTTAGGCCGAGAATCTCGAACCTAAGCTCTGATACCAAAATAATTGTAACACCCCGATACCCTATATAAATACTATACATATACCTAGTATACATACAGTAAGTATATAAAGTACAAGGATGCCACTTTTCTTTTTACTTTTTTAAAACCTGTAACAAAACTCAAACGATAATAGGTCAATTTAAAGAACACTTACAAAATTATTTTCTTTATCAAAACTTCATTTATACATATAATATAACATACTTAAAGTGGATACATGTATGCATTACCCTCTAGTTGGTCTCGACAAAATCTTACTCTTCTCGTGGCATACCAAAAGACTTCATATCTTCTACCAAGCTACCTGTGCGATAATACATCCGCGCTAAGCTCGAAAGCTTAGTAGTACCAATATAAAATATAAACATATATCATGGAAACACTAACATATAAAGATATATCAATTCCATATACTTTTAGTTCTTATTAAGTTTATCCCTTTTTATTTGCACCTTTCATATCTTCCAACTAATTTCATATCTTATACACATATATACATCATACTAACCATAAGTCACATTTCTTTATTCACAATTCACCATTAATGATTCATCATTAGTGCTCATAATCAATATTTCAGCGCACATATTACATATTATCAATCACATGTCTGATGAAGATCAACCCCAATGCATTACCAATACTCAAAATCAATATATTAATACACCCACATTATATATTTTATACCAATTATTATTGATACACACATTACATATCATAACAATCGTTATTGCAATACATACATTACATATCATACCAATCATTATTGCAATACACACATTACATATTATACCAATCATTATTGCAATACACACATTACATATCATACCAATCATGAATCACATTTCCAATGGAATCCACCATAGATCTCACTTATTTCAACACTTATATTTCACATTAGCAACAATGACAAACTCGGGCCCAACAGACACCACTATGTTATTCAGAGTTCAGAGTTACTGCTTTGGTCTATAATCATAATCATCAAGCCCGTAGGCATCATATATCAATATTTCTATCCATGGATAGTGTAACAGACCCAGTCTCTTGGACCATCAACTCATCATGAGGTGATCCTCAACCCGGCAAGACTGTTACCAATCATATATTTCATATTCACAATTCTCATAGTGTAACAGACCCAGTCTCTTGGACCTCAATTCAACTCAATTTGAAGAGATCCTCAACCCGGCAAGACTGTTACCTTTTTCATTTTATAGGCATGCCTCCAAACCCAGAACTCTGAAGACTGAATAACACATTAAACACATATTTCACTTATTGTTTCATTATCAATTTCAATCTCAATGCTCATTATCATCTAGGCAAACATGCCTTATTTCTTTCAATTGGATCATCATAGCCAATCACAATGGCTTCACAACATATCATATCTCAATCCATATGATCCATATAACATCATTGATATAACATTTCAACATATATTATTCATATAACACATTGCCATTTACAATACATATAACATAACCTTTCATCATTTCTCAAAACACACTAATACCATTCATAATTAGAGCATTTATCATAACAAATTGCACATACCTTAAGAATGATCCTCATTTCTTCCTACCTTTCCCATTTCATATTTCATCCTTTATATATATATAGCAATTTACATTATTCATTTACATCCACAATATAACAGAGTATTTAACACATTCATCCAAACGTGTTAAAGTTCAAAGACATATAAGGATATACAATAAAATAGAGTTTATGCTTACCTTTTTAATGATCTTCACATCCTTCACATCATTCAATCATCATCTTAATCCAATTATATTAACATTATAGTAAACCACTTGACACATTTGCAAACAAAGGTGTTAAGCCTCAAATCATGTAAATAAATACAATCATATGTATTGGTACTTGCCTCAAGAACTACTCCCATCAATCTATACATTTCCTTTTTCCAAGAATTCTCCACATTTAGATTAATGCAACACAATCTCTTCAAAACCTAATCCAAAGATCATTATACATAGGTTTAGAATCATCCACATACATTTGATTAGGGCATTCTTTGTTTTAGACATGTTTAAAGTGTTTATGTTTAGGTTTAGGTACCATAATACCTTTGAAGAATCAAAGCCATGCTAAAAGAACAAAGAATAAAAACAATAACCATTACATTTGAGGGACACGGGCAGCCCACTTGAGGGACACGGCCGTGTCTCTCAATCTAAACTTGGCAGTAGCCAACACGGGCAAGGGACACGGCCAAGCTTGTGGCCGTGTCTCCCAAAACCAAATTCCAGTAGTGAACACGGGCAGAAGACACGGCCGTGTCTCTCAAAAACCAATCCAACACGCCCAAAATTTCTTGGCTTGGCCGTGTCTCTCCATTACTTTTGGCCGTGTCACTCATAAACAAACCCTAACCAAATCCAACACTCTTTCAATTGCACTCAAACACAATATACACCATATAACATACTTCAAATGAATACAATCAATGTTCTAAACGTATATTCTTCACAAGAATCACTTTACAATACATTAATATTACATTTAAACACAAACCATCTCAAAACCCTAAAATCACCATCCTTCTCCATCTTTCAAAATCAACATCCATCACTTCCAACAACAACACTTATTTAAACTCTTAACTTAAAACCAATTCAACACTTGAAAACACAACACAAACACATCTCAAACACACCAAATCACAAACTCCACAAACCCTAACTCACTTCAACACCACTTCAAAATAAGTAAAGAAAACAAGAGAATACTTACTTTAAATGAAGAAATTCCACAAATCTTTAACCAAAACCCTTGATTCCTTCTTCAAATTGCTTCTAGCATCAAGAACACTTCTCTTCCTCTTTCTCTTCTTCAATGGCCGGCACCCAAAATGGGAGGAAAGAAAATAACCACAAGTCAAACCTTCTTTTCATCTTTAAATCTCCACCAAGAGATTTTACCCAAATAATTACCAAAATGCCCTTAGTCATTTAACTAACCTTTTGTCTCTTATGTGCCCAATTAAGTAATTTCAATAACAACAACTAAATATCTTCTTCCACTATATCCAACACCTTGACTCTCTCTTTGACCAACATATATACTATATATATCATCATATACACAACATATACCATTATCTCTAAACCCTAAATTCTATCCCAAATCACATATACATAATCATTCTCTTCCAATTTCTATTCTTATCACATAACATATACATTCCATTAAGCAAAATAACAACAACAATATTCAAAACTTCTAGGGCATACATAGGGATATTACAGAACCAGTGGCTATTTTGGCACATGAAGTGAAAGAGTTGAGAAATAAGAAAGTGCCACTTGTGAAGGTTCTTCGGAAGAATCATGCTAAGGAAGAGGCAACTTGGGAGAGTGAGTAAGTTATGCGAGATCAGTATTGTAGACCCTTAATTTTTGACCTAGTCCGATCCAATATATTTTAATTAGTCCAAAATAATTTTTGTATTATCTTAATTAAATAATATTTTTTTATATTTAGTTTTTATAATTAATAATAAATAAATAATAATAATAATAATAAACAAATAAATAAAAATAAAAATCGTCGACGGAAAAATCGGAAAAGAAAAATTCATTGCCGAAAATGTTCCTGCGGGCGAAATGGCAAAGCTCGCAGGAAAATCCTGCATGCAAAATGGTCAAGGCCATTTTTCTTGCAGGAAAATCCTACGGGCGAAATGGCCCGCAGCCAATTTCGCTCGCGCGCCCTTGCAAGTTCCCACGGCAATCTTCGCAGCAGCCCACAGCAATTTTTTCGCCAGCAAAATTTTTCCGATGCAATTTTTCTGAAACCAAATTCTATTTGGTTTCGGTTTTCTTTTCTTAATTAAAGTTAGTTTCTATAAACAATTTGAATTAATCATATGAAATTTCCTATAAATAAGACTAAAAAACAACACAGAAAGGGGGGAATTTTAGGAGAACAATAAGAGAGAAAATCGAACTTTAGACTGGGACTTGAATTTGGAGCTGGCACTTGACAAATTGATCGGACTTTTTAGAAGATGATAAGCAAGCAAGCAATCCAGCTCTCAAGGGCAGCAACCTTGCCTTTGTCCTTGTTCATCCAAGAAGCAATTTTTGGTGGAACCAACAAACGAAGGTTTGAATATCTAATCTTTTTTTTTATAGTAGCTTCAATCATTAAACTGTTTCTTTTGATTCTAAAAACCTTAGAGCCCTAATTTACTTCTTCTAAAGCTTAGAACCTTAAATTGTCTCCTTTATTTTCAAAAACTTTAAAATTACTTTTCTGTTGATTCTAAAACCTAAGAACCCTAATCTACTTTCCAACCTTCCAAAACCTTAAATCATTTTATTAATTTCCAAAACCCTAATATGCTTTTCAATTTTCTAAAACATTAAAAACCTAAATTGACCCTTCTATTTCCAAAATCCCTAAAAAAATACTTTATGTTTCCAAAAATCTTAAATCGTTTTGTTTATTTCTAAAAACTTTTAATAAACCCTAAACTGTTTTCCTCCTACTTTCTTCCAAATTTCCCAAATGTTTTGTTAAAATATCCAATCCCTAAATTTTTCTTACATTTTTTAAAAATCACATAAAGCTTTGTAAAACTATAAACTGTCTTCTCAAATTCTAAAACCAAATATATTTTTTGAAACACTAAAAACCCTAATTCAACTTCAAAACCAAAAACAGTAAGCCCTAAACTAGTAAACCTAAACCCTAAGATCTCTTAAACCGTAATTCCCCTAAAACCGTAAACCATAATTTTTCTAAACCCTAATCCTTAAAACCTTAAAATCTTATAAACCTAAATATTAAAATTCAACACAGTAAGCCTAAAAACAACAATCCAGTAGCTAATAATCATAAACCTAATGTTTTAATATCCAAACCCTAATTTCATGATTTTCCCCCTCAAACCCTAATTTTGTTAATCAAAGAACCTTATCAATCTCTTAAATTATAAAATCTTAATCCATTTCAATTCCCTTAAAACTTACAGTAGCCTAAACCAATAAATTCCAAAACCCTAAATATTAATTAAAGAGCTTTAAATGAGAAACAGTAACCCTAATTTGTATCTTGACTTACTTTATTTTTAGATTTAATTATGTAGTTTACTATATGCTTTGATTTATTTAAGTTCAATGCTTGGTTTATTTAAATTATCATGGATGAATGTTTATATTTTGATTGATGTTTAATATCTTTGATGAATGATTTATTTATTATGAATGGTTATTTACTTTTATCGATTTATTTTTTATTTCTAAATGTTGTAAGAGGTATGTTTCCACTTTGTGGGTGCCTCATTAATTAAGTTCTATGTAATTTAAATTGCTTTTATATTTTAGACCAATGTAAAGGACATGTTTCTACCTTTCGGTGGGTGTCCTATTAGTTTAGGCATGGATGATGTAAGGACATGTTTCCATCCTCGGATGGGTGTCCATTTATTTGCTTTGTTTGGACATTGCTTTGATTTTTAATATAACGATGCTTTATTTCAATTGTTGCGTGTAATATGGATGATATTGTTATACTTAAGAATTTTATAATATTAAGACCTGTAAAGGAGGCCGGTTCTAATGAACCGGGCATTGTGGGGGTGCTGGGCCATTTCTCACCTTTCCCACAAGTACCCAACTTTCTGAACCCATTAGGGGGTTGGGGATTCCTTAGGAATTGAGTCATCCACCCCTTTCTTTTTCTCGGTCTGCCCTGGTGGCGACTCCAATTTCTCCGGACTTAGGTATGTGTTCTCTAAGGCCCCTAGCCTAAACAGTGCCGAAGTCGCAAGAACCATTCCACTGGGAGTGGGGGCAAAAATCTCCGCTCACAGTAGCGACTCCACCGGGATAAGAGAAGTTGATTCCATTAGTCTTTTTATTATTCTATTCTTTCTTATAATGATATTATCCATTGCATCATATTAGATTGCATCGTGTGTGTGAGTTAGGACGCCCGTGCTACCCGTGTTGTGTTATGTAAGGGATACCATATTTTTACTCAAGGTATGGAGATCGAGCATGGCATAACCACTCATAGCCTCATACCATTTTCTATATACTTGCTACGGGAACCTAAGCCTTTTTACCCAAAGACTAAAGCTCAAGTAATTGGCCTAGTTACTTTCCTTAGGTTTTTACCCCAAATGCATGTTGTTTGACTATGGTTAATTTATCTTGGTTTAAATCATGGCTTATTTGGTTTGTTCTTTTTCTAATATGACCTAAGTACATTTGCAAGCTCAAATAAATTTTTCTTTAAAGTCCAAAAGACCAAAACTATTTTCAAAACTTTTCAAAATGGTCTTTGGACATAAGACTTTTCTAAAAAAGAAATCAAAAATTCTTTTGCTCATGACCCAAATACAAAGCCCAAAATATGTTTTTTCTAAAATCTTTTTACAATGGGCTTATAAACAAAATTATGTTACAAAGAGCTTGCAAATTATTTGGGTCAATTACGAAATACCAAAAATCAATTGTGAGCCTAGTTTATACTATGAAATAATTAACCATGGGCTTGTTTTTGGCATGAATCATTATTTACTTTTTCAAGTGAGAAATCTATCTATAATAAACCTCTTAATTTCATTTTAATCCAATATAGCATAAAAGCTACATTAGTTGGTTAAATGGATTAAAACCTAATTAATGGGAATTATCATGGATTGATTTTCATTTTTGAAAATATAAGTATTGGTTGAAACGTCTGAGGGAAATATTCGAAAACAAGATACCCCGTGTTGGTATTTTGTTAACCATATACCTAGGAAAAGAGACTCGCCATTCGTGTGTGGATGTTATAAGGTTGGAAGGAACATCCTATTTGTCCTTGTTTGTCTATTGTTTGTGAATACATGCATACATTTGCATCTCATATCATTAATCCTTTCTGGCTCACAGCCTTGGATTACGATAGTTCAAAACCTTACGACAATCCGACCTATGCCGGTAGCGAAGAATCTAGCAACAACTCAATCACTTGCTCACCAAAAATAATGGATCCTGAACAAATTCAAAGAATGGTGGATGAAGGCCTCAATGCCAAGATGGAAGAAATAAAAGAGGCCCTAGCTGAAACCATGAAGAACCAATTGACTGTAATTTTAGAAAATCATGTCGAAGCATCTGCTAGCACTAAGAAGCCAAAGGACAAAGGGAAGATTAAAGTTGGTGAAGTAGTTTTTGATGATGAAAAGGTGATCGTTGATGATGATGATGATTGGGCTTAATACTAAAAAGATCCTCAAGATAAGAAGAAAGAATCGAAGATTGTTGAAAGATCAGCTATGGAGAAAACCGAAACTTTTGATGTTGAAAAGATGATTGCGGACTTAGAATAGAAATTTGAGAAGAAACTAAAAACCGAAGAAATGTCCAAAGTTGACAAATTATTTGAGCTAGATGAAGAAGTCCTGTACAAGTTCAAGATGCCATCTTTCGCGAAGTTTGATGGAACAGAAAATCCTCATCTCCATGTGAAGCAGTATATCACTGCCATGCAGTCTGCCCGAGCTACTAAGGCTCAAACTCTAAGGTACTTCATGCTCTCATTGGACCCTATCATCCAAAATTGGTTCAATACCTTGGATGATGGAACATAAAAGAGTTGGGATTTGCTATATAAGGCTTTCATCCAGCAATATGGATATAATGTCGAGATGGAAGTTACCTTAATGGAAGTGGAGTCCATTAGGCAAAGGTCAAATGAGAATTTTGTGGAGTATGTGAAGAGATGGAGAAACAAGGCCGCTTTACTCAAGAAAAGGCCCGATGAATCCGATCAAATAAGGATGATTGTGAGAGGGGTGTTGCCTAGTCTTTGTGAGAGAATGTCTCATACACTCATCCGTGATTTCAAAGATCTACTCCAAGCTGGTTTGCAAATTGAAGAATGGGAGAGAGAGAAGAACCGTTTTTCAAAGAAAAGAAATGAAAAAGGGAATTATCAATCTGGTCACCAAAGCATGCAAAAGGCAGTCGGTGTCAATGATACTAACCAAGGAACAAGGAGGTAGTTTTTGAAATTAGGGAAACCGATGTCTTGGGTTCTCAATAAGCTTGAAAGAAAGGGATTGCTACAACCCTTAAATCCTCGTCCTTTGCCTAATCCTCTCCCACCTAATTTTGACACTAAAGCATTTTGTCAGTTTCATCAAATGCAAGGGTATGACATGGATAGATGTGTGAGATTGAGGCATGAAATCCAAAATTTAATTGATAATGGGAAGCTGCCCGAGCCCAATAATCAAAACACTAAAGACAACCCATTACCGAAGTTCAATAGGGTACCACCACCGGTAACCTTCATGATTGGAGGAGGTTTGCATGAAGATTTTGTCATGTCTTCTTTTCAAGATGTGGGTGGAGAAGCAACCAAAGAAGAAGAGGTATTTGGCAAAATTAAACAAGCTATGGTGGGTAAAGAAGTAGCAATTTATGTTGTCAATGGGTTTTAGGATTCAAGCGATAGTGATGATGATTTTGTATCAAAGAAGGAGGAATGGACTTGGTTCGAGCCCGAAGAAGATGAAGTAATGAACACTAGATTCGATAAGCCTTATGCAAGGCCACCACCTAAGGAGGTGGAAACTAATAAGGGAAAGGAAGTTGAGGTAGGAAATAAAGAAGAAGAAGATGTTGCTATGCTCAAGCAATTGAAAAGAACCCAAGCAAGTGTTAGCATTTGAGACTTATTAGCTACTTCAAAAAAGCACCGAGAAACTATGGCCAAAGCCTTAGCTAGCATGCCAATTTCTACCACCACAACACCGGAGGAGTTGATCAACTTCATAAAAATTGGAGGGGTAATGAAATGTGAAGAGGTTCAAGAGAAGAGTGAAGTTAATATGGGAGCGATTTCTTTCTCAGATGCGGATTTACCGGAGGAGGGGAGAGATCACATCCGCCCTCTCTTTATCAAAATAGAAGTCAAAGGGAAGAGGACTCCATGTGTGATGGTCGATGATGGGTCAGCCATAAATGTTTGTACACTTAAAATATTGCCAAAGCTAGCCATGTCAACAAGGGATCTAAACCCGACCGAGGTGACCATTCGTGCTTATGACAACACGAAGAGACATGCTGAAGGAACTTTCAAAGCCGCTGTCAAGGTTGGTCCAATTGAATCTATTATTGAATTTGTTGTTTTAGACATACCTGTTACCTTCACCTTACTCTTGGGGTGACCATGGTTTCATCCTCTTGGTGGAGTTCCTTCCACCATTCATCAAAAAATCAAGTTTCATAACAGAGATGAGACAGTGGTCATCGAGGCTGAAGATAATGAGATCGTTAACGCTCTAATGATTGAGAGTCCTCTCAATGGTTTTCAAGTAGCTGCAATTTCTGATGATGAAATAGTGGACTCCAAAGTCTCAAATATGATGAAGAGCATGAACTAACTTCCCGGAGCTGGTCTTGGAAAGGGTAAGGCCAGTTTGACAAGGCTGCCAAATTTTAAAACTCAAACTACCAAGAAGGGGTTGGGATATGATGAAGCCAATAATGTCCAGCCAAAGAAAAGTGAGAAGATGAGCTTTCAACCACTTGAAGAGATCTTTTTCAAAGCTCCAGACATGGGACCACTCCAAGGAAAGCCCGAGCCAATCATGTTCATTGGAAAGTTGATCCCAGGTTTTGAAATTTTTGCAGATGTTGCTGAGCTAGTGAAGCAAGTGAAGAAAGAGCTCACCCTATCAGCCACCAAAGAATCCAATCTAGAAGAGAAGAAGGAAGTTGTCCTAAAAGCAAAGAAGACTCCGGAGGAGATTGCTGCCTTGGTTGAAAAAAAGTTTGAAGACATCCTGCCTTTTGATTTTGAGAACAATGATTTTGATTTTGATTTTAATTTGTCTGCTTTGTATGAGGATGATGATGTTTTCTTTTCCAAAATGAATGCAATAAAGTTTGATTTTGCTTACTTGTGTGATGTTGTTTAGATCATTTTTGTACTTGTTTTTAGTATGATTTTATGTGTGTTTTAGTTAATGTTTTGATTAATTTTTGTTTTAAGTGTGTTTAAAGTGTTTGTTTTAGGTTTAGGTGTAAAAAGACCCTTGAAAGATCAAAACAGTGCAAGAAAAGCATGAACCAAGCAAGACATGGCCAAGCCAAATCAGGCTTGGCCGTGTCCCTAAAAGATTGAAGAGGGCAGAGAGAGACACACCCAGAGACACGGCCAAGCCTCTGGCCGTGTCTCACCCAAGGAGCAAACCAAAGAACAAAGCAAAGAAAGAAGAGCAAAGAACGAAGAGGTCAGTAGGTGACACACCCAAGGGACACGGCCAAGCCACAGGCCATGTCCCTCCAAACATGACAAACACGGCCAAGTTGTCTAAGCTTGGCCGTGTCGCACTCAAGTCCAAAAGAAGAAGAGATGAAAATCATACAGAAGCGGACACACTCAAGGGACACGGCCAAGCTTGTGGTCGTGTCCTTCCAAACTTGTCAAACACGGCCAAGCTTCCAAGAAACATATATGAAGGCAGAAGTGGACACCCTTAGAGGTCACAGCCAAGCTTGTGGTCGTGTCCCTCCAAGCACCTCAAACATGGCCAAGCTTACCTGAACATGGCCGTGCCACTCATGGACTAAAGAAAACGTTGATTTTTGGAGCGGAGGTTTCGTATAAATAATAGAATTAGGGTTTTCAGAAAAAAAAGACGGCTAGGGTTTGAGTTAGAGAAAAGAAAAGAGAAGGAGAGGGAAAAACATAATTTTGGGATGAGGAGAGAGTGACACTCTCCTTGTCCCTCATCTTCATCCTCCATCTTCATCTTCTTCCTCTTCCATTGATAAGATCTTTGAGGTTCTTTGGGATCAAGTGGGTTGACAAGCTCTCAAAGGTTGAAGAAGCTTCATTGAAAGGATTGGTGACTTGAGAAAGCTCCTTTCTATCTTCCAAAGGCACAATCAATTGGAGGGTTGGTGACTTGAGAAAGCTCCATTCCATATTGCAAAAGGGAAATCAACCATTGAAGAGGGCTTGAGTTCTTCATCAAACATCAAAGTGGAGCTAGGAGGAAGACTAGTAATCCTACTCTTGGCATCTTCACAAGGGGTTTTTCTATTCTCTCTTTTAATTCAGTTCAATATTGTTTTTGTTATATTAAGAGAATTGATATTGCAATGAACAATTTGTATTTGATTTATATTGAGTTGAATGAATGTTTTAAATTGATGATGTTGAGCTAAATACCCATGCCTAGGGTTTGTAGTATATTTGATTGAATGCTTTGATTTGATATTTCCATTGATGTACTTTGTTGTTGGTTAATTGCATTGGATTGTATGCTAGGTTGATAGATTAGCTACCTATTGATCTTTGAATATTGAATGAAGGACCGAGAGGTGAAATTTGATATCGGAATTATGCAATTGACTACCCTCTGAATGAATTAGAAATATAAGTTCTAGGGTTTTATTAATTTGCAAATGTGAAATAATTGGTTATTGCTATTTCATGAATGTGAGAACTAATGAATTGGTAATTGACTAATTAACCTTAAGGAACAAATTAATTTACAAGGTTTTGTTAATGGATAATTGAGAATTGAACTTTGATTGAATGGATCTATACCCCTAGGCGCATTCCCAAGGACTGATTTGATCTTGTACACCCATCACACATCAACCCTACGCACGTTAATTTTAGGTTTAAATTGTTCTTTTGCATTCCAAACAATAAACTCTCGCTTTTAATTTAATTGCTTTAATCAAGCTATTACGAACCACACCTTTTTGGGAAAACGACCTTGGGGCGATCACCTTTGCTACAGCTACCTCGTATACTTGCGAGTGACGCTTGTAGTAGTACTTAATTCAAGCGCAACAAGTTTTTGGCGCCGTTGCCGGGGAAGGCTGTTTAAGTAGTGATAGTTTGATTTTTCTTTACAATTTAATTGTTTGTTTATTTTTTTAATTGTTTGTTTGATTTTTCTTTTAATTTAATTATTTGTTTGTTTTCTTTAAGTTGCTAAGTGCCTTTTGTAAAGATGCAGTTTTCAAGGCACGGGGGAGTTTCTGATAGGAACAATGAGTCTGAAATGGCATGGCAATTAGCAAAATTGATGAATCAACTTAAGGTGCTAAATGCAAGAGGAAGAGCACCTATGTCACGCCAAGAGATATGTGCAGCATGTGGCAATGAAGGGCATAGTGTAAAAACATGCTCATTCGGTTTCGCACGATACCAAGAATGGCAAGAGGAAGAAGATGACTTTGATAGTTTCCAGCAAACGGGTAGAAATGACCAATATTCCAATCCTTACAACCTGAGCTGGGGAAGCCAACCAAATTTTTCATGGGAAAATCAGCAGCACATTCCGCCTCAAATTTTTTTTCAACCTTACCAAGGAGGTACTTACTTTCAAGGACAATTTTCAAACCAAGACTACCTTAAGACACCTACACTTGAAGATAGTTTGAATGCCTTCATTCAAATTAGCGCACAAAATTAAGAAAAACTTAAGGAACCCACTTTGGAAGATAGTTTGAATGCCTTCATTCAAATTAGCGCACAGAACCAAGATCAATTCGAGAAATCCATAGTGGAAGATGATTTGAATGCTTACCTTCAAATTAGCACACAAAATCAGGAAGGGATCAATGAGAGGTTGGATTCTTTGGAGGAATCATTGAAGAGGGGGGAAATTCAAGTTAGGCAACTGGCACATCAACTCCAAGCACACCAAAAGGAGGAATATCCTAGCCAATTGGAGCAAGTCAAGGTAATCACAAATTTGAAGAGTGAACAAGTAATATATAACAAATTTTGTGATTCTTTGGATGCAGGCCCTAATCAAGAAGATAATGGCGAGCAGATTCAAACCAACATTGAGAAGTTGAGCCAATCAAATGAGAAGGAGAATTTGGAGGCATTAACCTCACCAAAGTGGCATGAATTTTTCAATCCTGATAGGCTACCAAATCCATTTCCATGTAGATTGAAGGATGAGGAGCAAGATGCTGAGGTTGTTGAGATGGGACTTAACATTGTTAAAGTGCATGAAGAAGTGATTCAACCAAACTTGGTTGAACTTAAAGAGTCCCCAAAAGTCATTTCTACTACTCTTGGTGGTAAGGAAGAGTAGAAATCTGATATGCCCAGGTTGCACAAAGACAAAGATTATTACCACGTTCCTATAGCACTGGAGGATCACCCCGAGGCGACCTTCACATGTCCCTTTGAGACATGTTCTCTTCAAGGAATACTATTTAGGGGTTGCCTTACATCGGGTACTTTTCAAAGTTATATGTTGTTCATCCTCTCGGTCATGGGCTCCAATTGCATTATGGGTGGAAGGAGCCCTACGTATCGTATATGGGAACGATGAAAATCAGGTTTCAACTAAACCCCCTCTGTAGTATGCATGCTCACATTGAGGACAATGTGAATCTTTAAGTGTGGGGTACATTTTATGTTTTGTGTTTTTACTTTTAATTGCATTTTGTGTTTTTACCTTTAATTTGTTTTTGTTTAGGTTTTAGTTAATGTTTTTAATGTTTTTCTTTGAATAAATGAATTTTAGAAAGTTCAATTGTTATAAAATTGTTGATAGATGACCTTTGAATTTTTGATGCATGAATTTGAGAATTGAGTAGAATTGGTGCTTATTGTCAATTTTGTTGGTTTTTCTTTGCATTTCCATTAACCTAGTGAGGAATTGAGCCATCAACTTATTATTCTTTTTGTGGGTAAACATCTTTGATTGATGATTTGCTAGAACTTGCTTTGAAATGCATGTGAACCACTTTGGCTTAAAAAGACCAACCCTATATTCAACCTTAATTAGCCAATTTTGAGCCTATTTCATTTTCCTTTTCTTTCTTTTTCACAACACCATTAACTTGAACCTTGTTGTTTAACTCTTATCCTTTCATTAGGTCAAGAGCATTTTAAGAGCGTTTATGACTGAGTGTTGTGTTGAATTAAGTGTGTGGTTAAATTTAGTAGGTTTAAGATTGCAAAGGAAAATAAAAAAAAAGAAGAAAAAGAAGATAAAATATATATATATATAATAATAAAAAAAGAAGAAAAAAAAAGAAAGAAAAAAAAGAAGAAAAAGAAAAAAATATTTATATATATAATAATAAGAATAATTGTTGTTCTTGTTAAAAGGGTTGGAATCTATCATTGCAAGATTTAATAAGTGAGTTCCCTTGAAAAGCTCTTAAATGTCAAGGGGTAGATGAGAGGAAGGTGTTTTGGGATTGTTGGGTTATGTATATGATTGGGTACTTCATTCTTAAAGTGCTTTTGAGCTTAATGATTAAGCTCACATTTCCTAAATGCCATGCCTTTACCTTAGCCCCATTACAACCCAATAAAGACCTTTTAATTGATGCTTGATTGATATTTTGTAGTGGAGATTTGATTGATAAGCAAGCCTATGGTAATAATCTTTCATTGTTTGTTATGAGTGTAAACACCACCATGATCAAACACTTGTAAGAGTTGGTGAGGGAGTGACAACATTGGTTATGCATGGAAAACCACTTAATTGCATGAGGGTCAATTTTGTTTGATTCGATATTGATTGTGGATTTAGGGATAGGGAAGTCTTGATGCATCTTTATAACTCTTGAACTTAACAAAATTCATCTTGTTTAGTGTGCTTGATTTTAGCCTTGCTTGGGGACAAGCAAGGAGTTAAGTGTGGGGTAGTTGTTTAGATCATTTTTGTACTTGTTTTTAGTATGATTTTATGTGTGTTTTAGTTAATGTTTTGAGTAATTTTTGTTTTAAGTGTGTTTAAAGTGTTTGTTTTAGGTTTAGGTGCAAAAAGACCCTTGGAAGATTAAAACAGTGCAAGAAAAGCATGAACCAAGCAAGACATGGCCAAGCCAAATCAGGCTTGGCCATGTCCCTGAAAGATTGAAGAGGGCAGAGAGAGACGCACCCAGAGACACGGCCAAGCCTCTGGCCGTGTCTCACCCAAGGAGCAAACCAAAGAACAAATCAAAGAAAGAAGAGCAAAGAACGAAGAGGTCAGTAGGTGACACACCCAAGGGACACAGCCAAGCCACAAGCCTTGTCCCTCCAAACATGACAAACACGGCCAAGTTGTCTAAGCTTGGCCGTGTCACACTCAAGTCCAAAGAAGAAGAGATGAAAATCATACAGAAGCGGACACACTCAAGGGACATGGCCAAGCTTGTGGCCGTGTCCCTACAAACTTGTCAAACATAGCCAAGCTTCCAAAGAAACATATATGAAGGCAGAAGTGGACACCCTCAGGGGACACGGCCAAGCTTGTGGCCGTGTCCCTCCAAGCACCTCAAACATGGCCAAGCTTACTTGAACTTGGCCGTGTCACTCATGGACTAAAGAAAATGCGGATTTTTGGAGCGGAGGTTTCGTATAAATAATAGAATTAGGGTTTTCAGAAAAAAAAAGACGGCTAGGGTTTGAGTTAGAGAAAAGAAAAGAGAAGGAGAGGGAAAAACATAATTTTGGGATGAGGAGAGAGTGACACTCTCCTTGTCCCTCATCTTCATCCTCCATCTTCATCTTCTCCATCTTCCATTGATAAGATCTTTGAGGTTCTTTGGGATTAATTGGTTTGACAAGCTCTCAAAGGTTGAAGAAGCTTCATTGAAAGGATTGGTGACTTGAGAAAGCTCCTTTCTATCTTCCAAAGGCACAATCAATTGGAGGGTTGGTGACTTGAGAAAGCTCCATTCCATATTGCAAAAGGGAAATCAACCATTGAAGAGGGCTTGAGTTCTTCATCAAACATCAAAGTGGAGCTAGGAGGAAGACTAGTAATCCTACTCTTGGCATCTTCAAAAGGGGTTTTTCTATTCTCTCTTTTAATTCAGTTCAATATTGTTTTTGTTATATTAAGAGAATTGATATTGCAAGGAACAATTTGTATTTGATTTATATTGAGTTGAATGAATGTTTTAAATTTATGATGTTGAGCTAAATACTCATGCCTAGGGTTTGTAGTATATTTGATTGAATGCTTTGATTTGATATTTCCATTGATGTACTTTGTTGTTGGTTGATTGCATTGGATTGTATGCTAGGTTGATAGATTAGCTACCTATTGATCTTTGAATATTGAATGAAGGACCGAGAGGTGAAATTTGATATCGGAATTATGCAATTGACTACCCTATGAATGAATTAGAAATATAAGTTCTAGGGTTTCATTAATTTGCAAATGTGAAATAATTGGTTATTGCTATTTCATGAATGTGAGAACTAATGAATTGGTAATTGACTAATTAACCTTAAGGAACAAATTAATTTACAATGTTTTGTTAATGGATAATTGAGAATTGAACTTTGATTGAATGGATCTATACCCCTAGGCGCATTCCCAAGAACTGATTTGATCTTGTACACCCATCACGCATCAACCCTACGTACGTTAATTTTAGGTTTAAATTTTTCTTTTGCATTCCAAACAACAAACTCTCGCTTTTAAATTAATTGCTTTAATCAAGCTATTACGAACCACACCTTTTTGGGGAAATGACCTTGGGGCGATCACCTTTGCTACAGTTACCTCGTATACTTGCGAGTGACGCTTATAGTAGTACTTAATTCGAGCGCAACAGATGTTTCTCCTGATGATTGCATACATTCAAATAGCAGTTACATGAGCATCTTTAATATTAATTCTATTAACACACAATCATTAAATTTGGGAACAATAAAAAATCCTAAAAACATTAGTATAGTATCTGACCTTACTCCTGATGAGAGAGAGAGATTTGAAAAAATATTCAAAAAATATGAAGAAGTGTTTGCTTTGTCTTATGAGGATATGCCTGGAATAGATTGAGACATAGCTGAACATCATATTCGTACTTACACTCACATGAAACCTGTCAAATAAAATCTTAGGTGATTAAGAATTGAGTAGGCTGAATTGATTAAAGAAGAGGTCAATAACAAAAATAGTTCCTTAAAGTGATAGAATATCCAGATTGGCTAGCCAATATAGTACCCATGCCAAAGAAAGATGGAAGAATAAAGGTCTGTGTGGACTATAGAGATTTGAACAAGGCTTCCCCTAAAGATGATTTTCCTTTACCTCAAATAGATGTTCTCATTGATAGTGCAGCCTCTAGCGTGCTACACTCATTTGTAGATGGATTTTTCGGATACAACCAAGTGTTAATGGTCCAAGAGGATAAAGCCAAAAATGCTTTCATTAGTACATGGGTTATAAAGAATGCTGGAGCAACCTATCAAAAGATGGGCACCACACTATTTCATGACATGATGCATAAAGAAGTTGAAGTATATGTTGATGATATGATGGTGAAATCGGATACAAGGGAACAACACTTCCAAAACTTAGAGTTATTCTTCGATAGAGCTTTAAAATATAAGCTAAGATTAAACCCGAAGAAGTGTGTGTTCGGGGTTACCTCAGGTAAACTATTGGGACATGTGATTGGTCCGAATGGCATTGAGATCGATCCTGACAAAGTTAAGGTAATCAGGGATATGCCAGCCCAAAAGATGAAGAGAGAAGTTCAGGGATTCATTGGTAAATTACAATACATTAGCAGATTTATAGCAAAGCTCACAACAATCTGTGAACCTATCTTCAAATTTCTTAGAAAGAATTAGCCAGTCCTGTGGAATGAAGAATGTCAAAAGGCCTTTGAGCGAATAAAAGAGTATTTGCTGAATCCACCTGTTTTAAAACCACCTAAACCCAGCAAACCTTTATTACTATACTTAGCAGTAGAAGAAGAGTCAATAGGAGCCATGCTAGCCCAAGCAGATGAGTCAGGGATTGAGCATGTAGTCTACTATTTGAGTAGAAAGCTCCTACCTTATGAAATTAAGTATAGTATCATTGAAAAGACCTGTATAGCCATGGTTTGGTCTTCTAAGAAGTTGTTGCATTACTTTCAATCTTATAGTGTGCAAGCAATTTCCAGGTTGGATCCAATGAAGTACTTAAGGGAGACACCCTCTTTGATTGGGAAATATGGTCGATGGTTGATAATATTAGAAGAATTCGAGATTGAGTATGTAACCAAGAAAATAATCAAAGGTAGAGCGATGGCAGAATTCTTGGCCCAACAACCATTACTAGATAGCGAAGAGGTAATCTTGGAATTTTCGGATGAACATTTAGAGGCAATTGAAGTACAAGGGTGGAAAATGTATTTTGATGGAGCAGTAAATAGGAAAGGAGTAGGTTTGTGAGTTATATTAGAATCGACCGAAGGGGAACTCATCCCTTTAGCCAAAAAATTGAAATTTAGGGCAACCAATAATATGGTGGAGTATGAAGCTTGTATTTTCGGGTTGAAAACCCTAATGATTATGAAGGTGGATAAGGTGGAAGTTTTTGGCGATTCATTGCTAGTAGTATCCCAAGTAAATGGAGAGTGGGATTTTAAAGAGGAAAAATTAAAACCATACCACCATTACCTGACCATGATGAAGAAGAACTTTAAGGAGTGTAGGTTTATACACCTATCAAGAGAAGAAAATCAGATGGCTGGTGCCCTAGCTACATTGGCTTCGGTCTGGGAAAATCCTATCAGCTTATTCCTTAAGCCTTTGATTTTGACCAGTTCATCAACTCCTTGCTATGAATATGAAACAATCATGGAAATTGATATAGACCATGATGCGTGGTATGATACTATAAGGCAATTTTTGGAGGAAAGGGAATACCTGCTAGGGGCAATAAAGAAAGAATGAAGAGCAAAAAGTGGTCTTTGCAATACGTCACATTCCATGGGGAGTTATATCAAAGATGGCCTGATGGGGGTGCATTTGAGATGTTTAAGAAAGCCTGAAGTGGAGCGTATCATGTCAGAGATACATGCGGGAAGTTGCGGTTCGCACATGAGTGGTTTTGCCCTAGTAAAGAAGATTATTCGACAAGGTTACTGCTGGTTGACCATGGAGAAAGATTGTATTGAGTTTGTAAAGAAGTGCCAACAATGTCAGATGTATGGTAACTTGAATCACATGCCTCCTGAAGAATTGAATTCTATGTCTTCACCCTGGCCCTTTGCCACCTAGGGTATTGACATTATAAGGGAGATACATCCGACAGCCTCAAACGGTCACCATTTCATTATAGTAGCAGTAGATTATTTTTCAAAATGGGTCAAAGCCGAATCCTTCAACAAACTAGGAGCAAGTCAAATGGCTTGATTTATTGAAAAAAACCTCATCTGCAGATATGGAGTCTCGCACAGTGTGATATCAGACAATGGGGTACAGTTTCAAGGAGCAGTTAAGGATTTATTCTCAAAGTACCGAATCCATCATCACAAATCTTCTCCTTATAGACCAAAGGCTAGTGGTGAAGTAGAAGCAACAAACAAGATAATTAAGCAAATTCTGTCCAAGATGACCAAGACATATAGGGATTGGTCAGAGATGCTTCCCTTCACTTTATGGGGATATAGAATAAGTGTGCGAACACCTACTGGAATGACACCGTTCTCTTTGGTTTATAGGATGAAAGCAGTATTGCCAATTGAAATAGAGATCAAGTCATTGAGAGTAGTCTTGGAAGTAGAGCTGCCTAAAATAGAATAGGTAGCGAGCAGATACACACAGTTAGCTTGACTAGAAGAGAGAAGGTTAAAGGCACTATATCATCATCAACTATATCAAAAGAAGATAGCTCGGGCCTACAATAGAAGGATTAAGATCAGAAAACTTAGAGTCGGGGATCTGGTGTTGAAGCAATGTAAGCCTAATGTATCTGATCCAAGAGGGAAATCAGGCCTAGCTGGGAAGGGCCATATGTCGTAAAATAAGTCATGAACAAGGGAGCAGTGAAGCTATTAGACATGGATGAGAATGAGTTTAGTAAGCTAGTAACATTGACAGGTTGAAGAGGTTTTATGTATGAAAAAAAAAGAGAGCTAGCTAGGTTGAAAACCCAAAAGGGCCGCCTAGGCAAAATTTAGAGTAATCCGCTAGTTCTGAAAACCTGAAAGGGCGGGCTAGGCAAGAATTAGGGCAAAATGAGAGAAAATCATCAATTAGAAAACCTGAAAGGGCTAGTTGGCAACAGGAGTGATCTTGTGTATGCTGGCTTTATGTTTGGTTGTTCCCCAATTTAATAAAATAGAATTAATGTTAAAGTTGTTCTATGTGCACTGTTATAAGTATTTAACTAGATATGGATGAAATAAATAAACACAATAGCAAAAGTTGATGACAAATTTTAAATGGAAAAGAAGCATCTTTTATTACTTTAATTATTTTTCATCCTAACAATACACTTTCTGAATTAGTAAATGCAAAATCTATGGCTGATGATAAGTGTAATGTGCAGGCCAGCTTTGCCTCAGCCGATCCAAGTAGGCTTCAGTCAAGTAAGGCATGTCTAAATCGGGAGTAAAGTCAGAATCGTGAGGCTCAGCTTTATACTGATGGCCAAGTCGGCGAGGATCATAGAAAGTACCTTGACGAAGAGCAACAAGGGGAACATACATCAAATATGTTCGCATGGTGATACAAGAAATCTTCCACCAAGGTACCAACCAACGGATGTTGACTTCAGCGCGTGAGTGGATCCAATCAACCCAGTCAGCATATGAAGAAGCAGGATGGAGTAGCTTCCTAGCAGAATGATGCCATGGCAGATATCTAGAAAAATCCATAGATGGAGTATCAAGCAAGCAGAGACGCTCCTGAAGCCAAATCTGTGAGGAAAATTAAATTAAAACAAAAGTCCGCTAAGTTGAAAACATGCAATGGAAGCTTAGGCAAAAATCAGGACAGCTCGCTAGCTCTAAAAACCCACGTGGGCAGTCTAGGCAAAAATTAGAGCAATATATATATATATATATAATAAAAGAGGTTCGCTAAGTTGAAACCCACAAGGGCAGCTTAGGCAAAAATTAGGATAGCTCGCTAGCAATAAAAAAACAAAAAAAAAAAGAAGAAAAAGAAAACCCAAATTGAAAACCGAAAAGGGCAATTTAGGTAATTACCTGAAGCAGCAACAGACTCCCGGTCAGTCTTTTTGTCAATCCTGATTTAAGTCGTTCTAATCCAACTAAAATCTCGGCTAAGATCACAGGTACCAGCGACAAGCTTCCTTCCATTTGGTCCATAATATCCAATACTCGTGGATCAATATCGCCATCAGAACAAACAAACAAGAATTTTCCAAGCAAGCAAAGATAGAACATGCGCCCCCGTGCCTTAGTAGGACCCATATGAGAGAGACAAAAATCAATCAAGGGAGCAAGTAGAATTTTTTCACCTCTCATCAACTGAAGAACTTCGGGCTTTGAAATTTGAAATAACATCAGCATCTTTTATTGAGTCTTGGAAATCAGTATGGGCAATGCCATTTGTTCATTATTTGGGTATCCAAGGATGACCTCAAATTCTTCAATCAAGGGACATATTTCAAAACTATTAATTTTAAATGTCCTAGAATCCACAATCCAAAAGGAAGCCATGACCTGTAAAAAGGAGTGGTCCAATTTAACATTTTGAAAACACTTTAAAATATCAAGTTTTGACCACAAAATTTACTTCCAATGAATGGCATCCTTATTCTTAAATAGAATTTTTACCTTCTTTAAATAAAGTTCGGTCATGGTTGATGAATGAAGGAAAATCAAAATTGTTAAAGAGAGTTTTTTACGTTGAAATGGAAAGTCTTTTGGCTTCTGTATGAAATCAGGAGTAAAAGATGATTTATATAGAGGAAACAAGCTTTTCCAAAATTGATAAGGAAAAGGTGATGGGAAAAGGGCGAGACCATGTGGTATAAGGAAAAGAATTAGCGACAAATTTACTTTACCGTGTTGCATTTGGCTTTTGTGGTGATACTGTGTAAATGTGTATACATGAAAAAGAAAGCGTAATAATTATGGTGCAGTAATGAAAAAAAAAGTTAGTTATAGTAAAGGCAGAAATTATGTATTATTATATTTATGCTTATTGTACAATGTTTATACAATTGATACAATATTTATACATCACTAAGAAGGTGGTGGTAGGTCATCAAATAAAGCCTTGAAAAAGTTGTCGCCTGTTGGAGGAGGAGGCAAATTACTCGTCCCGAGTTCATCCAAAGCAGGAGCACTAAAATCCATATTACCATGGAATTTCGATCTGTCACGGTCCTCATCGGAAGTAGACGATAGGATCTCATGGTCATCAGTCTGGGGGCCTCTTGATGAAGAAGTGCCAGGATCCCTCATCCCCTGAAATCAGAAGTCTCAAAAATTTTGTTCTGATTGATGATATAAATTTTCAAAATGAGAAGCATGCTGACGACTTGCGGCCAACTCTTCTTGATATTTCTTATTTTTTTCTTCAAGCATCCGCTGTGAGCCAGAAAGGAAAAAGGTAAGAGCAGACATAATCAAAATGAGAGAACTTGCCAGGTAATTCATATCAATGCCCTGCGGATGAGATGACATATCTGGCAGGCTAGAATGAGTAAATGAAGGAGCAGTAAAAGAAGGTCCAGCCTCATGATCAAATGAGCCAATAGCCTATAATAATCATTAAAGAATCAAAATAAGATAAGAAAGAAGCAATTGTAAAGGAAGAAAGGTAAAAGTTTTACCTGAGAAGTGCTAGCCCCGAGATGTGGAACAAACTCTCCTGCATCTCCATGGTGCTCCTCTTCAAATCTACCCTCATTTTCTTTGGGAATTTCCTGTACGCCAATAGGAGATTCATCAAAGTTTAAGAGCCTCGCTTGAATAAAATGAGCATAAGATGCACTTGAAGGATAGAGAAATGTTTCAACACCATAATTGTGCCGAGCCAACCACCATGCATCCTCCAGCATTGATATAATATTTAAAGTATATTCCAGGCAAGGCATCGAAATCCTCCGCTGCTCTATACCAAGAAACCACTCATAAACTCTCTCTCCAAGAAACCAACTACTAAACACTGGGCCAGTGATGACTCGGCGAGTATGTTGGAAAGACAATGCAGCATTCATGAAGGGAGTCCAGTTTGTCCGTTCTTTTGGATTCCTCCAGGCCAAATTCAGTTGCAAAATAACACGAGGTAAGTAAACTTTCACATAAAATTTTAAAGCATACTAATGCTATTTTACCTGGTCCCAAGTTAAGCGGCTCAACACGAAGCGTTGAGTATGCACATGGTGAGAGCCGGGAACGTCCACGCGATCTGACAACCTGAGATTTAGCCTCGGATACCCAACACTCTCTCAAAAAATACCGGGTACCCTCACAAGGTTATGTTCATATGCCCATGCCTACAACAATAATAAAGATCACATTCATGCAAGAAAAGAGGGGAATTGACATTGGTAGAAGAAGAATACCTCGACAACCTCCATCAAGCCGACAAAAGACTTCTTATTTTTGCAAATTTTGTCAAGACCATGGTAAAGACAGCGAGACCAGCTTCACCCCAGCCATAAAGTGTCACCATCCTAAAATAAGAAAGGGCCCTCGACACTGACAAATGGATGGCAGATTCAGTGCTGCCTAAGATGGTCGACCCAAGCAAATATAATAAGAATCCTCGAGCATACTGTTGGGCCGTGTCTCTGTGAACCCGTCCTTCGTAGTTCATCTAATAACTATGAATTGGCTTTATTTTTATCTTAAAAGGCCTTTTATATGATGGTTCCATACCAATTAATTGTTGAATTTCTCCAAATGTCAAAATATCGTTGGTCAGAGGAACCGTACCATCATATCGAAGGCCGGTTATAGCAGCAAAGTCGATCGAACCAATTGTCATCTCTCCAATGGGCAAGTGAAAAGTATGAGTTGTGTCCAACCATCGTTCTGCAAGCGCCTGGATTATGCTCCGGTCTATCAGATATTCCTTGGAGGGTAATTGTAAGATGAAGCTCTCAAAGCCTCAATCTCAGATAATTTGCCTTACTCGAGAAGGCGCTACATCATACCATTGTCGAGCTTTGAAGATACACCCTCCGGCCCGAACAACGCAACGATCACGCTAACACGGAGCCAGGTAAGTTAATACCAGGTAAGTACATATTATTCTATTTGCTTAAATTTTCTAAATAATAATAATAATATAAAAATATAAATAAAAAATAAAGACAAAAGCATAAAAAGAAAGTATAAAAAAAAGAAGGAAAAATGAAAAAGAAAATAAAACAGAAAATAAAATAAAAAATAAATAAATGATAGAAAGACGAATAAAAAAATAATAAAAGAAAATTGCTGTGCTCTTTTGGTTTGAACTACGATGAAGCGGCATTTTGACTAGTAGATCTATATTCCTATCTTCATGATGCTGAATAAACTCCAATAACGCGGCATTAGAATGAGTACCTGACCTTGAAGCATGCATTTTTTTCAAAACTATATGCTAAATTTGAAAGAATTACATTAAGGAACGAAATCAACTAATTTGATGTGAATGAAATAAAGGAATTTGTTCGTTTATATAGAGGAACGACAAGGAAAAAACAAAATTCAAAAAAGTGAATTTTACTATTGATGAATAGTAAATTAGTATTTACAATATAAAAACTACTATTTACAAATAGTATGTTACTATTTATAAATAGTAAATAGTGCATAAACAGTGACTACACAGTAAATAAACAGTAAATTCAATTATTCAATTTAATCATTCAAATAATTGCGTGTATATCAATATTTTTACACGCAGGGGCAAGAAGAAGACATGTGCATAAAAATTAGCCAAACTTTTTGAAACAAAAAAAATTAATTATTATTTTTTTTACAGATAATTAAATCTTTGTTACCTCTGGTCCAGAACCCAAATTTTCCTTAGGTCTAGAAACTAGAATCTCTTCTAAGTCCATAACTTAGCTCGGGTCCAGAACCCAAATTTTTCTTAGGTCCAGAACCTAAAATTCTCTTCTAAGTCCAGAACTTAGCTCAGGTCCAGAACCCAAATTTTCCTTAGGTCCAAAACCTAGAATCTCTTCTAAATCCAGAACTTAGCTCGGGTCCAGAACCCAAATTATCCTTAGGTCCATAACCTAGAATCTCTTCTAAGTCCAGAACTTAGCTCGGGTCTAGAACCCAAATTATCCTTAGGTCCAGAACCTAGAATCTCTTCTAAGTTTAAAACTTAGCTCAGGTCTAGAACCCAAATTTTCCATAGGTCCAGAGCCTAGAATCTATTCTAAGTCTAGAACTTAGCTCGAGTCTAGAACCCAGATTATCCTTAGGTCCAGAACCTAGAATCTCTCCTAAGTCCAGAACCTATAATCTCTCCTAAGTCCAGAACTTAGCTCGGGTGCAGAATCCAAATTATCCTTATGTCCAGAATCTAAAAATCTCTTCTAAGTCCAAAACTTAGCTCGGGTCCAGAACCCAGATTATCCTTAGGTCCAGAACCTAAAATCTCTTCTAAGTCCAGAACTTAGTTTGGGTCCATAACTCAAATTACCCTTGGGTCTAGAACCTAAAATTATTCTTTGAGTCCAGGACTCAAACCAGGTCCAGAACCTAAAACCTCAACCATCTCAAAAATTAAGTCTTATTGCTTTTCACTCTCTTTTAATAAAGTCTTAGATCGTTCAAGCAGGGGGCAAACTGTAGACCCTTAATTTTTTACCCAGTCCGATCCAATATATTTTAATTAGTCCAAAATAATTTTTGAGTTATCTTAATTAAATAATATTGTTTTAGTATTTAGTTTTTATAATTAATAAAAAAATAATAATAATAATAATAATAAATAAATAAAAATAAAAATCAACGACGGGAAAATCGGCGACTAAAAATTCATTGCCAAAAACGTTGGACAAAATGGCCTTGGGCCATTTCGCCCGCAGGAAAATCCTGCGGGTGAAATGGCCCACAGCCAATTTCGCTAGCGAGCCCTCGCAAGTTCCAACGGCAATCTTCGCAGTAGCTCGTAGCAATTTTTTTGCCAGCAAAATTTTTTCGACGCAATTTTTTTCCGAAACCAAATTCTATTTGGTTTCGGTTTCCTTTTCCTAATTAATGTTAGTTTTTGTAAACAATTTGAATTAATCATATGAAATTTCCTATAAAGAAGACTAAAAAACAACACAAAAAAGGGGGGAATTTTAGGAGGACAATAAGAGAGAAAATCGAACTTTAGTCTGGGACTTGAATTTGGAACTGGCACTTAACAAATTGATTGGACTTTTTAGAAGAGGATAAGCAAGTAAGCAATCTAGCTTTCAAGGGCAGCAACCTAGCCTTTGTCCTTGTTCATCCAAGAAGCAATTTTTGGTGGAACCAACAAATGAAGGTTTGAATATCTAATCTTTTTTCTTACAGTAGCTTCAATCATTATATTGTTTCTTTTGATTCTAAAAACCTTAGAGCCCTAATTTACTTCTTCTAAAGCTTAGAACCTTAAATCATCTCCTTCATTTTCAAAAACTTTAAAATTACTTTTCTATTGATTCTAAAACCTAAGAACCCTAATCTATTTCTTCAAAATCTTAAAACCCTAATCTACTTTCCAACCTTCCAAAACCTTAAATCATTTTATTAATTCCCAAAACCCTAATATGCTTTTCAATTTTCTAAAACCTTAAAACCCTAAATTGACCCTTCTATTTATAAAAACCCTAAAAAATTACTTTCTGTTTCCAAAAACCTTAAATAGCTTTGTTTATTTCTAAAAGCTTTTAATAAACCCTAAACTGTTTTCCTTTCACTTTCTTCCAAATTTCCCAAATGTTTTGTTAAAATATCCATACCCTAAATTTGTCTTACAATTTCTAAAAATCACATAAAGCTTTATAAAACTATAAACTATCTTCTCAAATTCTAAAACCAAATATATTTTCCGAAATACTAAAAACCCTAATTCAACTTCAAAACCAAAAATACTAAGCCCTAAACTAGTAAACCTAAACCCTAAGATCTCTTAAATCCTAATTCCCCTAAAACCGTAAACCCTAATTT
This sequence comes from Garcia nutans, assembly GCA_947685225.1. Lineage (NCBI taxonomy): Eukaryota > Viridiplantae > Streptophyta > Magnoliopsida > Malpighiales > Euphorbiaceae > Garcia > Garcia nutans. Next base: position 11,135,441 of record CANTUV010000039.1, on the reverse strand, counting down.
TTCTAAATTCTAATCCTTAAAACCTTAAAATCTTATAAACCTAAATATTAAAATTCAACACAATAAGCCTAAAAATAACAATCCAGTAGCTAATAATCATAAACCTAATGTTTTAATATTCAAACCCTAATTTTATGATTTTACCCCCTCAAACCCTAATTTTGTTAATCAAAGAACCTTATCAATCTCTTAAATTACAAAACCTTAATCCATTTCAATTCCCTTAAAACTTACAGTAGCCTAAACCAATAAATTCCAAAACCCTAAATATTAATTAAAGAGTTTTAAATGAGAAACAGTAACCCTAATTTGTATCTTGACTTACTTTATTTTTAGATATAATTATGTAGTTTATTATATGCTTTGATTTATTTAAGTTCAATGCTTGGTTTATTTAAATTATCATGGATGAGTGTTTATATTTTGATTGGTGTTTAATATCTTTGATGAATGATTTATTTATTATGAATGGTTATTTACTTTTATCAATTTATTTTTGATTTCCAAATGTTGTAAGAGGTATGTTTCCACTTTGTGGGCACCTCATTAATTAAGTTCTATGTAATTTAAATTGCTTTTATATTTTGAAGCAATGTAAAGGACATGTTTCTACCTTTCGGCGGGTGTCCTATTAGTTTAGACATGGATGATGTAAGGACATGTTTCTATCCTCGGATCGGTGTCCATTTATTTTCTTTGTTTGGACATTGCTTTTATTTTTAATATAACGATGCTTTATTTCAATTGTTGTGTGTAATATGGATGATATTGTTATACTTAAGAATTTTATAATATTAAGACCTGTAAAGGAGGCCGGTTCCAATGAACCGAGCATTGTGGGGGTGTTGGGCCATTTCTCACCTTCCCCACATGTACCCAACTTTTCGAACCCATTAGGGGGTTAGGGATTCCTTAGGAATCGAGTCATCCACCCCTTTCTTTTTACCAGCCTGTCCGGGTGACGACTCCATTTTCCCCGTACTTAGGTTCGTATTCTCTAAGGCCCCGAGCCTAAATAGTGCCGAAGTAGTAAGAACCATTCCACTGGGAGTGGGGGCAAAAATCCCCGCTCACAAGTATCCCTAGCTGTTTCAGACTTGAGAGCAGGTAATTTCGAGGATGAAATTTAATTGTAGAGGGGGAGAATTATAATATCCCAAATGATACCCTAAAATTTTGGAAATGTTAATTGTTGAAATGGAATTAAATGATTAGAGTATTTATATGATTAAGTGGAAAGAAAGGAAAAGGGAAGTGTGTATATGTTGTATATTTGAAGATATATACAACATATACAAGTCAACATTTAGTAATAAGGTCAAAAGATATTTGAATTAATTATATATTATATGTGAGTGGAAGATGATATTTGATATTTATATTATAATAATTTAATTGCTTGGTGGAGATTAAGAGGGGATTTAAGTGGTTAAGACTAGAGGTTGGTTTGACTTTTCATCATCTTCTTCTTTCTTCTCCAAGAGGCCGGCCATGACCACTAGCAAAAGGGAAGAGAGGTTTATTGCTTCCTAACTCAAACAATTGAAGGATTTCAAGAGATCAAGTTGGAGTTTTAAGGATTTTCTTCACTTTTGGTAATTTTCCAACTAGTTCTTTGTTTTCTTTTGAGTTTGTGTTTATGAGTATGGTGGATGGTTGGTGCAGTTGTGTGTATGTGTGATTTTGGTGTATTTGAGGTTGTTTTGTCTAATTAACTTTGATTTTGGTGTTGGATTGGTTAAGTTGGTGAAGAAAACAAGAGTTGTGGGTGGTGTGACTTTGAGTTGTGAAATATGGTTGTGATTGTGCTTTAATGTATGTAATTGAGTTGTTTTGATGTTATGCAAGTTTATTATGGTATATTGATAGTTTTGGTTAAGTTTGTTTGGAGTGGAAAAGGGTAAAGAAAGGTGTTTGTTGGATGTGGCATTTTTGGTGTCTATTTTAGGTTTTTGGCCCGACACGCCCAGTAACACAGCCATGTCTTTGGGCGTGTCAATGGTTTTGTTTTCAGTTTGGGTGACACGAGTAGTGATACGCCCATGTCATTGAGCGTGTCACAGCTTCTGTGTAGTAGTGAGATTGACACGTCCAGTGGCACGCTCATGTCACTGAGCGTGTCATAGCTTCTGTGTTGTTGGGGTATTGACATGTCTAGTGACACACCCATGTCAGTGATCATGTCATAGCTACTGTGTTGTTGGAGGATTGACACATGTAGTGACATGCACATGTCACTGAGCTTGTCAAAGCTTCTGTGTTGTGGGTTTAGGGCACGACTAGGGACACGCCCGTGTTGTTAAACGTGTCATGTGTAGAATTTGCCCTAGATAGTGCTTTTCCTTATTTTCTTATGTGTATCACTAAATGAGTACGTATAATCACCTTTGGATTAGGTTTTGAAGAGATTTGAGTTACCCAATCTAAGTGTTGAAGGATTCTCGAAAGAGGAGATTGGAATTGGTGTTTGTTGCTCTTAGAGGTAAGTGCAAACCTTACATGATTGCATACATTTACAAGACTTTCGGACTTAACACATTAGGTTGGAAAATGTGTTAAATTACCTATTATATTGTTAATATATGAAAATGGTGCTATGATTTGCATTATGTGAACTATGTGAAATATATGTTGAGGATTCAAAATATATGAACAATGTAATTTGTTATGTATACTCTAATGATGATATGTAAGCCATTGGTGATGGCTATATTGATATAAAAGGGATATTTGAGGCATTGCACTTATGATGATCATGAGAAAATAAGAAAGGATTTGATAATGAAATTAAGAAAGAATTGTGTGTGTGAGAGGGAATTTTTTCCCCCACTCCCGGTGGAATGGTTCTTGCGACTTCGGCACTGTTTAGGCTCAGGGCCTTAGAGAACACGGACCTAAGTCTAGAGAAAATAGAGTCACCACCCGGAAGGGCTGGGAAAAAGAAAGGGGTGGATGAATCAATTCCTAAGGAATCCCCAACCCCCTAATGGGTTTGAAAAGTTAGGTACGTGTGAGGAAGGTGAGAAATGGCCCAGCACCCCCACAACGCCTGGTTCATTGGAATCGATCTCCTTTACAGGTCTTAATATTATAAAATTCTTAAATATAACAACATTATCCATATTACATATAATAATTAAAATAAAGAATTGTTATATTGAAAATCAAAACAATGTCCAAGCAAAACAAATAAATGGACACCCATCCGAAGATGGAAACATGCCCTTACATAATCCATGCCTAAATAGGACACCCACTGAAAGGTAGAAACATGTCCTTTACATTGGTTCTAAAATAGAAAGGCAATTTAAATTACATGATATTCAACTAATGAGGTACCCACCAAGTGGAAACATACCTCTTACAACATTTGGAAATCTAAATAAATCGATAAAAGTAAATAACCATTCATCATAAATAAATCATTCATCAAAGGTATTAAACATCAATAGAAAGTAAGCATCCATCCATGATAAATTAAATAAACCAAGCATTGAACTTAAATAAATTAAAGCATATAAAATAAATCAAAGCATAATCAAATATAAAATTGAATAAGGCAAATAAAGATTCAAATTAGGGCTACTGTTTCTATTTAAGATTGTTTATTTCATGTGTTTAGGGTTTTGGAATTTATGGGTTCAAGCTACTGTAAATTTTAAAAGAATTGGAATGGAGCAAAGTTTTATAATTTAAGAGGCTGATATAGTTCTTTGATTAACCAAATTAGTGGTTGAGAAGTGAAATCATGAAACTAGGGTTTGAGCACTTCAAAACATTAAGTTTATGATTACTAGCTACTTATTGTGTTGAATTTTAGGTTTATAAGGTTTTAAGGTTTAAAGGATTAGGGTTTAGAAAAATTAGGGTTTAAGGTTTTAAGAGAGTTAGGGTTTAAGAAATCTTTAGGGTTTAGGTTAGCTAGTTTAGGGTTTACTATTTTGGATTTTGGAGTTGAATTAGGGCTTTAGAATTTTAGAATTAGGGTTTCAGAGAATGCATTAGATTTTATAATTCGGAAAAATAATTGATAATTTTACAAAATTTTATGAAAATAAACAAAATGATTTAAGGTTTATAGAAACAAAAAAGATATTTTTTAGGGCCTTTGGAAAGAAACAGATTCAATTTAGGGTTTTGGAAAATTGGAAGGCAGATTAGGGTTTTAAGATTTTGAAGAAACAAAAATAACAATTTTAAGATTTTTGGAAAACAAAGAAATGAATTAAGGTTTTTAAGCTTTAGAAAAGGTAAATTAAAGCTCTAGGGTCTTTGAATCAAAAGAGACAATTGGATGGTTTAAGCTACTGTGAAGAAATTAGACATTCATATCTCCGTTTGTTGGTTCCACCAAAAATTACTTCTTAGATGAACAAGAACAAAGACAAGCTTTACTTCCTTTGATGGATTGAATTGCTTGTTTACTCTCTCAAAAATCTGATCGATTTCATTGCCAGAAGGAATTCTTAAAATCCAATTTATTTTTCAAAGTTTTCCTCCTCAATTTCGGTCCCAAATTTCCCCTCCCTATTCTGTGTTGTTTTAGTCCTTATTTATAGAAGATTTTTATGATTAATTTTAGTTATTCACAGAATCTAACATTAATTAAGAAAAGTAAACCGAAACCTAATTGTATTTGGTTTTGGAAAAATTTGCGTCGAAAAAATTTTGCTGGCAAAAAAAAACTGCTGCGGAAAAATTACACTAGCAAAAAAGTTGCCGCAAGTGGCTGCGGGCTGCAGGCGAAAATTGGCCTGTGGGCCATTTCGCCGTAACCCTTTTCGGCAATGAAATTTTTCGTCGTCGACTTTTATTTTTATTTATTTGTTTATTATTATTATTTTTTATTTTTTATTAATAAAAATTAAATACTAAAGTAAATATTATTTAATTAAGATAGCAAAAATTGTTTTGGACTAATTAAAATATATCGGACAACACAAAAATTATTTTGGACTAATTAAAATATATTGGACCGGACTGGGTCAAAAATTAAGGGTCTACAATGTGCTTAGTATGTTATTCAATTTTTAGGGTTTTGTTGTTGGTGGCATGCCTAAAGGTAACAATCCCTTGAAGCTGGGTTGGGCTTGGTCCTTGAAGCCTAGTTGGGTGATGCTGTGCTCCCCTTGAAGCTGGGTTGGGCCTAGTCCTTGAAGCCTAGTTGGGATATTACATATAAGGTAATCCTCATTGTGATAATGATTCGCCTTCAGGCTAGATAAATGTGATTATTGGACCAAAATAGTAACTCTAGAATTTGAATGGCATATTAGATTCTTTTTGGCCCATGCTTGTCTTTGCTTTAATGTGAATTATGAATAATGGAACAATTGTACAATATAGTGAGATTTAATGTTATGAAATATGAGATCCTTATATATTGTTTTTAATTCTTGAAAGTTTGACATTGGCATTACATTTGAATCATATTGTTATCAAGGTTTGTACCACTAAGCTTCTGGCTTAGAGTGATTGTGACTTATCGTGCAGGTGACAGGGTAGATCCGGTTGAGCCGGAGAGTTCAACTAGACCGAGTCGAGTCTAGGCTTGAGATTGTGAGAGTAGTGTTGATTTGGATATCAAGAACAGAGACGAACTGCCAGCATGTATAAATTCTATATTTTTGTAAATATTGATTTTAATGTAAACATATGTATATTCTGCTGCATATTCCACTGCTTATTAGCATAATGTTTTGGATAACTTTTGGGTAATGAAGATATATATCTATATATATGTATTTTAACAAAGGATGTTTTATCTATTACTTTCTATAATATAAGTTAAATGTTTTTAGTTTACTCATAGTGTAAAAATGTGGATTTGATGTTAAAGCTTAAAGATTGGTTTGTTTAAAATGAGTTGTGACATTCTTGTATCCAATATATGTATATTACATATATGGGTATATGTGGTGTACGTATATTGGGTATAGGGGCGTTACAACTTCTGTCATCCAGAAATCACATTTTGACAACTTAGCATGTAGTTGATTCTCCCTCAATGTTTGTAGCATCATTCATAATTGTTTATCATGCTCCTCTCTGTTCTTGGAATAAACCAGTATGTCATCAATAAAAACAACTACAAACTGATCTAAATAAGGTTTAAAGACTCGATTCATCAAGTCCATGAAAGTTGTTGGAGCATTAGTCAAACTAAATGGCATAACAAGAAGTTCATAATGTCCATATCGAGTTCTAAAGTTGTTTTTTTGGACATCAACTTAACCTTCATCTGATAGTAACCTAATTTAAGATCAATCTTGGAGAAAACACATGCTCCTTTTAACTGGTCAAACAAATCATTTATTCAAGGTAACATATATTTATTCTTAACCATCACCTTATTCAATTTGCTGATAATTTATACACAGTCTTAGGGTACCATCTTTGTTCTTCACAAACAGAACTGGTGCACCCCAAGGGGACACATTAGGTCTTATGAATCATTTATCAAGAAATTCTTGGAGTTGCACCTTTAACTCCTTTAGTTTTGGAGGTTCCATTCTATAAGGTGGAATAGATATTGGTGTCGTACTTGGAATTACATCTATAGCAAATTCTACTTCCCTTTCTGGCGGTACCCCTGGTAATTCTTCTGGAAAAATATCCAGAAATTCACACATTATGGATATATCTCCCAAAGTTTTGCTTGAATGTCGAGCATCAATAACATAAGCAAGATAAGCTTCATATTTCTTCCTAACTAACCTTTTAGTTTTAGTAGCTAAAATCAAAATAGAAGGATAGAATTGTTTCGTTCCTCGAAACTGTAATTTCATCATGTCCTAGAATCTTAAAGGTCACAACTTTACTATGGAAATCCATAATTGTTTGATGCTAGGATAACCAATCCATTCCCAAAATTACATCAAAATCATGGAATGGTAGTTCAATTAAATCAACAGAAAGTTCTACATCATAAAGTCTAATTGGATAATTCTAGTACATTTTGTTTACTCTCGCATTATGGCCTAAGGGATTGGTAACCTCTATCTCAAAGTCAAGTTTATCAGCATGCATATTCTTCCCTGAGGCTATAGTTGTGCATATATAAGAATGTGTAGAACTAGGATCTAACAATGCATATACATCAAGACCAAGAAAAGAGAATTTAGCAACTACAACATCTGGAGCATCCTGGTCCTCCACTACTCTTATAACATAAGTCCTGGCTAGAGCACTACCTCAAGTCTGAGGTCTATCCACTATTTTAGATCCTCTTTGTTGACTAGTACTGGGTCGATCGCCTCTACCTTATCTATGGCCTATTTGAGACTGCCCTTCAGTATCTTCTAATTCTTTTATCATGGGACAATCTCTAATTTTATGCTCTGTAAAACCACATTTCAAACAAGCTCCACTTTGATACCAATAATCATCACTTGCATGTCCCTTGCCATAATACTAACAAGGTGTGAAAACTGCCCATGAAGATGAGCCTATAGAAACATCAGACCTACCCCCTTGGGATCTTTGAAAACTAGTTACACTTCCTCTTCCAGATCCTTGAGTTTGGGTTTGTACTTGAGTACCCCTCTGTCTCTTTTGACCACCCTATTGTTGTTCACTAGAAAATCCCTTTCGTTGCTGTTGTCTTCTTCCCTACTCTTGTTTAATTTCATTCTCAATGGAAATTTCTGCATTGATAAGAGTAGAAAACTCTTTGATTCTCATCGCCACTAAGTACACCAGAATCTGGCTGTTCAAATTCTGCTCAAACCGCTTACACTTCTCTTCTTCAGTTGAAACCAACTTAGTAAAATATTTACTTAGGCAAATGAATTATTTCTCATACTCAGACATAGATGACTACCTTTATTTCAAATACAAAAACTCGCTTCGCTTCTCTTCAATGTAAATCTCACTAATATATTTCTTCTTAAACTCTTCCTGGAAAAATGCCCAAGTGAGTCTTTATGTAGGAATAGATTTTTGCTTCGTATCCCACTAACTATAAATTTGTTCATGTAATAAAGAAACTGCATACTCTAATCTCTCCTCATCTGTACAGTGCTAAAGATCAAAAACTCTTACAATTCGTTCCAACCAATACTCTGCCACTGAAGGCTCGTCGGTATCACGTGCTTTGAAATCTTCTACTCCTAATTTTCTAATTCTCTCCAATTGTGTTTTATGGGCACGGGTGGCAGTGGCTATGCAAAAGGAGCACTCCTACAATCTTCCTAAGTACTTCTCCTATGTTTCTCACAAATTAGGGGTCCAACGGTGCTTGTTCTGTGAAAGGCCTAGGCGATTGCTGATTCCCTATACTTGCCTGTCTATGTGAGGATGCAGCCTATTCCTCCGCATGCTGATGTGATCCAAAATCCATCTATACCTATAAACATTTAGAGATCATCTGCATCAAAATACATATTCACTTATAGTTCACATAGTAATGACAATTGTATTTCACTTTTCCCGTAACCCACAAACTTAAAACTGCCCGAACTAGGCTGTAATACCACTAAATGTAACACTCCTAAATAGTTCGTACACTTGACTATAAAGAGATATTGTCAAAACACTCAATTTGATAGAACTTGAAAAATATTTTCTTACTTTAGACAAGAACATGCCCGTGTCAACCAAGGCTGACATGCCCATGTGTTTTAAATCAACACTACCTCTTTAAACAACATGGCCATTTCTAATAGAACGACATGCCCGTACATTTATTTTAAATATGCCTTTCAAAGAAAATTTCCACTTCTTAAGTTTTTCATACATTCATTCCTCAAAACATCGATTTCTATTACACCACACAAATCCAATCAAAACCTCAACATAAATTAACATGAACATACATAATATATATATACATACATGAAATTATTGTAATTTACAAAACACTCATGCTACTCATGCTAGTCCATAAAAACTAGACATGCGCCCATATATATATATATATAACATACTACATATAAACTTATACAATTGTCATTCAAAATAAATATCTCTGCCATGTGAACAATCTAAAACTCTTTATACAAAATATTTCTTAGAATACCTTTTTGTGATGTAATTGATTTGGTTCTCTATAAATCTCACTTAATAGGTTCTTCTTGTCTCGTTTGATTTGCGCATCAGAAACAAATCTAACATGCTAAGCAAAGCTTAGTGGTGCTTGTGTATTCATAATATGCAAGAAAATATTAAGAAAGATAACTAAGCTTAGTGGTGCTTGTATATTCATATATGCAAGAAAATATTAAGAAAGATAACTTTGAATTATCACTCATGAAAAATAATAAAATCCTCACTTTGGTACTTTAATAGAAATTTAATAAATTTGTATATTCGATATACTCAACACAAGAAAACTTAATGTTCAATAATTTTAATAAATCATTCGCAATGCATATTGTCTACATCATATGCAATTCTTTAACTTTGCCCGTACACATTGAATTTAGACCTTAGATTCAGATAACGGGTCACTATCGGCAATTTAATGCCTAATATCAAAAATATGGCCAAAGGTCCACTATCAAGTGTATGCACTTTTGGAAAACATGCCTACTATTACTAGTGACACGATGTGTAATTTTTCAAAATTAAATAAAATAAATTGAAAATTTAATTGAATAAATTAAATAAATGATTTAAATGAAAAATGGAAGGATTTTAAGTGAAAAAGTAAAATGTATATTTGAAGTATATTTGAAATATATTTGAAGTATATATGATATATACATATATCAAACATTTGCAATACATATAAAAGAGTAAAAGTTAATATAAAACAATTAATAAATATATATAGATAAGGATGGAAAGAAAGAGAAAATGATTTTTGCTTCTTCTTCTTCTTTTTGTCCTTGGACGTGAGCTTGAGAGAGAGAGACTTGAGGAGAGTTTTCTTCTTCCATACATCAAAGATTGAAGGGATTACAAGGATTCAAGTGAAGATTTTGTGGATTCTTCATCAATTGGTAAGTTTCTTTATCAAATTTGCAAGTTTTTTGGAATTCTATGGAAGAACATGATATTTGGATTTTAGGATTGTGTATTAGCATGTTTTAATAGTTTATTTGGGTATGTATGAAGTTGGTTTTGAGTAGTTAATGATGATTTTAAGATTAGATTGTGAAGTGATTGAATTTAAGTTGAGTTTGGAAGCGGTTGTGTTGAAATGGTTAAGTGTATGAAATGCAGATTTTGCTTGAAATGCCAGTGACATGCCCATGTCATTGGGCATGTCAACGGTGCTGTAATATCCTCATGTGTGGTCTAGAAGTTTTGATTATGTTATTGTTGTTGTTGTTATTGTTGTTGTTGTTATATTGGATTGTATATATGTGTTAATTGCAAGAGAAAAGAAATTGGGAAAGAAAATAGGGTTTAGAGAGAATGGTATATGTTGTGTATATGATGATATATATAACATATAAATTGGTCAAATGAAGAGTCAAGGGGGTAGAGATATTTATTTGGTTATTGGTGAAATGACTATTAAGGGCATTGGATTAAAAAGAAAGCTAGAACAAATGATAAAAGGGTGTTTTGGTAATTGTTTGAATTGGAACACTTGGTGGAGATTAAAAGAAGAGTTGACTTTATTTTTGTGGTTCATTTCTTCTTTCTTCTTTGTGTGGCCGGCTCCTTCATAGACAAAGGAAAACAAGAGACAAAGTGAAGATCTTGATGTGTTAAGCTCAAATTGATGGAAGATTGAAGTGATCTAGTGGATGATACAAGAAGTCTTATAACTTTGGTAAGTTCTCTTGTGATCTTTGTGTTTATTTGAAATGATATTTGAGTTTGATAGATTTTTAAGAGTGTGTTGGTTGATTTTGAGATGTGAGAAGTGTTTGAGTGATTGGATGATGGATGTTGAGTATGGATTGAAGAAAAGAGTAAGTGGTTGGAAGAGATGATGTTGTATATGTGGTGAGGGTTTTGAGATGATTTTGTGTTTTGTGCTTGATGTGTGTTTGGCTTGTTTTGGTGTGTTGCAAGTTTTAGATGAGTTTTGAGTATGTTTTGTTAAGATGGTGTGAAGTGGATGTTGTTGGATAAAAGTGTTTTGTTGAGTGTTTGGTTGTTTTGGTCGGAATCTTGATTTGTGGCCGGACACGCCCATGAGCACGTCCAGGGTCTTTAGGCGTGTCAATTGTGTTGGAGGCAGTAGGTTTGACACGACCAGTAGCACGCCCGTGTTATTGAGCGTGTCATAGCTACTGTGAGATTTGAGAATTTACACGCCCAGAGACACGCCCATGTTGTTGAGCGTGTAAATACTTCTGTGTTGTGTAGTTAGGGCACGGTCATGGACACGCCCGTGTGGGTGAGCGTGTCAGGGTTAGGGTTTGCCCTAATTAATTCCTAATTGGATTATCTCTTGTGTATCCCTAAACAAGTATATGCTATTACTTTTGATTTAGGTCTTGAAGATAGTGATTAATCATTTATTTAAGAGGTAGAAGGATCTTGAACAAGGAAGTGTTAAGAGTGGTGTGATTTATTTTTGAGGTAAGTACAAAACCTATATGATTGTGTGTAAGTTCAAATGTGGCATTATTACATTGTTAATTTATTTGAGCAATGTGTATTGTTATGTTTATATCACTGATGATATATATATATATATATGAATAATGTAAATGACATGATGATGCAAATGAATGTGTTTATGAAAGATTGAAATGTTATGTTGTGAATTGAGATGAAATGGAATATAGAGCCATTGTGATTGGCTATGATGATATAATTGAATGATGTATGGCATGTTTGCCTAATTGATGAGAAAGATTGAGAAAGAGTTTGATAAAGAGAATAATGAAATAAGTGTATGCTTAATATGATATTCAATTTCAGAGTTCTGGTTTTTGGAGGCATGCCTATTTAATGAAAGGTAACAGTCTTGCCGGGTTGAGGATCTCTTCAAATTGAGTGGAATTGAGGTCCAAGAGACTGGGTCTGTTACACTATGATAATTGATATTATGAGATATTTGATTTGTAACAGTCTTGCCGGGTTGAGGATATCCTCGAGTTTGATGAGTTGATGATCCAAGAGACCGGGTCTGTTACGCTATCCATGGATAGAGATATATATATATGTATATGTTGCCTACGGGCTTGATAATGGTGTTTATGAACCAAAGCGGTAACTCTGAATTCTGAATATCGTATTAAGTACTTGATGGGCCCATAGGTGTCTAGGTTTTATGTATAACATAAATGTTGTTCTAATGTAATGAAATGTTAATATTACTTATATGATGAAACGAACTATTCACGGAATATTGTTTGTTGAGTATGATCTTTACTAATTGTGTGTGTATCATTGATGTTGATTTATTAATACAAATGTGAAACATTGCATTGCACTAAAGCATAACATTAGCATGAATTGTCTTACTAAGCCCTTGGCTTAGCGCGATAGTGTTTGATCGCGCAGGTAATAGAGTTGAACCTGAGAGCTCTTCGAGACCGAGTGAGAGTAGACAGTGAAGAGTTGATTTTGGGAACTTAAAGATCAGAGGAGACTTGCCAATCATGTATAACTCTTTTATATTTTGTAAATATGGGTTATAATGTAAATATATGTATAATTGTAAATACGTATTTAAATGTTTTCATATATGTAAATGTTTTCTATATTCCGCTGCATAATATTTAAATGTATGTATATATATATCTAATATGTTTTGTTTATAAGTAAATGATTTTCTTTTCTATAATATATATCGATAAGGGTATTGTATCAAGTTTAAAATGTTTTGAATGTTAAGAAAATCCGTAGCATTCCTATATTCGATACATGTATACTACATTGTGGTGTATGTAGTGTGTATGTATTGGGTGTGGGGGTGTTACAGGTGATGAGTTCAATGTTGATGACATGGCCATTAAGATGGCCATATCCCTGAGTGTGTCATAGCTATTGTAAGTCAAAATAATTGACACGGCCATTAACACTCCCGTGTTTTCAGGCATGTCAAATTTTCTGTGAGGCGGAATGAATGACACGGGCAGTGACACACCCATGTCTTTGGACTTGTCAAAGCTTCTGTGAGAGTGGGTTAATGACACAGTCATTAACATGCCTGTGTTGCTGGACTTGTAACTTGAGGATATTGTTTAAATAACTCTTTTCTTTGTGTTTCATTTGTAATTCCTATGTAAATGGTTTAATGTTGAGAATGCCTTAGAATGTGATATTAAATGGTTATTTATGATCACATTTGGCTTAGGCATGAGAGAGAGTAGTTGGCCCAACCTTAGTGTTGAAGGAAAAATTGAAAGACAAGGTTGGAAGGAGTTTTGATGCTTGTTTTGGAGTATTTCCTAAGGTATATACAAACTCTTGATAAATGGAATGTGATTGTATTACATTTTCTAACACATTTTGGATGAAAAATGTATTAAGCTACTTGATACATTGAGTATACATGAACATTATGTTGTGACAAGTAAATTGTTATATATGCATTATGAAAAGCCATTGTTAATGGCTAGATTGAATAAAATGTGAACTATGTGCAAAATGTGAAAAAAATGACCCAAAGTATTTGGGTAATGTGGTTTCATTATGAGATATCCTGTGATGTGATGAAATGTTGAAATGAAATAACATTGATATGAATGAGAAAAGTGGAAATATGAGAAAGGAATTGAGAATGGAAAATATGAAATAACTGTGTACCTAGTATGTTATTCAATTTTCAGAGTTCTGTGTTTGGTGACATGCTTATATTTGCCTTTGGGGCTAGACGCTTGGTGTGACTGTGAACATGTTTAAGGTCAAAAGACTAGGTTGTAAGCCTTAAAAACAAATCTTGCCATGGACCCATGAGGGAAGCAGACTGTAGCAGGCCCTTGAAGCTAGGCTGGGTAAAAAGACTGGATCGTAAGCCCAGGCCTGGATGGGCTATTACATTAAAACTTTACCTTCGGGACTAGACACATGGTGTCAATATGGATTAAAATAGTAACTTTGAGATTTGAATAATGTATTAGTTGTTTGGGCCCATACTTGTGCATGTGTTTATGTGAATTATTAAGTGATGAAAGCATATATCCAAAAGTAATCTTGATTGTCATATGGTGGCATAGCATATGAACATTATGCATTGGCATTGTTATTAAAGTGTTATTATTATCAAAATTTATACCACTAGGCCTTTGGCTTAGCGTGATTATAACTCATCGCACAGGTTACAGGGGTGATCTGGTAGAGCCGAAGAGTTCTACTAGACCAGATAGGGTCTAGGCTTGTGTTGATTGAGATTGAAGCATGTTTCTACCTCATGAACAGAGCCACTTTGCTAGCATGTATAAATTTTGTATTATAATACATTTTAATATTATGCATATCATATTATGTTTTTTGGGTTATGTATATATATAGTGTAAATTATAAAGGATGTTTTTAAAAATGAAGTACTGTGAGGTATAATGTATTTGTTATATATATAAACATGCATCTATATATGTATAAATGTTTTGAGGAATGAGGAATAAATGAAATGTGAAAAATTTTTATTTAACAGGGTTGTGACATTTTTATACCGTATATGCATATTTTACATATACTGGATGTGTGTGTATTATACGTATATGGGGTATAAGGGTGTTACACGTTGTGTCCACTAATGGCACAAAATACCCACTTTCACTATGGATATCCACCTTCTGGCTAGCCATTCAACCCTAAGCTAGGTCTAACATCAGTATGGTTTAAACAATTTATTACTTATTCACCTCTAATAACATTTAATTATGTATCACTTCAATAAAATTATACTATAATCCTTATCTAATACTTACAAAATTCCAAGGTTTCTTTGTAAACTAACTTATAGATATATTCAAAATTTTAACCTTTAATTTAACAAACTTGCATATTTTTGAGTAATAATTATGTTATAAATGTTAATTGAATAAGAAAATTATATTAACATAAGAAATAAAGTGTTTTGGGATTGAAAAAGAAGAAAATTAGGGTTATAGAGTGGACATGGGCATGTCTAGGAAATCCACATGCCCATGCTTTTCAAAACGCTGCTAGAAATAAAGTTACAGAATTTGAAAAATTTACATGCCCGTGTGGATGAAAAACACATGCCCATGTGGATTTTCCAGAATATGCCAAACTTTAAAATTCACCTTTATGTGAGCCAAAGTTGTTCCAACTTGCATTTTAAGCCAAAACAACCTAAATATGTTTAATAACTATGATAAATGTCACATCCCAAAGTTTAGGTAGTCGAGTATTAGGCAAGAAGGACATAAATAAGTGGTCAAATAGAGGCTCGAGATAGTCAAAAACAAAATCGGTATGCAAAGGAGGCCCGTGAAGTCGACGAAACCTAAAGGTAATTTTTCAAAAGGCCGAGGACCTAAGAGTAATTTTCCAAACAGTTGTGTCGGTTCTTAATAGTGACCCTAACGGATGCCATAAATGTGTTCTCGGGATTAATCGGGTCGTAATGGTGGTGCACGATTCTTCCCGAAAACGCACGGTTTGTAAGTTACAGACGATTTTCTGACAAGGGCATTTTGGACATTTCCACCGGAGGGGCGATTTTGTAATTAAATATAACTTTGGGGGAAAATTTTAAAAGAACAAAAAGCCACTTTCAAGTGGCCAAATCCTAGCCATTAAGTCCAAATGGGTTGGACAAATCATGGCCATTGAAAATAAACAAATTAATTAAATGGAAATTAAATTATAAACAACTCATTTTGGTCTTCCAAACACAAGTAAAGGATCAAAAAACACCACCATCACCACTTTTCTTCTTCCTTAGGTCGTGCTCCCCCCTCCCTTCCATTTTCAAGGAGAAAATTTTCAAGTCTAAGCCATTTTTCAAGTGAAATTCAATAGGAAATAAGGTAAGATACCATCCTAAGTCTTATTCTTTCATTAGAATTAGGTATTAGGCTATGTTTAGGAAGATTTGATATTATGTTCATGTTGGGGAAAGTATTAGTAAGTTGATGATTATGGTGAAAAATGATAAACTACTTAAAGGAAATGATGAAAATGGTGATTATTAGTAAGAATAAGTAAAGGATTGTTAGAAAATCATAAGGTAGCATCATGTTCATATCCAGTGTTTGTTCTTACATTTGTGACATGTTAAATTCATAGGAAATCAAGGAGACTAGAGAGGAAAGGAAGTGAAATAGACAAGAAGAGCAAGGAAAAGCAAGGTTTGGTACTTTAACTAATAGTTTGTTCATTTTCTTGAAATTTTTCTATTTTAGAATTAGTGAAATGCTGTGACTTGTATAATTTTTAATTAAATATAGAAACATTTTCTTGAATTGAATTTTTGATATGTTGTGCCTCAATGCGTCTAGAATAACTTAAAAATATTTTGAGTTGAATTCGGAATTGTTATGATTATGAAAAAAATTATTTCTATTAGACCTGCTCTAGGAGGTACCTTGACTGAGACAGCCATGTTTCCGGATTTTTAATAAAATTTAGAAAAATAATCTTCAATTGAATTTCGGATATATTGTTTTTTAGTGAGTCTAGTATTTGAAAAAAATAATTTGGAACCACAATGATTGAATTTAATTTACGAAATTCACAAAATTCAGAACTGCTGCCAGGATGTAGGGCAACTGGAGCAGTCTGGTTGGGTGAACTACTTGACCAAGATTTTGTTTCCAGTTTGATCTGAAATTTTAAAGGATTGATTTTAAGATTTAAAAATAAATTCTTTAAAAATTTTAGAGTTTTTAGTCAAGTAAATTATTTTATACAATTTTTCAAAATAAGGATCAAGTTGAGTCCAAAACCAGAATTTACTATTCATATGGTCATTTTGCTAATATTCATTTGGTCATTTTTCAAAAGTAATCCAATTGATTCCTTATGCATATAAATGAGCATAATATGTTATTAAAATGAAAAAATATGATATTTCACATTGAAATAATATAAGAAACACAAGTCGATAATTGAATAATGCATATTCGATTAAGAAATGGCATGAAAATTTTTGGCTCCACTAGGTATCTGTGATAGTACTGAGCAGGGTAAGGGTATGATATATCATACTATATGCAGTGCTACTTTAATATAAGACTTTGGTCTGAGTTATATAGGGTGACGACCAGAGCTATATAGGACTTCGGTCCAAGTTATATAGGGCAATCGCCCGAGTTATATAGGACTCCAGTCCTAGAGCTTCGGCCACAGATTTCACAGGACTTGGTCCACAATTTTTTAGGGCCACAACCACAGAATATATATACAGTTGTTTCAGTTAGTTTCTTACCATACGTTAGTCTACCAAATTACCTTGTGGAGCGAACTGATAAAATGATAATAATTGAATATATGACATGTATGGATTGTTTTTACTGTGATATTATTTTTCAATACCACTTATTGCTTTTAAAAGTGCATTATGCTTTTATTATTTATTTCCGTAATTAGTTAAAGTACCCACTAAGCAATGCTTAGCGAGTTTAGTTTTTTCTAAACTCGTAGGCTATTAGCAAGGAGCCAGTAGCGAGCAGAGGAGTCCTGCGATCTGTCGGTCATCAACAAACTTAAGTGGTTCTCTTCATTTTGTATTTTGGTATTAGAAACTGGCATGTACTTATTTGAACAATACAAAGAGATAACTTGATGTAGCATGTAAATCTAGTAATGTATAATAACTGTATGGTTTTAAATTGAGTTGGGTTGTGAATATAGAAGTGTGAATTCTTCTTGTAGGATTGTAGTTGAGGTTATAAGGGTGGATTATTGGGAGTGTGCTTGAGTTGAATTATGAAACAAAATGTTTTTCAAAAATAAGAAAAATCAGTTTTGTCGACACTTGGGACCTAGAATTTTAAGGGAGACTCCGTCAAAATTTTTGGAAAATTTTTATAAGGAACATTAAGTAAGCTGACATAACTAGAGCTCGTATCCCGATGTAGCATTCCTCCTCGGCTTATTCATAGGTCGGGAAGGGGTGTTACAATTTGTGGTATCAGAGCATTGGTTTAGTCGATTCTGGAAGATAGGTAGTAAGTAAGTAACTATGTGTGCCATGTAAGATAAAGTAAGGAGAAAGTTATATGATGAATAGGTAGATGTACATGCCAGATAGGAATTGATAATCGAGTTATATGTTGATGAATTAAGCAGATAGCTATTTATGTCAATGTAGGATGTCTCTAGATTCGTGGCAAGCTATGGAACGAAATGTAGAATTCCAAGCATCTGGGTCTGCAGATGCCGGGGAAGCTCATAGACCAGGGTCAGCAGCAGCTGAAATACCCGGTCCGGAGACTTTTCTTAGGCAGATTGCAACAGCTTTTCAGCAAATGGCAGAAAGGGGCCCTGCTGCTGAGGTAGATAGGAAACCCCCGATCGAGAAGTTAAGAAAGTATGATGCAAAGGAATTTAAGGCTGGTCGTGAAGAGGGATCTGAGGAAGCAGAATATTGGTTAGATAGTATCATTAGAGTTCTTGACCAGCTCCAATGCACTCTGGAGGAAAGAGTGGTTTGTGCTACCTCGCTCCTGACAGAGGAGGCATACATATGGTGGGATACCACGCAGCAGCGGGTTCCACCAGAATAGCGAACTTGGGAATTCTTTAAGAGTGAGTTTAAAAAGAGGTATATCACTGATGCATATTTGACTGCAAGGCACAATGAGTTCATTCATTTGAAACAAGGCAGAATGACGGTATCAAAATATGAGAAGGAGTTTACGCGCCTTAGTAAGTATGGAAAGAAGTTAATAGAAACTGAAGCTGAGCGATGTGAGAAATTTTTACAAGGACTTAATGATGAAATTAAGATACAGCTAGTGGCATTGGATAATACAGAGTTTTCAAAGTTGGTGGTTAAAGCATTGGATGTTGAAAAGGTGCAAGTAAATCTGAGGAATCATCAACAGAGAATTCAACAGAAAAGAGAGCAAGCACAGAGTGCCCCAGGTAATCATCAGTCTGCGAGCAAGAGAGCTAAGGGTGAAGGATCCTTTATGAGTGTAAAGCAGAATTTAAGACCATCTAAAGGACCTAATTTTCAAGCTACCTCAGTAGCTAGCACGGGAGGAATAAGCAAAGGATCAAGTAAAGGTTCTGGAAGGATTGAATATACACCATACCCGTCGTGTGAGCATTGTGGACGAAAGCATAAGGGAGAATGTTGGTTAGTTACTGGAGCTTGTATACTTTTGTGGTGCCACTGATCACCTTAAGAAGGATTGTCCTAGAAATGTGGCAGAGATTTCAAAAGTTCCTGAAAGAACACAAGTAGCAAGTAGCAGCGGTAAAGGTCGAGAAAGAGGAAGAGGTAGAGAAAATGGTAGTAATCAAATAGGAACAAGATCGGAGACAGTAGATCGCCCTGAATCGAGAGCGCCAGCCAGGATATATTACATAAGGGCAGAAGAGAATAAAGCAGAAGAAGGAAATGAAGGTACGTAAGTTTAAAATCATTGTCTTAAGTACATATGTGTGTATATGTAACGATTATTAGTTATATTGATGAAGTGTAATTACACGTAAGAATCATGCATGAATAAGTAAGTTTCGGGGCGAAACTTAAATTAAGGGAGGTAGAACTGTCACATCCCAAAGTTTAGGTAGTCGAGTATTAGGCAAGAAGGACATAAATAAGTGGTCAAATAGAGGCTCAAGATAGTCAAAAACAAAATCGGTATGCAAAGGAGGCTCATGAAAGTCGATGGAACCAAAAGGTAATTTTTCGAAAGGCCGAGGACCTAAGAGTAATTTTCTGAAAAGTTGTATCGGTTCTTAATAGTGACCCTAACAGATGCCATAAATGTGTTCTCGGGATTAATCGGGTCCTAATGGTGGCGCACGATTCTTCCCGAAAACGCACGGTTTGTAAGTTACGGACGATTTTTCTACAAGGGCATTTTGGACATTTCCACCGGAAGGGCGATTTTGTAATTAAATATAACTTTGGGGGAAAAATTTAAAAGAACAAAAAGCCACTTTCAAGTGGCCAGATCCTAGCCATTAAGTCCAAATGAGTTGGACAAATCATGGCCATTGAAAATAAACAAATTAATTAAATGGAAATTAAATTATAAACAACTAATTTTGGTCTTCCAAACACAAGTATAGGATCAAAAAACACCACCATCACCACTTTTCTTCTTCCTTAGGTCGTGCTCCCCCCTCCCTTCCATTTTCAAGGAGAAAATTTTCAAGTCTAAGCCATTTTTCAGGTGAAATTCAATAGGAAATAAGGTAAGATACCATCCTAAGTCTTATTCTTTCATTAGAATTAGGTATTAGGCTATATTCAGGAAGATTTGATATTATGTTCATGTTGGGGAAAGTATTAGTAAGTTGATGATTATGGTGAAAAATGATAAACTACTTAAAGGAAATGATGAAAATGGTGATTATTAGTAAGAATAAGTAAAGGATTGTTAGAAAATCATAAGGTAGCATCATGTTCATATCTAGGGTTTGTTCTTACATATATGACATGTTAAATTCATAGGAAATCAAGGAGATTAGAGAGGAAAGGAAGTGAAATAGACAAGAAGAGCAAGGAAAAGCAAGGTTTGGTACTTTAACTAATTGTTTGTTCATTTTCTTGAAATTTTTCTGTTTTAGAATTAGTGAAATGCTGTGACTTGTATGATTTTTAATTAAATATAGAAAACTGTTCTTGAAGTAAAATTTTGATATGTTATGCCTCAATGCGTCTAGAATGACTGAAAAATATTTTGAGTTGAATTAGGAATGGTTATGATTATGAAAAAAAATTATTTCTTTTAGACCTGCTCTAGGAGGTACCTTGACTGAGACAGCCATGTTTCCGGATTTTTAATAAAATTTAGAAAAATAATATTCAATTGAATTTTGGATATGTTGTTTTTTATTGAGTCTAGTATTTGAGAAAAATAATTTGGAACCACATTGATTGAATTTAATTTACTGAATTCACAAAATTCAGAACTGCTGCCAGGATGCAGGGCAACTGGAGCAGTCTGGTTGGGTGAACTACTTGACAAAGATTTTGTGTCCAGTTTGATCTGAAATTTTAAAGGAATTATTTTAAGATGTAAAACTAAATTATGTAAAAAGTTTAGAGTTTTTAGTCAAGTATATTATTTTATACAATTTTTCAAAATAAGGATCAAGTTGAGTCCAAAACTAGAATTTACTATTCATATGGTCATTTTGCTAATATTCATTTGGTCATTTCTCAAAAGTAATCCAATTGATTCCTTATGCATATAAATGAGCATAATATGTTATTAAAAATGACAAAATATGATATTTCACGTTGAAATAATATAAGAAACATAAGTCGATAATTGTATAATGCATATTCGATTAAGAAATGGCATGAAAATTTTTGGCTCCACTGGGTATCTAGGATAGTATCTACTAAGGTAAGGGTATGATATATCATACTATATGCAGTGCTACTTTGATATAGGACTTCGGTCCGAGTTATATAGGGTGACGACCCAAGCTATATAGGACTTCGGTCCGAGTTATATAGGGAAATCGCCCGTCTTCGGCCACAAATTTCATAGGGCTTGGTTCGCAATTTTTTAGGGCCACAGCCACAAAATATATATACAGTTGTTTCAGTTAGTTCCTTACCATACGTTAGTCTATCAAATTACCTTGTGGAGTGAACTGATAAAATGATAATAATTGAATATATGACATGTATGGATTGTGTTTTACTGTGATATTATTTTTCAATACCACTCATTGCTTTTAAAAGTGCATTATGCTTTTATTATTTATTTCCGTAATTAGTTAAAGTACCCACTAAGCAATGCTTAGCGAGTTTAGTTTCTTCTAAACTCATAGGCTATTAGCAAGGAGCTAGTAGCGAGCAGAGGAGTCCTGCGATCTGTCGGTCATCAACTTAGGTGGTGCTCTTCATTTTGTATTTTGGTATTAGAAACTGGCGTGTACTTATTTGAACAATACAAAGAGATAACTTGATGTAGCATGTAAATCTAGTAATGTATAATAACTGTATGGTTTTAGATTGAGTTGGGTTGTGAATATAGAAGTGTGAATTCTTCTTGCAGGATTGTAGTTGAGGTTATAAGGGTGGATTATTGGGATTGTGCTTGAGTTGAATTGTGAAACAAAATGTTTTTCAAAAATAAGAAAAATCAGTTTTGTCGACACTTGGGACCTAGAATTTTAAGGGAGACTCTGTCAAAATTTTTGAAATTTTTTTATAAGGAACATTAAGTAAGCTGACATAACCAGAGCTCGTATCCCGATGTAGCATTCCTCCTCGGCTTATTCATAGGTCGGGAAGGGGTGTTACAATAAAAATGAACCAAAAACCAAAAATTCAAATAAAAAGAATCCAAATCAAACACTTAATCCTCAATTAATCAAATCTTTAATGATAAACTTAGTTATCAACACTCCATAACCATCATTCTTAACCAAAACAATATCATCACACTTATTTCTTACAAAATTGAAATAAAGTTCATATAAAGATTCTTTCATCTTTCCTTGCACAACATATTTTTTTATCCATTTCTTTAGGAAATAACTCAATTAAAATGATCCAATTAACTTATTCAATCATTAAAATTTAAAAAAAGCCAACTATTTACAAATTACTCATACAGAAGCACATACCTCTTTCAAGAACTCCTCTCCTTCTCTTTTCTTTTTGTCCTCTTTGATTTCTTATGGATAATCTTATCCAATCTAACTAATTCTTTTAGAGATTAACAACTAGATATAATCTCCTCTTGATTTTTACTTGAATTGATGAAGGAAGGAAAAAAGAAAATGAAGTTTGATGATGGTGGTGATGGTTGGCGTGAGATGATGATGGTAAAAGAAAGGAGAAATTTCTAGGATCTCCTATTTATAATATCTATAAACTTGATTATGTAAGGTCAAGCTCATAATAGCTATGATGAACCCTCTCTCTTAATTTTTAATTCTAATTCAATTTTTAGTCCTGTAAAAATATAAAAATAGTTTCTCTAGTTAATTTAAAGTGTTAAAATTTATATTTCATAATATAGCTCATTAAAATTTACTTCAGAGTTAAGGGCATTTTCATAAATTTCTATTACTTTAAAATTCTTTTTCAGAAATACCAATTTCGTCCAATCCCGGATCAAAATTTCTACTTTTTAAAGCTTGATTCATCCCACTTTCCCACTTATTTCAAATATCCAAGTCACTTTCATCACTATACACAACACATTATCAATAATTAATAGAAAATCACTTTTTAAAATTTCAAACATTACAAGAATTATCATAAGGGTACTACCCAAGTGAGGTTCACTAAAACCCAAATGCTTGTACATGTGTATGAGCTCTTCAAGATGAAGCCCAACGAAAATGTCACTGAAATGACAAATCGGTTACTTGCTATTGTCAACGACTTGAAGAAATATGGAAAAGTATATGATCAAGGCGATGTCAATAGCAAAATATTAAGAGCACTAAGAGCCAAGAATAACTTTGAATCAAAAGTCTCTTCAATTGAAGATGCTTATGATCTTAGTACTCTAAGAACCGATGAGCTAGTTGGCAAGCTCCTCACCTTTGAGCTACATACTGAAAAAGAGGAAGATAAGGGTGAGAAAGACAAGAAGAAAGCCATAGTATGAGTGGAGATTTTTGCCCCCCACTCCCGGTGGAATGGTTCTTGCGACTCCAGCACTGTTTAGGCTCGGGGCCTTAGAGAACACAGACCTAAGTCTGGAGAAAATGAAGTCACCACCCAGATGGGCCGGGAAAAAGAAAGGGGCAGATGACTCGATTCCTAAGGAATCACCAACCCCTAATGGGTTTGAAAAGTTGGGTATGTATGGGGAAGGTGAGAAATAGCCCAGCACCCCCATAACGCCCGGTTCATTAGAATCGGCCTCCTTTACAGGTCTTAATATTATAAAATTCTTAAATATAACAACATTATCTATATTACACACAATAATTAAAAAAAGGCTTCATTATATTAAAATCAAACCAATGTCCAAACAAAGCAAATAAATGGACACCCATCCAAGGATGGAAACATGTCCTTACATCCCATGCCTAAATAGGATACCCACCGAAAGGTATAAACATGTTCTTTACATTGGTTCTAAAATAGAAAAGCAATTTAAATTACATGATATTTAACTAATGAGGTACCCACCAAGTGGAAACATACCTCTTACAACATTTGGAAATCTAAATAAATTGATAAAAGTAAATAACCATTCATCATAAATAAATCATTCATCTAAGGTATTAAATATTAATAAAAGTAAACATCCATCCATCATAAACTAAATAAACCAAGCATTGAACTTAAATAAATTAAAGCATATAAAATAAACCAAAGCATAATCAAACATAAAATTGAATAAGGCAAATAAAAATTCAAATTAGGGCTACTGTTTCTATTTAAGATTCTTTATTTAATGTGTTTAGGGTTTCAAAATTTATGGAATTAGGCTGCTGTGATTTTAAGGGAATTAAAATAGAATAAGGTTTTATGATTTAAGAAGTTGGTAGAACTCTTTGATTAACCAAATTAAGGTTTGTGATGTAAAATCATGAAATTAGGATTTGAACACTTTAAAATACTTAGATATATGGTTTATGATTATTCATTGAAATATGTTTTAAGCTTACTGTGTAATATTATAATATTTGTGTTTTTATGGTTTTTAAAGTTTTAAAGGATTAGGGTTTAGAAAAAATTAGGGTTTAAGTTTTTTAAGGGGTTAAGATTCACTGTTTTGAGTTTTGGAATTGAATTAGGGTTTTAGGATTTTTTGAATTAGGGTTTCGGGTAATGAGTTGGTTTTTAGAATTTAGTAAAACAATTGATAATTTTATGAAGTTTTATGAAAATAAACCAAATGATTTAAAGTTATAAAAGAAAAAAAAAAGATGTTTTTAGGGATTTTGGAAAGAAACAGAACTCAATTTATGGTTTTGAATATTTGGAAAACAAATTTTGGTTTTGGGATTTTGTAGACCCTTAATTTTTGACCCAATTCAGTCCAATATGTTTTATTTAGTCTAAAATGATTTTTGTTGTCTAATTGGACTAAAATAATTTTTGCTTTAGTATCTAATTTTTATTAATAAAAAATAGAAAACAACAAATAAAAGTCAAAAAATACAAATAAAAATAAAAATCGGAGTCGGAAAAATCGGCGACGAAAAAATCGTCGTGCGGGCCCGTCGGCATTTCTCCCGCAGGAAATTCCTGCGGGCGAAATCACTGTGCTATTTCGCACGCAGAAATTTTCTGCCTGCGAAATAGGTTACGGGCCCGCTCATCGTGCGCTGCCGCAGCCAGCTGCAGCGGATTTTTTTTGCCAGCACAGTTTTTCCGCAGCAGTTTTTTTTCGGCGGCGCAAATTTTTCGAAACCTAATTCAATTAGGTTTTGGTTTCTTTTTTTTATTAATATTACTTACCTTAGCTAATTAGGAAAAACAACCTCAAACCACTATAAATAAGGACCAAAGAATTAAAAAAGGGGAGGCAAAAATCCAAGAGGAGTTTGGAAAATTTGAAACCAAATCATGGAAGGAAAAGAAGAAATTCAATTCAACTTTTTTCTGGAATAGCAGTAGCATGATTTAGAGGATTCAAAGGCAAAAAAAGCTTGTCTTTGGAGCTAGTTCATCCAAGA
Source organism: Garcia nutans (assembly GCA_947685225.1). NCBI lineage: Eukaryota > Viridiplantae > Streptophyta > Magnoliopsida > Malpighiales > Euphorbiaceae > Garcia > Garcia nutans. Next base: position 11,109,824 of record CANTUV010000039.1, on the reverse strand, counting down.
AGAATTGTTTTTGGAGAAATCATCAAAAGAAGGTAAGTGTTAATTAATTTTTTTTAATTGTTTTTTTTACACAGTAGCAAATCTATGAAATCAAAATTAATAACCTTTGAACTTTAATTTAGTTTTTCTAAAGCAAAAAAAAAAAAAAAACCTTATTTCGTTGGTTTATCTTCCAAAAGGCTTAAAATTGTTATTTTTTCTTCTTAAAAACCTTAAAACTCTAACTGAACATATTTTTCAACAAAACTAAGATGTAAATTCTGCTTCTTTTAAAATCTTAAAGTAGGTTCTATTTCATTCAAAAAGTCTTCTAAAACATCTTTTCTACTTATAAAAACTTTAATTTATTTGTTTAAATTCATAAAACTTAATGAAATTATCAAATTAATTTCTACAACCCTAAAAATTATTCACCACCCGTGACCCTACTTCTAAATTCTAAAATCCAAAATTCAACTTTTAAACCAAAAATAATGAACACTAACCTTTTAAAACCTTAAACCCTAATTTTTATGAACCCTAATCCTTTTAAAAATTTAAAAAACATAAAAACATAAAAACCTAAATTTTACACATTAGCTTAGGAACCCAATAACTAAAAATCACAAATTAAAGTATTTTAAAGTGTTTAAAACCCTAGTTTTATGATATCATCATTCAAACCTTAATTTTGTTAATCAAAGAGTCTTACCAACCCTTTAAAACATAAAACCCTAATTTATTTTAATTCCATAAAAAGTCACAGTAGCCATAATTGAACTTTTATTTGCTTTATTCAATTCCATACTTGATTATGCTTTGATTTATTTCTTATGCTTTAATTTATTTAATTTTAATACTTGATTTATTTAATTTATCATGGATGGATGTTTATTTTATATTTTGATTAATAGCTTTGATGAATGATTTATTTATGATGAATGATTATTTACTTTTATCAATTAATTTAGATTCCCAAAAGTTGTAAGAGGTATGTTTCCACTTGGTGGGTACCTCATTAGTTAAACATCATGTAATTTAATTTGCTTTTCTATTTTAGAACCTATGTAAAGGGCATGTTTCTACCTTTTTGGTGGGTGTCCTATGTAGGCATGTGATGTAAGGACATGTTTCCATCCTTGGATGGGTGTCCATTTATTTGCTTTGTTTGGACATTGCTTTGATTTTAATATATTGATGCTTTCTTTTAATTATTGTGTGTAATATGGATAATGTTATTATATTTAAGAATTTTATAATATTAAGACCTGTAAAGGAGGACGATTCCAATGAACCGGGCATTGTGGGGATGCTGGGCCATTTCTCACCTTTCCCACACGTACCCAACTTTCCGAACCCATTAGAGGGTTGGGGATTCCTTAGGAATCAAGTCATCCACCCCTTTCTTTTTTTGCAGTCCGTTCGGGTGGTGACTCCATTTTCTCCGGACTTAGGTCCGTGTTCTCTAAGGCCCTGAGCCTAAACAGTGCCGAAGTCACAAGAACCATTCCACCGGGAGTGGGGGCGAAAATCCCCGCTCACAGTGGCGACTCCACTGGGGATAAGAGAAGTTGATTCCATTGGCCTTTATATTATTCTATTCTTTCTTATAATGATATTATCCATTGCATCATATTAGTTTACATCGTGTGTGTGAGTTAGGACGCCCGTGTTACCTGTGTTATGTTATGTAAGGGATACCATACTTTCACCCAAGGTATGGAGATCGAGCATGGCATAACCACTCATAGCCTCGTACCATTTGGTATATACTTGCTATGGGAACCTAAGCCTTTTAACCCAAAGACTAAAGCTCATGTAATTGGCCTAGTTACTTTCCTTAGGTTTTACCCCATATGCATGTTGTTTGACTATGGTTGATTTATCTTGGCTTAAATCATGGCTTATTTGGTTTGTTCTTTTTCTAATATGACCTAAGTATATTTGAAGCTCAAAATAAATTTTTCTTTAAAATCCAAAAGGCCAAAACTATTTTCAAAATTTTTCAAGATGGTCTTTGGACATAAGACTTTTCTAAAAACAAATCAAAAATTCTTTGGCCCATGGCCCAAATACTAAGCCCAAAATCCTTTTTTCTAAAATCTTTTACAATGGGCTTAGAAACAAAACTATTTTTCACCCAATCTTTTCTTACAAAGAGCTTGCAAAAATATTTAGGTCAATTATGAAATACCCAAAAATCAATTGTGGGCCTAGTTTAAACTAAGAATAAATTAACCATGGGCTTGTTTTTGGCATGAATCATTAGTTACCTTTTTCAAGTGAGAAATCTATTTATAATAAACCTTTTAATTTCATTTTAATCCAGCATAGCATAAAAGCTACTTTAGTTGGAGAAATGGATTAAAACCTAATTAATGGGAATTATCATGGATTGATTTCCATTTTCGAAAATACAACTATTGGTTGAAACATCCGAGGGAATTATTCGAAAGCAAGACACCCCATGTTGGAATTTATTTAACCATATACCTAGGAAAAGAGACTCGCCATTCGTGTATGGATGTTATAAGGTTGGAAGGAACGTCCTATTTTTATCTGTTGATTGTTTGTGCATACATGCATACACGCATACATTTGCATCTCATATCATTGATCCTCTTTGGCTTACAGCCCTGGATTATGAAAGTTCAAAAGCTTACGACAATCCGACTTACGCCGGAGATGAAGTGTCTAGCAACGACTCAATCACTTGCTCACCAAAAACAATGGAACCCGAACAAATCCAAAGAATGGTGGATGAGGCTCTCAACGCCAAGATGGAAGACCATAAAAGAGGCCATTTTAGGAAACAATGCCGAAGCATCTGCTAGCACCAAGAAAGTCGAGGGGAAGGCTAAAATTGATGAAGCAGCTTTTAATGATGAAAAGGTGATCATTGATGATGATGATGATTGGGCTCAATACTACCAAGAGGTTCAAGAAAAGAAGAAAGAATCGAAGGCTATTGAGAAGGAAACTATTGAAAAGACCGAGACATCCGATGTTGAAAAGATGGTTGCTGATTTAGAAAAGAAATTTGAGAAGAAGTTGAAAACCGAAGAGATGTCTAAGATCGACAAACTATTTGAACAAGATGAAGAGGTCCTTTATAAATTCAAGATGCCTTCCTTTGCTAAGTACAATGGCACCGGAAATCCTCATCTCCATGTGAAGCAGTATATCACTGCCATGCAGTCTGCTCGAGCTACTAAGGCTCAAACCCTAAGGTACTTCATGTTCTCATTGGACCCTGTTGTCCAAAATTGGTTCAATACCTTAGATGATGGAACACAAAAGAGTTAGGATCTACTTTACAAAGCCTTCATCCAACAATACGGATATAATGTTGAGTTAGAAGTTACTTTAATGGAAGTGGAGTCCATTAGACAAAGGCCAAATGAGAATTTTGTGGACTATGTGAAGCGATGGAGAAACAAGGCCGCTTTACTCAAGAAGAGGCCCGATAAATCCGATCAAATAAGGATGATTGTGAGAGGGGTGTTACCTAATCTTCGTGAGAGGATGTCTCATACACTCATCCATGATTTCAAAGATATTCTCCAAGCTGGTCTACAAATTGAAGAGTGGGAAAGGGAGAAGAATCGCTTTTCAATAAAAAGGAATGAGAAAGGGAACAACCAGCCTAACAATCAAAGCACACAAAAAGAAGTTGATGTTAATGTAATCAGTCAAGTAAATAGAAGGCAATTTTCAGATCTGGGGAAGCCTTTGTCCTAGGTCTTCGATAAGCTACAAAAGAAAGGGTTGTTACAACCATTGGCTCCTCGACCTTTACCTAATCCATTACCCCCAAAATTTGATACTAAGGCTTTTTGTCAATTTCATCAGACTCAAGGACATGAGACTGATAGTTGTACCAGATTAAGGCATGAGATCCAAGACAAGCCCAATACCAAAGACAACCCTTTGCCTAAATTTGGAAGAGTGCCACCACCAGCAACCTTTATGGTGGGAAAAGGATTGGAAGAAAATTTTGTTTTATCCTCTTTTCAAGATGAGAATGTTGAAGATGTGAAAGGAAAAGAAGCCTAACTCAATGAACTTTCCTTAGCTTGAATGTTGCTTTTCAATCTTACTTTATTTAATATTTTGGAACTATTGTGTTTTTCAAATTTAAAGTTGTTTGAATAAATTACTTTCATCAAAATTTTTGTTAGTCTTTATTCATTTTGGTGCTCAACCAATGAGGAATCTAGCTTGATAATTCATGAATTAATATATTTATGCATCATGGCTTGAATGACTTTACTAGGTGAGGGAATGGCTCTATAGCATTGAGTTGTGTATGCTTACTTAGAGAGGGCTCCTACATAATTACCTTTGTCTAGGTCCTAGTCACTCTTAGAACATGCTTTGACAAACTTTTGAGGCGAAATTGAACTCTGCTTATTTAAGAGAGAAATGATCTAGGTATTGTTTGGTTAGCCAACAACTAGTATCCACCCAATTAAATATCAATCCCTAGTTGTCCCTTTGAGCCTTCATAAAATTTTAGCTTTCTTTTTATTGGCTTACAAACCCCAATAACCTACCCTGAGCTATTGTGATACTTTTGACAAGTCTTATGATTACTAAGATGAATAGGCAAGAAGATCAAAGAAAGCAATGATTAGTCAAGATCATGAGGATAGTTGAAGTTTCAAGACCATGAAGATAGTTGAAGTTCTCAAGACCATGAAGATAGTTGAAGTTCTCAAGATCATAAGGATAGTTGATGTTCTCAAAACCATAAGGGTAGTTGAAGTTTTCCTAATATCTCTAATATATCAACATCAACATCAGAGTAACAAATTATTTATCCCCATTAAAGAAGATTTATGTTACTCCACTTATCCATTATTGGAAGCCCAAGTTAGTACAAACCAAGACAACTCTTTTTAGAGCTAAAAAAACAAAAAAAAAGAGAAAAAAGAAGAAAACAAAAGAAAAACAAAAGAAAAACAAAAGAAAAAAAAGAAAGAAAGATAAAATCTAAAAAGGCGGTTCAAAAAGCCAACTAAGTTCTCTTTTACCTAAGACAAAAAAAAAGGCTTCCATTTTATGGATTGACTTGAAATGGTCCCAACACAACCAAAGATTCAATCAAAATCAAAGAAAAAGGAGGAAGACCATCGAGTTCTTGAAAGTTCTGTACTTGATAGTCCTACAAGAAAGAGAGACAAAATGATAAAAGAAAGGGAAGAGTAAGGAAAGAGAAAGAAAAGGGAAGAGTAAGAAAAATAAAGAGGAAAAAAAGGGAAAAGAAGAAAAGAAATAGATTTGAGTCTTAAACTTTTTGTAAGGGCAAAAATTGTCCTAATCAAGATCCAGATTAATGCCAAGAAGATAGAAGGAATTTGGAGTCTAGAAAGATTGCTCCCAACTGTCTAAAGTTCCAACAAGAAATTTGTAGTGTGAGGGTTTGTCCATTGTGTCACACCAGCTCCAATCTCAAAATGGCCTCCACTTTAACCCATGTCCCTTATAGACCCCGTTTCAAGCCTATCAAAGACATGTTGGTCTCTCTTGGTAGGTAGAGTCTATTAGTTGAGATAGTTTGGATAAGCATGCATATGAGATTGGAGCCTTATGTTTGGTCAGCACATCCATTCCAAGTATTGCATCAAATTCTTGGAATGGCAACTCAAACAGATCACCTAAGAAAGTGTGTCCGTGTACTTCTACCGGACAATCCTTTATTACCTTCCTGGTAACCATCTCACTACCCAAAGGATTTATAACTAACACTCCATTTGTTTCAAGTTATACTTCTAAATCCTTTAATTCTTCATTTTTCATGCATATATATATGAATGTGAAGAACCTGGGTCTATTAAAGCATAAATCGGCATTCCAAACATAATTAGCTGACCTGTTATGACATTCGGAGCCTCTTCTTCCTCACGCGCCCTCATTGCATACATCCTCGTAGGGGCTCTTGGCTCGGGTCTATCCACTGTCTCTGACTGTGCCCGCGATGGATTTCCTCCTCGACGTCTGCCTCGACCTCTACCAGCTATGGCTCGAGATCCTTCGATATTATCTAGTGTGTTTTGCTGTCTTAAGGGGCATTCTCGTTTAAAGTGGTCCTTCGCTCCACAACTAAAACATACCCAGGCCTTGCCCCAACATTTTCCTGAATGCCTACGCCCACATTGAACACAGCGTGGATGGGTGTTTTGACTTCCTCCGATAGTTTTGAACTGAGCAAAGTTACCTCCACCTTGGCCATGCCCTCTTCCTTGTCCTCTCCCAGACCTACCAGTACTAGCTACAAAGGTAGCTTGACTCAGGCCGCCCCGAATCGACCTTTGACTGGATATCCTGCTCTGATTTCCTCCCATGGAACTACCTTCTCTAAACTGTTTCCTTGTTTGTTGGAAATTTTCTGAATAACTCTGGGTATCCCTTCTTGGTCTTACCGTCTGTCTCCTATTTCGCTCATCCTTCTGACATTGCTCTACTTCTAGAGCCCTAGTGACCATCTCAAAAAATTCCTTGATATTAGCAGCAATTAGCTGCATCCTAATCTCATTATTCGAACCATCCTGGAATTGCTTACACCTATCATGTTCATCTTCAATTGTCTTCTTGGCATACCTACTCATCCTAGTAAATCCTCTCTCATATTCAGCAACGATCAGTCGACCTTGCTTTAAGTGTAGAAACTCCTTTTTCTTGGCATCTAGGTATGCCTCCGATATAAACTTCCTCTTGAATTCATTCTCAAAGAAATCCCATGTCCTATGTTCCGGTGGAACTCATTGTTGCACTGTGTCCCACCAGACATACGCTTCTTCCACTAATAAGGAAGTAGCACATACCACTCGCTCCTCTGGAGTACACTGTAACTGATCTAAGGCTCTTACCGTTCCTTCCAGCCAATACTCGACTGTAGAAGAATCATCGTCCCTTCGGGCCCTAAACTCCTTCGCCCCGTACTTTCTTATCTTTTCGATAGGGGCTTCCTTTCCCCTCCTACAGCAGGTACTGGTATGGGTGCTGGCGCTAGTGGTGGTGTCGGGGCAACGCCCGCTATCTGTCGCAGCGCTACAGCCATCTGTTGCAACATCTCATTCGGAAGAGGAGCTCCCGCTGAGGATTGCTCAGCCTCCGGTGTTTCAGATACATGCGTCTCTACAATATGTGACGCTTGAGATTCAACTTCCTCCTCTACGGCTCTTTGAGAGGACTCTCGCGACATCTATATTCTAACACATAACTCACAGTCAAAAGCAGCACAGCTCAGCAGCACTATTAAACCCTATGTGGCATGTATATAAAAACAAAACACTTAATCAAATATATGCAAACATTCCCTTATTTATTTTTCCTATATTTCCTTCCTGAATGATGCCTACTTTTTATCTCCTATTTACTACAGGATATCTCATTTTACATCGGTAATGGCCACTCCCGACATAAAACGTACATCCTCCTATGTTGGATTACCCAGAAGCGGCTAAACCGGAGCTCTGATACCACAATTGTAACACCCCTTCCCGACCTACATGTGTAAGCCAAGTAGAGGTGCCACACTATCCAAATGTTGCTACGCATTTTACATAGTCAAAATTTTGTTCCAATTTTACAGAAATTTTGCCAGAGGTTCACCTAGAAATTTGGGTCCCAAGTGTCGACAAAACTGATTTGTCTAATTTTTGAAACATTTTTACACAAGCCAATGCGAATACAATCAGTTTCCAATATACTCCCAATGAATCCACCTTATACCCTCAACTACAACCTGCAAGAAAAATTCACACTTCTAATCCAGAATAAAGTAGAGATTTATTATTATTACATACCAATAACGTACAGTATCACATACTGACTCTCAATCTTATATACATATACATGCCACAACTAGTTAACTCATAATGGAAACTAAAGGCTACTCTGAGGTGTTGCGCTGTGTTGTGCTGCTCGATGCTAATCACCGAAATCTACTGCTCCAAACCTACGAGTCAAGAAAACTCAACTCGCTGAGTGTTGTCGCTCAGTGGGTACTTTACCAATAAAAATAAAAGTAGTATATGAAAGTATTCGAAATCAAAGGAAATAATTAAATCCACAATCAACCAACTTTATACCAATAGAAATCATGATACATTCAGTGTGATATGCTTTCAATAATGTAAAATCATAATTCAAACTCATTGGCATTATATAGTTTAACGAAAAATAATATGTCTTTGATTCAGGCTCTACTGGTATATAGGGAACCATAGTGATAAGGCAGTGGGCCTCCCCACTGTAACATAGGTGGCCCTCACCACCAATATCAGATCACAGGAATGGGCCTCCCCATCCTGGTTGTAACCAATTCCGCTCTACGGCCTATACCCGTAGGTAACCGCCGGAGCATTTCAATCACAATTTCATAACATCTACGCTCCACGGCCTATACCCGAAGGTAACCGTCGGGGCGTATCAAACACAATAAGTGGCAGTACTGCATAAGTTAGTATAGTGCACCATACCCTTATCTACCACTCCCACTATCCAGTAGAGCATAAAGATTAAAATGATTCACTTTAAGTCTCAAACTTCATTTTAGAATGATTCGAGAAATCATTTTAATTCCCATCGCACTTTGCCATTTATGCCGCGCACCACATTCTTTAGTCAAACCATTACCCTTTTTCACATATTTAATATCCACAATAAACATATTAAACATTTCAAAGCATTCCTCAAAAGATCACAAATTGACCAAATGAATAGTGTCGCGGCATGAAAAATCAGCAACCCAAAATGGCATGACCAAATGAATAGTAAAATCTGGATTTTCGTCGAAATTTCAGTCCGTTTCAGTCATGAAATTGACTAGGTAAATGATCTTATTTTTGGCTGAAATTTTACAGAAAACTTATTTCATATGTTGAATAATTGCATGTAAAATTTCGTTGAAAAATTCATTCGTTTGCTGCCCCCAAACAATTGCCACAAAAATAGTCCAGAAGCTGTCACTTTGGGACCATTTCGGCCCAAACATTTGAAATGCATAGGATAGTTTATTTTTCTTTTGCAAATCAATATTAAGGCTTCTTTAATAGTAAAGTGAAGATTCAAACACTTCCTTTTAACAATTTTTGCATGTTTAACTCAAATCAAACTAATTAAAGTCCAAACAACTTACCAAATCAACTTGCCAAATTTTCTCAAAACATTTAGTTTCAATTAAATTTAACAACCCAATTGCCATAAGAAAACAAGAATATAACTCAAATATTTAATTTAAACTCAATCAATATATTTAAACATCAACTTCAAAACTTCCATAAACCAAAGTTTGTAAGCAAATATAATTTCTTTTATGGTAAAGCACCAAATCAAAATTAATTATTCAAAGGTAAAGTACCAAACCTTATTCTTGTACTTCCCCTTAGCTTTTCCTTCTTCTCCTTCTTTAATTCTTTATTTCTCCTTCAATAAATTCAAGATACAACATAAACCTTAGAAATTCAAAATAATAAGTTATCCTCCATTTCTTTTCCAACCGAAACCCTAATCCAACCTTATTAATCTTTATACATCTTGATTCTTCCATTTAATCAATTAATCTCATCACTTACTTAATATTTTTCCAATTCCACATAAAGAATCTAATCTCCAATCTTCCAATAAATATATATAACTACCTAAAATTAATACTAAAATTAAAGTCTACTTACTAGAAAACCTTAAAAACTTACCTTAAAAATCAAATTTGGAGAAACTTGGAAGTCCTTTGGTGTTTCCCTGTAATATCCCAATGTATGCCCTAGAAGTTTGAATATTATTGTTGTTTTAATTGGATTGAATGTATATGTTAATTTGAAAGAGAAAAGAATTTGTAAAGAAAGTGTGTATGTTGCATATATGGAAGTATAATTAACATATACATAAGTCAAATAGAAAGTCAATGGAGGAGGATATTTATTGTGTGAGTGTGAAATTACTTAAATGAGCATATAAGAGACAAAAGGTTAGTTAAATGGTTAAGGGCATTGAAGTAATTTTCTTTTGGAAATCTCTTGGTGGAGATTTAAAGAGGAAAAGAAGGGTTGACTTGTGATTATTTTCTTCTCTTCTCATGTGTGTGCCGGCCATTCAAGAAAGGAGAGAGCAAGAGAGGTGTTCTTGATGCTAGAAGCAAATTGAAGAGGAATCAAAGAGATTTGATTAAAGAATTGTGAAATTTCTTCATTTGAGGTAAGCTCTTTTCTTTGATTTCTTTATTCCTTTAAAGTGATATTGGAAGTAAATTTAGGATTTGTTGATTTGATGATGAGAGGTGTTTGTGATGTGTTTTCAAGTGTTAAAATTGATTTTTAGTTAAGAGTTTAAATAAGTGTTGTGGTTGGAAGTGGTGGATGTTGTTTTTGAAAGAGGGAAAAGGATGTTGGTTTTAGGGTTTTGGAAATGGTAAGTGATAAATTATATTGTGTTATTTTGGATTAGGTTTTGGAAGAAGGTGATTTGCTCTAATTTGAGAAGTGAAGAATTCTTGGAGAAAAGAAAGTGTTTAGAGTTGTATAATTGGTGCAAAAGGTAAGTACAAATTATATGGGTACAAACATGCATATGTTGTTTAATCTTAAAACACTTTTGTTTGTAAATGTGATAGAGTATCAAATGAATGTTGGTGATGAAAATATTGTGATGAACATGTAAAATAATTGCTAATGATGTTGATTATGTCCATTTGAATGAGGTTATGTTGTGTACAATGTGTGTTAAGTTAACCAAAAGAAATTTGGCTACATTTAGGGTTTATGCATGAGAGACACGTAATTTGGTGCGGTCGCTATTATTCATGTGCGGTCGCGACTTAGGTCGGGCTTCTGACCGCGAAACCTACTGTAATAAGGTTTCATCTTGTAATTGTATGGCGCGGTTGTATTCAGGTGAGGTGCGACCGCTAGAAAGGTTCTGTTCACCTTATTGGAAGTAACCTAATCTTGCAACAAGATTCTCAAATACATGTTAAATAGATCATCCATTTGAGTTGTCAAGGATTAAAATAGAGATCATTGGTCTAACATCATTGTTGAATCATAAAATGTGAGATGATATGGAATGTGATTTAAAGCCATTGTTATTGGCTATGATGATTTAATTGAATGAAACAAGGCATGATTGCCAATATGATAATGAGAAGTGATAATGGAATTTATAATGCATATGATATCACATGAACAAGGTTATGTTTTATGCATTGTGAATCTTGTGGATTCCAATGATGCTATATATATATTGTGAAGGATATGATGAAGTAATTGCTTATGTATAATTGAATAATGAAATATTATGATATGATTTGAGATATCATATAATGTGAAGTCATTGTTATTGACTATGATGATTCAAATATAATGTGAAGTCATTGTTATTGACTATGATGATTCAAATATAATGTGAAGTCATTGTTATTGACTATGATGATTCAAATATAATGTGAAGTCATTGTTATTGACTATGATGATTCAAATATAATGTGAAGTCATTGTTATTGACTATGATGACTCAAATATGAGGTGAAGCCATTGTGATTGGCTATGATGATTCAAAGGAAATGTGACGCCATTATTATTGGCTATGATAATTCAATTGAGAATAAAATTGATAAATGAATGGTATAACTAATGTGTTATTCCATTTTCAGAGTTTGTTGTTGGTGGCATGCCTAATAAGTGTAACAATCTCTTGAAGTTAGGTTGGATTGAATCCTTGAAGCCTAATTGAGATGTTACCACCCTTGAAGCTAGGTTGGGTTGGTTCTTGAAGCCAAGTTGGGTTGAAGCTTAGCATGCTTTGCTCCCCTTGAAGCTTGGTTGAACCTAATCCTTGAAGCCTAGTTGGGTCTATGATATTGATAAATGTGATGATAAAACCAAAGCATTTACTCTGAAAATTGAATGGCATATTAGTGTGTTGTTTTGGGCCCGAGTCTGTCTTTGTTGTCAATATGAAATTTAAATGTTGAAATACCGAATAATGAGATTTATGGCTGCCTTTATTGGAAGTGTAATTCATGATTGATGAATTGTGAATAAAATGATGTTATGAAGTATAATTGTGTAATATGTGTATTGATATATGAAAGTGAATATGGTTTGAGGAGCTTTGATGAGAAATGAGTTTATGAAAATGTTGTATGAGGTGTAAAATGTATATGAATGTGGAATTTGTGAGAATTATTTTCATAAAGGTTTGGATAGGTCATTGAATGGTGTTTTGTTAAAATAATGTATATGCATATGTATATGAGATAAAAAGGGTAAGTATTGTGTTGTGAGTGTTCTATGTAATTATGTATCTAATTTATGCAATTAGTGGAAGTATATGAAGAATGCATTGAGAAAGGAAAACGTGGTAAGAGAACAATAAAATATGATGCTAAAAATATGAGGTATGAATCTTTTGTAAACTATAACTTAATAAAGTACATTTTAATAATTGTTTATATTACTAAGCTTTCGGGCTTAGCGTGGTTGGGTAATCGCGCAGGTGGTTGCGGTTGATCTGGAGGTCTAGCTACTATGCCACGTGAAGAGTAAAAGTGTCTCGAGACCAACTAGAAGGTGATGCATACATATATGATTTTTAATTATGTTGCATTTATAATATGAATTATGGTTTTTTGTAAATGTATTTTAAAGTAATGTAAAATTGTATGAATTCGGATAAAGGTTTTTTTTTAAATTGAAATTAGACGTGACATTCTTATACTTTATATACGTATTGTATGTATACTAGGTATATGTACGGTACTTATATGGAGTATCAGGGTGTTACATTCCCTTTGTTGGCCGAAATTTGTAAGTGGAAAAGAGAGAAATTGGTTCTTCATTTCACATATATTTATATACAAAGGAAATGATGATCATCTTATGTGTTGGTTGAACCCTTTAAGACCACTTGTCCACCTTTCTCTTTCTTCATTTATTACACATGCTAAATGGTTACTTTTGATTGGCCAACATTAGATTTTTATAGTTTTCTTTTCCTTTACTTCTTTCCACTTGTCCCTCTTCCCATAGGATATCATAAAGTTATCCCGGTTTACCCATCCGGTCCCGACACGAAACCGGGCCCACTTTACGTTCCAGCGATTAATCGATCATATATTTTAAACCGTACAGTTCCACAAGTCAAACTACATATAGTTTTGATCCTTTCGACCTCTACTTTCTATTTATAAGGTCTATTTTAGGTTTCCAAGTCATTTGGAAAAATTACCAATAAGCCCTCGACTTTTTATAAAATTCCCTTTAGGTCCTTTCTTTGCTCGGGTTTTCTCCGGCTCCAATTCTACTGACGATTGTTTCATATTTAAGCCCTCATCATTCTCTGCATACTCACGTTTTTATTTCCTACTTTAAATTCATGTATAACTTTAATTGATAATGACCAAAATGTCCCTAGTCAACATGTCTTCGTTTTTCTTTAACGGGACATTTTCTGGAAAAACCGTTACACGTCGTTGCGATCAGATTTTTCTCTACACTCCATTTTTGGAATCTGTTATATGAACTATTTAGAACATCCGGTGCAACTTTTTTTTGAAATTACATTTATATCCCCAAAACTTTTAAAAATTACAACTAGGTCCCTTTGGTCATACAACCTTATCTAGGGCTGTTATCAAGAATTATCTTCTCCTTTCCCCTTCTCTCGCTATGCACGTGACTACTCTGCATAATTGCGGTAGGCGGATGTGACAAGAAATGATTCCCGAGTTTAGTACAGTAACTAGGGTTGTCATGTTATAGATATATTAATTTGGAAAATCAAGTCCTGAGGTACATTGACATCGATTTGGCAAAGCCAACATTTGATTTCAAAATCAAAATTCAAAAAAAAAGAGAGTGTTTTGTCATACAAAGCCTTCAAGTTAAGGGAAGTATGTTGAATTGATTATTGGCAAGGTCATGAAGAAACTACCAACTAACAAATTGAAACATAGTTTGAAATGGATACATCCCTGACTTTGCTTCTTAGGGTCTCCACCACTCATGTTTTCAACATCTTGAAGATAAAAGCCAAATGCAAAGCTTTTGATAATTTCAATGCGAGACTTGAACGAGCGTCAAAAAGGAACCAATGAGAACACTTCTGCTAATCACCTCGGTCTGTGAGTAGATGGAATGACTGTAAGAATTATTCATGCATATCATGCATACATGAGCATATTACATCGCACTTTCTTGTCTTAATGAACAACAAACACCCTGCGAATTAAAGAATCAAAAGAAGATATTGAATAAGGGGGCATGGAAAGCCTATTAGCTTGTGGAAGCCCCAGTCACTTTGCAAAGAGAAGAAATACGTGCTTATGCAAAGAACTAGACAAGAAAAACATCAATCAAAGTTTGCATGAAAGAAAAAATCCTTGGGGGGCAAGGAGAGGATATAAGATCCAATCAAAATTGGAGAAAAAAGGAAAAGCAGTTGCAAGGGAAAAGTGGTTAAAGTGCAGAAACTCCCCTGGAAGATCAAAACAAGGAAAGAAGAACATGGATCAAGCAAGACATGGCCAAGCCAAATCAAGCTTGGCCGTGTCACCTCAAAGGAAATCTTAGTTGAACATGACACGGGCAGGAAACACGGCCAAGCCACTAGACGTGTCACATGACACGGACACAAGCTTAGCCGTGTCCCATCCTAAGCCAAGCATAAAGAAGAACCAAAGAAAAAACACAGAAGCTGACACACCCAGGGGACACGGCCAAGCCACTGGCTGTGTCACTCCCATCTTCAAAGAACAAAGAAGACCCGATCTCAAAGGATGAAGATCCATTTTCAAGGGTGAAGACCCGATCTCAAAGGATGAAGATCCATTTTCAAGGGTGAAGACCCGATCTCAAAGGATGAAGATCAATTTTTAAGGGTGAAGACCCAATCTCAAAGGATGAAGATCCATTTTGATGGTGAAGAATCACAATGCATAAAATAGCCGGAGCAGTCAGACTTCTCAAATGATAAAAGGTCAGTCAAACCCAAGCTCGGGTCCAAGTACCCATTCTAGGGTCCAAGTACCCAAATCAAATCAATCTCGGGTCCAAGTATCCAATCCCGGGTCCAAGTACCCAAATTAAATCAATCTCGGGTCCAAGTACCCAAATCAAATCAATCTCGGGTCCAAGTACCCAAATCAAATCAATCTCGGGTCCAAGTACCCAAATCAAATCAATCTCGGGTCCATGTACCCAATACCGGGTCCAAAATCCAAATTTTCCTTAGGTCCAGAACCTAGAATCTCCCTTGAGTCTAGAACTCGAACCTGGTCCAGAACCCAAATTTTTCTTAGGTCCAGACCCTAGAATTATCCTTGAGTTTAGAACTCGAACAGGTTCCAGAACCCAAATTTTCCTTAGGTCCAGAACCTAGAATTATCCTTGAGTCTAGAACTCGAACCGGGTCCAGAACCCAAATTTTCCTTAGGTCCAGAACCTAGAATTATCCTTGAATCCAGAACTCGAACCGGGTCCAGAACCCAAAACCTCAACTGTTTCATCAAAAATTAAGTCTTATTGCTTTTCATTCTCTTTCACTAAGGTTTCAGATTATTCAAGCAGAGGGCAAACTGTAGACCCTTAATTTTTGACCCAATCCGGTCCAATATGTTTTATTTAGTCTAAAATAATTTTTGTTGTCTAATTGGTCCAAAATAATTTTTATTAAATAATTTTTGCTTTAGTATCTAATTTTTATTAATAAAAATAGAAATAAACAAATAAAAGTTAAAAAATAAAAATAAAAAAAATCGGAGTCGGAAAAATCAGCGACGAAAAGATCATCTCGCGGGCCCGTGGGCATTTCTCCCGCAGGAAATTCCTGCGGGCGAAATCACTGTGCTATTTCGCACGCAGAAATTTTATTCCTGCGAAATAGCTTATGGGCCCGCTCCGCGTGCGCTGCCGCAGCCAGCTGCAGCAAATTTATTTCGCCAGCGCAGTTTTTCCGCATCAGTTTTTTTCGGCAGCGCAAATATTCCGACGCAAATTTTTCGAAACCTAATCCAATTAGGTTTTGGTTTCTTTTTTTATTAATATTACTTACCTTATCTAATTAGGAAAAAACAACCTCAAACCACTATAAATAAGGACCAAAGACAATTAAAAAAGGGGAGGCAAAAATCCAAGAGGAGTTTGGAAAATTTGAAACTAAATCAAGGAAGGAAAAGAAGAAATTCAATTCAACTTTTTTCTAGAACAGCAGTAGCATGATTTAGAGGATTCAAAGGCAAAAAAGCTTGTCTTTGGAGCTAGTTCATCCAAGAAGAATTTTTTTGGAGAAATAATCAAAAGAAGGTATGTGTTAATTAATTTTCTTTAATTATTTTTTTTACACAGTAGCAAATCTATGAAATACAAATTAAAAACTTTTGAACTTTAAGTTAGTTTTTCTAAAGCAAAAAAAAAGCCTTATTTCATTGGTTTATCTTCCAAAAGGCTTAAAATTGTTATTTTTTCTTCTTAAAAACCTTAAAACTCTAATTGAACATAATTTTCAACAAAACTAAGATGTAAATTTTGCTTCTTTTAAAATCTTAAAGTAGGTTCTATTTCATTCAAAAAGTCTTCTAAAATATCTTTTCTACTTATAAAAACTTTAATTTATTTGTTTAAATTCATAAAACTTAATGAAATTATCAAATTGATTTCTAAAACCCTAAAAATTATTCACCACCCGTGACCCTACTTCTAAATCCAAAAATCCAAAATTTAACTTTTAAAACCAAAATAATGAACACTAAACCTTTTAAAACCTTAAACCCTAATTTTTATGAACCCTAATCCTTTTAAAACATTAAAAAACATAAAAACATAAAAACCTAAATTTTACACAGTAGCTTAGGAACCCAATAACCAAAAATCACAAATTAAAGTATTTTAAAGTGTTTAAAACCTAGTTTTATGATATCATCATTCAAACCTTAATTTTGTTAATCAAAGAGTCTTACCAACGCTTTAAAACATAAAACCCTAATTTATTTTAATTCTATAAAAAGTCACAATAGCCATAATTGGACTTTTATTTGCTTTATTCAATTCCATACTTGATTATGCTTTGATTTATTTCTTATACTTTAATTTATTTAATTTCAATACTTGATTTATTTAATTTATCTTGGATGGTTGTTTATTTTATATTTTTATTAATAGCTTTGATGAATGATTTATTTATGATGAATGATTATTTACTTTTATCAATTAATTTAGATTCCCAAAAGTTGTAAGAGGTATGTTTCCACTTGGTGGGTACCTCATTAGTTAAACATCATGTAATTTAATTTGCTTTTCTATTTTAGAACCTATGTAAAGGGCATGTTTCTTCCTTTTTAGTGGATGTCCTATTTAGGCATGTGACGTAAGGACATGTTTCCATCCTTGGATGGATGTCCATTTATTTGCTTTGTTTGGACATTGCTTTGATTTTAATATATTGATGCTTTCTTTTAATTATTGTGTGTAATATGGATAATGTTATTATATTTAAGAATTTTATAATATTAAGACCTGTAAAGGTGGTCGGTTCCAATGAACCGGGCATTGTGGGGGTGCTGGGCCATTTCTCACCTTCCCCACACGTAACAAACTTTCCGAACCCATTAGGGGGTTGGGGATTCCTTAGGAATCGAGTCATCCACCCCTTTCTTTTTTCTTCGCCCGTCCGGGTGGTGACTCCATTTTCTCCGGACTTAGGTCCGTGTTCTCTAAGGCGCCAGCCTAAACAGTGCCGAAGTCACAAGAACCATTCCACCGGGAGTGAGGGCAAAAATCCCCGCTCACAGGTTTTGAAGAAACAAAACTAATAACTTTAAAATTTTTGGAAAATAAAGCAATGAATTAAGGTTTTCATACTTCAGAAAAGGTGAATTAGGGTTCTTAGGTTTTTGAATTAAAAGAAATAATGGGATGATTTAGCTACTGCGAAGAATAAAATTTAAACAATTGAAGCATACCTTCGTTTGTTGGTTCCTCCAAAAATTTCTTCTTGGATGAACAAAATCAAAGACAAGCTTTGCTGCCTTTGAATTGCTTGAATTGTTTTTCTACTCTCTCAAAAAATCAGATTGATTCAACTCTTTCCTACTTAGTTTCGGATCAATTTTTTTCCTCCAAGTTTCTGTCCGATTTCTTTCTTATTTCTTGATTATTTCTGATTGATTTTTGTGTGTTTTTTGGTCTTATTTATAGAGGAATTTTATAGTTCATTCTTAATTATTCACGGCATCTATTATTCATTAAGAAAAGGAAATCGAAACCTAATTGCATTAGGTTTCGAAAAAATTTGCGTCGAAAAAATTTCGTTGGAGAAAAAAAAACTACTGCGGAAAAAATGCGCTGGCAAAAAAGCTGCCATAGCTGGCTGCGGCAGCGGGCGTGCGAACTGGCCTACGGGCGGGCAAATTCGCCCACGGCCATGTCCTGGGTGCTGGTTTTAGGCGATGATTTTTCATCGCTGATTTTTTCGTCCCCGATTTTTTATTTTTATTTTTTGATTTTTATTTGTTTATTTTTATTTTTTCTTAATAAAAATTAGATACTAAAGCAAAAATTATTTAATTAAGATAACAAAAATTATTTTGGACTATTTAAAATATATTGGACAACATAAAAATTATTTTGGACTAAATAAAATATATTGGACCAGACTAGGTCAAAATATAAGGGTCTACAGTTTGCCCCCTGCTTGAACGATCTGAGACTTTAGAGAGTGAAAAGCAACAAGATTTAATTTTGGATGAGATGGTTATTTGAATTTGTTTTTGGGTTCTGGGCCCGGTTCGAGTTCTGGACTTGATTTGGGTACTTGGACCAGAGATTGGATACTTGGACCCGAGATTGAATTTGATTTGGGTACTTGGACCCAAGATTGGATTGAATTTGGGTACTTGGACTCAGGATTGGGTACTTGGACCCGAGATTGATTTGATTTGGGCACTCGGACCCGAGATTGGGTACTTGGACCTGAGATTGGATTAAATTTGATTTGGGTACTTGGACTCGAAAATGGGTGCTTGGACCCGAGATTGGGTACTTGGACCCGAGCTTGAATTGATTTGGGTACTTGGACCCGAGAATGGGTGCTTGGACCTGAGGTTGGGTGCTTGGACCCGAGCTTGAATTAATTTGGGTACATGGACCCGAGATTAGGTGCTTGGACCCGAGATTGATTTGATTTGGGTACTTGGAACTGAGATTAGATTTGATTTGGGTACTTGGACCCGAAATTGATTTGATTTGGGTACTTGGACCCAAAATTTATTTGATTTGGGTACTTGGACCCGAGAATGGGTGCTTGGACCCGAGACTGAATTGAATTTGGGTGCTTGGACCTAATATTGAATTGGAATTGGGTACTTGGACCCGAGATTGAATTGAATTTGGGTGCTTAGACCCGAGATTGAATTGGATTTGGGTACTTGGACTCAAGCTTAGATTGAATTTGGGTTCTGGACCTGAGCTAAGTTCTAGACTTAGAAGAGATTCTAGGTTCTGGACCTAATCAAAATTTGGGTTTTGGACCCGAGCTAAGTTCTGGACTTAGAAAAGATTCTAGGTTCTGGACCTAAGGGTATTTTTGGTTTTGGACATGATATTGAATTTAATTTGGGTGCTTGGACCCGAAACTGAGTTTGACTGACCTTTTTTCATTTGAGAAGTCTGACTGCTCCAGTTATTCTATGCATTGTGGTTTTTAACCCTCAAAATGGATCTTCATCCTTTGAGATCGGGTCTTCATCCTTGAAAATGGATCTTCATCATTTGACATCGAGTCTTTACCCTTGAAAAATGGATCTTCATCCTTTGAGATCGGGTCTTCACTCTTGCAAATGGATCTTCATCCTTTGAGATCGGGTCTTCACCCTTGCAAATGGATCTTCATCCTTTGAGATTGGGCCTTCACCCTTGCAAATGGATCTTCATCCTTGGAGACTAGGTCTTTACCCCTGAAAATGGATCTTCATCCTTTGAGATCGGGCCTTCACCCTTGAAAATGAATCTTCATCCTTGGAGATCGGGTCTTCACCCTTGTAAGTGGATCTTCATCCTTTGAGATCGGGGCTTCACCCTTGCAAATGGATCTTCATCCTTTGAGATCAAGCCTTCACCCTTGCAAATGGATCTTCATCCTTGGAGACTAGGTCTTTACCCCTGAAAATGGATCTTCATCCTTTGAGATCGGGCCTTCACCCTTGAAAACGAATCTTCATCCTTGGAGATCGGGTCTTCACCCTTGTAAGTGGATCTTCATCCTTTGAGATCGGGTCTTCACTCTTGCAAATGGATCTTCATCCTTTGAGATCGGGTCTTCACCCTTGCAAATGGATCTTCATCCTTTGAGATTGGGCCTTCACCCTTGCAAATGGATCTTCATCCTTGGAGACTAGGTCTTTACCCCTGAAAATGGATCTTCATCCTTTGAGATCGGGCCTTCACCCTTGAAAACGAATCTTCATCCTTGGAGATCGGGTCTTCACCCTTGTAAGTGGATCTTCATCCTTTGAGATCGGGGCTTCACCCTTGCAAATGGATCTTCATCCTTTGAGATCAAGTCTTTACCCTTGAAAATGGATCTTCGTCCTTTGAGATCAGGCCTTTACCCTTGAAAATAGATCTTCATCCTTTGAGATCGAGCCTTCACCCTTGAAAACGGATCTTCATCCTTGGAGATCGGGTCTTCACCCTTATAAGTGGATCTTCATCCTTTAAGATCAGTGAAGATCAGGCCTTCACCCTTGAAAATGGATCTTTATCCTTGGAGATCGAGTCTTCACCCTTGTAAGTGGATCTTCATCCTTTGAGATCAAGTCTTTACCCTTGCAAATGGATCTTCATCCTTTGAGATCGGGTCTTCACCCTGGCTTCAGCTCTTTTAGCTGGATTGATCTTTTGTCTTTTGCATCTTCATTCTTTTAAGAATTATAATTTTCTTTTTTTATTCCATTCTTTTTTGTTCTTCCTTTGCACTTTTGCAAAAAATTCAGCCCTTTTTAGCTAGCCTTCATATCCTCTCCTTTTCCCCTTGCGTGGCGAGATATTTGCAAGTGAGTTTGAAAATGTTTTATATATAAACTCAAAAAATTGAAAAGGAGAAACTTTCCATGATTTTTCTATGCGGACTCTGATTGATGTTGTTGTTATCTAGTTCTTCGCACAAGCATGTATTTCTTCTCTTTGCAACATTACTGGAATTTTCTCAAGCAATGGGCTTTCTATGCCCCCCTGATTTGATATCTTCTTTTGATTCTTTACTTCGCAGGGTGTTTGCTGTTCATTTTGCCAAGGAATAGACAACATAAGACAAGAAAGTGCGATGTGATATGCTCATGTATACATGAATAATACTTACAGTTGTTCCATTGACTCACTGACTGAGGTGATCAGCAGTAGTGTTCTCATTGGTTCTGTTTTGACGCTTATTCAAGTCTTGCATTGGAATGATCGAAAGCTTTTGCATTTGTGGCTTTTATCTTCAAGATGTTGAAAACATGAGTGGTGGAGACCCTAAGCAACAGAGTCAGGGATGCATCCATTTCAAACTATATTTCAGCATGTCGGTTGGTAGTTTCTTCATAACTTTGCAAAAAATAATTTCCTTTGCCCAATGTGTCCTTTGGAGGTTCAACATACTTCCCTTAACTTAAAGGCTTTGTAAGACAAAACACTTTTTTTTTAATTTTAATTTTGAAATCAAATGTTAGCTTTGCCAAATTAATGTCAATGTACCTCAGGACTTGATTTTCCAAATTAACATATCTATAACATGACAACCTTAGTTACCGTACTAAACTAGGGAATCATTTAAGCAAGAATTGTTGCACTTTAGATAGGTACATACATATTACTTGGCCAAAGGTCTCATTGAGTTTAAATATTGTCTATCTTATATGCATGCTTATCCAAACTATCTCCACTAATAGACTCTACCTACCAAGAGAGATCAATAGGTCTTTGATAGGCTTGAAATGGGGTCTATAAGGGACATAGGTTTAAGTGAAGGCTGTTTTGAGATTAGAGCTTGTGTGACACAATAGACAACCTTCACACTACAAATTTCTTGTTGGAACTTTAGACAGTTAGGAGCAATCTTTCTAGACTCCAAATTCATTCTATCTTTTTGGATCTTGATTAGGACAATCTTTGTTTCTTTGCATAAAGTTTGGTACCCAAATTCATTTCTTTCCTTCTTCTCCCTTTCTTTCTTTTTATTTTTCTTACTCCTCCCTTTCTTTGAGCATTTTATCATTTTTATCCTTCTTCCTTGTAGGACTGTCAAGTACAGAACTTTCAAGAACTGAATGGTCTTTCTCTTTTTTCTTTGATTTTGATCGAATCTTTAGTTGGGTTGGACCAATTCAAGTCAAACCGTCCTTATAAACCAAATGGAAACCTTTTGTTTTCTTAGGTAAAAGAGAACTCAGTTGGCTTTTTGAACCATTTTGGGTTTTTTTTTTCTTTTTCTTTTCTTTTGACTTTTTTCTTTTCTTTTCTTCTGTTTTTTTTTGGTTTTTTTTGTTCTAGCTCTAAAAGAGTTGTCTTGTTTGTACCAACTTGGGCTTCCAATAATGGATGAGTGGAGTAACATAAATCTTCTTTAATAGGGATAAATCATTTGTTACTCTGATGTTGATGTTGTCTTGATATATTGGAAATACTAAGAAAACGAAACTTCAACTACCCTTATGGTATTGAGAACTTCAACCACTCTTATGGTCTGGAGAACTTCAACTATCTTCATGGTATTCATTTCTTTCTTTGATCTTCTTGCCTCTTCATCTTAGTGATCATAAGACTTGTCAAAAGTATAACAATAGCTCAGGGTAGGTTATTGGGGTTTGTAAGCCAATGAAAAGAAAGCTAAAATTTTATGAAGGCTCAAAGGGACAACTAGGGATTGATATTTAATTGGGTGGATACTAGTTGTTGGCTAACCAAACAATGCCTAGATCATTTCTCTCTTAAATAAGTAGAGTTCAATTTCGCCTCAAAATTTTGTCAAAGCATGTTCTAAGATTGACTAGGACCTAGACAAAGGTAATTATGCAGGAGCCCTCTCTAAGTAAGCATACACAACTTAATGCTATAGAGCAATTCCCTCACCTAGTAAAGTCATTCAAGTCATGATGCATAAATTTATTAATTCATGAATATCAAGCTAGATTCCTCATTGGTTGAACACCAAGATAAACAAAGACCAACAAAATTTTTTATGAAAGTAATTTATTCAAACAAATTTAAATTTGAAAAACACAATAGTTCCAATTAAATATTAAAGAAAGTAAAATTGAAAAGCAACATTCAAGCTACGGAAAGTTCGTTGAGTTTAAGTTTCTTTTCCCTTCACATCTTCAATATTTCCATCTTGAAAGGATGATAAAACAAAATCTTCTTCCAATCCTTTTCCCACCATGAAGGTTGCTGGTGGAGGTACTCTATTGAACCTTGGTAATGGATTGTCTTTGGTGTTGGGCTTATCCGGCTTGGGTAGCTTGCCACTATCAATCAAATCTTGGATCTCATGCCTTAATCGGGTACATCTATCAGTCTCATGTCCTTGAGTTTGATGAAATTGACAAAAAGCCTTAGTATCAAATTTTGAGGGTAATGGACTAGGCAAAGGTCGAGGAGCCAATGGTTGTAACAACCCTTTCTTTTGTAGTTTGCTAAAAAACCAAGACAGTGGCTTCCCTAATTCAGAAAACTACCTCATTCCTCCTTGACTAGTGGTATTAACCCCAACTTCTTTTTGTGTGCTTTGATTGCTAGTCTGAAAATTTCCTTTCTCATTCCTTTTTATTGAAAAACGGTTCTTCTCTCTTTCCCACTCTTCAATTTGCAGACCAACTTGGAGAAGATCTTTGAAATCCCTTATAAGGGTGTGAGACATCTTTTCACGGAGATTGGGCAGGACACCTCTCACGATCATCCTTATTTGATCACATTCATCGAGCCTTTTCTTGAGCAAAGCAGCCTTGTTTCTCCATCTCTTCACATTGTCCACAAAATTCTCATTTGGCCTTTGCCTAATGGACTCAACTTCCATTAAGGTAACTTCCATTTCAATATTGTATCCATATTGTTGGATGAAGGCCTTGTATATCAAATCCCAACTCTTTTGTGTTCCTTCATCTAAGGTATTGAACCAATTTTGGACAATAGGGTCCAATCAGAGCATAAAGTACCTTAGAGTTTGAGCCTTAGTAGCTTAGGCTGACTGCATAGCACTGATATACTACTTCACATGGAGATGAGGATTTCCGGTTCCATCAAACTTCGCAAAAGATGGCATCTTGAACTTATACGGAACTTCTTCATCTAGCTCAAATAATTTATCCACTTCGGACATTTCTTCGGTTTTCAGTTTCTTCTCAAATTTCTTTTCCAAATCAATAATCATCTTCTCAACATCAAAAGTTTTGGTCTTCTCCATAGTTGATCTTTCAACTATCTTCGGTTCTTTCTTCTTGTCTTGAGCATCTTGGTAGTATTTAGCCCAATCATCATCATCATCAATGATCACTTTTTCATCATCAAAAACCACTTCACCAACTTTGGTCTTCCCTTTATCCTTTGGCTTCTTGCTGCTAGCAGATGCCTCGGCATGATTTTTTAAGATTGCAGTCAATTAGTTCTTCATGGTCTCAGCTAGGGCCTCTTTTATTTTTCCATCTTGGCATTGAGGGCCTCATCCACCATCCTTTGAATTTGTTCGGGCTCCATTATTTTTGGTGAGCAAGTGATTGAGTAGTTGCTAGATACTTCATCTCCGGCATAGGTCGGATTGTTGTAAGCTTTTGAACTGTCGTAATCTAGGGCAGTGAGCTAGAAAGGATCAATGATATGAGATGCAAATGTATGCATGTATGCACAACAAGGATAATTAGAACGTTCCTTCCAACCTTATAACATACACACACGAATGGTGAGTCTCTTTTCTTAGGTATATGGTTAAAAAAAATAACAACATTGGGTATCTCATTTTCAAATATTTCCCTCGGATGTTTCAACCATTAGTTAGATTTTCGAAAATGGAAATCAACTTATGATAATTCCCATTAATTAGGTTTTAATCAATTTAACCAACTAATGTAGCTTTTATGCTATATTGGATTAAAACTAAATTAAGAGGTTTATTATAGATAGATTTCTCACTTAAAAAAGTAACTAATGATTCATGCCAAAAACAAGCCCATGGTTAATTTATTCTTAGTATAAACTAGGCTCACAATTGATTTTTGGTATTTCATAATTGACCTAAATATTTTGCAAGCTCTTTATAAGAAAAGGTTGGGTGAAAATAATTTTATTTCTAAGCCCATTGTAAAAAGATTTTAGAAAAAAGATATTTTGGGCTTATTATTTGGGCCATGAGCAAAAGAATTTTTGATTTGTTTTTAGAAAAGTTTTATGTCCAAAGACCATCTTGAAAAGTTTTGAAAATAGCTTTGGTTTTTTGGACTTTAAAGAAAAATTTATTTTGAGCTTACAATATACTTAGGTCATATTAGAAAGAGAACAAACCAAATAAGCCATGATTTAAGCCAAGATATATTAACCATAGTCAAACAACATGCATTCGGGATAAAAACCTAAGGAAATTAACTAGGCCAATTACATGAGCTTTAGTCTTTGGGTAAAAAGGCTTAGGTTCCCATAGCAAGTATATACCAAATGGTACGAGGCTATGAGTGTTTATCCCATGCTCGATCTCCATGCCTTAAGTGAAAGTATGGTATCCCTTACATAACACAACATGGGTAATACGGGTGTCCTAACTCATGCACACGATGCAATCTAATATGATACAATGGATAATATCATTATAAGAAAGAATAGAATAATATAAAGACCAACGGAATCAACTTCTCTTGTCCCCAGTGGAGTCGCCACTGTGAGCGAGGATTTTTGCCCTCACTCCCGGTGGAATGGTTCTTGCGACTTCAGCACCGTTTAGGCTCGGGGCCTTAGAGAACACAGACCTAAGTCCGGTGGAGTCACCATCGGGACGGGCCTGGAAAAAAGAAAGGGGTGGATGACTCGATTCCAAAGGAATCCCCAACCCCCTAATGTGTTCAGAAAGTTGGGTACATGTGGGGAAGGTGAGAAATGGCCCAGCACCCCCACAACGCCCGGTTCATTGGAACCGGCCTCCTTTATAGGTCTTAATATTATAAAATTCTTAATATAACAACATTATCCATATTACACACAATAATTAAAAAAAGACATCATTATATTAAAATCAAAGTAATGTCCAAACAAAGCAAATAAATAGA
Source organism: Garcia nutans (assembly GCA_947685225.1). Taxonomy (NCBI): domain Eukaryota; kingdom Viridiplantae; phylum Streptophyta; class Magnoliopsida; order Malpighiales; family Euphorbiaceae; genus Garcia; species Garcia nutans. The sequence goes on along the minus strand of CANTUV010000039.1, from coordinate 11,083,564 downwards.
CACCCATCCAAGGATGGAAACATGTCCTTGCATCCCATGCCTAAATAGGACACCCACCGAAAGGTAGAAACATGTCCTTTACATTGGTTCTAAAATAGAAAAGCAATTTAAATTACATGATATTTAACTAATGAGGTACCAACCAAGTGGAAACATACCTCTTACAACATTTGGAAATCTAATAAAATTGATAAAAGTAAATAACCATTCATCATAAATAAATCATTCATCAAAGGTATTAAATATCAATAAAAAGTAAACATCCATCCATAATAAACTAAATAAACCAAGCATTGAACTTAAATAAATTAAAGCATATAAAATAAACCAAAGCATAATCAAACATAAAATTGAATAAGGTAAATAAAAATTCAAATTAGGGCTACTGTTTCTATTTAAGATTCTTTATTTAATGTGTCTAGGGTTTTGGAATTTATGGAATTAGGCTACTGTGTTTTGAAGGGAATTAAAATAGATTAAGGCTTTATGATTTAAGAAGTTGGTAGAACTATTTGATTAACCAAATTAAGGTTTGTGATGTAAAATCATGAAATTAGGATTTGAACACTTTAAAATACTTAGATTTATGGTTTACAGTTATTCATTGAAATATGTTTTAAGCTTACTGTGTAAAATTATAATATTTGTGTTTTTATGGTTTTTAAAGTTTTAAAGGATTAGGGTTTAGAAAAAATTAGGGTTTAAGGTTTTAAAGGGTTTAAGATTCACTGTTTTGAGTTTTGGAATTGAATTAGGGTTTTAGGATTTTTGAATTAGGGTTTCGGGTAATGAGTTGATTTTTAGAATTTAGAAAAATAATTAATAATTTTATGAAGTTTTATGAAAATAAACCAAACGATTTAAAGTTTATAAAAGAAAAAAAGATGTTTTTAGGGATTTTGGAAAGAAACAGAACTCAATTTAGGGTTTTGAATATTTGGAAAACAAATTTTGGTTTTGGGGTATTGAAGAAACAAAACTAATAACTTTAAACTTTTTGGAAAACAATGCAACGAATTAAGGTTTTCATACTTTAGAAAAGGTGAATTAGGGTTCTTAGGTTTTTGAATTAAAAGAAATAATGGGATGATTTAGCTACTGTGAAGAATAAAATTTAAACGATTGATGCATACCTTCGTTTGTTGGTTCCACCAAAAATTTCTTCTTGGATGAACAAAATCAAAGACAAGCTTTGCTGCCTTTGAATTGCTTGAATTGTTTCTCTGCTCTCTCAAAAAATAAGATTGATTCACCTCTTTCCTACTTAGTTTCGGATCCAATTTTTCCTCCAAGTTTCTCTCCGATTTCTTTCTTATTTCTTGATTATTTCTGATTGATTTTTTTGTGGTTTTTGGTCTTATTTATATAGGAATTTTATAGTTCATTCCTAATTATTCACGGCATCTATTATTCATTAAGAAAAGGAAACCGAAACCTATTTGCATTAGGTTTTGAAAAAATTTGGGTCGGAAAAATTTCGCTGGCAAAAAAAAAACCGTTGTGGAAAAAATGCGTTGGCGAGAACTGGCCTGCGGGCACAATGGCTTTGGCCATGTCCAACGCTCTAGTTTTCGGCGACGATTTTTTCGTCGCCGATTTTTTCGTCGTCGATTTTTTATTTTTATTTTTTATTTTTTATCTTTTTATTAATAAAAATTAGATACTAAAGCAAAAATTATTTAATTAAGATAACAAAAATTATTTTGGACTATTTAAAATATATTGGACAACACAAAAATTATTTTGAACTAAATTAAATATATTGGACCGGACTGGGTCAAAAATTAAGGGTCTACACATAGCTCTCAAAGTCACCAAAGAAGTTGAGAGCTCAAGTGAAGAATATAGTGATGATGATTATGAAGAATTGGCCTTGATATCTAGGAGACTAAATGAATGGAAAAGAAAGAGGAGAAGGCAAGCAAATAGAGGTAATTTTCAAAATCTTATTTCAAAGATAAAGATAAAAGAATGAAGTAAAATGTTATGAATGTTGCAAACTGGGTCACATCAAAATAGATTGCTTCAAGATCAAAAATAAAAAGAAATGGGACAAGGAGAAGAAGAAGTCTCTTAAAGCCACATGGAATGATGACTCCTCAAGTAAAGAAGAGGGGGAAGAGGAAGGAATTGCAAATCTATATCTCATTGCTATTAGAGATGATGATGATCACAACAATGAGGGAGGTACTCAATCCTTAAACTCCAATGCATATAGTGATAATGGTTGTGATGATTTAGATGATGACATAGTTGAGCAAATAAACTTTAGGGTCCAAAAATGTTTTGTAAAAATGAAGTTATAAAAAGAAAAATGCTCCGAGCTAGAAAAAGACGTCATCTAGTTTAGATGAAATGTCAAATTAACAATTAATGAAATCCTTAGATGAAATGTCAAAAAATTCGTCTGGTTTAGAAAAAATCTCTAAAGATAATCACAATTTGAAAGAAGAAATAAATGAGCTAAAAAATTCTATTTCAAAATTTCATAAGGGCAAGGAAGTCCTGGATATATTAATTAGTGTCCAAAGACCACCTTCCACTAAGTATGGCTTAGGGTTCGATGGCTCATCAGTTACTTCATCTAATGCACCCACATTTGTTAAAGCATCTATAACTCAAACTTCAAGTGTTGAAGTTGTAAAGAATGCACAAGTACACACTAAGACAAAAATCATTAAAAAGAATACTCTTAGCTCTAGAACTAAGGTTGCAAGAGCAAATTATGCATATATGTACAAAAGGCATGAACACAATCACAAGAATGTACGTAGACAATCTTATCACACACACACACATGTGATTGTCAATTTAATTCTTCAAGGTTAAATTTGAAAAAAGAATACAAAAATATAAAACCTTGTATCAATGCCAATATTGCATGAAATATGGACACAAAAGTACATTTTGTTAAATTAGAAAGGCATATCTCAAATTAGAGGATCCTTCTACCACTAACCCCCAAGGACCCAAGTTCATTTGGGTAACTAAAAGAAGGTAAAATTTCATTGTCTTGTAGGTAATCCTAAAGTCTACTATCAATGAAAGTATTTGGCTTGTAGATAGTGGATGCTTAAGGCACATGACCAATGATGAAAAACTTTTCACAACACTCACCTACAACCAAGGAGGTAATGTAACTTTTGGAAATAATACTAAAGGAAAAATTATAGGCATTGACTCTATTTGTATGCATGGAAAAAATATGATTGACAATGTGTGGTTAGTTGATGGACTAAAACATAATTTGCTTAGTGTTAGTCAATTATATGACAAAGAATATAGTGTCAATTTTAATTCTAAAGGATGTAAAATCACCTATTCTAGAGGTGAGCTTGCATTCAATCACTACAAAAAAAAGCGCAATCAGCGACGCATTCTGCGACAAGTCTTATTTCGTCTCTGATTAGCGACTTTATCAACGACAACTTTACGACAAAAAATCAAGATAAGCGTCTTTCCAACATTTCGTCGCTGAATGAGTCGCTGATTAACGACAAAAAAAATGGTCGTAGAATCTGTCGCTGAATAGCGATAAAAGGTTGTTTCTCGCTAAATGTGTCGCTGAATTTTGCGCCAAATTTTGCCGCCAATAATCAGCGACGAAGGTACGACTAATTTACGACAAATTAGCAAAAAATGTGTTTATTTTTTATTGGAAAGTTTTTTGTCGCTATTTTGTCGCAGAATTGTCGGTGATTTGCGAGAATATTGCGACGATTTACCGAGAAAGAAACTTTATTTCTATTTTAACGTAATTACTCGCTAATCCGTCGCTAATTGTGTCGCTGATTTGCGACGTAATTATTTTGTCGCAGAATTGTCGGTGATTTGCGAGAATATTGCGACGATTTACCGAGAAAGAAACATTATTTCTATTTTAACGTAATTACTCGCTAATCCGTCGCTAATTGTGTCGCTGATTTGCGAGAAAACTATTTTGTCACAGAATTGTAGGTGATTTGCGAGAATATTGCGACGATTTACCGAGAAAGAAACTTTATTTCTATTTTAACGTAATTACTCGCTAATCCGTCGCTAATTGTGTCGCTGATTTGCGAGAAAATTATTTTGTCGCAGAATTGTCGGTGATTTGTGAGAATATTGCGACGATTTACCGAGAAAGAAACTTTATTTCTATTTTAACGTAATTACTCGCTAATCCGTCGCTAATTGTGTCGCTGATTTGCGACGTAATTATTTTGTCGCAGAATTGTCAGTGATTTGAGAGAATATTGCGACGATTTACCGAGAAAGAAACTTTATTTCTATTTTAACGTAATTACTCGCTAATCCGTCGCTAATTGTGTCGCTGATTTGCGAGAAAACTATTTTGTCGCAGAATTGTCGGTGATTTGCTAGAATATTGCGACGATTTACCGAGAAAGAAACTTTATTTCTATTTTAACGTAATTACTCGCTAATCCGTCGCTAATTGTGTCGCTGATTTGCGAGAAAACTATTTTGTCGCAGAATTGTCGGTGATTTGCGAGAATATTGCGACTATTTACCGAGAAAGAAACTTTATTTCTATTTTAACGTAATTACTCGCTAATCCGTCGCTAATTGTATCGCTGATTTGCGAGAAAACTATTTTGTCGCAGAATTGTCGGTGATTTGCGAGAATATTGCGACGATTTACCGAGAAAGAAACTTTTTTTCTATTTTAATTTTGCTAGAGTTTGTTAAGATAAAAAAAAACTTTTAGTTATAAAGTTATTTTCTCCCGTAAAAGTGACTCTTAACAAACAAACTCTAGCAAAGTTAAAAAAACTTTTAGTTATAAAGTTACTTTACTGGGGAAATACATTTTTTAAAATATAAATTTTTTTTTGTCAGTAAAATATAAACTTTTAGTTATTATCTATATTTTCATTTTCAATTTTATTTTATTTAAACAATATTTTTAATTTTTTTTTAAAATTATAAAATATTTTAAAAAATAACTTATCATATAATTTCTTAGATAATAATAATAATAATAATAATAATGTAAGCCCATTGTCACATGTACCACAGGCCGCACAACCGACCTTTACATTCTACAATTTTTTTTGCTGAATGAGTTCATTTCAAAACTTCTCACGTTGACCCATTGCTCGCGTTACTGGTCTTTCTATTTCTCTCTCCCTTTCTTTATGGTTAGGGTTTCTTTCATCTCTCTTTCCTCTTATAGAGGAAACCAGATACTCTTGTTTGGACTCTTATTGGTGTTTTTAGCTCAAATTTTCAACTCAAGCTCTCTGTAATTTTCCTCTTTCTCCGTGTTTTTTTTTTAAATTCCTACTTTCTTTGTATACTCGTATTTTTTATGCACTAGTGTATGGTATTCTTACCGCATATATATTGTCAAATACTTTAGGGGTTTACTTTGAATTTTTGGGTTTATGCTTACTATTTCCTTTTCGGGCTCATTTATTATCAATTTTACTCAGAATTTTGGTCTTCACGGGAAGGACAGTATTGGCAGATGTGGGTTTTTTGTAGCTTGTTTTTGTAATGGTAATTTTGCGGATTTAGATTTGAGTTTGTTTGAAGTAGATTTTTTGTTTGGATTTTTTACTGAAGTGGAAAGAAGAAAAAGGTTAGTTTTTGCTTCCTGAATATCAGTTGTAGGGTTTACTTTTGTTGTTGTTTGTGAAGGGATTTAATGATCTACTCGGTGTTGTAGCTTAATTTGTAATTCTGGTGTTATTTTGAAGCTTTTTTCATCCTCAATTGGTTTGACTTCGTGGTACTTTGGTAGAAATTAATTAATATCTGGAGATTTGAGTTTGTTTGAAGCAAATTTTTGGTTTGGATTTTTTGCTGAAGTGGAAAGAAGAAAAAGGTTAGTTTTTGCTTCCTGAATATCAGTTGTAGGGTTTACTTTTGTTGTTGTTTGTGAAGGGATTTAATGATCTACTGGGTGTTGTAGCTTAATTTGTAATTCTGGTGTTATTTTGAAGCTTTTTTCATCCTCAATTGGTTTGACTTCGTGGTACTTTTGTAGAAATTAATTAATATCTGGAGATTTGAGTTTGTTTGAAGCAGATTTTTGGTTTGGATTTTTTGCTGAAGTGGAAAGAAGAAAAAGGTTAGTTTTTGCTTCCTGAATATCAGTTGTAGGGTTTACTTTTGTTGTTGTTTGTGAAGGGATTTAATGATCTACTCGGTGTTGTAGCTTAATTTGTAATTCTGGTGTTATTTTGAAGCTTTTTTCATCCTCAATTGGTTTGACTTCGTGGTACTTTGGTAGAAATTAATTAATATCTGGAGATTTGAGTTTGTTTGAAGCAGATTTTTGGTTTGGATTTTTTGCTGAAGTGGAAAGAAGAAAAAGGTTAGTTTTTGCTTCCTGAATATCAGTTGTAGGGTTTACTTTTGTTGTTGTTTGTGAAGGGATTTAATGATCTACTGGGTGTTGTAGCTTAATTTGTAATTCTGGTGTTATTTTGAAGCTTTTTTCATCCTCAATTGGTTTGACTTCGAGGTACTTTGGTAGAAATTAATTAATATCTGGAGATTTGAGTTTGTTTGAAGCAGATTTTTGGTTTGGATTTTTTTCTGAAGTGGAAAGAAGAAAAAGGTTAGTTTTTGCTTCCTGAATATCAATTGTAGGGTTTACTTTTGTTGTTGTTTGTGAAGGGATTTAATGATCTACTGCGTGTTGTAGCTTAATTTGTAATTCTGGTGTTATTTTGAAGCTTTTTTCATCCTCAATTGGTTTGACTTCGTGGTACTTTGGTAGAAATTAATTAATATCTGGAGATTTGAGTTTGTTTGAAGCAGATTTTTGGTTTGGATTTTTTACTGAAATGGAAAGAAGAAAAAGGTTAGTTTTTGCTTCCTGAATATCAGTTGTAGGGTTTACTTTTGTTGTTGTTTGTGAAGGGATTTAATGATCTACTGGGTGTTGTAGCTTAATTCGTAATTCTGGTGTTATTTTGAAGCTTTTTTCATCCTCAATTGGTTTGACTTCGTGGTACTTTGGTAGAAATTAATTAATATCTGGCTTTATTCAAGCTGAGTTTGAGACTTTTTAAGTGTGGCACATTGAAATTTAAATTCTGGAGAAAAATATAATTTATAATTTATTTCTATTTCTCCAGTTTACCGAGTTAAACATTGTTATGCAGATGTCTAATCTCAATTACGAGTTAAAAAGTGTTATACAGATGTCTCTGAATTCTTTTTTTGTATCATAAAAAATATATCAATCTTTAGGTTATACACCACTTATCTTTTCATTTCTTTTGCCTTGTGTCTTTATTAGATTCTTTCCATTCAATCTGAGACTCTGTTGCCCAGTTTTAGCAGTTTCTGTTGTTGCACCATGCCTGACTATGTGCAAGAAGTGGAATATGTATCTATAACAGTAAATTCTGGGGGGGGGGGGGGGTTGGGGGGAGAATGTGAGGTTCCAATTGGAGAGAGAATTTAACTTAGTTGAGTCTTGAGAGAAGTTGATGTTGGATGTTGATAGCATTATCCTGCTTTTTCTGCTGATACACTCATCCGTGTCGCCCCAACATCAGTTGACACCACCTGCAGAAATAACATTAAAAGCAATAGGATTAGCTGTAGGGAGAGTAGATTATCTGCCTCTTTAATCAAACAGTGTGCTTGATAGATATTTACCAATTCTTGCAGCTATGTTTTTGTTCTGTTCTTATCATTAACTCTTCTTCTCAGATGTCAGAGTTTCTGTTAATTTCACTTGCTGCTGAGAGTTTTAATAAAATTATGAACCTGATATTATTTCTGTTTGATTAAAGTCTTTTTGCTTTCTACTTTAAACTAATTTTTGTTTGAGTGAAGTCTAATGTAATAGGGCTTTAGATTGCTTGTTTTTGCTACTGTTATAGTGTCCAGTTGGCACCAACAGGCCATTTACATACATAATGCTTAAAAAATAAAACACATCCCTAAGACTAAAAACTGGGTTATTTATTTAATTTATTATTTTTATTATCAGGATCCAATTGATTAAGGCCATGGAACCACTAACAGAAAGGAAATAAATCCTCTGGAACTTGCAGAGGACTCATTGTATAGGTATTAGTGTCAGCACTGGTGGTAGCCACTAGCCAGATTTTCCAGGTCCATATTCTGGAAAACTTGGTCCTGCAGATTGGAGTTGTTGTCCTCATCATTAAGAATTGCTGGTATCTGGGGAGGTATAGCACAAACAAGAAGATTGTTTATCTAGATTCCAGGTCAGATTCTTTTTTCTAATTAACTAGCTTTATTAAATTTTACCTGCTCTCCTGTTTGATTGTTTTCTTCTGCCGGCTGCTTTTCCTGCTCATAATATTCATAAATGAAGATACAAAATTATTATTAGTTGTTCCAGCATACATTAATTCGTAATTCATGTCATATTGGAATAAATTCAAATTAATGTAAATTATATAAATTATCACCATCAACCTAATGTTTCAGATTTCTATGCTATGTTTTATAAAAAGAAGTTGTAGAATGTATTAGAATAAATATAGCCAAATTGTTGCCTGTAGAATGTATTAGAATAAATATAATCAAATTTCAATGGCATCATCATCAAGTCCCAAACCGTCAAAACTCTTTAAATACCTTAACTAATCCTGATCCATCACTCTGTGAAAGCTTTCGAACTCTCAAGGCTTTATGAAATTCAGACAGCAACATCCCCTCTGCAGATCATTTATTAAACCTAGTTCTCTAGGAAAGAAGTATTTAGTAACTTTATCATTTAATTTTTTCACCAATAAATTTATCTAATCAAAATTATCATTTTCTTCTATACAAGAATATTCACTAATGAGATAAGGGCGCAAAGGCCTACTGTGAGTAGTGAAGAGATTGATGCTCTATTGGAACATAAGTTTCCGGAATGGTTTTACTCGTTCGTAAGTTTCACAACACTTGTTATTGTTTTTTCTACTTAATAATAATAAGAATGTAACATAATTATATTTTTTAATACTCGCTTTGTAATAGGTGCATAACTCTGCAATCAAGTAAATAATGAAATATTCAAGCATGTTTAATTTTTTTGGTTTTTGTGGATGTAGAAATATTGTCGATGGGACTCTAGAAATGAGAGTTTGATGAGTAGCTACTTTGAGTCCAAATGTGGTGATAGGTATTCGGATTTTATTTATAGTGTTAAAAAAGAAAGCATATTCGTACCTGAAAATATACTAACTCAATGGAAAGCTGATTGCAGTACCGATAAAGCAAAACATCGTTCTTCCGTTGCTTCAAAGAATAGGTTTGTTTTTATTTCATCATTCATATTTATGGTATAATCTTACTGCTTGATGACATAACATGTGGTATAATATTATGACAATGTAGGCTAACAGAAAAAGCAGGGCCTGGAACTGGCCCTTCTAAGCACACATTTGGATCCATTTCCCAAGAAGCACATAGACAAAGATTGGTAAATTATTAAATTAGCCATTATTATTAGAAAATGTATGTTTTATATATGTAAATTTAATTACCAAGATATAATTTGACAGAGTAAAGAATTGGGACGTGAAGTTTTGCTTGGAGAGGTTTTCTTATTTGGTCACACAAGCAAAACCGATAGAAATAAAGTCTTCATTGATAAGCGCTCCGAGTTAGTTTATGTATGACTTTGTTTCTTCTCAAGTTAATTTAATTTTTTTATCCTATTTTAGATTAAATAGTTAAAAATGTAATTTGATTTGCATATATCTTTGGCAGGAGAAATACCAAGAACTTAAGAATGCTGAGGTATTGGAAACTATGAAAGTATTACAACAAAAGGTAGACGAGCAAGCCAAGGTTATAGCATCAATGAATGAAGTTATAGCTAATGTGCGCTCGGTGAATGATGTTTTAGATGATATGCGCTTATTCTTATCTGAGCAACGAAGGAAAACAAATGCTCCTCCTGCTCCAGAAAATGACAATGTGGAGGAAGACGATGTTCGTATGTAGGACATACTTGATAGTTGGTGTTTTCTTTGTTTGTGTTTGGAGTGTCGGATTAATAAAGTTTGTGTTTCGAGTGTCGGATTATTAAGACCTTGTAACACCCCTATATCCCGTATACGTACCAAGCATGCTTATACGATCGTATAATACGTATACTGAATATAGAACATGCCACTGTTTAAAATACATAACTCATAACTCGAATGTTTAAAGGAAATTCAAAAGACACTATGTATAAAAACATTTATAAATTCACAGCGGAAGTTATTACAAATTTTTACAAGTTTAAAATACATAAACGTCAAAAATATATACGGCATAGAATAGATACATGATTGGCAGCTTGACTCTCTGATCTTTAAGCTCTAATCCAACTCTTCAAGTAAAGCTCAACTAGGTCTAGAGGAATCCTCAGTCTCAACCCTATCAACTCTACCACCTGCGCGATGAACCACAATCGCGCTGAGCCAAAACTCAGTAGTACAAACCATCATGATAATATGAAATGTCAATATCAATATCATACATTCAATCAATAATAATCATATATATATATGAAGGTTACATTTCATAATTTCAATAATCATATCATCATCCATTATACTCATTCAACAAAGACACCTATGGGCCCACAAGACACTAATTTGTTATTCAAAGTTCAGAGTTGCTGTTTCGGTCCAATATCACAATAATCAAGCCCGTAGGCAATATACATATCTCTCTATCCATGGATAGGGTAACAGACCCAGTCTCTTGGACCATCAACTCAACAACTTGAGGAGATCCTCAACCCGGCTAGAATGTTACCTGTAACAGACCCAGTCTCTTGGACCATCAACCCGACTAAATCGAGGAGATCCTCAACCCGGCTAGACTGTTACTTCAATTTACATTTATCATTTCACATTTATAAAGTAACAGACCCAGTCTCTTGGACCATCAACTCAACAACTTGAGGAGATCCTCAACCCGGCTAGACTGTTACTACAATAGGCATGCCTGCCAAAATCAGAACTCTGAAGGTTGAATAACACACTTTACACAAAATCATTTCATTCTCATTTCATTCTCATTTTCGCAATAGGCAACCTTGCCTCAATTGTAATTTATTTCATCATCATAGCCAACAATCATGGCTTCTCATCACATAAATACAATTCATCACATTATCATATCTGTCATATCATTATAAATGTTCACATCATATTCCACATTATACACAACATAACATTATTCATAAGCATCATCAATATCATGAAATGTATGTTAAATTTCAACATCATATGGATGTATGCAATAATGTAGTTTATACTTACCTTAAATGCAACCCACACAATATTAACACCTCTCTTTCCAACAATCTTTCACTTCTTGAATTAGAGTAATTCACCTTCTTCACAACCTAATCCAAAGGAAGATGAAACCCTTATAAGAACATAAGGCTAAGAACCAACTAGGGCAAACTCTAACCATGACACGCTCACCCACACGGGCGTGTCCCTGACCGTGCCCTAACTCCACATCACAGAAGCTTTTACACGCTCAATAACACGGGCGTGTTACTGGGCGTGTAATACCTTCTGCCTCACAACAATATTGACACGTCCAACATCAAGAACGTGCTCATGGCCGTGTCAATTCCCCAAAAACACAGTGGCTGTGACACACTCAATAACACGGGCGTGTTACTGGTCGTGCCACTCAACCCAAAATACAGAGCTATCGACACGCCCAAAATCCTGGACGTGCCCTAGGGCGTGTCAGGCCAAAAACCCAGATTCCGGCCAAAACAACAACACAACCAACAAAACTCTTTCTTTCACCAAAAACCACTTCAACCAAAGTCATCTCAACATACCCAAAAACCATAACAAACTCACAAAAACACCAAAACAACTAAAGCATTTCTCAAATCTCAAATCAAAAATCATCAACACAAACCTAAAACACAACCTCAAAACAATCACTTCCAACAACTTACTCTTTCCTCCAATCCATCCCCAAAAACAAGAAATCAGTTACCCAAACACTCTTAAACCCATCTTAAACAACATAATCACATACCAATCACAACTCAACTCAAAAACTCAAAGAAATCAAAGAGTCAAGTGAAGAACTTACCAAAGATGAAGAAATCTCTTAACTTTCCACTTGAACTCTTGAAAGCTTCCTTAGATCTTGAGTTAGAGGTTCAAATCTCTTCTTTGCTCTCTTGTTTCTTGTGTTAACCGGCCAAACAAAGCAAAGGAAGGAGAAGGAGAAAGTGATCCACGGCAATGAGAAAGAAAGAAGAAGGAAGAAAGAGAAATCCAAAGTCAAACCCCTCTTTTCCTTAAAACCCTCTCAACCAAGCAATTTAAAATATTAAACTAATCTCTTTCAACCTCTTCCACACATTCAAATCCTTATTAATTAATTAATAACAAATTCAAAAACACAACAAATATCTTCTTCCACTAACTCAAAATTTTGACTTTCCATGACTTAGGTATATGTTATATATATCCTAATATACATCACATATACACTTCCTTTAAAAACCCCTTTTTCTAACAATAAAACATATACAATAAATCCAATTATAATAATAATAAAACCCAAAACATCTAGGGTATATTTTGGGATATTACAATTCTCCCCCTCTAAAAGAAATTTCGTCCTCGAAATTACCTGATATCAAGTCTGAAACAATTGTGGATACTGATCTATATCTTCTTAACATAGAAACATGGAAAACATTATGGATCCTATCCATCTCCGGTGGCAAAGCAAGCCGATACGCAACTGGTCCAACCCTTTCCAAAATCTCATATGGTCCAACAAAACGAGGACTTAGTTTTCCTTTTCGACCAAATCTCAATATCCTTTTCCAAGGAGACACTTTCAAGAATACTTTATCTCCCACATTATACTCAATGTCTCTCCTTTTCAAATCTGAATAAGATTTCTGTCGGTCTGAAGCTGCTTTTAACCGCTCCCGAATTGTTTTCACTTTCTCTTCAGTCTCTCTAACCAAATCCGGACCAATTAATTTACCTTCACCAGTTTCGTTCCAACATAAGGGCGTTCTACAACGTCTACCATACAAAGCCTCAAATGGTGCCATACCAATGCTTGATTGGTGACTGTTGTTGTAAGCAAATTCCACAAGTGGCAACAATCTGTCCCAACTCCCCGAGAAATCGATGACACAGCTTCTCAACATATCCTCAATAATCTGTATCACTCTCTCTGACTGACCATCGGTCTGTGGATGAAATGCAGTACTAAAGTGAAATCGAGAACCCATAGCCCTATGTAAACTCTTCCAAAACCTTGAAGTGAACCGGGGATCTCGATCCGACACTAAAGAAATTGGGACTCCATGCAACTTCACAATCTCACGAATATACAGCTCAGCTAACTTCTCAAGAGAATAATCCATACGAACCGGAAGAAAATGAGTTGTCTTTGTTAACCGATCCACAATTACCCAACTAGCATCATGCTTTCTCTGAGTCAAAGGCAACCCTGAAACAAAATCCATTGTCACCCTTTCCCATTTCCATTCCGGCACTGTTAAGGGTTGAAGCAACCCTGTTGGAACTTGATGTTCAGCTTTCACCCTCTGACAAGTAAGACATTTGGATACAAAATCCGCTATGTCTCTCTTCATACCAGGCCACCAGTAATGCTGTCTTAAGTCATGGTACATCTTTGTACTTCCCGGATGTATGGCAAACACCGATTGGTGTGCTTCTTCCAAAATGATCCTTTTCAAATTATCATCATCAGAAACACACAATCTATCCTTGAACCAAAGACTACCATCACTCTTCACATGAAAATCTCGGCTCACTCCATCTCGGTAATCTGATACAATCTTCTGAATTTCTCATCCGTCAATTGAGCCTCCTTAATCTGATCCAACAATATTGGTCTCAACTGCAGTTGAGCTAATAATGCACCATCACTACAAACTTCAAAACTAGCATGCAATGCTCTTAACTCAACAAGCAATGAGAGCGAAATAAACAGCCAAACCTGCTAAAGATTTCCGACTTAAGGCATCAACAACTACATTTGCCTTACCAGGATGGTAATCAATCAAGCAGTCGTAATCTTTAATCAGTTCTAACCATCGTCTTTGTCTAAGATTCAGCTCCTTCTGAACACCCAAATATTTCAAACTTTTGTGATCCGTAGAGATAAAGCATTTCTCTCCATACAAATAGTGGCGCCAAATCTTCAAAGCAAACACTATAGCCGCTAACTCCAAATCATGAGTCGGATAGTTAAGCTCATGCGGCTTCAACTGCCGAGAGGCATAAGCTATAACTTTACCCTCTTGCATCAAAACACACCCTAAACCACTATGTGAAGCATCACTAAAAATCACATACGGTTTATCCTCCACGGGTAAAGTAAGAACAGGGGCTTGTGTCAACATTTCTTTCAACTGCTCAAAGCTAGATTGACACTGATCCGTCCACACAAATTTAAATCCTTTCCGAAGCAATCGGGTGAGTGGAGTGGCTATTAAAGAAAAACCTTTTACAAAGCGTCGATAATAGCCTGCCAAACCCAAAAAAAAACTTCTAACTTCAGTTACAGACTTTGGTGGATTCCAATTCAAAATAGCTTCAACTTTACTTGGATCAACTCTAATACCATCTGCTGAAACTATATGACCCAGAAAAATCACTTGGTCAAGCCAAAACTCACATTTTGATAACTTAGCATATAATTGCTTCTCTCTCAAAATTTGTAACACAATCCGCAAATGTTTGTCATGCTCCTCCTCACTACGAGAATACACCAAGATATCATCAATAAAGACCACCACAAATTGATCCAAATAGGGCCTAAACACCCTATTCATCAAATCAATGAAAGCTGCAGGTGCATTCGTCAACCCAAAAGGCATTACTAAAAACTCATAATCCCCATACTTGGTGCGGAAAGCTGACTTAGAAACATCTTCAGCTCTCACTTTCAGCTGATGATACCCTGATCTCAAATCAATCTTAGAAAACACTGATGCTCCCTTCAATTGATCAAAGAGATCGTCAATTCTAGGCAAAGGATATTTATTCTTAATAGTCACTTTATTCAATTGCCTATAGTCAATGCATAACCTCATAGTACCATCCTTCTTCTTCCCAAATAATACAGGAGCTCCCCAAGGAGAAACACTGGGGCGAATAAATCCTTTATCCAACAATTCCTGCAACTGCACCTTTAACTCTCTCAATTCAGCTGGCGCCATTCTATAAGGAGTAATAGAGATGGGAGTGGTATCAGGCAACAAATCGATACCACACTCAACCTCTCTCTCAGGAGGCAACCCTGGCAACTCCTCTGGAAACACATCTGAAAAATCTGAAACTGTGGCTATATCATCAATTTGAGAACTCCTTACTCTAGTATCCACAACATGAGCAAGGTAAGCATCACACCCTTTTCTAATCATCCGTCTAGCTGATACAGCTGATACGAACAAGGATGCAAGCTGTCTCTGCTCACTGAACACCATCACACTCCTATCATCACTAGTTCTCAAAGTGACACATTTCTTCTGACAATCAACTACAGCTCCATGCCTAGACAACCAATCCATACCCAAAATCAAATCATACTCTTTAAAAGGCATTTCAATCAAGTCTCCAAGAAACTCCTCACCTTGTACCTCAACCGCACTATCCCGGTGCACCTTGCTAACAATCACACTATGCCCTAACGGATTTGTCACTAACACATCAAATCCTAGGGACTCAGCATGCAAATCAGTCACAGGCAACACAGATGCACTAATATATGAATGAGTTGAGCCTGGATCAATTAAAGCAAGAACTGAAATGCCAAATAAAGAGAAAGTACCAGCAATGACTGCAGAAGCATCTGGTTGTCTTTGCATCACATAAACCCGTTGAGAAGTCCCAGCCTCATCTGGCATAGTATCCCTGGATGAAGATCCTCCTCTCTGATAATAACCAGGCCTACCCCCTCTGGAGAAACCTCTGCCCCCTCGACTACCTCTGACACTAGGTCGAGAAACTGCAGAATCAACCGATCTCTGCTCCTGCATCTCTGGACACTCCCTAATAAAATGATCGGGAGAACCACATCTGAAGCACACAGCTGGTCCTCTATTCTGCCAACAAGCACCACTATGTGACCCTCCACACTGGGCACAGACAGGTAGAGTGGATCTCTGAACTGCAGGAGTAGGAACACTCGCTGCTGAAGCTGTAGGTCTCGATCGTGATCTCTGTAACTGAACTGACCTACCAGCCGGTCTCTGACTCCTACTAAACCTAGGAGTAAAACTGCCTCTACCTCTTTTCATAGATGAGGATCCTGCCTCAAACTGAGGTCTTCTAACCCGGGTCTCCTCTTCAGTAGCGGCTGCTGCTAAAATTTGTGCTCTCTCCACACCTCTAGCCGCTGCAACCAGCTGAGAGAAGTCCTGGTATCTAGAACCAGCCACATGACACATCAGTGAGGGTCTCAGTCCCTCCTAAAACCTTCTGCACCGGTCAATCTCATCAGAGATAATCCCTCCGGCATAGCGACTCAACCGGATAAATTCTAATTCATATTCTGTTACAGTCCGGTGATCTTGCTTCAAACTTAGGAATTCCATTTTCTTCAAATCTTTATACTTCAATTCAAATTCTCTCAGAAAATCAGCATAGGACAATGTCGGTGGATCATCCATAGCATGGGGCACTGTCTTCCACCAGTCGTATGCGTCCTTCTGCAACAAAGATCTTGCATAATCAAATCTTTCTTCCGGAGTGGCTTGTAACTGAACAAATACTCTCTGAACTTTATCTAGCCACTGCTCAGCTACAGCTGGATCAATTGTACCCAAGAAATCCTCTGCTCCATATTTCCGTAGTTTATCATACTGTCTCACTGGTAACATAGGCTGTGGTGGAGGTGGAGGTGGTTGCACTGGTGCCTGCCTCATAAATTCAAACATATGCCTAAACCAAACTGGTGGAATCTCCTCACCAGCTGGTCTCCCTGACACAGAAACAGGGGCCTCTCCAGATCCATCCACTCTAGCTCCATCTAATCCAACCTCTGGAGCTATGCTCTCAGCACTACCCTCAACGGATTGACGCGAATGAGGATCCATTATAACCTATATCTGCAAACACAGTAGAATACTCCTCATTAAAGATCAGAGACTGCCGACACTAAACATGTATTCTATTCAAAAACTCACTTTTAAAATCAAAATACTCTTTTTCTTATACTTGACCTAGGTTGAGAATCTCAAACCTAGGCTCTGATACCAAAATAATTGTAACACCCCTATATCCCGTATACGTACCAAGCATGCTTATACGATCGTATAATACGTATACTGAATATAGAACATGCCACTGTTTAAAATACATAACTCATAACTCGAATGTTTAAAGGAAATTCAAAAGACACTATGTATAAAAACATTTATAAATTCACAGCGGAAGTTATTACAAATTTTTACAAGTTTAAAATACATAAACGTCAAAAATATATATGGCATAGAATAGATACATGATTGGTAGCTTGACTCTCTGATCTTTAAGCTCTAATCCAACTCTTCAAGTAAAGCTCAACTAGGTCTAGAGGAATCCTCAGTCTCAACCCTATCAACTCTACCACCTGCGCGATGAACCACAATCGCGCTGAGCCAAAACTCAGTAGTACAAACCATCATGATAATATGAAATGTCAATATCAATATCATACATTCAATCAATAATAATCATATATATATATGAAGGTTACATTTCATAATTTCAATAATCATATCATCATCCATTATACTCATTCAACAAAGACACCTATGGGCCCACAAGACACTAATTTGTTATTCAAAGTTCAGAGTTGCTGTTTCGGTCCAATATCACAATAATCAAGCCCGTAGGCAATATACATATCTCTCTATCCATGGATAGGGTAACAGACCCAGTCTCTTGGACCATCAACTCAACAACTTGAGGAGATCCTCAACCCGGCTAGAATGTTACCTGTAACAGACCCAGTCTCTTGGACCATCAACCCGACTAAATCGAGGAGATCCTCAACCCGGCTAGACTGTTACTTCAATTTACATTTATCATTTCACATTTATAAAGTAACAGACCCAGTCTCTTGGACCATCAACTCAACAACTTGAGGAGATCCTCAACCCGGCTAGACTATTACTATAATAGGCATGCCTGCCAAAATCAGAACTCTGAAGGTTGAATAACACACTTTACACAAAATCATTTCATTCTCATTTCATTCTCATTTTCGCAATAGGCAACCTTGCCTCAATTGTAATTTATTTCATCATCATAGCCAACAATCATGGCTTCTCATCACATAAATACAATTCATCACATTATCATATCTGTCATATCATTATAAATGTTCACATCATATTCCACATTATACACAACATAACATTATTCATAAGCATCATCAATATCATGAAATGTATGTTAAATTTCAACATCATATGGATGTATGCAATAATGTAGTTTATACTTACCTTAAATGCAACCCACACAATATTAACATCTCTCTTTCCAACAATCTTTCACTTCTTGAATTAGAGTAATTCACCTTCTTCACAACCTAATCCAAAGGAAGATGAAACCCTTATAAGAACATAAGGCTAAGAACCAACTAGGGCAAACTCTAACCATGACACGCTCACCCACACGGGCGTGTCCCTGACCGTGCCCTAACTCCACATCACAGAAGCTTTTACATGCTCAATAACACGGGCGTGTTACTGGGCGTGTAATACCTTCTGCCTCACAACAATATTGACACGTCCAACATCAAGAACGTGCTCATGGCCGTGTCAATTCCCCAAAAACACAGTGGCTGTGACACGCTCAATAACACGGGCATGTTACTGGTCGTGCCACTCAACCCAAAATACAGAGCTATCGACACGCCCAAAATCCTGGACGTGCCCTAGGGCGTGTCAGGCCAAAAACCCATATTTCGGCCAAAACAACAACACAACCAACAAAACTCTTTCTTTCACCAAAAACCACTTCAACCAAAGTCATCTCAACATACCCAAAAACCATAACAAACTCACAAAAACACCAAAACAACTAAAGCATTTCTCAAATCTCAAATCAAAAATCATCAACACAAACCTAAAACACAACCTCAAAACAATCACTTCCAACAACTTACTCTTTCCTCCAATCCATCCCTAAAAACAAGAAATCAGTTACCCAAACACTCTTAAACCCATCTTAAACAACATAATCACATACCAATCACAACTCAACTCAAAAACTCAAAGAAATCAAAGAGTCAAGTGAAGAACTTACCAAAGATGAAGAAATCTCTTAACTTTCCACTTGAACTCTTGAAAGCTTCCTTAGATCTTGAGTTAGAGGTTCAAATCTCTTCTTTGCTCTCTTGTTTCTTGTGTTAACCGGCCAAACAAAGCAAAGGAAGGAGAAGGAGAAAGTGATCCACGGCAATGAGAAAGAAAGAAGAAGGAAGAAAGAGAAATCCAAAGTCAAACCCCTCTTTTCCTTAAAACCCTCTCAACCAAGCAATTTAAAATATTAAACTAATCTCTTTCAACCTCTTCCACACATTCAAATCCTTATTAATTAATTAATAACAAATTCAAAAACACAACAAATATCTTCTTCCACTAACTCAAAATTTTGACTTTCCATGACTTAGGTATATGTTATATATATCCTAATATACATCACATATACACTTCCTTTAAAAACCCCTTTTTCTAACAATAAAACATATACAATAAATCCAATTATAATAATAATAAAACCCAAAACATCTAGGGTATATTTTGGGATATTACAATTCTCCCCCTCTAAAAGAAATTTCGTCCTCGAAATTACCTGATATCAAGTCTGAAACAATTGTGGATACTGATCTATATCTTCTTAACATAGAAACATGGAAAACATTATGGATCCTATCCATCTCCGGTGGCAAAGCAAGCCGATACGCAACTGGTCCAACCCTTTCCAAAATCTCATATGGTCCAACAAAACGAGGACTTAGTTTTCCTTTTCGACCAAATCTCAATATCCTTTTCCAAGGAGACACTTTCAAGAATACTTTATCTCCCACATTATACTCAATGTCTCTCCTTTTCAAATCTGAATAAGATTTCTGTCGGTCTGAAGCTGCTTTTAACCGCTCCCGAATTGTTTTCACTTTCTCTTCAGTCTCTCTAACCAAATCCGGACCAATTAATTTACCTTCACCAGTTTCGTTCCAACATAAGGGCGTTCTACAACGTCTACCATACAAAGCCTCAAATGGTGCCATACCAATGCTTGATTGGTGACTGTTGTTGTAAGCAAATTCCACAAGTGGCAACAATCTGTCCCAACTCCCCGAGAAATCGATGACACAGCTTCTCAACATATCCTCAATAATCTGTATCACTCTCTCTGACTGACCATCGGTCTGTGGATGAAATGCAGTACTAAAGTGAAATCGAGAACCCATAGCCCTATGTAAACTCTTCCAAAACCTTGAAGTGAACCGGGGATCTCGATCCGACACTAAAGAAATTGGGACTCCATGCAACTTCACAATCTCACGAATATACAGCTCAGCTAACTTCTCAAGAGAATAATCCATACGAACCGGAAGAAAATGAGTTGTCTTTGTTAACCGATCCACAATTACCCAACTAGCATCATGCTTTCTCTGAGTCAAAGGCAACCCTGAAACAAAATCCATTGTCACCCTTTCCCATTTCCATTCCGGCACTGTTAAGGGTTGAAGCAACCCTGTTGGAACTTGATGTTCAGCTTTCACCCTCTGACAAGTAAGACATTTGGATACAAAATCCGCTATGTCTCTCTTCATACCAGGCCACCAGTAATGCTGTCTTAAGTCATGGTACATCTTTGTACTTCCCGGATGTATGGCAAACACCGATTGGTGTGCTTCTTCCAAAATGATCCTTTTCAAATTATCATCATCAGAAACACACAATCTATCCTTGAACCAAAGACTACCATCACTCTTCACATGAAAATCTCGGCTCACTCCATCTCGGTAATCTGATACAATCTTCTGAATTTCTCATCCGTCAATTGAGCCTCCTTAATCTGATCCAACAATATTGGTCTCAACTGCAGTTGAGCTAATAATGCACCATCACTACAAACTTCAAAACTAGCATGCAATGCTCTTAACTCAACAAGCAATGAGAGCGAAATAAACAGCCAAACCTGCTAAAGATTTCCGACTTAAGGCATCAACAACTACATTTGCCTTACCAGGATGGTAATCAATCAAGCAGTCGTAATCTTTAATCAGTTCTAACCATCGTCTTTGTCTAAGATTCAGCTCCTTCTGAACACCCAAATATTTCAAACTTTTGTGATCCGTAGAGATAAAGCATTTCTCTCCATACAAATAGTGGCGCCAAATCTTCAAAGCAAACACTATAGCCGCTAACTCCAAATCATGAGTCGGATAGTTAAGCTCATGCGGCTTCAACTGCCGAGAGGCATAAGCTATAACTTTACCCTCTTGCATCAAAACACACCCTAAACCACTATGTGAAGCATCACTAAAAATCACATACGGTTTATCCTCCACGGGTAAAGTAAGAACAGGGGCTTGTGTCAACATTTCTTTCAACTGCTCAAAGCTAGATTGACACTGATCCGTCCACACAAATTTAAATCCTTTCCGAAGCAATCGGGTGAGTGGAGTGGCTATTAAAGAAAAACCTTTTACAAAGCGTCGATAATAGCCTGCCAAACCCAAAAAAAAACTTCTAACTTCAGTTACAGACTTTGGTGGATTCCAATTCAAAATAGCTTCAACTTTACTTGGATCAACTCTAATACCATCTGCTGAAACTATATGACCCAGAAAAATCACTTGGTCAAGCCAAAACTCACATTTTGATAACTTAGCATATAATTGCTTCTCTCTCAAAATTTGTAACACAATCCGCAAATGTTTGTCATGCTCCTCCTCACTACGAGAATACACCAAGATATCATCAATAAAGACCACCACAAATTGATCCAAATAGGGCCTAAACACCCTATTCATCAAATCAATGAAAGCTGCAGGTGCATTCGTCAACCCAAAAGGCATTACTAAAAACTCATAATCCCCATACTTGGTGCGGAAAGCTGACTTAGAAACATCTTCAGCTCTCACTTTCAGCTGATGATACCCTGATCTCAAATCAATCTTAGAAAACACTGATGCTCCCTTCAATTGATCAAAGAGATCGTCAATTCTAGGCAAAGGATATTTATTCTTAATAGTCACTTTATTCAATTGCCTATAGTCAATGCATAACCTCATAGTACCATCCTTCTTCTTCCCAAATAATACAGGAGCTCCCCAAGGAGAAACACTGGGGCGAATAAATCCTTTATCCAACAATTCCTGCAACTGCACCTTTAACTCTCTCAATTCAGCTGGCGCCATTCTATAAGGAGTAATAGAGATGGGAGTGGTATCAGGCAACAAATCGATACCACACTCAACCTCTCTCTCAGGAGGCAACCCTGGCAACTCCTCTGGAAACACATCTGAAAAATCTGAAACTGTGGCTATATCATCAATTTGAGAACTCCTTACTCTAGTATCCACAACATGAGCAAGGTAAGCATCACACCCTTTTCTAATCATCCGTCTAGCTGATACAGCTGATACGAACAAGGATGCAAGCTGTCTCTGCTCACTGAACACCATCACACTCCTATCATCACTAGTTCTCAAAGTGACACATTTCTTCTGACAATCAACTACAGCTCCATGCCTAGACAACCAATCCATACCCAAAATCAAATCATACTCTTTAAAAGGCATTTCAATCAAGTCTCCAAGAAACTCCTCACCTTGTACCTCAACCGCACTATCCCGGTGCACCTTGCTAACAATCACACTATGCCCTAACGGATTTGTCACTAACACATCAAATCCTAGGGACTCAGCATGCAAATCAGTCACAGGCAACACAGATGCACTAATATATGAATGAGTTGAGCCTGGATCAATTAAAGCAAGAACTGAAATGCCAAATAAAGAGAAAGTACCAGCAATGACTGCAGAAGCATCTGGTTGTCTTTGCATCACATAAACCCGTTGAGAAGTCCCAGCCTCATCTGGCATAGTATCCCTGGATGAAGATCCTCCTCTCTGATAATAACCAGGCCTACCCCCTCTGGAGAAACCTCTGCCCCCTCGACTACCTCTGACACTAGGTCGAGAAACTGCAGAATCAACCGATCTCTGCTCCTGCATCTCTGGACACTCCCTAATAAAATGATCGGGAGAACCACATCTGAAGCACACAGCTGGTCCTCTATTCTGCCAACAAGCACCACTATGTGACCCTCCACACTGGGCACAGACAGGTAGAGTGGATCTCTGAACTGCAGGAGTAGGAACACTCGCTGCTGAAGCTGTAGGTCTCGATCGTGATCTCTGTAACTGAACTGACCTACCAGCCGGTCTCTGACTCCTACTAAACCTAGGAGTAAAACTGCCTCTACCTCTTTTCATAGATGAGGATCCTGCCTCAAACTGAGGTCTTCTAACCCGGGTCTCCTCTTCAGTAGCGGCTGCTGCTAAAATTTGTGCTCTCTCCACACCTCTAGCCGCTGCAACCAGCTGAGAGAAGTCCTGGTATCTAGAACCAGCCACATGACACATCAGTGAGGGTCTCAGTCCCTCCTAAAACCTTCTGCACCGGTCAATCTCATCAGAGATAATCCCTCCGGCATAGCGACTCAACCGGATAAATTCTAATTCATATTCTGTTACAGTCCGGTGATCTTGCTTCAAACTTAGGAATTCCATTTTCTTCAAATCTTTATACTTCAATTCAAATTCTCTCAGAAAATCAGCATAGGACAATGTCGGTGGATCATCCATAGCATGGGGCACTGTCTTCCACCAGTCGTATGCGTCCTTCTGCAACAAAGATCTTGCATAATCAAATCTTTCTTCCGGAGTGGCTTGTAACTGAACAAATACTCTCTGAACTTTATCTAGCCACTGCTCAGCTACAGCTGGATCAATTGTACCCAAGAAATCCTCTGCTCCATATTTCCGTAGTTTATCATACTGTCTCACTGGTAACATAGGCTGTGGTGGAGGTGGAGGTGGTTGCACTGGTGCCTGCCTCATAAATTCAAACATATGCCTAAACCAAACTGGTGGAATCTCCTCACCAGCTGGTCTCCCTGACACAGAAACAGGGGCCTCTCCAGATCCATCCACTCTAGCTCCATCTAATCCAACCTCTGGAGCTATGCTCTCAGCACTACCCTCAACGGATTGACGCGAATGAGGATCCATTATAACCTATATCTGCAAACACAGTAGAATACTCCTCATTAAAGATCAGAGACTGCCGACACTAAACATGTATTCTATTCAAAAACTCACTTTTAAAATCAAAATACTCTTTTTCTTATACTTGACCTAGGTTGAGAATCTCAAACCTAGGCTCTGATACCAAAATAATTGTAACACCCCTATATCCCGTATACGTACCAAGCATGCTTATACGATCGTATAATACGTATACTGAATATAGAACATGCCACTGTTTAAAATACATAACTCATAACTCGAATGTTTAAAGGAAATTCAAAAGACACTATGTATAAAAACATTTATAAATTCACAGCGGAAGTTATTACAAATTTTTACAAGTTTAAAATACATAAACGTCAAAAATATATATGGCATAGAATAGATACATGATTGGTAGCTTGACTCTCTGATCTTTAAGCTCTAATCCAACTCTTCAAGTAAAGCTCAACTAGGTCTAGAGGAATCCTCAGTCTCAACCCTATCAACTCTACCACCTGCGCGATGAACCACAATCGCGCTGAGCCAAAACTCAGTAGTACAAACCATCATGATAATATGAAATGTCAATATCAATATCATACATTCAATCAATAATAATCATATATATATATGAAGGTTACATTTCATAATTTCAATAATCATATCATCATCCATTATACTCATTCAACAAAGACACCTATGGGCCCACAAGACACTAATTTGTTATTCAAAGTTCAGAGTTGCTGTTTCGGTCCAATATCACAATAATCAAGCCCGTAGGCAATATACATATCTCTCTATCCATGGATAGGGTAACAGACCCAGTCTCTTGGACCATCAACTCAACAACTTGAGGAGATCCTCAACCCGGCTAGAATGTTACCTGTAACAGACCCAGTCTCTTGGACCATCAACCCGACTAAATCGAGGAGATCCTCAACCCGGCTAGACTGTTACTTCAATTTACATTTATCATTTCACATTTATAAAGTAACAGACCCAGTCTCTTGGACCATCAACTCAACAACTTGAGGAGATCCTCAACCCGGCTAGACTATTACTATAATAGGCATGCCTGCCAAAATCAGAACTCTGAAGGTTGAATAACACACTTTACACAAAATCATTTCATTCTCATTTCATTCTCATTTTCGCAATAGGCAACCTTGCCTCAATTGTAATTTATTTCATCATCATAGCCAACAATCATGGCTTCTCATCACATAAATACAATTCATCACATTATCATATCTGTCATATCATTATAAATGTTCACATCATATTCCACATTATACACAACATAACATTATTCATAAGCATCATCAATATCATGAAATGTATGTTAAATTTCAACATCATATGGATGTATGCAATAATGTAGTTTATACTTACCTTAAATGCAACCCACACAATATTAACATCTCTCTTTCCAACAATCTTTCACTTCTTGAATTAGAGTAATTCACCTTCTTCACAACCTAATCCAAAGGAAGATGAAACCCTTATAAGAACATAAGGCTAAGAACCAACTAGGGCAAACTCTAACCATGACACGCTCACCCACACGGGCGTGTCCCTGACCGTGCCCTAACTCCACATCACAGAAGCTTTTACACGCTCAATAACACGGGCGTGTTACTGGGCGTGTAATACCTTCTGCCTCACAACAATATTGACACGTCCAACATCAAGAACGTGCTCATGGCCGTGTCAATTCCCCAAAAACACAGTGGCTGTGACACGCTCAATAACACGGGCATGTTACTGGTCGTGCCACTCAACCCAAAATACAGAGCTATCGACACGCCCAAAATCCTGGACGTGCCCTAGGGCGTGTCAGGCCAAAAACCCATATTTCGGCCAAAACAACAACACAACCAACAAAACTCTTTCTTTCACCAAAAACCACTTCAACCAAAGTCATCTCAACATACCCAAAAACCATAACAAACTCACAAAAACACCAAAACAACTAAAGCATTTCTCAAATCTCAAATCAAAAATCATCAACACAAACCTAAAACACAACCTCAAAACAATCACTTCCAACAACTTACTCTTTCCTCCAATCCATCCCTAAAAACAAGAAATCAGTTACCCAAACACTCTTAAACCCATCTTAAACAACATAATCACATACCAATCACAACTCAACTCAAAAACTCAAAGAAATCAAAGAGTCAAGTGAAGAACTTACCAAAGATGAAGAAATCTCTTAACTTTCCACTTGAACTCTTGAAAGCTTCCTTAGATCTTGAGTTAGAGGTTCAAATCTCTTCTTTGCTCTCTTGTTTCTTGTGTTAACCGGCCAAACAAAGCAAAGGAAGGAGAAGGAGAAAGTGATCCACGGCAATGAGAAAGAAAGAAGAAGGAAGAAAGAGAAATCCAAAGTCAAACCCCTCTTTTCCTTAAAACCCTCTCAACCAAGCAATTTAAAATATTAAACTAATCTCTTTCAACCTCTTCCACACATTCAAATCCTTATTAATTAATTAATAACAAATTCAAAAACACAACAAATATCTTCTTCCACTAACTCAAAATTTTGACTTTCCATGACTTAGGTATATGTTATATATATCCTAATATACATCACATATACACTTCCTTTAAAAACCCCTTTTTCTAACAATAAAACATATACAATAAATCCAATTATAATAATAATAAAACCCAAAACATCTAGGGTATATTTTGGGATATTACAGACCTTATGTGTTCAATATACTTTCTTAAGGGGTAAACTTTACATTCGAATTGTTTATGTATACTTATTGCCACTAATAACTTAATTATGAATGTTGTGTTATTTGATTATTATTGTAATGAATGATTATTTTATAAACAGGTTTGGTTATTATATGTGAAATTCAACAGGTTCTTGAAAATGAGTAGACAAAAAAAAAATTTGGATTACTGGAAAATTATGGCCAAACAATTTCAAAATTGCGACAAAATCAGCGACCAAAGTAAAAAAAAAATAATGAATTCTGCGACGAATCAACGACTGAAACAACGAGAAAAATATTGCGACATATTCTGCGACACATCAGCGACAAACATTTAACGAGCAAAATTGCGACAAAATCAGCGACCAAAGTAAAAAAAAAATGAATTCTGCGACGAATCAACGACTGAAACAACGAGAAAAATATTGCGACATATTCTGCGACACATTAGCGACAAACATTTAGCGAGCAAAATAGCGACAAATTCAGCGACAAAATATAAATCAGCGACGAATTTCAGCGGGAATAAATAATTCCCGCCAAAATTGAAAATGTCGTTGAATTTGTCTCTGTTTTGTCGCTGATTTGTCGCTGATCAACGACACGCACAATTGGTCGCTGATTTGTCATTGATTTTTTAGCGACCTGGACATTACCGTCCGCTCGATTTTTCTCGCTGTTCGTCGCTGATATTGTCGCTATCGTATTTTGGTCGTTGATTTCGTAGTTAATGGTGTCGCAGATTGCGTCGCAGATTGCTGTTTTTTTTGTAGTGAATGGAAGTAGAATTGGTGACACATATGAAATAGACCTACACACTAATAATGCTTTTGAATATTTAGTTACCATTAACAATGATGCTTGAATTTGGCATAGGAGATTAGAACATGCTAAAATAGATCAATTACATTGTCTAAGTAAATAAGATCTAGTAGTTGGTCTTCCCAAGATAAGATTTAATATAGATAAATTTGTGAACCATGTCAACCAGGGAAACAACATAAGAGTTCTTTTAAATCTAAAAAAAATTAGTAAGTACATCTAGACCTCTAGAACTAATACATTTGGATTTGTTTGGGCCTAATAGAGTTGCTAGTCTAGGAGGCAAGTTATATGCATTTGTACTTATAGATGATTACTTAATGTTTACATGGGTTAATTTCCTAGCTAAAAAAAATTAAGCTTTCAATCATTTCAAAATTTTTGTGAAAAGAGTTCAAAATGAAAAAAAAAGGTATGTGATCACAACTATTAGAAGTAATCATGGCAAAGAATTTGAAAATGATGACTTTAAAAATTTCTACAATGAACTTGGAATCTCACATAATTTTTTCAGCTCTTAGAACACTACAACAAAATGGTGTGATCAAAAGGAAAAATAGAACATTGGCGGAAATGGCTAGAACCATGATTAATGAGTATAATTTTCCCTCTTACTTTTGGGAGAAAACTAGTAATACCGCATGTTATATTTCAAATTGTGTTTTAAAAAGACCTTTAATGGACAAAGCTTCTTATGAGCTATGAAAATGAAGAAAACCTAAAATCTCATACCTTAGAGTATTTGGATGCAAATGCTTCATATTAAATACCATGGACAACCTTGGAAAATTCTCATCCAAATCGGATGAAGGAATCTTTTTAGGTTACTCATCTTCTAGGAAAGCATATAGAGTATTTAATAGAAGAACTCTAATAGTTGAAGGATCAATGCATGTTATTTTTGATGAATCATCCAGGCTTGATCTTGGGAAAGGTAATGTTCTTCATGAATTTATAGGTACATTAGAAGAACTTGAAATAAGCAATGTTTCAAAAGAAGAAGATGGTGAAATAATTTTGGAACAAGAAGGAACTCAAGAGCTACCCAAAGATTAGCATTATCAAAAGGATCATCTAGGGAAACTCACCATTAGTGACACTTCAAAAGGAGTAACTACTAGAATAAAATTTAAATAGTTAGATTCTAATATTGCTTTTGTTTCTCAAATTTAGCCAAGGACCATTGAGGAGGCTCTTAATGATGAATGCTGGGTGATTGCTATGCAAGATGAACTCAATCAATTTGAGAAACAAAGTGTGGAAACTTATTCTTAGACTCAAGGATCATCCAATTATTGGTTGCAAATGGTATATATGAATAAGCTTGATGAAGATGGTCTCATTACTAGAAACAAAGGTAGATTGGTAGCCAAAGGCTATAACTAAGAGGAATGTATTGATTATGATGAGACATTTAGCCCCGTAGCAAGATTAGAAGCAATTAGAATTTTACTTGCATTTGCATGTCATATGAACTTTAAACCTTTTCAAATGGATGTCAAAAGTACCTTTTTAAATGGTTTTATCAATGAAGAAGATTATGTTGAACAACCTCCTAGTTTTAAAGATTATCAACTTTCAATTCATGTTTTTAAATTAACCAAGGCAATATATGGATTGAAGCAAGCTCCAAGAGCTTTGTATGATAGACTTAGTGCTTATCTATTAGAAATTGGTTTTACAAAAGGGAAAGTTGACATTACACTTTTTGTTAAAAAGAAATTACATAATATTTTAATTATACAAATCTATATTGTTGACATTATATTTGGTGCTACTAATGAATCATTGTGCCAAGAGTTTGCTTCCTGTATGAGTAGGGAATTTGAGATGAGCATGATGGGTGAACTAAGTTCTTCCTTAGTCTACAAGTAAAGCAATACAAGGATGGAATCTTCATCAACCAATCCAAATATACAAAGGAACTTCTCAAGAAGTTTGGCATGAATGGTTGCAAAGAAAGCAAGACTCTCATGAGCACATCCTTGAAATTGGACAAAGATGAAAGTGGTAAGAAAGTTGATGAGAAGAAATATTGAGGTATTATCAGATCACTACTTTGTTTAACCACTTCTAGACCCGATATAATATATAGTGTTTATTTGTGTGCTAGATTTCAATCATGCCCTAAGGAATCACATTTGAATGCCACTAAAAAGATTTTAAAATATTTGAGTAGAATATTGTATTTAGGACTTTGGTATCCTAGAAACACATCATTTAATATTTTAGATTTTTTGGATGCAAATTTTGCTGGTAACCTATTGGATAGAAAAAGCACGACCAGTGCATGCCATTTTCTTAGTGATTGCCAGTTTCTTGGTTTAGCAAGAAATAATTGTTGGTTGCTCTTTCTACCACAGAAGACAAATATGTTGCTGCATGTCAAGTTTTATGGATGAAACAACCATTGCTAGATTATGGTAAAAAAATTTGATCACATTCCCATTAAGTGTGATAATACAAGTACCATTAATCTATTAAAAAATCAAATTCAACATTCTAGATCAAAACACATAGATATTAGGCATCAGTTTTTGAGAAACAATGTTCAAAATCAAAATGTTGTTCTGTAATTTATAAACATTCAAAATCAACTTGCTGATATTCTTATAAAAACCTTTGAATGAAGAAAGGTTAAATTTTTATGAAACGACATATTAGCATGATAGGTGGTAGCACTCTTAATTAAATTTGTCTCATATACATATTAATGTGAAATTAAGAATGCTTACAAAAGTATATTTTAACATGTCATAATTCCTCATTTACATCTATTTTGATCATGCATTAAAAGGCCACAAATTGAGATATGCAAATCTTCCTTTTCCTTAAAAAGTTTCCTTAGTCTGCTAGGACTGTGTCTCAATATGACTGGACTAGAGCTCTGCTGAACATACCACAACTCGTCTCGCTCAATCTTACATACTGAGACCTGATCTAACCGAGCTCTTCAAAATTTTATGACCATTTTAATTTAGGCTGCTTGGTTCTCTCAGACTACATTGCATATGACTGAGCGCTCTCAAAATTCATTTTAAATGTTTTGCTATACTTAGCTCGGTTCACTCGGACTCATCTGTGCACACTCAAACTACCAAAAATGGCTTGGTCCGACCGTACCACAAATGATCTGCCAATAAATCTCAAAAATTTTCAAATTTCTAGCTATTGGAAACCTTCCAAAACATGCATAACTCCTCTCTAACAGCTATCAATGGTTAGTTTGACCTCCTAACTCTATATACACCCCCCTCTCACTCAAATTTTATGATATTTTATACTTGATTTCACTTATAAACACCTAAACTATCTATTTCTTATTCAATTTCATCATCATCATTTTCATGGCTCCTAAAACCTCCAAGAAGAAAGCTTCAAGACTTGAGAAAGGCAAGGGAATTGCCTGTAATACCCCAATGTATGCCCTAGAAGTTTTGCATATTGTTGTTGTTGTTGTTATAAATTGAATTGAATGTATATATTGTGATAAGAAAAGAAATTGGAAATAATGATGAACTTTGAATGTCATATTAATTATTTGTTAAGCCTATGTATGTCTATGTTGATTTTAATTATTGAGACATTGAAATGTAATATTTATAAGCATGATCGTTATTGATTGAATGTGTGATATGAATATTTGCATTGCATAATATCATTATGGTTTGTACTACTGAGTTGTTGGCTCAGCGCGATTGTGGTTCATCGCGCAGGTGATAGAGCTGTTAGTGTTGAGGCGGAGGATCCTTTTGACCTAGACGAATTTATGCTTGCAAAGTGGGCTTAGAGTTTAAAGATCAGAGAGTCAAGCTGCCAATCATGTATATATATTTCATAATTTGTATATTTTGATCTTTATTTATTGGTACTTGTAAGTACCGGCTTTAATTTTCGCTGTGTATTAATAAACGACTTGATCTATTATATTTTATGAATTTCTTTTAAACAAGTGATGTTTGTTTTATTTCTTTTTGAGATATGACTTGTGTATTTTTAAACTGTGGCATTTTCTATATTCAGTATACGTATATTATGATCGTATAAGCATGCTGTGTACGTATACGGTATATAGGGGTGTTACAATTATTTTGGTATCAGAGCCTAGGTTTGAGATTCTCAGCCTAGGTCAAGTATAAGAAAAAGAATATTTTGATTTTAAAAAGTGGATTTTTGAATAAAATACATGTTTGGTATTGGCAGTCTCTGATCTTTAATGAGGTATATTCTGCTGTATTTGCAGATATAGGTTATAATGGATCCTCAATTACGTCAAATTGTTGAGGGTAGTGCTGAGAGTGTAGCTCCCGATGATGGTAGAGATGGAGCTAGAGTGGATAAATCTGGAGAGGCACCTATTTCTGTGTCGGGGAGACCAGCTGGTGAGGAGGTTCCACCAGTTTGGCTTGAGCATATGGTTGAATTATTGAGACAGGCATCAATGCAACCACTGCCACCCCCACCTCAGCCAATGGTACCAGCAAGACATTACGATAAATTAAGAAAGTATGGAGCAGAGGATTTTCTGGGTACCACTGATCCAGCAGTAGCTGAGCAGTGGTTGGATAAGATATAGAGAATATTTATTCAGTTGCAAGCCACTCCAGAAGAAAATTTTGATTATGCTAGATCACTGTTGCAAAAGGATGCATATGATTGGTGGAAGACAGTGCCCCATGCTATAGATGATCCACCAACATTATCCTATAGTGATTTCCTACGGGAATTTGAGTTGAAATATACTCCGAGGGAGTATAAAGATATGAAGAAGATGGAATTCTTGACATTGAGGCAAGATCACTGTGACCGAATATGAGTTAGAGTTCATTCGCTTGAGTCATTATGCCGGGGGAATTATCTTTGATGAGATTGATCGGTGCAGAAGGTTTGAGGAGGGATTGAGACCCTCAATTATGTGTATTGTGGCTGGCTCTAGGCATCAAGATTTCTCTCAGCTGGTTGCAGCGGCTAGAGGTGTGGAGAGAGCCCAAGGTATAGCAATAGCTGCTTCTGAAGAGGAGATCAGGGTTAGAAGACCCCAGTTTGAGGTAGGGTCTTCATCTGTGAAAAGAGGTAGAGGCAGTTTTACTCCTGGGATCAGTAGGAGTCCGAGGCAGGTTGGTAGGTCAGTTCAGCTTCGGAGACTGAGATTGAGACCTACAGTTTCAGTAGCGAGTGCTCCGACTCCAATAGTTCCAAGATCCGCTCCACCTAAATGTGCTCAGTGTGGGGGTTTTCATAGAGATGTTTGTTGGAAGAGTAGTGCACCAGCTGTATGTTTCAGATGTGGATCTCCTGATCATTTTATTAGAGAATGTCCAGAGATGCAGGAGCAGAGGGCGGCAGATTATGTAGTATCTCAACCCAGTGTCAGAAGTGGTCGAGGAGACAGAGGTTCTAGCAGAGGTGGTAGATTTTGGTTTAATCAGAGAGGAGGATCTTCATACAGAAATGCTAGGCCAAATGAGGCTGGGCCTTCTCAATGAGTATATGTGTAGTACAAGGACAACTTGATGCTTCTGCAGTTACTGCTGGTACTTTCTCTTTATTTGGCATTTCAGTTTTTGCTTTAAATTGATCTAAGCTCTAATCATTCACATACTAGTGCATCTATTTTGTCTGTATCTGAACTGCATGTCGAGTCCCTAGGATTTGATGTGTTGGTGACAAATCTGTTAGGGCATAATGTGATTGTTAGTAAGGTGCACCGAGATAGTGCAGTTGTGATCTAAAGTGAGGAGTTTCGCGGAGATTTGATTGAAATGCCTTTTAAAGAGTATTATTTGATTTTGGGTATAGACTGGTTGTCCAGACATGAAGCTGTGGTAAATTGTAAAAAAGAATGTATCACTTTGGGAACTAGTGATGGTAGAACTACGTTAGTATCTAGTGAGCAGAGACAGCTTGCATCCTTGTTTGTATCAGCGGTAAAAACTAAAAAGTTGATTAGAAAAGGATGTGATGCTTATCTTGCTCATACTGTGGATACTAGAGTAGTAAGCTCTTAGCTTGATAACATATTCATAGTTGTCAAGTTTCCAGATGTATTTCCAAAGGAGTTGCCAGGGTTGTCCTGAGAGAGAGGTTAAGTTTGATATTGAATTGTTATCTGGTACCACTCTAATCTCTATCACTCCTTATCGCTTGGTACCTACTGAACTAAGAGAGTTGAAGATGTAATTACAAGAGTTATTGGATAAAGGGTTTATTTGCCCAGTATTTCCCTGTGGGAAGCTTGTGTATTAATTGTTAAGAAGAAGGATAGAACTATGAGATTATGTTTTGATTATGAGCAATTGAACAAAGTGACCATTAAAAATAAATATTCTTTGCTTAGGATTGATGATCTTTTTGATCAATTGAGGAGAGCACTAATGTTTTCTAAAATTGATTTGAGAACCGGGTACCACCAGTTGAGGGATTAAGCTAAAAATGTTTCTAATACAGCTTTCTGCACCAGGTATGGGCATTATGAGTTTTTTTTGGTGATGCTATTTGGATTGTGCTGTGGATTTTGAGAAAGAAGCAACTTCATGTTAGGCTATCGAAGTGTGAATTATGGCTTGATTAAGTGATTTTTCTTGGTCATATAATTTCAGCAGAAGATATTTAAATTGATCTGGGTAAAGTTATAGCTTATGTTTCTTGGCAGTTGAACCGCATAAGCTTAACTATTCGACGCATGATGTGGAGTTAACAACTGTAGTGTTTGCCTTAAAAGATTTGGCGACACTGCTTGTTTGGAGAAAAGTGTTTTATTTACTCTGATCATAAGAGTTTGAAATATTTAGGGGCTTCGACAAAGGAGATGGTTAAAATTAATTAAAGATCAAAATTGCTTAATTGATTATCATCTTGGTAAGGTAAATGTTGTAACTGATGCCTTGAATTGGAAGCCATTGGCATGGTTGATTGTTTATTCGCTTTTATTGATGGTTTAGTTGAGAATGTTGCTTGTTAGATTTGTATCTTGTAATATTGGTGCTTTGTTGGCACAATTGTAATTGGGGCCAGTGTTATTGGATTAGATGAAAGAGGCTTAATTGACTGATAAGAAATTTCAAAGGATTGTTTCAGATTGCCAAAAAGGAGAAAATCAAGATTTTCTTGTGAGAGGTAATGGTAATCTCTGGTTTAAAGTTAGGTTGTGTGCTCCTGAGGATGATAATTTGAGAAAGGGTCATTTTGGAAGAAGTACATTAATCAACTTTATTATGCATCCGAGAAGTATTAAGATGTACCATAATTGAAGATAGCATTATTGGTGGTCTGGTATAAAGAGAAGCATTGTAAAATTTGTGTCCAAATATTTCACCTGTTTAAGGGAAAAAGCTGAACATCAAGTTCCAACAGGATTACTTCAGCCTTTATCAATGCCTAAATGGAAATGGGAAAAGAATAGCAATAGATTTTGGTACCAAGGGTGCCATTGACTCAAAAGAAGCATGGTACTATATAGGTGATTGTGATCGGTTGACCAAAACAGTTCATTTTCTTCCAATTAAAAATGGACTATTCCCTTGAGAGGTTGGCTGAGTTGTATATCAGTGAAGTAGTGAAGTTATATGAAGTCCCTACTTCCTTAGTGTTTCATCGAGATTTTAGATTTACATCAAGGTTCTGGAAGAGCTTACAGAGTATTTTGGGATCTCTAATACACTTTAGTACTGCTTTTCATCTATAGTCAGATGGGCAGTCAGAGAGAATAATACGGATTATTGAGGATATGATGAAAAGTTGTGTTAATGATTTCTCTTGAAGTTGGGGACAGATTTTTACAACTTATGGAATATGCTTACAACAACAGTCATCAATTTAGTATTGGTATGGCACCATTTATGATATTGTAATGAAAGATGAATGTGTATGAAGATGGATGAGATGTGAAGCCATTGTTATTGGTTATGATATTGCAAATGAGATAATAAGGCATGTTTGCCTAAATGATAATGAGAATTGAAAAAGGGAATTAATAATGAAGTTGGAGAAAGAGCCAATTAATTGGTCCTAACTTAGTAAAAGAGATTGAAAAGAGAGTGAAAATATTTCAGAATTGAGTAAAAACAACTTTAGACTGACAGAATCTTATTCAGATTTGAAAAGAAGAGGCAACTTAGGAAAGTGAACAAGTGGTGCGAGATTAATACCCTCAATTGTTTAGACATTATATCAGGTAAATTTCGAGGACGAAATTTTCTTTTTAGAGGGGGAGAATTGTAATACCCCAATGTATGCCCTAGAAGTTTTGCATATTGTTGTTGTTGTTGTTATAAATTGAATTGAATGTATATATTGTGATAAGAAAAGAAATTGGAAAGAGAATGCTTGTGTAAATGTGTTTTGGGTAAGAAAGAGGGTTTAGAGAGAAGTGTATATGTTGTTTATATGGTTGTATAATTAACATATACATAAGTCAAAGGGAGAGTCAATGGAAGAGGATATTTATTTTGTTGAGTGTGAAATTACATAAATGGGCATATAAGAGACAAGAGGCTAGTTAAATAATTAAGGGTGTTTTAGTAATTTTCTTTGTAAGATTGCATGGTGGAGATTAAAAGAAGGAAAGAAGGGTTGACTTATTCATTTTCTTGTCTTTTCTCATGTGTGTGGCCGGCTATCCATAGAGAGGAAGAGAGCAAAGTGTTGTTTTGCTTTCTAAACTCAAATTGAAAGGAGATTCAAGGAATTAAGTGGAAGATTTGTGAAATTCAACAATTTTGGTAAGCTCTTTTTCTTGATTTCCTTTATTCTTTTGAAGGGGAATTTGAAATGAATTTTGGTTTGTTGAGATAATGATTAAATGTGTTTGTGATGTGTTTTCAAATGTTATTTTTGATTTTAAATGAAGAGATTTAAGAGGTGTTGTTGTTGGAAGTGTTGGAGTTGAAATTGTTTTAGGATTTTGGAAGTGTTGTATGATGTTTTCTTGGTGTTTGCTTCATTATTTTCAAAGATCTTCTTGTTGTTGGTGTTTGTTGGAATTTTAGGCTTGAAAATGGGAGGTTGGTCGAAGGCAGTAGCCTTTTTGATGCCACGCCCGTGGCCTTGAGTGGCCATGGCCGTGGCCATTGGTAGGCTTTTGGTGCCATGGCCGTGGAGGATGGAAGCTTGGGTGGCAGAATTGTTTTGTACCCCACGCCCGTGGGGGTTATGGTGGCCACGACCGTGGCCTATATTGAATGATGTTGAAGTGTAATTATGTGATTTAAAGTTTAAGATGAAGTTATTAAGTGAATAAATGGTATTGGAATTGATGGATTGTATTATGTTTGGATTAGGGTTTGAAAGAAGGTAATTTGCCCTTAGTTTGGGAAGTGAAGAATCTTGGAAGGGAAAGTGTATAGAGTTGTGTGAGTGTCTTGAGGTAAGTACAAACCTTTCATTATGGCATACATTCATATGATGTTGAGATTGAACATATAATTGATGATATTAATGATGCATATAAATAATGTTATGTTGTGTATAATGTGAATATTGATGATGCATATGAATACTTTTATGATAACTTACCTTAATTTAAATTGAGACATGAATAGAGGTGAAATTTATGTTATAGAGTGTGATATGTAATATGTGTATTGAGATAGACATTAGGAGTATTGGTTATGAGATTATAATTGAAACATGTCTAGAGGATATGATTGAATAATGGTATATTTGTTTAGTTAAAATAAATGATGTGGTATAATATAATAATGAATTGATTGATGTGATTTGAAATATAATGAAATGTGAAATGTGATATATTTAGAAGGGATGATCAATGTAACTACTTGTGAGTACTTAAATGATGAATTGAGATATAATGAAATGATTAAAGCATATCTATATGAAATATAGAATGTGATGATGTGATGAATTGTATGGAGGTAATGAAAAGTAAAAGTGTTCAATGTGTATGTGTTATGAAGATAAAAGATGTGATGATATGATTTTAATGATGTGAATGGTATGTGAAAAATATGATGAATTGTTCCAATGTGATTTGAGATATGGTGCAAATCTATTGTGTAATGTGAAATGAATTGAGAAAGTAAAGATAAATGAACGAACTTATCTGCCTCCTGCGGAACCATGCGGACCCTGTGGATTGGGCAACCGAACTTGGACTACCGACCTGGTTGGGGAAAAGTTTGATTCATTCAGTGTTATACGTACCTATCTGCCTCCTGCGGAACCATGCGGACCCAGTGAGTTGGGCAACCGAACTTGGACTACCGACCTGGTTGGGAGAAGGTTCATTAATGATAGTTTTATACATGCCTATCTGCCTCCTGCGGACCCCTGGAATTGGCAGTGGCCTGAGGCCCAGTGGGCAACCGACCTGGTTGGGGGAAGGTTTGTATTTGCAGCTATGGTTGTTGGAAATAATGATGAACTTTGAATGTCATATTAATTATTTGTTAAGCCTATGTATGTCTATGTTGATTTTAATTATTGAGACATTGAAATGTAATATTTATAAGCATGATCGTTATTGATTGAATGTGTGATATGAATATTGGCATTGCATAATATCATTATGGTTTGTACTACTGAGTTGTTGGCTCAGCGCGATTGTGGTTCATCGCGCAGGTGATAGAGCTGTTAGTGTTGAGGCGGAGGATCCTTTTGACCTAGACGAATTTATGCTTGCAAAGTGGGCTTAGAGTTTAAAGATCAGAGAGTCAAGCTGCCAATCATGTATATATATTTCATAATTTGTATATTTTGATCTTTATTTATTGGTACTTGTAAGTACCGGCTATAATTTTCGCTGTGTATTAATAAACGACTTGATCTATTATATTTTATGAATTTCTTTTAAACAAGTGATGTTTGTTTTATTTCTTTTTGAGATATGACTTGTGTATTTTTAAACTGTGGCATTTTCTATATTCAGTATACATATATTACGATCGTATAAGCATGCTGTGTACGTATACGGTATATAGGGGTGTTACATTGCCACTTCTTCCACTCCTGTGGAAGAGTCTAGGCTAAGAACTCACAAACATAGACACTTAAGTGAAGAAGAGAAGCAAATGTATGCTATTATTCAAAATAAGAAATGTGAACCAAACAAAATTCCTTTTTCTTTCACTTTAGAATCTGTAGGCATTGAATCCTACATTCATAAAGCCTTGTCATATCATGGGTGGGAAAAATTTGTTTTCTTAGAAAAGGATGATCTTGGATGGGAATTATTAACCAAAGAATTTCTTACTACTTTGGTTGTTGAGAAGAAAGACTTGGAACCTCTAGGACCTTATTCTATCACATTTAAGCTTTTCAATATGTCCTATACACTTTCTTTTCAAGAATTTTCTTCTATTTGGGGATTCAACACGGAAGGTATCTTTTATCTATCCGATCCCTCCATTTTTGATCCTCTTTTATTTGATTTTTTGGAGAGAAATTTCTCTAGAAATCGATTTTCACAAGCTCTCGAATGCTAACCATCTTAGAACCTTACCTCTTTGGATTCTCCATAGAATCATCACCTATATCATCAATGCTAGAGGTGAAAGTAATGAGAAAGTAACTTGCAAAGATCTTTTGGTTCTCTATTACTTGGAGAAAAAGGTGAAAATTCAAACTGGTAAGTTTCTAATTGACCAATGTCTCATTCTCCAAACAAAATTCTACCAGGACACTTATGATCACATCTTTTATTACTCAAATTGCCAAATATGTGAATGCTCTTACCCCTACCAACATAGCTACTCTTTCAAACCCTCTTGATCTGGCCAAAACTCCTATAAATATCAAATACTTGAAATACTCAAAATACATAGTGGAAGTTCATGGAACATACCATTATTCTTTTAGTGCTCAAGGTATTAGAATTCAATAAAAGAAAAGGCCAAGAATTATTGATGAGAGACAAGGATCTTTTCAAGTAGAATTTGTAAGACCTCAAACCTCTAGAACTCAAGGATCCATCCTTGACATCCTTCATCAAATTCAAGACCAAATTTCCTCCCAAACCTCTCATATTGATGATCTTACCAAGAGAGTCTCTCACCTTCATATGGACTTTAGGGATATGCAAGAATTCATGGGAATTTCTAATGTCCCCCATTGGATGAAGAAGGAGAAGAAGGAATGATGTCAACTAGGATCTTTGTTGAAGCATTAGGAGAGGAAGAAGATGAAGAGGGAAATGGAAATAGTGATGATGATTATCCTCCTTATACACCTATACCATAACATTTGTATTTCTATTTTCTTTATACATACATATTTTCTTGTCATTTGTTTAAATTTAATAAAATTTTTAACTTTACTACTTATTGCCTGCATTTGACTACTCACTCTTTTTGTCTTTGTCAAAGGGGGAGAAATTATTTGGATTGTTAGAATAGAATTGCATATGTTGAGAGGGAGTAGAAGCACATATTAAGGGGGAATACTTAAGACATTAAAATTTTTAATGCTCATTTTTAAACAATTCAATTTAATTTTCAAAGTCAAAAAAGGAGAGATTGTTAGCCAAATAATTGGCCTCTATTTTGATCTTAGGCAATCAAATTGAATAGGACTAATATTTATACCAAGCTATTTTTGCAGAATTTCTTTAGAACCCGATCGGACTACCTTCCAAGTCGACCAGACTCAGAGAAGCAACTCATTATACTAAGCTAAGAAATGATGATACCGAGCATAACTTGTCATACTTGACTGAATCAACTAAAAGTCAGTACACCATCACCGAACTGACAAGCAACAAAGCAGCGAGTATGAACTTTCCAAAATTGAGCCTACTAATCTAGAGAAAGCACTAAGGATGAGTTGACCATATAAAGCATGAATTGATTAGACAAAGCATGAGCTAACCAGATAGAGCATGATTTGATTAGACAAAGCATGAGCTAACAAGATAGAGCATGATTTGATTAGACAAAGCATGAGCTAACCAGAGATAGAGCATGACTTGATTAGACAGAGCATGACCTGAACAATGAACTGAACATACCAAGCCTTAAGCTGAGAGAACCAAGGATGAGAAGATTAGAAAGTATCCAGAAGAGATCACATGTTCTGACTGGACCACTATAAAGTCTGACCATATTGAGCACATGATAAATCCTCAACAGTCCCAGTAGAGCTCATGGACACCGAGTACTCTGAAAACTTCATCATACCATGCAGACATGACCGAACCTGATGTAGTTCGACCATACAGAGCCAGAGCTAAAAGTCCAAAAATTCCCAGTAATGCTCACGATCATCAACACTTTTAAAATCTCAACATATCAGATGAAGATCGACCAGACCGAATAAGTCTCGAGCATACCACCAGTTTGGACTTTAAAAAATATAACTGTTATCTATCCACTCAATTAGTGGATGCCACATGTATTAGCTGTTGAAGAACTTTTGTCAGAAAATATGAAAATATGGATGTCTCATTTCATAAATCATGGTCCTCAATTGTGTAGTATGTTTTGAAAGAATATCCAGAGCCACATATTTAGGGAGAATATATGCTTAAAGAACATCAAGAGCTCAGTCCAACCATGCAGAGCCCAATCTGACTGGACTTAATGAAGTCTAATCATTTCAAGCCCGAGTCGATTGGACCAAAGACAGTCTTACCATGAACTAGCTCGAAAAAAGTGATTTTAGTGGGAGACAAGAATCAAACATGTTGGCTCCCTCTCTAAATGGCTAGTTGAAGACTTGAAGGCTATAAATACCACAAGAAACCACATTTTTGAGATAGATTGTGATTGTAATAGCCAAGTTTAACATCTTTCATTTAGTTGCATTAAAAATTATACTTGTATTCTTTGAGTGTTGGGTGTAAGCATTAAACACCATTGTAAGTATAAGTGTAAGCTTGAAAACACTTAGGTTTTGGAGTGAGCCTGGGAAAACTCTTGTTGGGGTTATGAGAAAGATACTCAAACCTTGCAAAAGTTTGGTGTGAGCTTGAGAAAACACCAAGTTAGAATTGAGCTTGTAAAAACTCAAGATTAGTGGAACCTTAATAAGTTGTTAAGGAAGTGAATGTAGGATTGAGGTAATCCGAACAACTATAAATCTTTTATGGTTGTTTTTCTCTACTCTCCTTTCTTATTTTGTTCCATCTTAAAATTTTAAATTACCAAAAATTCTTCAAATTAACCATTTTACCTCCCCTCTTGATTATCATCTTGGGAAAACAAATATTATGCTTAAACTGGTGTCGACCCTTAATTTTGGTACCAGTTCAAATATAGTCTTCATTTAAAGGCTGGATCAAGTTTGGGTCCAATAACAAGGCCTAAGTTAAATCAAGTCTAATTATTTAAATTTTAAATTAGGTTGGTTTAGTTTAAATTTAGCCAATGTGGTTAAAATATGATTCGGTCCAAGCCAATTCAACATGGATGTGGTCCATGTCAAATTGGCCAAGCCAATTTGACATGGATTTGTCCATATCGAATTGGCTAAGGCCAATTCGACATGTTTAGTTTGTTTTGCTTAAAATGGAATTCTAATCATATGTAAATTAGGAAAACTTGGATAGAGCTGAAGCGGTGGAGCTTAATCAGGAAGGTAATCAAAAGTAACCCTAGATTGAACACTATAAATAGATAACAAGATAGAGGAATCAAGGGGAGGAGCAATAATGATTGAAAAAGAAAAAGCATTTGATATAGAAACCAAAACACATAAAAATCCATACACAACAACCATGGAAGGCAGTAGCAATTGTCTTCGGCTTTCC
Source organism: Garcia nutans (assembly GCA_947685225.1). Taxonomy (NCBI): domain Eukaryota; kingdom Viridiplantae; phylum Streptophyta; class Magnoliopsida; order Malpighiales; family Euphorbiaceae; genus Garcia; species Garcia nutans. Next base: position 11,041,054 of record CANTUV010000039.1, on the reverse strand, counting down.
TCGCTCAACCAAGATCCAAGTTGACTTAAGCAGTGGCATGAAGGAGTTTGTTTCAACATATTAATATTTGTGGAGCTAATAAATGAAGGTACAACTTTCATTAACTAATACAATTGGATTCAATAATTGATTTTTAATATTTCAATTACTACATTGTATTCATGGATTAACTTGTAATATTTCAATTACTGTGGGTTGTTAATTTGAAAGTGAGGTTCTATTAAATCTTTCACAGTAAGCAATTAGAATTGAAATTTATTTTAAATCCTAACATTTCATGTCTTTGGGGGCCTCTTGATGAAGAAGCACCGGGATCCCTCATCCCCCGAAATCGGAAGTCTCAGAAATTTTGTTCGGATTGATGATATAAACTTTCAAAATGAGAAGCCTGCTGACGACTTACAGCCAACTCTTCTTGAAGTTTCTTATTTTGTTCTTCAAGCATCTACTGTGAGCCAAGGAGGAAAAGGTAAGAGCATACATAATCATGCATACATATAGCATAAATTACCATGAAATGAGGAATGTACTAGGTAATTCAAGTCAATGCCCTGCGGATGAGATGGCATATCTGGTGGGCTAGAATGATCAAACGAAGGGGCAGTAAAAGAAGGTCCAGCCTCATGATCAAATGAGCCAACAGCCTGCAACAATCATCAAAGAATCAAAGAAAGAAAAAGCAGTTGCAAGGGAAAAGTGGTAAAAGTTTTACCTGAGAAGTACTAGCCCCGAGATGTGGAACGGACTCTCCTGCATCTCCGTGATGTTCCTCTTCATCTCTACCCTCATTTTTGTCTAAAATCTCCCGCACACCAACAGGAGATGCATCAAAATTCAATAGTCATATTTGAATAAAACGGGCATAAAATGGGCCCGGTAAATGGAGAAATGACTCGGCATCATAACCATACTGAGCCGACCACCATGCATCCTCCGGCATTGATATAATATTTAAAGTATATTCCAGAATTTGCATAGAAAACCTCCGCTGCTCTGGACCGAGAAACCATTCATAAACTCTCTCCCTGAGAAACCAGCCACTAGACACTGGGCCAACAATAATTCGGCGAGAATGTTGGAAAGATAGTGCAGCCCTCATCAAAGGAGACCAATTTTCTCACTCTTCTGGGCTCTACCAGGCCAAATTCACCTGCAAAATAACATAAGGTAAGTAAATATTTCACATAAAATTTAAAGCGCACTAATGTTATTTTACCTGGTCCCAGGTTAAGCAGCTCAGCACATAGCGGTGAGTATGCACATGATGAGAGTCGGGAACGTTCACACGATCGGACAACCAGTAATTTAATCTCGGATACCCGATTCTCTCTTAGGAAATACCAGGTGCCCTCACGAGGTTATGTTCATATGCCCATACCTACGACGATAATAGTAAAGATCAAATTCATGCAAGAAAAGAGTGGAAATAACATTGTTGAAGGAAAAGAATAGCTCGACAACCGCCAACAAGCCGACAAAAGACTTCTTGTTTCGGCAAAGCTTATCAAGACAATGGTAAAGACATGCAAGACCCGCTTTGCCCCAGCCAGAAGATGGTACTATTCTGAGATAAGAAAGGACACTCAACACTGACAAGTGGATGGAGAATTCAGTGCTGCCTAAGATGGTTGACCTGAGCAGATATAACAAAAATCCTCAAGCACACTGTTCGGTCGTGTCTCTGCCAACCCGTCCATCATAGTTCATCCAATAACTATGAATTGGCTCAGTTTTTATCTTAAAAGGCCCTTTATATGATGGTTCCATACCAATTAATTCCTGAATTTCTTCAAATGTTAAAATATCATTGGTCAGAGGGACCGGTTCACCATCATATCGAAGGCCGGTTATGGCAGTAAAATTGACCGGACCAATTGTCATCTCTCCAATAGGTAAGTGAAAAGTGTGGGTTGTATCCAACCATCGCTCTGTAAGCGCCTGGACTACGCTCCAGTCTATCTGATATTCCTCTGATGGCAATTGTAAGATGAACTGCTCAAAGCCGCAATCTCGGATAATCCGCCTTACCCGAGAAGGCACTACATTGTACCATTGTCGGGCTTTGTAAATACACCCTGCAGCCCGAAGAACGCAACGATCATGCTAACACAGACCCAGGTAAGTTAATACCAGGTATGTACATATTATTCTATCCACTTAAATTAATTTAATTTCACAATAACAAAAAATAAATAATATAAAAAAATCAAGAAGTAAAAAGGAAAAAATAATTACCTCGCTCTTTTGATTGGAACTACGATGGAGCGGCATCCCGGCCAGTATATCTAAATTTCCATCTTCATGATGCCGGATAAACTCCAATAATTCGGTATTAGAATGAGTCCCTGACCTCAAAGCATGCGTTGTTTTTGAAAAATGTGCTAAAATTGAAAGAAATTTGAGAGAATTATAAAATTGAAATCGTGCTGTGAAGTGAAATGAAGGAATGGTGAGTTTTTATAGAGAAACGACAAGCAAAAAAAAAACAAAATTCAATACCGTTCATGAATAGTAAATTTTACTATTCATAAATAGTAAATTTTACTATTGATAAATAGTATATTTTACTATTTATGAATAGTATTACTATTGATTAATAGTAAATTTTACTATTTATAAATAGTATTATTATTGTTAAACAGTAAATTTTATTATTCATGAATAGTATTAGTATTGATAAATAGTGAAAGCACTATTTTCAATAGTAAATACTATTTGACACTATTTGCAAATAGTAAAATTACTATTTATGAATAGTAAATAGTGCATGAACAGTGATTACACAGTAAATAAAACAGTAAATTCATTTATTATTTTAATCATTCAAATAATTGCAGGTATATAAATATTTTTACACCCAGGGGGCAATAAGAACACATTATTAGCTCGGGTCCAGAACCCAAATTTTCATTATGTCCAGAACTTAGAATTATCATTGAGTCCAGAACTCGAACCGGGTCCAGAACCCAAATTACCATTAGGTCCAGAACCTAGAAATTATTTCTATGTCCGGAACTTAGCTCGGGTCCAGAGCCCAAATTTTCCTTAGGTCCAGAACCTAGAAATTATTTCTAAGTTCGGAACTTTGCTCGGGTCTAGAACCCAAATTTCCTTAGGTCCAGAACCTAGAATTATTTCTAAGTCCAGAACTTAGCTCGGTCCAGAACCCAAATTATCATTAGGTCTAGAACCTAGAATTATTCCTAAGTCTAGAACTTAGCTCAGGTCCATAACCCTAATTTTACTATTAGGTCCAGAACCTAGAATTATTTCTAAGTCCAGAACTTAGTTCGGGTCCAGAACCCAAATTTTTCTTAGGTCCAGAACCTAGAATTATCCCTGAGTCCAGAACAAGAACCAGGTCCAGAACCCAAAACTCCACCATCTCAAAAATCAAGTCTTATCGCTTTTCACTCTCTTTCACTAAAGTTTCAGATCATTCAAGCAGGGGACAAACTATAAACCCTTAATTTTTGGCCCAGTCCGGCCCAATATATTTTGTTTAGTCCAAAATAATTTTTATGTTGTCTAATATATTTTAATTGGTCCAAAATAATTTTTGTTATCTTAATTAAACAATTTTTGCTTTATTATCTAATTTTTATCAATAAAAAATAAAAATAAACAAATAAAAATAAAAATCGGCGACGAAAAAATCATCACCGAAAATTCCAACTGGCTTGGCCGTGGGCCATTTCGCCCGCAGACCACTGCCGCAGCCAACTGCAGCAGATTTTTTTTGCCAGCCCAATTTTTCCTGCGGCAAATTTTTTTGCCAGTGTAATTTTTCTGCAGCAGTTTTTTTTCGCTAGCAAAATTTTTCGACGCAAATTTTTCGAAACCTAATACAATTAGGTTTCAGTTTCCTTTTCTTATTAAATATGGTATGCCGTGAGTAACTAGGAAAAACCAATAAAAAAACCTCTATAAATAACAACACAAAAGGGAGGAAAAGTAATCAGAGAAATCAAGGAGGAAATTAGAGGGAACTTTGAAACCGAATCTGTGAAGGAAAGCAGTGAAATTAAATCTGACTTTTTGAGAGAAGAAGAAGAAAAAGAAACCATCAAAGGTAGCAATTGTCTTTGTTTTAATTCATCCAAGAAAAATGATTTTTGGAGGAATCATCAAAAGGAGGTATGAATTAAATTCTTTTTTTGCTTTTCACAGTAGCTTAGATTATACAATTTCTGCTCTTCAAAATTTAAAACCTTAGAACTTTAATTTAGTTTTTCTAAAGTTAAAAACCTTATTTCGTTGGTTTATTTTCCAAAAGGCTTAAAATTGTTATTTTTACTTCTTTAAAATCTTAAAACCCTAATTGAACATATTTTCAACAAAACCAAAATTTGATTCTGTTTCTTTCAAAAGTTTAAACTTGGTTCTATTTCTTGTAACAAACCTTAACAAATATCTTTTCTATTTTTATAAACTTTAAATCGTTTGTTTAAAACTTCATAAAACTTCATAAAATTATCAAATTGATTTCCAAATTCTAAAAATCAATTCATCACCCGAAACCCTAAATCCAAAAATCACTAAACCCTAACTCAACTACAAACTCAAAATAGTGAACCCTAACCCCTTTAAAACCTTGAACCTTAATTTTTTCTAAACCCTAATTCTTTAAAACTTTAAAAAACCATATAAACACAAATATTTAATTTTACACAGTAAGCTTGAAACCATAATTCAATGAATAGCCATAAAACACAAATAAAAAATGTTTTAAAGTGTTCAACCCTAGTTTCATGATTTCACCATTCAAATATTAATTTAGTTAATCAAAGAGCTTTATCAACCTTTTAAAACATAAAACCTTAATCTATTTTAATTTCTTAAAAAAACTCACGGTAACCATAATTTAGACTTTTATGTGCTTTATTCAATTCTATATTTGATTATGCTTTGATTTATTTTATATGCTTTAATTTATTTAATTTCAATGCTTGGCTTATTTAATTAATCATGGATGGATGTTTAATTTCTATTGATATTTAATATATTTGATGAATGATTTATTTATGATGAATGATTATTTACTTTTATCAATTTACTTAGATTTTTAAATGTTGTAAGAGGTATGTTTCTACTTGGTGGGTACCTCATTAGTTAAATATCATGTAATTCAAATTGCTTTTTCTATTTTAGAACCTATGTAAAGGACATGTTTCTACCTTTCGGTGGGTGTCCTATTTAGGCATGTGATGTAAGGACATATTTCCATCTTTGGATGGGTGTCCATTTATTTGTTTTGCTTGGACCTTGCTTTGATTTTAATATATTGATGCTTTCTTTTAATTATTGTGTATAATATGGATAATGTTGTTATATTTAAGAATTTTATAATATTAAGACCTGTAAAGGAGGCCGGTTCCAATAAACCTGGTGTTGTGGGGGTACTGGGCCATTTCTCACCTTCCCCACACGTACCCAACTTTTCGAACCCATTAGGGGGTTGGGGATTCCTTAGAAATTGAGTCATCCATCCCTTTTTTTTCCCGACCCATCCGGGTGCCGACTCCATTTTCTATGGATTTAGGTCTGTGTTCTCTAAGGCCCTGAGCCTAAATAGTGCCGAAATCGCAAGAACCATTCCACCGGGAGTGGGGGCAAAAATCCCCGCTCACACATTGGTATTGGTTAGATTACGTTAAATGTGATTAATATGTGAATTATGTTGAAATACCCAAAGTAATTGGGTAATGTGTTGCAAATGAAAAAATGTGGTATAATGTAATGAGATATGTGGAAACATAATGAAATGAATTGATATCAATATAATGAAAAATGTGAATAAATTGTGTGCCTAGTATGTTATTCAATTTTCAGAGTTCTATGTTTGGTGACATGCCTATGATTTGCCTACGGGCTAGACACTGGGTGTCACTATAAAAGTTATTTTTGAGGTGAAATGACCGAATCATAAGCCTCAAAAATAAGTCCTTGAAGCTGGGCTGGGTTAAATGATCTGGTCATAAGCTCAGACCTAGCTGGACTATTACATTGATATTTTGATGACGGGGCTAGACACATGTTGGCATTATAGGCCAAAATAGTAACTCTGGAATTTGAATGACATATTAGTATCTTTGGGCCCATGTTTGTGTTTATTTTTATGTGAATTGTTGATTGTGAAATATTTGAAAAGTATGAGAAAATGAAATGATGTGATATCCATATGCATTGTGCATTGGCATTGCATTTGAGTTTTATTGTTATCAAGTTTGTATTACTAGGCTTTTGGCTTAGCGCAATTATTTACATCGTGCAGGTGACAGGATAGATTCGGCTGAGCTGAAGAGTTCTTCTAGATCAGGTCGAGTCTAGACTTATGATTGTGCTTGTAGTGTTGATATCAAGATCAAAAACACTATAAGCAACATGTATATATTTTATGTTATTGTATATTTTGGGTATTATGCATATTTTATCATGTTTTTGGATTTTATGTATTGTAAACTATAAAGAATATTTGGGTTAAGTTATTTTAAATGGTGGCTTAAAAGTGTTTTTTTGCAGGTTGTGTAATTGATAAATTTTGGGATGTCCAAATTACAGACAAAACTCTAGTAAATTTTTTTCAGAGATTTTTATATAAAATGTTTATTTTGGGTTCCTATAACAAGTAAAGAATATTTATATACTATTTAATTTTATATATTTAGCATTTGAAATTTTAAATCATAAATGTGAAAATTTTTATTAAACAGATCTGTGATATTTTTATACCGTATATGCGCATTTTAGATATATTGAAAATATGTATTGTACGTATATAGGGTATAAGGCTGTTACATTTATTTTGATATCAGAGACTAGGTTTGAGGTTCTCGACCTAGGTGGGTTGATAGAGAGAGAAAATGGGGGATTCGAAAATAGTTTTCAATTGTAATACATGCATTGGCACCGGCAGTTTTTGATCTCTGATATAGTAATTTCTGCTGTGTTTGCAGATATAGGTAGTTATGGCATCTCGGATGCATCAGTCTCCAGAGGGTAGTGTAGAGAGTGTGGCTCCTGATGAGGGTAGAAATGGAGCTAGGGTTGTGTCTGCTGGTGAGGCATCTATTTCTATGCCTGTGAGACTAGTAGCTGATGAGATCTCGCCTGCCTGGGTACGGCATATGGTAGAGTTGTTGAGGCAGGCTCCAGTTCAGCAGCCACCGCTGTCACAGCCGCGGCTGCAATTACCGGTGAGGAAGTATGATAATCTAAGAAAGTTTGGAGCTGAGGACTTCGTTGGTACTACAGACCTTGTTGTAGCAGATCAGAGAGTGTTCATTCAGTTGTAGGCTAGTCCAAAAGAGAAGTTTGATTATGCCAAATCTCTTCTGAAAAGGGATGCATATGATTGGTGCAAGACGGTTCCACATGCTCTTAATGATCCACCAGTCCTGACTTATGATGATTTCCTGCGGGAATTTGAGCAGAAGTATACTCCAAGGGAGTATAAGGTTGCAAAGAAGATGGAGTTCCTGAGTCTGAGACAGGATACCAGGAGAGTGACAGAGTATGAGATTTTATCCAGTTGAGTCATTATACTAGTGGGATCATTTCTGACGAGAATGACAGGTGCAGGAGATTTAAGGAGGGACTGAGACCCTCTATTATGTATATCATAGCAGGCTCTTGGTATCAAGATTTTTTTCAGTTGGTTGCAGTAACTAGGAGACCAGAGCATAGAGTTTTGCAGCAACTATCAGGGTTGAGGAGACTAGAGCTAGGAGACCCCAGAGTGAGGCAGGGTCTTCATCAGTGAAGAGAGGCTAAGGGGAATATTTTCAGAGTTTTAGTAGGAGCCAGGGGCAGTTTGGCTGGTCAGTACAGCAGCAGAGATAGAGACAGAGACCTGCAGTTTCAGTGGCTAGTGCTCCGACCCCAGTGTCTCAGAGGCCTACTCCACCTACTTGTGTTCATTGTGGTAAAGTACAAGGAGGTGTTTACTGGTGGAGAGGTGCTTTGGGAGTGTGTTTCAGATGTGGGTCATCAGACCATCTCATCAGAGATTGTCCAAAGCCACCAGAGGATAGATGGGTAGATACTGCAGCTTCTCGACCCAGTGTCAGAGGGAGAGGGTCATGGTGGCAGAGGTTTTGATAGAGGTGGTCGATCTAGGACTAGTCAGAGAGGAGGTTCTACAACTTGAGGTAGTAGACTAGATGAGGCAGGGCCATCTCAGTGGGTTTATGTGATGCAGAGGTAGCTGGATGCTTCAGTTGTTATTGTTGGTACTTTTACTTTATTTGGTACTTCAGTTCTTGCATTATTAGACCCTGGGTTGATTTATTCTTACATCAGTGCATCCATCTTGCCTATGAGTGATTTGTATTCTGAGTCCTTAGGATTTGATATTTTTGTCACAAATCCCTTAGGGCACAGTGTTATGGTGAGAAGGGTACACCGAGATAGCCCAGTTGCTGTTCAGGATGAGGAATTTCTCGGCGACCTGATTGAGATGCCTTTCAGGGAGTATGATCTGATTTTAGGCATGGATTGGTTATCCAAGCATGGGGCTGTGGTAGGTTGTCAGCAAAAATGTGTTACTCTAAGAACACGTGATGGTAGGGATCTGATAGTATCTAGTGAGCAAAGGTATCTTTCATCCATGTTTGTTTTAGCTGTTTCAACTAGGAGGATGATTCGAAAGAGATGAGAAGCTTATCTTGCTCATGTTATAGATACCAAAGCAGTGGGGTCCCAGCTTGACAGTATACCCATAGTTGTCGAGTTTTTAGATATTTTCCCTGATGAGTTGCCGAGGGTACCTCCTGAGAGAGAAGTGGAGTTTGATATCGATTTGTTGCCTGGTACCCCTCCCATCTCTATTACCCCTTATCGGATAGCACCTGTTTAGTTGAGAGAGTTGAAGGTGCAGCTGCAGGAGCTGTTGGAAAAAGGGTTTGTCCACTCTAGTGTGTCCCCTTGGGGAGCGCCTGAGAAGACGATGGGAGAGTGAGAAGACGATGCAAAGTCAGTTTCTCCAATTGTTCCAGACTTGACAGTAAGTAATTTCTAGGACAAAATTTGTTTTAGGGGGAGAAAATTGTAATATCCTAAATTTTTTTGAAAATTTTTAATTTTTGAAAATTTAATAAAATATATATATTATAATTAAATTGGATAAATTGAATTAATGGTTTTAAATGAAAAATGAAGGGATTTAAAATGAAAAAGTGGAATATATATGTGATAAACATATAAAATATACATAACATATAAAAGTCAACACTTTTTAAAAGAAAAGTCAAAGTCCAATGGCATTTTTGTAAGTAAATTTTAGAAATTCAAAATTAATAAAATAATTCAAAAATAATTTTTTTTGAATGGATGATGGATTTTTAGTCTTTTAATTTCTTTAATATATAATTAAATAATTAATTATTAAATTATTATAATATATATATATATGGTTATAATTAAAAGATGAAAGGAAAGAGAAATTTTATTTTTAAACTTCTTCTTCTTCTTCTTCTCTCATGGCCGGCCACCATGGATGTTCAAGACCAAGGATTTTGATCTTCCAAGCTTCCAAGAATTGAAGGATTTCAAAGGTTCAAAAAGGATTTTTAGAGATTTCCACTTGAAAAAGTAAGTTCTTTAGCTTTTTCTTTGGATTTCCATAGAAATTTTGAATATGTGAATTTTGAATTTTTGAAGTAGTATGTTATAATTGTAGGAATTGGTGTGTATGAAGTTATTTTGGGTAGTTATTAATGATTTTATGGTTGGATTGAAGAAATGGTTGAATTTGGATAAAGAATGGTGAAGAGAGAGAATTTAGGGTTATGGACTTTTAGGGATTGAGAAATCATGGTTTTTAATTGTGCAAATTGGTTCTAAATGAGTTGTTTTCGTACTTAAACAAGTATTTTAATGTCAAATAGTGGATTTGGTTTTGTTTGGTTGGAGTTTGAGAATGGAAGTGTGATTTAGGATTTTGGAAAAAGATTTTTCCAAAGTTATTGAATTGTATAATTTTATTGGTTTAATCTTATTGTTTGGTGATATAAGTAATGAATGTAAGCTTAAAATTATAAATGGATTGTGTTGGAATGGAAAACCTTTAATGGGGGAAGGTTATGCCATTTTAGGATTTTTATGCATAAGAGTGTGTTTTTGTAATGTAAATGGTTTAAATATATTAAAATATATTTCTAATAATATAAATAAACTTAGTATATTAAAATGAATGGCCTTGTATGAGAATCCAAAGTTAAAGTGAGGTTAGCCTTAAATTTTGGATTTTTGCTTGGATGGGGTTTAGTTATGGTTTCATAATGAAAATGCCATTAAATGTGATACTAAATGATTATTTGCTATCACATTTGGTTTAGGCATTGAGGGAGGTTGATTTGCTTCATCCAAGTGGTGAAGGGAAAGTTGGAAGGATAGGATTGGAGGTTGTTTTAAGCTTGTTTAAATTTCTATTTGATGTAAGTAAAAACTTTGAATACATTGGTTATGTTTGTATGACATTTGGGCTTAACACAAATTTTGATTTAAAAATGTGTTAAGCTACTTGATACATTGGTTATGTATGAATAATGTGCTATGACATTTGTAATGTCATATATGTGTTAAATGCATTGTAAAAAGCCATTGATAATGGCTAAATTTTGTAAAATGTGAAATATGTGTATTATGTGAAAATAACCCAAAATGTTTGGGTAATGCCATTTGTTGTGCATGTATTAAGTGCATTGTTAAAAAGCCATTGGTATTGGCTAGATTACATTAAATGTGATTAATATGTGAATTAAGTTGAAATGCCTAAAGCAATTGGGTAATGTGTTGTAAATGAAAAAAAATGTGGTATAATGTAATGAGATATGCAAAAACATAATGAAATGAATTGATATCGATATAATGAGAAATGTGAATAAATTGTGTGCCTAGTATGTTATTCAATTTTCAGAGTTCTATGTTTGGTGGCATGCCTATGATTTGCCTACGGGCTAGATGCTGGGCGTCACTATGAAAATGTTTTTGAGGTGAAATGACCGGATTGTAAACCTCAAAAATAAGTCTTTGAAGCTGGGCTGGGTGAAATGATCGGGTCGTAAGCTCAACCTAGTTGAACTATTACATTGATATTTTGCCTACGAGGCTAGACACATGGTATCATTATAGACCAAAACAGTAACTCTAGAATTTGAATAGCATATTAGTATCTTTGGGCCCATGTTTGTGTTTGTTTTATGTGAATTGTGGATTGTGAAATATTTGAAAAGTATGAGAAAATGGAATGATGTGATATCCATATGCATTGTGCATTGGCATTGCATTTGAGTTTTATTATTATCAAGTTTGTATTACTAGGATTTTGGCTTAGCGCAATTGTTTACATCGCACAGGTGACAGGGTAGATTCAGCTGAGCTGGAGAGTTCTTGTAGACCAGGTCGGGTATTAACTAGTGATTGTGCTTGTAGAGTTCATATCAAGATCAGAAATACTATCAACACCATGTATATATTTTATGTTATTGTCTATTTTGGGTATTATGCATATTATATCATGTTTTTGGATTTTATGTATTGTAAACTATAAAGAATATTTGGGTTAAGTTATTTGAAATGGGGTATTAAAAGTGTTCTTTTTGCAGGTTGTGTAATTGATAAATTTTGCGATGTCGAAATTACAGACAAAACTCTGACAAATTTTTCTAGAGATTTTTATATAAAATGTTTATTTTGGGTTCCTATAATAAGTAAAGAATATTTATATACTATTTAATTTTATATATTTAGTATTTGAAATTTTAAATCTGAAATATGAAAATTTTTATTAAACCGGTCTGTGATATTTTTGTATTGTATATGTGTATTTCACATATGTTGAAAATATGTATTGTACGTATATTGTAACATCCATGATTTTGGAAAAATTAAATAAGTATTTTGATATATAAATTATATATACTCAATATATATATCTAGAGTATATATAACATATACATATGGTATATTAATTATATATGTCTGACTAATACATTACATACTTAATATTTAATACACATATAAGGTACATTTGATGTGTATATAAGATACACATTACTTGTGCATACGTGTAATATCTTAAATTTTTGAAAAGTTTTAATTTTTGAAAATTTGATAAAATAAATTATAATTTAAATGGATAAATTAAATTAATGGTTTTAAATAAAAAAAATGAATGGGTTTTAAATGAAAAAGTGGATAATATATGTGATATATATGTAAAATATACATAACATATAAAAGTCAACACTTTTTAAAAGAAAAGTCAAAGTAAAAGGGTATTTTAGTAATTAAATCTTAGAAATTCAAAATTAATAAAATAATTCAAAAATAAATTATTTTTGAATGGAAGAGGAAATTTATGACTTTTAATTTATTGAATAAATAATTAAATAATTAATTAGTAAATTATTTTAATATATATATATGGTTTAAAATTAAAGGGTGAAAGGAAAGAGAAATAAAAAGAAAAAGTCTTCTTCTTCTTCTTCTTTCCTTCATGGACGAATTTCATGGCCAAAGAGGGAGATTTTTAGCTTCTTCCATCATCAAATTCTTCAAGGTTTCAAAGGAATAAGAGTAGTTTTGGTGATTTTCCAACAAGTAAGTAAGCTTTATTTTCAAAATTATGAAGTTCTTTAAAGCTTATGAATATGTATGAATTGAGTTTTTGAAAGAGCATATTATAATTGTTGCAATGGGTATGGAAGATGTTCTTTTGATGAGTAAATAATGATTTTAAGGTTGGATTAAAGAAATAGTTGAGTTTGGGTAAGATTGGTGAAGAGGGAGAATTTAGGGTTATGGAATATTTGAGTTTTTGAAATCATGATTTTTAATTGTTCAAATTGATTCCAAATGAGTTGTTTTGATGCATAAACATGTATTTTAAAGGCGAAAATTGGATTTGGTTGTGTTTGGTTAGAGTTTCAAGAGAGTAGTATTGATTTAGAGTTTTGGAAAAGTGAATTTTCTAAGAATGATTAATTGTTTGATTTTAATGCTTAAATAATGTTATTTAAGGATATAAGTGGTGGAAATAAGATTGAAATGATAATTGGATTGAGTTGGAATGGAGATCCTTCAATGATGAAGGTTATGTCATTTTAGGATTTTGGACATAAGCATGTGGTTAATTAATGTAATTGGTTTAAACATGCTAAAATATATTTCTAATGATATTAATAAACTTAAAACACTACTTTAAATGGCTTGTTATGGTTTTTCAAAGTTAAAGTGCGGTGAAGCTTAATTTTGGGATTTGGTTTAGAGTGATGTTTAATTATGGTTTGATGTTAAGAATACCTTAGAATATGTATTAAATGATTATGTATGATCACATTTGGTATAGGCATTGAGGGAGGTTGATTTGCTTCATCCAAGTGGTGAAGGACAAATTGGAAGGATAGGATTGGAGGTTGTATTAAGCTTACTTTGGGTTGCTAGTAGAGGTATGTACAAACTTTGAGTATAATGTTTATATTTGCATGACATTTGGACTTAACACATTTTGGTTGAAAAATGTGTTAAGCTACTTGGTTCATTGATTGAGCATGAATAATGTGCTATGACATTTGTAATGTCCTATATGTGTTACATGCATTGTGAAAAGCCATTGATAATGGCTAAATTGTGTAAAGTGTGAAATGCATATTATGTGAAAATACCCAAAGTAATTGGATAATGTGTTGTGAATGCAAAAATGAGATATGTGGAATAATGAAATGAATTGATATTGATAAAAATGAGAAAAAAAATAAGAAAAGTGAGAAAAATGAGAAAGATGTAAACAATGACAAAAATGAGAAAAAAATGTGAAAATAAGGCACTGAGCCTAGTTTGATTATGAGAAATAAAATGAGAAATGAATTGTGAAAGTATTTGATAATGAGATAAATGAATTAATTGTGTGCCTAGTATGTTATTCTATTTTTCAGAGTTCTGGGTTTGGCGGCATGCCTATGAATTGCTGGGCAGGTGAAAAGACCAGATCGTAAGCCGAGCCCAGTTGCTAAATGATAAATATGATGTTTTTGGGGTGAAAAGACTGGGTCGTAAGCCTCAAAAGCCGTAGCAGTCTAGCCGTGTTGAGGACCAAGATACTAGGGCCTAAGGGTCTAGCCGGGTTGAGGTTTAAAATACTGGGGCTGTTACATTATCCATTGATATATATATTGCCTACGGGCTAGACACATGGTGTCATTATGGATCAAAGCAGTAACTCTGAAATTTGAATAGCATATTAGATCCTTTTTGGGCCCATGCTTGTCTTTGCTTTAATGTGAATTATGAATTGTGATACAATTGAGCAATATAATGTTATGAGTTGTGAGTATGAAATATTTGAAAATTATAAGAAAGTGAAATGATGTGACCTCTATATGCATTGTGCATTGGCATTACTTTACATTTTTATTATTATCAAAGTTTGTACCACTAGGCTTCGGCTTAGCGTGATTGTAATTCGTCGCGCAGGTGTCATTGATGTTTTGGTAGAGCTGAAGAGTTTTACTAAACCTGGTCGGGTCTAGGTTTGTATTTATTGAGCTTGAAGAGTTGTTTTGGGTACATCAAGATCAGAGCCAGTTGCCAGCATGTACATTTTTGATATTATGTATGTTATGATATGTTTTTGAAGCATATATTGTAAATTGTAAAGAATGATTTGAATAATTTTGTTTAAGATGGGATTTTATATATAATGTTGATATATATATACCTATATATAAGTATTTTGAGAAAATATGGAGAAATTGAGAAGTATTGGTGAATTGGTGAATTGATTTTATTTGGAGTGTTTGTTTTATGCAGGTTGTGTTTTGTTGAATTTTGGAAACGTTCAAATTACAAACAAAACTCTGGCAAATTTTTCCTAGAGATTTTCATATAAAATATTTATTTTGGATTCCTATAACAAGCAAAGAATATTTATATACTATTTATTTTACATATTATTATTTGAAATCTTAAAACAGAAATGTAAAATTTTTTATTAAATCGGTCTGTGACATTTTTATACTGTATATGCATATTTTACATATGCTGAAAATATGTATTGTACGTATATAGGGTATAAGGGTGTTATATTTATTTTGGTATCAGAGCCTAGATTTGAGGTTCTCGACCTAGGTGGGATGATAGAGAGAGAAATTTGGAATAAAAAAGTGATTTTTCAATTGTAATGCATGCATTGGCACTGGCAATTTATCTGATCCCTGATGTAGCAATGTCCATTTGATATAATGGATATGAGTTTAGATGGTATCTGGGTTGCATAGATTAGAGTGGCGCAGTGAAAACGTCATTCTAGAGATTATGAATTAAGAATTTTTGAAACTTTTATTTGAAATTTAAAATTTGTACCTGATTCAATTGATGAATAAGTGAAATTAAAAAAATAATCTAGGAAATAATTTAAGATATAAAAATAAAAAGTTTGAGAAATGAGCGTGATAGTTACAAAAAAATTTATAGATGTACTGTAAAGTGATATTGTCTGAATTGTTGGACAAATCTAGAAATAGTGGATGAGTTTGAACATTTAATAGAAAGTTTTTCTATATGTTAGAATCCAAATGTATAAAATTTTATAAATTTTAAAGATGGATCTCTAATTAAGAAAAATAGAAGAACACAGATTGTTGGAGAAATTTCAGCAACTCATAATCTGTAGAAATTGAAAAAAAAATAAATCTAGAAACTTTGGTAAACCAACCCATAAAAATCTAAAATTTACAAACAATATCATATGTATTCCTATAACGTATGGTTAAAATTTCATGAATTTTTATTAAGTTTTGGTATCTGAAAAAAATGGACAACCGGGTGCTGCCAGAGAAATTATTAAAGAGACAGATTATCTGATTTTGGAAGATTTAATTTTTAAATATATTAAATCAACTTGGAAAAATCTAAAACTTTAAATATAAGTCCATATATGTGTCAAGTGCACATGGATAAAAGTTTAAAAGCTTTTATAAAGAATTGGTAAGGAATATAAAAATTAAAAGTGAGATTGACATGAAACTGAGGAAGTCATGCAGTTTTGTGTAAGTAAGTAATAAATTAATTTTATGAGACAAATGAATGAAGAAAATTATAAAAATTTATTTGCATATGGGTATAAGTATAGAAGGAATATGGATTTTTTAATAATTTTCAACAAAAAGTTCATAATTAAAATCAAAGAGTAAAATCATATATGATAGCGAATTATTTATTATGGAACAATGATTCATAATTTAGGGTTGAGTGTGTAAAATTAAAGTATCTAAATGGATGATGTTAATTAGTGTAAGGAAATGAATTAGTGTTGTTTAAAAGTAAATGTTATGATCTTAAGATTGAGAATGTGATATGGGTGAGATTTGGTGAGGTTCATGTTGTTGGTTGCATTATATGAAATTTGAATTATGAAATGGGTTTCCATAATTGTGAAAGTGATGTGTTTTGATGTTATATTAATATAAAAATAATGTTTATAAAGTTAGCTCTTGAAAGTGAGATTAATAGAATGAAGTTTAAGTAAAATAGTAAATTGGAAATTTAGAGTTGTAAGAAAATTTCGATGAAGATTGTTTAGATATTGATAGTTTAATGTTTAATAAGCATGGGAGTAATTTTGAATGAGTAATGTTACTTATAAAAGTACTAACTAAGGTGTAATGTGGTTGATAATATAGAAATTTATTATGAAATAAAGGGAAATGATTAAGCAAGTGAAAATGAGTTACTTTAGTTAATTGAATTGAAAATGATGAAAATGGATATGAAAGGTGTGATCAATGCAAAAAAAAATGTGAGAAAGATGTCACATTGGAAACGTGACTAAGATTTATGTGAAGTGTTAGAAAAAATATATATAATAAGAAACTTATTTAAGAGATGGGCGATTGAATAAGGAAGATGTTAATTATGTTGTGGTCAGAGTGTGTATATATGTTAAATTGATGAATAACCTAAGTAATGTCAAAAGAATGAGAAATGATAATGTTCTCTGAAAGGTGATAAATGTTAACTTTGTATAGGTTGTATGTAAAAGAGGAATTGAGTATAATTGTATGATTTGTGTAATGAGATTTTTTTTTCTATATGAACACAAATATGATATGTAAGAAAATGTAGAAAGTAAGTCACATTGTGATTATGACTTACGAAGGTATATGTGGATGATTAAAAAAAATGTTATCGAGTGTTTACTACCTTATACAAATACATGTCAGATGATATTGAGAATGATATTGCATGTATTAATAGACCTAAGAGAGATTAGGTCTTGACCTGCATAGAGTTAGGTCATGTGATGAATTGAGATTGAGAATAGACCCGAACAGAGCTGGACGATGAAATTGTTATTTTAACAACTGAACTTCATAATTGTATAATGTTTTGGGCCTAAAGTATATGCATATAAATAAGATATTGTAAGGAAAAAGGAAAGTATAATAAAGAAAGTATGGAAGTGAAAAAAAATGAATGAAAATTTTTATAAGAGATAGATTAGAAATGGAGTAATAAATGGAAATTGTGTAAATTAGCATATGAACGAATGTATATATGTAAGAGATGTTAATGATAATATTTTTGAAACATGAGTTAGGTTAATGATGATTAAGTGATCAAGAGTAAATTGCTTTGAAACAGAGCTGAAACGTGTTAACTTTTTGTGTATCAAAAGATTAGAAAATGAATATGTGATTTTTGCGATATGAACTTAACATTGTGATTAAAAATGTTTGAAGAAGAATGATAGAAGGGCAGTATTTATTTATAAGCGACAGACGTGACCATTATTATGGCATGACCGTTGGATAGTTTTGGTGAGATTGATAGTTATGCTTCAAGAAACATGGTCAAGACTTATGGTTTGCGTAGTTGGATCTTAAAATTTTATGCTAGAAATTTTTTTATAATTATAGAAAGTGTGGAAACAAAAGAGAATTATGAAAATATGATGAGCTTTAAATGATGTATAAGAAAAGTGATTTGTGTAAAGAGGGTAACTATAAGAAATGTAAGAAAATGGTCAATGAAAGGAATTATGAAATGTGAGTAAGAGTTATAATAAATGTGTTTGAAAGTGGTATAAAATGAATAAGTTGATGAAAATGATGTGTAAAGTAAACGAGACTAGAGGAAATGAATATTATCTGTAATGATGAATTCGAAGAGAATTAAAATTTGAGAATAAATTCGACCTAATAGAATTAGGTCATGAATTGAAAACAGATTGATGAATTTAAAATAGACTAAAGGTTGGTCATAATAGAATAAGGTTGTGATGGTCATATTGTGATAGTTAGATCAATTGATCCTAAATGTAATAAGTTTACAAGTATTTATTAAAATTCAATGTGTGTAGTTGTATTAAGAATATGCGAGCTATATGATAATGTGCATAATACAGCATTTTGATATGTATATGCATATGAAAGGAGTTAAGTTATATTAGTTACAAATACTTATAAGAGAAAAGTGTTAGTTATAGTATAATTGGAATGAATTTTAAAGAGGAAATAAGATTTTGTTGTTGTATAATGGTGATATTAAATTAATATGTGGTAATTGTATAAAGAGTAGGATCAAAGTGAAGATGTGTAAAATTATTGTATTAAGATAAAAGTTATTAATATTTGAATTTAAGGTGATGAAAGTATATTTTTAAGATAATGAAGTGATTAGATATCTTGAGTGCAATAGGTGTGTGGTGTATATATATTAAGGAGATGAACTAATTTTGTCTAATGACAAATCGATTGAAGATATAAAAATCTGTTGTGACTGTTTGAGTAAATAGACAGTATAATGATATGTTAGGGAATAGTAAAAAGGCAATTAAGAATGAACCTAAGAGGGAGAATAAAGATTATGTAATTTGGTAAAATAATGATTTGGATTATTTATTACTATACTAGATAATTTCGAGAACGAAATTATTTAAGGGGGAGAAAATTGTAACATCCGTGATTTTGGAGAAATTAAATAAGTATTTGGAGATATAAATTGTATATACTCAATATATATATATATATCTAGAGTATATATAAAATATACATATGGTATATTAATTGTATATGTTGGATTAATACATTACATACTTAATATTTAATACACATATAAGGTACATTTGATGTGTATATAAGATACACATTACTTGTGCATATGTGTAATATCTTAAATTTTTGAAAAGTTTTAATTTTTGAAAATTTGATAAAATAAATTATAATTTAAATGGATAAATTAAATTAATGGTTTTAAATAAAAAAAATGAAGGGGTTTTAAATGAAAAAGTGGATAATATATGTGATATATATGTAAAATATACATAACATATAAAAGTCAACACTTTTTAAAAGAAAAGTCAAAGTAAAAGGGTATTTTAGTAATTAAATCTTAGAAATTCAAAATTAATAAAATAATTCAAAAATAAATTATTTTTGAATGGAAGAGGAAATTTATGACTTTTAATTTATTAAATAAATAATTAAATAATTAATTATTAAATTATTTTAATATATATATATATATATATGGTTTAAAACTAAAGGGTGAAAGGAAAGAGAAATAAAAAGAAAAAGTCTTCTTCTTCTTCTTTCCTTCATGGACGAATTTCATGGCCAAAGAGGGAGATTTTTAGCTTCTTCCATCATCAAATTCTTCAAGGTTTCAAGGGAATAAGAGTAGTTTTGGTGATTTTCCAACAAGTAAGTAAGCTTTATTTTCAAAATTATGAAGTTCTTTAAAGCTTATGAATATGTATGAATTGAGTTTTTGAAAGAGCATATTATAATTGTTGCAATGGGTATGGAAGATGTTCTTTTGATGAGTAAATAATGATTTTAAGGTTGGATTAAAGAAATAGTTGAGTTTGGGTAAGATTGGTGAAGAGAGAGAATTTAGGGTTATTGAACATTTGAGATTTTGAAATCATGATTTTTAATTGTTCAAATTGATTTCAAATGAGTTGTTTTGATGCATAAACATGTATTTTAAAGTCAAATATTGGATTTGGTTGTGTTTGGTTAGAGTTTCAAGAGAGTAGTATTGATTTAGAGTTTTGGAAAAGTGAATTTTCTAAGAATGATTAATTGTTTGATTTTAATGCTTAAATCATGTTATTTAAGTATATAAGTGGTGGAAATAAGATTGAAATGATAATTGGATTGAGTTGGAATGGAGATCCTTCAATGGTGAAGGTTATGTCATTTTAGGATGTTGGACATAAGCATTTGGTTAATTAATGTAATTGGTTTAAACATGCTAAAATATATTTCTAATGATATTAATAAACTTAAAACACTACTTTAAATGGCTTGTTATGGTTTTTCAAAGTTAAAGTGCGGTGAAGCTTAATTTTGGGATTTGGTGTAGAGTGATGTTTAATTATGGTTTGATGTTGAGAATACCTTAGAATATGATATTAAATGATTATGTATGATCACATTTGGTATAGGCATTGAGGGAGGTTGGTTTGCTTCATCCAAGTGGTGAAGGGCAAGTTGGAAGGATAGGATTGGAGGTTGTATTAAGCTTACTTTGGGTTGCTAGTAGAGGTATGTACAAACTTTGAGTATAATGTTTATATTTGCATGACATTTGGACTTAACATATTTTGGTTGAAAAATGTGTTAAGCTACTTGGTTCATTGATTGAGCATGAATAATGTGCTATGACATTTGTAATATCATATATGTGTTAAATGCATTGTAAAAAGCCATTGATAATGGCTAAATTGTGTAAAGTGTGAAATATGCATATTATGTGAAAATACCCAAAGTAATTGGGTAATGTGTTGTGAATGCAAAAATGAGATATGTGGAATAATGAAATGAATTGATATTGATAAAAATGAGAAAAAAAATAAGAAAAGTGAGAAAAATGAGAAAGATGTAAAGAATGAGAAAAATGAGAAAAAAAAGTGAAAATAAGGCAATGAGCCTAGTTTGATTATGAGAAATAAAATGAGAAATGAATTGTGAAAGTATTTGATAATGAGATAAATGAATTAATTGTGTGCCTAGTATGTTATTCTATTTTTCAGAGTTCTGGGTTTGGCGGCATGCCTATGAATTGCTGGGCAGGTGAAAAGACCAGATCGTAAGCCGAGCCCAGCTGCTAAATGATAAATATGATGTTTTTGGGGTGAAAAGACTGGGTCGTAAGCCTCAAAAGCCGTAGCAGTCTAGCCGTGTTGAGGACCAAGATACTAGGGCCTAAGGGTCTAGCCGGGTTGAGGTTTAAGAGACTGGGGCTGTTACATTATCCATGGATATATATATTGCCTACGGGCTAGACACATGGTGTCATTATGGATCAAAGCAGTAACTCTAAAATTTGAATAGCATATTAGATCCTTTTTGGGCCCATGCTTGTCTTTGCTTTAATGTGAATTATGAATTGTGATACAATTGAGCAATATAATGTTATGAGTTGTGAGTATGAAATATTTGAAAATTATAAGAAAGTGAAATGATGTGACCTCTATATGCATTGTGCATTGGCATTACTTTACATTTTTATTATTATCAAAGTTTGTACCACTAGGCTTCGGCTTAGCACGATTGTAATTTGTCGCGCAGGTGTCATGGACGTTTTGGTTGAGCTGGAGAGTTTTACTAAACTTGGTCGGGTCTAGGTTTGTATTTATTGAGCTTGAAGAGTTGTTTTGGGTACATCAAGGTCAGAGCCAGTTGCCTGCATGTACATTTTTTATATTATGTATGTTATGATATGTTTTTGAAGCATATATTGTAAATTGTAAAGAATGATTTGAATAATTTTGTTTAAGATGGGATTTTATATATAATGTCGATATATATATACCTATATATAAGTATTTTGAGAAAATATGGAGAAATTGAGAAGTATTGGTGAATTGATTTTATTTGGAGTGTTTGTTTTATGCAGGTTGTATTTTGTTGAATTTTGGAAACGTTCAAATTACAAACAAAACTCTGGCAAATTTTTCCCAGAGATTTTCATGTAAAATATTTATTTTGGATTCCTATAACAAGCAAAGAATATTTATATACTATTTATTTTATATATTAGTATTTGAAATCTTAAAACAAAAATGTAAAATTTTTTATTAAATCGGTCTGTGACATTTTTATACCGTATATGCATATTTTACATATGCTGAAAATATATATTGTACGTATATAGGGTTTAAGGGTGTTACATATATAATGTATAAGGGTATTACATGATTTCCAAGGATGAAGATCCATTTTGAAAGGTGAAGGCCCGATATCTAAGGATGAACATTCATTTTGAGAGTCAAGAACCACAATCCATTGAAGAATGGAATAACTGGCTAGAAGAAAGCCAAAATTCCTAGATGACAAAAGGTTAGTCCAGCTAGAAGAGTTAGAGTCGATCTATTGAATAATGGAGTAAGTGTCTAGAAGAAAGCCATGATAGAAGATCAATAAGCTAGAAGACAGCCAGAACTCTCACGTGACAGAAAGTCACCCAAATCAAATCAAGTTTTGGGTCGAGAATCCAAAATCTAGTTTCAGCTCGAAAACCCAAATCCAGTTTTGGGTCGAGAACCCAAAATCCAGTCCCAGGTCAAGAACCTAAACTAATTCGAGTCTAGAACCCAAAATCATTTTTGAGTTCAGAACTCAATCAAACCTCAAGTCCAAAACCTATCCTTATCCGAAATCAGCTCAAAGTCATGTTGCTTTTTACTCTCTTCTACTGAAGTCTCTAATCGTTTAAGCAAGGGGCAAATTGTAGACCCTTGATTTTGGCTCTAAGCTAGTATGATCCTAATTAAAGAAGGCCTAGTCAAGTTTAGTTCATTCTTAATGGATTAAACCTATTTTAAAGACTTTAATTAGATTGGTTCAATTTTATTAAGCCTAAAATAAGCCAGTCGAACATTGAATGCCCTAAAATGGTTCGATTCATAGTTAGAGTGGTTGGGTTTTGGTTTAAATCGATAGGGTACATGTGCATATCGAATTGGGAGTGTCCAATTCCATATGGACATGGTCCATATCGAATTGGTTGGCTACCAATTAGATATGGACAATTCCATATCAAATTGGTCTTCCAATTCGATATGGAATTGAGTCCATATTGAATTGGTTGGCTACCAATTTGATATGGACCATTCCATATCGAATTAGGAATCATAATTCTTGTAACACCCCTAATTTTTGAAAATTTAATAAAATAAAATTAAAATTAAATTGGATAAATTAAATAAATGATTTAAATGGAAAATGAAAGGATTTTAAGTGATAAAGTAGAAAGTATATTTGAAATAAATAAGACATATATAAGACATATACATATACCTAAGATATACATCATATATATATTGTATAATTGAGTGGATAATGACTTATTATTTATATATAGATAAGGATAAAAGGAAAGAGAAGAGATTTCTTTCTTCTTCTTCTTTGTTCCTTTGAATGTGAGCTAGAGAAAGAGAGAGGAACTATTTTCTTCTTTTGTACATCAAAGATTGAAGGAATTTTAAGGATTCTAGTGGAGCTTTTGAGGATTCTTCATCAATTGCTAAGTTTCTTTATCAATTTGCAAGTTCTTTGGAATTCCATGGAAGAACATGATATGTGGATTTTGGGATTGTGTATTAGCATGTTTTTATAGCTTATTTGGGTGTATATATATTTGTTGTGAGTAGTTAATAATGATTTTAAGGTTGGATTAAAGAAGTGATTAAAATTAAGTTAAGTTTGGAAGTGGTTGTGTTGAATGGTTGAGTGTACGAAATGGAGAAATTTTGCCAGGCACAACCATGGACTCGGCCATGTCATTGGACGTGTCAACAGTGCTGAATTTCAATGTTGATGATATGACTAGTAACACAGCCATGTCTCTGAGCATGTTGTAGCTACTGTAAGGCAAAATAATTAACACATCTATTAACACGCCTGTGTTTTTAGGCGTGTCAAAGTTTCTGTAAGGCAGAATGAATGACATGGACAATGACACGCCCATATCATTGGATATCTCAAAGCTTCTGTAAGAGTGGGTTAATGACACAGTCATTAACATGCCCATGTTGTTGAGCGTGTTACTTGAGAAAATTGTCCAAAATAACTCTTTTCTTTGTCTTTCATTTGTAATTCTTTATTTAAATGGTTTGATGTTGAGCATACCTTAGAATGTGATATTAAATGGTTGTTTATGATCACATTTGGCTTAGGCATTGAGAGAAATTAGTTTATCCAATCCTAGTGTTAAAGGGCAACTTGGAAGAGAAGGTTGGAGGGAGTTTTGAAACTTGTTTTGGAGTGCTTTCTATTGTATGTGCAAACTATTGATAAATGAAATGTGATTGCATTACATTTGGCCTAACACATTTTGGATGAAAAATGTGTTAAGCTACTTATTACATGAATATTATTTTGTGACATCCAAATTGTTAATTATTCATTATAAAAAGCCATTGTTATTGGCTAAATTGAACAAAACATGAATTATGTGCAAAATGTGAAAATGACCCAAAGTGTTTGGGTAATGTGGTTTTATTATGAAATATCCTATGATGTGATGAAATATCGAAATAAAGTGACATTGACATGAATGAGAAAATGGGAAAATGAAAAAGAAAATTGATGATAGAAAATGTGAATTAATTGTGTGCTTAGTATGTTATTCAATTTTTAGAGTTCTGTGTTTGGCGGCATGTCTTTGAGGTTATCTTCAATATTTGCCTTCGGGGCTAGACACTTGGCATCATTGTGATATGTTTTGTCCTTAGTGTTAGCTTTTGAGCATTACTTAATTTGTCTTTGGGGCTAGACACTTGGTGTCATTATGGACTAAAATAGTAACTCTGGGATTTGAATAATGTATTAGTTGTTGGGCTCATGCTTGTGCATGTGTTTGTGAGAATTATTAAATGATGAAAGCATATATCTAAAAGTTAACTTAAATGTCACATTATGAGCATTTTGTATTGGCATTGTTTTTAAGTTTTATTATTATCCAAGTTTGTACCACTAGGCTTTTAGCTTAGCGCGATTGTAACTCATTGCACAGGTGACATGGGTGATCTGGTAGAGCCAGAGAGTTCTACTAGGCCAGGTTGGGTCTAGGTTTGTGTTGGTTGAGCTTGAAGCATTTTTGCTATATCAAGATCAGAGCCATTTTGCCAACATGTATAAATTTTATGTTATTGTACATTTTAATATTATGTATATCATATTATGTTTTAGGAATATGTATATATTATAAATTATAAAGGATGTTTTTTAAAAAAAATGGAGTAGTGTGAGGTATTATGTGTTTTGATATATATATATATAAGTATAAATGATTTGAGGGATGGGAAATAAGAAAATTTTTATTAAATTAGATTGTGACATTCTTATATCATGTACGCGTATTTTACATATACTGGTTGTGTGTATTATATGTATATAGGGTATTAGAGCCCAGGTTTGAAGTTCTTGACCTATGAAGGTTGTTAGAGAGAGAAAATGATGACTTTAAATATGGTTTTCAATTGTGATACATGCTTTGGCACTGGCACTTTATGATTTATGATGTGGCAATTTCTGCTGTATTTGCAGAAATAGGTAACTATGGCATCTCGGATGCTTCAGTCTTGAGAGGGTAGTGCAGAGAGTGTAGCTCCTGATGAGGATAGAGTTAGAGCTGGTGCTGAGTCTGCTGGTGAGGCTTCGCTTCTGTGCCTATTGGACTAGCAGCTGAGGAGATTTCACCGGGCTAGGTATGGCATATGGTGGAGCTGTTGAGGCAGGCTCCAGTTTAGCCGCCGTCACAATTGCATCCGTAGTAGCAATTGCCCATGCAAAAATATGACAAGCTGAGGAAATTTAGAGCCACCGATTTTGTTGGCACGGCAGACACTACTGTAGCAGAGCAGTGGCTGGACAGGGTCCAGAGACTATTTATTTAGGTGCAAGCTAGTCCAGAGGAGAAGTTTGATTATACTAGATAACTTCTATAGGGTGATGCCTATGAATGGTGGAAGATGGTTCCCTATGGTATAGTTGATCCACCAATTTTGACTTATGTCAATTTTCTTTGGGATTTTGAGAAGAAGTATACTCCAAGAGAGTATGAGGATGCTAAGAAGATGGAGTTCCTGAGTTTGAGGCAGTACACCAGGATAGTTACTGAGTATGAGATTGAGTTCATCCGGCTGAGCCAGTATGCTGGAGGAATTATATCATATGAGTTTTATAGATGCCGGAGGTTTGAGGAGGGGTTGAGACCCTCTATCATGTGTTTAGTGGCAAGTTCTCAGTATTAGGATTTTTCTCAGTTGGTTGCAGTTGCTAAGAGTGTAGGGAGGGCACATGGACTTATAGCAGCAGCCAAAGTAGAGGAGAGCAGAGGTAGGAGATGCCAAGGTGAGGCAGGGTCTTCATCATCAAAGAGAGGTCAAGGGGGATATTCTCGAAGATTTAGTAGGAGCCAGGAGTAGTCTGGCAGGTCAGTGCAACAACAAAGGTAGAGACCTGTAGCCTTAGTGGCTAGTGCTCTGACCCTAGTGACTCAGAGGCCTGCTCCACCTACCTGTGTTCATTATGGTAGAGCACATAAAGGTGCCTGTTGGAGGACAAGTGCACCAACAATGTGTTATAGATGTGGATCACCAGATAATTTTCTCAGAGATTATCTAGAGCCACCAAATGATAGATAGACAGATACAATAGTTTCTAGACCTAGTGTAAGAAGGGGTCATGGTGGCAGAGGTTTTGGTAGAGGTAGTCGATCAGGATCTGGTCAAAGAGGAGGTTTTACAGCAGGGTGCAGAGCAGAGGATGTAGAACCATCACAATGGCTTTATGTGATGCAAAGACATCCAGATGCTTCAGCTGGTTTTTACTTTATTTGGTATTTCAGTTCTTGCATTAATAGACCCTGGGTTGACTCATTCATACATTAGCTCATCCATATTGCCTATGAGTGATTTGCATTTTGAGTCCTTACAATTTGTTATTTTGGTTACAATTCCTTTAGAGCATAGTGTAGTGGTTAGCAGGGTACATCGAGATAGTCCAGTTGTTGTTCAGGATGAGGAGTTTCTCAGTGACCTAATTAAGATTCCTTTTAAGGAGTATGAATTGATTCTAGGCATGGATTGATTATCCAGGCATGGAGCTATGGTAGACTATCAGTAGAAATGTGTTACCCTGAGAACACGTGATGGTAGAGATGTAGTGGTATCTAGTGAGCATAAACATCTTTCATCCATGTTTATTTCAGCTGTATCAGCTAGGAGGATGATCCAGAAGGGATGTAAGGCTTATCTTGCTCATGTTATAGATACTAGAGTAGTAGGATCCTAGCTTGACAGTATACCTATAATTGCTGAGTTTTCAGATGTTTTCCCTGATGAGTTTCCAGGGTTGCCTCCTGAGAGAGAGGTGGAGTTTGGTATTGATTTGTTGCCTGGTACCACTCTTATCTCTACTACCCCTTATCGGATGGCACCTGTAGAATTATAGGAGTTTAAGGTGCAGTTGTAAGAGTTGCTTGATAAAGGATTTATTCACCTTAGTGTGTCTCCGTGGGGAGCACCTGTTTTGTTTGTGAAAAAGACAGATGGCACTTTGAGATTATGTGTTGATTACAGGCAATTAAATAAGGTTACCATCAAGAATAAGTATCCATTACCTCAGATAGATGATCTATTTGATCAATGGAAAGGAGCAACAATAATCTCTAAGATTGATTTGAGATCAGGATATCATCAGTTGAGAGTTAAAGAAGTAGATGTACCTAAGACAGCCTTCCATACGAGGTATGGGCATTATGAGTTTCTGGTGATGATCTTCTTATTGACGAATGCACTAACAACATTTATGGATTTGATGAATAGGGCATTTAAACATACTTAGATCTGTTTGTGATGGTCTTTATTGATGATATTCTAATGCATTCGCATAATAAGGAGGATCATGTTAGGCATCTATGGATTGTATTGCAGTCTTTGAGAGAGAAGCAATTTTATGCTAAGTTGTCTAAGTGTGAGTTTTGGCTTGATAAGGTAACTTTTCTCGGTCATGTGGTAATAGTAGAGGGTATTAGACTTGATCCGAGTAAAGTCGAAGCTATCTTGAATTGGAATCCACCTAAGATTGTGACAAAGGTTAGAAATTTTCTGGGTTTTACAGGTTATTATCATTGATTTGTGAAGGTTTTTTATATAGCTACACCACTCATCAAATTACTTCAGAAAGGGGTTATATTTATGTGGGCAGATCGGTGTCAAGCGAGTTTTGAGCAGCTGAGGGAAATATTGACTTGGGCTCCCGTTCTTACCTTACCTATGGAAGATAAACCTTATGTGATATATAGTGATGCATCACCTAGTGGTTTAGGTTGTGTTATGATGCAGGAGGGTAGAGTCATTGCTTATGCATCTCGACAGTTGAAGTCACATGAGCTGAATTACCTGACTCATGAATTAGAATTAACAACCATAGTTTTTGCATTGAAGATTTGGCGACACTACTTGTATGGGGAGAAGTGTTTCATTTATACTGATTATAAGGGTTGAAAGTATCTGGGTATTTAAAAAGAGATAAATCTTTGGCAGAGACGATGGTTAGAGTTAATTAAAGACTATGATTGTTTGATTGATTATCATCTTGGCAAGGCAATGTTATTGCTGATGCCTTGAGTCGAAAGACTTTGGCAGGTTTGACTGCTTATTTACTCTCATTGCTTATTGAGTCAAGAGCATTGCATGCCAGATTTGAGTCTTGTGATGATGGTGCATTGTTAGCTTAATTGCAATTGAGGCCAATGTTGTTAGATTAGGTTAGGGAAGCCTAGTTGGTAGATGAGAAGATCTAGAAGATTGTGTTAGATTGCCAAAAGTAGGAGAGTCGAGATTTTCATATAAGAGATGATGGCAGTCTATGGTATAGAGATAGATTGTGCATTCCTGATAATACAAGATTGAAGAGGATGTTATTAGAGGAAGCACATCGATCAGTTTATGCTATGCACCCTGGTAGTACCAAGATGTATCAAGATTTAAAATAGTATTATTGGTAGTTAGGTATGAAGAGGGACATAACAAAATTTGTATCCAGATGTTTCACTTGCCAAAGGGTGAAAGCTAAGCACTAAATACCTTCCGGATGACTTCAGCCATTATCAATACCAGAGTGAAAAATGGGAGCAATTGACGATTGATTTTGTGACTCGATTGCCTTTGACCCAGAAGAAGCATGATGCAATTTGGGTGATTGTTAATCGGATGATGAAGACATCTCATTTTCTTCCAGTTTGGATGGATTACTCACTTGAGAGGTTAGCTGAGTTGTATATCAATGAGATAGTGAGGTCACATGGAGTCTCATTTTCTTTAGTATAGGACTGAGATCTCCGGTTTACATTAAGATTTTGAAGGAGTTTGTAGGATGCATTGGGTTCTCAATTTCATTTAGTACTGCTTTTCA
The DNA here is from genome assembly GCA_947685225.1 of Garcia nutans. NCBI lineage: Eukaryota > Viridiplantae > Streptophyta > Magnoliopsida > Malpighiales > Euphorbiaceae > Garcia > Garcia nutans. The sequence continues at coordinate 11,011,622 of CANTUV010000039.1, read as the reverse complement.
TCCTCAAACAGATGGGCAGTCAGAGAGACTAATACAGATTCTAGAGGATATGTTGAAGAGTTGTATCTTTGATTTCACAGGAAGCTGGGATAGATTATTGCCACTGATTGAGTTTGCATATAATAACAGTTATCAATCCAATATTGGGATGCCACCTTATGAGGCCTTTTATGGTAGAAAATGCAGAACACCTTTGTGTTGGGATGAGGTTGGAGAAGGTAAAATGGTTGGTCCTGATTTGATTAAGGAAATAAAAGAGAAAGTGAAATTGATTCAGGGTCGTCTGAAAGTAGCTTCAGACCGATAGAAATCTTATACATATTTGAAAAGGAAGGATATAGTGTTTAGTGTGGGAGATAAAGTGTTTCTGAAAGTATCTCCATGGAATAAGATTTTGAGATTCGGTCGCAAAGGGAATTTGAGTCCTCATTTCATAGGACCATATGAGATTATGGAGAGAGTGGGTCCAGTAGCTTATAGGTTGCCTTGCCACTTGAGTTAGACCGGATAGATAATGTCTTCCATGTCTCTATGCTTCGAAGGTACATGTCAGACCCCATATCATATTTTGTCAGTGGAATGCATTGAGGTGAGCCCAGATCTAACTAATAAAGAAGAACCAGTGGCAATTTTAGCATAAGAAGTGAAAGAGTTGAGAAATAAGAAAGTACCACTTGTGAAAGTCCTTTGGAAGAATCATGCCATTGAGGAGGCAACATGAGAGAGTGAGCAGTTGATGTGGAATCAATATCCCCTCCAGAGTTGAAAGCAGGAATTTCGCGGACAAAATTTTCTTAAATGGGAGGGGGAGAATTGTGACACTCCTAATTTTTAAAAATAAAATAAATTAAAATTAAAATTAAATTGGATAAATCAAATAAATTATTTGAATGGAAAATGAAAGGATTTTAAGTGATAAAGTAGAAAGTATATTTGAAAAATATATTTGAAGTAAATAAGACATATACATATACCTAAGATATACATCATTTATATATTGTATAATTGAGTGAATAATGACTTATCATATATATATAGCTAAGGATAAATGGAAAGAGAAGAGATTTCTTTCTTCTTCTTCTTTGTTCCTTTGGACGTGACCTAGAGAGAGAGGAGCTATTGTCACATCCGTCCACCGCATTTATGCATGGCAGGCATGTGCACAGTGAGAGAAGGGGAAAGGAGAAGTAAATTCCTGAAAATGGGCCCAGATAGCTATAGGACCAATGGGACCTAATTGAAAAAAATGCAAAGTTTTGGGGAGGTGACTGTAATTTTCAAAAGTTGTACTGGAGGTTCTTAATAGTGCACATAACAGACTCCAAAAATGGAGAGTAGAGAAAAATTGGGTCGCAATGACGCATAATGGTTTTTCCAGGAAACGCCTCATTAGAGAGAAATGAAGACATGTAGACTAGGGGCATTTTGGTCATTTTAATTAAAATTTATACATGAATCCAAAGTAGGAAATAAACACATGAGTGCATAGAGGACATCGAGGGGTTGAATATGAAACGATCGTCAGTAGAAACGGAGCCCGGGCAAAACCCGAGCAAAGAAAGGACCTAAAGGAATTTTTGTAAAAAGTCAAGGGCTTATTGGTAATTTTTCAAAATGACTTGGAAACCTAAAATAGACTTTAAAAATAGAAAGTAGAGATCGAGAGGATCAAAACCATATGTAGTTTGCCTCGTGAAACTATACGGTTTAAAAGTTACGATCGATTAATCGCTGGAGCGTAAAGTGGGCCCGGTTCCATGTAGGCACCATATGGGTGACATGGAACAAATTGGGGTATCAAATGGGAAAGAGGGACAAGTTGGAGGACTTAATTGGAAAGAAAAATATAAAAATCTTTTGATGGCCAATCATAATTAGCCAGAAGAAAAGAAAAAGGTATGGACAAATGGCCCTAAAGCATTCATCCAACCCAAAAGTGGACATCATTTCCACTATATATTATAGCAAGAGGAACAAAAATTCTCTCCCACAAACCCTCCCAAACCGTCGGCCTCCATAGGAAGAACACCAAAGAATTTCTAATTTTTGTCAAGTTTGATTCAAGTTCAAGGTGAGTTTTAAGGTTTTAAAGCATGTAGAACTCAATTCTAGTATCAATTTTAAGTATTTATATATCTATTGGAAGATTGGAAATTAGGGTTCTTATGGTGAATTTGGAAAAATTTTAAGTAGTGATGATATTGATTAATTAAATGGAAGAATCAAGGTTTCTAAGGTTTAATAAGGTTAGATTAGGATTTAGTTTGAAAAGAAATGGAAGGGTAGTGCATGTTCTAAATTTCTAAGGTTTATGTTTAAGGTTGTGTTCTTGAATTTCTTGAAGGAGAAACAAAGATTAAGGAAGGAGAAGAAGGAAAAGCAAAGGGGAATTAAAAGAACAAGGTTTGGTACTTTACCTTGGAAGAATTAATTTTCCTTTCAATTTCTTACCAAAACTTTATCTATGGAACTTTTGCTATGGATGCATAAATGTGTTGTTTGAGTGTGAATTCAATTTTTGAGTGGTATTTTTAAATCCATATAGTGATTGGGTTGTTTAAATTCAAATGAAATCTAATGTTTCCAATGATTTTGGTAAAATAGTTTATGAACTCCATTTTGTCCAAATTGATTCAAACAATCAAGTTATTTTAAAAGGGAAGTGTCTAAGTCTTCATCACATTATTAGGGAAGCTTTGAAATGGGTTTAAAACAGAAAAATAAACAATTTTGTACCAAATGCAATTGTGGGCCGAATTGGTGTCCCTTTGGGATCCAATTCTGGACCTAACTTTGGGCAGCCAGTTGAGGCAGTAAACGATGGAATTTTTCGACGAAATTTTACATGCAATTAGTCAACATATGAAATAAGTTTTTTGTAAAATTTCAGCCAAAAATAAGATCATTTACCGGGTCAAATGTAAGACTGAAGTGGACTGAAATCTTGACGAAAACCCAGATTTTACTATTCATTTGGTGCTTGCTTTTTGCGTTGCTGATTTTACGCGCCGCGATACTATTCATTTGGTCAATTTGTGACCTTTTGAGGAATGCTTTGAAATGTTTGATATGTTTGTTGTGGATTTTAAATATGTGAAAAAGGGTAATGGTTTGACTAAAGAATGTGGTGCACGGCGTAAATGGCAAAGCGCGACGGGAATTAAAATGATTTCTCGAGTCATTCTAAAATGAAGTTTGAGACTTAAATTGAATCATTTCAACCTTTATGCTTTGCTGGGTAGTAGGGGGTGGTAGATAAGGGTATGGTGCACTATACTAACTTATGCAATACTGCTTGATATTGTGATTGAATTATTATGATCTGAACTCAATGGTGAGGGCCATTGAAGCCAATGGTGAGGGCCATTGGTTATAACCAGGATGGTGAGGGCCATTCCTTTGATATGATAATGGTGGTGAGGGCCACCTATGTTACAGTGGTGAGGGCCACTGCCTTATCGCCATGGTTCCCTATATACCAGTAGAGCCAAAGTCCTGTTTTTTTTTTTTAAACTACGTAATGCAAAATGAGTTTGAATTATGGTTTTTACATTTGTTGAAAGCATATTTACACTGAATGTACAATAACTTCCATTGGTTTAATGTTGGTTGATTTCTGATTTAATTATTTCCTTTTATTTCAAATGCTTTCATGTTTTACTTATATTTTCATCGGTAAAGTACCCACTGAGCGACATTGCTCAGCGAGTTAAGTTTTCCTTGACTCGTAGGTTCGGAGCAGTTGCTAACTCTTGGGAAGCGACGACCAGACCCACAGCATCTCAGGGTAGATCTCTTAGTTTCCATTATGAGTTAGCTAGTTGTGGCATGTATATGTATAAATAAAATTGGGAATTACTATGTTATACTGTACGTTAGTAGTATGTAATAATAATAAACCTCTACTTTATTTTTTATTAGAAGTGTGAACTCTTCTTGCAGGTTTGTAGTTGTGGTTATAAGGTGGATTCATTTGGGAGTGTATTGAAACTGATTGTATTCACATTGGTTTGTGTAAAAATGTTTTAAAAAATCAGAAAAACCAGTTTTGTCAACACTTGGGACCCAATTTCTAGGCGAACCTCTGGCAAAATTTCTGTAAAAATCGAAACTAAAATTTGACTAAGTAGAATTGGTAGCAACATTAGGTTAGTGTGGCGCCTCTACTCGACTTACACATGTAGGCCGGGAAGGGGTGTTACAATTTTGGTATCAGAGCTCCAGTTTAGCCGATTCTGGGTAGTTAGTTGAACTGAACCTTAAATGTATGACACATAGGGTTAGGTTAGGGGTTCTAATTATGTAACTATACATGTGTGTAGTATTATTTGTTATGTTATTCTAATTATAACAAGATTAATTATGGGTGATTGAAACGATGAGATGAGGGAGGTGAGGATGGAAGTAGAGAGGCTAAAGCAGATAGTGCAGGAGCAAGATGATACCATAGAAATTCTGGCAGATCGAAGTATATAGGATCGTGAAGACCTGAGATTAAAACATGAGATGATTACCTCCTTGATAAGAGACGTGCAGATGTTAAAGGAGGACAGGCTTAGTTATAGAGTGGAGTTTGATAGTGCCTGTAGGAGCCTCGGGGTAGCACATAGAGAGATCCGTGCTTTGCAGGAGAGGGTCCAGGAGCTAGGCCAACACTTACCTGGTGAAGCATCGCATGACCCAGAGTTTGATCCTGAGATAGAAGAGTATTTGTCTGACAGTGCCACCTCACCAAGGGCACCTACTCATTGAGCTTCGAGATGTGTTGCTTTTTGGAGGTTCTTTTGGTTATGTACATATGTGACATCGGGGTATTGTGTAAATATTGTATGGTAATATGACATGATGATATAGTAGTAAGGAGTCCTAAATTTTGGAATGTACATAAGGGCTTCCTAGTAATGTAAATACTTTTGCTTGGAAATAAATAAAAGCTGTGTTGTATATGTGTTATTTAAGAGTTTTATCTTTATATACATGCCACCTAGGGTAATATGGTGCTATTGGTCTGGGTCGTTATTGATGATGGGATTGTATACGTTTTGCTCTGTTCTTTAGATGTCGCGAGTAGCGCAGCGTGATATAGAGGAGGAGGTCGAGTCTCAGGCCTTCCGAACTGTAGAAACGCATGTATCAGAGATACCTGCATCTGAGCAGCCACCAGCTGCTACTCCTATTCCCAACGAAATGTTGCAACAAATGGCTACCGTATTACGGCAGATAGCCGGCGCCACCCCGGCACCACCACTAGTGCCAACACCCATACCAGTACCTGCTATAGGAGGGGAAAGGAAACCCCCAATCGAAAAGATAAGAAAGTACAGGGCGAAGGAGTTTAGGGCCCGAAGGGACCATGATTCTTCTACAGCCGAGTATGCGCTGGAAGGAATGGTATGAGTCTTAGATCAGTTGCAGTGTACTCTAGAGGAGCGAGTTGTGTGCGCTACTTCCTTGTTAGTGAAAGAAGCGTATGTTTGGTGGGACACAGTTCAACAACGAGTTCCATCAGAGCAGAGGACATGGGACTTCTTTATGAGAGAATTTAAGAGGAAGTTTATTTTTGAAACATATCTCGACACTAGGAGGAAAGAGTTTCTACACTTGAAGCAGAGGTGAATGACAGTGACAGAGTACGAAAGGGAATTCACCAGATTAAGCAGGTATGCTAAGAAAGCGATAGAAGATGAGGAAGATCGATGTAAACAATTCTTAGACGGATTGAATAATGAGATTAAGGTGCAGCTGATTGCTGCTCATATTAGGGAATTTTCTGTGTTAGTCATCCAAGCTATTTAAGTGGAGCAGTGTCAGTCTGATGAGCAAAATAGAAGACAAAAAATGAAATAGAAGAGAGGTACCCAAAACTATTCAGGAAACTACTAATCATCAAGGAAGCAATTCCAAGGCAGTGGTTCCACAGGAGGCGGTCAACGCGGGGGTTACAGTCAGGGATCAAATCGCAGTGGCCCAAATCAAGCCACCTCAGTCGCTAGTATCGGACGATCCGGAAGAGGGCAAGGAAGAGGATTTAACCAAAGCGGAGGTAACTTTTCTACCGGTCCGAGAGGTAATGAAGGCGAAAAATACTAATCCACGCTGTGATCAATGCGGACGCCGCCACATTGGAGAATGTTGGGGTCAGACATTTGCATGTTACATATGTGGATCTCTAGATCACCTTATGCGAGAGTGTCCCCAGTGAATGCAGAATCTACCTAGGGAGACTGAGGGATCGCAAGCCGTAGCAGGGCGAGGCCGAGGCAGAGATAGGGGAAAAAATTCATCACGTGTGTAGTCTGAGACGGTGAATCGATCAGAAGCGAGGGCTCCTGCTAGAATGTATGCCATGAGGGGGCGAGAAGATGAAAAAGTGCTAGACGTGATTGCAGGTCAGTTGTCTATGTTTGGAGTTTCGCTTTACATTTTAATAGATCCGGGTTCTTCACACTCATATATATGCACGAAAAATGAAAAACTTGGGAACTTAAAGGTAGAACTAGAGGAAGAGGGAATATTAGTTACTAGCCCATTAGGGAGTGAGGTGATTATGAGGAAGGTAGTGAAAGATTTCCCCGTGGAGATACACGGACGTATCTTTTGGGGAGACTTATTTGAACTACCATTTCAAGAATTTGACGCTATCCTTGGGATGGATTGGTTGGCCAAACACGATGCACTGGTTGACTGTAAACGGAAGAGAGTTACTCTGCACACGTGAGACGGCGACGAAGTGACCTTAGTGGGAAAGAGGAAGGACTATCTAACTAACATCATTTTCACTATGACAGCTAAGAGGTTAGTGCAAAAAGGCTGCGAGGCATACCTGTTATACGCGTTAGAAGCGAAAGAAGAGGCACCGAAGCTACAAGATATACCTACTGTTTGCAATTTCCCCGAAGTATTTCCTAACGATTTACCCGGATTACCACCTAAACGAGAGGTGGAATTCACCATAGACATGTACCCGGGAGCTACACCAGTATCTATCGCACCTTACCGAATGGCACCAGCGGAGCTAAAAGAACTAAAGGTACAGCTACAGGAACTTTTAGACAAGGGGTTCATTAAGCCAAGCGTGTCACCATGGGGAGCGCCAGTATTGTTCATGAAAAAGAAAGACGAATCCCTAAGGTTGTGTGTGGATTACCGTCAACTCAATAAGCTGACCATCAAGAACAAGTATCTACTACCTCGCATAGACGATTTGTTTGATCAACTCAAAGGTGCTAGAGTCTTTTCAAAAATCAATCTACGATCTGGTTATCATCAATTGGGGATCAAAGACGAAGACATACCAAAAACCTCATTCAGAACTTGCTATGGACATTATGAATTCATTGTTATGCCTTTCGGATTAACGAACGCACCTGCAGTATTCATGGATCTGATGAACAAAATCTTCCACCCGTATTTTGATCAGTTCATGGTTGTATTCATTGACGACATATTGGTGTATTCAAAGAATCGAGAGGACCATGATCGCCACCTTAGGATCGTTTTGCAAACCCTGCGAGAGAAGCAGTTATACGCTAAATTCAACAAATGCAAATTTTGGTTGGAAGAAGTAGCCTTCTTGGGACATATTGTATCGGCGAAAGGAATAAGGGTCGATCCCAAGAAAGTAGAAGCAGTATTGGAATGGAAGCCACCTAAGACAGTAACGGAAGTCCGTAGTTTCTTGGGGTTAGTAGGATATTATCAGAGATTCATCAAAGGGTTTTCCATGATCGCCACACCTATGACCAAGTTACTTCAGAAGAATGCTAAATTCCAATGGACTGACACTTGCCAACAGAGTTTTGAAAGGCTGAAGCAAAAGCTTACTGAAGCGCCCATTCTTATACAACCCGAATCAAGAAAAGATTTTTGATCTATAGTGATGCATCCCACATCGGGTTAGGTTAAGTATTGATGCAGGAGGGCAAAGTCATTGCGTATGTTTCTCGACAGCTCAAGCCACACGAAAAGAATTATCCCACGCATGACTTAGAACTAGCAGCGATTGTTTTGGCTTTCAAGATGTGGAGGCACTACCTATACGAGGAAAAGTGTTACATTTATACGGATCATCAAAGCCTAAAGTATCTTCCCACGCAGAAAGATTTAAACCTGCGACAGTGAAAATGGATGCAATTATTAGCCAACTACGACTATATGATTACCTATCACCCGGGCAAAGCGAATGTCGTAACAGATGCACTTAGTAGGAAGTCAATGCAAGCGCTATGTGCTATGAGGATAGAATTAGAGCCCACGGAAGATGGAGCTATCTTTGCAGAAATGCACGTGCGACCTACCTTACATCAACAAATACGTAAGGCTCAGAAGGAAGATGAACAAGTGAAGAAGTGGAGTCAACAGGCGCAGGAGAATTCATCAGGAGATTATCAAATTCGTCCAGATGGTATCCTATACTACAAGAAGAGAATGGTGGTACCTAAGTCCGAGGAACTGAAGAAATAGATTACGCAAGAAGCTCATAACAGTCCTTACAGAATGCATGTGGGAGCAACAAAAATGTTCGGGACTTGAAGGAGTATTATTGGTGGCCAGGAATAAAAAGAGACACCGTGGATCACGTGACGAAGTGTCTGACCTGTTAGCAAGTGAAAGCGGAACATCAACTACCCTCAGGACTACTACAACCTATTACGATTCCAACCTGGAAATGGGACCGTATTACCATGGATTTTTTCACAGGATTGCCTATGACTAGGGACAAACATGACGCGATCTGGGTAATCGTGGATCAGTTTACTAAATTCGGTCATTTCTTACTAGTACGTGTGGATTACTCGCTAGACAAGTTGGCAGACTTGTGCATCAAAGAGATCATACGTCTCCATGGAGTTCCAACTTCAATCATATCAGATCGAGATCCATGCTTTAAATCAAATTTTTGGTAGAAGTTCTAAACAGCCCTTGGGGCTCGAACGTACCACAGTACAGCATTCCATCCCCAGACAGATGGACAGTTGGAAAGAGTGATTCAAGTTTTGGAAGATATGCTGAGGGCGTGCGTTTTAGAATTTAAAGGCAGCTGGGGCAAACATCTGAGCTTAATGGAATTCGTGTACAACAACAGCAATCAATCCAACATACAAATGGCTCCTTACGAAGCTCCGTACGGTCAAAAATTTAGAACTCCAGTTTGTTGGACAGAATTGAGCGAGGAAAAGATGTTGGGGCCAGACATAGTTAAGGAAACTGAGGAAAAGGTAGAGATCATTCGAGACCGATTAAAAGTATCTGCGGACAGGCAAAAATCATACGCAGACCTAAAAAGGAAAGACATACAGTTCGAGGTCGGTGATAGAGTATTCCTCAAAGTCTCTCCTTGGAAGAAGGTGTTAAGATTTAAACAGAAAGGCAAGCTAAGCCCTAGATTCATTGGACCATATGACATCATCAAACGGGTAGGTCCGGTAGCTTACCAGTTGGCGTTACCACCCGAATTAAGTAAAATACATGATGTTTTCCACGTTTCAATGCTAAGGAGGTATCCTTCAGATCCAACCCACGTCATACAAGCTCAAGACATCGAGATTCAGCCCGACCTGAAATACGAGGAAGAGTCGATAGAAATCTTAGCACGGGAAATCAAAGAGTTGCGGAATAAGAAGATCCCATTGGTCAAAGTGCTTTGGAGGAATAACAAAGTAGAAGAAGCCACATGGGAACGCGAAGAAACTATGAGGAAGCAGTACCCATATTTATTTTCACCTGATGGGCTTCGGGACGAAGCCTAAATTAACGAGGGAGGAACTGTCACATCCGTCCACCGCATTTATGCATGGCAGGCACGTGCACAGTGAGAGAAGGGGAAAGGAGAAGTAAATTCCTGAAAACGGGCCCAGATAAGGCTATAGGACCAATGGGACCTAATTGAAAAAAATGCAAAGTTTTGGGGAGGTGACTGTAATTTCCAAAAGTTGTACTAGAGGTTCTTAATAGTGCACATAACAGACTCCAAAAATGAAGAGTAGAGAAAAATTGGGTCGCAACGACGCGTAACGGTTTTTCCAGGAAACACCTCGTTAGAGAGAAACGAAGACATGTAGACTAGGGGCATTTTGGTCATTTTAATTAAAATTTATACATGAATCCAAATTAGGAAATAAACACATGAGTGCGTAGAGGACGTCGAGGGGTTGAATATGAAATGATCGTCAGTAGAAACGGAGCCCGGGCAAAACCCGAGCAAAGAAAGGATCTAAAGGGAATTTTGTAAAAAGTCAAGGGCTTATTGGTAATTTTTCAAAATGACTTGGAAACCTAAAATAGACTTTAAAAATAGAAAGTAGAGATCGAGAGGATCAAAACCATATGTAGTTTGCCTCGTGAAACTGTACGGTTTAAAAGTTACGACCAATTAATCACCGGAGCGTAAAGTGGGCCCGGTTCCATGTAGGCATCATATGGGTGATATGGAACAAATTGGGGTATCAAATGGGAAGAGGGACATGTTGGAGGACTTAATTAGAAAGAAAAATATAAAAATCTTTTGATGGCCAATCATAATTAGCTATTTAGCATTATTAAAAGAAGAAAAGAAAAAGGTTTGGAGACAAATGGCCCTAAAGCATTCATCCAACCCAAAAGTGGACATCATTTCCACTATATATTATAGCAAGAGGAACAAAAATTCTCTCCCACAAACCCTCCCAAACCGTCGGCCTCCATAGTAAGAACACCAAAGAATTTCTAATTTTTGTCAAGTTTGATTCAAGTTCAAGGTGAGTTTTAAGGTTTTAAAGCATGTAGAATTCAATTCTAGTATCAATTTTAAGTATTTATATATCTATTGGAAGATTGGAAATTAGGGTTCTTATGTTGAATTTGGAAAAATTTTAAGTAGTGATGATATGATTAATAAAATGGAAGAATCAAGGTTTCTAAGGTTTAATAAGGTTAGATTAGGATTTATTTTGAAAAGAAATGGAAGGGTAGTGCATGTTCTAAATTTCTAAGGTTTATGTTTAAGGTTGTGTTCTTGAATTTCTTGAAGGAGAAACAAAGGTTAAGGAAGGAGAAGAAGAAAAAGCAAAGGGGAATTAAAAGAACAAGGTTTGGTACTTTACCTTGGAAGAATTAGTTTTCCTTTCAATTTCTTACCAAAACTTTATCTATGGAACTTTTGCTATGGATGCATAAATGTGTTGTTTGAGTTTGAATTCAATTGTTGAGTGGTATTTTTAAATCCATATAGTGATTGGGTTATTTAAATTCAAATGAAATCTAATGTTTCCAATGATTTTGGTAAAATAGTTTATGAACTCCATTTAGTCCAAATTGATTCAAACAATCAAGTTATTTTCAAAGGGAAGTGTCTAAGTCTTCATCACATTATTAGGGAAGCTTTGAAATGGGTTTAAAACAGAAAAATGAACAATTTTGTACCAAATGCAAGTGTGGGCCGAATTGGTGTCCTTTGGGATCCAATTCTGGACCTAATTTGTGGCAGCCAGTTGAGGCAGCAAACGATGGAATTTTTCGATGAAATTTTACATGCAATTAGTCAACATATGAAATAAGTTTTCTGTAAAATTTCAGCTAAAAATAAGATCATTTACCTGGTCAAATGTAAGACTGAAGTGGACTGAAATCTTGATGAAAACCCAGATTTTACTATTCATTTGGCACTTTTGCGTTGCCGATTTTACGCGCCGCGACACTATTGATTTGGTCAATTTGTGACCTTTTGAGGAATTCTTTGAAATGTTTGATATGTTTATTGTGGATGTTAAATATGTGAAAAAGGGTAATGGTTTGAGTAAAGAATGTGGTGCGCAGCGTAAATGGCAAAGCGCGACGAGAATTAAAATGATTTCTCGAGTCATTCTAAAATGAATTTTGAGACTTAAATTGAATCATTTCAACCTTTATGCTCTGCTAGGTAGTAGGTGGTGGTAGATAAGGGTATGGTGCACTATACTAACTTATGCAGTACTGCTTGATATTTTGATTGAATTATTATGATCTGAACTCAATGGTGAGGGCAATTGGTTATAACCAGGATGGTGAGGGCCATTCCTGTAATATGATAATGGTGGTGAGGGCCACCTATGTTACAGTGGTAAGGGCCACTGCCTTATCGCCATGGTTTCCTATATACCAGTAGAGCCAAAGTCCTGTTTTTTTTTTAAACTACGTAATGCAAAATGAGTTTGAATTATGGTTTTTACATTTGTTGAAAGCATATTTACACTAAATGTACAATAACTTCCATTGGTTTAATGTTGGTTGATTTCTGATTTAATTATTTCCTTTTATTTCAAATGCTTTCATGTTTTACTTATATTTTCATCAGTAAAGTATCCACTGAGCGACATTGCTCAGCGAGTTAAGTTTTCCTTGACTCGTAGGTTCGGAGCAGTAGCTAACTCTTGGGAAGCGACGACCAGACCCATAGCATCTCAGGGTAGATCTCTTAGTTTTCATTATGAGTTAGCTAGTTGTGGCATGTATATGTATAAATAAAATTGGGAATTACTATGTTATACTGTACGTTAGTAGTATGTAATAATAATAAACCTCTACTTTATTTTTTATTAGAAGTGTGAACTCTTCTTGCAGGTTTGTAGTTGAGGTTATAAGGTGGATTCATTTGGGAGTGTATTGAAATTGATTGTATTCACATTGGTTTGTGTAAAACTATTTTCAAAAATCAGAAAAACCAGTTTTGTTGACACTTAGGACCCAATTTCTAGGCGAACCTCTGGCAAAATTTCTGTAAAAACCGGAACTAAAATTTGACTAAGTAGAATTGGTAGCAACATTAGGTTAGTGTGGCGCCTCTACTCGACTTACACATGTAGGCCGGGAAGGGGTGTTACAGCTATTTTCTTCTCCCATGCATCAAAGATTGAAGGAATTTCAAGGATTCAAGTGGAGTTTTTGAGGATTCATCATCAATTGGTAAGTTTATTTATCAATTTTACAAGTTCTTTGGAATTCCATGGAAGAACATGACATGTGGATTTTGGGATTATGTATTAGAATGTTTTTATAGCTTATTTGGCTGTGTATGAAGTTGTTGTGAGTAGTTTATAATGATTTTAAGATTCGATTGAAGAAGTGATTAAAATTAAGTTGAGTTTGAAAGTGGTTGTGTTGAATGGTTGAGTGTACAAAATGCAAAAATTTTGCCTGAAATGGCCATGTCATTGGTCGTGTCAATGGTGCTGAGTTTCAATATTGATGACACGACCAGTAACACAGCCAAGTCTCTGAGTGTGTTGTAGCTACTGTAAGGCAAAATAATTAATACGGCCATTAACACGCCCGTGTTGTTGGACATGTCAAAATTTCTGTGAGTCACAATGAATGACACAGGAAGTGACATGCCCATGTTATTATACGTGTCAAAGCTTCTGTAAGAGTGGGTTAATGACATGGTCATTAACACACCCGTGTTGTTGAGCGTGTTACTTGAGGAAATTGTCCAAAATAACTCTTTTCCTTGTCTTTCATTTGTAATTCCTAATTAATTGGTTTGATGTTGAGAATGCTTTAGAATTTGATATTAAAATTTTGTTTATAATCACATTTGGCTTAGGCATTGAGACCCTTAATTTTTGACCTAGTCTGGTCCGTATTTTTTATAAATCGAATGTGATTACATTACATCTGGCCTAACACATTGTAGACCCTTTATTTTTGAACTAGTCTGGTCCGTATTTTTTATAGTCCAAAATAATTTTTGTGGTATTTTAATCTTTATTTTAGTTAAAAATGGTGAAGTGAATAATAATAATAATAATAAACAATAATAAATAAATAAATAAAAATAAAAATCGACGACGGAAAAATTGGAGACGAAAAAATTCGTCGCCGAAAAGTTTGGACTAAATTGCCTTGGGCCATTTCACCCGCAGGAAAATGCTGTGGGCGAAGTGGCCTTTGGCCGTCCAGCTCTCAAATTTCCACGACAATCCTTCGCAGCAGCCCGCAGCAATTTTTTTCGACAACAAAATTTTTTCGACGCAAATTTTTTCGAAACCAAATTCTATTTCGTTTCGGTTTTCTTTACCTAATTAATGATAGTTTCCGTAAACAATTTGAATTAATCATATAAATTTCCTATAAATAAGACCAAAAAAACACAGAAAAAAGAGGGAAGAACAACGGGGGAAAAGTTTGGAGGAAAAAACTTTAAAAGGAGATTGGACTTTAAAAATTTTTTTTGGCAGTGAAAACAATCGAACTTTTGAGAGAAGAATAAGGAAGCAAGCAATCAATCCATCAAAGGCAGCCATCTTGCCTTTGTCCTTGTTCATTGAAGAAGCAATTTTTGGTGAAACCAACAAACGAAGGTTTGAATATCTAATCTTTTTTTCTTTACAGTTGCTTCAATCATTGTTTCTTTTGATTTAAAAAAAACCTTAATTCGTTTCTTTGTTTTCCAAAAATCTTAAAACTATTTTTATGTTTCTTCTAAAACCTTAAAACCCTAAATTGAATCCTTTTATTTCCAAAAAACCTAAAAAATATATTTTCTATTTCTATAAACCTTAAATAATTTTGTTTATTTCCAAGAAGCTTTTAAAAACTCTAAATTAGTTTTCTTCTAAATCTTTTCCAAAACTCCAAATGTTTTGTTAAATATCCAAACTCAAAACTCACCTTACAGCTTCTAAAATCACATAAAGCTTTATAAAACTATAAACTATTTTCTCAAATTCTAAAATAAAATACATCCTTCGAAACACTAAAAACCCTAATTCAACTTTAAAACTAAAAACAGTAAACCCTAAACTAGTTAATCTAAACCCTAAAGTTCTCTTAAACCCTAATTCCCCTAAAATTGTAAACCATTTTTCTAAACCCTAATCTTTAAAACCCTTAAAACCTTATAAATTTAAATATTAAAATTCAACAGAGTAAGCCTAAAAAAAACAATCCAGTAGTTAATAATCATAAACCTACTGTTTTATATCCAAACCCTAATTTCATGATTTTACCCCTCAAACGCTAATTTTATTAATCAAAGAACCTTATCAATCTCTTAAATTATAAGACCTTAATCTATTTCAATTCCCTTAAAACCTACAATAGCCTAGACCAATAAATTCCAAAACCCTAAATATTAATTAAAGAACTTTAAATGAGAAATAGTAACCCTAATTTGTATCTTGACTTACTTTATTTTTATATTTAATTATGTATTTTATTATATGCTTTGATTTATTTAAGTTTAATGCTTGGTTTATTTAAATTATCATGGATGAATGTTTATATTTTGATTGGTGTTTAATATCTTTGATGAATGATTTATTTATTATGAATGGTTATTTACTTTTATCGATTTATTTTTTATTTCCAAATATTGTAAGATTTATGTTTCCACTTTGTGGGTATCTCATTAGTTAAATATCATGTAATTTAAATTTCTTTTATATTTTAGACCAATGTAAAGGACATGTTTCTACCTCATGGTGGGTGTCCTATTTAACTTAGACATGGATGATGTAAGGGCATGTTTCCATCTTCGGATGGATGTCCATTTATTTGTTTTGCTTGGACATTGCTTTGATTTTAATATAACGATGCTTTATTTCAATTATTATGTGTAATATGGATAATATTGTTATACTTAAGAATTCTATAATATTAAGACCTATAAAGGAGGCCGGTTCAAATGAACCGGGTGTTGTGGGGGTGCTGGGCCATTTCTCACCTTCCCCACATGTACCCAACTTTTTGAACCCATTAGGGGGTTGGGAATTCCTTAGGAATCAATTTATCCACCCCTTTCTTTTTCTCAGCCTGTAACACCCCCACACCCAATACATACACACTACATACATCACAATGTAGTGTACATGTATCGAAAATAGGAATGCCACGTATTTTTATTAACATTCAAAAAATTTTAAATGATATTATAAGCTTTCATTATACATTAGAGAAAAATAAGTAATTACTTGTAATATAAAACAAAATAGATATAAATACATTTACTTAATACGCAGCGGAATTTATAAAATATTTACATTATACACAATACTTTACAAAACATAAAGAATTTATACATGATTGGCAGCTCTTCTCTGATCTTTAAATTCCCAAAATCAACTCTTCACTGTCTACTCTCACTCGGTCTCGAAGAACTCTCGGGTTCAACTCGGCTACCTGCGCGATTAAACACTATCGCGCTAAGCCAACGGCTTAGTAAGACAAATCATGCTTTAATGCAATGCAATGTCATACATATTATTCACAAAAACAAAACCGTAGGTGAAAAGCTAATAACATACCTTTACATTTAATATTCACATATATATATACATACCACATTTCAACAATCTTCCATATATCTCATTAGTCAATCATTTTACCATTCATGAATCACATTAAACAAAGACAAGCATTGGGCCCAAGACACACTAATATGTCATTCAATTTCCAGAGTTAATGTTTTGGTTTTATTATCACATTTATCAATATCATATACCCAACTAGGCTTCAAGGATTAGGTTCAACCAAGCTTCAAGGGGAGCAAAGCATGCTAAGCTTCAACCCAACTTGGCTTCAAGAACCAACCCAACCTAGCTTCAAGGGTTGTAACATCTCAATTAGGCTTCAAGGATTAAATCCAACCTAACTTCAAGAGATTGTTACTATCATTAGGCATGCCACCAATAACATACTCTGAAAATGGAATAACACATTAGCCACACAATTCATTTATTATTTAGTTATCATTTCCATTCTCAATTCTCATCAACATTTAGGCAAACATACCTTATTTCTTTCAATTGCATCATTATAGCCAATCACAATGGCTTTATAGCATTTCATATCTCAATTCATATTGTGCATATAGCATTATTGGTATCACATTTCAAAGTACATTATTCATAATACACATCACCATTCACAAGCCTCACAATACACAATACATAACCTTGTTCATGTAATATCATATGCATTATCAATTCCATATCATCTCACATTTCATGATTCAACAATGATGTTAGACAAATGATCTCTATTTTGATCCTTGACAATTCAAATGGATGATCTATTTAACATGTATTTGAGAATCTTGTTGTAGGATTATATTGCTTCCAATAAAGTGAACAGAACCTTTCTAGCGATCGTGCCTCACCTGAGTACGACCGCCCCATACAATCACAAGATGAAACCTTATTACAGTAGGTTTCGCGGTCAGAAGCCCGACCTAAGTCGCGACCGCACTTCACAATCAAAAGATGAAACATTATTACAGTAGGTTTCGCGGCCAGAAGCCCGACCTAAGTTGCGACCGCACTTGAATAATAGCGACCGTCCCAAATTACGTGTCTCTCATGCATAAACCCTAAATGTTGCCAAATTTCTTTTGGTTAACTTAAAACACATTGTACACAACATAACCTCATTCAAATGGACATAATCAACATCATTAGCAATTATTTTACATGCTCATCACCATATTTTCATCACCAACATTCATTAACAATACATTTGATACCTTATCACATTTACAAACAAAAGTGTTTTAAGATTAAACAATATATGCATGTTTGTAACCATATAGTTTGTACTTACCTTTAGCACCAATTATACAACTCTAAACACTTTCTTTTCTCCAAGAATTCTTCACTTCTCAAATTAGAGTAAATCACTTTCTTCCAAAACCTAATCCAAAATAACACAATATAATTTATCACTTACCATTTCCAAAACCCTAAACCAACATCACTCTTAAATTATCATCTTCAAATCCAAAATCAACACCACAACCAATTAAATCCAACATATAACAATCAACACAACCCCACTTTAAAATCCACAATCAACTCACAAACAACTTAAATAACTTAAAAGAATCAAGAGAAACTTACCAAATATAGTGAATCTTCTTGGATTTCCACTTAACCACTTAAAACTTCTTCAATTTGAGCTTCAAATATCATCAAACCTTTGCTTTCTCTCTTGTTCTTTAGGTTGGCCGGCCACACGTGAAAAGAAGAAAAGAAATTGATAAAAATAAAAGTCAAACTCTCTTTTAATCTCCACCACACAAATTCAAAAGAAGAATTACCAAAATGCCCTCTTTAACATAGTTAAACTTCTTTTCATTATGCATGCCCTTTATAGTAATTTCAATAACAACCAAAAATATCTTCTTCCACTTAACCATCACCTTGACTCTTCATTTGACCAATATATATGTTATATATATCATCATATACACAACATATAAACTTGTCTCTAAACCCTATTTCTTCCCAAAACACATATACATATACTTTTCTTTTCTCAATTTAAACCAACAACAACAACAACAACAACAACAACAACATACGAAACTTCTAGAGCATATATGAGGATATTACAATTCTCCCCCTCTAAAAAGAAAATTTCATCCTCGAAATTACCTGATATCAAAGCTGAAACAACTGAGGATATTGCTCTCGCATGGATTGTTCACTTTCCCAAGTTGCCTCTTCCTTTCCATGATTCTTCCATAGAACTTTCACCAATGGCACACTCTTGTTTCTCAACTCTTTTACTTCACGTGCCAAAATAGCAACTGGTTCCTCTTCAAACGTCAAATCTTGATTCACCTCGATAGATTCAATCGGCAACACATGAGATGGATCCGATCTGTATCTCCTCAACATAGAAACATGAAATACATTATGAATACGATCCAACTCAGGTGGCAAAGCGAGTCGATAAGCAACTGGCCCAACTCTTTCCAAAACTTCATACAGTCCAATGAAACGAGGACTCAATTTCCCTTCCCGACCGAACCTCAATATCTTCTTCCAAGGAGACACTTTCAAAAATACCTTATCTCCAACATCAAACTCTATGTCTCTCCTTTCAGATCTGCATAAGACTTCTGTCGATCTGAAGCTGCTTTCAATCTATCTCGAATCATTTTCACTTTCTCTTCAGTTTCTTGAATCAAATCAGGCCCAATTAACTTACCTTCACCAATCTCATTCCAACACAAAGGTGTCCGACACCGTCTACCATACAGTGCTTCGAATGGTGCCATACCAATGCTAGATTGGTGACTGTTATTGTATGCAAACTCCACAAGAGGTAAAAATCTATCCCAACTTCCAGAGAAATCAATGACACAGCTTCTCAACATATCTTCAATAATCTGTATCACTCTCTCAGACTGCCCATCTGTCTGCGGATGAAAAGCAGTACTGAAGTGCAGTCGAGAACCCAAAGCACTATGCAAACTCTTCCAAAATCTTGAAGTAAACCTGGGATCTCGATCAGACACTAAAGAAGTTGGAACACCATGCAACTTCACAATCTCATGGATATACAGCTCAGCCAATCTCTCCAAAGAGTAATCCATCCGAACCGGAAGGAAATGAGCTGTCTTAGTCAATCTATCCACAATCACCCATATAGCATCATGCTTCCTTTGTGTCAATGGCAAACCAGACACTAAATCCATCGTCACTCTATCCCACTTCCATTCTGGTACTGATAATGGTTGAAGCAACCCGGTTGGAACTTGATGCTCTGCTTTTACCTTCTGACATGTGAGACATTTGGACACAAAATCTGCAATGTCTCTCTTCATACCGGACCACCAATAATGCTGCCTCAAATCATGATACATCTTGGTATTGCCCGGATGCATAGCAAACACTGACTGATGTGCTTCTTCTAAAATGACTCTTTTCAAATTAGCATCATCCGGTACACACAATCTGTTCTTAAACCAGAGACTCCCATCACCTTTCACAACAAAATCTCTAGTCTTCCCATTCTTGCAATCTGAAATAATCTTTTGAATCTTCTCATCAGCCAACTGAGCCTCTTTGATCTGATCCAATAAAATTGGTTTCAATTGCAACTGTGCCAACAATGCACCATCATCACAAGATACAAAACTGGCATGCAATGCTCTCAACTCAACAAGCAACGAGAGCGAATAAACAATTAAACCAGCTAAAGACTTCCGACTCAAGGCATCGGCAACAACATTTGCTTTACCTGGATGATAATCAATCAAATAGTCATAGTCTTCAATCAATTCCAACCATCTCCTCTGCCGAAGATTAAGCTCTTTCTGAACCCCCAAATATTTCAAACTTTTGTGATCAGTGTAGATGAAACATTTCTCCCCAAACAAATAGTGTCGCCAAATCTTCAATGCAAACACAATGGCTGCTAGCTCTAAATCATGGGTCGGATAATTAAGCTCATGCGGCTTCAACTGTCGAGAAGCATAAGCTATCACTCTACCTTCTTGCATCAGAACACACCCCAAACCACTATGTGAAGCATCACTGTAAATCACATATGGTTTGCCTTCCACAGGTAAAGTAAGAACAGGCGCTTGAGTCAACATTTCTCTCAACTGCTCAAAGCTAGCCTGACACTGATCTTGTCCACACAAATCTCACTCCCTTACGAAGCAATCTGGTGAGTGGAGTAGCTATCAAAGAAAACCCTTTCACAAACCATCGGTAATAGCCTGCCAAACCCAGAAAACTTCTAACTTCAGTCAGAGACTTGGGTGGAATCCAATTCAGAATAGCTTCAGCTTTACTCGGATCAACTCTAATACCTTCTGCTGAAACTATATGACCAAGAAAAGCTACTTGGTCCAACCAGAACTCACACTTTGACAATTTGGCAAACAACTGCTTCTCTCTCAAAATCTGCAACACAATCCGTAGATGCTTGTCATGCTCTACCTCATTATGCGAATACACCAGAATATCATCTATAAACACTACCACAAACTGATCCAAATAGGGCCTGAACACCCTATTCATCAAGTCCATAAAAGCTGCAGGTGAATTCGTCAAACCAAAAGGCATAACTAGAAACTCATAATGCCCATACCTGGTCTGAAAGGCTGTCTTAAGAACATCCTCAGCTCTGACTCTCAACTGATGGTACCCTGATCTCAAATCAATTTTAGAAAACATAGCTGCACCCTTCAATTGATCAAAGAGATCATCGATTCTAGGCAAAGGATATTTATTTTTAATGGTCACCTTGTTCAATTGCCTATAATCGATACACAACCTCATAGTACCATCTTTCTTCTTCACAAATAACACAGGAGCTCCCCAAGGAGAAACACTGGAGCGAATAAATCCTTTATCCAACAACTCCTGCAATTGCACTTTCAACTCCCTCAATTCTGCTGGTGCCATTCTATAAGGAGTACTAGAGATAGGAGTGGTACCAGGCAACAATTCAATACCAAACTCCACCTCTCTCTCAGGAGGTAATCCTGGCAACTCCTCTGGAAACACATTTGGGAACTCTGCAACTGTGGCAATGCTATCAATAGGAGAACCTCTTACTCTAGTATCTACCACATGAGCAAGATAAGCATCACACCCTTTTCTAATCAACCTCCTGGCTACAACAGCTGAAACAAATAAGGAGGCTAACTGTTCCTGCTCATTAGATACTATCACTTCTCTACCATCAGCAGTTCTCAAAGAAACAATTTTCCTTTTACAGTCTACCACAGCTCCATGTCTAGATAGCCAGTCCATGCCTAGAATCACATCATATTCCTTAAATGGCATCTCAATCAAATCTCCAAGGAACTCCTCACCTTGCACCCTCACTGCATTATCTCGGTGCACCTTGCTCACAATCACACTATGCCCTAAAGGATTTGTCACCAACACATCAAATCCTAGGGACTCAGCATGCATATCAGACAAAGGCAAAACAGATGCACTAATATAAGAATGGGTGGAACCCGGATCAATCAAAGCAAGTACTAAAGTATCAAATAAAGCAAAAGTACCAGCTATGACTGCCAATGCATCTGGCTGCCTCTGCATAACATACATCCTCTGGGAAGATCCAACCTCCTCTGGCCTACTCTCCCTGGATGTAGCACCTCCTCTAGCACTGAACCCAGATCTGCCTCCCCGGCTGCTACCTCTGCTTGCTCGACCTCCCCTCACACTAGGTCGAGAAGCTGCAGTATCAACTGACATCTGTTCTTGCCTCTCAGGACAATCTCTAACAAAGTGATCTGGTGATCCACATCTGAAACAAACCCCTGTTACACCAGTCTTCCAGCAAGGACCACCATGTGGCCTACCACAATGAATGCAGATGGGAAGAGTGGATCTCTGAATCATTGGGGTCGGAGCACTCGCCACTGAAGCTGCAGGTCTAAATCTCTGCCTCTGAAACTGCACTGACCTACCAGCTGACCTCTGACTCCTACTAACTCTAGGAACAAAGCTTCCTTTACCTCTCTTAACAGTAGAAGACCCTGCCTCAAACTGGGGCCTCCTAACCCTAACCTCTTCCTCTGAAGCAGCTGCAATAACTTGAGCTCGCTCTACACTTCGAGCTGCTGCCACAAGCTGGGAGAAATCGTGATATCTAGATCCAGCCACTAAGCACATGATAGAGGGCCTCAATCCCTCCTCAAATCTCCTACATCTATCTATCTCATCAGCTATAATGCCCCCAGCATACTGGCTCAATCGAATAAACTCAACCTCATATTCAGTTACAGTCTTGCTATCTTGCTTCAAGCTTAAGAACTCCATCTTCTTCATGTCTTTGTACTCCCTAGGAGTATACTTCAACTCAAACTCTCTCAGAAAATATCATCCATAGAATGGGGCACTGTCCTCCACCAGTCGTATGCATCCTTCTGTAGCAAAGATCTTGCATAGTCAAACTTTTCTTCCGATGTGGCTTGCAACTGAATAAAGATCCTCTGTACTTTATCAAGCCACTGCTCCGCTACAGCTGGATCAGTAGTACCAAGGAAATCCTCTGCTCCATACTTCCTTAGTTTATCATAGTGCCTCACTGGTACCATAGGCTGAGGGGGTGGTGGCACTGGTTGCACTGGTGCTTGCCTCAAAGCTTCTACCACATGCCTAACCCAAGCTGGTGGAACCTCCTCACCAACTGGTCTACCCGACACCGAAGTAGGTGCCTCCTCAGCACTAACAACCCTAACTCCATCATCAGGGACAATACTCTCAGCACTACCCTCAACTGACTGGCATGAGTGAGAATCCATCACAACCTAACACTGCAAACACAGTAGAATACTTCTTATTAAAGATCAGAGATTGCCAATCCCAAACATATATGTTATTCAAAACCACTTTTTAAAATCAAAATAGTCTTTTTCTTACATTTTACCTAGGTTGAGAATCTCAAACCTAGGCTCTGATACCAAAACAATTGTAACACCCCCACACCCAATACATACACACTACATACACCACAATGTAGTGTACATGTATCGAATATAGGAATGCCACGTATTTTTATTAACATTCAAAACATTTTAAATGATACTATAAGCTTTCATTATACATTAGAGAAAAATAAGTAATTACTTGTAATATAAAACAAAATAGATATAAATACATTTACTTAATACGCAGCGGAATTTATAAAATATTTACATTATACACAATACTTTACAAAACATAAAGAATTTATACATGATTGGCAGCTCTTCTCTGATCTTTAAATTCCCAAAATCAACTCTTCACTGTCTACTCTCACTCGGTCTCGAAGAACTCTCGGGTTCAACTCGGCTACCTGCGCGATTAAACACTATCGCGCTAAGCCAACGGCTTAGTAAGTCAAATCATGCTTTAATGTAATGCAATGTCATACATATTATTCACAAAAACAAAACCATAGGTGAAAAGCTAATAACATACCTTTACATTTAATATTCACATATATATATACATACCACATTTCAACAATCTTCCATATATCTCATTAGTCAATCATTTTACCATTCATGAATCACATTAAACAAAGACAAGCATTGGGCCCAAGACACACTAATATGCCATTCAATTTCCAGAGTTAATGTTTTGGTTTTGTTATCACATTTATCAATATCATATACCCAACTAGGCTTCAAGGATTAGGTTCAACCAAGCTTCAAGGGGAGCAAAGCATGCTAAGCTTCAACCCAACTTGGCTTCAAGAACCAACCCAACCTAGCTTCAAGGGTTGTAACATCTCAATTAGGCTTCAAGGATTCAATCCAACCTAACTTCAAGAGATTGTTACTATCATTAGGCATGCCACCAATAACATACTCTGAAAATGGAATAACACATTAGCCACACAATTCATTTATTATTTAGTTATCATTTGCATTCTCAATTCTCATCAACATTTAGGCAAACATACCTTATTTCTTTGAATTGCATCATTATAGCCAATCACAATGGCTTTATAGCATTTCATATCTCAATTCATATTGTGCATATAGCATTATTGGTATCACATTTCAAAGTACATTATTCATAATACACATCACCATTCACAAGCCTCACAATACACAATACATAACCTTGTTCATGTAATATCATATGCATTATCAATTCCATATCATCTCACATTTCATGATTCAACAATGATGTTAGACAAATGATCTCTATTTTGATCCTTGACAATTCAAATGGATGATCTATTTAACATGTATTTGAGAATCTTGTTGTAGGATTAGATTGCTTCCAATAAAGTGAACAGAACCTTTCTAGAGATCGTGCCTCACCTGAGTACGACCGCCCCATACAATCACAAGATGAAACCTTATTACAGTAGGTTTCGCGGTCAGAAGCCCGACCTAAGTCGCGACCGCACTTCACAATCAAAAGATGAAACATTATTACAGTAGGTTTCGCGGCCAGAAGCCCGACCTAAGTCGCGACCGCACTTGAATAATAGCGACCGTCCCAAATTACGTGTCTCTCATGCATAAACCCTAAATGTAGCCAAATTTCTTTTGGTTAACTTAAAACACATTGTACACAACATAACCTCATTCAAATGGACATAATCAACATCATTAGCAATTATTTTACATGCTCATCACCATATTTTCATCACCAACATTCATTAACAATACATTTGATACCTTATCACATTTACAAACAAAAGTGTTTTAAGATTAAACAATATATGCATGTTTGTAACCATATAGTTTGTACTTACCTTTAGCACCAATTATACAACTCTAAACACTTTCTTTTCTCCATGAATTCTTCACTTCTCAAATTAGAGCAAATCACTTTCTTCCAAAACCTAATCCAAAATAACACAATATAATTTATCACTTACCATTTCCAAAACCCTAAACCAACATCACTCTTAACTTATCATCTTCAAATCCAAAATCAACACCACAACCAATTAAATCCAACATATAACAATCAACACAACCCCACTTTAAAATCCACAATCAACTCACAAGCAACTTAAATAACTTAAAAGAATCAAGAGAAACTTACCAAATATAGTGAATCTTCTTGGATTTCCACTTAACCACTTAAAACTTCTTCAATTTGAGCTTCAAATATCATCAAACCTTTGCTTTCTCTCTTGTTCTTTAGGTTGGCCGGCCACACGTGAAAAGAAGAAAAGAAATTGATAAAAATAAAAGTCAAACTCTCTTTTAATCTCCACCACACAAATTCAAAAGAAGAATTACCAAAATGCCCTCTTTAACATAGTTAAACTTCTTTTCATTATGCATGCCCTTTATAGTAATTTCAATAACAACCAAAAATATCTTCTTCCACTTAACCATCACCTTGACTCTTCATTTGACCAATATATATGTTATATATATCATCATATACACAACATATAAACTTGTCTCTAAACCCTATTTCTTCCCAAAACACATATACATATACTTTTCTTTTCTCAATTTAAACCAACAACAACAACAACAACAACATACGAAACTTCTAGAGCATATATGAGGATATTACACAGCCCGTCCGGGTGGAGACTCCATTTTCTCTAGACTTAGGTCCGTGTTCTCTAAGGCCTCGAGCCTAAACAGTGCCGAAGTCGCAAGAACCATTCCACTGGGAGTGGGGGCGAAAATCCTTTCAAGATCCTGGGCTCAATACTTTCAAGATCCTCAAGATAAAAATAAGCCAAAGATTGTTGAGAAGGCAACTGTTGAAAAGACTGAGACATCTGATGTTGAGAAGATGATTGCTGATTTAGAAAATAAATTTGAGAAGAAGTTGAAAACCGAAGAAATGTCCGAAGTTGACAAATTATTTGAGCTAGATGAAGAAGTTCCATGCAAATTCAAGATGTCATCTTTTGCGAAGTTTGATGGAACCGAAAATCCTCACCTCCATGTGAAGCAGTACATCACTGCTATACAATCAGTCCGAGCTACTAAAGTTCAAACTCTAAGGTATTTCATGCTCTCATTGGACCCCGTTTTCCAAAATTGGTTTAACACCTTAGAGGAAAGTACTCAAAAAGATTGGGACATGTTATACAAGGCTTTCATTCAGCAATATGGGTATAATGTCGAGTTGGAAGTTACCTTAATGGAAGTTGAGTCCATTAGACAAAGGTCGAATGAGAATTTTGTGGACTATGTGAAATGATGGAGAAATAAGGCCGCTTTACTCAAGAAAAAGCTCGACGAATCTGATCAAATAAGGATGATCGTGAGAGGCGTCCTGCCCAATCTCCGTGAAAGGATGTCTCACACCCTTATAAGGGATTTTAAAGATCTTCTCCAAGCTGGTCTACAAATTGAAGAGTGGGAAAGGGAGAAAAATTGCTTTTCAATAAGAAAGAATGAGAAAGGAAATTTTTAGCCTAGAAATCAAAGCACGCAAAAAGAAGTTGATGCTAATGCTACCGGTCGAGGAAATAAAAGAAAATTCTCAGAATTTAGGAAACCTTTGTCTTGGGTCTTCAACAAGCTACAAAAGAAAGGATTATTACAACCATTGGCCCCTCGACCTTTGCCAAATCCTTTACCCCCAAAATTTGATACTAAGGCTTTTTGTCAATTTCATCATACTGAAGGACATGAGACTAATAGATGTACCCGATGAAGCATGAGATCCAAGATCTAATCGATAGTGGTAAGCTACCGAAGCCGGACAAGCCTAATACCAAGATCAATCCTTTGCCTAAGTTTAGAAGAGTACCTCCACCGACAACCTTCATGGTGGGAAAAGGATTTGAAGAAGATTTTGTTTTATCATCCTTTCAAGATGGAAAAATTGAAGATATGAAAGAAATGAAGCTTAACTCAACAAACTTTCCTTAGCTTGAATGTTGCTTTTCAATTTTACTTTCATTAATATTTAATTGGAATAATCATGTTTTTCAAATTTAAATTTGTTTGAATAAATTACTTTCATCAAGATTTTTGTTGGTCTTTGTTCATTTTGGTGCTCAACCGATGAGGAATCTAGCTTGATGCTCATAAATTAATGTGTCTAGGCATTATAACTTGAATGACTTTACTAGGTGAGGGAATTGCTCTGTAACATTGAGTTGTGTATGCTTACTTAGAGAGGGCTCCTGCATAATTACCTTTGTCTAGGTCCTAGTCAGTCTTAGAACATGCTTTGACAAACTTTCGATGTGAAATTGAACTCTGATTATTCAAGAGAGAAATGATCTTGGCATTGTTTGGTTAGCCAACAACTAGTATCCACCTTATTAAATATCAATCTCTAGTTGTCCCTTTGAGCCTTCATAAAATTTTATAGCTTTCTTTTCATTGGCATATAACCCCAACAACCTACCTTGAGCTGTTGTGATACTTTTTACAAGTCTTATGATAACTAAGGTGAAGAGGCAAGAAGATCAAAGAAAGGAATGCATAGCCAACACTGTAAGGATAGTTGATGCTATCAAGACCATGGGGATAGTTGATGTTCTCAAGACCATAAGTGTAACACCCCTTCCCGACCTATGTGTGTAAGCTGAGTAGAGGCGCCACATTCACCTAATATTGCTACCAATTTTACTTAGTCAAATTTTAGTTTCGATTTTTACAAAAATTTTGCCATAGTTTCGCCTAAAAATTGAGTCCCAAGTGTCAACAAAACTGTGTTTTTTTTCTGATTTTTGAAAACATTTTTACACAAACCAATGCAAACAAAATCATTCTCAGTACACTCCCAATAAATCCCCCTTATAACCTCAACTACAGCCTGCAAAAAGGATTTACACTTCTAGTACAAAATAAAGTAAAGGTTTATTATAAAATACAATAAATAAAATATTTGTTCACTATGCAGCGGAAAGTAACAATATTTACAAATTCATATACATCAAAACTCAGGTTTTACAAAACATAAAATTTATACATGTTTGGCAATCAGTCTTTCTATCTTTAAGCTCCACTATCAACTCCTCAAAATCTAGACTCTACTCGGCCTAGAGGAACTCTCCGGTTCTACCCTGTCACCTGCGCGATAAACCACAATCGCGCTAAGCCAACGACTTAGTGGTACAAAGAACCATAATATTATGCCTCAATACAATGCCAATGTCACACAATCAAGTTTCATAAACAATTCAAAAGAATATGATATTTCACAATCTTACATTAATTAATAATTAATCAAAACATTCATGATTCACATTGAAAACAAAGACAAGCATGGACCCAAAATACACTAATATGTTATTCAAAGTTTTAATACACTAACATGAATGTATGCAATAGTGTAGTTTGTACTTACCTTAAAACCAACTCACACCAATCTATACACTTACTCTTCCAAGAATCCTCAACACCTAGGCTAGGGAAATTCAACCTCTTCACAACCTAATCCAAAAGGAATATTAGCAAAATGACCATATGAATAGTAAATTCTGGTTTTGGACTCAACTTAATCCTTATTTTGAAAAATTGTATAAAATAATCTACTTGACTAAGAACTCTAAAATTTTTACAGAATTTAGTTTTACATCTTAAAATCATTCCTTTAAAATTTCAGATCAAACTGAACACAAAATCATGGCCAAATAGTTCACCCAACCAGACTGCTCCAATTGCCCTGCATTCTGGCAGCAGTTCTGAACTTTGTGAATTCCATAAATTAAATTCAATCAACGTGGTTCCAAATTATTTTTCTCAAATACTAGACTCACTAAGAAACAAAATATCCAAAATTTAATTGGATATTATTTTTCTACATTTTATTAAAAATCTCGAAAGATAGCTGTCTCAATTAAGGTACCAGCTGGAACAGGTTTAATAAAAATAATCTTTCCAAAATCACAACCATTCCAAAATCAAATCAACATATTTTTCAGTCATTCTAGACTCATAGAGGCACAACATATCAAAAATTCACTTCAAGAACGTTTTTCTATATTTAATTAAAAATCATATAAGTCACAGCCTTTACTAATTGTAAAACAGAAAAATTTCAACTTCACTAAACACAACTCTTTCTCTTCCATCACCAACACCAACCTAACTTCTTATCTTTAATTCCATTTCAACACTTTTACACACACCATACACAAACACACTCCAACCATCAACAACACTCCATCAAACTCAAACAAAAGTCTAAATAGAACAAGAGAAATCAAGAGAAAACTTACCAAAAATGATGAACTTCTTGAATTTCTAACTTATTTTCTTGAAATCTTCCTTCAATTAGCTCTTAGAATTTCAAAAATCCTCTCTTGCTCTCTTGCTTCCTTGATGTCCGGCCACACAAAGAGAAAAGAAGAGAAAATGGAAAAATAAAAGAGACAAAGTCAACTTCTCATCTCTTTAAACCTCCACCAAGCAATTTAAAAAGAAAATTACTTAAATGCCCTCTACTATAAATATTAACTCCCTTTCATTTACTTGCCCTTTAGTAATTTCACAAATAACAAATTAAATATCTTCTTCCTTTGACCATTCATTTTGACTTGTATATATGTTATATATATTTTCATATATACAACATATAAACTCTCTCTTCAATTCTTTTTTTTTCTTTCCAATTACACATATACATTTAGTTCAATTAAAACAACAATTATATCAAAACTTCTAGGGCACATTTTGGCATATTACAATAAGGGTAGTTGAAGTTATCCTAATATCTCCAATATATCAAGACAACATTAGAGTAACAAATGATTTATCCCTATTAAAGAAGATTTATGTCACTCCACTCATCCATTATTGGAAACCCAAGTTGATACAAACAAGACAACTCTTTTAGAGCTAGAACCAACAAAAAAGAGAAAGAAAAGAAACAAGAAAAAAAAGAAAGAAAAGAAAAAAGGACAAAAAAGAAAAGAAAAGAAACAAAAAATAAAACCCAAAAAGGCCGTTCAGAAAGCCAACAGAGTTCTCTTTTACCTAAAGCAACAAAAGGCTTCCATTTGGTTTATAAGGACATTTTGACTTGAATTGGTCCAACCCAACCAAAGATTCAATCAAAATTGGAGAAAAAAGGAGGAAGACCATCTAGTTCTTAAAAGTTCTGTATTTGACAGTCCTACAAGGAAGAAGGACGAAATGATAAAATGCTCAAAGAAAGGGAAGAGTAAGAAAAATAAAAGGAAAGAAAAGGGAGAAGAAGAGAAGAAATGAATTTGGGTACCAAACTTTTTTCAAGGACAAAGACTATCCTAATCAAGATCCAGATTAATGCCAAGAAGATATAGAAGGAATTTGGAGTCTAGCAAGATTGCTCCCAGCTGCCTAAAGTTCAAATAAGAAATTTGTAGTGTGAGGGTTTGTCTATTGTGTCACAGCAGCTCCGATCTCAAAATGGCCTTCACTTAAACCTGTGTCCCTTATAGACACCATTTCAAGCCTATTAATGACCTGTTGATCTCTCTTGGTAGGTAGAGTCTATTAGTGGAGATAGTTTGAATAAGCATGCATATGAGATAGACAATATTCAAACTCAATGAGACCTTTGGCTAATTAATGTGTATGTGCCTATCTGAAGTGCAACAATTCTTGCTTAAATAGAAATGATTCTCGAGTTTAGTATGGTAACTAGGGTTGTCATATTATAGATATATTAATTTGGAAAAATCGAGTCCTGAGGTACTTTGCCATTGATTTGACAAAGCCAGCGTTTGATCAAAATTCAAAATAAAAAATATTTTTGTCATACAAAACCTTCAAGTTAAGAGAAGTTTCTTGAACAGTCAAACCTCGAAGGGCACATTGGGCAAAGGAAATGATTGCTGGCAAGGTTATGAAGAAGCTACCAACTGACATGCTGAATGAATGCATCTCTGCTGTTTGGGGCCTCCATTATTCATGTTTTCAATATCTCAAAGATAAATGTCATAAATGTGAAGCATCCTGTAATTCCAATGCAAGAACTGAGCAAGCATCTGAAAGAAATCTGTGAGAGCATTTCAGAGAATAATCTTGGTCTGTAGGTCGATGGAACCATCGTAAGTGTTATTCATGCATATCATGCATACATGAGCATATCACATTGTATTTTCTTGTCTTGTATTGTCTATTCTTATCAAAGTGAACAGCAAACACCCTGTGAAGTAAACAATCACAAGAAGATATCAAATCAGGTGCGCATGGAAAGCCCATTGCTTGAGAAAGTTCCAGTAATCTTGCAAAGAGAAGAAATACATGCTTGTGTGAAGAACTAGACAACAAAAACATCAATAAAGCTTGCATGGAAAAAATCTTTGGTTTGAGCGTACATAGGGGCCAAAGTTTCTCCATTTTAGTTTTTGAGTTTATGCGTATACAAAATATTTTCAAACTCACTTTCAAATATGGTTTAGGATCGAGTATCCCAATCCAGTTAGGATTGAGTATCCCAATCCAATTTAGGATTGAGTATCCAAATCCAGTTAAGATCGAGTATCCAAATCCAATTTAGGATCAAGTATCCAAATCCAGTTAAGATCGAGTATCCCAATCCAGTTAGGATCGAGTATCCAAATCCAGTTAGGATTGAGTATCCCAATCTAGTTAGGATCGAGAATCCCAATTCAATTAGGATCGAGTATCCAAATCCAGTTAGGAATGAGTATCCAAATACAGTTAGGATCGAGTATCCAAATCCAGTTTACCATCGAGTATCCAAATCCAGTTTAGGATAGAGTATCCCAATCCATTTAGGATCGAGTATCCAAATTTAGTTAGGATTGAGTATCCAAATCCAGTTTAGGATCGAGTATTCCAATCCAGTTAGGATCGAGCATCAAAATCCAGTTTAGGATCGAGTATCCAAATTTAGTTTAGGATCGAGTATCCAAATCCAATTACGATCGAGTATCCGAATCCAATTTAGGATCAAGTATCCAAATCCAGTTAGGATCGAGTATCCAAATCCAATTTAGCATCGAGTATCCAAATCTAGTTAGGATTGAGTATCCAAATCCAATTTAGGATCGAGTATCCAAATTCAGTTTAGGATCGAATATCTAAATCCAGTTAGGATCGAGTATCCGAATCCACTTTAGGATTGAGTATCCAAATCCAAGTTAGGATCGAGTATCCAAATCCTGTTTAGGATCGAGTATCCAAATCTAGTTAGGATCGAGTATCCGAATCCACTTCCGAATCCACTTTAGGATGGAGTATCCAAATCCAGTTTAGGATCGAGTATCCAAATCCAGTTTAGGATCGAGTATCCAAATCCAGTTTAGGATCGAGTATCCAAGTCTAGTTTAGGATTGAGTATCCAAATCTCTTGGGTCCAGAACCCAAATTATCCTTAGGTCCAGAACCTAAAAATCCTCCTAAGTCCATAACTTAGCTCGGGTCTAGAACCCAAATTATCTTTAGGTCCAGAACCTAAAATTCATTTTAAGTCCAGAACTTAGCTCGGGTTGAGAATCCAAATTATCCTTAGGTCCAGAACCTAAAATCCCTTCTAAGTCCAGAACTTAGTTTGGGTCCAGAACCCAAATTACCTTTAGGTCCAGAACCTAAAATTATCCTTGAGTCCAAAACTAGAACAGGGTCCAGAACCTAAAATCTCAACCATCCCAAAAATTAAGTCTTATTTCTTTTTACTCTCTTTTACTAAAGTCTCAGATCGTTCAAGGAGGGGGCAAACTGTAGACCCTTAATTTTTGACCCAGTCCGGTCCGTTATTTTTTATAGTCCAAAATAATTTTGTGGTATTTTAATCTTTATTTTAGTTAAAAATGGTGAAGTGAACAAAAATAAAAAAAAATAATAAATAATAAATAATAATAATTAATAAATAAACAAAAATAAAAATAAAAATCAGCGACGAAAAAATTCGTCTCCGAAATGGCCTTGGGCCATTTCGCTTGTAGAAAAATCCTGCGGGTGAAGTGGCCTCTAGCCGCCCAGCTCACAAATTTCCATGGCAATCCTTCGCAGCAGCCAGTAGCAATTTTTTTTGCCAGCGAAATTTTTTGACGTAATTTTTTTCGAAACCAAATTCTATTTGGTTTCGGTTTCCTTTCCTAATTAATGATAGTTTTCGTAAACAATTTGAATTAATCATATAAATTTCCTATAAATTAGAGGAAAAAACACAGAAAAAAGGGAGGGAAGAACAACGGGGGCAAACTGTGGAGGAAAAAACTTTGAAAGGAGATTGGACTTTAAAAATTCTTTTTGGCAGTGAAAACAATTGGACTTTTGAGAGAAGAATAAGCAAGCAAGCAATCAATCCATCAAAGGCAGCCATCTTGCCTTTATCCTTGTTCATCTAAGAAGCAATTTTTGGTGGAACCAACAAATGAAGGTTTGAATATCTAATATTTTTTCTTTACAGTAGCTTCAATCATTATTTCTTTTGATTTTAAAAAAACCTTAATTCGTTTCTTTAGTTTCCAAAAATCTTAAAACTATTTTTCTGTTTCTTCTAAAACCTTAAAACCCTAAATTGAATCCTTTAATTTCCAAAAACCCTAAAAAATATATTTTCTATTTCTATAAACCTTAAATCATTTTGTTTATTTCCAAGAAGGTTTTAAAAACTCTAAACTAGTTTTCTTCTAATTCTTTTCCAAAACTCCAAATGTTTTGTTAAATATCCAAACTCAAAACTCACCTTACATCTTCTAAAATCACATAAAGCTTTATAAAACTATTAACTGTTTTCTCAAATTCTAAAATCAAATACATCCTCCGAAACACTAAAAACCCTAATTCAACTTCAAAACTAAAAACAGTAAACCCTAAACTAGTTAACCTAAACCCTAAAGTTCTCTTAAATCCTAATTCCCCTAAAATTGTAAACCCTAATTTTTCTAAACCTTAATCTTTAAAACCCTTAAAACCTTATAAATTTAAATATTAAAATTCAACACAGTAAGCCTAAAAACAACAATCCAGTAGTTAATAATCATAAACCTGATGTTTTATATCCAAACCCTAATTTCATGATTTTACCCCTCAAACCCTAATTTTGTTAATCAAAGAACCTTATCAATCTCTTAAATTATAAAACCTTAATCCATTTCAATTCCCTTAAAACCTATAGTAGCCTAGACTAATAAATTCCAAAACCCTAAATATAATTAAAGAACATTAAATGAGAAACAGTAACCCTAATTTGTATCTTGACTTACTTTATTTTTAAATTTAATTATGTAGTTTATTATATGCTTTGATTTATTTAAGTTTAATGCTTGGTTTATTTAAATTATCATGGATGAGTGTTTATATTTTGATTGGTGTTTACTATCTTTGATGAATGATGTATTTATTATGAATGGTTATTTACTTTTATCTATTTATTTTTTATTTCCAAATATTGTAAGAGGTATGTTTCCACTTTGTGGGTACCTCATTAGTTAAATATCATGTAATTTAAATTTCTTTTATATTTTAGACCAATGTAAAAGATATTTTTCTACCTCATGTTGGTTGTCCTATTTAGCTTAGACATGGATGATGTAAGGGCATGTTTCCATCTTCGAATGAGTGTCCATTTATTTTTTTTTTCTTGGACATTGCTTTGATTTTAATATAATGATGCTTTATTTCAATTATTGTGTGTAATATGGATAATATTGTTATACTTAAGAATTCTATAATATTAAGACTTATAAAGGAGGCCGGTTCCAATGAACCGGGCTTTGCGGGGGTGCTGGGCCATTTCTCACCTTCCCCACACGTACCCAACTTTTCGAACCCATTAGGGGGTTGGGGATTCCTTAGGAATCGAGTCATCCACCCTTTTCTTTTTCCCGACCTGTTCGGGTGGCGACTCCATTTTCTCTAAATTTAGTTCCGTGTTCTCTAAGGCCCCGAGCCTAAATAGTGCCGAAGTCGCAAGAACCATTCCACTAGGAGTGGGGGCAAAAATCCCCGCTCACACGCATTTTGGATGGAAAATGTGTTAAGCTACTTGATACATGAATATTATGTTGTGACATAAAAATTGTTATTTATGCATAATGAAAAGCCATTGTTAATGGCTAAATTGAATAAATCGTGAATTATGTGCAAAATGTGAAAATGACCCAAAGTGTTTGGGTAATGTGGTTTTGTTATGAAATATCCTATGTTGTGATGAAATATCAAAATGAAATGACATTGACATGAATGTGAAAATGGGAAAGTGAAAAAGAAAATTGATGATGGAAAATATGAATTAATT
The DNA here is from genome assembly GCA_947685225.1 of Garcia nutans. Classification (NCBI taxonomy): domain Eukaryota; kingdom Viridiplantae; phylum Streptophyta; class Magnoliopsida; order Malpighiales; family Euphorbiaceae; genus Garcia; species Garcia nutans. The sequence continues at coordinate 10,976,274 of CANTUV010000039.1, read as the reverse complement.
ATGTGCCTAGTATGTTATTTAATTTTTCAGAGTCCTGTGTTTGGCGGCATGCCTATGAGATTATTCTCAATATTTGCCTTTGGGGCTAGATGCTTGGCGTCATTGTGATATGTTTTGCTTCATGGCTAGCTTTTGAGCATTACTTGATTTGCCTTCGGGGCTAGACACTTAGTGTCATTATGGACCAAAATAGTAACTCTTGATTTGAATAATGTATTAGTTGTTGGGCCCATGCTTGTTTATGTGTTTGTGAGAATTATTAAGTGATGAAAGTATATATCTAAAAGTTAACTTGAATGTCACATTATGAGCATTTTGTATTGGCATTGTTTTTAAATTTTGTTATTATCAAAGTTTGTACCACTATGCTTTTAGCTTAGCGTGATTGTAACTCATCACGCAGGTGACAGGGGTGATCCGGTAGAGCCAGAGAGTTCTACTAGAGCAGGTCAAGTCTAGTTTTGTGTTGGTTAAGCTTGAAGCATTTCTGCTACATCAAGATCAGAGCCATTTTGCTAGCATGTATAAATTTTATATTATTATACATTTTAATATTATGTATATCATATTATGTTTTGGGAGTATGTATATATTATAAATTATAAAGGATGTTTTTTAAAAAAAATGGAGTAGTGTGAGGTATTATGTGTTTTGATATATATATATATATATCTATAAAGTATAAATGATTAGCTGAATGGGAAATAAGAAAATTTTTATTAAATCAGATTGTGACTCTTATACCATATATGTATATTTTACATATACCGGTTGTGTGTATTATACGTATATAAGGTATAAGGGTGTTACAATTCTTGTCAATATCAAATTAATTTGATTTTAATTCGATATGGACACAGTTTTATGAATTGGCAAATAAAGATTAAGTTTGAAAAATCCAGATGAAGCTCGGTTGAACTGATTTTAACCTACCTTATTTTCTTACAATTGGTTAACATCATCCACAGTCTGCAGATTGCTTAGTTCTTCCAAAATTAAAGTTGGTCAGCAGCGGTATGGGTTTGACTCAACATGTTGATATTGGTGGAACCAACAATGATGGTTTGGTTTTTATGATTTAATTGTCTAATACTTACAGTAGCCATGTTTATGATTTTATTTGTTTAAGATTTATAGCAGCTACTTTATTTCTATGAATGATATTAAGCAATTGTGTTTAAGACTCTAATATTAACCTTTACCCTTATATAGTAGCATATTTAAGGTTGGTTTAACTAGCCGAGCAATTTAAATTCAAAACTATATATCCATTAGATCAAATATGATTTTGCACGTTTAAATATTAGATTTTAGAATCAAGATTCAAACCCTAATTTTTTATATCAAAACCTTAAAACCCTTGTGAGCGGGGATTTTTGCCCCCACTCCCGGTGGAATGGTTCTTGTGACTTCGGCACTGTTTAGGCTCGAGGCCTTAGAGAACACGGACCTAGGTCTGGAGAAAATAGAGTCGCCACCCGGACAGGCCAAAAAAAAGAAAGGGGTGGATGACTCGATTCCTAAAGAATCCCCAACCCCCTAATGGGTTCGGAAAGTTGGGTACGTGTAGGGAAGGTGAGAAATGGCCCAGCACCCCCACAACGCCCAGTTCATTGGAACCGGCCTCCTTTACAGGTCTTAATATTATAAAATTCTTGAATATAACAATATTATCCATATTACATGCAAAAATTGAAATAAAGCATCGTTATATTAAAATCAAAGCAATGTCCAAGCAAAACAAATAAATGGACACCCATCCGAAGATGGAAACATGCCCTTACATAATCCATGCCTAAATAGGACACCCACCGAATGGTAGAAACATGTCCTTTACATTGGTCTAGAATATAAAAGCAATTTAAATTATATGATATTCAACTAATGAGGTACCCACAAAGTGGAAACATACCTCTTAGAATATTTGGAAAAAAATAAATCGATAAAAGTAAATAACCATTCATCATAAATAAATCATTCACCTAAGATATAATACATTAATCAAAATATAAACATTCATCCATGATGATTTAAATAAACTAAGCATTGAACTTAAATAAATTAAAGCATATAAAACAAATCAAAGTATATAATGAACTACACAATTAAATAATGCAAGTAAAGATACAAATTGACGTTTACTGTTTCCATTTAAAGTTTTTTTATTAATATTTAAGATTTTGGAATATATTAAGGTTTATGCTACTGTAAGTTTTAAAGGAATTGAAATGGATTAAAGTTTTATAATTTAAGAGGTTGATAAAGTTCTTTGATTAACCAAATTAGTGTTTGAGAAGTGAAATTATGAAATTAGGGTTTTGACACTTTAAAACATTAGGTTTATGATTATTAACTACTGAATTGTTGTTTTTAGGCTTACTGTGTTTGAATTTTAGTATTTAGGTTTTAAGGTTTTAAGGTTTAAAGGATTAGGGTTTAGAAAAATTAGGGTTTAAGGTTTTAAGGGAGTTAGGGTTTAAGAAAACTAGGGTTTAATGTTAGCTAGCTTGAGGTTACTATCTTGGTTTTGAAGTTGAATTACGATATTTAGTGTTTCAGAGAATGTATTTGATTTTAGAATTCGGAAAAACAATTTATAGTTTTATAAATCTTTATGTAATTTTTAGAAGCTATAAGTCAAATTTAGGGTTTTAAGGTTTTGAAAAATTGGAAAATAGATTAGGGTTTTGAGGAATTAATAAAACGATTTAAGGTTTTGGAAAGTTGGAAAGTAGATTAGGGTTTTGATATTTTGAAGAAACAGAAAAAGTAATTTAGGGTTTTTTAAAATAGAGGAGACGATTTAAGGTTCTAAGGTTTAGAAAAAGTAAATTAGGGTTTTAAGGTTTTTAGAATCAAAAGAAAGAGTTTAATGATTCAAGCTACTGTAAAGAAAAAAATATTTGATATTCATACCTTCGTTTGTTAGTTCCACCAAAAAATACTTCTTGGATGAACAAGGACAAAGGCAAGATGGTTGCCTTTGATGGATTGAATTGCTTGTTTGCTTCTCTTAAAAGTCCGATCATTAATCTCTGCCAAAAAGTTTTAAAGTGCGATCACTTTTTCTAATTTTTTTCTTCCCTCGATTGTCCTCCAAAAGTTTTCTCTCGATTTCCTCTAAAAAGTTTTCTCCCTTTTGTGTTATTTTTTTAGTCCTATTTATAGATGATTTTGGTGATTAATCTTAATTACTCATGGAATCTAACATTAATTAAGAAAAAGAAACCAAAACCAAATTGAATTTGGTTTCAGAAAAAATTGCATCGGAAAAATTTCACTGTTGAAAAAAACTGCTGCTGAAAAATTTTGCTGGCGAAAAAGTTGCTGTGGGAACCACGAGCGAAAATTGGTGAGTTGGGCGGCCAGGCCATTTGGATTGGACTGGGTCAGAAATTAAGGGTCTACAGCCCTAATCTTATAATTTTGCGTATTTTCTACCAAAAACCCTAATTTACATAGAAACCCTAAATCCCCAACAAACCATATCTTATAAACTGTTTACCTATTTAGATCTTCTTTGATTTTAATACAATGAATATTTATTTGCTTTAATATGTGTGTAATATGAATGATGCTAAAATAAGTTAAGAATTTAATAATATATAAACCTAAAAAGGAGGCCGGTTCCAATGAATTGGGCGTTCTGTGGCGTGCTGGGTCATTTTCACCTTCCCCTCACATACCCAACTTTTTGAACCCAATAAGCGGTTGGGGATTCCTTAGGAAATGAGTCATCCACCCCTTTCTATATTCTTGGCTCATCTGGGTGGCAACTCCATTTTCTTTGGGTTTAGGCCCATCTTCTATAAGGCCCTGAGCCTAATAGAGCCGAAGTTGCAACAATGATTCCTCATGGGAGTGGGTGCAAAAATCCTTGATCACAGTGGTGACTCCACTGGGGATAAGAGAAGTTAATTCCGTTGGTCTTTATATTATTTTATTCTTTCTTATTATGATATTATCCATTGCATCATTTAGATTGCATTGTGTATGTGAGTTAGGACACCAGTGTTGTGTTATGTGAGAGATACCATACTTTCAGTTAAGGTATGGAGATTGAGCATGGCATAACCACTCATAGCCTTATACCTTTTGTATATACTAGCTATGGGAACCTAAACTTTTCAACCCAAAAACTGAAGCTCATGTAATTGGCCTAGCTACTTTCCTTAGGATTTTAGCCCAAATGCTTGTTGTTTGTTATGATTAATTTATCTTGGTTTAAGCCATGACTTATTTGGCTTGCTCTTTTTCTAATATGACCTACCTATATTGTAAGCTCAAAACAATTTTTTTCCTTTAATCCAAAAAGCCAAATTATAAATTTTTAAAATCTTCAAGTTAGTCTTTTCCAGATAGGTCAAAAATCTTTTTCAACCTTTTAACCTAAGCTTAAAAGCGCAAGGGCTTTGAAACAATACATAGCTCAAACAACTTGTTGATCTCTTCATCATGGAGGAAGGAGAAAGGGAACTTGTAACACCCTTATACCCAATATACATATACTACATATACCCAACATATGTAATATACATATAGAGAATACAAGAATGTCACAACCAATTTAAGCAATCAAATCCTCATTTATAAAATTTGTATAATCTTAAAACATTCAACCAATATTATATAAATAATAGTTAAAACATTACTTCTTAAAACACTCATATATATATAACTTTATTACCAAAGGTTTATCCAAAACATTTTAGAAAGTTTGCGGGAAATTCATAAACACATGAAATCAATATGTACAAAATTATAAAATATATACATGCTAAAAGTTCGTCTCTGATCTTGATGTCCAAACCAACTCTGCATTCAAAGGCCCAAGCCTAGACTCAACTAGGTATAGACAATATCTCTGGCTCAACTGGATCTACTTTGTCACTTGCGCGATGAACCACAATATAATTCAAATGTAATGCCAATGCATAACACATAAGGATATCATATCACATAAAATTATATTATTATATCTTGATAAATTGCTCAATTATTCCACAACTCATAATTCACATTAAAGCAAAGACAAGCATGGGCCCAAAAAGGATCTAATATGCTATTTAAATTCTAGAGTTACTGGTTTGGTCTATAATGACACCTTGTGTCTAGCCCCATAGGCAATATATCCATGGATTAATCCAACTAGGTCTGAGTTTACGACCCGGTCATTTTACCTAGCCTAGCTTTAAGGATTTGTTTTTAAGGCTTACGACCCGGTCATTTCACCTCAAAAGCATTTTCATAGTGATACCCAGCATCTTGCCCATAGGCAATTCATAGGCATGCCGCCAAACCCAAAACTTTGAAAATTGAAGAATTTACTAGGCACACAATTTATTCTTATTTCTCATTTACATCTATATCAATTCATTGTATTATGTTTCCATATATCTCATTTCATTATCGAATCCTTTCTCACTTTCTAATGATCACATTAGTCACAACGGCTCAAATATCTTACTTATATCAATATAGTCATTACCAATGACTTTACATGCTATATTTAATGTACATAAAACAATTTGCATTATCCATACATTTTGGATCATTATCATATTTTTCACCAAGCCCACATTATATATAATACATTTGTGACAATATACAATTCATAGCATATTATTCATGTGCCAATCATGTAGTAACTTAACACATTTACCAACCAAATGTGTTAAGTCCCAATGTCATGTAAATATAAACAATTATTCAAAGTTTGTACTTACCTCTAAAAGCAACAAACACCACTTCCAACCTCCTCTTCCAAGATATCCCTCTACACTTGGATTGGGGTAACTCAAGCCTCTTCAAATCCTAAACCAAATGTGATTATAAATAATCACAAGTGATACACAAAGGAAAATAAGGAAAGGAACTAGCTAGGGAAAACTCCACACATGGCATGCTTAACAACACGGGCGTGTCCATGACCATGCCCTAAACCCACAACATAGTAGCTTTGACACGCTCAGTGACATGGGCATCTCACTGCACGTGCCAATTCTACAATATCACAATAGCTATGACACTCTCAGTGACATGGGCGTGTCACTGTACGTGTCAATTCTACAACACCACAATAGCTATGACACGCTCAGTGATATGGGCGTGTCACTGCACGTGTCAATTCTATAACATCATAGTAGCTATGACACGCTCAGTGACATGGGCATGTCATTGTTCGTGTCACCAGCACTGAAAATAGAACCATCGACACGCCCAAAGGAATGACTGTGCCACCGAGTGTGTCAGGCCAAAAACCTGATATCCACACATAATTGCCACATCCAACTATCATCTTTCATTAACCTTTTCAACTCATACAAACTCAGTCAAAACCATCATTATATCACATGATTCTTGTGTAAACATCAACAGAACTCAATTAAAAGCTAATATACACAATCACAACCAAGACTTTAGAACTCAAAAATTACACAATTCCAAAACTCTTATTCTCTTCACCAACCTTAACCTTTTCTTAAATCCAACCCCAAATTCATAGTTAACTAGATAAAAGAACTTCAAACATACCAAAATCAACCATTAACATAAACCACACCAAATATCCAATTTACACATACAAACTTCCATAGAAAATCAAGGGAAACAAGTTGGAAACTTACCAAATATGAAGAAAATCCTCAAAACTCCAACTTGAACACTTGAAATCCTTCAATTACATGAGTTAGCAAGGAGCAAAATTCTCTCTTCCTTTGATGATGATGGCCGGCTACCATGGAGGAAGAAGAAGATGAAAATAGTGATCATCAACTCCACTACCAACTAACACTATCATAAACCACACAAAATTTCTCTTTAATTCTTATTTATTATTATAATAATTAAAATCAAATATCATCTTCCACTATCTATTAATTAATATCTTATTAATTAAAAATAGCATTTGACCAAGTTAAAATGTTGACTTGTATATGATATGTATATCTTTATATATATATCATATACACACCCTTCCTTTCTCTTTTCTCTTCACTTAATTATATATATATACATTTAAATCATTTAATAATTTTTTACAATTAATATTTCCAAAATTTTGGGATATTATAATTCTGCCCCTCTACAAATAAATTTCATCCTCGAAATTACTTGCTCTCAAGTCTAGAACAACTGGGGATACTAATTCCACATCATCTGTTCACTCTCCCATGTTGCCTCTTTAGTAGCATGATTTTTCCAAAGAACATTCACAAGTGGTACCCTCTTATTTCTCAACTCCTCTTCATGTGCCAAAATAGCCACTGGTTCTTCCTCATAAGTCAGATTTGGACTCACCTCAATAGACTCCACTGACAAAAAATGAGATGGGTCTGACCTGTACCTCCGAAGCATAGCGACATGGAAGACATTGTGAATTCGATCCAATTTAGGTAGTAAAGCTAATCTATAGGCCACTGGTCCAACTCTCTCCAGTACCTCATAAGGTCCTATGAAATGAGGACTCAACTTCCCTTTACGGCCAAATCTCAAAATTTTCTTCCAAGGAGACACTATCAAAAATACTTTATCTCTTATACTAAATTCTATGTCTCTTCTTTTTAAATCTGAATATGATTTCTGTCGGTCTGAGGATGCTTTCAAACAATTCCTAATAACCTTTACTTTCTCTTCCGTTTCCCTAATCAAATCGGGACCAATCAACTTACCTTCTCCAACCTCCTCTCAACATAAAGATGTCCTGCATCTCCTACCATACAATGCCTCATAAGGTGCCATTCTAATACTGGACTGATGACTATTGTTATAAGCAAACTCAATCAGTGGTAAAAATCTGTCCCAGCTCCCAGAGAAATCAATGATACAACTTCTCAACATGTCTTCTAAAATCTGTATCACTCTCTCTGACTTCACATCTATCTGAGGATGGAAAGCAGTGCTAAAATGTAACCAGAAACCCAAAGCATCATGCAAACTTTTCCAAAACCTCGAAGTAAACTAGGGATCTCGATCAGATACCAAAGAAATTGGAACTCCATGCAACCTCAGTATTTCACTGATATACAGCTCAACCAACCTCTCAAGAGAAAAATCCATCCGTATTGGAAGAAAATGAGCTGTCTTCATCATCCAATCAACAATCACCCATATGGCATCATGCTTCTTCTGAGTCAAAGGTAATCTAGTCACAAAATCCATCATCACTCACTCTCATTTCCACTCTGGCACTGATAATGGCTGAAGTAATCCTGAAGAAACTTGGTGTTCAGCCTTCACTCTCTGACAAGTGAGACATCTGGATACATACTCTGCTATGTCCCTCTTCATACCTGACCACCAATAATATTGTTTCAAATCCTGATACATCTTGGTACTCCCAGGGTGCAAAGCATAAGCTGACTGATGTGCTTCCTCCAAAATTACCTTTTTCAATTCTGCATCATCAGGAACACACAACCTACCTCTGTACCACAAACTACCATCATTCTCACATAAAAGTCTTGACTCTCCCCCTTTTGGCAATCCAATACAACTTTTTGGATTTTCTCATCTGCAAACTAAGTCTCCCTAATCTGATCCAATAACATTGGCCTTAATAACAACTGAGCCATCAATGCACCATCTTCACAAGACTCAAATCTGGCATGCAACTCTCTCAACTCAATAAGCAACAAAAGTTAATAAGCAGTCAAACCTGCCAAAGATTTTCGACTTAAGGTATCAGCAAAAACATTTGCCTTACCCGGATGATAATCAATTAAACAGATATAGTCTTTAATCAATTCTAACCATCATCTCTGCTGAAGATTCAACTCTCTCTGAACACCTAGATATTTCAAACTCTTTTGATCTGTATAAATAAAAAACTTCTCCTCATACAAGTAATGTGGCCAAATATTCAAAGCAAAAACTATAGCTGCTAACTCCAAATCATGTATCGGATAATTTAGCTCATGCGGCTTCAACTGTTGAGAAGTATAAGCAATGACTCTACCCTCCTACATTAGAACACAACCTAAACCACTATATGAAGCATCACTATAAATCACATAAGGTTTACCTTCCACAGGAAGAGTAAGGACGGGAGCCTGAGTCAACATCTCCTTCAGCTGCTCAAAACTCGCCTGACACCGATCTGTCCACACTAATCTAACTCCCTTCCAAAGTAATCTGGTGAGTGGAGTAGCTATCATAGAAAAATCTTTCACAAACCATTGACAATAGCCTGCCAAACCGAGAAAACTTCTAACCTCTGTCATAGTCTTTGGTGGACTCCAATTCAAAATAGCCTCAACTTTACTCAGATCAACTCTAATACCTTGCGCTGAAACCACATGATCAAGAAAAGTCACTTGACCAAGCCAAAACTCACATTTAGACAACTTAGCATACAACTACTTCTCTCTCAGAGTCTGCAATACAATCCACAAACTCTTGTCATGATCCTCCTCATTACGTGAATACACCAAAATATCATCAATAAAAATCACAACAAATTGATCTAGATAGGGTCTGAATACCCTGTTCATCAAATCCATAAATGTTGCTGGTGCATTCATCAACCCAAAAGGCATCACCAAAAACTCATAATGGCCATACCTCATAAGGAAAGCCATCTTAGGTGCATCTTCATCTCTGACTCTCAACTGATGGTATCTTGATCTCAGATCAATCTTAGAGAAAACTGCTACTTCTTTCAATTGATCAAAGATATCATCTATCCTAGGCAACGGATACTTGTTCTTGATGGTCACTTTATTCAACTGTCGGTAATCAATGCACAATCTTAAGGTACCATCCTTCTTCTTCACAAACAAAATAGCGCTCCCCATGGGGACACACTAGGGCGAACAAACCCTTTATCTATCAATTCCTGCAACTGCACCTTCAGCTCTCTCATCTCAGTAGGTGCCATCCGATAAGGAGTAATAGAGATGGGAGTGGTACCATGCAACAAATCGATACCAAACTTAACCTCTCTCTCATGAGGTAACCCTGGAAACTCCTCAGGAAAATCATCTGGAAACTCAGCAACTATGGGTATACTGTTAAGCTGGAAACCCACTACTCTGGTATCTACAACATGAGCAAGATAAGCTTCACATCCATTATGTATAATCCTCCTACCTGAAACAGCTGAAACAAACATGGATGGCATATGTCTCTGCTCACTAGAAACCATCACTTTCCTGCCATCACAAGTTCTCAGGGTAACACACTTCTGTTGACAATCTACCATAGCCCCATGCTTGGATAACCAATCCATGCCTAAAATTAAATCATACTCCTTGAAAGACATCTCAATCAGATAACCAAGAAACTCCTCATCTGTACCACAACTAGACTATTACGGTGCACCCTGCTAACTACAACACTATGCCCTAAAGGACTTGTCACCAAAACATCAAATCCTAGGGACTCTGAATGCAAATTAGTCATAGGAAAGATGGATGCACTAATGTATGAATGAGTTGATCCAGGGTCAATCAAAGCAAGAATTGAAGTACCAAATAAAGAAAATGTACCAGCAATAACAGTTGAAGCATCTGGTTGCCTCTGCATCACATATACTGGCTGAGATGGTCCTGCCTCATCTAGTCTACTACCTACAGTAGAACCTCCTCTTTGACCAGACCATGTTCGACCTCCTCTACTAGCACCTCTGCCACCATAACCCCTTCTAACACTGGGTCGAGAATCTTCAATATTTGTATGTCTATCCTCTAGTGGCTCTGGACAATATCTGATAAAATAGCCTGATGACCCACATCTAAAACACACTCCCGAAGTACCTCTCCACCAGCAGACACCTCCGTGTGCTTTACCACAATGAACACAAGCAGGTGGAGCAGACCTCTGAACTACTGGAGTCGGAGCACTAGCCACAAAAACTGTAGGTCTCGGTCACTGCCTCTGTTGCTGTACTAACCTACCATACTGCCTCTGGCTCCTACTGAACCTCAAAAAATATCATCCTTGGCCTCTCTTCATAGATGAAGACCTGCCTCACTCTGGGGTCTCCTAACTCTGGTCTCCTCATCCCTAGCAGCTGCTGCAAGACCTTGTGCTCTCTTAACACTCTTGGCAGCTGCAACCAACTGGAAAAAATTTTGATACCAGGAGCCTATGATAATACACATGATAGAGGGTCTCAACCCCTCTTTAAAGCTCATACACCGGTCAATCTTATCAGAAATAATCCTGCCAGCATACTGACTCAACCGAATAAATTCTATTTCATACTCCAACACAGTCCTGGTATCCTGCTTCAAACTCAAGAACTCTATCTTCTTTGCATCTTTATACTACCTCGGAGTATACTTCTGCTCAAAATAGCACAGAAAATCATCGTAGTTTAAGATTGGTAGATCATCTAGGGCATGTAGAAGAAGATGATGCTGTGCTCAAGCAATTGAAAAGAACCCTAGCAAGTGTTAGCATTTGGGACTTATTAGCTACTTCTAAAAAGCACCAAGAAACTATGGCCAAAGCCTTGGCTAGCATGCAAATCTCTACCTCCACGACACCAGAGGAGCTGACCAACTTCATAAAAATTGGAGGGGTAATGAAATGTGAAGAGGTTCAAGAGAAGAGTGAAGTTAATATGGGAGCAGTTTCTTTTTCAATTGCAGATTTACCAGAGGAGGGGAGAGACCACATCCGTCCTCTCTTTATCAAAGTAGAAATCAAGGGGAAGATGACTGCTTGCGTAATGGTCGATTATGGGTCCGCCATAAATGTTTGCCCACTTAAGATATTGCCAAAGCTAGCCATGTCAACAAGAGATCTAAACCCAACCGAGGTAACAATTTGTGCTTATGACAACACTAAGAGGCATGCCGAAGAAACTTTCAAATCTGCTATCAATGTTGGTCCAATTGAATCTTTTGTTGAGTTTGTTGTTTTAGACATACCGGTTACCTTTGCCTTACTCTTGGGGTGACCATGGTTTCATCCTCTTGGTGGAGTTCCTTCCACCCTTCATCAAAAGATCAAGTTCCCCAATGGAGATGAGATAGTGGTCATTGAAGCTGAAGATAATGAGATTGTTAACGCTCTAATGATTGAGAGGCCTCTCAATGGTTTCCAAGTAGCTGCAATTTCTGATAATGAAGTAATGGACTCTAAACTTTTGAATATGATGAAGAACATGAACTACCTTCCCGGAGCTGGTCTTGGAAAAGGTAAAATTGGTTTGACAAAGCTGCCAGACTTAGAACTCAAACTTCCAAGAAAGGTTTGGGATATGATGAAGACAACGATGTCTAGCCAAAGAAGAGTGAGAAGATGAGCTTCCCACCACTTGAAAAAATCTTTGTCAAGTCTCCAGATATGGGACCACTCCAAGGAAAGCCCAAGCCGATCATGTGCATGGGTAAGTTAATCCCAGGTTTTGAAATTTTTGCAGATGTTGTCGAGCTAGTGAAGCAAGTGAAGAAAGAACTCACCCTACCAACCAGCAAAGAATCCAATCCAAAAGAGAAGAATGAAGTTGTCCTGAAAGCTGAGAAGACTCCAGAAGAGATTGCTGGCCTGGTCGAAGAAAAGTTTAAAGACATCCTACTTTATGATTCTGAGAACAATGATTTTGATTTTGATTTTAATTTGTCTACATTGTATGAGGATGATGATGTTTTCTTTTCCAAAATGAATGCAATAAAGTCTGATTTTGCTTACTTGTGTGATGTTTCTCCTGATGATTGCATACATTCAAATAGTAGTTACATGAGCATCTTTAATATTAATTCTTTTAACACACAATCATTAAATTTGGGGACAACTGAAAATCCTAAAAACATTAGCATAGCATTCAACCTTACTCCTGATGAGAGAGAGAGATTTGAAAAAATATTTAAAAAATATGAAGAAGTGTTTGCTTGGTCTTATGAGGATATGCCTGGAATAGTTCAAGACATAGCCGAGCATCATATTCCAACTCACACTCACATAAAACCTGTCAAACAAAAGCTTAGGTGATTAAGACCTGAGTAGGCTGAATTGGTTAAAGAAGAGGTCACTGAGCAAATACAAGCGAAGATACTTGAAGTGATAGAATATCCAGATTGGTTAGCCAACATAGTACCCATGCCAAAGAAAGATGGAAGAATAAGGGTCTGCGTGGACTATAAAGATTTGAACAAGGCTTCCCCTAAGGATGATTTTCCTTTACCTCATATAGATGTCCTCATTGATAGTGCAGCCTCTAGCGTGCTACATTCGTTTGTAGATGGATTTTCTGGATACAATCAATTGTTACTGGCCCAAGAGGATAAAGCCAAAACTGCTTTCATTACTACATGGGGTATATTTTGTTATAGGGTGATGCCGTTCGGCTTAAAGAATGATGGAGCAACCTACCAAAGGATGGCCACCACACTATTCCATGAAATGATTCATAAAGAAGTTGAAGTATATGTTGATGATATGATGGTTAAATCGGACATGAGGGAACAACACTTTCAAAACTTAGAATTATTCTTCGATAGAGCTTTGAAATATAAGCTAAGATTAAACCCGAAGAAGTGTGTATTTGGTGTTACTTCAGGCAAATTATTAGGACATGTGATTGGTCCAAATAGCATTGAGATTGATCCTAACAAAGTCAAAGCAATCAGGGATATGCCAACCCCAAAGACGGAGAGAGAAGTTTGGGGATTCGTTGGTAAACTGCAGTACATTAGTAGATTTATAGTAAAGCTCACAACAATCTGTGAGCCTATCTTCAAATTGCTTAGAAAGAATCAGCCGGTCATATGGAATGAAGAGTGTCAAAAAACCTTTAAGCGAATAAAAAAGTATTTGTTGAATCCACCTATTTTAAAACCACCTAAACTCGGCTAACCTCTATTACTATACTTAGTAGTAGAAGAAGAGTCGATAGGAGCCATGCTAGCCCAAGTAAATGAGTCAGGGATTGAGCATGTAGTTTACTATTTGAGTAGAAAGCTCTTACCTTATGAAATTAAGTATAGTATCATTGAAAAGACCTGTATAGCCGTGGTTTGGTCTTCTAAGAAGTTGCAGCATTACTTTCAATCGTATAGTGTGCAAGCAATTTCCAGGCTGGATCCAATGAAGTACTTAAGGGAGACACCCTCTTTGATTGGGAAACATGGTCGATGGTTGATAATATTAGAAGAATTTGAGATTGAGTATGTAACCAAGAAAATGATCAAAGGTAGAGCGGTGGTAGAATTCCTGGCCCAACAACCATTATCAGATAATGAAGAGGTAATCCTGGAATTTCCAAATGAACATTTTGAAGCAACTGAAGTACAAGGGTGGAAAATGTATTTTGATGGAGCAGTGAACAGGAAAGGAGCAGGTTTGGGAGCTATACTAGAATCGCTCGAAGGGGAACTCATCCCTTTAGCCAAAAAATTGAAAATATGGTGGAGTACGAAGCTTGTATTTTCGGTTTGGAAACCCTAATGATTATGAAGATGGATAAGGTGGAAGTTTTTGGCAATTCATTGCTAGTTGTATCCCAAGTAAATGGAGAATGGGAGTTGAAAGAAGAAAAATTAAAACCATACCACCATTGCCTGACCATGATGAAGAAGAGTGTAGGTTTATACACCTATCAAGAGAAGAAAATCAGATGGCTGATGCCCTAGCCACATTGGCTTCGATATGGGAAAATCCTGTTAGCCTATTCCTTAAGCATCTAATCTTGACCAGTTCATCAACTCCTTGCTATGAATATGAAACAATCATGGAAATTGATACAAACCATGATGCGTGGTATGATACTATAAGACGATTTTCGGTGGAAAGAGAATACCCACCGGGGGCAACAAAGAAAGAGAGAAGAGCCATAAGGCGATGGTCATTGTAATACATCACCTTCCATGTGGAGTTATATCAAAGATGGCCTGATGGGGTGCATTTGAGATGTTTAAGAAAGCCTGAAGTGGAGCGCATCATGTCAAAAATACATACGGGAAGTTGCGGTCAACACATGAATGGTTTGGCCCTAGTTAAGAAGATTATTCGACAAGGTTACTATTGGTTGACCATGGAGAGAGATTGTATTGAGTTCGTAAAGAAGTGCCAACAATGTCAGATGTATAGTAACTTGAATCACATGCCTCCTGAATAATTGCATTCAATGTTTTCACCCTAGCCATTTGCCACCTGGGGTATCGACATTATAGGAGAGATATATCCGACAGCTTCAAACGAACACCGTTTCATTGTGGTAGCAATAGATTATTTTTCAAAATAGGTTGAAGCTGAATCCTTCAATAAACTGGGTGCAAGCCAAATGGCTAGGTTTATTGAAAAGAACCTCATCTACAGATACGGGGTCCCACACAGTGTGATATCAGACAATGGGGTACAGTTTCAAGGAGCAGTTAAGGATTTATTCTTGAAGTACCAAATCCATCATCATAGATCCTCTCCTTATAGACCAAAGGCTAATGGTGCCGTGGAAGCAACAAAAAAGACAATTAAGCAAATTCTATCTAAGATGACCAAGACTTATAGGGATTGGTCAGAGATGCTTCCCTTTGCTTTATGGGGATATAGGACAAGTGTGCGAACATCTACTGGAATGACACTGTTCTCTTTGGTTTACGGGATGGAAGCAGTGTTGCCAATTAAAATAGAAATCAAGTCATTAAGAGTAGTCTTGGAAGCTGAACTGCCTGAAACAGAATGGGTAGTGTGCAGATACACACAATTAGCTTTACTAGAAGAGAGAACATTAAAAGCACTATATCATCACCAACTGTATCAATAAAAGATAGCTCAGGCCTACAATAGAAGGGTTAAAATCAGAAAATTCAGAGTTGGGGATTTGGCGTTGAAGCAATGTAAGCCTAATGTATCTGATCCAAGAGGGGAGTTCAGGCCTAGCTGGGAAGAGCCATATGTCGTGAAACAAGTCATGAACAAAGGTGCGGTGAAGTTATCAAACATGGACGGGAACAAATTTAGTGAGCCAGTAAACATTGACAGGTTGAAGAAGTTTTATATGAAAAAAAAAGAGAAAGAGCTCGCTAGGTTGAAAACCCAAAAATGGCGGCCTAGGCAAAAGTTAGAGCAGTCCACTAGTCCTAAAAACCCAAAAGGGTGGGCTAGGCAACAATTAGGACTAAAAGAGAGAAAATTGTCAATTAGAAAATCTGAAAGGGCTAGTTGGCAACAGGAGTAATCTTGTGTATGCTGGCTTTATGTTTGGTTGTTCCCTAATTTAATAAAACAAAATTAAGGTTAAAATTATTCTATTTGCACTGTTATAACTATTTGATCAGGTATGGACGAAATAAATAAACACAATAGCAAATGGTGATGACAAATTATAAAGGGAAAAGAAGCATCTTTTTATTACTTTAATTATTTTTTTTTCATCTTTTTATTACTTTAATTATTTTGTTTTCATCTTAACAATACACTTTCTGAATTGACAAATGTAAAATCTATGGCAGCCTATAAATGTAACGTGCAGGCCAACTTTGCCTCAGCTGATCCAAGTAGGCTTCAGTCAAGCAAGGCATGTCTAAATCGAGAGTAAAGTCAGAATCATGAAGCTCAGCTCCGTATTGATGGCCAAGTCGGCGAGGATCATAGCATGTACCTTGACGAAGAGCAGCAAGGGGAACATACATCAGGTATGTCTGCATGGTGATACGAGAAATCTTCCACCACGGTACCAACCAACGGATATTGACTTCAGAGCGTGAGTGGATCCAGTGAACCCAGTCAGCATATGAAGAAGCAGGATGGAGTAGCTTCCTAGCAGAATGATGATGTGGCAAGTATCTAGCAAAATCCATGGATGGAGTATCAAGCAAGCAAAGATGCTCCTAAAGCCAAATCTATGGAAAAAAGAATTAAAATTAAAAAAAGGAGAAACAAAAAATGTTCGCTAAGTTGAAAACCCGCAAGGGTAGCTTAGGCAAAAATTAGGACAGCTCGCTAGTTCTGAAAACGCACACGAGCGGACTAGGCAAAAATTAGAGCAATAAAGATAAAAAAAGAAAAAGAAAAGAGAAAATCTAAATTAAAAACCTTAAAGGGCAGTTTAGGTAATTAGCTAAAGTAGCAACGGACTCCCAGTCAGTCTCTTTGACAATCCTGATTTAAGTCAGTCTAATCCAACTAAGGTCTCGGCTAAGATCACAGGTACCGGTGACAAGCCTCCTTCCATTTGGTCCATAATATCCAATACTCGTAGATCAATATCGTCGTCGAAAGAAATAAGCAAGAATTGGCTGAGCAAGCAAAGATAGGGCATGCATCCCCATGCCTTAGTAGGGGCCAATCAAGAGAGACAAAATTCAATCAAATGAGCAAGTAGAATTTTTTCACCTCTCATCAACCGAAGAACTTCGGGTTTTAGAATTCTAAATAACATCTACATCTTCTATTGAGTCTTAGAAATCAATGTGGGTAACACCATTTGTTGATTATTTGGATATCCAAGGATGGCCTCAAATTCTTCAATCAAGGGACATATTTCAAAGCCATTAATTTTAAATACTCTAGAATCCGTATTCCAAAAGGAAGCCACGGCATGTAAGAAGGAGTGGTCCAATTTAACATTTTTAAAATATTTTAAAACATCAAGTTTTGACCACAAAATTTGCTTCCAATGAATGGCATCCATATTCTTAAATAGAATTTTTTTATTCTCTTTAAATGATGCTCGGTCATGGTGAATGAATAAAGAAAAAATTAAAATTGTTAATGGGAGTCTTCACATTGAAAGAGAAAGAATTTTGGTTTATGTATTAAAATGGGGCATGCAAGGTGATTTGTATAGAAGAAAATAAACCTTTTCCAAAAGTGAAAAGGAAAAGGTGATGGGAAAGAATAAGACCGTATGGTATAAGGAAAGGAATTAGCAATGAATTTCCTTTACCACATTGGTTTTGGTTTAGCAAATGAGGTGGATGTGAATTATGAAATTATGACGTACTGTAATAAAAAAAAAAAGAAGTGGTGCAGTAACAAAAAAAAAGGGGGGGGGGAAGGGTTACATTAAAGATGGAAATTGTATATTTTTCATTGTACAATATTTTACAATTTCTACAATATCTACATATCACTAAGAAGGTGGTGGTAGGTCATCAAATAAAGCCTTGAAAAAATCATAGCCTATTGGAGGAGGGGGGCAAATCACTCATCCCGAGTCCGCCCAAAGCGAGAGCACCAAAATCCTGCAAATTACTCATCCCGGGATCACCTGAGGCAGGAGCACCAAAATCCCTATTACCTTGAGGTTCCGATCCATCATGGTCCTCATCAGAAGCAGACGAAAGGATCTCATGTTCATCAGTCTAGGGGCCTCTTGATGAAGAAGCACCGAGATCGCTCATCCCCTGAAATCGAAAAGTCTCGGAAATGTTGTTTGGATTGATGATATAAACATTCAAAATGAGAAGCCTGCTGATGACTTGCAGCCAACTCTTCTTGAAGTTTCCTATTTTGTTCTTCGAGCATTCGCTGTGAGCCAAGAAGCAAAAGGTAAGAGCATACATAATCATGCATACATATAGCATAAACTACTATGAAATAAGAAACATACCAGGTAGTTCATATCAATACCCTGCGGATGAGATGACATATCTGGCAGGCTAGAACGAGCAAAAGAAGGGGTAGTAAAAGAAGGTCCAGCCTCATGATCAAATGAGCCAACAGCCTGCAACAATCATCAAAGAATCAAGGAAAGAAAAAAGCAGTTGCAAAGGAAAAGTGGTAAAAGTTTTACCTGAGAAGTACTGGCCCCGAGATGTGGAACAGACTCTCCTGCAGCTCCATGATGTTCTTCTTCATCTCTACCCTCTTTTTCATCGAAAATCTCCCGCACACCAACAGGAGATAATCAAAGTCCAAGAGTCTTCTTTGAATAAAATGGGCATAAAATGGACCCGATAAATGGAGAAATGACTCAGCACCATAACCATACTGGGCCAGCCACTATACATCCTTCGGCATGACAAAATATTTATAGTATATTTCGGGATTTGCATCGAAACCCTCCGTTGCTCTGGACTGAGAAACCATTCATAAACTCTCTCCCCGAGAAACTAGCCACTAGACACTGGGCAAGTAATAACTCGGCGAGAATGTTGGAAAGACAGTGCAGCCCTCATCAAAGGAGACTAGTTTGCTCGCTCTTCTGGGCTCCACAAGGCCAAATTCACCTGCAAAATAACATAAGGTAAGTAAACTTTCACATAAAATTTAAAGCATACTAATGTTATTTTACTTGGTCCCAGGTTAAGCGGCTCAACACATAGCGGTAAGTATGCACATGATGAGAGCCGAGAATGTCCACACGATCGGACAACCAGAAATTTAATCTCGGATACCCGACTCTCTCTCGGGAAATACCAGGTACCCTCACGATATTATGTTCATATGCCCACACCTACAACAATAATAATAAATATCACATGCATGTAAGAAAAGAGTGGAAATGACATTGGTGGAAGAAAGAATACCTCGACAACCGCCATCAAGCCGACAAAAGACTTCTTATTTCGGCAAAGCTTATCAAGACCATGGTAAAGACACGCGAGACCAGCTTCACCCCAGCCAGAAGATGGTACCATTCTGAGATAAGAAAGGGCACTCAACACTGATAAGTGAATGAAGGATTCAGTGCTGCCTAAGATGATCCACCCGAGCAGATGTAATAAAAATCCTTGAGCATACTGTTTGGCCGTGTCTCTGCCAACCCGTCCTTCATAGTTCATCCAATAACTATGAATTGGCTCAATTTTTTTCTTAAAAGGCCCTTTATATGATGGTTCCATACCAATTAATTCCTGAATTTCTTCAAATGTTAAAATATCGTTGGTCAAAGGAACCAGAACACCATCATATCGAAGGCTGGTTATGGTAGTAAAATCGACCGGACCAATTGTCATCTCCCCAATGGGTAAGTGAAAAGTGTGGGTTGTATCCAACCATCGCTCTGCAAGTGCTTGGACTACGCTTTGGTCTATCTGATATTCCTCGGATGGCAATTGTAAAATGAACTGCTTAAAGCTGCAATCTCGGATAATCCGCCTTACCTGAGAAGGCACTACATTGTACCATTGTTGGGTTTTGTAAATACACCCTCCAGCCCGAACAACGCAATGATCATGCTAACACAAACCCAGGTAAGTACATATTATTCTATCTACTTAAATTAATATATTTTTCTTAAATTTTCTAAAAAATATAAAACACAAAAACACAAAAAAATAATAATAATAGAAGAAAATATGAATAATAAAAAAATCAAAAATAAAGAATAATAAATAAAGAATAATAACAAAAAAAAATATATATAACGAAAATGTAACAAAAAATAAATATAAAAGATAAAAAAAATGCAAAACAGAAAGATGAAAAAAGAAAAAGGAAAAAATGATTACAACGCTCTTTCCATTGGAACTGCGATGAAGCGGCATCCCGGCTAGTATATCTACATTTCCATCTTCATGAGGCCGAATAAACTCCAATAACTCGGCATTAGAATGAGTCCCTGACCTCGAAACATGAATTGTTTTTGAAAAATATGTGCTAAAATTGAAAAAAATTTTGAGAGAATTATAATGTGAAAGTTTTGCTGTGAAATGAAATGAAGAATCAGCTCCTTTATATAGAGAAACGGCAAGCAAAAAAAAATTCAAAACTATTTATAAATAGTAATTCACTATTCATGAATAGTATTACTATTGATGAATAGTAAATTCCACTATTTATAAATAGTATTACTATTGATATTACTATTTCCAATAGTAAATACTATTTACTACTATTTACAAATAGTAAATTTACTATTTATGAATAGTAAATAGTGTATGAATAGTGACTACACAGTAAATAAATAGTAAATTCATTTATTCACTTTAATCATTCAAATAATTACGGGTATATAAATATTTTTGCACCCCGGAGGCAATAAGAAGACATGCATAAAAATTAGCTAAACTTTTTGAAATAAAAAATTATTAGCTCGGGTCCAAAACCCAAATTTACTTTAGGTCCAGAACCTAGAATTTTTTATAAGTCTAGAACTTAGCTCGGGTCCAAAACCCAAATTACCCTTAGGTCCAGAACCTGAAATCTCATCTAAGTCTAGAACATAGCTTGGGTCCAGAACCCAAATTACCTGTAACACCCCTTCCCAACCTACATATGTAAGCTGAGTAGAGGCGCCACACTAACCTAATGTTGCTACCAATTTTACTTAGTCAAATTTTAGTTCCGATTTTTACAAAATTTTTGCCATAGTTTCGCCTAAAAATTGAGTCCCAAGTGTCGACAAAACCGGTTTTTTTCTTATTTTTAAAAACATTTTACACAAACCAATGCAAACAAAATCATTCTCAATACACTCCCAATAAATCCCCCTTGTAACCTCAACTACAACCTGCAAAAAGGATTTACACTTCTAGTACAACATAAAATAAAGGTTTTGTGACAACCCCCATATTTAAATTTTACACAGCGGAAGTTATAAAATATTTACATATTTACAAATTCATATACATCAAAACTCAAGTTTTACAACACATAAAATTTATACATGATTGGCAAGTCTGCTCTGATCTTTAAGCTCCCAAAATGGATTCTTCAAGGTCTACTCTCACTAGGTCTTGATGAACTCTCGGGTTCAACTCTATCCACTCTACTACCTGCGCGATTAAACACTATCGCGCTAAGCCAACGGCTTAGTAAGATAAAACATGCTAACGGTATGCTTTAATGAAATGCAATGCCACATATGTTATTGATAAGATCAACATCATAAATATAAAGTTAACCACACAATTATGCATTTCACAAATCATAGTCATATGAGCATACCACATTTAAACATCTTTTCACATTCAACATTAATCAATCATACTCCATAACCAACATCTCATTTCATTAAACTCATAACATTATTTAGGACATTCATATAACCTTGACACCTATGGGCCCAACAAGTATTTAATACGATATTCAGAGTTCAGAGTTACTGCTTTGGTTCATAGTCACAATAATCACGCCCGTAGGCAATGTATATACATGTATCTCTATCCATGGATAGTGTAACAGACCCAGTCTCTTGGATCATCAACTCAACACATATGAGGAGATCCTCAACCCGGCAAGACTGTTACAAATCATATACCTCATAGTGTAACAGACCCAGTCTCTTGGACCATCAACTCAACACCTATGAGGAGGTCCTCAACCCGGCAAGACTGTTACCTTTCATCATTTCTTAGGCATGCCACCCAAATCCAGAACTCTGAAACTGAATAACATATTAAACAAACAATTCATTTCCATTCTCAATTCTCATCACATTTAGGCAAACATGCCTTCTTTCTTTCAATTACATCATCTTAGCCAATAACAATGGCTTCACATTTCATTTCACAATATAACATCTCATTATTCAAGTATATATATATATCTCATCCATGATCACATTATATCTCACATAGCATCATTCATAAATATCAACATTTCATTCCACATTACTCATGAAACACATTACCATTCACAATGCACAACATAACATTGTTCAATCTCAACAATGCAATTAGGGCAAAGAACAATTGATTATAACATTCATTGATTCAAGTGTGTTTAAAGTGTTTAGGGTTAGGTTTAAGGACCAACCTACCTTTGGAGAACCAAAGCAATGCAAGAAGAACAAAGAATTAAAACCCTAACCATAAATAGTACATTCTGGTTTTAAACTCCATTTTATCCTTATTTTGAAAAATTGTATAAAATAATCTACTTGACTAAAAATTCTAAAATTTTTACAGAATTTAGTTTTGTATCTTAAAATCATCCCTTTAAAATTTCAGATCAAACTGAACACAAAATCTTGGTCAAATAGTTCACCTAACCAGACTGCCCCAATTGCCCTGCATCCTGGCAGCAGTTCTGAACTTTGTGAATTCCATAAATCAAATTCAATCAACGTGATTCCAAATTATTTTTCTCAAATACTAAACTCACTAAGCAACAACATATCCAAAATTCGATTGGATATGATTTTTCTACATTTTATTAAAAATCCCGAAATATAGCTGTCTCAGTTAAGGTACCTGCTGGAACAGGTCTAATAAAAATAATCTTTCTAAACTCATAACCATTCCAAAATCGAATCAACATATTTTTCAGTCATTCTAGACTCATAGAGTCACAACATATCAAAAATTCACTTCAAGAACATTTTTCTATAATTAATTAAAAATCATACAAATCACAGCCTTTACTAATTGTAAAACAGAAACAATTTCACTAAACACAACTCTTACTCTTCCATCACCAACACCAACCTAGCTTCTTATCTATAATTCCATTTCAACACTTTTACACAAACACACTCCATCAAACTCAAACAAAATTCCAAATAGAACAAGAGAAATCAAGAGAAAACTTACCTTAAATGAAGAATTTGCACAAATCTCTAACCAACACCCTTGATTCCTTCTTCAATTTGCTTCAAACCTCAAGATCACCTCTCTTTCTCTCTTTGTCTATGGAGAATCCGGCCACACATGAAGAGAAGCAGAAAATATGAAGAGCAAAGTCAAATTTGGCTTCTTATATCCATCAAGTGTTTTTAACCTTGCAATTACTAAAACACCCTTCACCATTTAACTAACCTTTTGTCTCATCTAAGCCCTTATATGTAATTTCATTAACAACCAAAAATATCTTCTTCCACTTAACCATCACCTTGACTCTTCATTTGACCAATGTATATGTTAATTATATCATCATATAAACAACATATACATTTGTCTCTAAACCCTAAATTTCTTCTCCAAAACACATATACATATACTTTCTCTTCTCAATTTCTTTTCTCTTACAATTTAACACATATATTCAATCCAATATATAACAATAACAACAACAACAATATGCAAAACTTCTAGGGCATAAATGAGGATATTACAATTCTCCCCCTCTAAAAAGAAATTTCGTCCTCGAAATTACCTGATATCAACTCTGAAATAGTTGAGGATATTGCTCTCGCATAGTTTGCTCACTTTCCCAAGCTGCTTCTTCTTTTGCATGATTCTTCCAAAGAATCTTCACCAATGGCACTTTCTTGTTCCTCAATTCTTTCACATCACGTGCCAAGATAGCAACTGGTTCTTCTTCAAATGTCAAATCTGGGCTCACTTCGATAGACTCAAACGGCAACACATGAGATGGATCTGACCTGTACCTCCTCAACATAGAAACATGGAATACATTATGAATACGATCCAACTCAGGTGGCAAAGCAAGTCGATATGCAACTGGCCCAACTCTTTCTAACACTTCATACGGCCCAATAAAACGAGGACTCAATTTTCCTTTCCGACCGAACCTCAAAATCTTCTTCCAAGGAGATACTTTCAAAAACACCTTATCTCCAACATTAAACTGAATGTCTCTCCTCTTCAGATCTGCATAAGACTTCTGTCGGTCTGAAGCTGCTTTTAACCTACCTCGGATCAACTTCACTTTTTCCTCAGTTTCTTGAATCAAATCAGGTCCAATTATTTTACCTTCACCAAGTTCACTCCAACAAAGAGGTGTTCTGCACCGTCTACCATACAATGCCTCGAACGGTGCCATACCAATGCTAGATTGGTGACTGTTGTTGTAAGCAAACTCCACAAGAGGTAAGAATCTATCCCAACTTCCAGTGAAATCGATGACACAGCTTCTCAACATATCCTCAATAATCTGTATCACCCTCTCTGACTGTCCATCCGTCTGTGGATGAAAAGCAGTGCTGAAGTACAGTCGAGAACCCAAAGCACTATGCAAACTCTTCCAAAATCTTGAAGTAAACCGGGGATCTCGATCAGACACTAAAGAAGTTGGAACACCATGCAATTTCACAATCTCCTGAATATACAGCTCAGCCAATCTCTCCAAAGAGTAATCCATCCGCACCGGAAGGAAATGAGCTGTCTTAGTCAATCTATCCACAATCACCCATATGGCATCATGCTTCTTTTGTGTCAATGGCAAACCAGACACAAAATCCATTGTCACTCTTTCCCATTTCCATTCTGGCACTGACAATGTTTGAAGCAACCCGGTTGGAACTTGATGCTCTGCTTTAACCTTCTGACAAGTGAGACATTTAGATACAAACTCAGCAATGTCTCTCTTCAACCCAATCCACCAATAATGCTGTCTCAAATCATGATACATCTTGGTATTACCCGGATGCATAGCAAACATCGACTGATGTGCTTCTTCCAAAATAACTCTCTTCAAATCAGCATCATCGGGTACACACAATCTGCTCTTGAACCAGAGACTCCCATCATCTCTCACAACAAAATCTCTAGTCTTTCCATCGTGACAATCTGAAATAATCTTCTGAATCTTCATATCAGTCAACTGAGCCTCTCTGATCTGATCCAATAAAACTGGTTTCAAATGCAATTGTGCCAACAATGCACCATCATCACAAGATACAAAGTTAGCACGCAGAGCTCTCAATTCAACAAGCAACGAGAGCGAATAAATTGTTAAACCAGCTAAAGACTTCCGACTCAAGGCATCAGCAACAACATTTGCTTTACCTGGATGATAGTCAATCAAGCAGTCGTAGTCTTTAATCAATTCTAACCATCTCCTCTGACGAAGATTGAGTTCTTTCTGGACACCCAAATACTTCAAACTCTTGTGATCAGTGTAGATGAAACATTTCTCCCCAAACAGATAGTGGCGCCAAATCTTCAATGCAAACACAATGGCAGCCAATTCCAAATCATGGGTTGGATAGTTAAGCTCATGCGGTTTCAACTGTCGAGATGCATAAGCTATAACTTTGCTCGGATCAACTCTAATACCCTCTGCTGAAACTATATGTCCGAGAAAAGCTACTTGATCCAACCAGAACTCACATTTCGACAATTTGGCAAATAACTGCTTTTCTCTCAAAATCTGCAACACAATCCACAGATGCATATCATGTTCCTCTTCATTCCGCGAATACACCAGTATATCATCAATGAAGACCACTACAAACTGATCCAAATAGGGCCTAAACACCCTATTCATCAAATCCATAAAAGCTGCAGGTGCATTCGTTAGACCAAAAGGCATAACTAAAAACTCATAATGCCCATACCTGGTCCGAAAAGCAGTCTTAGGAACATCTTCACTTCTTACCCTCAGCTGATGGTACCCAGATCTCAAATCAATTTTGGAGAACACTGACGCTCCCTTCAACTGATCAAAGAGATCATCGATTCTAGGCAAAGGATATTTATTCTTAATGGTCACCTTGTTCAATTGCCTATAATCGATACACAACCTCATAGTACCATCTTTCTTCTTCACAAAAAGCACAGGAGCTCCCCAAGGAGAAACACTGGGGCGAATAAATCCTTTGTCCAACAACTCCTGTAATTGCACTTTCAACTCCCTCAATTCTGCTGGTGCCATTCTATAAGGAGTAATGGAGATAGGAGCGGTACCAGGCAACAATTCAATACCAAACTCCACGTCTCTTTCAGGAGGCAATCCTGGCAACTCCTCTGGAAAAACATCTGGGAACTCTGCCACTGTGGCAATGCTATCAATTTGAGAACCTTTTACTCTAGTATCTACCACATGAGCAAGATAGGCATCACACCCCTTCCTAATCAATCTCCTGGCTGCAACAGCTGAAACAAATAAGGAAGCTAGCTGTTCTTGCTCATTAGATACTATTACCTCTCTACCATCACCAGTTCTCAAAGAAACAATTTTCTTTTTACAATCCACCACAGCTCCATGTCGAGATAGCCAATCCATGCCTAAGATCACATCATATTCCTTAAATGGCATCTCAATCAAATCTCCAAAGAACTCCTCACCCTGCACCCTCACTACACTATCCCGGTGCACCTTACTCACAACCACACTATGCCCTAACGGATTTGTCACTAACACATCAAATCCTAGGGACTCAGCATGCATATCATACACAGGCAAAACAGATGCACTAATATATGAATGTGTGGAACCCGGATCAATCAAAGCAAGTACTGGAGTATTAAATAAAGAAAAAGTACCAGCTATGACTGCCGATGCACCCGGCTGCCTCTGCATAACATACATCCTCTGGGAAGATCCAACCTCCTCTGGTCTACCCTCCCTGGATGTAGCACCTCCTCTAGAACTGAACCCTGGTCTACCTCCTCGGCTGGCACCTCTGCCTCCTCTGCCTCCCCTCACACTAGCTCGAGAAGCAGCAGAATCAACTGACATCTGCTCCTGCCTCTCAGGACAGTCTCTCACAAAGTGGTCAGGTGATCCACACCTGAAGCATACCCCTGATCTACTATGCCTCCAACAAACGCCCCCATGTCTTCCACCACACTGGTTACACAAAGGTAAGGTGGATCTCTGAACTCCAGGAGTAGGAGCACTCGCTACTGAAGCTGCAGGTCTAAATCTCTGCCTCTGGGACTGCACTGACCTACCCGCTGGTCTCTGGCTCCTACTACTCCGAGGAACAAAACTTCCTCTACCCCTCTTCGCAGAAGAAGACCCTGCCTCTAACTGGGGCCTTCTAACCCTAACCTCCTCCTCTGAAACAGCTGCAATAACTTGAGCTCGCTCTACACTTCGAGCTGCTGCCACAAGTTGTGAGAAATCCTGATATCTGGATCCAGCCACTAAGCACATGATCGAGGGCCTCAATCCCTCCTCAAATCGCCGACATCTATCAATCTCATCAGCAATGATGCCCCCAGCATACTGGCTCAGTCGAATAAACTCAACCTCATACTCAGTTACGGTCCGATGATCTTGCTTCAAATCTAGAAACTCTCTTTTCTTCCCATCTTTATACTCCCTAGGAGTATACTTCAACTCAAATTCTCTCAGAAAATCCGCATAAGACAGGGTTGGTGGATCATCCATCGAATGTGGCACCGTCTTCCACCAATCGTAGGCGTCCTTCTGTAGCAAAGATCTTGCATAGTCAAACTTTTCCTCTGAAGTGGCTTGTAACTGAACAAATACCCTCTGTACTCTGTCAAGCCACTGCTCTGCCACAGCTGGATCAGTAGTGCCTACAAAATCTTCAGCTCCATACTTCCTCAGTTTGTCATAATGCCTCACAGAAACTAAAGGCTGAGGGGGTGGTGGCTGTGGTTGCACAGGTGCTGGTCTCATAGCTTCCATCATATTCCTAAACCAGGCTGGCGGAACCTCCTCCCCAGCTGGTCTACCCGACACCGAAACAGGTGCCTCCTCAACACTATCAACTCTAGCTCCCTCAGCAGGAGCAATACTCTCGGCACTACCCTCAATCGACTGACGAGAGTGAGAATCCATCACAACCTAAGTCTGCAAACACAATAGAATACCTCTTATTAAAGATCAGAGACTGCCAATCCCAAACATGTATTTTTGTTCAAAAACTCACTTTTTAAGTAAAAATAGTCTTTTTCTTACATTTTACCTAGGTTGAGAATCTCAAACCTAGGCTCTGATACCAAAACAATTGTAACACCCCTTCCCAACCTACATATGTAAGCTGAGTAGAGGCGCCACACTAACCTAATGTTGCTACCAATTTTACTTAGTCAAATTTTAGTTCCGATTTTTACAAAATTTTTGCCATAGTTTCGCCTAAAAATTGAGTCCCAAGTGTCGACAAAACCGGTTTTTTTCTTATTTTTAAAAACATTTTACACAAACCAATGCAAACAAAATCATTCTCAATACACTCCCAATAAATCCCCCTTGTAACCTCAACTACAACCTGCAAAAAGGATTTACACTTCTAGTACAACATAAAATAAAGGTTTTGTGACAACCCCCATATTTAAATTTTACACAGCGGAAGTTATAAAATATTTACATATTTACAAATTCATATACATCAAAACTCAAGTTTTACAACACATAAAATTTATACATGATTGGCAAGTCTGCTCTGATCTTTAAGCTCCCAAAATGGATTCTTCAAGGTCTACTCTCACTAGGTCTTGATGAACTCTCGGGTTCAACTCTATCCACTCTACTACCTGCGCGATTAAACACTATCGCGCTAAGCCAACGGCTTAGTAAGATAAAACATGCTAACGGTATGCTTTAATGAAATGCAATGCCACATATGTTATTGATAAGATCAACATCATAAATATAAAGTTAACCACACAATTATGCATTTCACAAATCATAGTCATATGAGCATACCACATTTAAACATCTTTTCACATTCAACATTAATCAATCATACTCCATAACCAACATCTCATTTCATTAAACTCATAACATTATTTAGGACATTCATATAACCTTGACACCTATGGGCCCAACAAGTATTTAATACGATATTCAGAGTTCAGAGTTACTGCTTTGGTTCATAGTCACAATAATCACGCCCGTAGGCAATGTATATACATGTATCTCTATCCATGGATAGTGTAACAGACCCAGTCTCTTGGATCATCAACTCAACACATATGAGGAGATCCTCAACCCGGCAAGACTGTTACAAATCATATACCTCATAGTGTAACAGACCCAGTCTCTTGGACCATCAACTCAACACCTATGAGGAGGTCCTCAACCCGGCAAGACTGTTACCTTTCATCATTTCTTAGGCATGCCACCCAAATCCAGAACTCTGAAACTGAATAACATATTAAACAAACAATTCATTTCCATTCTCAATTCTCATCACATTTAGGCAAACATGCCTTCTTTCTTTCAATTACATCATCTTAGCCAATAACAATGGCTTCACATTTCATTTCACAATATAACATCTCATTATTCAAGTATATATATATATCTCATCCATGATCACATTATATCTCACATAGCATCATTCATAAATATCAACATTTCATTCCACATTACTCATGAAACACATTACCATTCACAATGCACAACATAACATTGTTCAATCTCAACAATGCAATTAGGGCAAAGAACAATTGATTATAACATTCATTGATTCAAGTGTGTTTAAAGTGTTTAGGGTTAGGTTTAAGGACCAACCTACCTTTGGAGAACCAAAGCAATGCAAGAAGAACAAAGAATTAAAACCCTAACCATAAATAGTACATTCTGGTTTTAAACTCCATTTTATCCTTATTTTGAAAAATTGTATAAAATAATCTACTTGACTAAAAATTCTAAAATTTTTACAGAATTTAGTTTTGTATCTTAAAATCATCCCTTTAAAATTTCAGATCAAACTGAACACAAAATCTTGGTCAAATAGTTCACCTAACCAGACTGCCCCAATTGCCCTGCATCCTGGCAGCAGTTCTGAACTTTGTGAATTCCATAAATCAAATTCAATCAACGTGATTCCAAATTATTTTTCTCAAATACTAAACTCACTAAGCAACAACATATCCAAAATTCGATTGGATATGATTTTTCTACATTTTATTAAAAATCCCGAAATATAGCTGTCTCAGTTAAGGTACCTGCTGGAACAGGTCTAATAAAAATAATCTTTCTAAACTCATAACCATTCCAAAATCGAATCAACATATTTTTCAGTCATTCTAGACTCATAGAGGCACAACATATCAAAAATTCACTTCAAGAACATTTTTCTATAATTAATTAAAAATCATACAAATCACAGCCTTTACTAATTGTAAAACAGAAACAATTTCACTAAACACAACTCTTACTCTTCCATCACCAACACCAACCTAGCTTCTTATCTATAATTCCATTTCAACACTTTTACACAAACACACTCCATCAAACTCAAACAAAATTCCAAATAGAACAAGAGAAATCAAGAGAAAACTTACCTTAAATGAAGAATTTGCACAAATCTCTAACCAACACCCTTGATTCCTTCTTCAATTTGCTTCAAACCTCAAGATCACCTCTCTTTCTCTCTTTGTCTATGGAGAATCCGGCCACACATGAAGAGAAGCAGAAAATATGAAGAGCAAAGTCAAATTTGGCTTCTTATATCCATCAAGTGTTTTTAACCTTGCAATTACTAAAACACCCTTCACCATTTAACTAACCTTTTGTCTCATCTAAGCCCTTATATGTAATTTCATTAACAACCAAAAATATCTTCTTCCACTTAACCATCACCTTGACTCTTCATTTGACCAATGTATATGTTAATTATATCATCATATAAACAACATATACATTTGTCTCTAAACCCTAAATTTCTTCTCCAAAACACATATACATATACTTTCTCTTCTCAATTTCTTTTCTCTTACAATTTAACACATATATTCAATCCAATATATAACAATAACAACAACAACAATATGCAAAACTTCTAGGGCATAAATGAGGATATTACATTACCCTTAGGTCCAGAACCTAAAATCTCTTTTAAGTCCAGAACGTAGTTAGGGTCCAAAACCCAAATTATCCTTAGGTCTAGAACCTAAAATCTCTTTTAAGTCCAGAACTTAGCTAGAGTCCAGAACCCAAATTTTCCTTAGGTCTAGAACTTAGAATTTATTTCTAAGTCCAAGAACTTAGCTTGGGTCCAGAACCCAAATTACCCTTAGATCCAGACCCTAGAATTTATTTCTAAGTCCAAGAACTTAGTCGGGTCCAGAACCCAAATTTTCATTAGGTTTAGAACCTAGAATTATCCTTGAGTCAAGAACTCGAATCGGGTCCAGAACCCAAAACCACCACCATCTCAAAAATTAAGTCTTATTGCTTTTCACTCTCTTTCACTAAAGTTCCAAATCATTTAAGCAGAGGGCAAACTGTAGACCTTTAATTTTTGACCCAGTCCGGTCCAATATATTTTATTTAGTCCAAAATAATTTTTGTTTTGTCTAATATATTTTAATTGGTCCAAAATAATTTTTGTTATCTTAATTAAATAATTTTTGCTTTAGAATCTAATTTTTATTAATAAAAAATAAAAATAAACAAATAAAAATCGGAGTCGAAAAAATCGGCAACGAAAAAATCATTGCCAAAAACCAACGTGGGGCATGGCCGTGGGAAATTTTGCCCGCAAGAATTTCCTGGGGGTGAAATGGCCCGCAAGCCGGTCCTCGCCCCCTGCCGTAGCCAAATGCGGCAAACTTTTTTCTCCAGCACAATTTTTCCACATCAGTTTTTTTTTGCCAGCGAAATTTTTCCGACGCAAATTTTTCGAAACCAAATGCAATTAGGTTTTAGTTTCCTTTTCTTAATGAATAATGTATGTCGTGAGCAACTAGGAATAAACCAGAAAAACTTCTATAAATAAGATCAATTACAACACAAAAAATCAAGGAGAAAGAAGGAAGAAATTGAACAGAAACTTGGGGAAGATTGGATCTGAATTTGTGAAGGAAAACCTTGAATCAAGCTGATTTTTTGAGAGAGCAGAAAAACAATTCAAGCAATTCAAAGGCAAAGAGGCTTGTCTTTGACCTTGTTCATCCAAGAAGCAATTTTTGGTGTAACTTACAAAAGAAGGTTTGAATTCTGAATTTCTTTTATTTTGTCACAGTAGCTAGATCATATAATTGTTTCTTTTAGATTAAAAACCTCATAACCTCAATTCACCTTTTCTGAAGTATGAAAATATTAAATTGTGGCTTTATTTTCCAAAAGTTTAAAGTTATTAGTTTTATTTCTTCAAATCCCCAAAACTAAGATTTGCTTTCCAAATTATCAAACTTTAATTTGTGTTCTGTTTCCTTCCAAAAGCCTTAAAATTATCTTTTTTGCTCATTATAAACTTTAAATCATTTTCTTTAAATTCATAAAACTTCATGAAATTGTCAATTGGCTTTCCAAATCCTAAAAATAACTCATTATCTGAAACCCTAATTCAAAAGTCTTAAAACTCTAATTCATTTCCAAAACTTAAAACAGGAAACCCTAACCCCTTTAAAACCTTAAACCCTAATTTTTTCTAAACCCTAATCCATTAAAACTTTAAAAACCATAAAAACACAATTATTTTAATTTCACACAGTAAGCTTGAAACCATAAATCAAAAGTATTTTAAAGTGTTCAAACCCTAGTTTCATGATTTTACATCACAAACCCTAGTTTGGTTAATCAAAGAGTTTTACCAACCTTTTAAAACATAAAATCTTTAATCCATTTTAATTCCCTTAAAATCACAGTAGCCTAAATTCCATAAATTCCAAAACCCTAAACACATGAAATAAAGAACCCTAAATGGAAACAGTAGCTATAATTTAGATTTTTATTTGCCTTATTTAATTCTATATTTGATTATGCTTTGATTTATTTTATATGCTTTAATTTATTTAAGTTCAATGCTTGGTTCATTTAATTTATCATGGATGGATGTTTACTTTCTATTGATGTTTAATACCTTTGATGAATGATTTATTTATGATGAATGGTTATTTGTTTTTATTTCCAAATGTTGTAAGGTGTATGTTTCCACTTGGTGGGTACCTCATTAGTTGAATATCATGTAATTTAATTTGCTTTTCTATTTTAGAACCTATGTAAAGGACATGTTTCTACCTTTTGGTGGGTGTCCTATTTAGGCATGTGATGTAAGGACATGTTTCCATCTTTGGATGGGTGTCCATTTATTTGTTTTGCTTGGACCTTGCTTTGATTTTAATATATTGATGATTTCTTTTAATTATTGTGTGTAATATGGATAATGATGTTATATTTAAGAATTTTATAATATTAAGACCTGTAAAGGAGGCCGTTTCTAATGAACCGAGCATTGTGGGGGTGCTGGGCTATTTCTCACCTTCCCCTCATGTACTCAACTTTTCGAACCCATTAGGGGGTTGGGGATTCCTTAGGAATTGAGTCATCCATCCCTTTCTTTTTTCCCAGCCCGTCTGGGTGGCGACTCCATTTTTCCCGGACTTAGGTCCGTGTTCTCTAAGGCCCGAGCCTAAACAGTGCCGAAGCGGCAAGAATCCCCGCTTACAGTATGTTATTCAATTTTCATAGTTATGTGTTTGGTGGCATGCCTATGATGCAGCAGTCCCTTCAAGCTGGGTTGGGACTAGCCCTTAAATCCTAGTTGGGATGTTACATAGGAGGTTATCCTCATTATGATATGATTTTCCTTCGGGGCTAACTTTTAAACAATTACTTGATTTGCCTTCAGTGCTAGACACATGGTGTTAACTTGGACCAAAACAGTAACTCTAGGATTTGAATGGCATATTAGATCCTTTGGGCCCATGTTTGTGTTTATTTTTATGTGAATTATGAATTGTGGAACACATGAGCAATATATTAAGATAAAGTGTTATGAGATACAATATCCTTATGCATTGTGCATTGGCATTGCATTTGAAGTTTATTGTTATCAAAGTATCTATTACTAGGCTTTTGCCTCAGCGTGATTGTGATTCATTATGCAGTTGACAGGGTAGATTCGGTTGAGCTGGAGAGTTCGTCTAGACCAAGCCGGGTTTATGCTTGAGATCTTCTGTGTAAAGTTGATTGTTGGACATCAAGATCAGAGACAAACTGCCAGCATGTACATATTTTATATTTTTATACATTTTGACTTCATGTATATTATATTATATTATATTATATATATATGTATATCGCAAACAATGAAGAAAATTTTGGATAAATATTTTGTAAAGAAGGTATGTATGTGTTTTAGCAAGTAATATTTTATTTATAATTTAAATTATATCAGTTAAATGATTTAAGTTTATGTAGATTCAAAAAATAAGGTTTATTATTAAAATGGGTTGTGGCATTCTTGTATCGTAAATTCGTATATTACATATGTTGGGTGTATATATTATATGTATATAGGGTATAAGGGTGTTACACCTAGTTTGTAAAATCAAAATGCTAACCTTATTTTGTAAACCCTAAAACCTTGATTGTTTTTCCAAAACCCAAGTTTTTATTTTTCAAACCTAAATATGTAAGAAACACCAATCGCATGATATAAACCCTAAACCCTAATTTAGTAATCTAAACTTTAAGAAACCCTAATTCATATGTTAGAATCATAGTTCATACATTTATTATTTAATATGATATTTAAATATAGTCTCGACTATTAATATATGTTCACTTATTGCATGTTTTGATGTATGACTTATTTTATTTTGATTTATGATGAATGGTTTACTTTTATGATGAATGGTTGGATTGCTTTTGTTGATTTATTTTAGTTTCCAAGATGTAAGAGGTATGTTTCCACTTTGTGGGTAACTCATTAGTTAGGTTTAAAGTAATTTAATTATTTTTGGTTTTCGGACTAATGTAAAGGGCATGTTTTCCACCAAAAGGTGAGTGTCCTATATTTTTTTTTTGGATATTGGACATTGTAAGGGCATGTTTCCATATTGTATGGGTGCCCATTTATTATTTTGTTTGGATCTTCTTTGAATTTAATACAATGAATATTTATTTGCTTTAATATGTGTGTAATATGGATGATGCTATAATAAGTTAAGAATTTAATAATATTTAGACCTAAAAAGGAGGCTGGATCCAATGAACTGGGTACTGTGGGGGTGCTGGGTCATTCTCACCATACCCATGCGTTCCCAACTTTCTGAACCCAATAGGGGATTGGGGATTCCTTAGGAATTGAGTCATCCACCCCTTTCTATTTTCCTGGCCTATCCAAGTGGCATCTCCATTTTCTCTAGGTTTAGGCCCGTGTTCTTTAAGGCCCTAAGCCTAATAGTGCCGAAGTCGCAAGAACCATTCCATATGGGAGTTGGGTCAAAAATACCCACTCATAATTATGTTAGAAATACTACGATCTTGGTTTTGCCTTTTATTGCTTTGTAAGGGATATA
The DNA here is from genome assembly GCA_947685225.1 of Garcia nutans. Classification (NCBI taxonomy): domain Eukaryota; kingdom Viridiplantae; phylum Streptophyta; class Magnoliopsida; order Malpighiales; family Euphorbiaceae; genus Garcia; species Garcia nutans. Next base: position 10,940,584 of record CANTUV010000039.1, on the reverse strand, counting down.
ATTTAGATCAAAATTTGCAAGTACGGCTTGTGAGAGGGGACTTTTACCCCCACTTTCGGTGGAATGGTTCTTATGACTTTGGCACTGTTAGGCTCTTGGCCTTCGAGAACATCGGCCTAAGCCCAAAGAATTGGAGTCGTCACCCGAATGATCAGGAAAAAAAATAGAAGGGGTGGATGACTCTATTCCTAATGAATCCCCAACCCCTATTGAGGTCATAAAGTTAGGTGCGCATGGGGAAGGTGAGAAGTGGCCCCAGCACCCCCCATAACGTCTGGTTCATTGGAACCAGCCTCCTTTTTAGGTCTAAATATTATTAAATTTTTAGGTTATCATAATATTATTCATATTACAAGTAATATAAAGTAAATAAAATAATGGATAATCATATCATAAATTCAAACAAACAAATATAATGGGCACCTATACAAGAATGGAAACATGCCATTACAATATCCAAATGTCTATAATACAAATAAAGTAAGATGGGACACCCATAAAAAGAGTGAAAATTTTTCCCTTACATTAATCCCCAAATATAAATTAAATAAAAGAAGCCAAATAAAAAAGGCACCCATAAAGTGGAAACATGCCTTTTATAACCTTAAAATCCAAATAATAAAAATTGTAATCCGCAAATAAATAAATCATAATTAGGGCTTAATTAAATAAAATTATAATTAATCACAAAAATTTGCAATCCACAAGAAAATCTTAATATTAATCCACTAATGAAATATAGTGTGCAATGCACATAGAGATCCCATTAGCTAGGTAGCAGGAAGGGGTCAAGGGAGTGGTGCCCCTTGTGAAGCATCGGAGAATAACGCCTCTAAAAGGTAAATGATTTACCATACTCATTGAATGAGTTGCTTCTCTAGAATATAAATAATGGTTTTAAATTATAATTTAGGGTTTAACCCTGCAACTAGGGTTTAACATGCAAAATTGGGATTTTGATCCTAAAACTAGGGTTTATCATGCAATTTAGGGTTTTGGGTTACAAATTAAAGTTTGACTAATCAAATTAGGGCTTTGTTAACAAACTAGGGTTTTAATCTAAGAGTAGGTTTTTTGTACAGAAGTTAAGGCCTTGGGTTGAACTTTAAACTAAATCAAAATAATAAATCTACACACAGTGAGTTCACAAGATTAAATAAAGATGATACTCAATTGAATTAAATAAATTTAGTGAACGAAGATCATACCTATGTTGTAAGCTTTTCCAAATAAGATTCATCGAGCCAAATTTTACTGGATGAACTGCACTGAATCTTTAGCTTGGATAATTTTGATTTGTCTAGATCAATGGGACTTTTGCTACTGCTTTTGGCTTTTCTTTTAGTATGAGTTTTGCTCTCTATTTCTCTATGCCATTCTTAGCTAATTATTTAATTGCTTTCTATTAATTGTAATTGTTTTGTTTCCGTGCTTTGTCTTTTCCCATTTTTAGCCCCTTAATGGCTTTTGTATTTATAGTTAGAATTAGGGTTTAATCATGTTTATCAATCTCAGTTGAGAAATCCTAATTGCCTCATAAAACCTTCTGCTTATCCTAGTCCTTTCTAAATTTAAACTCAATTAGGTCACTTAAATATGCATGGAAGCTGAATTAAGCTGGGATTAGGGATGTTAGTGTATGTGCCCTAGGCCATTTATTTGGATCTTTATGTTATACATTCATTATTAATAAATGAGGTTTTATTATCATTATTGTTTGTTTGCATGTTACACAATTTTGATATTTGTCCCTGGTTTATTATTGTTATAGAGATAAAAAAAATAATTCTTAACCAGTATGAACATTGATTTGATAATCATCAGATGGTTATGTGTACAGTGATACAAATAAATTTCATAGATACTTGTTAGAGAACAATGCATTGGATAGACCCATCATGAGATTACTACATGGGTTAGTGTCATAAGTAAATCTCATGATAGTTATGTATTAATTCTTTGACTTGAGATTTTCATAGTTTCCAATATAAGGACTATTATATTTTGACATGATCAAACATTATCCGTAACTGGATAGTAATAAAGGTTATGATCATATATGATAGAAATTATGTAGAGGATAATGGACAATCAAGATAGAATTTGTCCCTCTCTTTGAGAGAGATATCTTTTGGGACCCTCGATAAGTGAGACTGTGAAATACATGGCCGTGCTCAAATGAATTGATAGTGTGATCAATTTCATTTGTTTTTTATCAGTCTAATTGGAGATCGAGTAATCATAAGTTTGGACAATATAAGTATGACGTTGACCATGACTTATGTTCAAGCTAGATATCGTGTGACAAAGGAATTAATGCATGTACTATTATTAGGCAAATTGGACATTCCTTATATTAATTGGGTAGTTGTAACGCCTTGCTAGAGGCCAATTATGACTTGTTGGTTTAATAGAGATTAAATTGACTGCCAATTAATATGGGCCTATAGGGTCACACACAAGAATGCGCTTTGGGCTGGATATAATATTAATATTAGATATTAATATTTATTATTATTATTATTTTCATTTTTTTATATATATTATTAGATAATATATTCAGAATCCTTATTAGATTTGGATTCTGATTTTGACTTACCTTATCCAATTTCGAATTGGATTCTAGAGTGATTATATTCACTCTAGATGTTAAGTCTTCTTAAAGGTAACATTAGAAAATGAAAGAGAATAAAAAAAAAAGGAACTCTAATACATTTTAGAGAAAACATTTTTCCAACCTTCGCCGTTACAGAGAGCTAGCACTCCAGATGGTAGCATTCGTGTGGATACGCGATAGAGGGTGTTTCACGATCGAGGCATCTCTTCCAAACTGTGATTTCGAATCATCAACAGGTTAGTTCTTTGAACACTTTCATCGAATTAAATGAATAGCATGGATCCTGGTGGGAAATCAGATATCAAAAATTTTTTCGCTGCGTGTTTTTGGTTTGCAGTGATCTCCTTGATTTTCTAACAGTGGTATCAAAGCCACTTGTTGTTTTCGTTTAAGTCGAAAATGCCATGTTGATATGATTACTTGAGATATATTGATTTTATATGGCATGTTAACTATAAAACCCTAAATCGTTTTTCATATGATGAGAAAGGATTGGTTTTTTGGTTTCATTTCTGTAAAACCCTAATTCGTTTTTCATATGATGAGAAAGGATTGGTGTTTTTAATTTCATTTTTCATGAGATGATCACGTATATATGATTGGTTGATTAAAATGATTTTCATATGATGAAAACGATTAAGTTTATATGTGATATAAACATTTGGTAATGATTCTGTAATGGGTTGTACATATTCGAAATAAAACAGTAAGAAGGTTAATGAGATTAACGATTCTGTTTTAGGGTTTTGCCAAAGAAAAATGTTAATGAGATTAACGTTTCTGTTTGGCTTAGAGGGGCGCTGCCCCTCGACCCCACCTAGGGGTGCTGCCCCTTCGGAACACCGCCCGCTGATCAGCTAGCGGGACAGCCGTATGTTTGCGCCCTATAGTTCGTTACCACGACATTAAGAATGTCAATATATTTGTTTCTATTTAACATGTTGGTAATGAATATGTTATGTTTGTTTGATGTCTTGGCATGGTGCATAGCATAGCCTTATGACCTATGTGATTGGTTTATTCATATCTTAATTTTGGGTAAATACAGCCTGCGTGTCGTTTATTTTATTGTAATTTATTTTACTAGTAGTTAGATTTTCTTTTATTGTAATAAATGAAGATTCAAGCTACAATGTTTGTGATGAAGATTCATACCAAGGAGAAGATGGTTCCATGGTGATGGAAGCACAAGCTCAAGTTTTGAAGATATGTAATATTGCAAGTGTTGTAATAGATAGGTTTTTCACGTAGGGTTGCCTTTATGATCTTCATTTGGTCTCTTGAAGATCATATTTAGTTTGGCTATGCTATGTCACGTTTACATATTTTGTCATTTGGTATATGATGCTTATGTGATAAATTATATATATGCATATAGGATGCTAAAATATAATGATATGTAATGCAAGACATGATAATAATTTAGTTGAACCCTCATTAAAAATTTAAGTCTAAATGCCATCCACGTTTTGAACACCTATCAAAACTAAGATTGTATTAAAGTAGGTATTGCCAAAGCAATATGTTTTAAACATTTCTAGCTAAGTAGGATGAGTAATAGTGCTACTCATATGTTTTAAAATTGGTTAGACTTAATTAGGCTATCAAAATGGTTTTAGGCTTAAGGCATTAGATGGAATTCAACATGCTATGACATATGATGTCAATATTCCATAATTACTAAGAGTTACATGAGATGTAATTGGTAAAGATATTACCTACCTAAATAACTTGATTTTAAGCGTCACGCCAAAGCTGAGTTTAGAATTAAGTGAAATACGGATCTTAGCCTACTAAAATATTTCTTTAGAGGGTTATATTTTTAGTAGGAGTTTAAAAAATTTTAACCTCATTATTAATTAAAATTTGACTTTGCATATTTATTTTGTAGATGGCTGCTAATAACAATTCCACCTTATCACTGCGATCTATCCTTGAGAAGGAAAAACTGAAAGAATGTGGGACTAATTTTGTTGACCAGTTTAGGAACCTGAGAATTATTCTCAAACAAGAGAAAAAGTCCTACGTGCTTGATGAAGCTGTCCCTGACCCACCTCCTGCTGATGCTTCTAATGCTACTAAGAGTAAGCATAAGAAGCATGTGGATGATTCCAATGACATAGGATGTCTTATGTTGGCTACTATGTTTCCAGGACTTCAGAAGGATCTGGAACACTTAGAGGCTTATGAGATGAGTGTGTATCTCAAACAAGCTTTCCAACAATAGGCTAGGCAAGATAGGTTTGACACCGTTGTTGCATTATTTGACTGCAAAATGTCTGAAGGTGAATCTATTAGTGCTCATCTTTTGAAGATGAAAGGCTATCTAGATCACCTTGCTAGACTTGGATATCCCCTGAGTTTAGAACTCTCCATGGATTTGATCCTACATTCATTGCCTAGTAGTTTCTCACAGTTTGTCATGAACTATAACATGAATGACATGGAGAAATCCATTCCTGAGCTACATGGTATGCTAAAAACTGCTGAGGGGAATATCAAAAAGCCTACCCAAATATTGAATGTCAATATTAAACAAATGAAAAAGAAAGCCAAAGATACTAAAGGCAAGGGTAAGGCAAAAGGTGCTAAAGGGTCCAAGGGACAAGCTAAACCAAAACCTGAACCTAAGGCTAAAGTTCCTAAGGAAGGGACTTGTTTCCATTGCAACAAACCTGGGCATTGGAAGAGAAATTGTCAACTCTATTTGGATGAGTTAAAGAAGTTGAAGGGCAGTGCGACTACATCTTCAGGTATTTATGTTATAGAAATTAATTTATCTATTCCTTCTTCCTGGGTATTAGATACCGGATGTGGATCTCATATTTGTACAAATATGCAAGGACTCAAAAGGACTAGGATGCTGAAGAAGGGCGAAGTGGACCTACGTGTTGGCAATAGAGCAAGAGTTGCTGCTATAGCTGTTGGAACTTATGAACTTGTTATGCCCAATGGGTTTTTGTTAATTTTGAACAATTGCTTTTATGTTCCTACTATGAGTAGGAATCTTATTTCAGTATCTGTTTTGGATGATGAAGGTTATTCATTTTTATTAAGAATAAGAAATGTTCTATTTTTTATAAAAATGATTTGCTTTATGGTATTGCAAATTCTTATAATGGCCTTTATATCCTTAATATTGATGATTCTAATGGTAATGATATCTATAACATAACTTCTAAGAGAACTAAGCCAAATGAGTTAAACCCTACTTATTTATGGCATTGTCGCCTTAGCCATATAAATGAGAAACGCATTTCTAAGCTCCGTCAAGATGGATTATTAGATTCATTTGATTTTGAATCATTTGAAACATGTGAGTCTTGTTTTCTTGGTAAGATGACAAAGGATCCTTTTACTGGGCATAGTAAAAGGGCTAATGATTTATTGGGCTTGATACATACATCTGGTCCTTTTAGCATTAGTGCCAGAGGAGGATTTCGATACTTCATTACTTTTACTGATGATTTCAGTAGGTATGGCTATGTCTACCTAATGAAACATAAGCATGAGTCTTTTGAAATGTTTAGAACTTTTCAAAATGAAGTACAAAATCAACTTGGTAAAACAATTAAACTACTTTGATCAGATGGAGGTGGTGAATATTTGAGCCAAGAGTTTGATGATCATCTAAGGGATTGTGGAATTGTTTCACAACTGACACCTCCAGGAACTCCACAGTGGAATGGAGTTTCTGAAAGGAGAAATCGAACTCTATTAGATATGGTTCGATCAATGATGAGTCAAGCGGATCTTCCTTTATCTTTTTGGGGTTATGCCTTGGAGACAGCTGCATTCATTCTGAACCGTGTACCATCTAAGGCTGTTGAAAAGACACCATATGAGATATGGACAGGTAAGACACCTAGTTTGTCTTTTCTTAAGAGTTGGGGTTGTGAAGCTTATGTGAAAAGACAAGTTTCAGATAAGTTAGCTCCAAAGTATATCAAATGTAATTTTGTAGGGTATCCTAAGGAAACTAAAGGATACTATTTCTATACTCCTTCAGAGAACAAAGTGTTTGTTGCTCGAAATGGGATCTTTTTGGAAAAGGAATTTCTTTCTAAGAGAACTAGTGGGAGTATAGTAGAACTTAAGGAAACTCAAGTACCACAAGAAATCATTGAGCCGTCTATAGAGCCTATTTCAGAACCACAAATAGTTGTGGAGTCTGAAGATGTAACACAAATCCCTCGCAGGTCTGCTAGGACACGTTGTCAGCCAGAGAGATATGGATTTCTTGTGACTGATGATAGTGAAGTAATGCTCATAGATCAAGATGAGCCTATTACCTATCAAGAAGCTATGTCAGGTCCAGATTCAGACAAATGGCTTGGAGCCATGAAATCTGAGATGCAATCTATGTTTGACAACCAAGTTTCATCTTTAATTGATCCTCCAGAGGGTATTAAGACTATTGGTTGCAAATGGGTTTTCAAGAAGAAAATTGACATGGATGGGAATGTGCAGACCTATAAAGCAAGGCTTGTTGCAAAAGGTTTCAAGCAAACTCATGGTATAGACTATGATGAAACCTTTTCACCAGTTGCTATGCTTAAGTCTGTTAGAATTCTCATTGCCATTGCAGCATACTATGATTATGAGATATGGCAAATGGATGTCAAAACCACTTTCCTTAATGGAAACTTGCTTGAGGATGTGTATATGACACAACCTGAGGGTTTTGTAAATCCTGAGAATTCTACAAAGGTTTGCAAGCTTCAAAGATCCATTTATGGATTGAAGCAAGCATCTCGAAGCTGGAATCTTCATTTTGATGAAACGGTTAGGAACTTTGGTTTCAACAAGAATGAAGATGAACCTTGTGTTTACAAGATGGTTAGTGGGAGTGCAGTAGTGTTTTTAGTCTTATATGTGGATGACATATTACTCATTGGGAATGATATCCCTACCTTGCAAAAGGTTAAGACTTGGTCAGGGAATTCTTTCTCAATGAAAGACTTAGGTGAGGCTGCCTATATCCTTGGTATAAAGATCTATAGAGATAGATCTAGAAGGATAATTGGCCTGAGTCAAAGTACATACATAGATAAAGTGTTGAAGAGGTTCAACATGCAAGATTCCAAAAAGGGATTCTTGCCTATGTCTCATGGCATTCATCTCAGCAAGAGTCAATGTCCTATGACATCTGATGAGCGAGATCGAATGAATAAGATTCCTTATGCTTCTGCTATAGGATCTATTATGTATGCCATGTTATGTACTAGACCAGATGTCTCATATCCATTAAGTGCAACTAGTAGATTTCAAGCTGATCCTGGTGAAGGTCACTGGACAGCTGTCAAGAATATTCTTAAGTACCTTCGAAGGACTAAAGATGTATTCTTGGATTATGGAGGTTTGGAAGATGAGCTAGTTGTAAATGGTTACACAGATGCTAGTTTCCAAACTGACATAGATGATTTTAGATCGCAGTCAGGTTTTGTATTCACATTGAATGGTGGAGCTGTTAGTTGGAAGAGTTCAAAACAAAGCACTGTGGCTAATTCTACAATAGAGGCTGAGTATATAGCAGCATCAGATGCAACTAAGGAAGTAGTCTGGTTGAAGAAATTCATCACTAAGCTAGGAGTGGTGCCTAGCATTGCAAATCCTGTGGACATTTATTGTGACAACAATGGTGCCATAGCACAGGCAAAAGAGCCTAGATCTCATCAAAGGTCTAAGCATATACTCAGGCATTTTCACCTCATTCGAGACATTATCGATAGAGGAGATATCAAGATATGCAAAGTTGACACAAATGATAACATAGTAGATCCATTAACAAAGCCTCTCTCACGGGTCAAGCATGATCAACACACTAGATCTATGGGTCTTAAAAATTTGTAGGCCTAGTGCAAGTGGGAGATTGTTAGTGTATGTGCCCTAGGCAATTTATTTGGATCTTTATGTTATACATTCATTATTAATAAATGAGGTTTTATTATCATTATTGTTTGTTTGCATGTTACACAATTTTGATATTTGTCCCTAGTTTATTATTGTTATAGAGATAAAAAAAATAATTCTTAACCAGTATGAACATTGATTTGATAATCATCAGATGGTTATGTGTATAGTGATACAAATCAATTTCATAGATACTTGTTAGAGAACAATGTATTGGATAGACCCATCATGAGATTACTACATGGGTTAGTGTCATAAGTAAATCTCATGATAGTTATGTATTAATTCTTTGACTTGAGATTGTCATAGTTTCCAATATAAGGACTATTATATTTTGATATGATCAAACATTATCCGTAACTGGATAGTAATAAAGGTTATGATCATATATGACAGAAATTATGTAAAGGATAATGAACAATCAAGATAGAATTTGTCCCTCTCTTTGAGAGAGATATCTTTTGGGCCCCTCGATAAGTGAGACTGTGAAATACATGGCCATGCTCAAATGAATTGATAGTGTGATCAATTTCATTTTTTTTTATCAGTCTACTTGGAGATCGAGTAATCATAAGTTTGGACAATATAAATATGACGTTGACCATGACTTATGTTCAAGCTAGATATCGTGTGACAAAGGTATTAATGCATGTACTATTATTAGGCAAATTGGACATTCCTTATATTAATTGGGTAGGTTTAACGCCTTGCTAGAGGCCAATTATGACTTGTTGGTTTAATAGAGATTAAATTGACTGCCAATTAATATGGGCCTATCGGGTCACACACAAGAATGCGCTTCGGGCTGGATATAATATTAATAATATTAATATTAGATATTAATATTTATTATTATTATTATTATTATTTTCATTTTTTATATATATTATTAGATAATATATTCAGAATCCTTGTTAGATTTGGATTCTGATTTTGACTTACCTTATCAAATTTTGAATTGGATTCTGGAGTGATTATATTCACTCCAGACGTTAAGTCTTCTTAGAGGTAACATTAGAAAATGAAAGAGAACGAAAAAAAAAAGGAACTCTAATACGTTTTAGAGAAAACGTTTTTCCAGCCTTCGCCGTTGCAGAGAGCTAGCACTCCAGACGGTAGCATTCGTGTGGATACGCGATAGAGGGTGTTTCGCGATCGAGGCATCTCTTCCAAACTGTGATTTTGAATCATCAACAGGTTAGTTCTTTGAACACTTTCGTCGAATTAAATGAACAGCATGGATCCTGGTGGGAAATCAGAGATCAAAAATTTTTCTGCTGCGTGTTTTTGGTTTGCAGTGATCTCCTTGATTTCCTAACAAGGGACTCATGGTGAATTGGCTTGGCCAATACATCATGAACTTGACCTTTAACTTTAGACTGGCTAAGTTTGGACTTTTAAAATTTGATCAGACTTATTTCAAGCTTTTTAATTTTGACCAGACTTATTTTAAGTTTTTAAAATTAGACTGAACTATATTTAAGCTTCAAAAATTAGACCATACTAGGTTTAAGCTTCTTGGATTTTTCATGGCCCTTTTTAACTAGAACTAAGCTCATTTAGGGCCAAAATTAAGGGTTTACACAACTAACCACCAAGACATTTTGCTATCAAGAATTAATTTTTCCTTGAGGAACTTTATAACACTCTTCTATGATATGTCGTGAATGAGCTAAGTTAATGTTCCAGTTTGCGACAAACCTAGACTAGAACCAAACATAGCTGCTCATTTAGTTGTATTTCAGCTCATGGGAGAGCATGCACTTAATCAAGTGGTAAATTGTATATTATTTTTTGGAATCAACTTCAAGTTAGGTTAGCATTACTCCCATTGTCTCTGTTGTGACTAAGAGATAAAGGAGGAGAGGTTCTCCTTGCCTTGGTGGTTGTAAGATTGGCGGACTAAGTAAGTACTGCTTGATCTTGTCAAAGGGTTCTTGGCACTCCTCATTCAATTGCCTAGAGACACCTTTCCTAAGTAACTTGAAAACGAGACCACAAGTGTCAGCCAATTGAGCTATGAGCTGGTATTGCAACTGCCAAAGGAATCCTCTTATCTCCTTTTATGTTTTTTATGGTTGCATTTCCAAAATGGCATTTGCTTTGGCTAGATCCACTTCAATGCCCTTAGAGCTGATCATATGCCTTAATAATACACTCGATGCCATGCTAAAGATACATTTAGCAAGATTGAGTTTAAGATTGTACTGGTGAAGTCTAAGGAAGAATCGCCACAGTGCATCGAATTCTGATCACTCATTTTTTATTCTACCTCCATATCATTAACATATTTCTAGAAATAGTACTAAAGAGTTCATGTCCAACAACTCATCATGATTCTTGATAGCTTTGAGAGACATTTCTGCAGCTTCAAACTTCTTCATCAGTTTCTTAGTCTCTTCTTCCATCCCTTAAGAGACTATAACATCCCTAATATTTTTGAAATTAATAAAATAATTTAAATTTAAATTTAAATAAGTAAATAATTTAAATGGAAAATGAAAGGATTTTAAGTGAAAAAGTAGAATGTATATGTGAAATATACCTAACATATAATTAACATATACATTAGTCAATTCTTTTAAAAGAAAAGTAAAAAGTCAAAGGTCAAAATGGTAATTATACTTTTTAAAATTAAAATAATTTAAATAAATTAAAACTAAATTATTTTTGGTTGGAAAAGGTAATTTGGGATTTTTAAATAATTAAATAATTATTTATTTATTAAAAATAAAATAATATATATGGTTATATTTTTAAGTGAAAAGAAAGTAAAAATGTTGAAAATTCATCATTTTCCTCCTTCTTCTTCTCCAAACTGAGACACCATTAGAGAGAAAGGGAGCATTCTTCTTCTTCTTCTTCCATACACCAAGGATTGAAATAATTAAAAAGATTCAAGTGGAGTTTTAGAAGTTACTTTATCACTTGGTAAGCTTTCTTACAAAAATTTCAATTCTATGGAAAGATATTTGTAGACCTTTAATTTTTGACCCAGTCCAGTCCGATATTTTTAAACCGTCCAAAATAAGTTTTGTTGTATTTTAATTAAATAATAATAAAATTTATTACTTATAATATTTATTTTTAATTAAAATAAAATAAAAAAGATAAAAAATAAAAAATAAAAATAAATAAAAATAAAAGTAGGCGACGAAAAAATCGGCGACGAAAATTGCTGGCGACGAATTGGCTTGGGCCAATTCGCCACAGGAAAAAACTACAATGAATTGGCCATAAGCCAATTTTCCGCAGGAAAAATGTGCGGCAAATTGTCCTGTGGCCCGAGCCCAGCCCGCAGCGCCCTGCAGAAAATTTTTTGCCAGCGCAGTTTGGCACGCTGGTAGCCTAGCCTGCGCGTAATCTGAAACCCTATTTTACTTGATTTTTGATTTTATTTCCTAAACAGTTTTTATTTCCTTAACCAATTAGTATTAGCTTTTTATTTTTATTTATAAATACCACATTAAAACACACAGAAAAGGTGTAACACCCCTTCCCAACCTACATGTGTAAGCTGAGTAGAGGTGCCACACTATCCTAATTGTTGCTACCAATTTACTTAGTCAAATTTTAGTTTTGATTTTTACAGAAATTTTGCCATAGTTCCGCCTAGAAATTTGGATCCCAAGTGTCAACAAAACTTGTTTTTTCTGATTTTTGAAAACATTTTACATAGACCAATGTGAATACCATCAAATTTAATGCACTCCCAATGAATCCACCTTATACCCTCAACTACAAACCTGCACGGAGAGTTCACACTTCTAATATAACATAAAGTAAAGATTTATGATTATTACATACTAGTAACATAAAGTTATAACATAGAAATTCTCTTTTATATTTATTCATATACATGCCACAACTATCAACTCATAATGGAACTAAAAGATCTACCCCTGAGATTTTGTTGTGGTCTGGTCGTTGCTTCCCCAAGATTTAACTACTGCTCCGAACCTACGAGTCAAGAAAAACTTAACTCGCTGAGCGTTGTTGCTCAGTGGGTACTTTACTAATAAAAATAAAAGTAGTATATGAAAGTATTCGAAATCAAAGGAAATAGTTAAATCAACAATCAACCCACTTTATACCAATAGAAATCGTGATACATTCAGTGTGATATGCTTTCAATAATGTAAAATCATAATTCAAAATCATTGGCATTATATAGATCAACAAAAAATAATATGTCTTTGATTCAGGCTCTACTGGTATATAGGGAACCATAGTGATAAGGCAGTGGGCCTCCCCACTGTAACATAGGTGGCCCTCACCACCGATATCAGATCACAGGAATGGGCCTCCCCATCCTGGTTAACCAATGGGCCTCCCCATTGGCTTCAGTGGCCTCACCACTGAATAAAATATCATATCACAATAATGAGCAGTACTGCATGCATTAGTATAGTGCAACATACCCTTATCTACCACTCCCACTATCCAGTAGAGCAAAAAGATTAAAATGATTCAATTTAAGTCTCAACTTCATTTTAGAATGATTCAAGAAATCAATTTAAATTCTCACTGCGCTTTGCCATTTATGCCGTGAACCACTTTCTTTGGTCAAACCGTTACTCTTTTTCACATATTTAACAGACACAACAAACACATCAAACATTTCAAAGTATTCCTCAAAAGATCACAAATTGACCAAATGAATAGTGTTGCGGCGAGAAAAATCGGCAACGCAAAATGGCATGACCAAATGAATAGTAAAATCTGGGTTTTCGTCAAAATTTCAGTCCACTTCAGTCATGCATTTGACAAAGTAAATGATCTTAGTTTTGGCTGAAATTTCACAGAAAACTTATTTCATATGTTGACTAATTGCATGTAAAATTTCGTTGAAAAATTCATTCGTTTGCTGCCCCAAAAAATTTCCACAAAAATAGTCCAGAAGCTGTCACTTTGGGACCATTTCGGCCCAAACATTTTAAATGCATAGGATAGTTTATTTTTCTTTTGCAAATCAATATTAAGGCTTCTTTAATAGTAAAGTGAAGATTCAAACCTTTTAACAATTTTTGCATGTTTAATTCAAATCAAACTAATTAAAGTCCAAACAACTTACCAAATCAACTTTCCAAATTTTCTCAAAACATTTGGTTTCAATTAAATTTTACAACCCAAATTGCCATAAGAAAACAAGAACATAACTCAAATATTTAATTTAAACTCAATCAATATATTTAAACATCAATTTCAAAACTTCCATAAACCAAAGTTTGTAAGCAAATAGAATTTCTTTTATGGTAAAGCACCAAATCAAAAGTAATTATTCAAAGGTAAAGTACCAAACCTTATTTCTTTAACTTCTCTTAGCTTTTCCTTCTTCTCCTTCTTTAATTCTTTATTTCTCCTTCAATCAATTCAAAATACAACATAAACCTTAAAATTTCAAAATAATAAATTATCCTCCATTTCTTTTCCAACCGAAACCCCTAATCCAATCTTATTTATCTTTCTTCCTCTTGATTCTTCCATTTAATCAATTAATCTCATCACTTACTTAATATTTTTTTTTCCAATTCCATATAAAGATTCTAATCTCCAATCTTCCAATAAATATATAACTACCTAAAATTAATACTAAAATTAAAGTCTACTTACTAGAAAACCTTAAAAACTTACCTTAAAAAATCAAATTTGGAGAAACTTGGAAGTCCTTTGGTGTTTCCCTTTGTTGGCCGAATTTTGTAAGTGGAAAAAGAGAGAATTTGCTCTTCATTTCACATATATTTATATACAAAGGAAATGATGATCACCTTAGGTGTTGGTTAACCTCTTAAGACCACTTGTCCACTTTTTCTCTTTCTTCATTTATTACACATTTATTACACATGCTAAATGCTTTCTTTTGATTGGCCAACATTAGATTTTTATAGCTTTCTTTTTCCTTTACTTCTTTCCACTTGTCCCTCTTTCCATAGGATATCATAAAGTTGTCCCGGGTTACCCATCCGGTCCCGACATGAAACCGAGCCACATTACGTTCCGGCGATTAATCGGTCATATCTTTTAAACCGTATAGTTCCACGAGTCAAACTACATATAGTTTTTATCCTCTCGACCTCTACTTTCTATTTATAAGGTCTATTTTAAGTTTCCAAGTCATTTTGAAAAATTACCGATAAGCCCTCAACTTTTTATAAAATTCCCTTTAGGTCCTATTTTTGCTCGGGTTTTCTCCGGCTTCGTTTCTACTGACGATCATTTCATATTTAACCCCTCGCCATTCTCTACGTACTCACGTCCTTATTTCCTACCCTAAATTCATGTATAACTTTAATTGGTAATGACCAAAATGCCCTTAGTCAACATTTCTTCATTTTTCTTTAACGGGACATTTCCTGGAAAAACCGTTACACGTCGTTGCAATCCGATTTTTCTCTACATTCCATTTTTGGAATCTGTTATATGCACTATTAAGAACATCCGGTGTAACTTTCTATGAAATTACATCTACGTCCCCAAAACTTTTTAGAAATTACAACTAGGTCCCTTTGGTCATACAACCTTATCTAGGGCTGTTATCAAGAATTATCTTCTCCTTTCCCCTACTCTCGCTATGCACGTGACTACACAGCATAATTGCGGTAGGCAGATGTGACAGTTTCTTCCTCGTTAATTTAAGCTTCGTCCCGAAGCTCATCAAGTGAAAACAAATATGGGTATTGCTTCCTCATAGTTTCTTCGCGTTCCCATGTAGCTTCTTCTACTTTGTGATTTCTCCAAAGCACTTTGACCAATGGAATCTTCTTATTTCGCAACTCTTTGATTTCCCATGCTAGGATCTCCACCGGCTCTTCCTCATATGTCAGTTCAGGCTGAATTTCAATATCTTGAACTTGTATGACGTGGGTTGGGTCTGAACGATACCTCCTTAGCATTGAAACATCGAAAACATCATGTATTTTACTTAATTCAGGTGGCAACGCCAACTGGTAAGCTACCGGGCCTACCCGTTTAATAATTTCATATGGTCCGATGAATCTAGGGCTTAGCTTGCCTTTTTGTTTAAATCGTAACACTTTCTTCCAAGGAGAGACTTTGAGGAATACTCTGTCACCTACTTCAAACTGTATGTCTTTCCTTTTTAGATCCGCGTATGATTTTTGCCTGTCCACAGCTGCTTTTAATCGGTCTCGAATGATTTCTACCTTCTCTTCAGTTTCCTTAACTATGTCTGGCCCCAACATCTTTTCCTCACTCAATTCTGTCCAGCAAACTGGAGTTCTGCATTTTCAACCATACAGTGCTTCATAAGGTGCCATTTGTATGCTGGATTGATAACTGTTGTTGTACGCGAATTCCATTAAGCTTAAATGTTTGTCCCAATTACCTTAAAATTCTAAAACGCACGCCCTCAGCATATCTTCCAAAACTTGAATGACTCTTTCCGACTGTCCGTCTGTCTGGGATGGAATGCTGTGCTGTGGTAAGTTCGAGTTCCAAGGGCTGTTTGTAACTTCTGCCAAAAATTTGACGTAAAACGTGGATCTCGATCAGATATGATCGAAGTTGGAACTCCGTGGATATACAAGTCTGCCAACTTGTCTAGTGAGTAATCCACACGTACTGGTATGAAATGAGCAGACTTAGTAAGTCGGTCTACGATTACCCAAATCGCGTCATGTTTGTCTCTTGTTATAGGCAATCCTGTGACAAAATCCATAGTAATACGATCCCATTTCCAGGTTGGAATCGTAATAGGTTGTAGTAGCATTGAGGGTAGTTGATGTTCAGCCTTCACTTGCTGACAGGTTAGACACTTCGTTACGTGATCAACGATATCTCTTTTCATTCCTGGCCACCAATAATACTCCTTTAAGTCCCGATACATTTGCGTTACTCCCGGACGCATTGTATAAGGACTGTTATGAGCTTCTTGCAAAATCTGTTTCTTCAGCTCCTTGGACTTAGGTACCACCATTCTCTTCTTGTAGTAGAGAATACCATCAGGACGAATTTGATAGTCTCCTGAAAGTTCTCCTGTGCCTGTTGACTCCACTTCTTCACTTGTTCATCTTCCTTCTGAGCCTCACGTATTTGTTGATGTAAGTTAGGTCGCACGTGCATTTCTACAAAGATAGCTCCATCTTCTGTGGGTTTTAACGTTACCCTCATAGCACTTAGCGCTTGCATTGACTTCCTACTAGGTGCATCTGCTACGACATTCACTTTGCCCAGGTGATAATTAATTGTATAGTCGTAGTTGGCTAACCATTGCATCCATTTTCGCTGTCGCAGGTTTAAATCTTTCTGCGTGGGCAGATACTTCAGGCTTTGATGATCCGTAAAGATGTAACACTTTTCCCCGTATAAGTAGTGCCTCCACGTCTTGAAAGCCAAAACAATCGCTGCTAGCTCTAAGTCATGCGTAGGATAATTCTTTTCATGTGGCTTGAGTTGTCGAGAGACATACGCAATGACTTTGCCTTCCTGCATCAATACACAACCTAACCCGATATGGGATGCATCGCTATAAATCACAAAATCTTTTCCTGATTCGGGTTGTGTAAGAATAGGCGCTTCAGTAAGTTTTTGTTTCAGCTTTTCAAAGCTCCGTTGACAAGCGTCGGTCCACTGAAATTTGGCATTCTTCTGAAGTAGCTTGGTCATAGGTACGGCGATCATGGAAAACCCTTTAATGAATCTCCGATAATATCCTGCTAATCCCAAGAAACTACAGACTTCCGTTACTGTCTTAGGTGACTTCCATTCCAATACTGCTTCTATTTTCTTGGGATTGACCCTTATTCCTTCTGCCAATACAATATGTCCCAAGAAGGCTACTTCTTCCAACCAAAATTCACATTTACTGAATTTAGCGTATAACTACTTTTCTCGCAGGGTTTGCAAAACAATTCTAAGGTGAGGATCATGGTCCTCTCTATTCTTTGAATACACCAATATGTCGTCAATGAATACAACCACGAACTAATCCAAATACGGGTGGAAGATTTTGTTCGTCAAATCCATGAATACTGCAGGTGCGTTCGTTAATCCGAAAGGCATAACAATGAATTCATAATGTCCATAGCGAGTTCTGAATGCGGTTTTTGGTATGTCTTCACCTTTAATTCCCAATTGATGATAACCCGATCGTAGATCAATTTTTGAAAAGACTCCAGCACCTTTGAGTTGATCAAACAAATCATCTATGTGAGGTAACAGATACTTGTTTTTGATGGTCATCTTATTAAGTTGACGGTAATCTACACACAACCTTAAGGATCCGTCTTTCTTTTTCACGAACAATACCGGTGCTCCCCATGGTGACACGCTTGGCCTTATGAACCCCTTGTCTAAAAGTTCCTGTAGCTGTACCTTTAATTCTTTTAGCTCTGCTGGCGCCATTCGGTAAGGTGCGATAGATACTGATGCAGCTCCCGGGTACACATCTATGGTGAATTCCACCTCTCATTTAGGTGGTAATCCGGGTAAATCATCAGGAAATACGTCGGGAAAATCGCATACAGTAGGTATATCTTGTAACTTTGGTGCCTCTTCTTTCGCTACTAATGCACATACTAGGTATGCCTCGCAACCCTTTTGCACTAACCTCTTAGCCGTCGTGGCAGAAATGATGTTAGTTAGATAGTCCTTCCTTTTTCCCACTAGGGTCACTTCATCACCGTCTGCAATATGCAAGGTAACTCTCTTCCGTTTACAGTCAACTAGTGCATCGTGCTTGGCCAACCAATCCATCCCAAGAATAGCATCGAATTCTTAAAATGGTAGTTCAAATAAATCTCCCCAAAAGATATGTCCATGTATCTCTATGGGGCAATCTTTCACTACCTTTCTAGTAATCACCTCATTTCCTAATGGGTTAGTAACTAATATTCCCTCTTTCTCGAGTTCTACCTTTAAGTTCTCAAGTTTTTCATTTTTCGTGCATATATATGAGTGTGAAGAACCTGGATCTATCAAAACGTAAAGCGAAACTCCAAAAATAGACAACTGACCTGCAATCACGTCTAACACTTCTTCGTCTTCTCGCCCCCTCATGGCATACATTCTAGCAGGAGCCCTTGCTTCTGGTCAATTCACCGTCTCCGATTGCACACGTGACGGATTTTTGCTCCTACCTCTGCCTTGGCCTCGACCTGCTGCCGCTTGAGATCTCTCAGTATCCCTAGGTAGATTCTGCATTCGCTGGGGAGACTCTCGCATAAGGTGGTCCAAAGATCCACATATATAGCATGCAAATATCCGACCCCAACATTCTCCCGGGTGACGGCGTTCGCATTGATCACAACGTGGATTAGTATTTTCACCTTCATTACCTCTCGGACCAATAGAGAAGTTACCTCCGCTTCGGCTGAATCCTCTTCCTTGTCCTCTTCCGGATCATCCCGTACTAGCGACTGAAGTAGTTTGACTTAATCCACCACGAATCGATCCCTGGCTATAACCTCAACATTGACCGCCTCCCATGGAACCACTGCCTCGGAATCGTTTCCTCGATGACTGAAAATTTCCCGAGTAGCTCTGGGTACCTCTCTTCTGTTTCATCTTCTGTCGTCTATTCTGCTCATCAGACTGACATTGCTCTACTTCTAGAGCCCTATTGACCAACTCAAAAAATTCTTTGATATTAGCAGCAATTAGCTGCATCATAATCTCATTATTCAACCCATCCTGGAACTGCTTACACCTATCATGTTCGTCTTCAATTGTCTTCTTGGCATACCTACTCAGCCTAGTAAATTCCCTCTCGTACTCAGCAACGGTCAGTCGACCTTGCTTTAAGTGTAGAAACTCCTTTTTCTTGGAATCTAGGTATGCCTCCGATATAAACTTCCTTTTGAACTCATTCACAAAGAAATCCCATGTTCTCTGTTCCGGTGGAACTCGTTGGTGAACTGTGTCCCACCATATATATGCTTCTTCCACTAATAAGGAAGTAGCACATATCACTCGCTCTTCTAGCGTACACTGTAACTGGTCTAAGGCTCGTATTGTTCCTTGTAGCCAATACTCGGCTGTTGAAGAATCATCGTCCCTTCTAGCCTTAAACTCCTTCGCACCATACTTTCTTATCTTTTCTATCAGGGGTTTCCTTTCCCCTCCTACAGCAGGTACTGGTACGGGTGCTGGCGCTGGGGGTGGGGCTGGGGCAACGCCGTCTATCTGCCGAAGTACGGCAGCCATTTGTTGCAACATTTCATTTGGAATAGGAGCATCAGCGGGTGGTTGCTCAGATGCTGATGTCTCTGATACATGCATTTCTACAATTCGGGAGGCCTGAGATTCGGCCTCCTCCCTTATATCACGCTGAGCTAATTGCGACATCTAAAGAGTAAACATATACCATCCCATCATTAGTAACAACTCAGACCAACAGCATTATCTTATCCTAAGTGGCATGTATATAAATATAAAATTCTTAAATAACCCATATACAACACAATTTTTATTTATTTTCAAACACAAAGTTTTACAATATTAGGAAGCCCTTATATACATTGCAAAATTTAGGACTCCTCACTATTATATCACCATATTATACTACCATACAATATTTACATGATACTTCTATGTCACATATTTATAACTAAAAGAACCGCCGAACACAATACATCTCAAAACTCAATGAGTAGGTGCCCTAGGTGAAGTGGCACTGTCTGAAAAATATTCTACTATCTCGGGATCAAAATTTGGGTCATGTGATGCTTCACTAGGTAAGTACTGGCCTAGCTCTTGAACCCTCTCCTGTAAAGCTTAAATCTCTTGATGTGTTATCTCGAGGCTTCTACCAACACTATCCAACTCCGCTCTATAATTAAGTCTATCTTCTTTTAACATCTGTACGTCATCTACCAAGGAGGAAATCATCTCATCTTTTATTTTCAAGTCTTCACGATCTTGTATACTTCTATCGGCCAAAATTTCTATAGTCTCATCTTGCTCCCGCGCTAGCTGTCACAACCTCTCTACTTCTATCCTTAGCTCCCTCACCTCCTCGTTTAGATCACCCATTATTACTCCCCTGTATAAGTTGAATAACATAACTAACAATGACACACACATGTATAGTTATATAATTAAAACCCCTATTCTAACCCTATGTGTCATACATTTAAGGTTTAGTTCGACTAACTACCCAGAACCGGCTAAACCTTTGCTCTAATACCACTAATTGTAACACCCCTTCCCAACCTACATGTGTAAGCTGAGTAGAGGTGCCACACTATCCTAATTGTTGCTACCAATTTACTTAGTCAAATTTTAGTTTTGATTTTTACAGAATTTTTGCCATAGTTCCGCCTAGAAATTTGGATCCCAAGTGTCGACAAAACTTGTTTTTTTCTGATTTTTGAAAACATTTTACATAGACCAATGTGAATACCATCAAATTTAATGCACTCCCAATGAATCCACCTTATACCCTCAACTACAAACCTGCACGGAGAGTTCACACTTCTAATATAACATAAAGTAAAGATTTATGATTATTACATACTAGTAACATACAATTATAACATAGAAATTCTCTTTATTATTTATTCATATACATGCCACAACTATCAACTCATAATGGAACTAAAAGATCTACCCCTGAGATTTTGCTGTGGTCTGGTCGTTGCTTCCCCAAGATTTAACTACTGCTCTGAACCTACGAGTCAAGAAAAACTTAACTCGCTGAGCGTTGTTGCTCAGTTGGTACTTTACCAATAAAAATAAAAGTAGTATATGAAAGTATTCGAAATCAAAGGAAATAGTTAAATCAACAATCAACCCACTTTATACTAATAGAAATCGTGATACATTCAGTGTGATATGCTTTCAATAATGTAAAATCATAATTCAAACTCATTGGCATTATATAGTTCAACGAAAAATAATATATCTTTGATTCAGGCTCTACTAGTATATAGGGAACCATAGTGATAAGGCAGTGGGCCTCCCCACTGTAACATAGGTGGCCCTCACCATCGATATCAGATCACAGGAATGGGCCTCCCCATCCTGGTTAACCAATGGGCCTCCCCATTGGCTTCAGTGGCCTCACCACTGAATAAAATATCATATCACAATAATGAGCAGTACTGCATGCGTTAGTATAGTGCACCATACCCTTATCTACCACTCCCACTATCCAGTAGAGCAAAAAGATTAAAATGATTCAATTTAAGTCTCAACTTCATTTTAGAATGATTCAAGAAATCAATTTAAATTCTCACTGCGCTTTGCCATTTATGCCGTGCACCACTTTCTTTGGTCAAACCGTTACTCTTTTTCACATATTTAACATCCACAATAAACACATCAAACATTTCAAAGTATTCCTCAAAAGATCACAAATTGACCAAATGAATAGTGTTGCGGCGAGAAAAATCGGCAACGCAAAATGGCATGACCAAATGAATAGTAAAATCTGGGTTTTTGTCAAAATTTCAGTCCACTTCCGTCATGCATTTGACCAAGTAAATGATCTTATTTTTAGCTGAAATTTTATAGAAAACTTATTTCATATGTTGACTAATTTCATGTAAAATTTCGTTGAAAAATTCATTCGTTTGCTGCCCCAAACAATTTCCACAAAAATAGTCCAGAAGCTGTCACTTTGGGACCATTTCGGCCCAAAAATTTGAAATGCATAGGATAGTTTATTTTTCTTTTGCAAATCAATATTAAGGCTTCTTTAATAGTAAAGTGAAGATTCAAACACTTCCTTTTAACAATTTTTGCATGTTTAACTCAAATCAAACTAATTAAAGTCCAAACAACTTACCAAATCAACTTTCCAAATTTTCTCAAAACATTTGGTTTCAATTAAATTTTACAACCCAAATTGCCATAAGAAAACAAGAACATAACTCAAATATTTAATTTAAACTCAATCAATATATTTAAACATCAATTTCAAAACTTCCATAAACCAAAGTTTGTAAGCAAATAGAATTTCTTTTATGGTAAAGCACCAAATCAAAAGTAATTATTCAAAGGTAAAGTACCAAACCTTATTTCTTTAACTTCTCTTAGCTTTTCCTTCTTCTCCTTCTTTAATTCTTTATTTCTCCTTCAATCAATTCAAAATACAACATAAACCTTAAAATTTCAAAATAATAAATTATCCTCCATTTCTTTTCCAACCGAAACCCTTAATCCAATCTTATTTATCTTTATACCTCTTGATTCTTCCATTTAATCAATTAATCTCATCACTTACTTAATATTTTTTTTCCAATTCCATATAAAGATTCTAATCTCCAATCTTCCAATAAAAATATAACTACCTAAAATTAATACTAAAATTAAAGTCTACTTACTAGAAAACCTTAAAAATCAAATTTGGAGAAACTTGGAAGTCCTTTGGTGTTTCCCTTTGTTGGCCGAATTTTGTAAGTGGAAAAAGAGAGAATTTGCTCTTCATTTCACATATATTTATATACAAAGGAAATGATGATCACCTTAGGTGTTGGTTAACCTCTTAAGACTACTTGTCCACTTTTTCTCTTTCTTCATTTATTACACATTTATTACACATGCTAAATGCTTTCTTTTGATTGGCCAACATTAGATTTTTATAGCTTTCTTTTTCCTTTACTTCTTTCCACTTGTCCCTCTTTCCATAGGATATCATAAATTTGTCCCGGGTTACCCATCCGGTCCCGACACGAAACCGAGCCACATTACGTTCCGGCGATTAATCGGTCATATCTTTTAAACCGTATAGTTCCCCGAGTCAAACTACATATAGTTTTGATCCTCTCAACCTCTAATTTCTATTTATAAGGTCTATTTTAAGTTTCCAAGTTATTTTGAAAAATTACCGATAAGCCCTCAACTTTTTACAAAATTCCCTTTAGGTCCTATTTTTGCTCGGGTTTTCTCCGGCTTCGTTTCTACTGACGATCATTTCATATTTAACCCCTCACCATTCTCTACGTACTCACGACCTTATTTCCTACCCTAAATTCATGTATAACTTTAAATGGTAATGACCAAAATGCCCTTAGTCAACATTTCTTCATTTTTCTTTAACGGGACATTTCCTGGAAAAACCGTTACACGTCGTTGCGATCCGATTTTTCTCTACATTCCATTTTTGGAATCTATTATATGCACTATTAAGAACATCTGGTGCAACTTTCTTTAAAATTACATCTACGTCCCCAAAACTTTTTAAAAATTACAACTAGGTCCCTTTGGTCATACAACCTTATCTAGGGCTGTTATCAAGAATTATCTTCTCCTTTCCCCTACTCTCGCTATGCACGTGACTACACTGCATAATTGCGGTAGGCGGATGTGACAAAAGGAATTTTGATCTTTTAAAAGGAGATCGGACTTTTGGATCTGGATTTTTTGGAAACTTTTGGGATGAAAAGAAACCATTAGTAAAACTTTAACAATTATTAAGAGAAATGCAACAAACTCACAACAACTAATCCAAAGGGGCAGTAACCACAATCAAGGCAATTGCCAGATTGCCAAAGCTCAATAAAAAATCAAGTTGTTTCAAGCATTAAGGCAGAGAGTTTGGTTCAACATTCAAAATTGGTGAAGCCAACAAATGTAGGTTTGGATTTTAACTTTTTTAAATTTACAAAGAGCTGTGCAATTAATTCATATTTATTGTGTTTTTGTTTAAGCATGTCCAGATACTAAATTTAAGTGTTAAACCCTAAACAGTGCATCTAAAGCCCTATTTTCTAAATCTTAAACCCTAAAATCTTAATTTTCAACACCAAAAGCTACAATCCTAAAAGCCAATTTCAAAATCTTCCGAGGTGCGGCCCCCGACACCGTAAGGGACGCTGTCCCCTTGACCCCCACCCACTAATCTGCTAGTGGGATCGCCGTATGGGCTCATCATAGGGGTCAATATTTATTTGTATATTATAAGCCTTTGTGTTTAACTCCCTTTATTTAAAAATCCTAATTTAGTTATTAAAGTTCTAAAACCCTAAATTTATACATTTATTACTTTATTTAATTTTAAATTTGATTATGTAGTTTATTATATGTTTTGATGATTGATTTATTTAATTTGGATATTTGATTTGTTTATCATGGATGGATGATTTCTTTATTATTTATATTTTGGTATTAAAAATTGTAAGAGGTATGATTCCATGATTGGGTACCTCATTATTTAATATTTATGTAATTTTGATTATTTTCATATTTTGGAATTAATATAAAGGACACTTTTCACCTTTAGGTGGGTGTCCTATTTAGTTTTAGATATGGATGATGTAAGGACATGTTTTCATCCTTGGATATGTGTCCATTTATTTGTTTTGTTTGGACATTGTTGTGATTTTAATAAAGTATTTATTTATTGTTATGATCGTATGTAGTATGGATAATATCATTATATTTAAGAATTTTATAATATTAAGGCCTGAAAAGGAGGCTGGTTCCAATGAACTGGGCATGTTGGGCCATTTCTCACCTTCCCCACATGTATCCAACTTTTCAAACCCATTAGGGGGTTGGGGATTCCGTAGGAATCTAGTCATCTACCCCTTTCTTTTTCCTGACCTGTCCGGGTGGTGACTCCATTTTCTCCGAGCTTTGGCCCGTGTTCTCTAAGGCCCAGAGCTTAAATAGTGCCGAAGTCACAAAAATTATTCCACCGGGAGTGGGGGCAAAAATCCCGCTCACAATATGGATATGTGAGTTTTTGGATTTGATATTAGAATGATTTAATTACTTAATTGGATATGAATGAAGTTATTGTGAGTAGTTAATAATGGTTTTAATGTTGGATTGAAGAAATGGTTGGATTTAAATTGAGTTTGGTGAAGAGATAGAATTTAGGGTTATGAAAGTTTTGGGTTTTTGAAAACATGAGCTTTAATTGTGCAAATTGGTTCTAAATGTATTGTTTTGATGCATAAAAAATGAATTTAAAGTCAAATGATGGATTTGGTTAAGTTTGGATAGAGTTGAGAATGGTAGTATTGGTTTAGGGTTTTGGAAAAGACATTTTTCAAAGTATGGTGAATTGTCTAGTTTTATTGTTTTAATCATGTTATTTAAGGATATAAGTGATGGAAACAAGATTAGATTGATAATTGGAATGAGTTTGAATGGAGAACCTTCAATGGTAGAAGGTTATGCCATTTTAGGGTTTGGAAGATAAGTACGTATTTATATAATGTAATTTGTTTAAACTTAATTAAAATAGCTTAAGTTTGAGATTTCTTTAGAGTGATGTTTAATTATGGTTTGATGTTGAGAATGCCTTAGAATGTGATATTAAATGATTATTTATGATCACATTTGGTATAGGCATTGAGAGGAAGGATTTTGTCCAATTCTGATGTTGAAGGGAAACGTGAAAGAGAAGGTTGGAGGGAGTTTTGAAGCTTGTTTTGGAGTGCTTTCTAAGGTAAATACAAATTTTTGATAAATTATA
Source organism: Garcia nutans (assembly GCA_947685225.1). NCBI lineage: Eukaryota > Viridiplantae > Streptophyta > Magnoliopsida > Malpighiales > Euphorbiaceae > Garcia > Garcia nutans. The sequence continues at coordinate 10,914,668 of CANTUV010000039.1, read as the reverse complement.
TAAGTTAGCATTAGATTGGGCTTAACACATTTTAAATGGAAAATGTGTTAAGCTACTTGATACATTCAACATCATGCTATGACATATAAATTGGTATGTATGCATCATGTGCGTTATGAAAAGTCATTATTAATGGCTAAATTGAATAAAATGTGATTTATTTGCATCATGTGAGAATTACCCAAAATATTTTGGTAATGTGTTTTTAATGGAAAATGAGGTACATTGTGATGAAATGATGAAATGTGATGAATTTAAATGAAATGACATTGATATGAATGAGGAAAATGAGAAAATGAGGCAATGTTCCCAAATGATAATGGAAAATAAAAAAGAAATTGATGATAGAAAATATGAAATAATTGTTTAGCAGCATGCCTACGAGGTTATCCTCATTATTTGCCTTCAGGGCTAGACACTTGGCATCGCTGTGATATGATTTGCCTTCGGAGCTAGCTTTTGAGCATTGCATGATTAGCCTTTAGGGCTAGACACTTGGTGTCATTATGGACCAAAAATAGTAACTCTGGGATTTGAATAATGTATTAGTTATTTGGGCCCGTGCTTGTGTATGTATTTGTGTGAATTATTAAATGATGAAAGAATATGCTTAAAAATGTGCTTGGATTCCACATTGTGACAGGGCAAAGAGCATTTTGCATTGGAATTATTTTAAAGTTTGTATTACTAGGCTTTTAGCTTAGTGTGATTGCATTTCATCGCACAGTTGATAGGGGAGATCCGGTTGAGCTGGAGAGTTCTTCTAGACCTGATCGAGTCTAGATTAGAGACTGCTCATTGAACTGATTTTGGATACATCAAGATCAGAGCCAATTTGCCAGCATGTATAAATTTTATAATATAGTATATTTTGATATTATGTATATTGTATTATGTTTTTGGAGTATATATATTGCAAAGTATAAAGAATGTTTTGAGTAATTGTATAATGTGGGTTATGTAGATGTGTTTTGATGTATATATGTATACACGTATATAGATGTAAATGTTTTGAGAAATATGGAGGATTTGAGAAGTTGAGGTAGAAATGTGTAAATTGTTTTATTGGGAGTGTTTTTATGCAGGTTGTGGAAATTATTGAATTTTTGGGATGTCCAAATTACAGATAAAACTCTAGCAAATTTTTTCAAGAGATTGTTATATGAAATATTTATTTTGGTTCCTATACTTAATAAATAATATTTTGTTTACTATTTAATTATACATTTTAAGGTGTTTAGAATTTTAAATCAGAAATATAAAATTTTTTATTAAACTGGTCGTGACATTTTTGTACCGTATACACATATTTTACATATAATGGATGTGTGTATTAAACGTGTATAAGGTATAAGGGTGTTACAAAGATAGTAGGTGATGGTGTAGCCAATATAGGTAGCTTAAGAGTGATGTTGATTGGTGGTGGTGGGTTGCTTGAACTTGTAATATTAGGGTCTATTGGTGGATTGAGATTGTTAGCTACAGGAGGAGGTGGTGTAGGAGCTAGGTGTCCCTATGGAAGGCCAATGTGGATCATAGTCTAAACTTCATTGAGAATAGCAGTCCTTTTTATGCTTCAAAGGTGTGATTGATGATGTTCTAGTAGTTTTCTTCCTATCTCTTTGGAAAAGATACAAGGTAAGGGGATATCTCAAGATTATCTCCTTGTTCGGCCATGTGTACCTAAAAAGGAATGTAGGTTAATGAAGCTTGTTTTAGATGCAAAGTAAGGGCAAGAAGGTTTTCATACTGCTTGATTAGTCACATTTCAAACTTCACTCAAGATGGACTATCATTGTTTGGCAATTTTAGATTCCAATGTTTAGACCATTGATTGTATGGATTGTCTCAAAGCTCCCTAAGATTGAAGTATAGGATCACTTTCAAGGGACATGTGTATATCCTTAATTTTGGATCAAATCTAGTCCGACCCTAATTAAAAGAGGGTTAGGTCAAGTCTAGAGATTTAAAATAGTCTGGAATAATTTTACAAACTTAAAATAGTCTGGTACAATAATAAATAATAATAAAAAGAAAAAATATTATATTTATTTTTTATAATATTAATATCATAATAAATAATAAAGAAAAAAGAAAAAAATCTAATATTTATTTAATAAAATATAATAATAAAATATATTAATAATAAAATATATTAATAAATATATTAATAAAAAAATAAAATAAATTTGACAAAGATCCGACGAATTGATGAATCGGCAAGCCCGGCCTATGGCGAATTAGGCATGCTACCTGGGGCTAATTAGCATGGCCAATTCACCACCAACCACTAATCTGACTCTCGGCTTGTTAGTTTTCTAATTGAGTTTGGATTTGGATTAGTATTAGGGTTTGGTCTTCTTTGCCTATAAATAACAGAGTCTAAGACTGGAATGGGGCAAAAATTTTAATTAAGCAATTAAGAGGAGCAATTAAGAACTTAGTAGCCAAAGATTATCAACACAAAGGTAACAAGAACTAAAAACAAAGTAGTAGCAACAATTAAGCAAGAAATCAACACCCAACAATTGTTCTGGCAATTGTTTCACTCAACAAAAACTACAATTGATCCAAGCAGACCCAAAGTTTGGTTCATTATTCAACTTTGGTGGAGTCTTCAAACACAGGTTCAATTTTCTAATTCAATTTATTCAATCAATAGTTTCAACATTTTCTTAAATCATTATTATAGTAGCTTGTTTCATTTAATTTGAAAATCCCCGTAGCTTAAATTATTCAAACATTGTTTCAAAAATTCAATAGCTTAGAATTTAGTTCAAACATCTAATTTAATCATCCCAATCCTAACTTTCAAATCCTAATTCTCAAAGACTCTAATCCTATTTCTCAAACATCAAAACCCTAATCTTATTTTTAAAAGCTTAAAACCCTAATTAAATATTTTAAACCCTAAATTCTACATAAAACCCTAATTTACATAAATATAAAACCCTAGTTTAGATAGAAACCCTAATTCTCCAACAAAATGATATCCTATAAATCATTTAACTTTCGGGGGCGTTGCCCTAGATCCCCCGCAAGGGACCGCCGTAGGTGCGACTTATGTCATCACGCCCTATATTTCCTTAATGGGATATTTTCTTTTTAATTATTCTATTATTTTTGTTTATGTTGTATTATTTTTCCTTTCTTTATTCTTTTCCTTATATTTATATGTATTCTTAAATAGACTTGTAAAAGGCATGTTTCCACTCATGGGTGCCTTATTTGTTTAATTTATTTATTTTCTGTAGTTTAATTTATTTAAAGACTTTGGAATAGTCATAAGGGACATGTTTCCACCAATTGGTGGTTGTCCTATTTTATTTACTAGCACTTTGGATATTGGACATTATTGTAAAGGCATGTTTCCATTTGGTAATAGTGCCCATTTTTTAGTTTGAACTTTTTTTATTTTGATAAATATTTCTTTATTTCCATTGCAAGTATTATGGATGATATTTGAATAAGTTAAGAATATAATAATATTAAGACCTGAAAAGGAGGCCGATTCTAATGAACTGGGCACTATAGGGGTGCTGGGCCATTTCTCACCTTCCTCATACGTACCAAATTTTTTGAATCCATTAGGGGGTTGGGAATTCCTTAGGAATCGAGTCATTCACCTGTAGACCCTTAATTTTGGACCTAATCCAGTCCAGCCCTAATTAAAAAGGAAGTCAGATCAAGCCTAAAGATTTAAACCAGTCTGTAATAATTTTAAGAGCCAAAAATAGTCCAAATCCCAAAAAATGTAGGCCTAGCCATAGTTTTGTCGAATTGCCATGTGGTGAATTAGACACGCCAATTCACCACAGGCCCACAGCTGGGGTGAAATTGGCTACGCCAATTTTTCCTTCCCCATAATCCAACCTCTATTCGATTTATTAGCCTTCCTTAATTTAGATGGACACAGTTTAAACACGGAGGAGGTTTAGGGTTAAGTGTTTTTATTTCCCTATAAATATATGATTAACACAAAGAAAGGGGTGGCAATTGATAATTAAGAAGAGACACAGAAAGAAAGAAACCCTAGAAAACAGATGGATTTTTGGAATTTGGACACTGGGACTTTTAAGGATTTTTTACTTTAGCAACGAAGAGCAATAAAAAATATAAAACCCTAGTAATAAAAGAAACAAGAGAAGGATTATTAAAAAGAGCAGCCTAACAAAAGTATCAAACATAGGAAGTATTAGCAAGGTAGTGGTTCATTGTCTTGATTTCATTCAGCCAATAAGTGCAAGGCCAGTGCAAGCAAAGACTTTGAATCAACATTTAATTATTGGTGGAATCTACAAACAGAGGTGTGTTTTTCTAACTTAACTCATTTAAATTAAATACATGATATTTTGATGATGAATGATTTCAAACACTAATTATATTTATCTTTTTGTCAAAATAATCTCAGCAGTTTATATTCCTTGATTTCAATTCATATATCTTTGCTAAAACGTATCTAGTAGCTTGTTTAACTATTGTCCAATAATTTGCTTAACTTATGTTCACAAAGTTAAGTGTCCGATAGCTTAAGATTTAAACCCTAAAATTCGAGAATCATATTTATTAATTTGGATCTAATACTGCTTTACTTAAAACAATAATTTACCTAAACCCTAAACTCAAGTACCATTTCTTAAAACCTTAACTTAAAAATTAAAAACCCTAGTTATATTATTACATGTTATATTTTGATGGATGTTTTATGATATTTTATGATGTATGTTTTATGTTAATTATCTTACTTGAATGATTTTATTTATTTGATCAATTACTGAAGAAATTGTAAAAGGTTTGTTTCCACATTGTAGGTACCTCATTTGTCATTTGTTAGGCTTCATGTAATTTAACTTATTTATGTTACCAATTGGTGGGTATCCTATTTTATTTGTTTTCTTTTGAACATTGGATGGTTGTAAAGGCATGTTTCCATCTGTGGATGGGTGCCTATTTATTTATTTTGTTTAAACTTGTTATGATTTCAATAAAGTGATTATTTATTTGTATGATTGTATGTAGTATGGATAATATCATATTAACTAAGAATTTTATAACGTTAAGACCTGAAAAGGAGACCGGTTACAATGAACCGGGCACTGTGGGGGGTGCTTGCTCATTCTCGCCTTCCCCGTGCGTACCAAACTTTTCAAACCCAATAGGGGGTTGGGAATTCCTTAGGAATTGAGTCATCCACCCTTTTCTATTTTCTCAGTCCATCCGGGTGGCGACATCATTTTTCTTGGGTTTGGGACCGTGTTCTCTAAGGCCCTGAGTCTAACAGTGCCGAAGTCACAAGAACCATTCCACATTGGAGTGGGGAGAAAAATCCCCGCTCACAGTGGCAACTCCACTGGGGATAAGAGAAGTTGATTCTGTTGGTCTTTATATTATTTTATTCTTTCTTATTATAATATTATTCATTGCATCATTTAGATTGCATTGTGTGAGTGTGTTAGGACACCCGTATAACTCATGTCGTGTTATGTAAGGGATACCATACTTTCACTCAAGGTATAGAGATCGAGCATGGCATAACCACTCATAGCCTTGTACCTTTTGGTATATACTTGCTATGGGAACCTAAACTTTCCAGCCCAAAGACTAAAGCTCATGTAATTGGCTTAGTTATTTTTCTTAGATTTTACCCCAAATGCTTGTTGTTTGACTATGATTAATTTATCTTGGTTTAAGCCTTGGCTTATTCGGTTTGTTTTTTTTTTCTCTAATTTGACCTACCTATGTTGTAAGCTTAAAATAACTTTTTCCTTTAAATCCAAAAGACCAAAACTATTTTAAAAAAATTTCTAGAAGGTCTTTGGATATGAAAACCTTTCAAGATGGGTCAAAATCTTTCTCCACCTTATGGCCCAAATTTAAGAGACCAAGGGATTTGAAACCAAGTTATCTTTCACTTCATCTAAAACTACAACCTTTTCTTATAAAGAGCTTACAAATATTTAGGTCAATTATGGAATACCAAAAATCAATTATGGGCTTAGTTTATAACAAGAATCATTAATCATGGGCTTGTTTTTGGCATGAATCATTAGTTAATTTTTTCAAATGGGAAATTTATTTATGATAAACCTCTTAATTTAGTTTGAATCCAATATAGCATAAAAGCTGTTCTAGTTGAGATTCAATGGATTGATGCCTAATTAATTGGAATTATCATGAACAAACTTCGATGTTTGAAGATATAACTATTGGTTGAAATCGTCTGAGGGAATTTTTCAAAAATAGAATATCCCATGTTGATATTTTGTTGACTATTTTGTTAATAATTTTGTTGATATTTTGAAAGTTATAAGGTTGGAAGGAATGTCCTAATTATCTTTGTTTACTTGTGCATACATGTATACATGCATACACATATTGCATAACATATCATTATTCCTTTCTGGCTCATAGACCTGCAGTATAGCAGTTCAAGAGCGTACAATAACTCAACCTATGCTAGTGATGTAGAATCCAATAGCGACTCAATTAGCTTCTCACCAAGAGCAATGAATCATGAACAAATTCAAAGGATGGTGGACGATGCCCTCAATGGCAAGGTGGAAGAATTGAAGGAGGCCCTGGCTAAGACTATGAAGAGCCAACTGGCTACACTTTTGGAGAACACTGCTGAGGCATCTGCCAGCATATAAAAAACAGAAGAAAAATGGAAAGGCTAAGGTTGGCGAAGAAGTCATTGATGATGACAAAGTAGTAGATGATGATATCGACTGGGCTTAATACTTCCAAGATCTGTAAGATAAGAAGAAAGAACCAATGGTTGTGGAAAGGTCAACCGTGGAAAAGACTAACACATCAGACATAGAAAAGATGATTACTGATTTGGAGAAGAAGTTTAAAACGAAGCTGAAAGTTAATGAGATGTCCAAAATAGATAAACTATTCGAACAAGATGAGAGGGTCCCCTATAAGTTTAAGATGCTTTTCTTTGCTAGGTATAATGGTACAAGAAATCCTCACTTGCATGTTAAGCAGTACATCATTGCCATGCAGTCTACCAGAGCTACTAAAGCTTAAACTCTAAGGTATTTCATGCTCTCATTGGATCCTGTTGTGCAGAATTGGTTTAATACCTTGGAAGAAAGTACCCAAAGAGATTGGGATATGTTGTATAAGGCCTTCATCCAGTAGTATGGATACAATGTCGAGCTGGAAGTTACCTTGATGGAGGTGGAGACTATCAGGCAAAAATAAAATGAAAGTTTCGTTGATTATGTAAACAGATGGAGAAATGAGGCTGCACTTCTCAAAAGGAGGCCTGATGAGTCTTACCAAATTAGGATGATAGTCAAAGGTATCCTGCCCAATCTTTGTGAAAGGCTATCTCACACCCTTATAAGGGATTTCAAAGACCTTCTTCTAGCTAGCTTGCAAATAAAAGAGTGAGAAAGAGAGAATAACTGTTTTTCTGCAAAATTGAATTATTAGTCTCGCAATCAAAGTACACATAAGGAAGTCGATGTTAATGCAATTGGTCAAGGAAGTAGAAGACAGTTTTTAGAGTTGGGGAAACCTCTGTCTTGGGTTTTCAACAAGCTACAAAAGAAAGGGTTATTACAACTGTTGGCTCCTCAACCACTACACGATCCTTTACCTCCAAACTTTGATGCCAAAGCTTTTTGTCAATTTCATCAGATCAAGGATATGAGATAGATAGATGCACCTGATTGAAGTATGAGATCTAAGATCTAATCAACAGTGATAAGCTACCTGAACATAATAATCCTAATACAATGGACAATCCTCTGCCTAGGTTCAACATAATGTCACCACCGGCAACCTTCATGGTATGAAGAGGATTGGAGAAAGATTTTGTCTTATCCTCTTTTCAAGATGAGAGTATTGAAGATGTGAAGAGAGAAGAAGCTCAACTCAACGAACTTCCCTTAGCTTGAATGTTGCTCTTCTATTTTGCTTTCTTTAATATTTAATTGGAACAATTATGTTTTTCTCAAATTAAGATTGTTTATTAAACTTTTCATGGTCTTTGTTCATTTTGGTGCTCAACCAATGATGAATCTAGGTTAATATTTATAAATTAGCATATCTGTGCATTATGATTCAAATGACTTTACTAGGTGAGTTAATTGTTCTATAGCATTGAGTTGTGTATACTAACTTAGAGAGGGCTCCTACATGATTACGAGTGTCTAGGTCCAAGTCAGCCTTAGAACATACTTTGATGGACTTTTAAGGTAAAATTGAACTCTGCTAATTTTAGAGAGAGATGATCTAGGCATTGTTTGAAAAGTCAAGAACTAGTATCCACCCATATTAACATCAATCCTTAGTTTGTCCCCTTGAGCCTTTATGATATTTTAGCTTGCTCTTTATTGGCTTGTAAGCCTAATAACCTACCTTGAACTGTTGGGACTCTTATGACAAATCTAAAGATCACTAAGGTGAAGAGTCAAGAAGATCAAAGAAAGGAATGCATAGTCAAGACCATAAGGATAGTTGAGGTTCTCAAGACCATATGGGTAGTTAAAGTTCACCTGATACAAAACATAATATCTCCAATTTATTAAGATGACATCAGGACAATGAAGCATTTATCCTCACTGATGTAGACTCACTCTACTCCACTAATCAATCGTCAAGATAATTCTTTTGGAGCTAGGACCCAATAACAAAAAAAGAGAAAAAAAAAACAAAAAAAGAGAAAGAGAAAAATAAAAAGAGAACAAAAAAGGCAAAAATACAAAAAAAAATAGCAAAAATAAAAAGAGAAAGAAAGAAAAAAGAGAAAAAAAAAATGGGTCCTGAGTTTGTGCAAAAGCAAAAGCAAAAGATGAAGATCATTTTAATTAGTTCTATATTTCATCCAAGGAGATAAGAGGAAAATGGAGTCTAGTAAGATTGCTCTCAGCTGCCTATGGCTCTAACAGAAGATTTTGGTGAGAAGGTTTGTCAGCAATGTCACATCAACTCTAATCTCAAAATGGCCTTCACTTAAACTATGTCCCTTATAGACCCGATTTTGAGCCCATTAAAGACCTATTGATCTCTCTTGGTAGGTAGAGTCTATTAGTTGAGATAGTTTGGATAAGCATGTATATGAGATAGATAATATTCAAACTGAATGAGACCTGTGGCCAAGTAATGTGTATGTGCCTATATGAAGTGCAATAGTTCTTGCTCAAATAGAAATGATTCTAGAGTTTAGTACGGTAACTAGAGTTGTCATGTTATAGATATGTTAATTTGGAAAGTCGAGTCTTGAGGTACAATGACACTGATTTGACAAAGTCAACATTTGATTTAAAAAATAAAATAAGAAAACTGCTTTCTCATTGTATAAACCTTCAAGTTAAGGGAAGTATACTGCACCATTGAAACTCGAAGGAAACAATAGGCAAAAGAGGGCTAATGAAAGAATCACTTGCAAGGTCATGTCATGAAGTAGTTATCAACCAAATAGATATCTCCTATGTCTTTGGCTATCATGATTGGGGCCTCTACTACTAATGTTTTCAACATTTTGGAAATAAAAGCCGTAAATGTGAATTTTTCTGCCATTCTAATGCAAGATCTGAATGAGCATCCGGAATGAATCCATGGGAGCACTTTAGCTGATCACCTCAGTCTGTGAGTCAATGGAACCACTGTAATTATTATTCATGCATACATAAGCATATCACACAGCATTTTTTTTGTCTTGCATTGTCTATTCTTTGTCAAAGTGAACAACAAATATTCCATAAAATAAACATGAAACGAATATGGAATCAGGGAGGCATGGAAGGCCCATTGCTTTAGGAAGATCCAGCCACTTTATAAAAATTGAGAGGCATCTTATGCAAGGAACCAGACAATACACAAACCTTAATCAGATCCTGCATGAGAAAAAGTAATCATTGGTTTGAGCCTACACAGAGGGCAAAACTTCCTCTTTTCAAATTTTAAGTTTATGCATGTACAAAATATTTGCAGACTCACTTTTAATATTTTTCCATGCAGGGGGCAAAGAGAGGATATAAGGGCCAGCTAAAAAGTAGCTAAATTTTTAAAGAAGAAAATTAAAACTCTCAAAAGAATGAAGATGTAAAAAACAAAAGATTAGTCCAGCTAGAAGAGTTGAAGCCAATATAGGACAAATCTCCAAAGGATGAAGATCCATTTTGAAGGGTGAAGACCCGACGTTCAAAGGATGAAGACCCATTTTGAAGGGATGAGGACTTGATCTCCAAGGATGAAGATCCATTTTGAATGGTGAGGACCCGATCTCCAAGGATGAAGATCCATTTTAAAGGGCAAAGACTTGATCTCCAAGGATGAAGATCCATTTTGAAGGGTAAAGTCCCAATCTTCAAGGATGAAGATCCATTTTAAAGGGTGAAGACCCGATGTCCAAGGATGAAGATCCATTGTGAAAAGCCATTGATAATGGCTAAATTGTGTAAAATGTGAAATATGTATATTATGTGAAAATACCCAAAGTAATTGGGTAATGTGTTGTGAATGCAAAAATGAGATATGTGGTATAACGAAATGAATGGATATTGATAAAAATGAGAAAAGTGAGAAAAATGAGAAAGATGTGAAAAATGAGAAAAGTGAGAAAAAAAAATATGAAAATAAGGCAATTTGCTTAGATTGAAAATTTGAAAATGAGAAAGAGATTAATAATGAGAAAAATGAATAAATTGTGTGTCTAGTATGTTATTCAATTTTCAGAGTTCTGTGTTTGGCAGCATGCCTATGATTTCCTACTAGCTAAAAGCTGGGCTGGTGAAAAGACCGGGTCGTAAGCCAGGTCCAGCAGATAAATATGATGTTTTTAGGATGAAAAGACTGGGTCGAAAGCCTCAAAAATAAATCCTTGAAGCTAGACTAAGTGAAAAGACTGGGTCGTAAGCTCAGTTCTAGTTGGATTATCCATGGATATCCTACCTACGGGGCTAGACACAAGGTGTCATTTTGGACCAAAGTAGTAACTCTGAAATTTGAATAGCATATTAGATCCTTTTGGGCCCATGCTTGTCTTTGCTTTAATGTGAATTATGAATTGTGATACAATTGAGCAATATAATGAGATATAATGTCACATCCGCCTACCGCATTTATGCAGAGTAGTCACGTGCATAGCAAGAGAAGGGGAAAGGAGAAGATAATTCTTGATAACAGCCCTAGATAAGGTTGTATGACCAAAGGGACCTAATTGTAATTTTCAAAAGTTTGGGGACGTAGATGTAATTTCAAAAAAAGTTGCACCGGACGTTCTTAATAGTGCATATAACATATTCCAAAAATGGAGTGTAGAGAAAAATCGGATCGCAACGACGTGTAACGGTTTTTCCAAGAAATGTTCCGTTAAAGAAAAACGAAGACATGTTGATTAGGGGCATTTTGGTCATTATCAATTAAAGTTACACATGAATTTAAAGTAGGAAATAAAAATATGAGTACGTAGAGGATGATGAGGGGTTAAATATGAAACGATCGTCAGTAGAAATGGAGCCGGAGAAAACCCGAGCAAAGAAAGGACCTAAAGGGAATTTTGTAAAAAGTTCAGGGCTTATCGGTAATTTTTCAAAATGACTTGGAAACCTAAAATAGACCTTATAAATAGAAAGTAGAGGTCGAGAGGATCAAAACTATATGTAGTTTGACTCGTGGAACTATACGGTTTAAAAGATATGATCGATTAATCGCCGAACATAAAGTGGGTCTGGTTTCGTGTCGAAACTGGATGGGTAACCCGGGACAACTTTATGATATCCTATGGGAAGAGGGACAAGTGGAAAGAAGTAAAGGAAAAGAAAACTATAAAAATCTAATGTTGGCCAATCAAAAGTAACCATTTAGCATGTGTAATAAATGAAGAAAGAGAAAGGTCGACAAGTGGTCTTAAAGGGTTCAACCAACACATAAGGTGATCATCATTTCCTTTGTATATAAATATATGTGAAATGAAGAAAAAACTCTCTCTTTTTCCACTTACAAATTTCGGCCAACAAAGGGAAACACCAAAGGACTTCCAAGTTTCTCCAAATTTGATTTTTAAGGTAAGTTTTTAAGGTTTTCTAGTAAGTAGACTTTAATTTTAGTATTAATTTTAGGTAGTTATATATTTATTGGAAGATTGGAGATTAGAATATTTATGTGGAATTGGAAAAAATATTAAGTAAGTGATGAGATTAATTGATTAAATGGAAGAATAAAGATGTATAAAGATTAATAAGGTTGGATTAGGGTTTCGGTTGGAAAAGAAATGGAGGATAACTTATTATTTTGAATTTCTAAGGTTTATATTGTATCTTGAATTGATTGAAGGAGAAATAAAGAATTAAGGAAGGAGAAGAAGGAAAAGCTAAGGGGAAGTACAAGAATAAGGTTTGGTACTTTACCTTTGAATAATTAATTTTGATTTGGTGCTTTACCATAAACGAAATTCTATTTTCTTACAAACATTGGTTTATGGAAGTTTTGAAGTTGATGTTTAAATATATTGATTGAGTTTAAATTAAATATTTGAGTTATATTCTTGTTTTCTTATGGCAATTGGGTTGTTAAATTTAATTGAAACCAAATGTTTTGAGAAAATTTGGCAAGTTTATTTGGTAAGTTGTTTGGACTTTAATTAGTTTGATTTGAGTTAAACATGCAAAAATTGTAAAAGGAAGTGTTTGAATCTTCACTTTACTATTAAAGAAGCTTTAATATTGATTTGCAAAAGAAAAATAAACTATCCTATGCATTTCAAATGTTTGGGCCAAAATGGTCCCAAAGTGACAGCTTCTGGACTATTTTTGTGGCAATTGTTTGGGGCAGCAAACGAATGAATTTTTCAACGAAATTTTACATGAAATTAGTCATCATATGAAATACGTTTTCTGTAAAATTTCAGACAAAAATAAGATCATTTAGTTGGTCAAATGCATAACTGAAGTGGACTGAAATTTTGACAAAAACCCAGATTTTACTATTTATGTGGTCATGCCATTTTGCGTTGCCGATTTTTCTCGCCGCAACACTATTCATTTGGTCAATTTGTGATCTTTTGAGGAATGCTTTGAAATGTTTGATGTGTTTATTGTGGATGTTAAATATGTGAAATAGAGTAACGGTTTGACCAAAGAAAGTGGTGCCCGGCATAAATGGCAAAGCGCAATGAGAATTTAAATTGATTTCTTGAATCATTCTAAAATGAAGTTGAGACTTAAATTGAATCATTTTAATCTTTTTGCTCTACTGGATAGTGGGAGTGGTAGATAAGGGTATGGTGCACTATACTAACTTATGCAGTACTGCCACTTATTGTGTTTGATACGCCCCGGCGGTTACCTTCGGGTATAGGCCGTGGAGGGTAGATGTTATGAAATTATGATTGAAATGCTCCGGCGGTTACCTACGGGTATAGGCCGTAGAGCGGAATTGGTTACAACCAGGATGGGGAGGCCCATTCCTATGATCTGATATCGATGGTGAGGGCCACCTATGTTACAGTGGGGAGGCCCACTGCCTTATCACTATGGTTCCCTATATACCAATAGAGCCTGAATCAAAGACATTATTTTTCGTTAAACTATATAATGCCAATGAGTTTGAATTATGATTTTACATTATTGAAAGCATATCACACTGAATGTATCATGATTTCTATTGGTATAAAGTTGGTTGATTGTTGATTTAATTATTTCCTTTGATTTCGAATACTTTCATATACTACTTTTATTTTTATTGGTAAAGTACCCACTGAGCGACAACGCTCAGCGAGTTGAGTTTTTTTGACTCGTAGGTTTGGAGCAGTAGATTTCGATGATTAGCATCGAGCAGCACAACACAGCGCAGCACCTCAGAGTAGCCTTTAGTTTCCATTATGAGTTAACTAGTTGTGGCATGTATATGTATATAAGATTGAGAGTCAGTATGTGATACTGTACGTTATTGGTATGTAATAATAATAAATCTCTACTTTATTCTGGATTAGAAGTGTGAATTTTTCTTGCAGGTTGTAGTTGAGGGTATAAGGTGGATTCATTGGGAGTGTATTGGAAACTGATTGTATTCACATTGGTCTGTGTAAAATGTTTTCAAAAATCAGAAAAACAAGTTTTGTCGACACTTGGGATCCAAATCTCTAGGCGAACCTCTGGCAAAATTTCTGTAAAATCGGAACAAAATTTGACTATGTAAAATTGGTAGCAACATTTGGATAGTGTGGCACCTCTACTCAGCTTACACATGTAGGTCGGAAAGGGGTGTTACAATTGTGGTATCAGAGCTCCGGTTTAGCCGCTTTTGGGTAATCCAACATAGGAGGATGTACGTTTTATGTCAGGAGTGGCCATTACAGACGTAAAACGAGATATCTTGTAGTAAATAAGAGATAAAAAGTAGGCATCATTCAGGAAGGAGATATAGGAAAATAAATAAGGTATGTTTACATATATTTGATTAAGTGTTTTGTCTTTATATACATGCCACATAGGGTTTAATAGTGCTGCTGAGCTGTGCTGCTGTTGACTATGAGTTATGTGTTAGAATATAGATGTCGCGAGAGTCCTCTCAAAGAGCCGTAGAGGAGGAAGTTGAATCTCGAGCATCACATATTGCAGAGACGCATGTATCTGAAACACCGCAGGCTGAGCAACCCTCAGCGGGAGCTCCTCTTCCGAATGAGATGTTGCAACAGATGGCTGTAGCGCTGTGACAGATAGCGGGCGTTGCCCCGACACCACCACCAGCGCCAGCACCCAAACCAGTACCTGCTGTAGGAGGGGAAAGGAAACCCCCGATCGAAAAGATAAGAAAGTACGGGGCGAAGGAGTTTAGGGCCCGAAGGGACGATGATTCTTCTACAGCCGAGTATTGGCTGGAAGGAACGGTAAGAGCCTTAGATCAGTTACAGTGTACTCCAGATGAGCGAGTGGTAGGTGTTACTTCCTTATTAGTGGAAGAAGCGTATGTCTGGTGGGACACAGTGCAACAACGAGTTCCACCGGAATAGAGGACATGGGATTTCTTTGTGAATGAATTCAAGAGGAAGTTTATATCAGAGGCATACCTAGATGCCAAGAAAAAGGAGTTTCTACACTTAAAGCAAGGTCAACTGACCGTTGCTGAATACGAGAGAGAATTTACTAGGCTGAGTAGGTATGCCAAGAAGACAATTGAAGACGAACATGATAGGTGTAAGCAATTCCAGGATGGTTTGAATAATGAGATTAGAATGCAGCTAATTGCTGCTAATATCAAGGAATTTTTCGAAATGGTCACTTGGGCACTGGAAGTAGAGTAATGTCAGAAGGATGAGCGAAATAGGAGACAGAGGGTAAGACCAAGAAGGGATACCCAAAGTTATTCAGAAAATTTCCAGCAAACAAGGAAACAGTTTAGAGAAGGTAGTTCCATGGGAGGAAATCAAAACAGGATATCCAGTCAAAGGTCGATTCGGGGCGGCCCGAGTCAAGCTACCTTTGTAGCTAGTACTGGTAGGTCTGGGAGAGGACAAGGAAGAGGGCATGGCCAAGGTGGAGGTAACTTTGCTCAGTTCAAAACTATCGGAGGAAGTGAAAACACCCATCCACACTGTGTTCAATGTGGGCGTAGGCATTCAGGAAAATGTTGGGACAAGGCCTGGGTATGTTTTATTTGTGGAGCGAAGGACCACTTTAAACGAGAATGCCCCTTAAGACAGCAAAACACACTAGATAATATCTAAGGATCTCGAGCCATAGCTGGTAGAGGTTGAGGAGGAAATCCATTGCGGGCATAGTCAGAGACGGTGGATAGACCCGAGCCAAGAGCCCCTGTGAGGATGTATGCAATGAGGGCGCGTGAGGAAGAAGAGGCTCCAAATGTCATAACAGGTCAGCTAACTATGTTTGGAATGCCGATTTATGCTTTAATAGACCCAGGTTCTTCACATTCATATATATATGCATGAAAAATGAAGAATTAAAGGATTTAGAAGTAGAACTTGAAACAAATGGAGTGTTAGTTATAAATCCTTTGGGTAGTGAGATGGCAGGAAGGTAATAAAGGATTGTCCGGTAGAAGTACACGGACACACTTTCTTAGGTGATCTGTTTGAGTTGCCATTCCAGGAATTTGATGCAATACTTGGAATGGATGAGCTGACCAAACATAAGGCATTAGTGTACTGTTCGTGAAAAAGAAAGATGGGTCCCTAAGACTATGTGTGGATTATCGGCAGTTAAATAAGCTTACGATTAAGACTAAATACTCGCTACTCCGGATAGACGATTTATTTGATCAATTGAAAGGTGTGAGAGTTTTTTTTAAAGATTGATCTGCGATCTGACTATCATCAACTAAAGATTAAAGATGAAGATATACCAAAGACTACATTCAAAACCCGATATGGGCATTATGAGTTTATCGTAATGCCTTTTGGGCTCACAAATGCACCTGCGGTATTCATGGATTTGATGAACCGGATTTTCCATCCTTATTTGGACCAATTTGTCATGGTATTCATCGATGACATATTGGTTTATTCAATGAATGCAGAGGATCATGGCTGGCACTTGAGAATCATGTTACAAACATTGAGGGAGAAGCAGTTATACGCCAAATTCAGCAAGTGTGAATTTTGGTTAGAAGAAGTGGCCTTTTTAGGACATATTGTATCGGCGGAAGGAATAAGAGTTGATTCTAAGAAGGTAGAAGCAGTATTGGATTTGAAAGAATGTTATTAGTGGCCAGGGATCAAGAGAGATGTGGTAGATTACGTGGCGAAATGTTTAACCTGCCAACAAGTAAAGGTAGAACATCAACTACCCTCGGGACTTCTACAACCTATTACGATTCCAAGATGGAAATGGGATCGCATAACTATAGATTTTGTGACGGGACTACTAATGACAAGAGACAAACATGATGCAATATGGGTGATAGTAGACCAGCTAACTAAGTCAGCTCAATTCTTACCAGTAAGGATGGACTACTCCCTGGATAAGTTAGCGGACTTGTACATTAAAGAGATTGTACGACTTCATGGAGTCCAACATCAATCATATCGGAAAAAGATCCACGCTTTACGTCGAACTTTTGGCAAAAGTTCCAAACAACTTTAGGAACTCGAACGGACTAGAGTACGTCGTTTCATCCACAAACGGACGGACAGTCAAAGAGGGTAACCCAGATCTTGGAAGATATGTTAAGAGCATGCATATTAGAATTCAAAGGTAGCTGGGAGAAGTATTTAAGTTTAATGGAGTTCGTTTACAACAACAGCTACCAGTCCAGCATACAGATGGCTCCTTATGAAGCACTATAAGGACAAAAATGCAGGACTCCAATTTGCTGGACGGAATTAAGCGAAGCAAAGATCTTGAGCCGGAGATAGTTAAGTAGACCGAGGAGAAAGTAGAAATTATCCGGGATCGGTTAAAAGCTGTGACGGATAGAAAAAAATAATAATAATAATCATACGCGGACCTGAAGAGAAGGGACATTGAATTCAATATTGGTGATAAGGTATTTCTTAAGGTTTCACCATGAAAGAAAGTGCTAAGATTTAAACAAAAGAGTAAGCTAAGTTCAAGGTTATTGGGCCTTACATATTCGTTGAACGTATAGGTCCGGTAGCTTACCAATTGGCGTTACCACCCGAATTAAGTAAAATACATGATGTTTTCCACGTTTCAATGCTAAGGAGGTATAGTTCAGATCCAACCCATGATATACAAGCTCAAGATATCGAGATTCATCCCGACCAGATATACGAGGAAGAGCCAGTAGAAACCTTAGCACGGGAAATCAAAGAGTTGCGAAATAAGAAGATTCCATTGGTCAAAGCGCTTTGGAGAAATCACAAAGTAGAAGAAGCTACATGGGAACGCGAAGAAACTATGAGGAAGCAATACCCATGTTTGTTTCAATCTGATGGGCTTCGGGACGAAGCCTAAATTAACGAGGAAGGAACTGTCACATCCGCCTACCGTATTTATGCAGAGTAGTCACGTGCATAGCAAGAGAAGGGGAAAGGAGAAGATAATTCTTGATAACAGCCCTAGATAAGGTTGTATGACCAAAGGGACCTAATTGTAATTTTTAAAAGTTTGGGGACGTAGATGTAATTTCAAAAAAAGTTGCACCGGACGTTCTTAATAGTGCATATAACAGATTCCAAAAATGGAGTGTAGAGAAAAATCGGATCGCAACGACGTGTAACGGTTTTTCCAAGAAATGTTCCGTTAAAGAAAAATGAAGACATGTTGATTAGGGGCATTTTGGTCATTATCAATTAAAGTTATACATGAATTTAAAGTAGGAAATAAAAATATGAGTACGTAGAGGATGACGAGGGGTTAAATATGAAACGATCGTCAGTAGAAACGGAGACGGAGAAAACCCGAGCAAAGAAAGGACCTAAAGGGAATTTTGTAAAAAGTTCAGGGCTTATCGGTAATTTTTCAAAATGACTTGGAAACCTAAAATAGACCTTATAAATAGAAAGTAGAGGTCGAGAGGATCAAAACTATATGTAGTTTGACTCATAGAACTATACGGTTTAAAAGATATGATCGATTAATCGCCGAACGTAAAGTGGGTCCGGTTTCGTGTCGGGACCGGATGGGTAACCCGGGACAACTTTATGATATTCTATGGGAAGAGGGACAAGTGGAAAGAAGTAAAGGAAAAGAAAACTATAAAAATCTAATGTTGGCCAATCAAAAGTAACCATTTAGCATGTGTAATAAATGAAGAAAGAGAAAGGTGGACAAGTGGTCTTAAAGGGTTCAACCAACACATAAGGTGATCATCATTTCCTTTGTATATAAATATATGTGAAATGAAGAACAAACTCTCTCTTTTTCCACTTACAAATTTCGGCCAACAAAGGGAAACACCAAAGGACTTCCAAGTTTCTCCAAATTTGATTTTTAAGGTAAGTTTTTAAGGTTTTCTAGTAAGTAGACTTTAATTTTAGTATTACTTTTAGGTAGTTATATATTTATTGGAAGATTGGAGATTAGAATCTTTATGTGGAATTGGAAAAAATATTAAGTAAGTGATGAGATTAATTAATTAAATGGAAGAATAAAGATGTATAAAGATTAATAAGGTTGGATTAGGGTTTCGGTTGGAAAAGAAATGGAGAATAACTTATTATTTTGAATTTCTAAGGTTTGTGTTGTATCTTGAATTGATTGAAGGAGAAATAAAGAATTAAGGAAGGAGAAGAAGGAAAAGCTAAGGGGAAGTACAAGAATAAGGTTTGGTACTTTACCTTTGAATAATTAATTTTGATTTGGTGCTTTACCATAAAAGAAATTCTATTTGCTTACAAACTTTGGTTTATGGAAGTTTTGAAGTTGATGATTAAATATATTGATTGAGTTTAAATTAAATATTTGAGTTATATTCTTGTTTTCTTATGGCAATTGGGTTGTTAAATTTAATTGAAACTAAATGTTTTGAGAAAATTTGGCAAGTTGATTTGGTAAGTTGTTTGGACTTTAATTAGTTTGATTTGAGTTAAACATGCAAAAATTGTTAAAAGGAAGTGTTTGAATCTTCACTTTACTATTAAAGAAGCCTTAATATTGATTTGCAAAAGAAAAATAAACTATCCTATGCATTTCAAATGTTTGGGCCGAAATGGTCCCAAAGTGACAGCTTCTGGACTATTTTTGTGGCAATTTTTTGGGGCAGCAAACGAATGAATTTTTCAACGAAATTTTACATGCAATTAGTAAACATATGAAATAAGTTTTCTATAAAATTTCAGCCAAAAATAAGATCATTTACTTGGTCAAATGCATAACTGAAGTGGACTGAAATTTTGACGAAAACCCAGATTTTACTATTCATGTGGTCATGCCATTTTGCGTTGCCGATTTTTCTCACCGCAACACTATTCATTTGGTTAATTTGTGATCTTTTGAGGAATGCTTTGAAATGTTTGATGTGTTTATTGTGGATGTTAAATATGTGAAAAAGAGTAACGGTTTGACCAAAGAAAGTGGTGCCCGGCATAAATGGCAAAGCGCAATGAGAATTTAAATTGATTTCTTGAATCATTCTAAAATGAAGTTGAGACTTAAATTGAATCATTTTAATCTTTTTGCTCTATTATATAGTGGGACTGGTAGATAAGGGTATGGTGCACTATACTAACTTATGCAATACTGCCACTTATTATGTTTGATACGCCCCGGCGGTTACCTTCGGGTATAGGCCGTGGAGGGTAGATGTTATGAAATTATGATTGAAATGTTCCGGCGGTTACCTACGGGTATAGGCCGTAGAGCGGAATTGGTTACAACCAGGATGGGGAGGCCAATTCCTGTGATCTGATATCGGTGGTGAGGGCCACCTATGTTACAGTGGGGAGGCCCACTGCCTTATCACTATGGTTCCCTATATACCAATAGAGCCTGAATCAAAGACATTATTTTTTGTTAAACTATATAATGCCAATGAGTTTGAATTATGATTTTACATTATTGAAAGCATATCACACTGAATGTATCACGATTTCTATTGGTATAAAGTTGGTTGATTGTGGATTTAATTATTTCCTTTGATTTCGAATACTTTCATATACTACTTTTATTTTTATTGGTAAAGTACCCACTGAGCAACAACGCTCAGCGAGTTGAGTTTTCTTGACTCGTATGTTTGGAGCAGTAGATTTCGGTGATTAGCATCGAGCAGCACAACACAGCACAGCACCTCAGAGTAGCCTTTAGTTTCCATTATGAGTTAACTAGTTGTGGCATGTATATGTATATAGGATTGAGAGTCAGTATGTGATACTGTACGTTTTTGGTATGTAATAATAATAAATCTCTAATTTATTCTGGATTAGAAGTGTGAATTTTTCTTGCAGGTTGTAGTTGAGGGTATAAGGTGGATTCATTGGGAGTGTATTGGAAACTGATTGTATTCACATTGGTCTGTGTAAAATGTTTTCAAAAATTAGAAAAACAAGTTTTGTCGACACTTGGGATCCAAATCTCTAAGCGAACCTCTGGCAAAATTTCTGTAAAATTAGAACAAAAATTTGACTATGTAAAATTGGTAGCAACATTTGGATAGTGTGGCACCTCTACTCGGCTTACACATGTAGGTCGAGAAGGGGTGTTACATATAATGTTATGAGTTGTGATATATATATGTGTTGGGCTTTGACATTGCATTGAGTTTTATTGTTATTATCAAAGTTTGTACCACTAAGCTTTGGCTTAGAGCGATTGTTTCTATCACGCAGGTGACAAGGTAGACTTAGTTGAGCCAGAGAGTTCTTCTAGACTAGGTCAGGTCTAGACTTGTAGTGGAGCTTGTTGAGTTGTTATCGTGATCAGAAACACTGTCAGTAGCATGTATATAAATTTTTATGTTATTATACATTTTGAGTATTATGCATAATATATTATGTTTTGGATTTTATGTACTATACATTATAAAGAATGTTTGGGTCAATGTATTTGAAATGGGAGAGTAGATGTGTCTTAAATTGTATATATCTATATATATAAATGTTTGAGAAACTTGGTGAAATTGGGGAGTATGGTTGAGATGGTGATTTGAAATTATTTGGGAGTGTTTTCTTTTCGCAGGTTGTGTTTTGATAAATTTTAGGATGTCCAAATTACAGACAAAACTCTGGAGAATTTTTTCCAGAGATTTTCATATATAATATTTATTTTGGGCTCCTATATCAAGTAAAAAATATTTATATGCTATTTAATTTTATATATTTAGAATTTGAAATTTTAAATTGGAAATGTAAAAATTTTTTATTAAACCGGTCTGTGACATTTTTGTACTGTATATGCATATTTTACATCTGGTGAAAATATATATTGTACGTATATAGGGTATAAGGGTGTTACATTTGTTTTGTTATCAGAGCCTAGGTTTGAGGTTCTCGACCTAGGTGGGTTGATAAAGAGAGAAAATGGGGGATTTGAAAATAGTTTTTAATTGTAATATATGCATTGGCACTGGCAGTTTCTGATCTCTGAAATAGTAATTTCTGCTGTGTTTGCAGAGATAGGTAGTTATGGCATCTTGGACGCATCAGGCTGTTGAGGGGAGTGTAGAGAGTGTGGCTCCAGATGATGGTAGAGATGGAGCTAGAGTTGTGTTTGCTGGTGAGGCGCCTGTTTTTATGCCTGTGAGACCAACAACTAATGAGATTCTGCCGTAGCGAATTTTTAATGCGGACGTTTCATATAAAAGGAAAAAAAGAAGCTAGGGTTTTGGTGGGGGGGGGGGAATTTTGAGAGCAGATTAAGCCGTCAAGAGAGTTTCAGTTTTGATAACTTTGTTTTCTTTGATTTTAGATTATTTTTTTGGATTTAACTAGTTAGATTAGATTGTTCTAGCCATTGATACATCCTTCTTGCAAGATTTGAACAAGAGATTCTTCAGAAACTTCAAGCAGTTTGTAATTTGGTTTTGTTCTTGAACTTTATCTCTTTATTTTCATTAGAATTGTATTTATGGAAATTATCATGTCTGAATTGATTTCTTTGAATATTAATGAGATGAGTATGTTTGGTAGCATTATGAATTAATTTGATCTAGTCTAGGGTTTGTATGGATTTGCTATGATTGTATGAATTGGTTATTACTCTTAACTCAATAATTTCTTTAGCCTTGATTGAATGAAATATTGTTAATATATAATTTATTGGCCACCAATTATGTGTTTTAGGTATTAGATGATGGATTGAGAGATGAAGTCTAATGCTGGAACAATCAATTAAGGATTTAGGTGAATTAGAAATATAACCTATAAAAAGATTATTTCAATCATAACAAGATTTTTGAAAGAGGTTTGAATGCGAGAGCTTATTTCCTTGACTCGATTAATTAAGTTGCTTGAGATTTAATCTTTGAAATTAAATTAGTTAAGAGGAATAACCGTTCATACATATAAGTAGTAGAGAAGTGCAAACCCTAGACCTTTCTATCAAGTGAATCAAAACATCAGTTTAGTTTACTTTTACTTGTTTTAAACTTCAATCAATCTTCTTAATTAGTTAACAATTTAAGTTTTCTTTATTACTTGTTATTCATAATCTGATAATCAATTAGCCACTTTAGCTTCCTTGTGAAATGACCTTGGGGCGATCACCTTCGCTACAGCTACCTCATATACTTGTGAGTGATGATTTGTGGTAGAGTTAATTCAAGCGCAACAAGTTTTTAAATTGGAAATGTAAAAATTTTTTATTAAACCGGTCTGTGACATTTTTGTACTGTATATGCATATTTTACATATGCTGAAAATATTTATTGTACGTATATAGGGTATAAGGGTGTTACATTTGTTTTGGTATCAGAGCCTAGGTTTGAGGTTCTCGATCTAGGTGGGTTGATAGAGAGAGAAAATGGGGGATTTGAAAGTAGTTTGTAATTGTAATACATGCATTGGGACTGGCAGTTTCTGATATCTGAAATAGTAATTTCTGCTGTGTTTGCAGATATAGGTAGTTATGGCATCTTGGACGCATCAGGCTGTTGAGGGGAGTGTAGAGAGTGTGGCTCCAGATGAAGGTAGAGAGGGAGCTAGAGTTGTGTTTGCTGGTGAGGCACCTATTTTTATGCCTGTGAGACCAACGACTAATGAGATTCTGCCTGGCTAGGTATGGCATATGGTAAAGTTGTTGAGGCAGGCTCCAGTTTTGCAGCTGCCACAGCCACAGTCGCAGCCGCAGTTGTCGGTGAGGCAGTATGATAAACTGAGAAAGTGTGGAGCTGAGGACTTTATTGGTACTACAGACCCTGCTGTAGCAGAGCAGTGGCTAGACAGGGTTCAGAGGTTATTCATTCAGTTACAGGCTAGTCCGGAAGAGAAGTTTGATTATGCCAGATCTTTTCTGCATATGATTGGTGGAAGACTCTTTCACATGCTATGGATGATCCACCAGTCCTAACCTATGACGATTTTCTGCGAAAATTTGAGCAGAAGTATACTCCGAGAGAGTATAAAGATGCAAAGAAGATGGAGTTCCTGAGTCTGAGACAGGATACCAGGACAGTGACCGAGTATGAGATTGAGTTTATTCGATTCAGTCATTATATTGGTGGGATTATTTTTGATGAGTTTGACAGGTGTAGGAGGTTTGAGGAGGGACTGAGACCCTCTATCATGTTCATTATCGTAGGCTCCTGTTATCAGAGATTGTCCCGAGCCATCGGAGGTTAGGCAGGCAGATACGCAGCTTCTCGACCCAGTGTCAGAGCGGGTTGTGGTGGCAGAGGTTTTGGTAGAGGTGGTTGATCTGGGTCTAGTCAAAGAGAAGGTTCTACATGTGGAGGTAGTAGACCAGATGAGGCACGACCATCACAGTGGGTTTATGTGATGCAGATGCAGCCAGATGCTACAATTGTTATTGCTGGTATTTTTACATTATTTGGTACTTCAGTTCTTGCATTATTAGACCCTGGGTTGACTCATTCTTACATCAGTGCATCCATCTTGCCTATGAGTGATTTGCATTCTGAGTCCTTAGGATTTGATGTTTTGGTCACATATCCTTTAGGGTATAGTGTTCTGGTGAGCAGGGTGCACCGAGATAGTCCAGTTGTTGTTCAGGATTTGGAGTTTTTCCATGACCGGATTGAGATGCCTTTCAGGGAGTATGATATGATTTTGGGCTTGAATTTTTTATCCAAGAATGGGGCTATAGTAGACTATTAGAAGAAATGTGTTACTTTGAGAACACGTGATGGTAGGGATGTTATAGTATCCAGTGAGCAGAGGTATCTTTCATCCATGTTTGTTTCAGCTGTTTTAGCTGGGAGGATGATTCAGAAGGGATGTGAGGCTTATCTTGCTCATGTTGTAGATACTAGAGTAGTGGGGTCCTTGCTTGACAGTATACCCACAGTTGCCGAGTTTCCAAATGTTTTCCCTAATGAGTTGCTAGGGGTACCTCCTGAGAGAGAAGTGGAGTTTGGTATCGATTTGTTGCCTGATACCACTCCTATCTTTATTACCCCTTATCAGATGGCACCTGCTGAGTTGAGAGAATTGAAGGTGCAATTATAGGAGTTGTTGGAAAAAGGGTTCGTCCGCCCTAGTGTGTCCCCGTGGGGAGCGCCTGTGTTGTTTGTGAAGAAGAAGGATGGCACCATGAGATTGTGTATTGATTATATGCAGTTGAATAAGGTGACCATCAAGAACATGTATCCTTTACCTCGGATAGATGATCTCTTTGATCAGTTGAAGGGAGTAGCAGTATTCTCTAAGGTCGATCTGAGATCAGGGTACCATAAGTTGAGAGTCAGAGATGTGGATGTACCCAAGGTAGCTTTTTGTACGAGATATGGGCATTATGAGTTTCTGGTGATGCCCTTTGGATTGACGAATGCACCAGTAGCTTTTATGGATTTGATGAACAGGGTGTTCATACCATATTTAGATCAGTTTGTGGTGGTCTTCATTAATGACATCTTGGTGTATTCGCATAATGAGGAGGATCATGATAGGTAGTTGTGGATTGTATTGCAGACTCTGAGAAAGAAGCAGTTGTATGCTAAGCTATTTAAGTGTGAGTTCTGGCTCGATCAGGTAGCTTTTCTCAGTCATGTGGTTTCAACAGAGGGTATTAGAGTTGATCCGAGTAAAGTTGAGGCTATCTTGAATTGAAGTCAACCAAAGACTGTGACAGAGGTTAGAAGTTTTCTGGGATTGGCAGGCTATTATCGTCAATTTGTGAAGGGTTTTCCTAAAATAGCTACACCACTCATCAAATTACTTTAGAAAGGAGTTAGATTTGTGTCAATAGATCGGTGTTAGGCGAGTTTTGAACAGCTGAGGGAGATGTTGACTCAGGCTCCTGCCCTTACCCTACTTGTGGAAGGTAAACCATATGTGATATACTGTGATGCTTCACATAGTGGTTTATGTTGTGTTCTGATGTAAGAGGGTATAGTCATTGCTTATGCCTCTCGATAGTTGAAAATGCATGAGATGAATTATCCGACGCATGATTTGGAATTAGCAGCAATAGTTTTTTCCTTGAAGATTTGGCAGCATTACTTGTATGGGGAAAAGTATTTCATTTATACAGATCATTAGAGTTTGAAATACCTGGTGTGAGCGGGAATTTTCGTCCCCACTCCCGGTCGAATGGTTCTTGCGACTTCGGCACTGTTTAGGCTCGGGGCCTTAGAAAACACGGACCTAAGTTCGGAGAAAATGGAGTCGCCACCCGGACGGGCCGAAAAAAAAGAAAGGGGTGGATGACTCGATTCCTAAGGAATCCCCAAACCCTTAATGGGTTTGGAAAGTGGGGTACGTGTGGGAAAGGTGAGAAATGGCCCAGCACCCCCACAACGCCAGGTTCATTGGAACCAGCCTCCTTTACAGGTCTTAATATTATAAAATTCTTAAGTATAATAACATTATCCATACTACACACAATAATTAAAAGAAAGCATCAATATATTAAAATCAAAGCAATGTCCAAACAAAGCAAATAAATGGACACCCATCCATGGATGGAAACATGTCCTTACATCACATGCCTAAATAGGACACCCACCAAAAGGTAGAAAAATGCCCTTTACATAGGTTCTAAAATAGAAAAGCAAATTAAATTACATGATGTTTAACCAATGAGGTACCCGCCAAGTGGAAACATACCTCTTACAACTTTTGGAAATCTAAATTAATTGATAAAAGTAAATAATCATTCATCATAAATAAATCATTCATCAAAGCTATTAATCAAAATAGAAAATAAACATCCATCCAAGATAAATTAAATAAATCAAGTATTGAAATTAAATAAATTAAAGCATAAGAAATAAATCAAAGCATAATCAAGTATGGAATTGAATAAAGCAAATAAAAGTCTAATTATGGCTACTATGACTTTTTATGGAATTAAAATTAATTAGGGTTTTATGTTTTAAAGGGTTGGTCAGACTCTTTGATTAATAAAATTAAGGTTTGAATTATGATATCATGAAACTAGGGTTTTAAACACTTTAAAATACTTTAATTTGTGATTTTTGGTTATTGGGTTCCTAAGTTACTGTGTAAAATTTAGGTTTTTATGTTTTTATGTTTTTTAATGTTTTAAAAGGATTAGGGTTCATAAAATTAGGGTTTAAGGTTTTAAAAGGGTTAGTGTTTATTATTTTGAATTTTGAAAGTTGAATTTGGATTTGATATTTAGAAGTAGGGTCACGGGTGGTGAATAATTTTTAGGGATTTGGAAATCAATTTGATATTTTATGGAATTTTATGAATTTAAACAAATAAATTAATGTTTTTATAAGTAGAAAAGATGTTTTAGAAGACTTTTTGAATGAAATAGAACCTACTTTAAAATTTTAAAAGAAGTAGAATTTACATCTTAGTTTTGTTGAAAAATATGTTCAATTAGAGTTTTAAGGTTTTTAAGAAGAAAATATAACAATTTTAAGCCTTTTGGAAGATAAACCAACGAAATAAGGTTTTTTTTTTGCTTTAGAAAAACTAAATTAAAGTTCAAAGGTTTTTAATTTTGAGTTCATAGATTTGCTACTGTGTAAAAAAAACAATTAAAGAAAATTAATTAACACATACCTTCTTTTGATGATTTCTCCAAAAAAAATTCTTCTTGGATGAACTAGCTCCAAAGACAAGCTTTTTTTGCCTTTGAATCCTGTAAATCGTACTGCTGCTGTTCCAAAAAAAAAGTTGAATTGAATTTCTTCTTTTCCTTCCTTGATTTGGTTTCAAATTTTCCAAACTACTCTTAGATTTTTGCCTCTCTTAAATTAATAGCCTTTGGTCCTTATTTATAGTGGTTTGAGGTTGTTTATTCCTAATTAGTTAAGGTAAGTAATATTAAAAAAAAAAGAAGCCAAAACCTAATTGGATTAGGTTTCAAAAAATTTGCGTCGGAAAATTTGCGCTGCCGAAAAAAAACTGCTGCGGAAAAACTGCGCTGGCAAAAAAATCTGCTGCAGCTGGCTGCGGCAGCGCGCATGGAGCGGGCCCGTAAGCTATTTCGCAGGCAGAAAATTTCTGCGTGCAAAAGAGCTGGGCTATTTCGTAGGCAAAAATTTTCTGCGTGCGAAATAGCTCAGTGATTTCGCCTACAGGAATTTCCTGCGGGCGAAATAGCCACGGGCCCACGCGACAATTTTTCGTCGCCGATTTTTTCGACTCCGATTTTTATTTTTATTTTTATTTTTTGACTTTTATTTCTTTATTTCTATTTTTTATTAATAAAAATTAGATACTAAAGCAAATATTGTTTAATAAAAATTATTTTGGATCAATTAGACAATAAAAATCATTTTAGACTAAATAAAACATATTGGACAAGATTGGGTCAAAAATTAAGGGTCTACACCTGAGTGTTCAAAGAGAGCTGAATCTTCGGCAGAGATGATGGTTAGAGTTGGTTAAAGACTATGACTATTTAATTGATTATCATCCTGGTAAGGCAAATGTTGTTGCTGATGCCTTGAGTTAGAAGTCTTTGGCAGGTTTGACTGCTTATTCGCTCTCGTTGCTTGTTAAGTTGAGAGTGTTGCATACTAGATTTGAGTCTTATGATGATGGTGCTTTGATGGCTCAGTTGCAGTTGAGGCCAGTCTTGTTGGATCATATTAGGGAGGCTCAATCGGCAGATGAGAGAATTAAAAAAATGTGTTAGTTTGTCAGAAGGGGGAGAGTCGAGACTTTTATGTGAGGGATGATGGCAGTCTATGGTAGGGAGATAGATTGTGTATTCCTAATGATGCATAATTGAAAAGAATGATATTAAAGGAAGCACATCAGTCACTTTTTACTATGCACCTGGGAGTACTAAGATGTATCAGGACTTGAAGCGACATTATTGGTGGTTAGGTATGAAGAGGGACATAGCAGAGTATGTATCCAGATGTCTCACTTGCTAGAAAGTGAAGGTTGAGCACCAAGTTCCTTCAGGATTGCTCCAACCTTTATCAGTGCCAGAGTGGAAATGGGAGCAATTGATAATGGATTTTGTGACTGGACTGCCTTTGACCAAGATACAATTTGGGTGATAGTTAATCGGATGACGAAGACAGCTCATTTTCTTCCAGTTCGGATGGATTATTCTCTTGAGAGGTTGGCTAAGCTGTATATTAATGAGATAGTCAGGTTGCATGGAGTCTCAGTTTCTTTAGTGTCAGATTGAGATCCCTAGTTTACTTTGAGGTTTTGGAAGAGTTTACATGATGATTTGGGTTCTTGATTGCATTTTAGTACTGCTTTCCATCCTCAAATAGATGGGCAGTCAAAGAGAGTGATACAAATTCTGAAGGATATGTTGAGGAGCTGTATCATTGATTTTACGAGGAATTGGGATAGATTTTTGCCACTAATTGAGTTTGCTTATAACAACAGTCATCAGTCTAGTATTGGGATGGCTCCTTATGAGGCTTTATATGGCAGGAGATGCAGGACACCTTTGTGTTGGGATGAGGCTAGAGAAGGTAAACTGGTTGGTCGCGATTTGATTAAGGAAACAAAAAAGAAAGTGAAGGTGATTCGAGATCTTTTGAAAGCAGCTTCAAACTGACAGAAATCCTATTCAGATTTAAAGATAAGAGACATAGAGTTCAATGTGGGAGATAAAGTGTTTCTGAAGGTGTCTCCATGGAAGAAGATTTTGAGGTTTGGCCGTAAAGGAAAGTTGAGTCCTCGTTTCATAGGACCATATGAGGTGTTGGAGAGAGTTGGTCCAGTGGCTTATAGACTAGTGTTGCTGCCTTAATTGGATAAAATTCATAATGTTTTTCATCTCTCGATGCTTTGGAGATATAGGTCTGACCAATCTCATATCTTATCAGTGGAGTCCATTGAGGTGAGTCCAGATTTGAATTACGAGGAAGAACCAATGGCGATTTTGGCACGAGAGGTTAAAGAATTGAGGAATAAGGGGGTACCACTTGTGAAAGTCCTTTGGAGGAATCATACCACTAAGGAGGCGACATGGGAAAGTGAGCAGGCGATGCAGAGTCAGTTTCCCCAATTTTTTCAGACTTGAGAACAGGTAATTTCGAGGACGAAATTTGTTTTAAGGGGAGAGAATTGTAACATCCTAAAATTTTTAAAAATTTCTAATCTTTGAAAATTTTGATAAAATAAATTATAATTTAAAAGGATAAATTAAGTTAATGGTTTTAAATGAAAAATGATGGGATTTTAAATGAAAAAGTGGAATATATATATGATATATATGCAAAATATACATAACATAGAAAAGTCAACACGTTTTAAAAAAAAGTCAAAGTTCAATGGCATTTTTGTAAATAAATTTTTAGAAATTTAAAATTAATAAAATAATTCAAAAATAAATTATTTTTGAATGGAAGAGAAAAATTAGGACTTTTAATTTATTAAATTATTTTAATATATATATATATATGGTTATAAATAAAGATGAAAAGAAAAAGAAAATTTAAAAATTGTCTTCATCTTCCTCTTCTTCTCACAAGGGCCGAACCTCCATTGAAGAGAAGCCAAGGATTTTACTTCTTCCATACTACATAAATTGAAGGATTTCAAGTATTCAAAGTGGATTTTTGGTGATTTCCACCAAATTTAGTAAGTTTTCAACTCTTTTCTTTGAATTCCATGGAAGTTTGATTTATGTGAGAATTTGAATTTTTAAGTAGTGTGTTATAATTGTTGGAATTGGTGTGTATGATGTTATTTTAGGTAGTTAACAATGATTTTATGGTTAGATTGAAGAGAAGATGGAGTTTGGATAAAGAATGGTGAAGAGAGAAAATTTAGGGTTATGGATTTTTGGGGTTTTGAAAACATGAGTTTTAATTATGCAAATTGATTCCAAATGAGTTGTTTTGATGCATAAACAAGTATTTTAAAGTCAAATATTGGATTTGGTTGTGTTTGGTTCGAGTTTGAGAATGGAAGTGGAGATTTAGGGTTTTGGAAAAGTGATTTTTCAAAGTGGTTGAATTGTGTGATTTTATTTGTTTAAGCATGTTGTTTAGTGTTAAAAGTGATGAATATAAGCTTGAAATGAGTAATGGATTGTGTTGGAATGAAAAACCTTCAATGGGGGAAGGTTATGCCATTTTTGAGATTTTTGTGTATAAGAGTGTATTTTTATAATGCTAATGATTTAAATGTATTAAAATATATTTTTAATAATATAAATAAACTTAAAACACTAATTTAATTGTAGTAGAATGGAATTCTAATGTTAAGGTAAGGAAAGGCTAAATTTTTGGAAATTTATAGGAGTGATGTTTAATTATGGTTATATATTGGAAATGTCATTAAATGTGATACTAAATGATTATTTGCTATAACATTTGGTTTAGGCATTGAGGGAGGTTGATTTGCTTCATCCAAGTGGTGAAGGGCAAGTTGGAAAGATTGGATTGGAGGTTGTTTTAAGCTTGCTTTGGGTTAATAGTGGAGGTATGTACAAACTTTGAATATAATATTTATATTTACATGACATTTGGGCTTAACACATTTTGGTTAGAAAATGTGTTAAGCTACTTGGCACATTGATTGTGTATGAATAATGTGCTATGACATTTGTAATGTCATATATGTGTTAAATGCATTGTGAAAAGCCATTGATAATGGCTAAATTGTGTAAAATGTGAAATATGTATTGTAGACCCTTAATTTTTTACCAATCCGATCCAATATGCTTTATTTAGGCCAAAATGATTTTTGTTGTTTAATTGGTCCAAAATAATTTTAATTAAATAGTTTTTGCTTTATTATCTAATTTTTATTAATAAAAAATAAAAATAAACAAATCAAAATCAAAAAATAAAAATAAAAATAAAAATCGGAGTCGAAAAAAATCGGCAGCGAAAAACAGTCGCACGGGCCCGAGGGAGTTTTGCCCCGCAGGAATTTCCTGCGGGCGACGCGCCCACAGGCCCATTCCTTCCCCCGCAGGAATTTCCTGCAGGCGAAATAACTTCCCGCAGGAAATTCCTGCGGGCCGCACGCCCATTGCGGGCTGGCTCGCCTACTGGCCCCAGCCATAGGCCCGTTGCCACAGTTTTTGCCAGCGCAAATTTTTTTGACCCAAATTTTAGAAACCTAATCCAATTAGGTTTTAATTTCTTTTTTTATTAATATTAATTGCCGTGTGGAATTAGGAAGAAATAACCTAAAAACCACTATAAATAAGGATTAATTGAACCAAATTAAAAAAAAAAATTACACAGTGAGTATAGGATTTGAAACCAAATCAAGGAAGGAAAAGGAAGAAATCAATTCAATTGATTTTTAAAGGGAGGAGCACCACGAATTAAGCAATTCAAAGGCGAAAAAGGCTTGTCTTTGGAGCTAGTTCATCCAAGAAGAGTTATTTTTTGGAGAATCAACAAAAGAAGGTATGTTAAATTCTTTTTGATTTATGTAACACAGTAGCAAATCTATACAATTTAAGGTTTTTTTTTTCAAATCAAAACTTTAGAACTTTAATTTAATTCTTCCAAGATTAAAACACTAAAACGTGACTTTCTTTTCTAAAAAGACTTAAAATTGTTATTTTTTTCTTCTTAAAAATCTTAAAACTCTCATTGAACATATTTTTCAACAAAACCAAAACCAAATTCTGTTTCTTTCAAATTTTTAAATTAGGTTCTATTTCATTCAAAAAGCCTTCAAAAATATCTTTTTTACTTATAAAAACTTCAATCCGTGTGTTTAAATTCATAAAACTTCATAAATTATCAAATTGCTTTTTAAAAACTCTAATTCAAATTCATTACCCAAGAACCCTAATTTCAAAGCCTAAAACCAAAATTCAACTTTTAAACCTAAAACAATGAACCTTAATCCTTTTAAAACCTTAAACCTTAATTTTTATGAACCCTAATCCCTTTAAAACATAAAAAACATGAAAACATGAAAACCCAAAAATTGCACAGTAGCTTAAAATTCAATAATCAAAAATCACAAATTTAAGTATTTTAAGGTATTCAAAACCCTAGTTTCATGATTTCACCATTCAAACCTTAATTTAGTTAATCAAAGAATCTTACCAATCATTTAAAACATAAAACCCTAATTTATTTTAATTCCATAAAAGGTCACAGTAGCTTAATTTTAGAAATTTCCAAAACCTTTACACATGAGATAAGAAAACCCTAAATGGAAATAGTAGCTATACTTGAACTTTTATTTGCTTTATTCAATTCCATACTTGATTATGTTTTGATTTATTTTATATGCTTTAATTTATTTAAGTTCAATACTTAGTTTATTTTATTTATCATGGATGGATGTTTACTTTTTATTTAAATACCTTTGATGAATGATTTATTTATTATGAATGGCTATTTACTTTTATTAATCAATTTAGACTTCCAAAAGTTGTAAGAGGTATGTTTCCACTTGGTGGGTACCTCATTAGTTAAACATCATGTAATTTAATTTTCTTTTCTATTTTAGAACCTTTGTAAAGGGCATGTTTCTACCTTTTGGTGGGTGTCCTATCTAGGCATGTGATGTAAGGACATGTTTCCATCCTTGGATGGGTGTCCATTTATTTGTTTTGTTTTGTTTGGAGATTGCTTTGATTTTAATATAATGATGCTTTCTTTTTATTGTGCGTAGTATGAATAATGCTATTATACTTAAGAATTTTATAATATTAAGACCTGTAAAGGCGGCCGGTTCCAATGAACCGGGCGTTGTGGGGGTGCTGGGCCATATCTCACCTTCCCCACACGTACCCAACTTTTCGAACCCATTAGGGGGTTGGGGATTCCTTAGGAATCGAGTCATCCACCCCTTTCTTTTTCCCGGCCCGTCCGGGTGGCGACTCCATTTTTCTCTGAACTTAGGTCCGTGTTCTCTAAGGCCCCTAGCCTAAACAGTGCCAAAGTTGCAAGAACCATTCCACCGGGAGTGGGGCGAAAATCCCCACTCAAAGTGGCAACTCCACTGGGGATAAGAGAAGTTGATTCCGTTGGTCTTTATATTATTCTTTTCTTTCTTATAATGATATTATCCATTGCATCATATTAGATTGCATTGTGTGAGTGAGTTAGGACGCCCGTGTTACCCATGTTATGATATGCAAGGGATACCATACTTTCACTCAAGGTATGGAGATCGAGCATGGCATAACCACTCATAGCCTTGTACCATTTGGTATATACTTGCTATGGGAACCTAAGCCTTTCTACCCAAAGACTAAAGCTCATGTAATTGGCCTAGTTACTTTCCTTAGGTTTTACCCCAAATGCATGTTGTTTGACTATGGTTAGTTTATCTTAGTCTAAATCATGGATTATTTGGTTTGTTCTTTTTCTAATATGACCTAAGTATATTGTAAGCTCAAAATAAACTTTTCTCTAAAATCCAAAAGGCCAAAACTATTTTTTTAAAAAAATTTCAAGATGGTCATTGGACATAAGACTTTTTCTAAAATAAAAAAAAATTCTTTGGCCCATGGCCCAAATACTAAACCCGAAATCCACTTCTCTAAAAATCTTTTTGTAATGGGCTTAAAAACAAAATTCTTACAAAGAGCTTGCAAAATATTTAGGTCAATTATGAAATACCAAAAATCAATTGTGGACCTAGTTTACACTAAGAATAAATTAACTATGGGCTTGCTTTTGGCATGAATCATTAGTTACCTTTTTCAACTGAGAAATCTATCTATGATAAACCTCTTAATTTTGTTTTAATCCAATATAGCATAAAAGCTACTTTGGTTGGTTGAATGGATTAAAACCTAATTAATGGGAATTATCATGGATTGATTTCCATTTTCAAGGATATAACTATTGGTTGAAATGTCTTAGGGAATTATTCGAAAGCGAGGTACCCCATGTTGGTATTTTGGTTAACCATATACCTAGGAAAAGAGACTCGCCATTCGTGTGTGGATGTTATAAGGTTGGAAGGAACGTCCTAATTTGTCCTTGTTTGTCTATTGTTTATGCATACA
This sequence comes from Garcia nutans, assembly GCA_947685225.1. NCBI lineage: Eukaryota > Viridiplantae > Streptophyta > Magnoliopsida > Malpighiales > Euphorbiaceae > Garcia > Garcia nutans. Next base: position 10,879,776 of record CANTUV010000039.1, on the reverse strand, counting down.
TGCATACATTTGCATCTAATATCATTAATCCTCTCTGGCTCACAGCCCTGGATTACGATAGTTCAAAAGCTTACAATTCGATCTACGCCGGAGACGAGATATCTTGCAACGACTCAATCACTTGCTCACCAAGAACAATGGAGCCCGAACAAATTCAAAGGATGGTGGATGAGGCCCTCAATGCCAAGATGGAAGAAATAAAAGAGGCCCTAGCTAAGACCATAAGGAACCAATTGACTGCAATCTTAGAGAATCATGTCGAGGTTTCTGCTAGCACTAAGAAGCCAAAGGACAAAGGGAAGACGAAAGTTAATGAAGTGGCTTGTGATGATGAGAAGGTGATCATTGATGATGATGATTGGACTCAATACTACCAAGATCTTCAAGATAAAAAGGAGCCAAAGGTTGTTAAGAAGGCAACTATTGAAAAGACCGAGACATCTGATATTGAAAAGATGATTGCTGATTTAGAAAAGAAATTTGAGAAAAAGCTGAAAACTGAAGAAATGTCTGAAGTTGACAAATTATTTGAGCTAGATGAAGAAGTCCCATACAAGTTCAAGATGCCATCTTTTGCAAAGTATAATGGCACTAGAAATCCTCATCTCCATGTGAAGCAGTATATCACTGCCATGCAATATGCCCGAGCTACAAAGGCTCAAACCCTAAGGTACTTCATGCTCTCATTGGACCCTGCTATCCAAAATTGGTTCAATACCTTAGATGATGGAACACAAAAGAGTTGGGATCTACTTTACAAAGCCTTCATCCAACAATATGGATATAATGTTGAGTTGGAAGTTACCTTGATGGAAGTGGAGTCCATTAGGCAAAGATCGAATGAGAACTTTGTGGATTATGTGAAGAGATGGAGAAACAAGGCTGCTTTGCTCAAGAAAAGGCCCGATGAATCTGATCAAATAAGGATGATCGTGAGAGGTGTCCTGCCCAATCTCCACGAAAGGATGTCTCACACCATTATAAAGGACTTCAAAGATCTTCTCCAAGTTGGTCTACAAATTGAAGAATGGGAAAGGGAGAAGAATCACTTTTCAATAAGAAGAAATGAGAAAGGGAACAACCAGCCTAACAATCAAAGCACACAAAAAGAAGTTGATGTTAATGTAATCGGTCAAGGGAATAAAAGACAATTCTCAGAATTGGGGAAACCTCTATCTTGGGTTTTTAGCAAGCTGCAAAAGAAAGGGTTGTTAGAACCATTAGCTCCTCGACCTCTACATAATCCACTACTACCAAACTTTAATGCCGATGCCTTCTGTCAATTTCATCAAATGCGAGGGCATGAAACAGATAAATGTGCTCGTCTAAGCCATGAGATTCAAGACCTAATCGATAGTGGCAAACTACTCGAGTCCAACACCAAAGACAATCCATTACCAAGGTTCAATAGAGTAACTCCACCGGCAACCTTCATGGTGGGAAAAGGATTGAAGAAGATTTTGTTTTATCATCCTTTCAAGATGGGGATATAGAAGATGTGAAAGGAAAAGAAGCCTAACTCAATGAACGTTTCTTAGCTTGAATGTTGCTTTTCAATCTTACTTTCTTTAATATTTTGGAACTATTGTGTTTTTCAAATTTAAAGTTGTTTGAATAAATTACTTTCATCAAAATTTTGTTGGTCTTTGTTCATTTTGGTGCTCAACCAATGAGGAATTTAGCTTGAAGTTTATAAATTAATGTGTCTAGGCATCACGACTCACATGACTTTACTAGATGAGGGAATTACTCTATAGCATTGAGTTGTGTATGCTTACTTAGAGAAGGCTCCTGCATAATTATCTTTGTCTGGGTCTTAGTCAGTCTTAGAACATGCTTTGACAAACTTTCGAGGCGAAATTGAACTCTGCTTATTTAAGGGAGAAATGATCTAGGCATTGTTTGATTAGCCAACCACTAGTATCCACCCAATTAAATATTAATCCCTAGTTGTATTAAATCAGTCTGTGACATTTTTGTACCGTATATGCATATTTTACATATGCTGAAAATATGTATTGTATGTATATATGGTATAAGGGTGTTACAGTATCCTATATACACATCAAACATACCTTATATGTACTTTATATAAATAAAGTATATAATATACATATATCCAACATGTATAATTAATATATAATATGTATGTACTATGTATACACTAGGCATACATTAGGTATATACAACACCTATACCTCCAAATACTTATTTAATTTCTCCAAAATCATGGATACTATATTTACAAAATAAATTTCATGTTGACATTTATATTATGAATGATAGTAAATGTTATGCGTGAACAATTATATTGTGCATGAGCATGACATCCTTTCATCTTCATCCATCACAAAATAAGATAAAAATAATATCCAAAGAATAATTTAATATTATATTTCACAAAACCTGTAAGAAGGGATGCCAACTCTGGCCCTTATGGGTATTAGGATGGGCACTTATTCCCCAAAAGCATTCAAAAGATTAATAAAGTACAACATTGAAATGAATAATATGATGAAGTGGACCTAGGGTTGCTAGGGTCATGGGATTGAGTGTTCGGATTGAAATTTTAAACAAGCCTACATATTTTTTAGATAGGAATCAAAGCCTCATGCAATTTTGTCCATTCATAAGAATGTGAAAAACAGTGGGTAACCTAATCTAAGGTTATGGTTAATCTAAGGTAGGGTCTTAGATTGGCTCAAACCAATTATTGTTTTAGGTTTGACAAGGTTAATTAATTGTTTGTTACAAAACAATTACTATTTCAGGTTTGAAAACATTTGATTGATTGTTTTTGTGATTTGATCATAACCTAAGTTTTGCATCTAGGCTCAACAAGATAAAAACATGATTGATTTGACTGATTATGTGAATTGGTCATAACCTAAGTTTTGCATCTATGTTCAATTTAACACAAAAATGATTGATTATGTGAATTGATCATAACCTAAGTCAATCTTTTACACTCAATTTGACACAAAGATGATTGATTGATTGATTAATCATGATTTACCTAAAATTCATTTTAGGGTCTAAGGAGCATGCCAAATACAAATTGATAATGTAAATATAAAGGATAGAAAATTATACCTTTTTAGAGTGTGCCTTTCTTAAAGGAGAAGCTTCTAATGCTTTATTACCGGATCGAAGTTCCACCTACGAAGCTTTGATTGATTGGATGTGCACTTAGTGATCTTTGATGATTTGAAAAAAAAAAGTCTTGACGAATGATGTTGATAATCTTAACCTTTTGAATAATTCAATGATTTTAATGCAAAATCTTTAAATATTGCCTTAACCTTAAGAAAGTAAGAAAAGAGCTTGAAAAGTTTAACAAAGAGCTAATTTAATGATCTTTCAAATGTTTTCCTCATACTTCCATGAATTTCTATATGTTTTCCCTATTTTTGATATGTTTTGAGAGTTAAAAGGACCTCAATACTTATAAGCAGAGAGAGACCCAAGGTTGTAGGGAGGTCACTACTGACAAGAGTGATCACTGGTGACACATTGGTCACTGATGGCCTGACCAGTTCCAGTAAAGTTTTCGATGACCAAAGCTATAGCAGTCACTAGTCAGCAGATCAATGACTATTGCCATTGGTCCGTGACTGCTCTAGGTCATTGGTCCGAGTTTTTTGCACACTCAACTTTCAGAGCTTGTTTCGGGATCATCTAATGTTTGGTCAACACTATTTTTGATGCATTAGAGTTGTGATAGAATGAACTTCAATGTGAGGTATAAAAAATGAGGGTTCACACTCACCATACAACATGGAAAGCTCGCCATGCTTCACCCAATTTTCTTTGGTTCTTTTTAAAATTAAAATTTTTGTAGTATGAATGAAAATTTTGAATAGATTAATTCTTAAATTTTATTCTTCAAATTAACTTTATTTTATTACGGTGCTTCATTAATTTAACAGTAACGATGAAATGCTTAATTTTGCTTCAGCATTTTAATAATAATGGTTTATTTATTTGTTTCTTATTACTTGTGAATTTATTTATGATTTAGATGTTATTATTTTATATTTAATCTTTGCATTTGGTTTTTTATGATGATTGCTTTTTATTATGTGGTTAACTTTATTTGAAGGAAGAATTGTAAGGGACATGTTTTATACTTTTTGTGAGTGTCCTATTTTGTTTTAAGTATTATAAAAGACATATTTCCATCATAATGGAGGTGTCTTATTTTATTTTACTCTATTTTTATAGAATTTGGGCCTTATAAGGGTATGTTTCCACCTAAAGGTGGGTACCCATTTTATTTTGTGATGTACTATTTATTTTATTTAATTAATGAGTTTATTTTACTTTATATTTGTTTAAAATAGGGATAATGCTATAATAATTAAAAATATTATAATATTTTGATATGAAAATGAGGTCGGCTCCAACAAACAAGTTATATTGGGGTGTTGTGTAACACCCTTATACCCTATATATGTACAATATATATTTTCATCATATATAAAATATGCATATATGGTATAAAAATGTCACAAACCGATTTAATAAAAAATTTCACATTTCTATTTTAAGATTTCAAGTAATAATATATAAAATAAATAGTATATAAATATTCATTGCTTGTTATAGGAATCCAAATAAATATTTTATATGAAAATCTCTAGAAAAAATTCGTCAGAGTTTTGTTTGTAATTTAGACGTTCCCAAAATTCAGCAAAAACACAACCTGCATAAAAGCAAACACTCCCAATAAAAATCAATTCACCATTTCACCAATACTTCTCAATCTCTCCATATTTTCTCAAAATACTTATAGATAGATATATAAATTAACGACACATATAAAATCCCATCTGAACAAATTATTCAAAACATTCTTTACAAATTACATTATATACTTCCAAAAGCATATCATAACATATATTATATGAAAATACATTGTAATATCAAATATCTACATGCTGGCAACTGGCTCTGATCTTGATGTACCCAAAAACAACTCTTTAAGCTCAATAAATACAAACCTAGACCTGACCAGGTCTAGTAGAACTCTCTGGCTCTACCAAATCATCCATGACACCTGCGCGACGAAGTACAATTGTGCTAAGCCGATGCCTAGTGGTACAAACTTTGATAATAACAATAAACTCAATGAAATGCCAATGCACAATGCATATAGATGTCACATCATTCTACTTTCTTATATTTTTCAAATATTTCATAACATCATTATACTTTCTTATATTTTTCAAATATTTCATAATCACAACTCATAGCATTATATTGTTCAATTGTATCACAATTCATAATTCACATTAAAGCAAAGACAAGCATGGGCCCAAAAAGGATCTAATATGCTATTCAAATTTCGAAGTTACTGCTTTGGTCCATAATGACACCATGTGTCTAGCACCATAGGCAATATATCCATGGATAATGTAACAGCCCCAGTCTCTTGGACCTCAACCCGACTATACCCTTAGGCCCCAGTATCTTACTCCTCAACCCGGCTAGACTGCTACAGTTTTTGAGGCTTACGACCCAGTCTTTTCACCCCCAAAAATATCATATTTATCAGCTGGCCTGCTTACGGCCCAGTCTTTTCACCATTCCAGTGTTTAGCCCGTATGCAATCATAGGCACACAATTTATTCATATTTCTTATCATCAAATTCTTTCATAATTCCTTTATAAAAACTTTTCACATTTTCTCATGATCAAACTAGGCACATTGCCTTATTATTTCATCTTTTTCTCACTTTTTATTTATTTATTCATTTTTCTCATTATTAATCTCTTTCTCATTGTCACATATTCAATCTAGGCACATTGCCTTATTTTCACATTTTTCACATCTTTCTCTTTTTTCTCACTTTTCTCATTTTTATCAATATCAATTCATTTCATTATTCCACATATTGCACTTTTGCATTCACAACACATTACCCAATTACTTTGGGTATTTTCACATAATATACATATTTCACATTCTGCACAATTTAGCCATTATCAATGGCTTTTCACAATGCATTTAACACATATATGACATTATAAATGTCATAGCACATTATTCATACTCAATCAATGAAACAAGTAACTTAACACATTTTCCAACCAAAATGTGTTAAACCCAAATGTCATGCAAATATAAACAATATATTCAAAGTTTGTATATACCTCCACTAGCAACCCAAAGTAAGCCTAAAACAACCTCCAATCTTATCCTTCCAACTTGCCCTTCACCACTTGGATGAAGCAAATCAACCTCCCTCAATGCCTATATCCAATGTGATCATAAACAATCATTTAATTTCACATTCTAAGGCATTCTCAATATCAAACCTTAATTTAACAACACGCCTACAAAATTTTAAAAGTTAAGTCTTTCCTTACTTTAACTTAGCAAAACCATATTAACCCATTAAATTATTGTTTTGAGATTATTTATATCATTACAAACATATTTTAATATGTTTAAACAAATTACATTAATTAACCAAATGCTTATGTTCAAAACCCTAAAATGGCATAACCTTCACCAATGAAGGATCTCCATTCCAACTCAATCCAATAATCATTTCAATCTTATTTCCACCACTTATATCATTAAATAACATAATTTAAGCATTAAAATCAAACAATTAATCATTCTTTGAAAATTCACTGTTTTAAAACCCTAAATTAATACTACCATCTTCAAACTCTATCCAAACTTAACTAAATCCATCATTTAATTTTAAAATCCTTGTTTATGGATCAAAACAACACATTTGGAATTTGCACAATTAAAACTCATGATTTCAAAAACTCAAATGTTCCATAACCCTAAATTCTCTCTATTCACCAAACTCAACTTAAATTCAACCATTTCTTAAATCTAACCTTAAAATCATTGTCAATCACTTAAAATAACTTCATCCATATCCAAATAGATAATTAAATCTTAGAACTTCAAAAACCCAAAACACACATTCATATTTTCATGGAAATCCAAAGAAAAAGTGAGTAAACTTACTAATTAAAGAGGAAAACCTTAAAAATCCAATTTAAACTTTTTAAATATTTCAATTAAATGAGTTTGGAAGAAGCAAATCCCTCTCTTGAAGCCATGAAAGTCGGCCTTGAAGGAAAGAAGAAGAAGAAGATAAAAAAAAGTGATTTTCTCTTTCCTCCCACTCACATTTTCAACCTTATATATATTATTATTTTAATATATTTTTAATTAATTAATTAATTAATTAAAACCCCAAAATATTATCTTCCATTCAAAATTATTTATTTTTTAATTATTTTATTAATTTTAAATTTCTAAGATTTAATTACCAAAATACTCTTTTACTTTAACTTTTCTTTTAAAAAGTGTTGACTTTTATATGATGTATATATTTTACATATATATCACATATATTGCACTTTTTCATTTAAAATCCCTTCATTTTTTATTTAAAACCATTAATTTAATTTATCCATTTAAATTATAATTTATTTTATTAAATTTTCAAAAATTAAAACTTTTCAAAAAATTTGGGATATTACATATATGCACAAGTAATGTGTATCTTATATACACATCAAATGTACCTTATATGTGTATTAAATATATTAAGAATGCAATGTATTAATTCAACATATACAATTAATATACCATATGTATATGTTATATATATATCCTAGATATATATATTGAGTATATAAAAAATTTATATCTCCAAAATCACAAATATGTCATGTTGGGCCATTTCTCATATGCTCCATGCATACCCAACTTTCTAAACCCTATAGAGGTTGGGGATTCTTTAAGAATTGAGTCATCCGCCCTTTCTATTTTCTTTCTGACCCATCTTAGTGGTGACTCCATCTCTTGAGGCTTATGCCCATGTTCCCTAAGTTCTAGAACCTAGTAGTACCAAAGTCGTAAGAACTATTTCACTGAGAGTTCGGGGGAAATCACCACTTATAGTGGTAACTCCACTAAAGATAAGAGAAAATGATTCCATTGGTCTTTATATTTGTTTATTTTTTAATATAAAAATATTATTCATTGCAACATCTAGAATTGTATTGGGTGTGCGAGTTAGGATGCCTTGTGAAACCCGTATTATATGTGTGTGATATCATATTTTCACTTAAGGTATGGAGATCAAGCACTACATAACCACTCATAACCTTGTACCTTTAGGTATATCTTTATTGTGGGAACCTAAGCATTTTACCCTAAAGACTAAAGCTCACGTAGTTGACAGAGTAACTTTCTTTAGGTCTACCTTAAATGCTTGCTAGTTGATTATAATTGACATATCTTAGCTCAATTTAAGGTCTATTTGGTTTACCTTTTCTAATATGACCTTTTATGTTGAAATCCAAAAATATTTTATGACCTAAAAGTTCTTTAAAGCCTACAACAATTTTTTCAATCAAACTTTTCAACATGGGCTATTAAATGTTTTTCACAAAGATGAACTCAAAACCATTTTGCACTTTATGGTCTAAGTATTTCAAAAGACAAATACAAAGCCCGAAATCAAAATTTCAAATCAAGCTTTCATTGGTCTTTACAATTAAAATTTTTTACAATGGGGTGAAATTTTTGAAATGGGATTGTGATTGTTAGTTACGGAATACCAAAATCAATTATGCCAAGACTTGTTAGTTGTGAGCCTTGTTTGTGGCATGAGCCATCAGTTGTCTTTCAAAATGATAAGAAGCCAATTTATGAAGAGCTCATTAATCAGACGTGCAGCCAAATGCTACTTAATTTTAGTAGACCCAAAAGGATTAAGGTTTAAGTAATGAGATTTATCATTGACTTTTTTTAAGTTTTTGGAAATACAATTACTAGTTAGTTTGTCTAAATGAATTCCAAAGACAAAATGCCCCATATTGGTATTTTTGTTGGCCATAATACCTAGGAAAAAGACTCGCCACTAGGGTGTGGGAGAGATAAGGTTTGGAAAGAATGTTTTCTAACTTTATATGTTCATTGTTGTTTTCATGCATACATGCATTGCATTTGCATTCTAGTGACCCTTTCTAGTTTACAGACTTTGGAGTATAGTACTTCGAGGACATATGAAAATCTAATTTATGCTAGTGATTCAAAGTTTAATAAGGAATCAGTTAGTTTCCAACATAAAACAACAAATTCTAATCAAGTTAAGAATATTGTGAATGAGGTTTTGGAGTCTAAGATGGAAGATTTGAGGGGGACCCTAGCAGACAAAGAATCAGCTAGTTGCATTATTAGGGAATAATAATGTTGAGGTTTGTGCAAGCTTTAGGATGTCAAAGGACAAGGGTAAAACAAAAATGAATGAGGTAGCATTTGATGAGGTATGTTTAGGACATTTATTTCTAGGCTAAGCAAGGGAAGAAGAAAGAAAAGAAGGAGGAGAAGAAAGTGGAAGTGAAGATGAAACCAACTGATGTTGAAAAGGATATTATCGATTTGGAAAAATATTTTAAAAAGAGACTACAAGTTGAAGAGGTCCCAGAAGTTGATAAGCTTTTTGGAAAATATGATAATCTCCCATACAAGGTTAAAATGCATGTGTTTTTCAAAGTTTAATGGTATGGAAAATCCTCACTTGCATGTTAAACAGTACATTACTACCATCCAGTCTGCTAAAGCTATTAAGGCTCAAACACTAAGGTACTTCATGTTGTCTTTGGAACCTATGGTGCAGAACAAGTTCAATGCTTTAGAGGAGAGTACTAAAAAAATATTGGGATTTATTATACAAGGCTTTGATTGACCAATACAGGCACAACATAGAGCTGAAGGTAACCTTGATAGAGGTGGAGTTGCTAAGATAGAGATAAAATGAGGGCTTTGTTGACTATATAAAGAGATGGAGGAATAAGACAGTCCTCCTTAAGAAAAGGCCGAATGACTTAAATAAAATATGAATGATAGTTAAGGACATTTTGCCTTGCCTCCAAGAAAGAATGGCTCAAAACCTTATATAGCATTTCAAGGATCTTCTATAGGTAGGTCTTCAGCTTGAAGAATGGGAGTGAGAAAAGAACATGCACTATACAAAAGGAGTGATATGGGCGGCCACCAATCTTGTGGACAAAGTCAAGGGGAGAAGAAAGATGTCGATATAAATGCTATAAATAGGCCAGCAAAGAAGTGTCACTTCTCATAATTAGTAAAGCAATTATCTTGGGTTTTCATTAAGTTATAGAACAAGGAGTTATTACAACCTTTAGCCCCTTGACCTCTACAAAATCCATTGCCCCCCAGTTTTTATTTAGAGGCTTTCTGCCACATCCATCAAGTGGCTAGTCATTAAATAGATCGATGTATATGATTAAGTCTTTAGAGCCTCATTGATGATTGCAAGATCCTAGCACATCTAAGTAGATGAAGCATCTTCAGCTTCAACTCAACAAACTTCCCTAGGCTTAAATGCTGCTCATCTTGTTTTCTTTTCTTTTGATGTTTTTGGAATAATGGTGTTTGTTAAGATTAACATTTTGTGAATAAATTACTTTTGTTAAATTTAAAATATTGTTGGTATTGGCTTATTAGGGTGTTCAACCAATGATGAATCTATCTTGATATTCATAACTAGCACATCTGTACATCATGATCTGAATGACTTTACTAGGTGATTGAATTATTCTATAGCATTAGAGATATTGAGCTATGTATGCTTACTTAAAGAGGATTCCTACATAATTAACTATGTCTAGATCCTAGACAATCTTAGAACATGCTTTAATAAACTTTTGAAGTGAAATTGAACTCTAACTATTTAAGAGGGAAATGATATATGCATTATTTATTAAGCTAATAACTAGTATCCACCCAACTAGCATTAATCCATAATTTGTCCCTTTTAGCCTTCTTGAGATTTTAGCTTGTTTTTTATTAGCTTGTAAACCCAATAACCTATCCTATGCTATCATGATACATAGGACAAGTTTGATGATCACTAAGGACACAAGAAGATAAAAAAAAGGGATGCCTAGTTAAGACTATATGGATAGTTTATGTCTGCCTGAATCAAACCTAGTGTCCTAGATCTACTTCACCTTGAGATGGCATCAGAATGACAAAGGATTAGTACTCTTTGAAGAAAAATCATGCTAACCCACTCATCCATTCTCAAAAGCATAAAATTGTAGAAAAAAAATGACTTTTTAAGAGCCAAGACCTAGAGGAAAAGAAGAAAAAATAAATAAAAAGAAGAATAAAAGAAAAAAAAAAAGCTCACTAGGTTGAAAATCTGAAAGGGTAGCCTAGGAAAAATATTTGAGCAATTAGTTAGTCCTAAAAACCCAAAAGGGTGGGCTAGGAAAAATCAGAGCCAAGAAAAAATAAGTGTTATAAATTAAAAACTCAAAAGGGCTATTTAGATAGATAGTTGAATTATTTACCTACAGTAGTAGAAGGATTCAACTCAGCCTAGAAGTAGAGATAGTCTTGAATTGGTTCAATCGAACTAAACTTTCGGCCAAAATCAGAGGGACATGAGAAAGACCATCTTTCATTTGGTCCATGATATCCAACACTCACGGGTCGATATCAACATCAGGAGAAACAAGCAAAAATTCACCCAACAAATCTAAGAAAACATATGACCCCATGCTTTTATGGTGACCAAGTTGGATGTGCTAAAACCAATTAAGGAACTAAGTGAAATTTCTCATCTCTACTTAGTTGAAGGACCTCGAACGCATATATTTGAAATAATATTTGCACTTTTTTTGGGTCTTGAGAATAATATAGGTAGGGCCATTGGCCACCCATTAGGATAGTTAATAATTATTTCAAATTCTCCAATCAAGGGGCACAACTCTAAGTCAGCAATCTTTAAAGTCCTAGACTTGATATTACAAAAGGCAAAGGTACACTAAAATGGTTGGTTTGATTTCACATTTTGAAGTTTCTACCTAAGAAATTTATTCCTAGTATGTTGCTTTGAGGCTTTTGAACAAATTATTAATATTCCACAAATTTGCTTTGGTCATGGTAAAGTAAAAAAAGGAGACTGTGATTTTTAAAAGCATAAGAGAAATTTTTTATGGAAATTCTTAAAGGAAAAGCTAAAAGACAAAGGACATTTTCCCTTGTAGTTATATGATTTGTATTTTGTAAAATTATGCTCAAATAAAAAGTTTGGGCAGTGCATCCTTTTTAAAGTGGGATTCTCAGAATGGAAAATTTCCATGCCCAAAAAAAAGGAAGGAAAAAAAGCCAAAACAACTAAAAAAGAAAAATAAAAGAAAAATAAAAAAAGAAAAGAAGAAAAATGGTCTTGAGTATTTTGCAAAAGAAAAAGAAAAAGTATTAAAGTTATTCTAACCAAATCCAGATTTCTACCAAGGAGATAGAAGTAAATTCAAATTATGTCTTTTTCATAAAGAAAGATAATAAGACACCTTGAAGTTGGAAATGATGCCAAGATTTTAAGAATGCTCTCAACAGTATGCAGTTCTAATGAAAGGTTTGTAGCTTAAAGATTTTTCAGTCATGTCACGTCGGCTTCAATTTAAAATTGCCTTTGCTTATTCGTTATCCCATATGGAACCTATTTCAAGCCTATTAAAGACCCATTGAACTCTCTTGGTAGGTGGAGTATATTAGTGGAGTTTGTTTAAAAAAGGATGCATATGAGATAGACAACTATTAAAATTAATGAAACGCTTGACCAAGTAAGGTGTATGTGCCTGCCTAAAGTGAATCAATTCATTATAATAAACTCTACCTCAGAACAACAAATGGAAATAATTCCCAAATTTATTATAGAAACTAGGGTTGTGTTGTTATAGAAGTGAATAATTTGAAAGATTGAGCCTAAGGTATATTAACATTGATTTGATAAAACCAACTTGTATTTTTAAACTTCAAAATGTTTTTTTTTTCATGTGAGCCTTCAAGCTTAGGTAAGTATTTTTCCTTGTCAAATCCTAAAAGACATTTTAGGCAAGGTAAGTATTTTTCCTTGTCAAATCCTACTCTGTTTGGGCCACCTCTACTACTCACATTCTCTACATATTGAAGATAAATCAGTGGATGTATCTTTCACTATTCTAAAGCAAGACTTAAATGAACATCTAGATGGTATAAACTGGTGTCCTTGCATCTATCACCTAAGTTTGTGAGTCAATAGAAACATTGTAAGTATCACTCATGCATATCATGAATACATTAGTGTGTCATACTTCATTTTTGTCATGTCTTATAGTATATTCTTTATTAAAGTAAACAACCGATACTCTATGAAATAAACAGTGAGAAGTAGACACGGTATTAGGAGGCATGAAAGGCCCATTATTTGTGCAAGATCTAGACACTTTGTGAAGTGTGAATGAGATGCATGCTTGAAAAAAGAATGAAAAATAAATAATTATTGAAGCCTATATAGGAACAAAATCATCAGTTTGAGCCTACATAGGGGCAAAGCTTCTCCTTTTCAAATTTTAAGTTTATACATGTATAAAATATTCTTAGGCTCTTTTTCAATATATTTCCACGTAGGGGGAAAAGGTAGGAGCATATGAGGATAAACAAATAGCCAAATTTTTTTTTTGCAATGTAAATAATCAAATGAGGAATGAGTGGCTAGAAGAAGCCTAGAACTTTGATAGTGAATAAAGAACAAAGGCACAAAGGATAAAATATCAATCTAGCTAGAAGAGATGAATTTGATAGGACAAAGATCCATTTGAAAGAGTAAAAGAATCAAGATTTTGGACAAAAATCCATTTCTGTAAATTTAGATGTTTTTCCTTTATTTTTTGACGTGTCTAGAATTAAATTTCAATCTAACTAGAATTTTCAGTGGATTTTTTGAAGCATCTACAGTCGAGTCTACTTAGATTTGTTGAAGTATGATGAATTCTTTGGATTTATTGAAGTATCCAAACCTCTAGCCTATACAGGATTTGTTGAAGTATCTTGATGATGCAGTTTTTTGGGTTTTGTTAAAGTACCCAAAAAGTAACCAAGTTATCGGGATTTGTAGAAGTATCCTAGGACGGTTCAGGTTTCATTAAAGTACTTAGAATGTGATTTGGATTTATTAAAGTACCCTAGTTATTAGCATTTGTTGAAGTATCCTAAGACAGTTCAAGTTTTATTGAAGTACCTAGAAAATGAACTTTGGAAGAGGGAGAACGAGCCTCTAAAAAAATTCTATGCAAAGTTGGCTATAAATGGGACTATGCTATGTATAAGCCTACGACAACATTGGCTTGTCTTGCTGCAACAACTCGTCAATTTTTTGCTGCAGCACCCGGAATCGATTTTTTCAAATTTTAAACCACCAAAACTCTATAAAGAGGTCTCCAAACCTAATTTTTCATCACTCTAATTAATAAAAGCAAGCCTAGTTTCTAGTTGTTTCATATTTTCTCCCTCTTTTCTTCTTTAATGTAAAAGGTTCAAACTTCCTTTGTGTGAATCGCATAAAATTTACTTCTTTAGTGGATTTGGGTATCTATCTCATCCTTAAGGTTTTTTTCCCTTAAACAAATATCAAGTCAGTTACTTCCTTAGCAACCAATCCCTAACAATCATGGAATGATAGTCTGGCCACATGCTCAACCAAGGGCACCCAAAAGGTAAAACCCTAAACTTTTCTTCCTTTGTTCTTTAATTATTTTAATGATTAAATGGACTATTTAAACTTTAAGTCCCATCCTTTGGGCCTTGAAATGAAATAAAATCATGGACTTTAGGCTCATCCTTTGGACCTAAATTAGACTCAATCATGGACTTTAAGGCCCACCCTTTGGACCGTGAAGTGAATCTAAAAATGGACTCAAAATTGAACTTAAAATTAGGGTTTTAAGATACCATAATAAATCTTAAGAAATTAAATTTAGCTTAGACTTAAATATACATAATTTAGGGTAAATAATTGATCTCAGACTTACTTAGACTTTGACTCAGATTTTAGTCAGACTTTGATCAAGATTTTACCAAAATTTCACTTAGATTTTACTCAGACTTTGACTTAGATTTTACTCAGACTTTGACTCAGATTTTACTTAGACTTTGACCTTAGATTTTAATCAAACTTTAACTCAGATTTTACTCAGACTTAGACTTAGACTTTGACTTAGAATGAACTCAAACTTAGACTCAACCTTATATTTTATATATACCTTAACCTAGAACTCATATTTGACTCAAACTTAGACTCAGACTTAAGTTCTAAACATACCTGAACCTAGAACTAAAATTAGACTTAGATTTAGGCTCACGTAACTTAGGTTAAAAGCCCAATTCTTCTCAAAAACAAAACCAACCTTCTCAAGGTGGTTAGAACTACAAGGGCTTTGATTCTCATTTAAATGAGATATATAGGACTACTTGGAATTTCACTCCAAGTATCAAGTTCACTTTTTTCTTAAAAAACTTCCTTTTCTTCCTTTATGAACTTTACTTTATTTGTTCTCTTTTGGGAAATGTGTGCTCAATCTAGAATCCATAAGGCTAGATTTGGCATCCCCTTATTTTGGGGTTTGAAATGTAAAATTTAATTTAATTTTTGCACTTTATTTTAATCTCTTCCTATGTATGAATATATGTATGTCTTGTTTAGCTTATCATATAGCATCATAATTGTCATACATGAAATTTATTTTGTAAGGTCATATTTAATTTAAGGCCAAACTCTTTTTACTTAAAATAAGCCTAAACCTAGCCCCTCAATTCATCCTTTGGTTTCGAGGCTAGTTATTTTTATCCTTGGGATAATGTTTAGAGTCGACTTAGGATTTTTCTTAAAATTTCCCTCTTTTTCAAAATAAATTAAGTGGCAATTCTTTCTTTAAAACCATTTTTACTTGAATCAAATGTAGCCTATAAAATGGAGTGACCTTTTGCACTTTTCATGAGACTTACTCTAATTTTTCAGCATTCCGACTGCCATACTTTGGCGGGCCTAGCATTGTGCTCGGGCAGGGGCCTTACACTATGGATCATGGTGAGCTTGCCATAGTCCGTGGTTAGCTCACCATGACGAATGGCAAGCTCACCATACCATATGACAAGTTCATCATGGATCATGGTAAGCTAGCCATGGTTCGTACTGCCCCACGGTTAAGATTTTTAGATAAATTTTGAAATTTAAATGTGTATCTGTAAATTTTGATGGAAGATAAGTTTTTTAAAATAGAAAATAAAGTTTTTTTTTAAAAAATGTATAGGAAAGTTTGAAAAGTGGATAAAAAAAATAGAAAATGGAAAAAAAGGATGCAAAAAAATAACATAATATTAAGAAAAACATAAAAGCAAAAAAATAAAAAACCTTGAAACCTAAAATAGGAAAACTCAGCAAAAAGCAATACAAAGCAGCCTTCAAAGTTAATCCCATGAAGGGAGTTTTTTGTTGCCGAAGGACAAGTTTGAGTTTAATAAAAAGTGATGAAAAGAATGGAGGAGCCAACAATGGTAGTGTAATTTTCATTTTACTCTTTATATTGATTGAAAATATATCATGTGATGATGTTTTATGATTATTTTGAATTCTTAAGCATGTTTCCTAAATTACCTTTCTAAAACTCAATTTGCAAATAATTATTATAAAAGATATCATAATTTGATTTGAATTCATAATTCTATCTTTTTTTGGTCATTTAATGTATAAATTTTAATATATTAATTCTTTTATTCGTGGAAAAGGTTCTGATATTATGTAAATAAAAATTCTTATTTCATAATTACAAATTTCATTTCATGTTACATTTTTAATTTGATTCAAAAACTATTTTAAGATGGTTTCTCGAATATGTCTTGAGTATTTGCAGTTTGCCATCACTCATGGCGATTTCACCATGGGTAATGGTAAACTCGCCTTACCTCATAGCAAGTTCCCCATGAGTGGCAAAGTCACCATGAGCCATGCTGAGCTAGCCATACTACATAGCGAGCTTGCCCTAGTTCACCTTCTTTTCTTTGGTTTTTAAAATTAAAATTTTTATAGTTTGAATGAAAGTTTTGGACGGATTAATTCCCAAATTTAATTCTTTAAATTAACTTATTTTATTACACTGCTTTTTTAATTTTACAGTAATGTTGAATTAATTAATTTTGCTACAACATTTTAATATTAATGGTTTATTTATTTGTTTCTTAGCACATATGGATTTATTTATGGTTTAGATGTTAGTATTTTATATTTAATCTTTATATGTAGTTTTTTATGATGATTGTTTTTTATTATGTAGTTAATTTTATTTGAAGGAAGAATTATATGGTACATATTTCCACTTTTACTGGTGTCCTATTTTGTTTTTAAGGAAGGATTGTAAAAGGCATGTTTTCATCATATTATGTTTTTAAGGAAGGATTGTAAAAGGCATGTTTCCATCATATTATGGATGTCTTATTTTATTTTATTTTATAGATTTTGAACAATCCAACCAAGATAGGGTACCCATTTTATTTTGTGATGCACTATTTATTTTATTTCATGGATGAGTTTATTTTAATTTATATTTGTTTGTATATGGATAATGCTATAATAATTAAAAATTGTAATGCCCTAATTTTTATTGAATTTATTTATACATTAATTAGTAAGAGAATGATGATGGTTTAGATAGGAGTGATAGAGATATATACAACACATAAATTACATATAAAGAGGGTGTAGACCCTTAATTTTTGACCCAGTTCGGTCCAATATATTTTAATTAGTCCAAAATAATTTTTGTATTGTCCAATATATTTTAATTAGTCTAAAATAATTTTTATGTTATCTTAATTAAATAATATTAGTTTTAGTATTTAGTTTTTATAATTAATAAATAAATAATAAATAAATAAATAAACAAAAATAAAAATAAAAATCGGCGATGAAAAAATTCGTCACCGAAAATTTAGGACGAAATGGCTATGGGCCATTTCGCCCGCAGGAGTTTCCTGCTGGTGAAATGGCTCGTAGCCAATTTCGCTCGCCCAGCTCGCAGGTTCCCACGGCAATCCTCGCAGTAGCCTGCAGCAGCTTTTTCGCCAGCAAAACTTTTTCGTAGCAGTTTTTTTTAGCCAGCGAAACTTTTTCCAACGTAATTTTTTTCGAAACCAAATTCTATTTGGTTTCGATTTCATTTTCCTAATTAATGATAAATTTCGTAAACAATTAAGATTAATCATTGAAATTTCCTATAAATAAGACTAAAAATAACACAAAAGGGAGGACAATCAATCAGAAGGAAAAACTTTGAAAAGAGATCGGACTTTAAAACTTTCTGGCAGTGAAATCAATTGGACTTTTTGAGAGAAGAATAAGCAACCAAAAAATCAATCCATCAAAGGCATCCATCTTGCCTTTATCCTTGTTCATCCAAGAAGTAATTTTTGGTGGAACCAACAAACGAAGGTATGAATATCAAATCTCTTTTTTTCTTTACAGTAGCTTGAATCATTCAATTGTTTCTTTTGATTCAAAAAACCCTAGAACCCTAATTTGCCTTTTCTAAACCTTGGAACCTTAAATCGTCTACTCTATTTTCAAAAACCTTAAAATTACTTTTCTGTTTCTTCTAAAATCTAAGAACCCTAATTTATTTCCTCAAAATCGTAAAACCCTAATTTACTTTCCAACTTTCCAAAACCTTAAATCATT
The DNA here is from genome assembly GCA_947685225.1 of Garcia nutans. Taxonomy (NCBI): domain Eukaryota; kingdom Viridiplantae; phylum Streptophyta; class Magnoliopsida; order Malpighiales; family Euphorbiaceae; genus Garcia; species Garcia nutans. Next base: position 10,861,210 of record CANTUV010000039.1, on the reverse strand, counting down.
TTATTAATTCCCCAAAACCCTAATATGTTTTTCCAATTTTTCAAAAGCTTAAAACCCTAAATTTACTACTTAGATAATTTTTGTACTAGTTTTTAGTGTGATTTTTATGTGTTCTTAGTTAATGTTTTGATTGATTTTTGTTTTAAGTTTGTTTAAAGTGTTTGTTTTAGGTTTAAGTGCAAAAACTCCCTTGGAAGATCAAAACAGAGCAGGAAAAGCATGAATCAAGCAAGACATGGCCAAGCCAAATCAAGCTTGGCCATGTTCCCTCAAGAAATTCAAGGCAGAGCTTGACACGGCCAGGAGACACAGCCATGCCACTGGTCATGTCTCATCCAAGGAGCAAAACAGAGAAACCAAAGCAAAGAAAGAGCAAAAATGAAGAAACAGAAGAGGACACACCCACATGACACGGCCAAGCCACTGGCCATGTCACATGACACGGCCAGGAGCTTGGTCATGTCACTTCTTGAGACCAAATAAAAGAAAGAAAAGAAAAAAAGAAAGTAGTGATGGACACGGCCAGCAAGCTTGGCCGTGTCCCAAAGAAAAATGAGAGACACGGCCAAGCCAAAGCAAGCTTGGCTGTGTCACCCTTAATATATTTGAATTCTTTTGCACAAAAAAAGAAAAAGAAGTCGGGGGAGAAGGCTAGGGTTTTGCGAAAAAGAAAAGAGAAAAAGAAAAGAAAGAAAAGAGGGGAAACATGATGCCGGGGAGAGGAGAGAGTGACACTCTCCTTGTCCCTTCATCTTCATCCTCCATTTCTATCCTCTCCATCTTCTCCATCTTCCATTGATAAGATCTTTGAGATTCTTTGGGATAAAGTGGGTTAACAAGCTCTTAAAGGTTGAAGAAGCTTTATTGAAGGATTGGTGACTTGAGAAAGCTCCATTCCATCTCTCAAAGTCATAATCAATTGAAGGATTGGTGACTTGAGAAAGCTCCATTCCACATTGCAAGGGAGAATCATCCATTGAAGAGGGCTTGAGTTCTTCAACATATATCAAAGTGGAGCTAGGAGGAAGACTAGTAATCTTACTCTTGGCATCTACAAGGTGTTTTTCTATTCTCTCTTTTAATTCATTTCAATATTTTTTTTGTTGTATTAAGAGAATTGATATTGCAATGAACAATTTGTATTTAATTTATATTGAGTTGAATGATTGTTTTAAAGTGATGATGTTGAGCTAAATACCCATGCCTAGGGTTTGTATTATATTTGATTGAATGCTTTGATTTGATATTTCAATTGATGTACCTTGTTGTTGGTTGATTGCATTGGATTGTATGCTAGGTTGATAGATTAGCTATCTATTGATCTCTAGATATTGAATCAAGGACCGAGAGGTGAAATTTGATATCAAAATTATGCAATCGACTACCCTAAGAATGAATTAGAAATATAAGTTCTAGGGTTTTGTTAATTTGATAATGTAAAATAATTGGTATTTGCTAATTCATGAATGTGAGAACTAATGGATTGGTAATTGACTAATTAACCTTAAGGAACAAATTAATTTATAAGGTTATGTTAATGGATAATTGAGAATTGAGCTTTGATTGAATGGACCTATAACCCTAGGCACCTTCCCAAGAATCGAATTGATCTTGTACAACCTTCACACACCAACACTACGCATGTTAATTTTAGGTTTAAATTGTTCTCGCAGCATTTCAAAACAATGAACTCACTTTTAATTTAATTGCTTTAATCAAGCTATTACGAACTACACCTTCCTTGTGAGACGACCATAGGGCGATCACCTTTGCTGCAACTACCTCGTATACTTGCGAGTGACACTTGTAGTAGTACTTAACTCGAGCGCAACATTTACCTTACAGCTTCTAAAAATCACATAAAGCTTTATAAAACTCTAAATTGTGTTTTCAAATTCCAAAATCAAATACATCTTTCGGAACACTAAAAACCCTAATTCAACTTCAAAACCAAAAGACAGTAACCCCAAACTAGCTAATCCAAAACCTAAGTTTTCTCAAACCCTAAACTCCCCCAAAATCGTAAACCCTAATATTCCTAAACCCTAATCCTTAAAACTCTAAAACCTTATAAATCTAAATATTAAAATTCAACACATTAAGCCTAAAAACAACAATCCAATAGCTAATAATCTTAAACCTAATGTTTTGATATTCTAAAACCCTAATTTCATGATTTTACACCTCAAACCCTAATTTGGTTAATCAAGGAACCTTATCAATCTCTTAAATTATAAAACCTTAATCTATTTTAAATCCATTAAAATTTACAGTAGCTTAAACTAATAAATTCCAAAACCCTAAACATTAAATAAAGAATCTTAAATAGAAACAGTAGCCTTAATTTGTATCTTTACTTGCTTTATTTATTTTTAGATTTGATTGTGTAGTTCATTATATGCTTTGATTTATTTTATATACTTTGATTTATTTATGTTCAATGCTTGGTTTATTTAAATTATCATTGATGAATGTTTTGATTGATGTTTGATATCGTTGATGAATGATTTATTTATGATGAATGGTTATTTACCTTTATCAATTTATTTTGATTTCTAATTGTTGTAAGAGGTATGTTTCCACTTTGTGGGTACCTCATTAATTATGATCTATGTAATTTAATTTGCTTTATATTTTAGACCAATGTAAAGGACATGTTTCTACCTTTTGGTGGGTGTCCTATTAGTTTAGACATGGATGATGTAAGGACATCCTCGGATGGGTGTGCATTTATTTGTTTTTGCTTGAACATTACTTTGGTTTTAATATAACGATGCTTTATTTATATTGTTGCATGTAACATGGATAATATTGTTATATTTAAGAATTTTATAATATTAAGACCTGTAAAGGAGGCCGGTTCCAATGAACCGGGCATTGTGGGGGTGCTGGGCCATTTCTCACCTTCCCCACACGTACCCAACTTTTCAAACCCATTAGGGGGTTGGGGATTCCTTAGGAATCGAGTCATCCACCCCTTTCTTTTTCCCGGTCCATCTGGGTGGTGACTCCATTTTCTCCGGACTTAGGTCCGTGTTCTCTAAGGCCCCAAGCCTAAATATTACCGAAGTCGCAAGAACCATTCCACAGGAAGTGGGGGCAAAAATTTCCGCTCACAGTGGCGACTCCACTGGGGATAAGAGAAGTTGATTCCACTGGTCTTTATATTATACTATTCTTTCTTATAATGATATTATCCATTGCATCATATTAGATTGCATCATGTGCGTGAGTTAGGATGCCCGTGTTACCCGTGTTGTGTTATGTAAGGGATACCATACTTTCACTCAAGGTATGGAGATCGAGCATGACATAACCACTCATAGCCTCATACCATTTGGTATATACTTGCTATGGGAACCTAAGTCTTTTAACCCAAAGACTAAAGCTCAAGTAATTGGCCTAGTTACTTTCCTTATGTTTTACCCCAAATGCATGTTGTTTTACTATGGTTAATTTATCTTGGCTTAAATCATGGCTTATTTGGCTTGATCTTTTTCTAATATGACCCAAGTACATTTGCAAGCTCAAATAAATTTTTCTTTAAAGTCCAAAAGACCAAAACTATTTTCAAAACTTTTCAAAATGGTCTTTGGACATAAGACTTTTTTAAAAAAGAAATCAAAAATTCTTTTGCTCATGACCCAAATACAAAGCCCAAAATATGTTTTTTCTAAAATCTTTTTACAATGGGCTTATAAACAAAATTATGTTACAAAGAGCTTGCAAATTATTTGGGTCAATTACAAAATACCAAAAATCAATTGTGAGCCTAGTTTATACTAAGAATAATTAATCAAGGGCTTGTTTTTGGCATGAATCATTAGTTACTTTTTTCAAGTGAGAAATCTATTTATAATAAACCTCTTAATTTAGTTTTAATCCAACATAGCATAAAAGCTACTATAGTTGGTTGAATTGATTAAAACCTAATTAATTGGAATTATAATAAACTAATTTCCATTTTTGAAAATGTAACTATTGGTTGAAACGTCCTAGGGAAATATTCGAAAACAAGATACCCCATGTTGGTATTTTGTTATCCTTCTACCTAGAAAAAGAGACTTGCCATGCGTGTGTGGATGTTCTGAGGTTGGAAGGAGCATCCTAATTATCGTTCTTTGTTGATTGTTTGTGCATACATGCATACATGCATACATTTGCATTTCATGTCATTGATCCTCTCTGGCTTACAGCCTTGGATTACGACAGTTCAAAAGCTTACAATAATTTGACCTATGCCGGAGACGAAGAATCTAGCAACGACTCAATCACTTGCTCACCAAAAGCAATAGAGCCTGAACAAATTCAAAGAATGGTGGATGAAGCCCTCAATGCCAATATGGAAGAAATAAAAGAAGTCCTAACTGAGACCATGAAGAACCAATTGACTATAATTTTAGAAAATCATGCTGAAGCATCTGCTAGCACTAAAAAGCCAAGGGACAAAGGGAAGACTAAAGTTGGTAAAGTGGTTTTTGAAGATGAAAAGGTGAAAATTGATGATGATGATGATTGGGCTCAATACTACCAAGATGCTCAAGACAAGAAGAAAGAACCAAAGATTGTTGAAAGATCAACTATGGAGAAAAATGAAACTTCTGATGTTGAAAAAATAATTGCGGACTTAGAAAAGAAATTTGAGAAGAAACTAAAAACCGAAGAAATGTCCGAAGTTGACAAATTATTTACCGAAAGAGGGGAGAGATCACATCCTCCCTCTCTTTATCAAAATAGAAGTCAAAGGGAAGAGGACTTCATGTGTAATGGTCGATGATGGGTCCGCCATAAATGTTTGCCCACTTAAGATATTGCCAAAGCTAGCCATGTAAATAAGGGATCTAAACCCAACCGAGTTAACAATTCAGGCTTATGGCAACACTAAGAGACATGCCGAAGGGACTTTCAAAGATGCTGTCAAGGTTGGTCCAATCAAATCTATTGTTGAATTTGTTATTTTAGACATACCGGTTACCTTTGCCTTACTCTTGGGGCGACCATGGTTTCATCCTCTTGGTGGAGTTCCTTCCACCCTTCATCAAAAGATCAAGTTCCCCAACGGAGATGAGACAGTGGTCATTGAAGCTGAAGATAATGAGATTGTTAACGCTCTAATGATTGAGAGGCCTCTCAATGGTTTCCAAGTACCTGCAATTTCTGATGATGAAGTAGTGGACTCCAATGTCTTGAATATGATGAAGAGCATGAACTACCTTCCCGGAGCTGGTCTTGGAAAAGGTAAGGCCAGTTTGACAAAGCTGCCAGACTATAGAACTCAAACTTCCAAGAAAGTGTTGGGATATGATGAAGGCAATGATGTCCAGCCAAAGAAGAGTGAGAAGATGAGCTTTCCACCACTTGAAGAGATTTTTATCAAAGCTCCAGATATGGGACCACTCCATGGAAAGCCTGAGCCGATCATGTTCATGGGTAAGTTGATCCCAGGTTTTGAAATTTTTGTAGATGTGGCCGAGCTAGTTGATCAAGTGAAGAAAGAGCTCACCCTACCAACCAGTGAAGAATCCAATCCAAAAGAGAAGAATGAAGCTGTCCTGAAAGTCGAGAAGACTCCGGAGGAGATTGCTGCCCTGGTTGAAGAAAAGTTTGAAGACATCCTGCCTTATGATTTCGAGAACAATGATTTTGATTTTGATTTTAATTTATCTACTTTGTATGAGGATGATGATGCTTTCTATTCCAAAATGAATGCAATAAAGTTTGATTTTGCTTACTTGTGTGATGTTTCTCCTGATGGTTGCATACATTCAAATAGCAGTTACATGAGCATCTTTAATATTAATTCTGTTAACACACAATCATTAAATTTGGGAACAATAAAAAATCCTAAAATCATTAGCATAGCATTTGACCTTACTTCTGATAAGAGAGAGAGATTTGAAAAATATTCAAAAATATGAAGAAGTGTTTGCTTGGTCTTATGAGGATATGCCAAGAATAGATCAAGACATAGCCGAGCATCATATTCCTACTTACACTCACATGAAACTTGTCAAACAAAAGCTTAGGCGATTAAGACCTGAGTGGGCTAAATTAGTTAAAGAAGAGGTCACTAAGCAAATACAAGTGAAGTTCCTTGAAGTGATAGAATATCCAGATTGGCTAGCCAACATAGTACCCATGCCAAAGAAAGATGGGAGAATAAGGGTCTGTGTGGACTATAGAGATTTGAACAAGGCTTCCCCTAAGGATGATTTTCCTTTACCTCATATAGATGTTCTCATTGATAGTGCAGCCTTTAGTGTGCTACACTTGTTTGTAAATGGATTTTTCGAATACAATCAAGTGTTAATGGCCCAAGAGGATAAAGCCAAAACTGCTTTCATTACTACATGGGGTATATTTTGTTATAGAGTGATGCCATTTGGCTTAAAGAATGCTGGAGCAACCTATCAAAGGATGGCCACCACATTATTTCATGACATGATGCGCAAAGAAGTTGAAGTATATGTTGATGATATGATGGTTAAATCAGATACAAGGGAACAACACTTCCAAAACATAGAATTATTCTGTGATAGAGCCTTGAAATATAAGCTAAGATTGAACCCGAAGAAGTGTGTGTTCAGTGTTACTTCAGGCAAATTATTAGGACATGTGATTGGTCCAAATGGCATTGAGATTGATCCTGACAAAGTTAAAGCGACTAGGGATATGCCAGCCCCTAAAACAGAGAGAGAAGTTCGGGGATTTATTGGTAAATTACAATACATTAGCAGATTCATAGCAAAACTCACAACAATTTGTGAGCCTATCTTCAAATTGCTTAAAAAGAATCAGCCGGTCATATGGAATGAAGAGTGTCAAAAGGCCTTTGAGTGAATAAAAGAGTATTTATTGAATCCACCTATTTTAAAATCGCCTAAACCCGGCAAACCTCTATTACTATACTTAGCAGTAGAAGAAGAGTCAATAGGAGCCATGCCAGCCCAAACAGATGAGTTAGGGATTGAGCATGCAGTTTACTATTTGAGCAGAAAGCTCCTACCTCACGAAATTAAGTACAGTATCATTGAAAAAACCTGTATAGCCATGGTTTGGGCTTCTAAGAAGTTGCGGCATTACTTTCAATCGTATAGTGTGCAAGCAATTTCTAGGTTGGATCCAATGAAGTACTTAAGGGAGACACCTTCTTTGATTGGGAAATATGGTCGATGGTTGATAATATTAGAAGAATTTGAGATTGAGTATGTAACCAGGAAAACAATCAAAGGTAGAGTGGTGGCAAAATTCCTGGCCCAAAAACCATTACCAGAAAGCAAAGAAGTAATCTAAGAATTTCCGGATGAACATTTAGAAGCAATTGAAGTACAAGGGTGGAAAATGTATTTTGATGGAGCAGTAAACAGGAAAGGAGTGGGTTTGGGAGTTATACTAGAATCGATCGAAGGAGAACTCATCCCTTTAGCCAAAAAGTTGAAATTTAGGGCAACCAATAATATGGTGGAGTACGAAGCTTATATTTTCAGTTTGGAAACCCTAATGATTATGAAGGTGGAAGTTTTTGGCGATTCATTACTAGTACTATCCCAAGTAAATGGAGAGTGGGAGTTGAAAGAAGAAAAATTAAAACCATACCACCATTACTTGACCATGATGAGGAAGAACTTTAAGGAGTGTAGGTTTGTACACCTGTCAAGAGAAGAAAATCAGATGGCTGATGCGCTAGCCACATTGGCTTCAGTATGGGAAAATTCTATCAGTTTATTTCTTAAGCCTCTGATCTTAACCGGTTCATCAACTCCTTGCTATGAATATGAGACAATCATGGAAATTGATACAGACCATGATGCGTGGTACGACACTATAAGGCGATTTTTGGATGAAAGAGAATACCCACCGGGGGCAACAAAGAAAGAAAGAAGAGCCATAAGGAGGTGATCTTTGCAATACATCACATTCCATGGGGAGTTATATTGAAGATGCCCTAATGGGGTACATTTAAGATGTTTAAGGAAGCCTGAAGTGGAGCGTATCATGTCAAAAATACATGTGGGAAGTTGCAGTCCGCACATGAGTGGTTTGGCCCAAGTTAAGAAGATTAGGCAAGGTTACTACTGGTTGACCATGGAGAAGGATTGTATTGAGTTTGTAAAGAAGTGCCAACAATGTCAGATGTATGGTAACTTGAATCACATGCCTCCTAACGAATTGTATTCTATGTCTTCACCCTGGCCATTTGCCACTGGGGGTATCGACATTATAGGAGAGATAAATCCGACAGCTTCAAATAGTCACCATTTCATTGTGGTAGCAGTAGATTATTTTTCAAAATATGTCAAAGCCGAATCCTTCAACAAACTGGGTGCAAGCCAAATGGCTAGATTTATTGAAAAGAACCTCATCTGCAGATACGGGGTCCCGCACAGTGTGATATCAGATAATGGGGTACAGTTTCAAGGAGTAGTTAAGGATTTATTCTCAAAGTACCGAATCCACCATCATCGATCCTCTCCTTATAGACCATAAGGCTAATGGTGTAGTAGAAGCAACAAACAAGATAATTAAGCAAATTCTATCCAAGATGACCAAGACTTATAGGGATTCTTTCCTTTGCTTTATGGGGACATAGGACAAGTGTTCGAATACCTACTGGAATGACAGCTTTCTCTTTGGTTTACGGGATGGAAGCAGTATTGCCAATTGAAATTGAGATCAAGTCATTGAGAGTAGTCTTGGAAGCCAAACTGCTTGAAATGGAATGGGTAGCGAGCAGATACACATAGTTAGCTTTACTAGAAGAGAGAAGGTTAAAAGCGCTGCATCATCACCAACTGTATCAAAAGAAGGTAGCTCGGGACTACAATAGAAGGGTTAAAATCAAAAAATTCAGAGTTGGGGATTTGGTGTTTAAGTAATGTAAGGCTAATGTATCTGATCTAAGATGGAAGTTCATACCTAGTTGGGAAGGGCCATATGTCATGAAACAAGTCATGAACAAAGGTGCGGTGAAGCTATCAGACATGGATGGGAACAAATTTAGTGAGCCAGTAAACATTGACAGGTTGAAGAGGTTTTATGTATGATAAATAAAAAAAATGAGGGAAGCTCGCTAGGTTGAAAACCCAAAAAAGGGCGGCCTAGGCAAAAGTTAGAGTAGTCCACTATTTCTGAAAACCCGAAAGGGTGGGCTAGGCAACAATTAGGGCTAAAAGAGAGAAAATCATCAATTAAAAAACACGAAAGGGTTAGTTGGCAACAGAAGTGATCTTGTGTATGCTGGTTTTTTGTTTGGTTGTTCCCCAATTTAATAAAACAGAATGAATGTTAAAATTGTTCCATGTGCACTGTTATAATTATTTTACTGGATATGGATGAAATAAATAAACACAATAGCAAAAGGTGATGACAAATTATAAATGGAAAAGAAGCATCTTTTATTACTTTAATTATTTTTCATCCTAACAATACACTTTCTGAATTGACAAATGTAAAATCTATGGCAGCCGATAAATGTAACACACAAGCCAGCTTTGTCTCATTCGATCCAAGTAGGCTTCAGTCAAGTGAGGCATGTCTAAATCAGGAGTAAAGTCAGAATTGTGAGGCTCAGCTCCGTACTGACGGCCAAGTCAGCGAGGATCATAGCATGTACCTTGATGAAGAGCAGCAAGGTGAACATACATCAAGTATGTCTGCATGGTGATATAAGAAATCTTCCACCAAGGTACCAACCAACGGATATTTACTTCAGAGCGTGAGTGTATCCAGTCAACCTAGTCAGCATATGAAGAAGCAGGATGGAGTAGCTTCCTAGCAAAATGATGACATGGCAGATATCTGGCAAAATCCATGGATGGAGTATCAAGCAAACAAAGACACTCCTGAAGCCAAATCTATGAAGAAAGAATTAAATTAAATTAAAAAAAAGAGTTCGATAAGTTGAAAACCCGCAAGGGCAGCTTAGGCAAAAATTAGGACAGCTCGCTAGTTCTAAAAACCTACATGGGTGGACTAGGCAAATATTAGAGCAATAAAAAAATATATAACAAAAAAAGAAAAAGGTCCGCTAAGTTGAAACCGCAAGGGCAGTTTAGGCAAAAATTAGGATAGCTTGCTAGTTCCGAAAACCCACATGGGCGGACTATGCAAAAATTAGAGCAATAAAAAGAAGAAAAAGGAAAACCTAAATTGAAAACCTGAAAGGGCAGTTTAGGTAATTACCTGAAGTAGCAACGGACTCCCAGTCAGTCTCTTTGACAATCATGATTTAAGTCAGTCTAATCCAACTAAGGTCTCGGCTAAGATCACAGGTACCGGTGACAAGCCTCCTTCCATTTGATCTATAATTTCCAATACTCATGGCCGAGCAAGTAAAGACAAAGCATGCGTCCCCATGCCTTAGTGGGAGCCAAATGAGAGAGACAAAAATCAACCATGGGAGCAAGTAAAATTTTTTCACCTCTCATCAATTGAAGAACTTCGGGTTTTGGAATTTGAAATAATGTCTGCATCTTCTGTTGAGTCTTGGAATTCAATGTGGGTAACGCCATTTGTTGATTATTTTGATATCCAAGGATGGCCTCAAATTCTTCAATCAAGGGACATATTTCAAAGCCATTAATTTTAAATACCCTAGAATCCGTATTCCAAAAGGAAGCCACGGCATGTAAGAAGGAGTAGTCCAATTTAACATTTTGAAAACATTTTAAAACATCAAGTTTTGACCATGAAATTTGCTTCCAATGAATGGCATCCATATTCTTAAATAGAATTTTTATCTTCTTCAAATGATGCTCGGTCATGATTGATGAATGAAGGAAAAGCAAAATTGTTAAAGGGAGTTTTTACGTTGAATTGGAAAATATTTTTGGTTTCTGTATGAAATAGGGCATGAAAGGTGATTTATATAGAAGAAATAAACTTTTCCAAAAGTGATAAGGAAAAGGTGTTAGGAAAGAGTAAGACAGTATGGCATAAGGAAAGGAATTAGCAATGAATTTCCATTACCGCGTTGGATTTGGTTTAGCAAATGGTGTGGCTGTGAAATATGAAATTGTGATGTACTGTATATGATGTGATAAAAAAAGTATAATAATTGTGGCGCAGGAAAAAAAAGACACAGTAAAGATGGAAATTGTATTTTTTTTCATTATTGTACAATATTTTACAATTGCTACAATATTTACATATCACTAAGAGGGTGGTGGTAGGTCATCAAATAAAGCCCTGAAAAAGTCATCGCCTGTTGGAGGAGGGGGAAAATTACTCATCCCGAGTCCGCCCGAAGCGAGAGAACCAAAATCCAGCAAATTACTCATCCCGAAATAACCCGAAGTAGAAGCACCAAAATCTCTATTACCTTGAAGTTTCGATCTGTCACGGTCCTCATCAGAAGCAGACGAAAGGATCTCATGGTCATCAGTCTGGGGGCCTCTTGATGAAGAAGCACCAGGATTCTTCATCCCTTGAAATCAGAAGTCTCAGAAATTTTGTTCGGATTGATGATATAAACTTTCAAAATGAGAAGCCTGTTGACAACTTGCAGGCAACTCTTCTTGAAGTTTCCTATTTTGTTCTTCGAGCATCCGCTGTGAGCCAAAAAGGAAAAAAGGTAAGAGCATACATAATCATGCATACATATAGCATAAATTACCATGAAATAAGGAACTTACTTGGTAGTTCATATCAATGCCCTGCGGATGAGATGGCATATCTGGCAGGCTAGAATGAGCAAATGAAGGGGCAGTAAAAGAAGGTCCAGCCTCATGATCAAATGAACCAACAACCTGCAATAATCATTAAAGAATCAAAAAAGAAAGAAGCAGTTGCAAGGGAAAAATGGTAAAAGTTTTACCTGAGAAGTACTAGCCCTGAGATGTGGAACAAACTCTCCTGCATCTTCGTGATGTTCCTCTTCATCTCTACCCTCATTTTCTTTGGGAAACCCCCGCACACCAACAGGCGATACATCAATGTTCAAGAGCATCCTTTGAATAAAATGGGCATAAAATGCACTAGGTAGATGAAGAAATGACTCAACACCATAACCGTACCGAGCCGGCCACCAGGCATCCTCCGGCATTGACATAATATTTAAAGTGTATTCCAGGAAAGGCATCGGAATCCTCCACCGCTCTGGATCAAGAAACCACTCATAAACTCTCTCTCCGAGAAACTAGCCACTAGACACTGGGCCAGCGATTGCTCGGCGAGAATGTTGGAAAGATAGCGCAGCCCTCATCAAAGGTGACCAGTTTACTAGCTCTTCTGGGTTCCACCAGGCCAAATTCACCTACAAAATAACATAAGGTAAGTAAACTTTCACATAAAATTTAAAACATACTAATATTATTTTACCTGGTCCCAGGTTAAGCGGCTCAACACGAAGTGGTGAGTATGCACATGGTGAGAGCCGGGAACGCTCACACGGTCTGTCAACCAGAAATTTAATCTCGGATACCCGATCTTTCTCAGGAAATCTCGGGTACCCTCAGAAGGTTATGCTCCTATTCCCATACCTACAACAATAATAAAGATCACATTCATGCAAGAAAAGAGTGGAAATGACATTGGTGGAAGAAGACTACGTCTACAACCGCCATCAAGCCGACAAAGACTTCTTATTTCGGCAAAGTTTATCAAGACCATAGTAAAGACAGGCGAGACCAGCTTCACCCCAGCCAGAAGATGGCACCATTCTGAAATAAGAAAGGGCACTCAACACTGGCAAGTGGATGGAGGATTCAGTGCTACCTAAGATGGCCGACCCAAGCAAATATAATAGAAATCCTCGAGCATACTGTTGGGTCGTGTCTCTGCCAACCCGTCCTTCGTAGTTCATCCAATAACTACGAATTGGCTTGATTTTTATCTTAAAATGCCCTTTATATAATGGTTCCATACCAATTAATTCCTAAATTTTTTCAAATGTTAAAATATCATTGGTCAGAGAAATTGGAACACCATCAAATCGAAGTCCGATTATAGCAGTAAAATCGACTGGACCAATTGTCATCTCTCCAATGGGCAAGTGAAAAGTGTGGGTTGTGTCCAACCATCATTCTGCAAACACCTAGACTATGCTCCAATCTATTTGATATTCCTCAGATGGCAATTGTAAGATGAATTGCTCAAACCCACAATCTCAGATAATTTGCCTTACCCGAGAAGGCACTTGTGAGCCGGGATTTTTGCCCCCACTCCCGGTGGAATGGTTCTTGCGACTTTAGCACTGTTTAGGCTCATGTCCTTAGAGAACACGGACCTAAGTCCAGAGAAAATGGAGTCGCCACCTAGATGGGCCAGGAAAAAAGAAAGGGGTGGATGACTCGATTCCTAAGGAATCCCCAACCCCCTAATGGGTTTGGAAAGTTGGGTACGTGTGGGGAAGGTGAGAAATGGCCCAGCACCGCCACAACGCCCGGTTCATTGGAACCGGCCTCCTTTATAGGTCTTAATATTATAAAATTCTTAAATATAACAATATTATCCATATTACACACAATAATTAAAAGAAAGCATCAATATATTAAAATCAAAGCAATTTCCAAACAGAGCAAATAAATGGACACCCATCCAAGGATGGAAACATGTCCTTACATCACATGCCTAAATAGGACACCCACCAAAAGGTAGAAACATGCCCTTTACATAGGTTCTAAAATAGAAAAGCAAATTAAATTACATGATGTTTAACTAATGAGGTACCCACCAAGTGGAAACATACCTCTTACAACTTTTGGAAATCTAAATTAATTGATAAAAGTAAATAATCATTCATCATAAATAAATCATTCATTCAAAGCTATTAATCAAAATATAAAATAAACATCCATCCATGATAAATTAATTAAATCAAGTATTGAAATTAAATAAATTAAAGCATAAGAGATAAATCAAAGTATAATCAAGTATGAAATTGATTAAAGCAAATAAAAGTTCAATTATAGCTACTGTGACTTTTTATGGAATTAAAATAGATTAGGGTTTTATGTTTTATAAGGTTGGTAAGACTCTTTGATTAACAAAATTAAGGTTTGAATAGTGAAATCATGAAACTAGGGTTTTAGACACTTTAAAATACTTTGATTTGTGATTTTTGGTTATTGGGTTTCTAAGCTATTGTGTAAAATTCATGTTTTTATGTTTTCATGTTTTTTAATGCTTTAAAAGGATTAGGGTTCATAAAAATTAGGGTTTAAGGTTTTAAAAGGATTAGGGTTCATTATTTTAGGTTTAAAAGTTGAATTTTGGATTTTAGGATTTAGAATTAGGGTCACGGGTGGTGAATTAATTTTGGGAATTTGGAAATCATTTTGATAATTTCATGAAGTTTTATGAATTTAAACAAACAAATTAAAGTTTTTATAAGTAGAAATGATTTTTTTTTAAGGCTTTTTGAATGAAATAGAACCTACTTTAAAATTTTAAAAGAAACAGAATTTAAATCTTAGTTTTGTTGAAAAATATGTTCAATTAGAGTTTTAGGATTTTTAAGAAGTAAAAATAGCAATTTTAAGCCTTTTGGAAGATAAACTAATGAAATAAGGTTTTTTGGCTTTAGAAAAACTAAATTAAAGTTCTAAGATTTTAACTTTTGAGAAACACAAAAATCCTAGTGTTTAGCTACTGTGTAAAAACAATTGAAGAAAATCAATTAACACATACCGTCTTTTGATGATTCCTCCAAAAATAATTCTTTTGAAATTAATGAAGATAGGCTCACAGATTGTTGTGAGCTTTGCTATAAATCTGCTAATGTACTACAGTTTACCAATGAATCCCCGAACTTCTCTCTCCATCTTTGGGGCTGGCATATCCCTGATTGCTTTGACTTTGTCAGGATCAATCTCAATACCATTCGGACCAATTACATGTCCAAACAATTTGCCTGAAGTAACACCGAATACATACTTCTTCGGGTTTAATCTTAGCTTATACTTCAAAGCTCTATCGAAGAATAATTCTAAGTTTTGGAGGTGTTGCTCCCTTGTATCCGACTTCACCATCATATCATCAACATATACTTCAACTTCTTTGTGCATCATGTCATGAAATAGTATTGTGGCCATCCTTTGGTAGGTTGCTCTAGCATTCTTTAAGCCGAAAGGCATCACCCTATAACAAAATATACCCCATGTAGCAGTGAAGGCAGTTTTGGCATTATCCTCTTGGGCCATTAACACTTGATTGTATCTGGAAAATCCATCTACAAATGAGTGTAGCATTCTAGAGGCTGCACTATCAATGGGAACATCTATATGAGGTAAAGGAAAATCATCCTTAGGGGAAGCCTTGTTCAAATCTCTATAGTCCACACAGACCCTTATTCTTCCATCTTTCTTTGGCACGGGTACTATGTTGGCTAGCCAATCTGGGTATTCTATCACCTCAAGGAACTTCACTTGTATTTTCTTAGTGACCTCTTCTTTAACCAATTCAGCCCACTCAGGTCTTAATCGCCTAAGCTTTTGTTTGACAGGTTTAATGTGAGTGTAAGTAGGAATGTGATGCTCGGGTATGTCTCGATCTATCCCTGGCATATCTTCGTAGGACCAAGCAAACACTTCTTCATATTTTTTGAATATTTTTTTAAATCTCTCTCTCTCATCAGGAGTAAGGTCGGATGCTATGCTAATGTTTTTAGGATTTTCAGTTGTTCCCAAATTTAATGATTGTGTGTTAACATAATTAATATTAAAGATGCTCATGTAACTGCTATTTAAATGTATGCATCCATCAGGAGAAACATCACACAAGTAAGCAAAATCAGACTTTATTGCATTCATTTTAGAAAAGAAAACATCATCATCCTCATACAAAGCAGACAAATTAAAATCAAAATCAAAATCATTGTTCTCAGAATCATAAAGCATGATGTCTTCAAACTTTTCCTCGACCAGGGCAGCAATCTCTTCCAAAGTCTTCTCGGCTTTCAGGGCAGCTTCATTCTTCTCTTTTGGATTGGATTCTTTGTTGGTTGACAGGGTGAGCTCTTTCTTCACTTGCTCCACTAGCTCAACAACATTTGCAAAAATTTCAAAACCTGGAATTAACTTACCCATGAACATGATCGGCTCGGGCTTTCCTTGGAGTGGTCCCATATCTGGGGTTTTGACAAAAATATCTTTGAGCGATGGGAAGCTCATCTTCTCATTCTTCTTTGGCTGGACATCATTGTCTTCATCATATCCTAACCCCTTCTTGGATGTTTGAGTTCTAAAATCTAGCAACTTTGTCAAACCGGCCTTACCCTTTCCAAAACCAGCTCCAGGAAGGTAGTTCATGTTCTTCATCATATTCAAGACTTTGGAGTCCATTGCTTCATCATAAAAAATTATAGCTACTTGAAAACCATTGAGAGGCCTCTCAACCATTAGAGAGTTAACAATCTCATTATCTTCAGCTTCAATGACCACTGTCTCATTTCTGTTGGGAAATTTGATCTTTTGATGAAGGGTGGAAGGAACTCCACCAAGAGGGTGAAACCATGGTCGCCCCAAGAGTAAGGCAAAGGTAACTGGTATGTCTGAAACAACAAACTCAATAATAGATTCAATTGGACCAATCTTGATAGCCGCTTTAAAAGTCCCTTCGGCATGCCTCTTAGTGTTGTCATAAGCACGAATTGTCACCTTGGTTGGGTTTAGATCTCTTGTTGACATGGCTAGCTTTGGCAATATTTTAAGTGGACAAACATTTATGGTGGACCCATCATCGACCATTACACATGGAGTCCTCTTCCCCTTGACTTCTATTTTGATAAAGAGAGGGCGGATGTGGTCTCTTCCCTCCTCCGGTAAGTCCGCATTAGAAAAAAAAAATTGCTCCCATATTAACTTCACTATTTTCTTAGACCTCTTCACATTTCATTACTTCCCCAATTTTTATGAAGTTGATCAACTCCTCCGGTGTTGTGGAGGTAGAAATGGGCATGCTAGCTAAGGATTTGGCCACAGTTTCTCAATGCTTTTTAGAAGTAGCTAACAAGTCCCAAATGCTAACACTTGCTTGGGTTCTTTTTAATTGCTTGAGCACAGCATCATCTTCTTCCACTTCAACTTCCTTTCCCTTATTCATTTCTATCTCCTTAGGTGGTGGCCTTGCGTAAGGCTTACCGGATCTAGTATTCATCACCTCATCTTCTTCGGGCTCGAACCAAGTCCACTCCTCCTTATTGGGTATGATATCATCATCACTATCACTTGAATCCCAAAACCCGTTGACAACACAAATTGCTACTTCTCCACCCATCATAGCTTGTTAAATTTTGACAAATTCCTCTTCTTCTTTGATTGCTTTTTCATCCACATCTTGAAAAGAAGACATGACAAAGTCCTCATGCAAACCTCCTCCAATCATAAAGTTTGCCGGCGGTGGTACCCTACTGAATTTTTGCAATGGATTGTCTTTGGTGTTTGGCTTATTGGGCTCGGGTAGCTTCCCATTATCAATTAGGTTTTGGATCTCATGTCTCAACCTCACACATCTATCCGTGTCATGTCCTTGCATTTGGTGAAATTGACAAAATATTTTGGTGTCAAATTTAGGTGGGAGAGGGTTAGGCAAAGGACGAGGATTTAAGGGTTGTAGCAATCCTTTTCTTTGAAGCTTGTTGAGAACCCAAGACATCGGTTTTCCCAATTCCAAAAATTGTCTCCTTATTCCTTGGTTAGTAGCATTAACACCGACGGCCTTTTGCATGCTTTGGCTACCAGGTTGATAACTCCCTTTCTCGTTCCTTTTTGTTGCAAAGCGGCTCTTCTCCCTTTCCCATTCTTCAATTTGCAAACCAGCTTGGAGAAGGTCTTTGAAATCACGGATGAGTGTATGAGACATCCTCTCATGAAGACTAGGCAACACCCCTCTCACAATCATCCTTATTTGATTAGATTCATCGGTCATCTTCTTGAGTAAAGCGGCCTTGTTTCTCCATCGTTTCACATAGTCCACAAAATTCTCATTTGGCCTTTGCCTAATGGACTCCACTTCCATTAAATTAACTTCTAACTCAACATTATATCCATATTGTTGGATGAAGGCTTTGTAAAGTAGATCCCAACTCTTTTGTGTTCCATCATCCAAGGTATTGAACCAATTTTGGACGACAGGGTCCAATGAGAGCATAAAGTACCTTAGGGTTTGAGCCTTAGTAGCTCGGGCAGACTGCATGGCAGTGATGTACTACTTCACATGAAGATGAGGATTTTCGGTGCCATTGTACTTAACAAAGGAAGGCATCTTGAATTTATAAGGGACCTCTTCATCTTGTTCAAATAGTTTGTCGATCTCAGACATCTCTTCGGTTTTCAAATTCTTCTCAAATTTCTTTTATAAATCAGCAATCATCTTTTCAACATCGGATGTCTCGATCTTTTCAATAGTTGATTTCTCAACAGCCTTTGGTTCTTTCTTCTTTTCTTGAACTTCTTGGTAGTATTGAGCCCAATCATCATCATCATCAATGATCACCTTTTCATCATCAAAAACCACTTCACTAACTTTAGTCTTCCCTTTGTCCTTTGGTTTCTTAGTGCTAGCAGATGCCTCGGCATGATTCTCTAAGATTGCAGTAAATTGGTTCTTCATATTCTCAGCTAGGTCTCTTTGATTTCTTCCATCTTGGCATTAAGGGCTTCATCCACCATCATTTGAATTTGTTCGGGCTCCATTGTTTTAGGTGAGCAAGTGATTGAGTCATTGCTAGATACTTCATCTCCGGCGTAGGTCAGATTGTTGTAAGCTTTAGAACTATCGTAATCCAGGGCTGTGAGCTAGAGAGGATCAATGATATGAGATACAAATGTATGCATGTATGCATGTATGCATAAACAATAGACAAACAAAAATACTTAGGACGTTCCTTCCAACCTTATAACATCCACACACGAATGACGAGTCTCTTTTCCTAGGTATATGGTGAACAAAATACCAACATGGGGCATCTTGTTTTCGAATAATTCCCTTGGATGTTTCAACCAATAGTTATATTTTCGAAAATGGAAATTAATCCATGATAATTCCCATTAATTAGGTTTTAATCCATTCAACCAACTAAAGTAGCTTTTTGGATTAAAACGAAATTAAGAGGTTTATTATAAATAGATTTCTCACTTGGAAAGAGTAACTAATGGTTCATGCCAAAAACAAGCCCATGGTTAATTTATTTTTAGTATAAACTAGGCCCACTATTGATTCTTGGTATTTTATAATTGACCTAAATATTTTTGCAAGCTCTTTGTAAAAAAATGGTTGGGTGAAAATAGTTTTGTTTCTAAGCCCATTGTAAAAAAGGTTAGAAAAATGGATTTTGGGCTTAGTATTTGGGCCATGGGTAAAAAATTTATTTATTTATTTTTTAGAAAAGTATCATGTCCAAGGACCACCTTGAAAAATTTTAAAATTAGTTTTGGTCTTTTGGATTTTAAAGAAAAATTTATTTTGAGCTTACAATATACTTAGGTCATATTAGAAAAAGAACAAACCAAATAAGCCATGATTTAGACTAAGATAAACTAACCATAATCAAACAACATGCATTTGGGGTAAAACCTAAGGAAAGTAACTAGGCCAATTACATGAGCTTTAGTCTTTGGGTTAAAAGGCTTAGGTTCCCATAGCAAGTATATACCCAACGGTACGAGGCTATGAGTGGTTATGCCATGTTCGATCTTCATACCTTGAGTGAAAGTATGATATCCCTTACATAACATAACAGGGGTAACACGGGTATCCTAACTCACGCACACGATGCAATCTAAGATGATGCAATGGATAATATCATTATAAGAAAGAATAGTATAATATAAAGACCAACGGAATCAACTTCTCTTATCCCAGTGGAGTCGCCACTGTGAGTGGGGATTTTTGCCCCCACTCCCTGTGGAATGGTTCTTGTGACTTCGGCACTGTTTAGGCTCAGGGCCTTAGAGAACACAGACCTAAGTTTAGAGAAAATGGAGTCGCCACCCGGACGGGCCGGGAAAAAAGAAAGAGGTGGATGACTTGATTCCTAAGGAATCCCCAACCCCCTAATGGGTTCGGAAAGTTGATTACTGTGGGGAAGGTGAGAAATGGCCCAGCACCCCCACAACACCCGGTTCATTGGAACCGGCCTCCTTTACAGGTCTTAAAATTTTAAAATCCTTAAATATAATAATATTATCCATATTACACACAATAATTAAAAGAAAGCATCAATATATTAAAATCAATGCAATGTCTAAACAAAGCAAATAAATGGACACCTATCCAAGGATGGAAACATGTCCTTACATCACATGCCTAAATAGGACACCCACCAAAAGGTAGAAACATGCCCTTTACATAGGTTCTAAAATAGAAAAGCAAATTAAATTACATGATGCTTAACTAATGAGGTACCCACCAAGTGGAAACACATACCTCTTACAACTTTTGGAAATCTAAATTAATTGATAAAAGTAAATAATCATTCGTCATAAATAAATCATTCAATAATCATTCATCATAAATAAATCATTCATTCAAAGCTATTAATCAAAATATAAAATAAACATCCATCCATGATAAATTAAATAAATCAAGTATTGAAATTAAATAAATTAAAGCATAAGAGATAAATTAAAGTATAATCAAGTATGTAATTGATTAAAGAAAATAAAAGTTCAATTATAGCTACTGTGACTTTTTATGGAATTAAAATAGATTAGGGTTTTATGTTTTAAAAGGTTGGTAAGACTCTTTGATTAACAAAATTAAGGTTTGAATAGTGAAATCATGAAACTAGAGTTTTAGACACTTTAAAATACTTTGATTTGTGATTTTTGGTTATTGGGTTTCTAAGCTACTGTGCAAAATTTATGTTTTTATGTTTTTATATTTTTTAATGTTTTAAAAGGATTAGGGTTCATTATTTTAGGTTTAAAAGTTGAATTTTGGATTTTAGGATTTAGAATTAGGGTCACGGGTGGTGAATTAATTTTGGGAATTTGGAAATCAATTTGATAATTTCATGAAGTTTTATTAATTTAAACAAACAAATTAAAGTTTTATAAGTAGAAAAGATTTTTTTAAAGCTTTTTGAATGAAATAGAACGTACTTTAAATTTTTAAAAGAAACAGAATTTAAATCTTATTTTTGTTGAAAAATATGTTCAATTAGAGTTTTAGGATTTTTAAGAAGTAAAAATAGCAATTTTAAGCCTTTTGGAAGATAAACTAACGGAAAAAAAAAGGTTTTTTTGGCTTTAGAAAAACTAAATTAAAGTTCTAAGATTTTAACTTTTGGAAAACAAAAAAATCCTAGTTTTTAGCTACTGTGTAAAAACAATTGAAAAAAATCAATTAAACATACCGTCTTTTGATGATTCCTCCAAAAACAATTCTTCTTGGATGAACTAGCTCCAAAGACAAGCCTTTTTTTGCCTTTGAATTGTTTAAATCGTGATGCTGCTCCTTTAAAAATCAATTGAATTGAATTTTTGCTTTTCCACTTCACCTTCGGATTCAATTTTCCAAACTCACTGTGAAATTTTTTCCTCCCCCAATTTGGTTGTCTTTGGTCCTTATTTACAAGGGTTTGATGTAGTTTAATCCTAATTAGCTAAGGCAAGTAATATTAATAAAAAAAAGAAACCAAAATCTAATTGGATTAGGTTTCAAAAAATTTGTGTCGGAAAATTTGCGCTGCCGAAAAAAACTGCTGCAGAAAAACTGCGCTGGCAAAAAAATCTGCTGCAGCTAGCTGCGGCAGCGCACGCGGAGCGGGCCCGTAAGCTATTTCGCAAGCAGAAAATTTCTGCGTGCGAAATAGCACAATGATTTCGCCCGCAGGAATTTCCTGCGGGCGAAATGCCCACGGGCCCGCATGACTGTTTTTTTGCTGCCGATTTTTCCGACTCCGATTTTTATTTTTATTTTTATTTTTATTTTTATTTGTTTATTTTTATTTTTTATTAATAAAACTTAGATACTAAAGCAAAAATTATTTAACAAAAATTATTTTAGACCAATTAGACAACAAAAAATATTTTGGACTAAATAAAACATATGGGACCGGATTGGGTCAAAAATTAAGGGTCTACAGCACTACAGCGTACCATTGTCGGACTTTGTAAATACATCCTCTAGCCCGAACAACGCAACGATCATGCTAACACAGAGCCAGGTAAATTAATACCAGGTAAGTACATATTATCTTATCTACTTAAATTAATATATTTTTCCTAAATTTTCTAAAAAGAGCATAATATAAAAATATAAATAAATAATAATAATAATAAATAAATAAATAATAGACAAAAAATAATAAAAAAATCAATCAAACAAAAATAGAAAATAATTATGAATAATAATTATAATTAAAATTATAAAAAAACAACAGAAAGATGAAAAATCAAGAAAAAAAAAGGAAAATAATTACCGCGCTTTTTTGGTTTGAACTTGGGTGAAGCGGCATCCCGGCTAGTATATCTATATTTTCATCTTCATGATGCTGAATAAACTCCAATAACTCGGCATTAGAATGAGTCCCTAACCTTGAAGCACACATTTTTTGAAAACTATGTGCTAAATTTGAAAGAGTTTGAGAGAATTATAGAAATTGTGAAATTTTTGTTGTAAATGAAATGAAGGATTCGTGGGTTTTTATAGAGAAACGACAAGGAAAAAATAAAAATTCAAAAGTAAGTTTACTATTTATGAATAGTAAAGCTTACTATTCATAAATAGTAAATTACTATTGAGGAATAGTAACTTACTATTTCCAACAGTAAATACTATTTACTACTATTTAAAAATAGTAAGTTACTATTTATGAATAGTAAATAGTGCATGAACAGTGACTACACAGTAAATAAATAGTAAATTCAATTATTCAATTTAATCATTCAACTACTTGCGTGCATATAAATATTTTTACACGCAGGGGTCAAAAATAAGACATATGCATAAAAATTAGCCAAGCTTTTTGAAATAAAAAATTATTAGCTCGGGTCCAGAACCTAAATTATCCTAAGGTCCAGAACCTAGAATCTCTTCTAAGTCCAGAAATTAGCTCGAGTCCAGAACCCAAATTATCCTTTGGTCCAGAACCTAGAATCTCTTTTAAGTCCAGAACTTAGCTCGGGTCCAGAACCCAAATTTTGCTTAGGTCCAGAACCTAGAATCTCTTCTAAATCTAGAACTTAGCTAGGGTCCATAACCCAAATTTTTCGTAGGTCCAGAACCTAGAATCTTTTCTAAGTCCAGAACTTAGCTCGGGTCCAGAACCCAAATTATCCTTAGGTCCAAAACCTAGAATCTATTTTAAGTCCAGAACTTAGCTCGGGTCCAAAACCCAAATTTTTCTTAGGTCCAAAACCTAGAATCTCTTTTAAGTCCAAAACTTAGCTCTGGTCCAGAGCCCTAATTTTTCTTAGGTCTAGAACCTAGAATTTTTCCTAAGTCTAGAACTTAGCTCGGGTCCAGAACCCAAATTTTCCTTAGGTCCAGAACCTAGAATCTCTTCTAAGTCCAGAACTTAACTCGGGTCCAGAACCAAATTATCCTTAGGTCCAGAACCTAGAATCTCTTCTAAGTCCAGAACTTAGCTTGGGTCCAGAATCAAAATTATCCTTAGGTCCAGAACCTAGAATCTCTTCTAAGTCTAGAACTTAGCTTTGGTCCAAAACCCAAATTATTCTTAGGCCCAAAACCTAAAATTACACTTAGGTCCAGAACCTAAAATTATCCTTGAGTCCAAAACTCGAACCGGGGCCGAAACCCAAAACCTCAACCATCTCAAAAATTAAGTCTTATCGCTTTTTACTCTCTTTTACTAAGTCTTAGATCATTCAAGTAGTGGGCAAACTGTAGACCCTTAATTTTTAACCCAGTTCGGTCCAATATATTTTAATTAGTCCAAAATAATTTTTTCGCTGTCCAATATATTTTAAGTAGTCCAAAATAATTTTTGTGTTATCTTAATTAAATAATATCAGTTTTAGTATTTAGTTTTTATAATTAATAAAAAATAATAGATAACAATAATAAATATATAAACAAAAATGAAAATAAAAATAAAAATTCATCACCGAAAAGTTATTTTGAAATGGCATTGGGCCATTTCGCCCGCAGGAAAATCCTGCAGGCAAAATGGCCCGCAGCCAATTTGCTCGCCCAGCTCGTAGGTTCCCACGGCAATCCTCGCAGCAGCTTTTTTGCCAGCAAAATTTTTCCGTAGCAGTTTTTTTTGCCAGCAAAATTTTTTTCGACGTAATTTTTTTCGAAACCAAATTCTATTTGGTTTCGGTTTTCTTTTCCTAATTAATGATAAATTCATTAAACAATTAAGTTTAATCATTGAAATTTCCTATAAATAATAATAAAAACAACATAGAAAGGGAGGAAAATCGATGGGAAGGAAAAACTTTGAAAAGAGATCGGACTTTAAAACTTTATGGGAGTTAAATCAATCGAACTTTTTGAGAGAAGAATAAGCAACCAAAAAATCAATCCATCAAAGGCAGCCATCTTGCCTTTGTCTTTGTTCATCCAAGAAGTAATTTTTGGTGGAACCAACAAACGAAGGTATGAATATCAAATCTCTTTTTCCTTTACAGTAGCTTGAATCATTCAATTGTTTCTTTTGATTCAAAAAATCCTAGAACCCTAATTTACCTTTTCAAAACCTTAGAACCTTAAATCGTCTACTCTATTTTCAAAAACCTTAAAATTACTTTTCTGTTTCTTCTAAAATCTAAGAACCCTAATTTATCTCCTCAAAATCTTAAAACCCTAATTTACTTTCAAACTTTCCAAAACCTTAAATCGTTTTATTAATTCCCCAAAACCCTAATCTGTTTTTCCAATTTTTCAAAACCTTAAAACCCTAAATTTACCTTACAGCTTCTAAAAATCACATAATGCTTTATAAAACTTTAAATTGTTTTTTCAAATTCCAAAATCAAATACATCTTCCGAAACACTAAAAACCCTAATTCAACTTCAAAACCCAAAGACAGTAACCCCAAACTAGCTAATCTAAAACCTAAGTTTTCTCAAACCCTAAACTCCCCCAAAACCATAAGCCCTAATATTCCTAAACCCTAATCCTTAAAACTCTAAAACTTTATAAATCTAAATATTAAAATTCACCACAGTAAGCCTAAAAATAATAATCCAATAGCTAAAAATCTTAAACCCAATGTTTTGATATTCTAAAACCCTAATTTCATGATTTTACACCTTAAACCCTAATTTGGTTAATCAAAGAACCTTATCAATCTCTTAAATTATAAAACCTTAATCCATTTTAATTCCCTTAAAACTTACAGTAGCTTAAACTAATAAATTCCAAAACCATAAACATTAAATAAAGAATCTTAAATAGAAACAGTAGCCTTAATTTGTATCTTTACTTAATTTATTTATTTTTAGCTTTGATTGTGTAGTTCATTATATAATTTGATTTATTTTATATGCTTTGATTTATTTAAGTTCAATGCTTGGTTTATTTAAATTATCATGGATGAATGTTTTGATTGATGTTTAATATCATTGATGAATGATTTATTTATGATGAATGGTTATTTACCTTTATCCATTTATTTTGATTTCCAAATGTCGTAAGAGGTATGTTTCCTCTTTGTGGGTACCTCATTAATTAAAATCTATGTAATTTAATTTGCTTTATATTTTAGACCAATGTAAAGGACATGTTTCTATGTTTTGGTGGGTGTCCTATTAGTTTAGAAATGGATGATGTAAGGACATCCTCGGATGGGTGTCCATTTATTTATTTTTGCTTCGACATTGCTTTGGTTTTAATATAACGATGATTTATTTCAATTGTTGCATATAATATGGATAATATTATTATATTTAAGAATTTTATAATATTAAGACCTGTAAAGGAGGCCGGTTCCAATGAACCGGCCATTGTGGGGGTGCTGGGCCATTTCTCACCTTCCCCACACATACCCAACTTTTTGAACCCATTAGGGGGTGGGGATTCCTTAGGAATCGAGTCATCCACCCCTTTCTTTTTCCCGATTCATCCGAGTGGCGACTCCATTTTATCCGGACTTAGGTCCGTGCTCTCTAATGCCCCAAGCCTAAACAGTGCCGAAGTCACAAGAACCATTCCACCGAGAGTGGGGTCAAAAATCACCGCTCACAGAGGGTAAGATAAAGTGGTAAAAGAATAAAAAAGTAGGAATGTTAAAATATAAAATAATAATATTTTATATAAAAATCCTAAATAAATAAAACATATATACTTAGTGGGAAAATATGAGACAACAAAACATTTTCCAGAAATTTCATTTCTTCTTCTTCCTTGTGCCCTTCTTATGGCCAACCTCCATGGTTAGCAAATAGATGATTTCAATTCTTCAAATTATCAAGAGTTTAGTTAGTTTTTCATAAGAAGTGAAGGAAGATTGGGTTTTAATTTGAGTACAAGTAAGTTTCTTCAACCATTAGTGATTTGGAATGATATTGGCTATAGTTAGATTTAGTAATTAAATATTGGGTTTTTATGAGGGGTTTAGCTAATTCTGATTTAGAGGAGGTTAAAAATGGTTTATGATTGTTCATATAAGTTGCTATTACCCTTTTTGAAACTATAAATTGATTAGATATTGATTGAGTTAATTGGTGAAAACAAGAGAAGAAAGTAGAAAGAAGTGAAGTTGTTCCTTCAATTAGAGCTTTAAAAAGGTAAGTATATACTTAGATAATGCTCTTGTCTTTGGTTTGTATCATCATAAGTTGGTATGTGTGTGTTATTTTGATGAAAATAGGGTGAAAGAGTGATTTTGGGTTGCCATGCGCATGGCCATGCAGTGCCATAGCCATGGGCTGTGAAGTGGAGTTGTTTCATGCGAAAATAGTAAGGAAACAAAAGAAAAATGAATGCCACAGGCATGGCCCTTGAATGCCATGACTGTGGGGTACTCAAAGGTGATTTACAGCTTTGTTTCACATCCCACAGGCATGGCTATTGAATGCCACGGCCGTGGGGTTGTTTTATTGATGTTTATTACTGTATTTCATACTATATTGGTGTAGTAAATGGTTTGCATAGCTAAGTCATTATATATATTGTATTAAAAATTTATTTAAGATTATAAAGTGAAATATATGATAAAATATGTTGATTATGTTAATTGTTGATGAATTGATGAGTTACATGGTAAAAAACACATAAATGCTTAGTGCAGAATGTTGTTTGTTATCTTATATTTTATCTAGTTGCCAGAAGATTGCGTTTGGTGATTGGCATGCCATACGTGATGGGGTGAGACACAGGGTGTCATAGAGTTGTTACAACACCCCTGAGTGAGACACATGAGGTGTCATATTGATGATTACACTGTGGATGAGACACCGGGTGTCACAGATGTATTTACATCCACTAACGAGACAAAGAGGTGTCATTAATGATGAGATAGGCCATAGCGATGGTTCTGGAACTAGGTTATTGTATAAGATTGTTGAGTCCAATGCATGATGATTGTTTATATTTTTATATATAATAAAGATGAGAATGTAAGTAACATTAAAACCGTATGCGTGTTCATATACATTTATCATAGTAATGTTGCATTATTAAGTATATACCGCTGAGCTCTAGGCTTAGCTCAATTTATTTATCACAGGTGAAATTATAGAAGCTGGAAGTCCTTCTAGACTAGGATAGGTCTAGTTAAAGGTTGGATACTAAAAGCATCTAGTTGCCACAGATCAAGCCTAAGCATAGCATGTAAATATTCTTTTGAGTTGATGAAGATGTAACATCTATTTTGTAAAATATAATAAATTAAAACATGATTTGAAGATTTTTTGTTTATGAGTAATATCATGTTCACATATTCATAAATGTATGTATGAAAACATGGGATTTAAGGATGTGAGTGTATAGAAATATTTTTGAGAACTATTGAGTATTCACAGGTTGAATTGTTTGGATTTAGTAATACTCGTATTTTAATCGAAACTCCGGCAAAATTTCTATAAATTTATTTATTTTTCTTATACCTATTTATTTATCTATATAACTAATAATTAATAATTAAATGAAGAATGATAATAAAGTAACATTTTGGTAATGCTCTTATACCTTATATGTGCATACTACATATCTGAAGGTGTGTGTACTATGTATGGGTAGGCTATGAGGGTGTTACAAAAAAAAAAACATAATATTTAGGCTTAAAAAGAAGGTTGGCTCTAGCAAATCATGAGTATTAGGGGTGTTGGGCCATTTGTCACATTCTCTATACATATGCAACTTTATGAATCAAGTATGGATTAATGATTCTTTAGTAATTGAGTCACTCGCCATCTATTTTCTTCCTAATTAGTCCATCTGGTGTAGACCCTTAATTTTGGCCCTAAATAAGTTTGGTCCCAATTAAAAGACGCCAAGCCAAATTTGGTCCAATTTTAAAAGCTTAAACTTAGTTTGAAGACTTGAATTAGATCGATCCAATTTCAAAAGGCCCAAATTATTCTTGGTCCTATTTTTAAAGTCTAATAGTTTAGATCCAAAGTCAAAAATAAATTCAACTGGTTTAATTCGGCATGAGCCACGCTCATATCAAATTGGATAGCCCAATTCAATATGAGTGTTACTCATATCGAATTGGACTTGTCAAATTTGATATGGTTATTACTCATTTCGAATTGGATATGGTCCAATTTGACATGAGCTTGGTTTCCACCAAAATTAGGAGTCCTAATCATGTTTAACTTGTGAAAAATCTCGAATAATAATGGAATGTTGGAACCAGATTAGGATTAATATTAGAGTTAACCTAATTTAAAACATTATAAATACAAATCAATGAGAGGGAATATGGGAAGGAATTTTTAAGAATTGGGCAGCCACAATCTTTGACAACCGAGAGCTAGAATTAATAAGAAACATAGTAGCCATTTAAGCAAGCAATTCATAAATGAAAGAAAAGAGAGGTAGAGAGTAAATAAGTAAGCAGTAGCCAGTTTGTGAGAATCTATAAATAATCTCTAGATTGTTTAAATAGTAGGCAAGAACCTTCATTGATTCAGGCATCCCAACAATTCAAATAGTAAGCTTGATTTAATAAATTACCTTGGTGGAGCCAACAAATGTAATTATGATCATACTAACTCATTTTAATTAAATTCCATTGATCATTCTGATTATTTACTTCATTGTTATTTGTTTGGTTTTGAAATCCCACACAATAAACAATAGCTTTAGGTTTTGGATTGCCTTAACGAGTTAATATTAAGATGTGTTAGTGGATTGCAATTTTAATTTTCATTTAATTAAGCCTTTGTTTTATAATTCTTTTTATAATGATGGATTGCAATTTTTATTTTGAAGATGATGTAAAGGGCTTGTTGTAGACCATTAATTTTGGCCCTAAGCTAGTATGATCCAAATTAAACAAGGCCAAGCTAAGTTTGGTCTAATTTTAAAAGCTTAAACTTAGTTTATAGCATTGAATTAGGTCAGTCCAGTTTTAAAAAGCCTAAAGTAAGTCAGTTTAATTTTTATAACCCTAAACCTAGTCTGATTTGATGTTTAAAGACTATAATAGGTTTGATTCAATTTTAAAATGCAAAACTAAGCTGGACCGAACCTAAATATAAAATAATGATGAATTAAGCAATTTGCCATGTATGGGTATCCATGGCAAATTAACCTTGCTAATTTGCCATGGTATGGGTTCCATGGTGAATTGTCCATACATTGGCGAATTAGCATTTCTTGATTCACCATGGTCTTTTAATCTAGGTATAATTTGGTTCAATAAGTAATTTTAGACTTCCTAATTAAGATCTGTCTTCGATTAGTCGTCGGATTAGTGTATTAGGATTTGGACTTTAAACCTTTTGCCTATAAATATAGATGTTAAGCAATAACATGGAAAAAGAAGGATCAACTAAAAAATGAAACAAAACATATACACATCAATCCAAGAGGCATGAACTAAAAAAAAACTATCTCGATTGCATTGAACCTCCAGCCAAACCTCAGTGAACTCAGGCAGTAAGTTGGGTCATCTCATTCAATTTGATGGAGCAAACAAATGATGGTGCATTTTCATGTTTAATTGATTTAAGCTATCCTTGATCATTATCTTTAATGTTTACTACTTTCATTGTTTCATCCAATAGCCTAACCATTAATAGTATTAATTCCAATATAAAGAGAACCTTCGGGACAATTCATGCAAAACCCTAATAATATGAGTTAATTTCATTCAGAACCATAATCCATTAGGTTTTGTCTTAAATTACATGCTCTAACCCTGAGTTTTTATGTTTTGATCCAAGAACTCTAGTTTATTTCACAAAACCCTAATTTATTCCTCAAAACCCTAGTTTGCATGTTTTTAAAACCAAAGACCTACTTTGATCCCAAACCCTAATTCATATTAAAAAACCCTAGTTTTATTTCAAAACAGTAATTTGCATATTTAAACATTAATTTATAATTAAAACCTAATCCCACAACTAAACCCTAATTCCATAACAAACCTTATTTTGTAAATCATCTTAATATATTTTCTTTATGTGTTAATATTAAGATGTTTTTGTTTATTTTCTTTTTTTATTCAATTATATTCATATGTGTTGCATTTTTTTTTGCTTTATTCTTTTCCTTAGATTTACATATATTTTTTAAGAGAATTGAAAAAGGCATGTTTCCATCTAGTATGGGTGCCTTGTTTATTTGGTTTATGTAATTTAATTTAATTCAAGGATTTTGGGACTATTATAAGGGACACGTTTCCACTTATGGTGGGTGTTCTATTTTATGTATTTTACTTTCTTTATAGACACTGGACATTATAAGGCCATGTTTTCATATAGTATGTGTGCCCATTTTATTTGGTTGCTCTGACTTTAATATAATGAATATTTATTTATTGTAATTGCATGTAGCATGGATGATATTATAATAATTAAGAATTCAATAATATTTAGACCTGAAAAGGAGGTCGGTACTAATAAACCGGGTGTTATGGGGGGTGTTGGGTCATTATCACCTTTCCCACATGTACCCAACTTTTCAAACACAATAGGGGATTGGGGATTCCTTAGGAATCTAGTCATTCACCCCTTTCTTTTCTTTCGTGGTCCATCCAGGTGGAAACTCCATTTTCTTTGGGTTTAGGCTCGTGTTCTTTAAGGCCCTGGGCCTAACAATCCCGAAGTCGTAAGAACCATTTCACCAAGAGTAAGGGCAAAAATTCCCGCTCACACGTGTTTTGACTTGTAGGTGCCTTATTTTTTAAGTTTTGTAATTTAACTTATGTTATGGATTTTGGATCATTATAAAGGACACATTTTCACTAATCGAGGGGTGTCCTATTTTATTTACTTATATTTTGAACATTAGACATTATAAGGACATGTTTCTATCTAGTATAGGTTCCCATTTCATTTGATTTATTTAATTTTAAAATAATGAATATTTATTTATTATGATCACATATAATATGGATGGTATTATAATAATTAAGAATTTAGTAATATTTAGACCTGAAAAGAAGGTCGGTTCCAATGAACCGGGCACTATAAGGGTGATGGGTCATTCTCACCTTCTCTATGCGTGCCCAACTTTTTGAACCCAATAGGAGGTTGGGGATTCCTAAGGAATTGAGTCATCCACCACTTTCTTTTTATTCCCGGCCTATCCGGGTGGCGACTGCATTTCTCTGGGCTTACACCCATATTCTCTAAGGCCTCGAGTCGTACTGAAGTTGTAAGAACCATTCTACCAGGAGTGGTGGTGAAAATCTCTGCTTACAGGTGGCAACTCAAATTTTATGGGCTTAGGCTCATGTTCCCTAAGTTCCAGTACCCAATAGTGTCGAAGTTGCAAGAACTATTCCACTGGGAGTGGGGGCAAAAATCTCCTTTCATAATCAATTTGGAATACAATTTGAGATCATTTTAGACAATGGAACTCACTTTCAGAAGGAAGTAGTGACCTTTCTAAAGAAGCAAAAAATCCAGCATCACGGACCTTCTCCTTATCGACCACTAACTAATGGTGCTATTGAAGCAACAAATAAAACCACAAAAAAATATTTGTAAGATGGTAGAATATTATATTAATTGGTATGAACAACTACCATTCTCTTTGTGGTCATACAGAGCTTCCTTTCGAACACCAATAGGTGAACATGATACTTACTCATTTATGATATGTGATAAGTATATAATTGATGATATTTTTGCCCCTATTCCTTGGTATATTTATTGTCAAATTGAGTTTAATTTGTTTGTTCAAGTGCTTGTTAGAGTTGATTTCTAGAATCTTTAACACTTTGAGGCCTTATTGTCATTAAGGTCGGAATCACAAATAAAAGATGAGGAAAAGAGCTACTTTGGGTAAATTTTTAAAGTGACATGCCCAACGACATGGCCGTATCAATGACCATGTCATTTGCCCACCTTACAGAAGCTTCAACATTCCCAGTGACACTCATGTGTCACTGCCCATGTCCTTAATCCTACATTACATTAGCTACAACATGTCCAGTAGCTTGGATGTGTCATTGCCCATGTCATCAATGCTGAAAAAATATCTTTGAGAAGCTAGAGACGTGGCCGTGTTACTGGGCATGTCAAGCTAAGTCTCTGGGTTATAAAATCTGAACCGAAGTGCAAATTAGGGATCTAGTTTTTATCACTTAGAGGCAGCTTCTTTAAATAGAGAGAGTTTGGCAACTGAGGTTGGAGGTGAAGATCGAATTTGGACAAGATTTAAATAAAGAATCAAGGATTGAAGTGAAGAAACATAAATTATTCATCATGGATTGTTTGAATTCTTTCACTTATTTCTTTTGTTCTGGTTTTCTAGTTATGAATATGTGCTAAAGTATTTCTATCTAGATATTGATGAACCCTAGCTTTATTGTATGGATTGAATAGTTTTTATTAAATTAAATCATTTAATTGAGTTGTCTTATTCTTATGATTCTTAATTGTTTATTTCCAATTGATAATAGTATGCTTATTAATTGGTTGGAATTTTCATATTATTGACTTAAGAAAGCTTGATATGAACAAAATTCTAATTTGAGTTGAGGGTTGATTAGAGTACTAGGATAGACTTACAAGATCCTTTGGTTTATAATTTCTAGTTTCTATTGCATAACCTATTTAATTATGCTTAAGAAGAGATTCCTAGCATTCTACTTAGTTATTAGAGATTAATTCACTCGAAAGAGGTTTTGATCCAATTTAGAGGAATACTAATTTAGCTCTGTTATTTGATTTAATTGAATTAATATTCTTAAATACTCTTTATAGCTAGGGGAATTCAATATCTGGATAGTGTCCTTATCATTAATTCTTTTTGCGCAATACTCAATCTTTCATTAATTTAATTTATTAGGTAATTCATTTTTCTTATTTTAATCATCACAAGAATTATTGGATTGCTAAACAACAGTTGAAATTTGCACTATTAATTGACCTTGACCCAGTGAAATGATATCTTACTCACCACTTTATTACTTGCGCGACCTGTGAACCTACGGTAGCATTGCAATAGCATAAAGTTAACACCAAGATTTTGGCACCGTTGCCGGAGAACAACGGTTTTCAATATTAGTAATATAATTAAGATTGTTGATTTAGCCTTTATTTTATTTCTTTTTAACATTGGTTCTTGCTTGTTGATTGCCATTTTAGGTACTTTTTCCTATTTATGACCCGAGCTAGCTCTTCCCATTTACTTGAATTAGATTAAGAACTAGAGAGAATAATGAGGAGAAAGCGAAAGGAAGGAAGGGAAATAGTTTTGGCAGAAACAGAAACAAACTTGGAAGACTCAAGCTTGAAAGAAGAACTAGAAGCAATGGCAGGAACTGAGCCAAGAACAATGCAGTATTATGCAAAGCCCACTCTCGATGGGGCTAAATTTAGGATACAAAGGCTGACAGTTATTGTGAAAAACTTTGATATAAAGCCAAATGTAATTCAAATGGTGCAGCAAACTTGCTAGTTTGATGGGTTCCCAGATGAAGATCCTAATGCACATCTTAAGAAAGGAGATATGTGATACGTTCAAGATAAATAATGTCTCAGATGATGCAATTAGGCTGAGGTTGTTCACATTAGGCTGATGTTGTTTCCAAAGAAATGGCTTAAATATTTTCCTCCGGGCACTTTCACCATATGGTGGCAAAGAAATTTTCAGAAAAATGCTTTCCACCTTCCAAGACCGCCAAATTGAGGAAAGATATCTTATCCTTCCTTTAGCAAGATGGTGAGACCCTTTATGATGCTTGGTAGAGGTTTATAGATGTATTGAAGATGTGTCCTCATCATGGGCTTCCACTATAGCTTCAGATTCAATTTTTTTACAATTGATTGAACTATGCAAACAAGCAATCTATTAGTGCAGCAGCTGGGGGTACCATAAATAACAAGACACCTGAAGAAGCAAGGGATTTGATTAAATATATGGCCCTTACAAATTATCAGTGTGTGAGCGAGGATTTTCACCCTCACTTCCATATGAAATGGTTCTTGCAACTCTAGCACTGTTAGGCTCAGAGCCTTAGATAACACGAGCCTAAACTCTGAGAAAATAGAGTCGCCACCTGGACAGGTCGGGAAAATAAAAAGGGATGGATGACTCGATTCCTAAGGAATCCCCAACCCCTAATGGGTTCGGATAGTTGGGTACATATGGGAAAGGTGAGAATGACCCAACACCCCCCAAAATGCCCAATTCATTGGAATAAGCCTCCTTTTTCAGGTCTAAATATTATTAAATTCTTGGTTATTACAACATTATCCATATTACACACAATTATAAAAATAAATAAACATCCATTGTATTAAATTGAACCAACAAATCAAAATGGGCACCCATGTAAGGATGAAAACATGCCCTTATAATCATCCAAGTCCATAAGAATAAATAAAATAGGGAACCCACCTAAAGGTAGAAAAATGTCCTTCATAAAGTTCCAATGTCCACAAAATAAATTACATAATTAAGAAAATAACTAATGTTGTCCCAAGATAGCAACCAAGAGGGGGGGGGGGGGTGAATTGGTTAGTCTTAAGAAATGATGATCAATTCAAAATTTCAAAGATTAAAAAGAAAGTATGGAGAGTGTAGAAGAAGATTAAGTAGAAGATGGAACAAAAGATTTATTGTAGTTCGGTTTTACCTTAATCCTACATCCACTTCCTTGACAACTTATTAAGGTTCCACTAGCTTTGAGTTTCTACAAGCTTAACTCTAACTTGGTGTTTTTTCTAGCTCACTCCAAACTAGTCTCAATTGTTTGAGATCACTTCCTCACAACCCTTACAAGTGTTTTCCCAGACTTACTCTCACTACCTAAGTATTTCTAAGCTCACACTCAAACTTAAGATGGTGTTTAATGCTCACACCCAAACTCAATTAACACAAATGTTAATTTTGATTCAAAAGAAAGAAAGATATTCAAGGAGGCTATTATAATAAAAAAAAACTTCAAAAACTTCTTAATAATGAAGTTACATAAGGTATTTATAGCCGTCAAGCCAAGTATTAGCCATTTGATGTTGGGACCAACTTTTTTATTCTTAATTTCCACTAATTTCTTTGTTAGAGCAATTTCTTGGTCAGAATCTTCATGGTCTTGTCAAAATAAGGTATTGTCCAGTTGGAGTAATTGAATTTCTGCTTAATGCTCTTCCAACGGCTGGTCCATGTGGCTTCCACTTATTAAGTGGAGATGCAACGGCTTCTGACTTGAGTAATATTTAAATAGTTCGATTAGGTTTACCTTCGGTCTGGTCGGACTTTACTTGGTCTACCCAATTCTTAGGCATACTTTCAACTGGGAAACCTACTAGATGTTTTGATGGAAAATTGCATTGTAAGGTCCAGTTGAAATTTTCTTGAGTTTTGTTGAACTTTTATGGTACTTTGAGAAAATGAGAGTACTTCTGACCGTGAATCCTTCTGTTTATTGTACCTCTTTTGGTCATCCATGGTCTAGTCTGTTAGACACATACTACGGCCAGAATTTACTCGGTATGGTGAGATTTTGAGAGTACTTTCCACCGTGAAACCTTCCATGTCTTTTGACTCATTTAGTCATCAAGGGTTTGATCGGTCTTCTATATAGTCCAATTGGACTTTGCATATTTCTTCAAAAGAATTAACTTTCTGCAAAATGAAACTTGGTGCAAGTGATAGGTAAATACAATTTGATTGCCTAAGATAAAAAATAGGAGGGTTTGATTAACAATCTCCCCCTTTTTGACTTTGGCAATTGAATTGAATTTAAATACTTTAAAAAACTTTAAAAGTGTATAACAAATGCTTAGCATGCTCCTTCTTAATGAATGCTATGTTTATCTTTCTTATTTAAATGTAATTTGTGCACTTTTAATTTCTTACATTCAAGTTTTTAAGTTTTATTATTCAATTTTAAGTGTTGTTCTCCCTGTGAGAGGGGATTTTTTGCCCCCACTCCCGGTGGAATGGTTCTTGCAACTTCGGCACTATTTAGGCTTGGGGCCTTAGAGAGCACGGGCCTAAGCCTGGAGAAAATGGAGTCGCCACTCGGATGGGCTGGGAAAAAGAAAGGGTTGGTTCACTCAATTTGTAAGGAATCCCCAACCCCCTAATGGGTTCAAAAAGTTGGGTAAGTGTGGGAAAGGTGAGAAATGGCCCAGCACCCCCACAACACCCGGTTCATTGGAACCGGCCTCCATTGCAGGTCTTACTATTATAAAATTCTTAATTATAACAATATTATCCATATTACATGTAACAATTAAAATAAAACATTATTATATTAAAATCAAAGCAATGTCAAAACAAAGCAAATAAATGGACACCCATCCGAAGATGGAAATATGTCCTTACACCGTTAATGCCTAAAACTAAATAGGACACCGACCAAAAGGTGGAAACATGTCCTTTACATTGGTCCAAAATATAAAAGCAATTTAAATTACATGAAAATTAATTAATGAGGTACCCACAAAGTGGAAACATACCTCTTACAATTTTAATACCAAAACAAACAAATAATAATCATAATAATAAAGAAAATATCCATCCATGATAAATTAAATAAATCAAGCATTGAAATTAAATAAATCAACCATAAAAATATATAATGAACTGCATAATCAAATGTAAAATTAAATAAAGCAAATAAAGATACAAATTTAGGTCTATGTCTCAATTTAGGGTTCTTTAATTAACATTTAGGGTTTTGGAATTTTGGAATTATTATATTTATTATTTAGGATACTTTGAGGATTTTTGGAAAAATGGAGTGGATTAGGGTTTTATAAATTTAAGAAAGTAGTAAGGTTTTTGGTTAATCAAATTAGGGTTTAGGGGTAACATCATGAAATTAGGGTTTTGGATCTTAAGACATTAGGGTTTATAATTTTAAATGATTGGGTTTTAGGTTCACTGGATTATGGTTACTGAGTTAAGAATTAGGATTTTAGATTTACTAGTTTGGGTTTTAGGTTAACTGGATTAGGGCTTTAGGGTATTGATGAACTTGTCATAAAGTTTTAATGTTTTAAGAATTAGGGTTTAGGAAAACTAGGGTTTACTGGATTGGGTTTTGAGAATTAATAAGATAGTTTAGGGTTTTTGATATTTTGGAAAACATATTCGATCTTAGAATTTAAGAAAATAGTTTAGAGTTTTATAGAAACAATTATGATTAAAGTTTTTAGAAACTGTAAAGAAGATTAGGGTTTGGAGAATTAAAAAGACATTTTGAAGTTTCGGACAAAAAGTTTAGGGTTTAGATGATTAAGAAAATAGTTTGGGGAAAAATAATCTAGGATTTTAAAGTTTTGGAAACAGAAGGACAGTTTAGGATTTTAAAGTTTTGGAAGCAGAAGAACAATTTAGGGTTTTTGAAGTTTTGGAAGCAGAAGAATAATTTAGGGTTTTTGATGTTTTGGAAACAGAAGAATAATTTAGGGTTTTTGCTAATTAGGGTTTTTGCTAATTTAATTAATGATTTAGGCTATTGGATGGTTTTAAGTTTTTAGTTTTTATAAAACATGCAAGTGGAGTTTTGAGAACTGATTGATTAATGTATTAACTAAAGTAAACAATTAAGGTTATTAAAACAAAGATCAAGTTACTGCATATTCTTATTAATCAAAGAAAAAAAAAAGCTACTGTGAACATATAATTTATGATTAAATATCAAACCTTGTAACACCCCTATATCCTGTATACGTACAAAGCATGCTTATACGATCGTATTATACGTATACTGAATATAGAAATGACACTCTTTAAAAAATACACAAATCATATTTAAAGTAAAACTAATAATTTAAGAAATATCAAATAAAGAGAAATGAAAATCATAAGACACAATAGATAAAAACGTTTGTTTATTATGCAACAGAAGTTACATCCAAAACTTACAAATATAAATACATTAAACCTCAAAAATTACAAAATATAAAATATATACATGATTGGCAGCTTGACTCTCTGATCTTTAAGCTTTAATCCAACTCTTCACAATCTAAACAACCTCAACTAGGTCTAGAGGAATTCTCAGTCTCAACTTTATCACCTCTATCACCTGCGCGATGAATCATAATCGCGCTGAGCCAACAACTCAGTAGTACAAACCATAATGCTATAATGTTTAATCAATAACAACGATATACAATCAAACAATAAAGATCATACTCAATATACAATATTTCATGAATATTACATTATTTCATCACATTATAACATCATTCATAACATCAACATGACATAGACACCTATGGGCCCAACAAGTGTTTAATACGATATTCAGAATTCAGAGTTACTGCTTTGGTTCATAATCACAATAATCAAGCCTGTAGGCAACATATATAGATATATCTCTATCCATGGATAGTGTAACAGACCCAGTCTCTTGGACCATCAACTCAACAAATTGAGG
The DNA here is from genome assembly GCA_947685225.1 of Garcia nutans. Classification (NCBI taxonomy): domain Eukaryota; kingdom Viridiplantae; phylum Streptophyta; class Magnoliopsida; order Malpighiales; family Euphorbiaceae; genus Garcia; species Garcia nutans. The sequence goes on along the minus strand of CANTUV010000039.1, from coordinate 10,822,331 downwards.
AGATCCTCAACCCGGCAAGACTGTTACCAATCATATATCTCATAATCACAATTCTCATAATGTAACAGACCCAGTCTCTTGGACCTCAATTCAACTCAAATTGAAGAGATCCTCAACCCGGCAAGACTGTTACCTGTAACAGACCCAGTCCCTTGGACCATCGACCCGACTAAATTGAGGAGATCCTCAACCCGGCAAGACTGTTACTATTCATAATTTCATAGGCATGCCACCCAAATCCAGAACTCTGAAACTGAATAACATATTAAACATACAATTATATCATTATTCTTTTTCTCAATTTGTATCTCAATATCAAATAGGCAATCATGCCTCAACACTTTCATTAGTATAACCATAGCCACTCACAATGGCTTCTCATCACATTTGAATCAATCATGCCTCAATTCACAATATAATACATCATCTTTCACATATTCATAATCAATTTCATTGAACATAATCATATATGCTTACATATCTCAATTATCTCATTTCACATTATATATATAGTACATTTCACAAGATTCACAATGTGCAAAACATAACATTATTCATATATAACAATGATGTCATATCAAGTGAATGTATGCAACAATGCAAGGTTTGTACTTACCTCAATAACAATTCACACAACTCTAAATACTTCCTTTCCAAGATTCTTTTACTTCTTAGATCAATAATAAATCACTTTCTTCAAGACCAAAGTAATGAAACTTCTTGAATCACCAACTTGATCACTTGATTCTCCTTTGAATTTGATCTAAGAACTTAAAACTCTCCTCTTTCTCTCTTGTCTTTGGGATGTCCGGCCACCAAGGAAGAAGAAAAGAAAATGAAGAAGCAAAGTCAAATTTAGCATCTCTTTAAACCTCCACCAAGCATTTCTAAAAAGTCAATTACCCAAATACCCTCTTCTCACTTACTTTTAACTCTCTTCACTTACATGCCCTTATTAGTAATTTCACCAATAACCAAATAAATATCTTCATCCCTTGACTCTCCATTTTGACTTATGTTGTAACACCCCCATACTCTATATAAGTACTATACATATACTTGGTATACATACAATACGTATATATTGTATAAGAATGTTACTTTTCGTTTCAATTATTTAAAACCTTTATCCAAGTTCAAGCAATATTACATTAATTTAAAGAACATTTACAAATATCATGATTCTTATAAAAATACAATATAATTAAAATCACATATGTATGCATCACCTTCTAGTTGGTCTCGAGACACTCTTACCCTTCTCGTGGCATAACAGCTGAACTTCCAGATCAATCGCATAACCACCTGCGGGATTACAATACCGCGCTAAGCCCGAGAGCTTAGAAGTACAAATAAATATAAAATATAAAATATATGCTTTACCAAAGAATCATACCTCATATTTTTAGCATTATGTTTTATTGTTCTTTTACCCCGTTTTCCTTTCTCAATGTATTCTTCATATATTCCCACAAATCTCATAAATTATATACATATTTACATGGAACATTCACAACACGATACTTACCCTTCCTATCTCATATACATAAACATATACATCATTTCAATAAATCACCATTCAATGACCTATCCAAACCTTCATGAAAACAATACTCACAAATTCCACATTCATATACATTTTACACATCATACTATATTTTCATAAAATCATATCTCAACAAAGCTCCTCAAGCAATATTCACTTTCAATATATTATTACATACATTACAAAATCATACTTCATAACATCATTTTATTCACAATTCATTAATCATGAATCACACTTTCAACAAAGTCAGCCATAAATCCCATTATTCATTTATTTCAACATTTGAATATCACATTGACAACAAAGACAGACTCGGGCCCAAACAACACACTAATATGCCATTCAATTTTCAGAGTTAATGCTTTGGTTTAATTATCACATTTATCATTATCCCAACTAGGCTTCAAGGATTAGGCTCAACCAAGCTTCAAGGGGAACAAAGCATGCTAAGTATCAACCCAACTTGGCTTCAAGAACCAATCCAACCTAGCTTCAAGGGTTGTAACATCTCAATTAGGCTTCAAGGACTAGACCCAACCAAGCTTCAAGGGGAGTAAAACATGTTAAACTTCAACCCAACTTGGCTTCAAGGATCAAGCCCAACCTAACTTCAAGAGATTGTTACTATAGGCATGCCACCAACAACAAACTCTGAAAATGGAATAACACATTAGTCACACAATTCATTTATTATTTCTTTATCAATATCATTCTCAATTATCATTATAGCCAATCACAATGGCTTCACATCTCATTTGATTCATCATGGCCAATCACAATGGCTTCATATCACATTCTTATTCACAATAATACACTTTATTATTCAAGTATACATGTATAACATCAATTACATTAAACATCAATTAGGCAAATCTATCATATCATTTCTATCATCACTCAATGGCATTGAACATTATCTAGGCATACATCAATCATAACATTACTTTCACATCATACAAATTATATCATCACATCTTTCACCTTCCATAACATATACATTATCCATATATATATATACATCAACACTATAATACATTAACACATTTATAGCTGAAGGTGTTAAGGTCCTAAATTATATAAATATATGAAATCAAATGAAGTTTTGTACTTACCTCAAGAGAAACTCACATCCATCTACTTTTTCTTTCATAAATCCTTCAGTACTTGGATTAAAGCAACTCAATCTCTTCAACACCTAATCCCAAAAGTGATCATACATACTTACTTAGAGATACACATAAGATAATATAGGTAAGAATCAACTAGGGCAAACTCCACACACATGACACGCTCACCAACACGGGCGTGTCCTTGATCGTGCCCTAAACCAACAATACAGAAGCTTTGACACGCTCAATACCACGGGCGTGTCACTGGGCGTGTAATACATTCTGCCTCACACAAAACATCGACACATCCAACAACATGAGCGTGCTCATGGCCGTGTAAATTCTCAAATCTCACAGTAGCTATGACACGCTCACCAACACGGGCGTGTTACTGGTCGTGTCGAACCTACTGCCACCAACATAATTGACACGCCTAAGAACCTGGACGTGCTCATGGGCGTGTCAGGCCAAAAATCCAGATTCCGGCCAAAACAACAAGACACCCAACAAAACACCCCTTATCACCAACATCCACTTCCAACAAACTTATCAAAACATACCCAAAAACCATTTTAAACTTACAAAACATCAAAACAACTCCCACATACATCAATCACAAATCACAAACATCATTACAAACCTTAAACACAATTACAACACCATCTCTTTCAACACACTTACTCTTTTCTTCAATCCATCCTTAAAATCCATAATCAATTTACTCACATACTCTTAAACATATCAAAATCAAACAACACACTCTTAAACAATCTATCAAACTCAAACACAACTTTAATTAAACCAAGAAATCAAAAGATGACTTACTTGAATTTCTTGCCAAATCTTCAAACTTCATCTTCAATCTTCTTAAAATCCTTAAGCAATTTGATGTGAAGATCAAAAATCACATCTCTCTCTCTCTCTCTCTCTCTCTCTCTCTCTCTCTCTCTCTCTCTTTCTCTTTCTCTCATCCATGAAGAAGAAGAAGAAGAAGAAAGAAAGAATATTTTCTTTCTTTGTTCTTATCTCTTATATATATAATAATAATAATAATAATAATATAATATTATTATTTCCAAAATATCTTCTTACTCCTTTTGACTTTCTTTCCTTCTTTCTTTTATTATTACTATTATTATTATTATTATTTAACTATATAAACTTACTCTTCCCTACATCACTTTATACATTATGTATATGTCTTATATATATATTGCATTTATATTTCCCAAATACCATATGTATACATATTATCCTCCATATACATCCATTCCTTATACTATTTCCTTTTAATTAATTTGTCTATCTTTCTATTTCCATAAAACATATACCTAAAATCCAAATACAACAATAACTCCAAAACTTTTGGGGTATATTTTGGGATATTACATATGTATATTTTATTTATACTTTCATATAAACCACATATACACTTTCTTTTAATTTCTTTTCTCTTGCAAATTAACATATACATTCAATCCAATTTAAAACAACAATATTCAAAACTTCTAAGGCATACATTGGGATATTACAATTCTCCCCCTCTAAAAAGAAATTTCATCTTCGAAATTACCTGCCATCAAGTCCGAAACAACTGAGGATATTGATCTCGCATTGCTTGCTCACTTTCCCAAGTTGCCTCTCCCTTTGCATGATTCTTCCACAAAATCTTCACAAGTGGCACTTTCTTATTTCTCAATTCTTTCACTTCACGTGCCAAAATAGCAATTGGTTCTTCTTCAAATGTCAGATCTAAACTCACTTCGATAGATTCAATTGATAAAACATGAGATGGATCCGATTTGTATTTCCTCAACATAGAAACATGAAATACATTATGAATTCTATCCAACTCAGGTGGCAAAGTAAGCCGATAAGCAACTGGTCCAACTCTTTCCAAAACTTCATACGGTCCAATGAAACGAGGACTCAATTTCCCTTTCCGACCAAACCTCAATATCTTCTTCCAAGGAGACACTTTCAAAAATACCTTATCTCCAACCTCAAACTCTATGTCTCTCCTTTTCAAATCTGAATAAGATTTCTGCCGATCTGAAGCTGCTTTTAACCTATCTCGAATCATTCTCACTTTCTCTTCAGTTTCTTTAACCAAATCAGGACCAATTAACTTACCTTCTCCAAGTTCATTCCAACATAGAGGTGTCCTACACCGTCTACCATATAATGCTTCGAATGGTGCCATACCAATGCTGGATTGATGACTATTATTGTAAGCAAATTCCACAAGTGGCAAGTATCTATCCCAACTTCCAGAGAAATCAATGACACAGCTTCTCAACATGTCCTCAATAATTTGTATCACTCTCTCTGACTGCCCATCTGTCTGTGGATGAAAAGCAGTGCTGAAGTGTAATCGAGAACCAAAAGCACCATGTAAACTCTTCCAAAACCTTTAAGTAAATCGGGGATCTTGATCAGACACTACAGAAATTGGGATACCATGCAACTTCACAATCTCATGAATATACAGCTCAGCTAAACTTTCCAAAGAGTAATCCATCCGAACAGGAAGAAAATGAGCTGTCTTAGTCAACCTATCAACAATCACCCAAATAGCATCATGCTTCCTTTGTGTCAATGGTAAACCAGATACAAAATCCATGGTTACTCTATCCCATTTCCATTCATGCACTGATAACGGTTGAAGTAACCCTGTTGGAACTTGATGCTCAGCTTTTACCCTCTGACATGTGAGACATTTGGACACAAAGTCTGCAATGTCTCTCTTCAACCCAAACCACCAGTAATACTGCTTCAAATCATGATACATCTTTGTATTACCCGGATGCATAGCAAATACTGATTGATGTGCTTCTTCTAAAATGATCCTTCTCAAATTAGCATCATCAGGTACACACAATCTATTCTTAAACCAAATACTCCCATCACTTCTCACAATAAAATCTTGACTCTTTCCATTCTGGCAATCTGAAACAATCTTTTGAATCTTCTCATCTGCCAATTGAGCCTCTTTAATTTGATCCAACAATACTGGTTTCAATTGCAAGTGTGCCAACAATGCACCATCATCACAAGATACAAAGCTAACATGCAATGCTCTCAACTCAACAAGCAACGAGAGCGAATAAACAATCAAACCTGCTAAAGACTTCCGACTCAAGGCATCAGCAACAACATTTGCTTTACCCGGATGATAATCAATCAGGCAATCATAGTCTTTAATCAACTCCAACCATCTCCTCTGTCAAAGATTGAGCTCTCTTTGGACACCCAAATATTTTAAACTTTTATGTTACGTATAAATAAAACACTTCTCCCCATACAAATAGTGTCGCCAAATCTTCAATGCAAACACAATGGCTGCTAACTCTAAATCATGGGTCGGATAATTTAGCTCATGCGGTTTCAACTGTCGAGAAGCAGAAGCTATAACTTTACCTTCTTGCATCAAAACACAACCCAAATCACTATGTGAAGCATCACTGTAGATCACATATGGTTTATCTTCCACATGTAAAGTAAGAATAGGTGCTTGAGTCAACATTTCTCTTAACTGTTCAAAACTAGCCTGACACTGATCTGTCCACACAAATCTAACTCCCTTTCGAAGTAATCTGGTAAGTGGAATAGCTATCAAAGAAAATCCTTTCACAAACCGTCGGTAATAGCCTGCCAAACCCAGAAAACTTCTAACTTCAATCACAGACTTTGGTGGACTCCAATTCAAAATAGCTTCAACTTTACTCGGATAAACTCTAATACCCTATGCTGAAACTATATGACCGAGAAAAGTTACTTGGTCAAGCCAAAATTCACACTTCGACAGAGAAAAGTTACTTGGTCAAGCCAAAATTCACACTTCGACAGTTTAGCAAACAATTGCTTCTCTCTCAAAATTTGCAACACAATTCGCAGATGCTTGTCATGTTCCTCTTCATTACGCAAATACACCAAGATATCATCAATAAAAACTACCACAAACTGATCCAAATAGGGCCTAAATACCCTATTCATCAAATCCATAAAAACTGCAGGTGCATTTGTCAAACCAAAAGGCATAACTAGAAACTCATAATGCCCATACCTTGTACGAAAGGCTATCTTAGGAACATCTTCAGCTCTGACTCTTAACTGATGGTACCCTGATCTCAAATCAATTTTGGAAAACACTGTTGCACCCTTCAATTGATCAAAGAGATCATCAATTCTAGGCAAAGGATATTTATTTTTAATAGTCACCTTGTTCAATTGCCTATAATCGATACATAATCTCATGGTACCATCCTTCTTCTTCACAAACAAAACAGGAGCTCCCCACGGTGAAACACTAGGGTGAACAAACCCTTTATCCAACAACTCCTGCAACTGCACCTTCAATTCTCTCAATTCAGTAGGTGCCATTCTATAAGGAGTAATAGAGATAGGAGTGGTACCAGGCAATAATTCAATACCAAACTACACCTCTCTCTCAGGAGGTAACACTGGCAACTCTTCTGGAAACACATCTGGAAACTCTGCAACTGTGGGTATACTATCAAGTTGAGAACCCTTTACTCTAGTATCCAAAATATGAGCAAGGTAAGCATCGCACCCTTTTCTAATCAATCTCATAGCTGCAACAGCTGAAACAAACAAGGATGCTAACTGTCCCTGCTCACTAGATACTATCACCTCTCTACCATCACCGGTTCTCAAAGTAACAACTTTCTTTTTACAGTCTACCACAGCTTCATGTCTAGATAACCAATCCATGCCTAGGATCAAATCATATTCCTTAAAAGGCATTTCAATTAAATCTCCAAGGAACTCCTCACCTTGCACCACTACTGCACTGTCTCGATGCACCTTACTAACAATCACACTATGCCCTAAAGGATTTGTCACCAATACATCAAATCCTAGGGATTCAGCATGCAATTCAGACACAGGCAAAATAGATGCACTAATATATGAATGTGTAGATCCTGGATCAATCAAAGCAAGTACTGAAATACCAAATAAAGAGAAAGTACCAGCTATGACTGCCGAAGCATCTGGCTGCCTCTGCATCACATAAACTCGTTGAGAAGGCCCAACCTCATCTTGTCTAGTATCCCTGGATGAAGATCCTCTCTGACTATACCCAGGTCTACCCCCTCTGCTAACACTTCTGCCCCCTCGACCACCTCTGACACTAGGTCGAGAAACTACAGAATCTGCTGACCTCTGTTCTCGCATCTCTGGACTCTCTCTAACAAAATGATCAGGCGATCCACATTTAAAGCACACAGCTGGTCCACTATTCCTCCAACAAGCACCCCTATGTGTTCCACCACACTGAGCACACCCAAGTGGAGTGGATCTCTGAATCACTGGGATCGGAGCACTTGCCACTGAAACTGTAGGTCTAGATCTCTGCCTCTGAAACTGTACTGACCTACCAACTGGCCTCTGACTCCTACTAACCCGAGGAACAAAACTTCCTTTACCTCTTTTCGCAGATGAAGACCCTGCCTCAAACTGGGGTCTCCTAACCCTGATCTCTTCCTCTGAAGCAGCCGCAATACCCTGAGCTCTCTCCACACTCCTAGCTGCTGCCACAAGCTGGGAAAAATCATGATATCTAGATCCAGCCACAAGACACATAATAGAGGGCCTCAATCCCTCCTCAAATCTCCTGCATCTATCAATCTCGTCAGAAATAATTCCCCCGGCGTAGTGGCTCAACCGAATAAATTCTAACTCATACTCCATCACAGACCTATGATCTTGCCTCAAGGTCAGAAACTCCATCTTCTTCACATCTTTATACTCCCTTGGAGTATATTTCCGCTCAAACTCCCATAGGAAATCATCATAGGACAATGTTGGTGGATCATCCATAGCATGGGGCACTGTGTTCCACCAATCATATGCGTCTTTCTGCAACAATGATCTTGCATAATCAAATTTTTCTTCTGGAGTGGCTTGCAACTGAATAAATATTCTCTGTACTTTATCTAGCCACTGCTCAGCTACAGCTGGATCAATAGTACCCAAGAAATCTTCTGCTCCATACTTCCTTAATTTATCATACTGTCTCACTAATACCAAAGGCTGTGGGGGTGGTGGCGGTGGTTGCACTGTTGCTTGCCTCAACAAATCAACCACATGCCTAAACCAAACTGGCGGAACCTCCTCACCAGCTGTTCTCCTCGACACAGAAGCAGGTACCTCTCCAGCACTATCCACTCTAGCTCCCTCTCTAACCTCATCAGGAGCTACACTCTCCGCACTCCCCTCTACTGACTGACGCAAGTGAGAATCCATCACAACCTATGTCTACAAACACAGCAGAATACATCTCATTAAAGATCAGAGACTGCCAATACCAAACATGTATGTTATTCAAAAACTAACTTTTAAAGTCAAAATATTCTTTTTCTTTCATTTTACCTAGATTGAGAATCTCAAACCTAGGCTCTGATACCAAAACAATTGTAACACCCCTATATCCTATATACGTACAAAGCATGCTTATACGATCGTATTATACGTATACTGAATATAGAAATGACACTCATTAAAAAATACACAAATCATATTTAAAGTAAAACTAATAATTTAAGAAATATCAAATAAAGAGAAATGAAAATCATAAGACACAATAGATAAAAACATTTGTTTATTACGCAACGGAAGTTACATCCAAAACTTACAAATATAAATACATTAAACCTCAAAAATTACAAAATATAAAATATATACATGATTGGCAGCTTGACTCTCTGATCTTTAAGCTTTAATCCAACTCTTCACAATCTAAACAACCTCAACTAGGTCTAGAGGAATTCTCTGTCTCAACTTTATCACCTCTATCACCTGCGCGATGAATCATAATCGCGCTGAGCCAACAACTCAGTAGTACAAACCATAATGCTATAATGTTTAATCAATAACAACGATATACAATCAAACAATAAAGATCATACTCAATATACAATATTTCATGAATATTACATTATTTCATCACATTATAACATCATTCATAACATCAACATGACATAGACACCTATGGGCCCAACAAGTGTTTAATACGATATTCAGAATTCAGAGTTACTGCTTTGGTTCATAATCACAATAATCAAGCCCGTAGGCAACATATATAGATATATCTCTATCCATGGATAGTGTAACAGACCCAGTCTCTTGGACCATCAACTCAACAAATTGAGGAGATCCTCAACCCGGCAAGACTGTTACCAATCATATATCTCATAATCACAATTCTCATAATGTAACAGACCCAGTCTCTTGGACCTCAATTCAACTCAAATTGAAGAGATCCTCAACCCGGCAAGACTGTTACTATTCATAATTTCATAGGCATGCCACCCAAATCCAGAACTCTGAAACTGAATAACATATTAAACATACAATTATATCATTATTCTCTTTCTCAATTTGTATCTCAATATCAAATAGGCAATCATGCCTCAACACTTTCATTAGTATAACCATAGCCACTCATAATGGCTTCTCATCACATTTGAATCAAACATGCCTCAATTCACAATATAATACATCATCTTTCACATATTCATAATCAATTTCATTGAACATAATCATATATGCGTACATATCTCAATTATCTCATTTCACATTATATATATAGTACATTTCACAAGATTCACAATGTGCAAAACATAACATTATTCATATATAACAATGATGTCATATCAAGTGAATGTATGCAACAATGCAAGGTTTGTACTTACCTCAATAACAATTCACACAACTCTAAATACTTCCTTTCCAAGATTCGTTTACTTCTTAGATCAATAATAAATCACTTTCTTCAAGACCAAAGTAATGAAACTTCTTGAATCACCAACTTGATCACTTGATTCTCCTTTGAATTTGATCTAAGAACTTAAAACTCTCCTCTTTCTCTCTTGTCTTTAGGATGTCCGGCCACCAAGGAAGAAGAAAAGAAAATGAAGAAGCAAAGTCAAATTTAGCATCTCTTTAAACCTCCACCAAGCATTTCTAAAAAGTCAATTACCCAAATACCCTCTTCTCACTTACTTTTAACTCTCTTCACTTACATGCCCTTATTAGTAATTTCACCAATAACCAAATAAATATCTTCATCCCTTGACTCTTCATTTTGACTTATGTATATTTTATTTATACTTTCATATAAACCACATATACACTTTCTTTTAATTTCTTTTCTCTTGCAAATTAACATATACATTCAATCCAATTTAAAACAACAACAATATTCAAAACTTCTAAGGCATACATTGGGATATTACAAACCTGCATAGTCGGTTCCACAAAAAATTGATTTCTGGATGAACAGTAACAAAGCAATGTTGCTGCCTTTGATAGATTGATGATTGATGAATGCTTACTTGCTGCTAATTCCTTTTTGCCGTCTCTTCTCCTAGGGTTTTCTGTCTCCTTTTTTCCCCAATTCAGAAGTCCAAAGTCTAGATCAAGATCCCTAATTTGATTTTAGAAAAAACTGCGCTGGAAAATTGTGCTGGCAAAAAAACTGTTGCGGGCTACAAAAATTACAAGCGAAAGCTGGGGCGGGCCAGCCAATTCGCCGCAGAAAATTCCTGTGACGAATTGGCCCAAGCCAATTCACTTTCAGTGACGAAATTTTTTGTCGCCGATTTTTCGTAGCCGATTTTTATTTATTTATTATTTTTTTAATGTTATCCTTTTTTAATTTTTATTAAAAATAAATATTATAAGTAAAGAATCTTAAAATAAATATTATTTAATTAAAATACCACAAAAATTATTTTGGACTATATAAAAAATATTGGACCAGACTGGGTTAAAAATTAAGGGGCTACACTCCCCCTTTGACAAAGGCAAAAGTAAAGGAAATATAAAGAATGAAATGCATTAAATGAAAATTAAGCAAAATTCAATAATATTTTCATTAAATGGGAAATCAAAAGTACAAAAGAAATATAAGAAACAACATCCTAATTTTCATTATCACTTCCTTCATCCTCTTCCTCTTCTTCATCTTTGAATCTTATCTTATGGCTTCTTCTAGGAGCTTCCTCTTGTTGAGAAGGGGCAGCAATTCCCTTCCCTTTTTCAACTCTAGAGGCCTTCTTCTTGTGTTCTTTAGGTGCCATGTTTAGTTCAAGAAAAAAGTAATGAATTGATACAAGTGAATTTGAGTGTTTTTAGTGTTTGAGTGTTTAGAATTAGTTAAAAGAGTGTAAAAACTTATATTGGGGGGGGGGGGGGGGTATTTATAGTGTTTTGGATAGAAAATAGCCATTTATAGCTGTTGAAGACAAAATGTGCATGTTTTGACTGAGTTCTAACGGCTAGAAATTTTCAAATGCAGAGAAAAAGTCCGGTTAGACTTCTAAAAGTACCGTGGTGATTTTTAGAAATTTAAAAAGTATTGTTGGTGTAGACCCTTAATTTTTTACCCAATCCGGTCCAATATGTTTTATTTAGTATAAAATGATTTTTATTGTCTAATTGGTCCAAAATAATTTTTATTAAATAATTTTTGCTTTAGTATCTAATTTTTTTTAATAAAAAATAGAAATAAAAAAATAAAAAATAAAAAAAAAAGCGGAGTCGGAAAAATTGGAGACGAAAAAATCGTTGCGCGGGCCCGTGGGCATTTTGCCCGCATGAAATTCCTGCGGGCGAAATCACAGTGCTATTTTGCACGCAGAAATTTTCTGCCTGCGAAATAGCTTACGGGCCCGCTCCGCTCGTGCTGCCGCAGATTTCTGCTGCTGAATTTTTTTCGGCAGCGCAAATTTTTGGACGCAAATTTTTTGAAACCTAATCTAATTAGGTTTTGGTTTCTTTTTTTTTTAATATTACTTACCTTAACTAATTAGGAATAAACTACCTCAAACCACTATAAATAATGAGCAAAGGCAATTAAAAAAGGGGAGGCAAAAATTCAAGAGGAGTTTGGAAAATTTGAAACCAAAACAAGGAAGGAAAAGAAGAAATTCAATTCAACTTTTTTTCTGGAACAGCAGTAGCACGATTTAGAGGATTCAAAGGCAAAAAAAGCTTGTCTTTGGAGCTAGTTCATCCAAGAAGAATTGTTTTTGGAGAAATCATCAAAAGAAGGTATGTGTTAATTAATTTTCTTTAATTGTTTTCTTTACACAGTAGCAAATTTATGAAATCAAAATTAAAAACCATTGAACTTTAATTTAGTTTTTCTAAAGCCAAAAAAAAAACCTTATTTCATTGGTTTATCTTCCAAAAGGGTTAAATTTGTTATTTTTTCTTCTTAAAAACCTTAAAACTCTACTTTAACATATTCTTCAACAAAACCAAAATCAAATTTTGTTTCTTTCAAAACTTTAAACTTGGTACTTTTTCTTTCAAAAAGTCTTCTAAAACATCTTTTCTAGTTATAAAAACTTTAATTCACTTGTTTAAATTCATAAAATTCCATAAAATATTAAATTGTCTTCCAAACCCTAAGATTAAAATTACCACCCGTGACCCTACTTCCAAAATATCAAATCCAAATTCAACTTCCAAAATTCAAAATAATGAACACTAACCCTTTTAAAACCTTAAACCCTAATTTTTATGAACCCTAATCCTTTTAAAATATTAAAAACATAAAAACCTAAATTTTACACAGTAGCTTAGGAACCCAATAACCAAAAATCACAAATTAAAGTATTTTAAAGTGTTTAAAACACTAGTTTCATGATATCATCATTCAAACCTTAATTTTGTTAATCGAAGAGTCTTACCAACAATTTAAAACATAAAACCCTAATTTATTTTAATTCCATAAAAAGTCACAGTAGCCATAATTGGACTTTTATTTGCTTTATTCAATTCCATATTTGATTATGCTTTGATTTATTTCTTATGCTTTAATTTATTTAATTTCAATACTTGATTTATTTAATTTATCATGGATGGATGTTTATTTTATATTTTGATTAATAGCTTTGATGAATGATTTATTTATGATGAATGATTATTTACTTTTATCAATTAATTTAGATTTCCAAAAGTTGTAAGAGGTATGTTTCCACTTGGTGGGTACCTCATTAGTTAAACATCATGTAATTTAATTTGCTTTTCTATTTTAGAACCTATGTAAAGGGCATGTTTCTACCTTTTGGTGGGTGTCCTATTTAGGTATGTGATGTAAGGACATGTTTCCATCCTTGGATGGGTGTCCATTTATTTGCTTTGTTATGTCATTGCTTTGATTTTAATATATTGATACTTTCTTTTAATTATTGTGTGTAATATGGATAATATTGTTATATTTAAGAATTTTATAATATTAAGACCTGTAAAGGAGGTCGGTTCCAATGAACCGGGCGTTGTGGGGGTGCTGGGCCATTTCTCACTTTTTCCACACGTACCCAACTTTTCAAACCCATTAGGGGGTTGGGGATTCCTTAGGAATCAAGTCATCCACCCCTTTCTTTTTTCCGGCCCGTCCGGGTGGCGACTCCATTTTCTCCGGACTTAGGTCCGTGTTCTCTAAGGCCCCGAGCCTAAACAATACCGAAGTTGCAATAACCATTCCATCGGGAGTGGGGGCGAAAATCCCCGCTCACAGTTTGACTATGTAAGAACCCAACGTAATTAATCTTTTTGGCAAAACTGTCATAAAATTTGAAAAAATTTCGGTCATACCATAAAAAAGTATAGTCATGCTTCTGCAAAAAAAAAATGAAATCAAGAGTTTTCAATAAGTGCGGTCGGACTTAATGTTGGTCCAATTGAAAAATATCAAAAATCAAAATTTTTCAAAGCAAAGGATAGTTTTAAAGATAAAGGTACAAATATTTGATCAAAAATAGATAGTGATTTGAAATTTGGATCAGGTAAAGTAGATTTTCAAGTAGTTTTGAACTTATGAAATTGTGCTTCCATCCATCATTACTAAGTGTTGTTTTATGATGTTCATCCTTTCTTCATTTAGTGGTTTGGTAAATATGTTAGCAAGTTAGTTTTGTGTATCAATGAACTCTAAGACCATATTTTGGTTTTGGACATTGTCTCTTAAGAAGTGATGCCTAATGTCTATATGATTTAACCTAGAATGTTGAATTAGATTTTTGGATAAGTTTATGGTAGTAGTGTTATCACACTTAATGGGGATGTGGTCAAATGTTTTTCCATAGTCAAATAATTATTGTTTCATCCAAAGAACACGAGTACAACAAAATTATGCAGCGACATATTCGGCCTCCACGGCAGATAGAGCAACCGACACTTGTTTCTTTGCTAAACCAAGAAACTAGACATTCACCAAGAAAATGACATGCCTCGATCATCTCTTTCTATCCAAAAGACTATTTGCATAATCAGCATTTGAGAAACCTAATACGTCAAATGATGTCTTCCTAGGATACCAAAGTCCTAGATGCAATGTGCCATTCAAGTATTTCCAAATTCGTTTAGTAGCATTCAAATGAGATTCCCTAGGGCATGATTGAAATCTAGTACACAAATAAACACTGTACATTATATCGGGTCTAGATGTGGTTAAGTAAAGTAAGGATCTAATAATAGCTCGATATTTCCTCTCATCTAGTACCTTACCACTTTCATCCTTGTCAAGCTTTAGAGATGTACTCATGGGAGTTTTGCTAGTTTTGCAACCATCCATTCCAAATTTCTCAAGGAGTTCCCTCATGTATTTAGATTGATTAATGTAGATCCCATTTTTGCATTGCTTGATTTGTAGTCCAAGGAAGAATTTGAGTTCACCCATCATGCTCATTTCAAATTCCTTAGTCATACAAGAAGCAAATTCTTTGCACAAGGATTCATTAGTAGCACTAAAAAAAATGTCATCAACATAAATTTGCACAATTAATATATTATGTCTATTCTTTTTAACAAAAAGAGTTGTGCCAACTTTGACTTTTGAAAAATCATTTTCAAGCAAATACACACTAAGTCTATTGTACCAAGCTCTTAGAGCTTGTTTTGTAACACCCTTATACCCAATATACATACATTACATACTCCCAACCTATGTAATATATGAATATAGGATACAAGAATGTCACAACCCATTTAAAAAAAACAAATCATCACTTATAAAATCTGTATAACCTTAAATCATTTAATTGATATCATATAAATAATAGATGAAATATTTGTTGCTAAAACACATATATATAATTTCATTATCAAAGGTTTATCTAAAACATTTTTGATAGTTTGCGGAATATACATATATATACATCAAAATATAACATAATATACATGAAATCAATATGTACAAAAATATAAAATATATACATGCTAGCAGTTTGTCTCTGATCATGATGTCCAACAATTAACTCTGCACTTAAGATCTTAAGCCTAGACTCGTCTCTGTCTAGACAAACTATCCGGCTTAACCTGTTCTACCCTGTCACCTGCGCGATCAATCACAATCGCGCTAAGCCAAAAACTTAGTGATACAAACTTTGATAACAATATAGTTCAAATGCAATGCCAATGCACAACACATAAGGATATTATATCTCATAACTTTATATCATTATATCTTAATATATTGCACAATTGTTCCACAATTCATAAATCACATAAAAACAAACACAAGCGTAGGCCCAAAAGAATCCAATATGCTATTCAAATCACAGAGTTACTGATTTGTTCCAAGATGACACCATGTGTCTAGCCCCGAAGGAAAATCATAATCATAATGAGGATTACCTCTTATGTAACATCCCAACTAGGCTTCAAAGACTAGGCCCAACCCAGCTTCAAGGGAGTGCTCCCTCATGTAACATCCCAACTAGGCTTTAAGGACCAAGCCCAACCTAGCTTCAAGGGACTGTTACGTTTTAGGCATGCCGCCAAATGCAAAACTCTGAAAATTGAATAACATACTTGACACACAATTATTTTATAATTCCATTATCAATATCTTTCTTATTATCTCAAGATCAAGCTAGGCACAATGATTCAATTATCTCATTAATATCAATACAGCCATCACCAATGGCTTTACACACCATCTTTAATTTATACATAACAAATTGCAATGCCCATACATTTTGGATCATTATCATATTTTGCACAAAGTTAACATTATATATAATGCATTGTGACATTATACAAATCATAGCATATTACTCAATCACCAACAATGTAGTAAGTAACTTAACACATTTCCAACCAAATGTGTTAAGTCCTAATGTCATGTAAATATAAGCAATTATTCAAAGTTTGTACTTTCCTCCAAAAGCAACAAACACCACTTTTAACCTCCTCTTCTAAGAAATCCCTCAACACTTGGACTGGGGTAACTCAAATCTCTTCAAAGCCTAAAGCAAATGTGATTATAAATAATCACTTAGTGATAAACTTATAAGTACAAACAAAACCTCTCAACACAAGGATAAGATACATAAAGGAAAATAAGGAAAAGAACTATCTAGGGCAAACTCTATGTATGACACGCTCAACAACATGGGCGTGTCAATAATTGTGCCCTAAACCCACAATACAGAAGCTTTAACATGCTCAGTGACATGGTGTGTCAATGACCATGTCCAAAGCTCTATATTACAGTAGATAAGACATATCCAGAAACATGGGCGTGTCCCTACCCATGCCAAAACTCCTACAACACAGTAGCTATGACACGCTTAGTGACGTGGGCGATCACTGCACGTGTCAATACTATAACATTACAGAAGCTGTGACACGCTCAGTGGCATGGGCGTGTCACTACACTTATCACCAACACTAAAAATAGTACCATCAACATGCTCAAAGACATGGCCGTGTCACCGGGCGTGTTAGGACAAAAATCCTGATATCAACCATAATTGACACATCCAAAATTATCTTTCATTACCCATTTCAACTCTATAAAAACTCAACCAATTCCATAATTATACCACAAAATACTTGTGTAAACATCATAAGAACTCAATTAAAAGCAAAAATACACAATTACAACTATGACTTCACAACTCAAAAGTTACACAACCCAAAACTCTTATTCTCTTCACCAAACTTAACCTTATCCTCAATCCAACCCCAAAGTCAAAATTAACTAGCCAAAAGAACTTCAAATATACCAATAACACATATACAATCTTCAATAGAAAATTAAGGAAACAAGTTGGAAACTTACCAAATATGGAGAAAATCCTTAAAACTCCAACTTGAACAATTGAAATCCTTCAATTACTTAAGTTAGCAAGAAGCAAATTTCTCTCTACCTTTGATGGAGGTAGCCGACATCAATGGAGAAAGAAGAAGATGAAGATAGTGATCCACTCAATTCAATCCAACTACTCACCTTTATAACCACACAATTATCCAACTTTCACTCTTCACCAAGTAAAAACATATTACTTAATTAATACATAAAAATATCATCTTCCACTAACCATTTAATTAATATTTTAATAATTAAAATAGCATTTGACCCATATTAAAATATTGACTTGTATATATATATTATGTATATCTACATATATATGTCATATACACATTTTTTTCCTTTTACACTTAATTATATATATACTTTTAAATCATTTAATTAATTTTCAAAAATTAACATATATTATTATTATTTAAAATTTTTGGATATTACATTTTTCAATCCATATAGTTCTTTTGTAAGTTTAAAAACATGATTTGAAAATTTATAATCTTCAAAACCAGGAGGTTGTTCAACATAAACTTATTCGTTGATAAATCCATTTAGAAATGCTCTTTTAACATCCATTTGAAAAATTTTAAAATTCTTGTGGTATGCAAATGCAAGAAGTATCCTAATAGCTTCTAGTTTAGCAACAGGGGTAAATGTCTTATCATATTCTATGCCTTCCTCTTGGTTATACCCTTTGGCTACTAATCTAGCTTTATTTCTAGTTATGAGATCATTTTCATCAAGCTTGTTTCGATATACCTGTGAGTAGGGATTTTTGCCCCCACTCCTGGTGGAATGGTTCTTGCGACTTCGGCACTGTTTAAGCTCGGGACCTTAGAGAACATGGACCTAGGTCTAGTGAAAATGGAGTTGCCACCCGGATGGGCCAAGAAAAAGAAAGGGGTGGATGACTCAATTCCTAAGGAATCCCCAACCCCCTAATGGGTTTGAAAAGTTGGGTATGTGTGGGGAAGGTGAGAAATGGCCCAGCACCCCCACAACGCTCGCTTCATTAAAATCGGCCTCCTTTGCAGGTCTTAATATTATAAAATTCTTAAGTATAACAATATTATCCATATTACATGCAACAATTAAAATAAAGCATCATTATATTAAAAATCAAAGCAATGTCCAAACAAAGCAAATAAATGGACACCCATCCGAGGAACATGTCCTTTACATTGGTCCAAAATATAAAAGCAATTTAAATTACATAGAAATTAATTAATGAGGTACCCACAAAGTGGAAACATACCTCTTACAACATTTGGAAATCAAAATAAATAAATAAAAGTAAATAACCATTCATCATAAATAAATCATTCATCAAAGATATTAAACATCAATAAAAATATAAACATTCATCCAATGCAAATAAAAGAGTAAATATATTAAATTTAGGGATCCATACATTAATTAGGGTTTCTAGAGTTTTATGCTCAATAACTAGGGTTTTGAGAAATATTTTAAAGCAATAGCATTGCTACTGGATGTTTAAAAGATTTAAGATTTTGGATGTTTTATGAAAATAATGTTACTGTGACTTAGAAAAAGGTAGGTTTAGTTAGGGTTTTAAGCAAACTTCATGAATTAGGGTTTTATGGTTTGAAACCTTGATTTTGCAGATTATGATTTAGGATTTGATGTTTTACCGTGATCAAAGTTAAGTATGGTTTTAATGTTGACTATAATAACTACTTAATTACTTTTAGATGAAAAAAACATAGACAATCTTTAATGGAGTTATTGAAAGATTAAAATATCCCAGTGAATAAAATTATAAAAAGCTACTGTGAAGATTTGAAAATAGAATTAGGATTTATGGTTTGAATAAATTAGGGTTTAGGTTTGTATTTTGAATAAAGCTAGAATAATCATAACAAAGGAAGTTAAACATAAAAACTTATAATACATAAATAAATATTGACCCGAGCCCGTACAACTGTCCCACTAGTCGGTTAGCGGGTGGGGGTCAAGGGGGTAGCGCCCCTTGTGGGGTACGGGGCCGCACCAGAAGATTTTGAAAACTAGCTTTTAGGGTTGTAGGTTTTGGTGTTGAAAATTAAGATTTTAGGGTTTAAGATTTAGAAAATAGGGTTTTGAAATTGGAAGAAACTAGTGTTATTTTTAAAAGAATAATGCTTACTGTGTGATTTTGGAAAGAAGGATTAATTAGGGTTAAAGCTTTTGATGCTTAACAAAACAAGGCTACTGAATTTTTGGAATAGAGATTAGGTTAGGGTTTGAAAGTTTTTGGAAACAAAAGAAACAATTTAGGGTTTTTGAAGTTTTTGATTAAACAATTAATCCAATTTGAATGATGAAGCTACTGTAAAGAAATAAATAAAGAAAATAGAAATTCAAACATCCGTTCGTTGGTTCCACCAAAAAATTGCTTTCTGGATGAACAAAGACAAAGGCAAGGTTGCTGCCTTTGATGAATTGTTGATTGCTTGCTTGCTGGTAATGTTCTTGCTAGGGTTTTCTGCCTTTTCTTTACTCTGATCCCATCCAAGTTCAAAAGTCTAATTTTCGATCGCACTAATTTTTTTCGATCTTTAATTCTGAGTTTTAAAGTGTTATTTATAGGAAAAATCCTAAACCAAATTCTAATTGTTTAAGGAAACTAAAATTAATTAGGAAAAGAAACCAAAACCAAATAGAATTTGGTTTTGGAAAAAATTGTGTTGGAAAATTTTACTAGCGAAAACTGTGAGCGTTGGCCACGAATTGCGAGAGCTGGTGCGAAATTAACTGGGCGGCCAGTCAATTGGCCACAGGAATTTCTTGTGGTGAAATCAGGAAATTCCTGCAGGCGAATTGGCCTTGGCCAATTCCATTTTCGGCGATGAATTTTTCATCTTCGTTTTTTTTGTCGTCATTTTTTTTTATTTTTTATTATTTTTTATTTTTTATTAATTTTATTTTTATTAACTTCACCATTTTTATTTTTATTAAAAATTATAAATAATAAATACTAAAATAAATATTATTTAATTAAAATGCCACAAAAATTATTTTGGACTATAAAAAAAATTACGGACCGGACTGGGTAAAAAATTAAGGGTCTACAATACCCATTTACATCCAATAATTGGATGATCCTTAGGTTTAGGAACAAATTCCCATACATTATTTCTCTCAAATTGGTTGAGTTCATCTTGCATAGCAATCGCCCGATATTCATCACTAAGAACCTCATCAATTGTCCTTGGCTTAATTTGAGAAACAAAGGCAAAATTAACATCTATGTGTTTAAGTTTGGATCTAGTAGTTATTCCCTTTGATGTTTCACCAATGATGAGTTCTTTTGGATGATCCTTCTTGTATTCCCAATCCTTAGGTAGCTTTTGAGTCTCCTCGTCTTGTTCATCATGATTATCCTTTGGAGTATCAAATTGTTCAAGTGTACCTACAAAATCATCATGAACACTACCTTTCCTTTGATCAAGTTTAGAAGATTCATTAAAGACAACATGCACTGACTCATCAACTACTAGAGTTCTTTTATTAAATACTCTACATGCTTTGCTAAATGATGAATATCGTAAAAATATGCCTTCATAAGATTTGGATGAAAATTTTCCAAGATTATCCTTGGTGTTTAATATAAAGCATTTGCATCCAAATACTCTAAGATATGCAATTTTGGGTGTTCTTCCATTCCATAGCTCATAAGAAGTTTTGTTTATCAAAGGTCTTTTATAGAAACAATTTGAGATGTAACAAGCAGTATTGACTGCTTCCGGCCAAAAATAAGATGGTATTTCTTACTCATTGAGCATTGTCCTAACCATTTCAATTAAATTTCTATTTTTCTTTTCAACCACACCATTTTGTTGTGGTGTTCTAGGAGCTAAAAAGTTATATGAAATACCAAGTTCATTGCAAAAGTTTTCAAAATTTACATTTTCAAATTCTTTGCCATGATCACTTATAATGGATGTGATCACATAGCCTTTTTCATTTTTAATTCTTTTTGCAAATATTTTAAAATGATTAAAAGCTTCATTCTTTTGAGCTAAAAAATTTACCCATGTAAACCTTGAGTAGTCATCTACAACTAGAAATGCATATATCTTTCAACCTAGGCTAGCAACTCTATTAGGCTCTAACAAATATAAATGAATGAGTTCCAATGGTTTAGATGTACTTACATCATTTTTAGATTTAAATGAGCTTTTGTGTTGCTTACCAAATTGACAAGGTTCACATGATCTATCTTTGTTAAATTTAATTTTGGGAAGACCATCAACTAGATCTTCTTTACTAATGCATTGCAAATGATCCATTCTAACATGTCCTAGTCTTCTATCCCACAACCAAGCATCATCATTAATAGAGATCAAACATTCAAATGCATTGTTGGAATTTATGTGAATTTTATATATGTTACTAATTCTAATTCTGTTGAATGCAATTTCACCATTTGAATTTGTAACTTTTCATCCGTTGGAATCAAAATTTACATTATATCCTTTATCACACAATTGACTTACACTAAGCAAATTGTGCTTTAACCCATTAATAAGCTAAACATTTTCAATCAAATTTTCATCAGCATGCCAATGGAGCAAATGCCAATAATTTTACATTTAGAATTATTTCCAAAAGTAACATTACCTCCATGCTTATAAGTGAGTGTTGTAAATAGCTTTGCATTTCCTGTCATATGCCTTGAGCTTCCACTATCCATAAACCAAGAACTCTTATTCATAGTAGATTTTAGACATATCTACAAAAGAAATAATGTTTATCTTCTTTTAGGTACCCAAATGAAGTTGGGTCCTTAGGGCTAATAGTAGAAGGATCCTCTAAGTTGAGATGAGCCTTCGTGAAATAGCAAAATGTGCTCTTACGCCCAAATTTCATACAATATGTACATTGATATATTGTTCTATACTTATGCACCATTTTATTGAAAGTCAACTAATTATGTACACAATTATAAATATGAGTTGGCTTTTGTGCAATTTTGTGTTTGTGTTCATGTCTAGTGTAATATCCCAATTTTTGATGTATTTTAGAATGGTAAATATGGGAGAGCATATGGGTATAATGGATAGAGAAAATATTAGATGGATGCTTATGATGGATGTTATATACGAACTATATATATATGAGATACATGAGAAGGATAAATAGAATATATATAAGACATATACATATACCTAACATTAACTACACATATGCATGAGGTATATATTGGTGGTCAGAAAGTTGATTTTAATCATTTAATTCGTTAATAATAATAATAAATTGATAATAAAAGGGAATGTAAAAAGTCAAAGAAAGGAAGAAGATGAGTGGTGGATAATTTAAGTGGAAATTTTATATAATATTTTAATTATATAAGGATAAGGATGGGTAGGAAGAAGGGAAGTATTCTTCTTCTTCTTCTTCTTCTTCAACGTGGGTTAGAGAGAGAGAGTGGGGAAGAGTGAAATTTTTCATTCTATATGAGATTTAAGAGGGATTAAAGAAAATAGTTAAGATTTGGCAAGTAATTCAAGTAAGTACCTTCTTCTTAAACTTATTTTATGGATTTTATGGATATATGTATGATATAGTTAGTGAGAGAAAGAGATGATTAATTGAATAATATTATGACAATGATATATTGATGTATATATATGTTGAATTGATACATAAATAAAGAAAATATGATTAGATGTTGGGGATAATAATGAGCAGTTGGAATTAAGGAAAAGAACAAGGGTTTGGTAAAGTTGAGTTGGGGATTGAATGAATTGATATATGAATAATGGTATGAATAAAATATATGATTATTGTTATTATGATTTTGTGTTTAGATTAACAAGAAAAAAGGAAAGAAGAGTAAGCTTGGGAATAACCAAAGGTTTGTATGTAAAATTTCTTTGGTTTGTTTATGTGATCTTGAGTATTTTATTGATGAAATGGAGTGAAAGAGTACTTTTACGATGTCATGGGTGTACCGAGAGATTTAGCCTAACATGTATAATGTCATGCACATATCCCTAGGCATGTCATAATCACTGTGATACAGAATTAAAGACACGTGCAATGACACGGCCATGTGTCTGGGCTTGTCGTCGCTACTGTGAGATAAGATAATTGACACGGCCATGACCATGCCTGTGTTGCTGGGCGTGTTGAAGTTTCTGTAAGGCATAATGAATGACACGAGCAGTGACACTCCCATGTCTTTGGGCATGTCATAGCAACTGTAAAGGCAGTATTAAAGACACGTTCAGTGACATGCCCATGTCATTGGGCATGTCAAAATTATAGAAGTTGATTGTGCCACTTGAAGAGTTATGAGAAAACATGTTAATTCTGTTACATATTGGTATGTTGATGAGTCATATGGTGAGTGTGGTTCATGTTTGCATTGTGGCTAGATGTCAAGTGTGAATTATAAATGAATAATTGTAATATCCCAAAGTGTGCCCTAGAAGTTTTGATATAATTGTTGTTTTATTTGGATTTAATGTTTATGTTTTATTTGGGAAGAGAAAAGAAGTGAAGAGGGTGTATATGTTGTATATATGGAAATATATACAACATATACACAAGTCAAAATGGGATGGTCAAAGAAAGATATTTATTGATTTTATTTAATGAATGGAAAAATGGGAAAAGTAAAATGAGTGGAAGAGAATTATTTGAATATTTTATTGATATTGCTTGGTGGAGATTTCAGTGGAGATTAGATATTTGACTTTGCTTCTCCTTCTTTTTCATCTTTCTTCTTCTTTGTTTGTGGTTTGGCTGGCACTCACCAAAGACAAGAGAGCAAGAGAGGGTTTTTGATTTCTAAGAGTAAATTGAAGGAAGATTCAAGAGATTAAGTTGAAATTGTGAAGTTTCATCAACTTTGGTAAGTTCCCTCCTGATTTATTTTATTTTGATTGAAGTTGTGTTTGAGTTTGATTGTGGATAGTATGTGTTTGTTTGATTTTGGTGTGTTTAAGAGTGTTTGGTTCAATTGATTTTGGATTTTTGGGGTTGGATTGAAGGAAAGAGTAAGTTTGTTGGAAGAGAAAGTGTTGTGGTTGTGTTTTGAGTTTGTGATGGTGGTTATGAAGTGTGTTTGATGTATGTTTGAGTTGTTTTGAATTTTTTTGTAAGTTATTATGGTTTTTGGGTGTGTTTAGTTAAGTTTATTTGAAGTGGGTAATGGTGGAAGTAAGAGATTTATTGGTTATGTTGTTGTTGTTGCCGGAATCTGGATTTTTGGCTTGACACGCCCATGAGCACGGCCAGGTCTTTAGGCGTGTCAATGGTTCTGTGTTCCAGTAGCATTTACACGTCCAGTGACATGCCCATGTCACTGAGCATGTCATAGCTACTGTGTGGGTGAAGGATTGACACGGCCATGAGCACGCCCATGTTATTGGACATGTCAATGTTTCTGTGAGACAGAATGTATTACATGTTCAGTGACACGCCTGTGGTTCTAAGCGTGTCAAAGCTTCTGTGTTGTGGAGTTAGGGCACGGTCTGGGACACGCCCGTGTTGTTGAGCGTGCCATGTTTAGAGTTTGCTCTAGTTGGTTCTTAGGTTTATTATCTTACATGTATTTCTAATTGAGTGTGTATGATTACCTTTGGTTTAGGTTGTGAAGAAGTGGAATTGCCCTAACCTAAGTGTTGAGGATTCTTGGAGGAGGAAGTGTATAGATTGGTGTGAGTTGGTTTTGAGGTAAGTACAAACTACATGGTTGCATACATTTACATGATTTTGATACTTAACATATTTGGTTGTACATATGTTAAGTAATTGATTACATTGTTAAAACATTTGACGAATGTTATGATTTGTATAATGTGAATGATTGATGAGCATTTAAAATATATGTTAATGCAATTGGTTGTGTACAATTGAATGATGAATTGAGATATAATGAATTGTGAAGCCAATGTGATTGGTTATGATGAGTCAAATGAAATAAGTGGGGCATGTTTGCCTATATGATGATATTCAATACATTTAATTACGTATACTCTATTGATGAGATGAGGAGCCATGGTTGTTGGCTATAATGATAATGATGCAAATGAAATGATTGAGGCATGGTTGCCTAAGTGATGATGAGAAAATGAGAATGAAATTGATAATGAAATAATGAATGAATTGTGTGTCTAGTGTGTTATTCCATTTTCAGAGTTTTATTGTTGATGACATGCCTATAGTAACAATCTCTTGAAGTTAGGTTGGGCTTGATCCTTGAAGCCAAGTTTGGTTGAAGTTTAGCATGCTTAACTCCCCTTGAAGCTTGGTTGGGTCTAGTCCTTGAAGCCTAATTGAGATGTTACAACCCTTGAAGGTAGGTTGGGTTTGGTTCTTGAAGCCAAGTTGGGTTGATACTTAGCATGCTTTATTCCCCTTGAAGCTTGGTTGAACCTAAATCCTTGAAGCCTAGTTGGGATAATGATAATGATGAATGTGATAATTAAACCAAAACATTAACTCTGAAAGTTGAATGGCATATTAGTGTCTTTTGGGCCCATGCTTGTCTTTGTTTTTAATGTGATTCTTGAATTGTGAAAGCAATGACTAATGAGGTACATGATGTGTAATATGTTAATGATTGTGGCATGGGAAGCTATGTTGAGTAATGAAACTATGAAAATTGATTGTGTGACATTGGCATTGCATTGAAGCATAGTATTATTGTAGTTTGTACCACTAATCCGGTAGCTTAGCGCGAGTGTGATTCGTCGCGCAGGTGACAAGGAAGAACCGGAGAATTCCTCTAGGCCGAGTAGAGTCTAGATTTTGAGGTGTTGATAGTGGAACTTAAAGATCAAAGACATACTGCCAAACATGTATATATTTTATGTTTTGTAAAACTTGAGTTTTGATTTATATGCATTTGTAAATATTTGTTATACTTTCCGCTGCATTTTGAATAAACATTTTATCTATTGTGCTTTATAATATAACTTAAATGTTTTGAGTCTGCTTATAATATTTTAAAAGAAGTGAGTCGTTTGTTAGTAAACCGTGGCATTACTGTAATATCCCAATGTATGCCCTAGAAGTTTGGATATAATTGTTGTTTGTTTGAATTAAGTGTATATGTTATGTTGATAAGAAAAGAAATTGAAAGAGAATGTATATGTGTTGTTTGAATGGGAAGTATTGTGTATAGGGAAATGTATATGTTGTTTATATGGTGATATAATATATATATATATATTGGTCAAAATGGAGAGTCAAGGGATGAAGATATTTATTTGGTTATTGGTGAATGACTAAAAAGGGCAAGTGTTTTAAAAAGAAACAAAACAATTTGTAGAAGGGCGTTTTGGTAATTGCTTTAATTGAAACACTTGGTGGAGATTAAAAGAAGAGTTGACTTTGTTTCTTGTGGTTCATTTCTTTTTTCTTCTTTGTGTGGCCGGCTTCTCCATAGACAAAGGAAAGCAAGAGACAAAGAGAAGATCTTGATGTGTTAAGTTCAAAGTGAAGGAAGATTCAAATGATCAAGTTGTTGATTCAAGAAGTTTTATTACTTTGGTAAGTCCTCTTTTGATTTCTTTGTTTATTTGAAGTTTTGATTGAGTTGGATAGATGATTTAAGAGTGTGTTGTTTGGTTTTGAGATGTTTAAGAATTTTGATTGTTTTGATCATGGATTTTAAGGGTGGATTGAAGAAAAGAGTAAGTTGGTTAGAAGAGATAATGTTGTGTTTGTGATTTATAGTTGATTTGTGTTTTGGCTTGTTTTGGTGTTTTTGTGAATTTAAGATGGTTTTTGGGTACGTTTTGTTAAGATGGTGTGAAGTGGATGTTGATGGATAAAAGTGTTTTGTTGAGTGTTTGGTTGTTTTGGCCGGAATCTTGATTTGTGGCCAGACACGCCCATGAGCACGTCCAGGGTCTTTAGGCGTGTCAATTGTGTTGGAGGCAGTAGGTGTAACATGACCAGTAGCACGCCCGTGTTATTAAGCGTGTCATAGCTACTGTAACATTTGAGAATTTACATGCCCAGGAACACGCCCATGTTGTTGAGCGTGTAAATGCTTCTGTGTGGTGGAGTTAGGGCACGGTCATGGACACGCCCGTGTGGGTGAACGTGTCAAGTTTAGGGTTTGCCCTAGTTCACTCTTAAATTGTTTATCTCTTGTGCATCCCTAAGTAAGTATATGTTATTATTTTTGGATTAGGGTTTGAAGAGAGGGATTGATCATTGATCTAAGTGAAAGGATCTTGGGCAAGGAAGTGTTAAGAGTTGTATAAATTGTTATTGAGGTAAGTACAAACATGTCATTGTTGCATATATTCATTGGATGATATGATTGACTTATATGAATAATGTCCTTTGTTATGTTTATATCCATGATGCCATATGCATAATGTAAATTGAGATAATTGAGGCATGTATGCCTATGTGATAATGTTTAATGTATTTGGCTATGTATACTTAATAAAAAAATAAAATGTGATAATGTGAAGTGAAACATGATGAGATATGAGGCCATTGTGATTGGCTAATATGATTTTAATGAGATATGAATCCATTGTACTTGGCTATGATGATGAGAATTGAGAATGGAAATGATAATGAAATAATAAATGAGTTGTGTGGCTAATGTGTTATTCCATTTTCAGAGTTTGTTTTTGGTGGCATGCCTAATATGAGTAACAATCTCTTGAAGTTAGGTTGGACTTGGTCCTTGAAGCCTAATTGAGATGTTACCACCCTTGAAGCTAGGTTGGATTGGTTCTTGAAGCCAATTTGGGTTGAACTTAGCATGCTTTGCTCCCCTTGAAGCTTGGTTGAGCCTAATCCTTGAAGCCTAGTTGGGTTTATGATAATGATGAATGTGAAAACAAAACCAAAGCATTAACTCTGAAAATTGAATAGCATATTAGTGTGTTTTGGGCCCATGTGTGTCTTTGTTTAAATGTGATTTATTAAGATGAATTGATTGAATAATGAGATATAGAAGAACTTGTGAAATGTGATATGCTTATATGATCATGAATGGTGTAAAGCAAAGGTATGATGTTGTCTCTATTATTAAGATGTGTGACATTGCATTGCATTTAAAGCATGATAATAGCATGTTTTGTATTACTAAGCCGTTGGCTTAGCGCAATAGTGTTAATCACGCAGGTGATCAGGTTGAACCTGAGAGCTCTTCGAGACCGAGTGAGAGTAGACATTGAAGAGATTACTTTGGAACTTAAAGATCAGAGAAGAACTGCCAATCATGTATAAGTTATTTATATTTTGTAAATTATTGTTTATAATGTAAATATGAATTTAAATGCTTTTATATATGTAACAAATCTTTAAATTCTGCTGCGTATTAAGTAAATATGTTTATATCTATTTTGTTTTTATATTACAAGTTAATTATTTATTTTCTATAAATATGTAATGATAAAGATTATGTTGTCTTTATAAATGATTTGAATGTTAAAGAAAATCGTAGCGTCCCTATGTTCAGTGCATGGATATTACATTGTGGTAATTGTAATGTGCATGTACCGGATGTGGGGGTGTTACAATTACTATATTCAATATACATATATTACGATCGTATTAGCATGCTGTGTGCGTATATGGGGTATAGGAGTGTTACACATTGTTTTGGTATCAAAGCCTAGGTTTGAGATTCTCAACCTAGGTCAATTGTAAGAAAAAGGAAATTTTGAGTTTTAAAATACGGTTTTTAAATAAGATACATGTTTTGGTATTGGTAGTCTTTGATCTTTATTGAGGTATATTATGCTGTGTTTGTAGAGATAGGTAGTGATGGCGTCCCATTCACGTCAGTCTATAGAAGGTAGTGCGGAGAGTGTAGCTCCTGAAGAGGGTAGAGATGGAGCTAGGGTTGAGAGAGTTAGTGAGGCACCTGTTTCTGTGCCAGAGAGATCAGCTGCTGAGGAGGTTCCGCCGGGTTGGTTAAGGCATATGGTAGAATTGTTGAGGGGAGCTCCCGTACAGCAGCCACCACCGCCACCACAGCCTCAAGTGCCAGTGAGACATTATGATAAGTTGAGAAAGTATGGGGCTGAGGATTTCTTGGGCACTACAGATCCTGCAGTAGCTGAGCAGTGGTTGGATAAAGTGCAGAGGATATTTATCCAGTTGCAAGCTACTCCATATGAGAAATTTGATTATGCTAGATCCTTATTGCAGAAGGATGCTTATGATTGGTGGAAGACGGTTCCTCATGCCATGGATGATCCACCTACATTATCTTACGGGGATTTTCTGAGGGAGTTCGAGCAGAAATATACTCCGAGGCAGTATAAAGATGTTAAGAAGATGGAATTCCTGAATTTGAGGCAAGACAACCGGACAGTGACAAAATATGAGATTGAGTATATCTGGTTGAGTCACTATGCCGGTGGAATTATCTCTGATGTGATCGACCGATGCAGGAGGTTTGAGGAGGGGTTGAGGCCCTCTATTATGTGCATTGTTGCTGGTTCTCGGTACTAGGATTTCTCTCAGCTAGTTGCATCAGCTAGAAGTGTTGAGAGAGCACAAGGTATTGCAGCAGCTACTACTGAGGAGGAGACCAGAGTGAGAAGATCCCAGTTTGAGGTAGGATCTTCATCTATGAAGAGAGGCCAAGGAAGTTTTATTCCGAGGATCAGAAGGAGCCAGAGGCAGTCTGGTAGGTCAGTTCAATATCAGAGACAGAGACCGAGACCTATAGTTTCTGTAGCTAGTGCTCCGACTCCAGTGGTTCAGAGATCTACTCCACCTATATGTGTTCATTGTGGTAGGATCCATGGGGGGTGCTTGTTGGAAGATGGGTGGATCAGGAGTACGCTTTAGATGTGGGTCACCATCTCATTTTATTAAAGATTGCCCTGAGATGCAGGATGATAGACAGACTGATACTGCAGCTTCTCGACCCAGTGTCAGCAGAGGTGGTCGAGGGGGTAGAAGATTCAGTAGAGGTGGTAGACCTAGGTTTAGTTAGAGAGGAGGATCTTCATCCAGAGGTAGTAGGCCAGATGAGGCCGGATCTTCTCAGAGAGTATATGTGATGCAGAGGCAGCCGGATGCTTCAGCAGTTATAGCGGGTACATTTTCTTTATTTGATATTCCAGTTCTTGCTTTGATTGATCCCAAATCTACTCATTCATACATAAGTGCATCCATATTTCCTGTGTCTGAATTGCATTCAGAGTCCTTAGGATTTGATGTCTTGGTGACAAATCCTTTAGGACATAGTGTTGTGGTGAGTAAGGTGCATCGTGACAGTGCAGTGGTAGTGCAAGGTGAAGAGTTTTGTGGGGATTTAATTGAAATGCCTTTTAAGGAATATGATTTGATCTTAGGCATGGATTGGTTGTCTAAGCATGGAGCTGTGGTAGACTGTCAAAAGAAATGTGTTACTTTGAGAACCAGTGATGGTAGAAATGTGATGGTGTCTAGTGAGCAGAGACAACTTGCATCCTTGTTTGTATCAGCTGTAGCAGCTAGAAAGTTGATTAGAAAAGGGTGTGATGCTTATTTTGCTCAAGTTGTGGATACCAGAGTAGTGGGTTCTCAACTTGACAATATAACCACAGTTGCAGATTTTCCAGATGTGTTTCCTGAGGAGTTGCCAGGGTTACCCCCAGAGAGAGAGGTTGAGTTTGGTATCGATTTGTTGCCTGATACCACTCCCATCTCTATTACTCCTTATAGAATGCCACCTGTTGAGTTGAGAGAGTTGAAGGTGCAGTTGCAGGAGTTGTTGGATAAAGGGTATATTCACCCTAGTGTTTCTCCGTGGGGAGCTCATGTTTTGTTTGTGAAGAAGAAGGATGGTACTATGAGGTTGTGCATTGATTATAGGCAATTGAACAAAGTGACTATCAAGAATAAGTATCCTTTGCCTAGAATTGATGATCTCTTTGATCAACTGAAGGGAGCAGCAGTGTTTTCCAAGATTGATTTGAGATCGGGGTACCATCAGTTGAGGGTTAGAGCTAAAGATATTCCTAAGACAGCTTTCCGCACAAGGTATGGGCATTATGAGTTCTTGGTGATGCCTTTTAGGTTGACGAATGCACCTGCAGCTTTCATGGATTTGATGAATAGGGTGTTTAGGCCCTACCTATATCAGTTTGTGGTGGTTTTTATTGATGATATTCTGGTGTATTCGCGTAATAAAGAGGAGCATGACAAGCATTTGCGGATTGTGTTGCAGATCTTGAGAGAGAAGCAGTTGTATGCTAAGTTGTCGAAGTGTGAGTTTTGGCTTGACCAAGTGACTTTTCTCGGTCATATAGTTTCAGCAGATGGTATAAGAGTCGATCCAAGTAAAGTTGAAGCTATTTTGAATTGGAGTCCATCAAAGTCAGTGACTGAAGTTAGAAGTTTTCTGGTTTTGGCAGGCTATTATCGACGGTTTGTGAAGGGTTTTTCTTTGATACCTACTCCACTTACCAGATTACTTCGAAAAGGAGTTAGATTTGTGTGGACAGATCAGTGTCAAGCTAGTTTTGAGCAGTTGAAAGAGATGTTGACTCAAGCGCCTGTTCTTACTTTACCTGTGGAAGATAAACCATATGTGATTTATAGTGATGCTTCACATAATGGTTTAGGATGTGTTTTGATTCAAGGGAGTAAAGTTGTAGCCTATGCTTCTCGGTAGTTGAAGCTACATGAGCTTAATTATCCGACGCATGATTTGGAGTTGGCAGCTATCGTGTTTGCTTTGAAGATTTGGCGACACTACTTGTATGGAGAGAAGTGTTTTATCGATACGGATCATAAGAGTTTGAAATATTTGGGTGTTCAGAGGAGTTGAATCTTCGGGAAAGGCCATGGTTGGAGTTGATTAAAGACTACGACTGCTTGATTGATTATCATCCTGGTAAGGCGAATGTTGTTGCGGATGCTTTGAGTCAGAAATCTTTGGCAGGTTTGTCTGTTTATTCGCTCTCGTTGCTTGTTGAGTTGAGAGTGTTGCATGCCAGTTTTGAATCATGTGATGATGGTGCATTGTTGGCTCAGTTGCAATTGAGACCGATATTGTTGGATCAGATTAAAGAGGCTCAATTGGCAGATGAGAAAATTCAGAAGATTGTGTCAGATTGCCACAATGGAGAAAGTAAAGATTTCCATGTAATAGCCTTTGGTTTAAAGATAGGTTGTATATTCCTGATGATACTAGTTTGAGAAAGATTATTTTAGAGGAAGCACACCAATCGGTCTTTACTATGCATCCTGGAAGTACAAAGATGTATCAGGATTTGAAGCAGCATTATTGGTGGTCAGGTATGAAGAGAGACATAGCAGAGTTTGTATCCAAGTGTCTCACGTGTCAGAGGGTAAAAGCTGAGCATCAAGTTCCAACTGGGTTACTTTAACCTTTAACAGTGCCTGAATGGAAATGGGAGAGAGTGACAATGGATTTTGTATCTGGTTTGCCATTGACTCAGAAGAAGCATGATGCTATCTGGGTGATTGTTGATCGGTTGACAAAGACAGCTCATTTTCTTCCAGTTAGAATGGACTATTCTCTTGAGAGACTGGCTGAGCTATATATCAATGAGATAGTTAAGTTGCATGGAGTCCCGATTTCTTTAGTATCTGATCGAGATCCCCGATTCACTTCAAGGTTTTGGAAGAGTTTGCATGGTGCATTGGGTTCTCGACTGCACTTTAGTATTGCTTTTCATCCGCCCACAGATGGGCAGTCAGAAAGAGTGATACAGATTATTGAGGATATGTTGAGAAGTTGTATCATTGATTTTTCAGGAAGTTGGGACAGATTTATGCCACTTGAGGAATTTGCTTACAACAACAGTCATCAATCCAGTATTGGTATGGCACCATTTGAGGCATTGTATGGTAGACGATGTAGGACGCCTCTATCTTGGAATGAACTTGGAGAAGGCAAATTGATTGGTCCTGATTTAGTTAAAGAGACTGAAGAGAAAGTGAAGATAATTCGGGATCGACTAAAAGCAGCTTCAGATCGGTAGAAATCTTATTCAGATTTGAAGAGGAGAGACATAAAGTTTGATGTTGGAGATAAAGTATTTTTGAAAGTGTCTCCGTGGAAAAAATATTTTAAGATTTGGTGGAAAAGGGAAGTTAAGTTCTCGTTTTATTGGACCATATGTGTAATATCCTCATATATGCCCTAGAAGTTGTGATTATGTTGTTGTTGTTGTTATATAATTGGATTGAATATATGTGTTAAATTACAAGAGAAAAGAAATAGAGAAAAGAATGTTTATGTATATGTGATTTGGGAAGGAATTTAGGGTTTAGAGAGAATGGTATATGTTGTGTATATGATGATATATATAACATATAAGTTGGTCAAAATGAAGAGTCAAGGAAAGAAGATATTTATTTTTGTTAAGTGTGAAGTTACTATAAAGGGCATGTAATGAATGGTAATCAAGACAAATGGTATAAGGGTGTTTAGGTAATTACTCTTGTTGAATCACTTGGTGGAGATTTAAAGAGGTGATATTTTGTCTTTTCTTCATTTCCTTCTTCTTCTTCTTCTCTTCTCCACGTTGGTTGGCTCCTCCTTAGACAAGAGAGAGCAAAGTGAGATTTGTTTAATTCTAACATCAAATTGAAGGGAGAATCAAAGGATTTAATTGAAGATTTGTGGAATTCAACAACTTAGGTAAGTTCTTTCTCTTGATTTTCCTTTGTTCTTTTGGAATTGTGTTTGGGATTGGTGAGTTGATATGGATGGTTGATGGAGTGTGTTTGTGTATGGTGTGTGTAAAAGTGTTGAAATGGAATTAAAGATAAGAAGCTAGGTTGGTGTTGGTGATGGAAGAGTAAGAGTTGTGTTTAGTGAATTTTTTTCTGTTTTACAATTAGTAAAGGCTGTGACTTGTATGATTTTTAATTAATTATAGAAAAATGTTCTTGAAGTGAATTTTTGATATATTGTGCCTCTATGAGTCTAGAATGACTGAAAAATATGTTGATTCGATTTTGGAATGGTTATAAGTTTAGAAAGATTATTTTTATTAGACCTGTTCCAGCAGGTACCTTAACTGAGACAGCTATATTTCGGGATTTTTAATAAAATGTAGAAAAATCATATTGAATTGAATTTTGGATATGTTGTTGCTTAGTGAGTCTAGTATTTGAGAAAAATAATTTGGAACCACGTTGATTGAATTTGATTTATGGAATTCACAAAGTTCAGAACTGCTGCCAGGATGCAGGGCAATTGGGGCAGTCTGGTTAGGTGAACTATTTGACCAAGATTTTGTGTTCAGTTTGATCTGAAATTTTAAAGGAATGATTTTAAGATACAAAACTAAATTCTGTAAAAATTTTAGAATTTTTAGTCAAGTAGATTATTTTATACAATTTTTCAAAATAAGGATAAAATGGAGTCTTAAACCAGAATGTACTATTCATATGGTCATTTTGCTAATATTCCTTTGGATTAGGTTTTGAAGAGATTGGGTTGCATTAACCTAAATGTGGAAAATTCTTGGAAAGAAAAGAAATGTATAGATTGATGGGACTAGTTCTTGAGGTAAGTACCAATACATATGATTGTATTTAATTACATGATTTGAGGCTTAACACATTTGTTTGCAAATGTGTTAAGTGATCTATTATATTGTTAACATAATTGGACTAAGGTGATGATTGAATGATGTGAAGGATGTGAAGATCATTAACCAGGTAAGCATAAACCCTATTTGATTGTATATCCTTATATGTCTTTGAACATTAACACATTGGGATGAAAGTGTTAAATAAGCTATTATATTGTGAATGTAAATGAAGAATATATATAAAGGATGAAATATGAAATGGGAAAGGTAGGAAGAAATGAGGATCATTCTTAAGGTATGTGCAATTTGTTATGATAAATGCTCTAGTAATGAATGATGTTAATGTGTTTTGAGAAGTGAGAAAATGTTATGTTATATGCATTGTGAATCTTGTGTATGGCAATGTATTATATGAATAATATACTTTGAAATGTGATATCAATGATGCTATATGTATCATATGGATTGAGATATGATATGATATGAAGCCATTGTGATTGGCTATGATAATTCAATTGAAAGAGATAAGGCATGTTGGCCTAATTGATGATGAGATTGATAATGAAATAATAAATGAATTGTTTGTTTAATATGTTATTCAGTTTCAGAGTTCTGGATTTGGGTGGCATGCCTAAGAAATGATGAAAGGTAACAGTCTTGCCGGGTTGAGGATCTCCTCATATGTGTTGAGTTGATGGTCCAAGAGACTGGGTCTGTTACACTATGAGAATTGTGAATATGAGATATATGATTTGTAACAGTCTTGCCGGGTTGAGGATCTCCTCATATGTGTTGAGTTGATGGTCCAAGAGACTGGGTCTGTTACACTATCCATGGATAGAGATACATGTATATACATTGCCTACGGGCGTGATGATTGTGACTATGAACCAAAGCAGTAACTCTGAACTTTGAATAACATATTAGTGTTTTGGGCCCGAGTCTGTCTTTATTGTCAATGTGAATTGCAAGTATTGAAATATTGATTGTGAGTATTAATAATGAATTATGCTTGGTGAATTGTGAATAATATAATGTTATTAAGTGTAATATGTAAATGAATTGTGGTTGATGATAAAGGTTGTCTTTATTGTAAATGTGATTTATGATTTGTATGATATGTAATTTGTGTATTGCAATAATGATTGGTATGGTATATATAATGTAGGGGTATTAATATATTGGTTTTGAGTATTGGTGATGCATTGGGGTTGGTGATAATATTATGTATATATGTACATCATATTTGAAATTAGCTAGGATATATTAAAGATGAAATTAAAAAGAAAAGAAGATATGATAAGAACTAATTATATATTGAATTGATGTATCATTATATGTCAATACTTCTATACTATATGTTTATATTTTATAGTTGGACTACTAAGCTCTCGGGCTTAGCGCGGGTGTTTATTCGCGCAGGTATATAGATGGAAGATATGAAGTCTTTTGTTATGCCACAAGAAGAGTAAAGTTTGTCGAGACCAACTAGAGGGTAATGCATACATGTATAAACTTTAATTATGATGTATTTCTGACGAGAGAGTATTTATATGTATAAATGAAGTTTTTGATAAAGATAATGATTTTGTAAATGTTATTTAAATTAATGTATTATGGTTTGAACTCTGTTACAGGTTTTTAAAAGGTAACGAAAAGTGACATCCTTATACTTTATATATTTACTGTATGTATACTAGGTATACGCATAGTACTTATATAGGGTATCGGGGTGTTACAATTATTTTGGTATCAGAGCTTAGGTTCGAGATTCTCGGCCTAAGTGAGAAAAAAAAATTTTTTTTTTGAAAAGTTTAAATAAAAGTAAAAAGGAAAAGTTTTGAAATGAAATTTGTAATACATGCATATGCATTGACACCTGGGTTGGTCTCAGATGTGGCATTATATGAATTATAGAATATTTGTGTTATATGAGATGTTCAATATAGTTGATGATATATGTGTATACTATTTTGATGTGATGAGAAATTATGATTGTTGACAATGATGTTGGAAATGAATTATAATTGAGGCATAGTGCCTAATTGATTATGAGAAACTAATTGTGAAATGTAATATGATATATGTATATTGATGATGCATATGAAAATGTCATGTTGTGTGCAACATGGAATGTAATGTTGATGTTTATGAGCAATATTATGTAGGACATAATATGAATTGAAACATAAAGAAATGAAAAGGAGAATAAATTTGAAAATGAGTTGAAAATCAAATCAAGATAAGAGTATGTACTTTTTCTTCTATACTTTGAACCTCTTTATAATAAAGTTTATGTTGGTTTTGCTAATGTTGAATTTACTAGACAGCGGAAATGATATCGAATTGTTAAAATTGAAAGTTATGTTATTTAAATGAGGAGAGTATGGTGGAATGTTGAATGAGTTGTTTAGTAGAGACAATGTGTGATTATGTAAAGTTGGGATGTGTATACAGTTAAGGTTGTGTTTAAAGGAAAAAGAGATGATAGTGGTTAAGTAAGAATATAACTTAGTATTGTTACTATAATGCGAGCATAGTAAATTCAATGTTAGAAATGTGAGATGCTTGGATATTGTGAAAGCTCATGGTAATGGTGATAATATGTGATATTTGAGATTTTTGAAGTGAGCTTTATGATTGTGGAAATTATATGTTTTAATATTGCTTTGTGATATATATTTGTAAGATGTTTTTAAAGTGATGATAGAAAAGATGAGTTTGGCAAATTGAAGCTTAAACGAAGTAGTAAATTGAGAAGTTAAAGTTTTAGTGGAATTTGATAAAGATTATTGGGATATTGATAGTTAACTGTATATGCAATGCATGAGCTAAGTGAAATGACTAGTATTGCATATGGAAGTATTATGAATTGAGTAATGTGATTGATAGTATGAGAATTTGTTTTGAAATAATCAAGGAAGTGGATAAGTAAATAGAAATGAGTTATTTTAAGTCATTTTACTGAACAGGGTAAGAATGAATATGGGAGTGTACTAAATATTTTTAAAGACGAAAGTGAAAGAGATGTCACATTGGGAATGTGACTGAGATGAATATGAAGTGTTACTATAGTCGGAATATATATGTTTGTAGTGTGAATAAATACTTTATATCATATCGGAAGAATGAGAAGGATAGTGTTTAAAAGAAAATGATAAACACTAAATTTGTATTGAATGTATGAAAAAGGAAAATACTATAAGAGCATATAATTAAGTGTATACATGTATATGATATGTGAATTGAGTTTTCCAATATGAATGAAATTATGATATATAAACACATTTGTGAATCACATTATGAGGATGGCTTATGAAGATATATGTGGTATAATTATAGAATTAGTGATAGGGAAAAACAATGTTATATGTATTAGTGGACCTAAGAGAGATTAGGTCTTGAACTGTGTAAAGCTAGATGGATTATGTGATGGAAGTGAGAATGGAAAGAACTTGAGTAATATTGGACAGTGGAAATTGTTATAATGAGTATTGAACTTGATGATTATATTATATTTAGAGTTTCAAAGTATTCACATATGAAAAGTTCTATGTAATTATATTATAAGAGATTGTAGATGGATTAGAAATGAAGTGATGAATAGAAATTGTATAAGAACTGTATATGATTGAATATGTATATAGTAATATTGTTAAAGCATGAGTTAAGTTGATAAGGATCATATAAGCGAATACAAATTGGTTGAAACGAAGTTGGAATGTGTTAACTTCTGTTATACTAAAAATGTTAAGATTGAGAATAGAATTATAAAAGAACAGTATTGAATTGAAAGTTCTAGGTTTGAATATTAATCTCTTAAAGTCATGTGTTTTGTTCAGTATTTTGGATCGGTTAATTTGTTATCCATGGATTTGGATCTTAGATATAATGATTGTAATACGGATTTGGTGAGGTTGACAATTTTGTTTGAGAAGTATAGTTAAAAATTATGATGGTTAAAGTTGTACCTTATTATTATTATTATTATTATTTTTTATGTTAAGAATTTGGTTATAACTGTGAAAAAAAAAATTTTAAAAATTTTTTTAAATGTGTTGAGTTATGGACAATATGACAAAAAGGTAATCAAAATAAATATACCAATGATAGGAAATGTGAAGAGTTAGTAAAAGGGAGAAATTATATTATATGAATGAAAGTTATACTGAATATGTTTATGGTATGTAACTTGAGGTTTAAGGGAATGAACTCAAAGTTTGAGTGAATGAATTATAGATATTAAGTATGATATAACATTTTTATGAGAATTGGTGGAAATTATACTAAGATAATAAAGAATAAACTATGTGTATATTAAAAGATATTAGAAGTGATTTGTTATCATGATGATTTGACTGAAAATAGATTGAAAGAGAGCAGAAATTGAATATAAGTTTGCTCTTATGGAATTAAGTTATATTTATACTTATATGAAAATTGTGAAATTTCATGATAAGTTAGATTACTTAATCGTTGGTTGGAATTGAACAAGATTAGAACGTGGGTATATTGTGACAGATAGATTAATTGATCTGGATTTGGCTAAGATTATGGATCATTAATAAAATTTAATGTGTATAGTTGTATTAAGAAAATAGGTATTTACATGATAATGTATATGATGTAAATTTTAAAGTATGATTGTGTTTAGTCCATTTTGTACTAGTTTTTAGTATGATTTTATGTTTGTTTTAGTTATTGTTTTGATTAATTTTCGTTTAAAGTTTGTTTAAAGTGTTTGTTTTAGGTTTAGGTGGAAAAACACCCTTGGAAGATCAAAACAGTGGAAAACAGAGCAAAAATGAAGAAACAGTAGCTGACAAGCCCAAGAGACACGGCCAAGCCTCTGGCCGTGTCTCACCTGATGAGCAAAACCAAAGAACAAAGCAAGAAAAAGCAAAAATCAGGCAGAAGGTGACACACCCAGAGGACACGGCCGTGTCCTTGGCCGTGTCCCTCCAAAAATGTCAGACATGGCCAAGCCAACTAAGACCTGGCCGTGTCACACTCCATAGAGGAAGAGAGGAAAATCAAGCAGAGACGGACACACCCAGAGGACACGGCCGTGTCCTTGGCCATGTCCTCCAATCCACATCAAACACGGCCAAGCCAACTAAGTCTTGGCCGTGTCACCTCCCACCACCAAAGAAAGAAAGAAAGGAAAGAAAAGAGGCAGAGGCTGACACGCTCAAGGGACACGGCTGTGTCCTTGGCCGTGTCCCATGGAATTCAAGAGACACGGCCAAGCCAACCAAGGCTTGGCCGTGTCACCTCAACTGAAGAACGAAAAATTGCAAGAGACACGGCCAAGCTTGTCATGGCTTGGCCGTGTCCCACCTGAAAAGCTGATTCCTTTTGCACAAAGTGGGAGACAAAGTGGGAGACAATGACTTTTGCTTGCAAAAAGAAATACTAAACAAAGAAAAAGTGGGGGACAAAAGAAAATGGATGAGTTGGAAGGCATGGGTGTGTATTTTTGAAGGAATTAAATAGAGAAGAAGAGGAAAATGGAGGGGGTTCTTGGGTTCTTGGAGCCAAATTTCTGCAAAAAAGGTGGGAGAGGGAGAGAGTGACACTCTCCCTTGTCCCTTCACCTCCAACCTCCATTTCCATCCTCTCCACCTTCTCCATCTTCCATTGATAGGATCTTTGAGGTTCTTTGGGATAAATTGGGTTACAAGTTCTCAAAGGTTGAAGAAGCTTCATTGAAGAGAGTGGTGACTTGAGAAAGCTCCATTCCATCTTCCAAAGGCATATCCATTGAAGGTTGGTGACTTGAGAAAGCTCCATCCAAAGGTTTGGTGACTTGAGAAAGCTCCATTCCACATTGCAAGGGGAATCAACCATTGAAGAGGGCTTGAGTTCTTCATCAAATACATCAAGTGGAGCTAGGAGGAAGACTAGCAATCCTACTCATGGCATCTTCACAAGGGGTTTTTCTATTCTCTCTTTTAATTCATTTCTTATTGTTGTTGTTGTATTAATAGAATTGATATTGCAATGGACAATTTGTATTTGTGTTATATTGAGTTGAATATTTGTTATAAATTGATGATGTTGAGCTAAATACCCATGTTTAGGGTTTATAGTATATTTGGTTGAATGTCTTGATTTGATATTTAAATTGATGTTCCTTGTTGATTGGTTGATTGTATTGCATTAAATGCTAGGTTGATAGATTAGCTACCTATTGATCTTTGAATATTGGATGACGGACCGAGAGGTGAAATTCGATATCGGAACTATATAATCGACCACCCTATGAATGAATTAGAAATATAAGTTCTAGGGTTTATTAATTTGGTAATGTAAAAGAATTGGTCATTGTTAATTCATGAATGTGAAAACTAATGGATTGGTAATTGACTAGTTAATCTTAAGAAACAAATTATTGACAAGGTTATGTTAATGGACAATTGAGAATTGAGCTTTGATTGAATGGACCTATGACCCTAGGCACCTTCCCAAGAATCGATTTGATCTTGTACACCCACACACATTACTCTCTACGCACGTTAATTTTAGGTTTAAATTAATCTTGCACATTTCATACAACAAACACTTCCGCATTTAAATACTTGTCAATCAAGCTATTACGAACCACACCTTCTTGGGGAAACGACCTTGGGGCGATCACCTTTGCTACAGCTACCTCGTATACTTGCGAGTGACGCTTTGTAGTAGTACTTAATTTGAGCGCAACAAGTTTTTAGCGCCGCTGCCGGGGAAGGCTGTCGCAGTAGTAATAGTTTGATTTTTCTTTTCATTGTTTGTTTATTTTCTGTGAATTGTTTGTTTGTTTTCTTTTAATTGTTTATTTGTTTTGTTTGAATTTTTTTTTATTATTATTTGTTTTCATTAAGTTGATGAGTGCCTTTTGTAAAGATGCAGTTTTCAAGGCACGGAGGAGTTTATGATAGGAACGATGATTCTGAAATGGCATGGCAATTAGCAGAATTGACGAATCAACTTAAGGTGCTAAATGCAAGAGGAAGAGCACCTATGCCACGCCAAGAGATATGTGCAGCATGTGGCAATGTAGGCCATAGTGCAAACACGTGTTCCATGGGTTATGGACGATACCAAGATTGGCAAGAGGAAGAAGATGGCTACCAAGGTTTCCAGCAAATGGGAAGAAATGACACATATTCCAATCCTTATAATCCCAGCTGGGGAAGCCAATCAAATTTTTCTTGGGAAAATCAACAGCAAATTCCACCTCAAAATTTTTATCAACCTTACCAAAGAAATCCTTACTCTCAAGAACAATATTCAAATCAAGAGTACCTTAAGCCACCCACATTAGAAGATAGTTTGAATGCCTTCATTCAAACTAGCACACGAAACCAAGATCACCTTAAGGAACCCACCTTAGAAGAAAGTTTGAATGCCTTTATTCAAACTAGCGCGCAAAATCAAAATCACTTTAAGGAACCCACTTTGGAAGATAGTTTGAATACCTTCATTCAAACTAGCTCACAAAACCATGATCAATTTGAGAAATCCACAGTGGAAGATGATTTGAATGCTTACCTTCAAATAAGCACACAAAATCAGGAAGGGAGCAATGAGAGATTTGATTCTTTGGAGGAATCTTTGAAGAGGGTGGAAATGCAAGTTGGGCAACTGGCACATCAACTCCAAGCACACCAAAAGAAGGAATTTCCTAGCCAATTGGAGCAAGTCAAGGTAATCACAAATTTGACGAGTGAACAGGTAATATATAACAATTTTTGTGATTCCTTTGATGCAGGAACTAATCAAGAAGACAATGGTGAGGAAATGCTGCCCAACATGGAGAAACAAAGTCAATCAAAGGAGGAGGAGAATTTGGACTCATCAACTTCATCACATTTGTATGAACCTCCGAATCCTTTG
Source organism: Garcia nutans (assembly GCA_947685225.1). Lineage (NCBI taxonomy): Eukaryota > Viridiplantae > Streptophyta > Magnoliopsida > Malpighiales > Euphorbiaceae > Garcia > Garcia nutans. Next base: position 10,779,164 of record CANTUV010000039.1, on the reverse strand, counting down.
CACTCAATTCCATTCCCAAGTAGGCTAAAAGAAGAGAAGCAAGGTAAGCAACCTTCTAACATCTATATTATGCATTCCCAAGGAGAAAGCGAAAATAAGATTGGGATGATTATGACCTTAGAAGAAGAGCATGAAATGCCCAATTTAGAAATTGAGGAGTGTAAGCTAGTTTTAGATGTTGAGGTTGTTGAGAGGGGACTTGACATTGTTAAAGTGAATGAAGAAGTGATTCAACCAAACTTGGTTGAACCTAAAGAGTTCCCAAAAATCATCTCCTCTACCCTTGGTGGTGAAGAAGAGCATACAATGGATAGAACCATGCTGCACAATGAAATAGGATTTTACCACGTTCCTATAACACTGGAGGATAACCCCGAGGTGATCTTCACATGTCCCTTTGAGACATGTTCCCTTCAAGGAAAAATATTTAAGGGTTGTCGTACATCGGGTGCATTGCAAAATCACATGTTGTTCATCCTCTCAGTCCTAGGCTCCAATTGTATTATAGGTGGAAGGAGCCCTACACATCGTATATGGGAACGATGGAAATCAGGTTTCATCTAAACCCTTCCTGTAGTATGCATGCTCACATTGAGGACAATGTGAATCTTTAAGTGTGGGGTGCATTATGTGTTTTGTGTTTTTACTTTTAACTTATTTTTGTTTAAGTTTAGTTAATATTTTTAATGTTTTTCGTTGAATAAATGAATTTAAAAAAAAAATAAAAATAAAAACAAAAATAAAAAAAAAGAAAAAAGGGGTTCAATTGTTATAAAAATTGTTGATAGATGACCTTTGAATTTTTGAAGCATGATTTGGAGAATTGAGTAGATTTGGTGCTTATTGTCAATTTTGTTGGTTTTTCCCTTGCATTGCCAATAACCTAGTGAGGAATTGAGCCATCAACTTATCATTATTGTTGTGGGTGAACATCTTTGATTGATGAGTTGCTAGAACTTGCTTTGACATACATTTTAAGATTACATAAAAATTTCAATTTGGCATCAAGATGATTAAGGCAATTAGGTGAACCCACTTTGGCTTAAAAAGACCAACCCTATTTTTAACCTTAGTTAGCCAATTTTGAGCCTATTTCATTTCCCTTTTCGTTCTTTTTCACAACACCATTAGCTTGAACCTTGTCATTTAACTCTTATCCTTTCATTAGGTCAAGAGCATGTTAAGAGCGTTTATGACCGAGTGTTGTGTTGAATTAAGTGTGGGGTTAAGTTTAGTAGGTTTAAGATTGCAAAGAAAAATAATAAAAATAAAAAAAAATGAGAAAAAGAGAAAAAGAGAAAAATAATAATAAAAAAAAAGAGAAATATATAAATATATATAATAATAAGAATAATTGTTATTCTTGTTGAAAAGGTTGGAATGTATCATTGCAAAATGTAATAAGTGAGTTCCCTTAAGAAGCTCTTTAATGTCAAGGGGTAGATGAGAGGAAGGTGTTTTGGGATTGTTGGGTTATATATATAAATGGTTACTTCATTCTTGAAGTGCTCTTGAACTTAATGATTAAGCTCACATTTCCTAAATATCATGCCTCTACCTTAGCCCCATTACAACCCGAATAAAGACCTTTTGATTGATGCTTGATTGTTATTTTGTGGTGGAGATTTGATTGATAAGCAAGCCTATGGTAATAATCTTTCATTGATTGTTATGAGTGTAAACACCACCATGATCAAACACTTGTAAGAGTTGGTGAGGGAGCGATAACATTGGTTACGCATGGAAAGCCACTTAATTGCATGAGTGTCGATTTTGTTTGATTCGATATTGATTGCGGATTTAAGGATAGGGAAGTCTTGAAACATTCTTTATAACTCTTGAACTTAACAAAAATCATCTTGTTTATTGTGTTTTGATTTTAGCCTTGCTTGGGGACAAGCAAGGAGTTAAGTGTGGGGTATTTGTTTAGTCCATTTTTGTACTAGTTTTTAGTATGATTTTATGTTTGTTTTAGTTATTGTTTTGATTAATTTTCGTTTAAAGTTTGTTTAAAGTGTTTGTTTTAGGTTTAGGTGGAAAAACACCCTTGGAAGATCAAAACAGTGGAAAACAGAGCAAAAATGAAGAAACAGTAGCTGACACGCCCAAGAGACACGGCCAAGCCTCTGGCCGTGTCTCACCTGATGAGCAAAACCAAAGAACAAAGCAAGAAAAAGCAAAACTCAGGCAGAAGGTGACACACCCAGAGGACACGGCCGTGTCCTTGGCCGTGTCCCTCCAAAAATGTCAGACATGGCCAAGCCAACTAAGACCTGGCCGTGTCACACTCCATAGAGGAAGAGAGGAAAATCAAGCAGAGACGGACACACCCAGAGGACACGGCCGTGTCCTTGGCCATGTCCTCCAATCCATATCAAACACGGCCAAGCCAACTAAGTCTTGGCCGTGTCACCTCCCACCACCAAAGAAAGAAAGAAAGGAAAGAAAAGAGGCAGAGGCTGACACGCTCAAGGGACACGGCTGTGTCCTTGGCCGTGTCCCATGGAATTCAAGAGACACGGCCAAGCCAACCAAGGCTTGGCCGTGTCACCTCAACTGAAGAACGAAAAATTGCAAGAGACACGGCCAAGCTTGTCATGGCTTGTCCGTGTCCCACCTGAAAAGCTGATTCCTTTTGCACAAAGTGGGAGACAAAGTGGGAGACAATGACTTTTGCTTGCAAAAAGAAATACTAAACAAAGAAAAAGTGGGGGACAAAAGAAAATGGATGAGTTGGAAGGCATGGGTGTGTATTTTTGAAGGAATTAAATAGAGAAGAAGAGGAAAATGGAGGGGGTTCTTGGGTTCTTGGAGCCAAATTTCTGCAAAAAAAGGTGGGAGAGGGAGAGAGTGACACTCTCCCTTGTCCCTTCACCTCCAACCTCCATTTCCATCCTCTCCACCTTCTCCATCTTCCATTGATAGGATCTTTGAGGTTCTTTGGGATAAATTGGGTTACAAGTTCTCAAAGGTTGAAGAAGCTTCATTGAAGAGAGTGGTGACTTGAGAAAGCTCCATTCCATCTTCCAAAGGCATATCCATTGAAGGTTGGTGACTTGAGAAAGCTCCATCCAAAGGTTTGGTGACTTGAGAAAGCTCCATTCCATATTGCAAGGGGAATCAACCATTGAAGAGGGCTTGAGTTCTTCATCAAATACATCAAGTGGAGCTAGGAGGAAGACTAGCAATCCTACTCATGGCATCTTCACAAGGGGTTTTTCTATTCTCTCTTTTAATTCATTTCTTATTGTTGTTGTTGTATTAATAGAATTGATATTGCAATGGACAATTTGTATTTGTGTTATATTGAGTTGAATATTTGTTATAAATTGATGATGTTGAGCTAAATACCCATGTTTAGGGTTTATAGTATATTTGGTTGAATGTCTTGATTTGATATTTAAATTGATGTTCCTTGTTGATTGGTTGATTGTATTGCATTAAATGCTAGGTTGATAGATTAGCTACCTATTGATCTTTGAATATTGGATGACGGACCGAGAGGTGAAATTCGATATCGGAACTATATAATCGACCACCCTATGAATGAATTAGAAATATAAGTTCTAGGGTTTATTAATTTGGTAATGTAAAAGAATTGGTCATTGTTAATTCATGAATGTGAAAACTAATGGATTGGTAATTGACTAGTTAATCTTAAGAAACAAATTATTGACAAGGTTATGTTAATGGACAATTGAGAATTGAGCTTTGATTGAATGGACCTATGACCCTAGGCACCTTCCCAAGAATCGATTTGATCTTGTACACCCACACACATTACTCTCTACGCACGTTAATTTTAGGTTTAAATTAATCTTGCACATTTCATACAACAAACACTTCCGCATTTAAATACTTGTCAATCAAGCTATTACGAACCACACCTTCTTGGGGAAACGACCTTGGGGTGATCACCTTTGCTACAGCTACCTCGTATACTTGCGAGTGACGCTTTGTAGTAGTACTTAATTTGAGCGCAACAGATTGGACATGAATGAGTGGAGTATAGTAATTGTTAATCATGATAAGAAGAGAAAAAGATTGGTTATCTATAAAATAAGTTGAAAGATAATGTATTAATATGTAAGTTAAGTGAAAAGCATGCTAAAGAAATAACTCCATTTATGAAAAATCAGGATTTTGTTATCTATTGAGAGTGATAAATGTCTATTTAGACAGTGATTGTAATGAAGGGATAATTAATGTTCAGATATAAGTCAATGGTTTTTAATGTTAAAGTTAAGAGAGTAATTATACAGAGGTGAAATAACAAAATATATTAAATATAAAGATTTGACAAAGTATTATTGTGCTATATGATGATCTGATTCTGGTATAAAGATATTAATAGGAAATGTAATGTGATCTTTTGAATGTTTGATTAAGAAAGTAACCAGATGTATAAACATATAGAATGATGAGTTATAGAATTTAAAGAAGGTGGTTGATTCTAAAGAGGAGAGTTGGAGTTATATGATTTGATGATATAATGACTTAAGCGTATAATTAACTTCATATGGGAGTTAAGATAGTATTTTGTTAAGAATAAATTGTTATGGTACTGATAATTTCGAGGACGAAATTATTTAAGGGGGAGAGAATTGTAATATCCTCATATATGCCCTAGAAGTTGTGATTATGTTGTTGTTGTTGTTATATAATTGGATTGAATATATGTGTTAAATTACAAGAGAAAAGAAATAGAGAAAAGAATGTTTATGTATATGTGATTTGGGAAAGAATTTAGGGTTTAGAGAGAATGGTATATGTTGTGTATATGATGATATATATAACATATAAGTTGGTCAAAATGAAGAGTCAAGGAAAGAAGATATTTATTTTTGTTAAGTGTGAAGTTACTATAAAGGGCATGTAATGAATGGTAATCAAGACAAATGGTATAAGGGTGTTTAGGTAATTACTCTTGTTGAATCACTTGGTGGAGATTTAAAGAGGTGATATTTTGTCTTTTCTTAATTTCCTTCTTCTTCTTCTTCTCTTCTCCACGTTGGTTGGCTCCTCCTTAGACAAGAGAGAGCAAAGTGAGATTTGTTTAATTCTAACATCAAATTGAAGGGAGAATCAAAGGATTTAATTGAAGATTTGTGGAATTCAACAACTTAGGTAAGTTCTTTCTCTTGATTTTCCTTTGTTCTTTTGAAATTGTGTTTGGGATTGGTGAGTTGATATGGATGGTTGATGGAGTGTGTTTGTGTATGGTGTGTGTAAAAGTGTTGAAATGGAATTAAAGATAAGAAGCTAGGTTGGTGTTGGTGATGGAAGAGTAAGAGTTGTGTTTAGTGAATTTTTTTCTGTTTTACAATTAGTAAAGGCTGTGACTTGTATGATTTTTAATTAATTATAGAAAAATGTTGTTGAAGTGAATTTTTGATATGATGTGCCTCTATGAGTCTAGAATGACTGAAAAATATGTTGATTCGATTTTGGAATGGTTATGAGTTTAGAAAGATTATTTTTATTAGACCTGTTCCAGCAGGTACCTTAACTGAGACAGCTATATTTCGGGATTTTTAATAAAATGTAGAAAAATCATATCGAATTGAATTTTGGATATGTTGTTGCTTAGTGAGTCTAGTATTTGAGAAAAATAATTTGGAACCACGTTGATTGAATTTGATTTATGGAATTCACAAAGTTCAGAACTGCTGCCAGGATGCAGGGCAATTGGGGCAGTCTGGTTAGGTGAACTATTTGACCAAGATTTTGTGTTCAGTTTGATCTGAAATTTTAAAGGAATGATTTTAAGATACAAAACTAAATTCTGTAAAAAATTTAGAATTTTTAGTCAAGTAGATTATTTTATACAATTTTTCAAAATAAGGATAAAATGGAGTCTTAAACCAGAATGTACTATTCATATGGTCATTTTGCTAATATTCCTTTGGATTAGGTTTTGAAGAGATTGGGTTGCATTAACCTAAATGTGGAGAATTCTTGGAAAGAAAAGAAATGTATAGATTGATGGGACTAGTTCTTGAGGTAAGTACCAATACATATGATTGTATTTAATTACATAATTTGAGGCTTAACACATTTGTTTGCAAATGTGTTAAGTGATCTATTATATTGTTAACATAATTGGACTAAGGTGATGATTGAATGATGTGAAGGATGTGAAGATCATTAACCAGGTAAGCATAAACCCTATTTGATTGTATATCCTTATATGTCTTTGAACATTAACACATTGGGATGAAAGTGTTAAATAAGCTATTATATTGTGAATGTAAATGAAGAATATATATAAAGGATGAAATATGAAATGGGAAAGGTAGGAAGAAATGAGGATCATTCTTAAGGTATGTGCAATTTGTTATGATAAATGCTCTAGTAATGAATGATGTTAATGTGTTTTGAGAAGTGAGAAAATGTTATGTTATATGCATTGTGAATCTTGTGTATGGCAATGTATTATATGAATAATATACTTTGAAATGTGATATCAATGATGCTATATGTATCATATGGATTGAGATATGATATGATATGAAGCCATTGTGATTGGCTATGATAATTCAATTGAAAGAGATAAGGCATGTTGGCCTAATTGATGATGAGATTGATAATGAAATAATAAATGAATTGTTTGTTTAATATGTTATTCAGTTTCAGAGTTCTGGATTTGGGTGGCATGCCTAAGAAATGATGAAAGGTAACAGTCTTGCCGGGTTGAGGATCTCCTCATATGTGTTGAGTTGATGGTCCAAGAGACTGGGTCTGTTACACTATGAGAATTGTGAATATGAGATATATGATTTGTAACAGTCTTGCCGGGTTGAGGATCTCCTCATATGTGTTGAGTTGATGGTCCAAGAGACTGGGTCTGTTACACTATCCATGGATAGAGATACATGTATATACATTGCCTACGGGCGTGATGATTGTGACTATGAACCAAAGCAGTAACTCTGAACTTTGAATAACATATTAGTGTTTTGGGCCCGAGTCTGTCTTTATTGTCAATGTGAATTGCAAGTATTGAAATATTGATTGTGAGTATTAATAATGAATTATGCTTGGTGAATTGTGAATAATATAATGTTATTAAGTGTAATATGTAAATGAATTGTGGTTGATGATAAAGGTTGTCTTTATTGTAAATGTGATTTATGATTTGTATGATATGTAATTTGTGTATTGCAATAATGATTGGTATGGTATATATAATGTAGGGGTATTAATATATTGGTTTTGAGTATTGGTGATGCATTGGGGTTGGTGATAATATTATGTATATATGTACATCATATTTGAAATTAGCTAGGATATATTAAAGATGAAATTAAAAAGAAAAGAAGATATGATAAGAACTAATTATATATTGAATTGATGTATCATTATATGTCAATACTTCTATACTATATGTTTATATTTTATAGTTGGACTACTAAGCTCTCGGGCTTAGCGCGGGTGTTTATTCGCGCAGGTATATAGATGGAAGAGATGAAGTCTTTTGTTATGCCACAAGAAGAGTAAAGTTTGTCGAGACCAACTAGAGGGTAATGCATACATGTATAAACTTTAATTATGATGTATTTCTGACGAGAGAGTATTTATATGTATAAATGAAGTTTTTGATAAAGATAATGATTTTGTAAATGTTATTTAAATTAATGTATTATGGTTTGAACTCTGTTACAGGTTTTTAAAAGGTAACGAAAAGTGACATCCTTATACTTTATATATTTACTGTATGTATACTAGGTATACGCATAGTACTTATATAGGGTATCGGGGTGTTACAATATGAGATATTAGAAAGAGTTGGACCAGTTGCTTATAGTCTTGCTTTGCCGCCTGAGTTGGATAGAATTCACAATGTCTTCCATGTTTCTATACTGAGGAGTTACAGATCTAACCCATCTCATGCTCTGTCCATTGAATCTATTGAGGTGAGTCCGGAGATGACTTTTGAAGAAGAACCAGTTGCTATTTTGGCATATGGAATGAAAGAGTTGAGAAATAAGAAAGTGCCATTGGTAAAGGTTCTTTGGAAGAATCATGATAGAGAAGAGGCAACTTGGGAGAGTGAGCAAGCAATGCGAGAGCAACATCCACAACTGTTTCAGACTTGATATCAGGTAATTTCGAGGATGAAATTTCTTTTTAGAGGGGGAGAATTGTAATATCCCAAAGTGTGCCCTAGAAGTTTTGATATAATTGTTGTTTTATTTGGATTTAATGTTTATGTTTTATTTGGGAAGAGAAAAGAAGTGAAGAGGGTGTATATGTTGTATATATGGAAATATATACAACATATACACAAGTCAAAATGGGATGGTCAAAGAAAGATATTTATTGATTTTATTTAATGAATGGAAAAATGGGAAAAGTAAAATGAGTGGAAGAGAATTATTTGAATATTTTATTGATATTGCTTGGTGGAGATTTCAGTGGAGATTAGATATTTGACTTTGCTTCTCCTTCTTTTTCATCTTTCTTCTTCTTTGTTTGTGGTTTGGCCGACACTCACCAAAGACAAGAGAGCAAGAGAGGGTTTTTGATTTCTAAGAGTAAATTGAAGGAGGATTCAAGAGATTAAGTTGAAATTGTGAAGTTTCATCAACTTTGGTAAGTTCCCTCTTGATTTATTTTGTTTGATTGAAGTTGTGTTTGAGTTTGATTGTGGATAGTATGTGTTTGTTTGATTTTGGTGTGTTTAAGAGTGTTTGGTTCAATTGATTTTGGATTTTTGGGGTTGGATTGAAGGAAAGAGTAAGTTTGTTGGAAGAGAAAGTGTTGTGGTTGTGTTTTGAGTTTGTGATGATGGTTATGAAGTGTGTTTGATGTATGTTTGAGTTGTTTTGAGTGTTTTTGTAAGTTATTATGGTTTTTGGGTGTGTTTAGTTAAGTTTGTTTGAAGTGGGTAATGGTGGAAGTAAGAGATTTGTTGGTTATGTTGTTGTTGTTGCCGGAATCTGGATTTTTGGCCTGACACGCCCATGAGCATGGCCAGGTCTTTAGGCGTGTCAATGGTTCTGTGTTGCAGTAGCATTTACACGTCCAGTGACACGCCCATGTCACTGAGCGTGTCATAGCTACTATGTGGGTGAAGGATTGACACGGCCATGAGCACGCCCATGTTGTTGGACGTGTCAATGTTTCTGTGAGACAGAATGTATTACACGTTCGGTGACACGCCCATGGTTCTGAGCGTGTCAAAGCTTCTGTGTTGTGGAGTTAGGGCACGGTCTGGGACACGCTCGTGTTCTTGAGCGTGTCATGTTTAGAGTTTGCTCTAGTTGGTTCTTAGGTTTATTATCTTACATGTATTTCTAAGTGAGTGTGTATGATTACCTTTGGTTTAGGTTGTGAAGAAGTGGAATTGCCCTAACCTAAGCGTTGAGGATTCTTGGAGGAGGAAGTGTATAGATTGGTGTGAGTTGGTTTTGAGGTAAGTACAAACTACATGGTTGCATACATTTACATGATCTTGATACTTAACATATTTGGTTGTACATATGTTAAGTAATTGATTACATTGTTCATACATTTGATGAATGTTATGATTTGTATAATGTGAATGATTGATGAGCTTTTAAAATATATGTTAATGCAATTGGTTGTGTACAATTGAATGATGAATTGAGATATAATGAATTGTGAAGCCAATGTGATTGGTTATGATGAGTCAAATGAAATAAGTGGGGCATGTTTGCCTAAATGATGATATTCAATGCATTTAATTATGTATACTCTATTGATGAGATGAGGAGCCATGGTTGTTGGCTATAATGATAATGATGCAAATGAGATGATTGAGGTATGGTTGCCTAAGTGATGATGAGAAAATGAGAATGAAATTGATAATGAAATAATGAATGAATTGTGTGTCTAATGTGTTATTCCATTTTCAGAGTTTTGTTGTTGGTGGCATGCCTATAGTAACAATCTCTTGAAGTTAGGTTGGGTTTGATCCTTGAAGCCAAGTTTGGTTGAAGTTTAGCATGCTTAACTCCCCTTGAAGCTTGGCTGGGTCTAGTCCTTGAAGCCTAATTGAGATGTTACAACCCTTGAAGGTAGGTTGGGTTTGGTTCTTGAAGCCAAGTTGGGTTGATACTTATCATGCTTTGTTCCCCTTGAAGCTTGGTTGAACCTAAATCCTTAAAGCCTAGTTGGGATAATGATAATGATGAATGTGATAATTAAACCAAAACATTAACTCTGAAAGTTGAATGGCATATTAGTGTCTTTTGGGCCCATGCTTGTCTTTGTTTTTAATGTGATTCTTGAATTGTGAAAGCAATGACTAATGAGGTACATGATGTGTAATATGTTTATGATTGTGGCATGGGAAGCTATGTTGAGTAATGAAACTATGAAAATTGATTGTGTGACATTGGCATTGCATTGAAGCATAGTATTATTGTAGTTTGTACCACTAAGCCGTTGGCTTAGCGCGAGTGTGATTCATCGCGCAGGTGACAGGGAAGAACCGGAGAATTTCTCTAGGCCGATTAGAGTCTAGATTTTGAGGTGTTGATAGTGGAGCTTAAAGATCAAAGACATACTGCCAAACATGTATATATTTTATGTTTTGTAAAACTTGAGTTTTGATGTATATGCATTTGTAAATATTTGTTATACTTTCCGCTGCGTTTTGAATAAACATTTTATCTATTGTGCATTATAATATAACTTAAATGTTTTGAGTCTGCTTATAATATTTTAAAAGAAGTGAGTCGTTTGTTAGTAAATTGTGGCATTACTATATTCAGTATACGTATATTACGATCGTATTAGCATGATGTGTACGTATACAGGGTATAGGGGTGTTAAATAATGATATGATATTGAAATGAATGAGAAAAATGAGAAATAAAACATGTAACCTATGTATGAATGAGGTGAACTAGTAATGTGATGTGATCAAGAATGGTGATGATCACTGGAAAAGTATAAAATAAAGTGATGTTATATACATGTAACCTGTATCATTACTTGTCTAATTGTGTTAAGATTGATTGAATATGCACGAGAGGTCTTGAATAGAGCTAGGCCTAGATGTGCATATGTTATTATACCAGAGCAGAGCTAGGTCTTGACCTGAGCAGAGCTAGGTCTTGACCCGAGTAGAGCTGGGTGCATATGTAGTTAGACCTGAGCAGAGCTAATTTTAAAACCCTAATCTACTTTCTAACTTTTCAAAAACTTAAATTGCTTCAAGATTTACCAAAACCCTAATTTATTTTCCAATTTTTCAAAACCCGAAATTGAATCTGTTTCTTTCCAAAAACCCTAAATTGAATATGTTTCTTTCCAAAACCCTAAAAAATATCTTTTTTTTGCTTCTATAAACCTTAAATTATTTTGTTTATTTTCATAAAACTATAAATTATTTTTCCAAATTCTAAAATAAAACACATTCTCCAAAACACTAAAAACCCTAATTCAACTTTAAAACCAAGACAGTAACCTCAAACCAATTATTCTGAACCCTAGTTTTCTTAAACCCTAATTCCCTTAAAACCTTAAACCCTAATTTTTCTAAATCCTAATCTTTAAAACTCTAAAACCATATAAACCTAAATATTAAAATTCAACATAGTAAGTAGCTAATAATCATAAATATAATGTTTTAAAGTGTCCAAACCCTAATTTCATGATTTCACTCCTCAAACACTAATTTGGTTAATCAAAGAACTTTATCAACCTCTTAAATTATAAAAATTTAATCCATTTCAATTGCTTTAAAACTGACAGTATCTTAAACCCATAAATTCCAAAACCCTAAACACATTAAATAAAGAATCTTAAATAGAAACATTAGCTCTAATTTGAATCTATATTTTCTTTAACTTATATTTGATTATGTAGTCTATTATATGCTTTAATTTATTTTCAATGCTTTGTTTGTTTATTTAATTTCAATGATTGATTTATTTAATTCTTCATGGATGGATGTTTATTTTATATTTTGATGTTTAATGTCTTTGGTGAATGATCTATTTATGATGAATGGTTATTTACTTTTATCGATTCATTTAAATTTCCAAATGTTGTAAGATGTATGTTTCCACTTGGTGGGTACCTCATTAGTTAAATATCATGTTATTTAAATTGCTTTTCTATTTTAGAACCAGTGTAAGGGACATGTTTCTGCCTTTCGGTGGGTGTCTTATTTAGGCATGGATTATGTAAGGGTATGTTTCCATCTTCGGATGGGTTTCCATCTTCGGATGATTTTTAATATATCGATGCTTTATTTTAATTATTGTGTGTAATATGGATAATATTATTATATTTAAGAATTTTATAATATTAAGACCTGTAAAGGAGGCCGGTTCCAATGAACCGGGCGTTGTGGGGGTGCTGGGCCATTTCTCACCTTCCCCACACGTACCCAACTTTTTGAACCCATTAGGGGGTTGGGGATTTCTTAGGAATCGAGTCATCCACCCCTTTTCCCGGCCCGTCTAGGTGGCAACTCCATTTTCTTCAGACTTAGGTCCGTGTTCACTAAGGCCTCGAGCCTAAATAGTGCCGAAGTCGCAAGAACCATTCCACTGGGAGTGGGGGCAAAAATCCCCTCTCACAGTGGCAACTCCACTAGGGAAAAGAGAAGTTTATTCTGTTAGTCTTTATATTATTCTATTCTTTCTTATAATGATATTATCCATTGCATCATATTAGATTGCATCGTGTGCGTGAGTTAGGACACCCGTGTTACCCATGTTATGTTATATACGGGATATCATACTTTCACTCAAGGTATGGAGATCGAGCATGGCATAACCACTCATAGCTTCATACCATTTGGTATATACTTGCTATGGGAACCTAAGCCTTTTTACCCAAGGACTAAAGCTCATGTAATTGGCCTAGTTACTTTCCTTAGGTTTTACCCCAACTGCATGTTGTTTGACTATGGTTAATTTATCTTGGCTTAAATCATGGCTTATTTGGTTTGTTCTTTTTCTAATATGACCTAAGTACATTGTAAACTCAAAATAAACTTTTCTCTAAATCCAAAAGACCAAAGCTATTTTCAAAACGTTTTCAAAATGGTCTTTGGACATAAAATTTTTCTAAAAATAAATCAAAAATTCTTTTGCTCATGGCCCAAATACTAAGCCCAAAATCCATTTTTTCTAAAATATTTTTACAATGGGCTTAGAAACAAGATTATTTTCATTCAACCTTTTCTTACAAAGAGCTTGCAAAATATTTAGGTCAATTACAAAATACCAAAAATCAATTGTGAGCCTAGTTTATACTAAGAATAATTAATCATGGGCTTGTTTTTGGCATGAATCATTAGTTAATTTTCCAAGTGAGAAATCTATCTAAAATAAACCTCTTAATTTAGTTTTAATCCAATGTAGCATAAAAGCTACTATAGTTGGTTGAATGGATTAAAACCTAATTAATGGGAATTATCATAAACTGATTTCTATCTTCGAAAATATGACTATTGGTTGAAACGTCCGAGGGAAATATTCGAAAACAAGGTACCCCATGTTGGTATTTTGTTAACGATATATCTAGGAAAAGAGACTCGCCATTCGTGTGTGGATGTTATAAGGTTGGAAGGAACATCCTATTTGTCCTTTTTTGTTAATGGTTTGTGCATACATGCATACATTTGCATCTCATATCATTGATCCTCTCTGGCTCACAGCCCTAGATTACGGTAGTTCAAAAGCTTACGACAATTTGACCTATGCTGGCAGCTAAGAATCTAGCAACGACTCCATCACTTGCTCACCAAAAACAATGGATCCCAAACAAATTCAAAGAATGGTGGATGATGCCCTCAACACCAAGATGGAAGAAATAAAAGAGGCCCTAACTGAGACCATGAAGAACCAATTGACTGCAATCTTAGAAAATCATGCCGAAGCATCTGCTAGCACTAATAAGCCAAAGGACAAAGGGAAGACCAAAGTTGGTGAGGTGGTTTTTGATGATAAAAAGGTGATCTTTGATGATGATGATGATTGGGCTCAATACTAGCAAGATGCTCAAGAAAAGAAAAAAGAACCGAAGATTGTTGAAAGATCAACTATGGAGAAGACCGAAGCTTCTGATGTTGAAAAGATGATTGCTGATTTAGAAAAGAAATTTGAGAAGAAACTGAAAACAGAGAAAATGTCCGAAGTTGACAAATTATTTTAGCTAGATGAAGAAGTCCCGTACAAGTTCAAGATGCCATCTTTCAAGAAGTTTGATGGAACCAGAAATCCTCATCTCAATGTGAAGCGGTATATCACTGCTATGCAGTCTGCCTGAGCTACTAAGGCTCAAACCCTAAGGTACTTCATGCTCTCATTGGGCCCTGTTGTCCAAAATTGATTCAATACCTTAGATGATGGAACATAAAAGAATTGGGATCTGCTTTACAAAGCCTTCATCCAACAATAAGGATATAATGTTGAGATGGAAGTTACCTTAATGGAAGTGGAGTCCATTAGGCAAAGGTCGAATGAGAATTTTGTAGATTATGTGAAGAGATGGAGAAACAAGGTTGCTTTGCTCAAGAAGAGGCCCAATGAATCCGATCAAATAAGGATGATTGTGAGAGGGGTGTTGCCTAGTCTTTATGAGAGGATGTCTCATACACTCATCCATGATTTCAAAGACCTTCTCCAAGCGGGTTTGCAAATTGAAGAATGGGAAAGAGAGAAGAACCATTTTTCAAAAAGAAGGAATGAGAAAGGAAACTATCAATCTGGTAGCCAAACCATGCAAAAGGTAGTCGATATTAATGCTACTAGCCAAGGAACAAGGAGATAGTTTTCAGAATTAGGGAAGCCGATGTCTTGGGTTCTTAACAAGCTTTAAAGAAAGGGATTGCTACAACCCTTAAATCCTTGTCCTTTGCCTAACCCTCTCCCACCTAATTTTGACACTAAAGCATTTTGTCAATTTCATCCAATGCAAGGGCACGACATGGATAGATGTGTAAGGTTGAGACATGAGATCCAAAATCTAATCGATAATGGAAAGCTGCCTGAGCCCAATAAGCCAAAAACCAAATATAATCCCTTACCAAAGTTCAATAGGGTACCACCACCGGCAACCTTCATGATTGGAGGAGGTTTGCATGAAGATTTTGTCATGCCATCTTTTCAAGATGTGGGTGGAAAAGCAACCAATGAAGAAGAGGCATTTGGCAAAATTAAACAAGCAATGGTGGGTGAAGAAGTAACAATTTGTGTTGTCAATGGGTTTTGGGATTCAAGCGATAGTGATGATGATCTTGTATCCAAGAAGGAGGAGTGGACTTGGTCCGAGCCTGAAGAAGATGAAGTAATGAACACTAGATCCGGTAAGCCTTATGCAAGGCCACTCCTAAGGAGGTAGAAACTAATAAGGGTAAGGAAGTTGAAATAGGAAATAAAGAAGAGGAAGATGATGCTATGCTCAAACAATTGAAAAGAACCCAAGCAAGTGTTAGCCTTTGGGACTTATTAGCTACTTCTAAAAAACACCGAGAAACTATGGCCAAAGCCTTGGCTAGCATGCCAATTTCAACCTCCACGACACTGGAGGAGCTGATCAACTTCATAAAAATTGGAGGGGTAATGAAATGTGAAGAGGTTCAAGAAAAGAGTGAAGTTAATATGGGAGCAGTTTCTTTTTCAGATGCAGACTTACCGGAGGAGGGGAGAGATCACATTCGCCCTCTCTTTATCAAAATAGAAGTTAAGGGGAAGAGGCCTCCATGTGTAATGGTCGATGATGGGTCCGACATAAATGTTTGCCCACTTAAGATATTGCCAAAGCTAGCCATGTCAACAAGGGATCTAAACCGAACCGAGGTAACCATTCGGGCTTATGACAACACTAAGAGAAGCGCCAAAGGAACTTTCAAAGCTGCTGTCAAAGTTGGTCCAATTGAATCTATTGTTGAGTTTGTTAATTTAGATATACTGGTTACCTTCGCCTTACTCTTGGGGTGACCATGGTTTCATTCTCTTGGTGGAGTTCCTTCCACCCTTCATCAAAAGATCAAGTTCCCCAATGGAGATGAGACAGTGGTCATTGAAGCTGAAGATAATGAGATTATTAACGCTCTAATGATTGAGAGGCCTCTCAATGGTTTCCAAGTAGCTGCAATTTCTGATGATGAAGTAGTGGACTCTAAAGTCTTGAATATGATGAAGAACATGAACTACCATCCTGGAGCTGGTCTTGGAAAGGGTAAGGCCGGTTTGACAAAGCTGCCAGACTTTAGAACTCAAACTTCCAAGAAAGGGTTTGGATATGATGAAAACAATGATGTCCAGCCAAAGAAGAGTGAGAAGATGAGCTTCCCACCAATTGAAGAGATTTTTGTCAAAGCTCCAGATATGGGTCCACTCCAGGGAAAGCCCGAGCCAATCATGTTCATGGGAAAGTTGATCCCGGGTTTTAAAATTTCTGCAGATGTGGTCGAGCTAGTTGTTACGCTCGAATTAAGTATACTACAAGTGGCACTCGCAAGTATACGAGGTAGCTATAGCAAAGGTGATCGCCCCATGGTCGTTTCCCTAAGAAGGTGTGGTTCGTAATAGCTTGATTAAAGCAATTAAATTTAAAGCGAGAGTTTGTTGTTTGGAATGCTAAAGAACAATTTAAACCTAAAATTAACGTACGTAGGGTTTGATGTGTGTGATGGGTGCACAAGATCAATTTAGTTCTTGGGAAAGTGCCTAGGGTTATAGGTCCATTCAATCAAAGCTCAATTCTCAATTATCCATTAACATAGCCTTGTAATTAATTTGTTCCTTAAGGTTAATTAGTCAATTACCAATTCATTAGTTCTCACATTCATGAAATAGCAATCACCAATTATTTTACATTTGCAAATTAATGAAACCCTAGAACTTATATTTCTAATTCATCCATAGGGTGGTCAATTATATAGTTCCGATATCGGATTTCACCTCTCGGTCCATCATCCAATATTCAAATATTAATAGGTAGCTAATCTATCAACCTAGCATTTAATACAATACAATCAACCAATCAACAAGGAACATCAATGTAAATATGAAATCAAAACATTCAATCAAATATACTACAAACCCTAAGCATGGGTTTTTAGTTCACCATCATCAATTTAAAACATTCATTCAACTCAATATAAATCAAATACAAATTGTTCATTGCAATATCAATCTCTTAATAAAACAAAAACAATAAGAATGAATTAAAAGAGAGAATAGAAAAACCCCTTGTAGATGCCAAGAGTAGGATTACTAGTCTTCCTCCTATCTCCACTTTGATGTTTGATGAAGAACTCAAGCCCTCTTCAATGGTTGATTCCCCTTTTGCAATATGGAATGGAGCTTTCTCAAGTCACCAACCCTTAATTTATTGTGCCTTTGGAAGATGGAATGGAGCTTTCTGAAGTCACCAATCCTTTCAATGATGCTTCAACCCTCAAGAGCTTGTTAACCCAATTAAATCCCAAAGAACCTCAAAGATCTTTTCAATGGAAGATGGAGAAGATGAAGATGGAGGATGAAGATGAGGGACAAGGAGAGTGTCACTCTCTCCTCATCCCAAATTGTGTTTGCCCCCTCCTTCTCTTTTTTTTTCTCTCACTCAAATCCCTAGCCGTCCCTTTTTCTGTCGTGCAAAAGAGCTTAAATAGATTTTAAGAGTGACACGGCCAAGCTTGATTTGGCTTGGCCGTGTCTCTCATTTTTCTTTAGGACACGGCCAAGCTTGCTGGCCGTGTCCTTCACTGCCTTCTTCTTTGTTTCTTTCTTTTCTTTGTTCTTTTGGTGAGACACGACCAGTGGCTTGGTCGTGTCTCATAACCGTGTTCACTTCTGGACTTGATTTCTTGAGGGACACGGCCAAGGCATGTGGAGCTTGGCCTTGTCACTTGTTTTTCTTCAATTTCTTCACTTTTGATGAGAGACACGTCCAAGACATGTCTAGCTTGGCCATGTCACATAATTTTCTTTGGTTTGTTCTTCTTTTGATGAGGGACACGGCCAAGACAATGAGACATGGCCAAGCTTCAAGTGACATGGCCATGTCGATCAGACACACTCACAGACATGGCCATGTCTGTGAGTGTGTCAAGCACTACCTCTATTTTAGGATGAAACACGGCCAAGACCTCTATTTTAGGATGAAACACGGCCAAGACATTGAGACATGGCCAAGCTTCAAGTGACATGGCCATGTCGATCAGACACACTCACAGACATGGCCATGTTCGTGAGTGTGTCAAGCACTGCCTCTATTTTATTTCTTTCTTGGTTTCTTTTCCTTGGGTGAGACACGGCCAGTGGCTTGGCCGTGTCTCTTGGGTGTGTTAGCTACTGTCTTGGAATTCTTTTGAGGGAATTGGCCAAGCTTGCTTTGGCTTGGCCATGTCTTGCTTGATTCATGCTCTTTCTTCATTTTTCTTGATTGCTTTGATCATCCAAGGGAGTTTTTGCACTTAAACCTAAAACAAACAATTTAAACAAACTTAAAACAAAAATCAATCAAAACATTAACTAAAACACGCATAAAATCATACTAAAAACAAGTACAAAAATGATCTAAACACTAGTCGACCAAGTGAAGAAAGAGCTCACCTTGTCAGCCAACAAAGAATCCAATCCAAAAGAGGAGAATGAAGCTATCCTGAAAGCCAAGAAGACTCCGGAGGAGATTGTTGCCCTGGTTGAAGAAAAGTTTGAAGACATCATGCCTTGTGATTTTGAGAATAATGATTTTGATTTTGATTTTAATTTGTCTGCTTTGTATGAGGATGATGATGTTTTCTTTTCCAAAATGAATGCAATAAAGTCTGATTTTGCTTACTTGTGTGATGTTTCTCCTGATGGTTGCATACATTTAAATAACAGTTACATGAGCATCTTTAATATTAATTATGTTAACACACAATCATTAAATTTGGGAATAAACAAAAATCCTAAAAACGTTAACATAGCATCCAACCTTACTCCTGAGGAGAGAGAAAGATTTGAAAAAAATATTCAAAAAGTATGAAGAAGTGTTTGTTTGGTCTTATGAGGATATGCCTGGAATAGATCGAGACATAGCCGAGCATCATATTCCTACTTACACTCACATGAAACCTGTCAAACAAAAGCTTAGGCGATTAAGACCTGAGTGGGCTAAATTTGTTAAAGAAGAGGTCACTAAGCAAATACAAGCGAAGTTCCTTGAAGTGATAGAATATCCAGATTTGCTAGCCAACATAGTACATGTGCCAAAGAAAGATGGAAGGATAAGGGTCTGTGTGGACTATAGAGATTTGAACAAGGCTTCCCCTAAAGATGATTTTCCTTTACCCCATATAGATGTCCTCATTGATAGTGCAGCCTCTAGCATGCTACACTCGTTTGTAGATGGATTTTCTAGATACAATCAAGTGTTAATGGCCCAAGAGGAGAAAGCCAAAACTGCTTTCATTACTACATGGGGTATATTTTGTTATAGGGTGATGCCATTCGGCTTAAAGAATGCTGGAGCAACCTACCAAAGGATGGCCACCACACTATTTCATGACATGATACATAAAGAAGTTGAAGTATATGTTGATGATATGATGGTTAAATCAGATACAAGGGAACAACACTTCCAAAACTTAGAATTATTCTTTGATAGAGCTTTGAAATATAAGCTAAGATTGAACCCTAAGAAGTGTGTGTTCGGTGTTACTTCAGGAAAATTATTAGGACATGTGATTGGTCCAAATGGCATTGAGATTGATCCTGACAAAGTTAAGGCAATCAGGGATATGCTAGCCCCAAAAATGGTGAGAGAAGTCCGGGGATTTATTGGTAAATTACAATACATTAGTAGATTTATAGCAAAGCTCAGGACAATCTATGAGCCTATCTTCAAATTTCTTAGAAGGAATCAGCCAGTCATATGGAATGAAGAATGTCAAAAGGCCTTTCAGCGAATAAAAGAGTATTAGTTGAATCCACCTATTTTAAAACTACCTAAACCCAGCAAACCTCTATTACTATACTTGTCAGTGGAAGAAGAGTCAATAGGAGCCATGCTAGCCCAAGCAGATGAGTCAGGGATAGAGCATGCAGTTTACTATTTGAGTAGAAAGCTCCTACCTTATGAAATTAAGTATAGTATCATTGAAAAGACCTGTATAGCCGTGGTTTGGTCTTCTAAGAAGTTACGGCACTACTTTCAATCATATAGTGTGCAAGCAATTTCCAGGTTGGATCCAATAAAGTACTTAAGGGAGACTCCCTCTTTGATTGGGAAATATGGTCGATGGTTGATAATATTAGAAGAATTTGAGATTGAGTATGTAACCAGGAAAACAATTAAAGGAAGAGTAGTGACAGAATTCCTAGCCCAACAACCATTACCAGAAAGCGAAAAGGTAATCTTGGAATTTTTGGATGAACATTTAGAAGCAATTGAAGTACAATAGTGGAAAATGTATTTTGATGGAGCAGTAAACAAGAAAGGAGTAGGTTTGGGAGTTATACTAGAATTGCCCGAAGGGGAACTTATCCCTTTAGCCAAAAAGTTAAAATTTAGGGCAACCAATAATATGGTGGAGTACGAAGCTTGTATTTTCAGTTTGGAAACCCTAATGATTATGAAGTTGGATAAGGTGGAAGTTTATGGCGATTAATTGCTAGTAGTATCCCAAGTAAATGGAGAGTGGGAGTTGAAAGAGGAAAAATTAAAGCCATACCACCATTACCTAACCATGATGAAGAAGAACTTTAAGGAGTGTAGGTTTATACACCTATCAAGAGAAGAAAATTAGATGGCTGATGCCCTAGCCACATTGGCTTCGCTATGGGAAAATCTTGTTAGTTTATTAAGCATCTGATTTTGACCAGTTCATCAATTCCTTGCTATGAATATGAGACAATCATGAAAATTGATACAGACCATGATGTGTGAAAGAAAGAAGAGCCATAAGGCAGTGGTCATTGCAATACATCATGTTACATGGAGAGTTATATCAAAGATGGCTGGATGGGGTGCATTTAAGATGTTTAAGAAAGCCTGAAGTGGAGAGTATCATGTCAAAGATACATGCAGGAAGTTGCGGACCGCACATGAGTGGTTTGGCCCTAGTTAAGAAGATTATTCGGCAAGGTTACTACTAGTTGACCATGGAGAGAGATTGTATTGAGTTCGTAAAGAAGTGCCAACAATATCAGATGTATGGTAACTTGAATCACATGCCTCCTGAAGAATTGAATTCTATGTCTTCACCCTGGCCCTTTTCCACTTAGGGTATCGACATTATAGGAGAGATACGTCCGACAGCTTCAAACGGTCACCGTTTCATTGTGGTAGCAGTAGATTATTTTTCAAAATGGGTCAATCCTTTAACAAACTGGGTGCAAGTCAAATGGCTCGATTTATTGAAAAAAACCTCATCTGTTGGTACGGGGTCCCGCACAGTGTGATATTAGACAATGGGGCACAGTTTCAAGGAGCAGTTAAGGAGTTATTCTCAAAGTACCGAATCCAGCATCATAAATCCTTTCCTTATAGACCAAAGGCTAATGGTGCAGTAGAAGCAACAAACAAGACAATTAAGTAAATTCTATCCAAGATGACTAAGACTTATAGGGATTGGTCAGAGATGCTTCCCTTTGCTTTATGGGGATATAGGATAAGTGTACGAACACCTACTGGAATGACACCATTCTCTTTGGTTTATGGGATGGAAGCAGTGTTGCCAATTAAAATAAAAATCAAGTCATTGAGAGTTGTCTTGGAAGCTGAACTGCCTGAAAAGGAATTGGTAGCGAATAGATACACACATTTAGCTTTACTAGAAGAGAGAAGGTTAAAAGCGTTGTATCATCACCAACTGTATCAAAAGAAGGTAGCTCGGGCCTACAATAGAAGGGTTAAAATAAGAAAATTCAGAGTCAAGGATTTAGTGTTGAAGCAATGTAAGCCTAATGTATCTAATCCAAGAGGGAAGTTCAGGCCTAGCTCGGAAGGGCCATATGTCGTGAAACAAGTCATGAACAAAGGTGCGGTGAAGTTATCAGACATGGACGGGAATGAATTTAGTGAGCCAATAGACATTGACAGGTTGAAGAGGTTTTATGTATGATAAAAAAAAGAGAGAGAGAACTCGCTAGGTTGAAAACCCAAAAAGGGCGGCCTAGGCAAAAGTCATAGTAGTCCGCTAGTTCCAAAAACCCGAAAGGGCGAGCCAGGCAACAATTAAGGATAAATGAGAGAAAATCGTCAATTAGAAAACCCGAAAGGACTAGTTGCAACAGGAGTAATCTTGTGTATGTTGGCTTTATGTTTTGTTGTTCCCTAATTTAATAAAATATAATTAATGTTAAAATTGTTCTATGTGCTTTTTTATAAGTATTTGACCAGAAATGGATGAAATAAATAAGCACAATAGCAAAAGGTGATGACAAATTTTAAATGGAAAAGAAGCATGTTTTATTACTTTAATTATTTTTTCATACTAACAATACACTTTCTGAATTGATAAATGCAAAATCTATGGCAGACGATAAGTATAACATGCAGGCCAGCTTTGCCTCAACCGATCCAAGTATGCTTCAGTCAAGCAAGGCATGTCTAAATCGGGAGTAAAGTCAGAATCGCGAGGCTCAGCTCTGTACTGATGGCCAAATCGGTGAGGATTATAGCATGTACCTTGAAAAAGAGCAGTAAGGGGAACATACATCAAGTATGTCCGCATGGTGATACAAGAAATCTTCCACCAAGGTACCAACCAACAGATATTGACTTCAGAGCATGAGTGGATCTAGTCAACCCAGTCAGCATATGATGAAGCAGGATGGAGTAGTTTCCTAGCAGAATGATGATGTGGCAGATATCTGGCAAAATCCATGGATGGAGTATCAAGAAAACTAAGACGCTCCTCAAGCCAAATCTGTGAAAAAAAAAAGAGTCCGCTAAGTTGAAAACCTGCAAGGGCAGCTTAGGCAAAAATTAGGATAGCTCGCTAGTTTCGAAAACCCACATGGACGGACTAGGCAAAATTTAGAGTAATAAAAAAATATAAAAAATAAAAAATAAAAAGTTCGCTAAGTTGAAAACCCGCAAGGGCAGCTTAGGCAAAAATTAGGACAGCTCGCTAGTTCCGAAAACCCATATCGGCGGACAGGCAAAAATTAGAGCAATAAAAAGAAGAAAAAAGAAAACCTAAATTGAAAACTCGAAAGGGCTGTTTATGTAAATACCTGAAGCAGCAACGGACTCCCAATCAGTCTCCTTGACAATCCTGATTTAAGTTGGTCTAACCCAACTAAAGTCTCGGCTAAGATCACAGGTACCGGCGACAAGCCTCCTTCCATTTGGTCCATAATATAAAATACCCATGGATCAATATCGCTGTCGGAAGAGAAGCAAGAATTGGCCAAGCAAGCAAAGACAAAGCATGAGTCCCCATACCTTAGTAGGAGCCAAATGAGAGAGACAAAAATCAATCAAAGGAGCAAGTAGAATTTTTTCACCTCTCATCAACCGAAGAACTTCTGATTTTGGAATTTGAAATAACATCTGCATCTTCTATTGAGTTTTGGAAACCAATGTGGGTATCGCCATTTGTTGATTATTTGGATATCCAAGAATTGCCTCAAATTCTTCGATCAAGGGACATATTTCAAAGTCATTAATTTTAAATGTCTTATAATCCACATTCCAAAAGGAAGCCATGGCATGTAAGAAAGAGTGGTCCAATTTAACATTTTGAAAACACTTTAAAATATCAAGTTTTGACAACGAAACTTGCTTCCAGTGAATGGCATCCATATTCTTAAATAGAATTTTTATCTTCTTTAAATGAAGCTCGGTCATGGTTGATGAATGAAGAAAAATTAAAATTGTTAAAGGAGTTTTTATGTTGAAATGGAAAATATTTTGGCTTCTGTATTAAATTAGGCATAAAAGGAGATTTATATAGAAGAAACAAACTTTTCCACAGTTGATAAGGAAAAGGTAATGGGAAAAGGGCGAGACCATGTGTCATGAGGAAAAGAATTAGCGATGAATTTCCTTTACCATGTTGAATTTGGTTTAGCAAAGTGATGTGGCTGTGAATTATGAAAAGGAAATTGTGATGCAATATTTATGATGTGATAAAAAAAAGGTATAATAATTGTGGTGCAGTAAAAAAAAAGTTAAAGTTACAGTGAAGATGGAAATTATATATTGTAATTTTTATGCTTATTCTACAATGGTTATACAATTGATACAATTTATACATCGCTAAGAAGGTGGTGGTAGGTCATCAAATAAAGCCCTAAAAAGTCGTCGCCTATTGGAGGAGGGGGCAAATTACTCATCTTGGGATCACCCGAAGCAGGAGCACTAAAATCCCTATTACCTTGGAGTTCCGATTTGTCACGGTCCTCATCGGAGGTAGACGAAAGGATCTCATGGTCATCAGTTTGGGGGCCTCTTGATGAAGATGCGCCAACATCTCTCATCCCCTGAAATTGAAAGTCTTAGAAATGTTGTTCTGATTGATGATATAAATTTTCAAAATGAGAAGCCTGCTGACGACTTGCAGCCAACTCTTCTTGAAGTTTCCTATTTTGTTCTTCAAACATCCGCTATGAGCCAGATAGGAAAAAGGTAAGAGCATACATAATCATGAATACATATGGCATAAATTACCATGAAATAAGAGAATTTACCAGGTAATTCATATCAAGGCCCTGAGGATGAGATGGCATATCTAGTGGGCTAGAATATGCAAAAGAAGGGGCAGTAAAAGAAGGTCCAGCCTCATGATCAAATGAACCAACAGCCTGCAAGGGAAATGAGGGAGATTACCTGAGAAGTACTAGCCCCGAGATGTGGAATGAACTCTCCTGCATCTCCATGATGTTCCTCTTCATCTCTACCCTCATTTTCTTTAGGAATCTCCCGTACACCAACAGGAGATACATCAAAGTTCAAGAGCCTTTTTTGAATAAAATGGGCATAAGATGCACTCTGCGGATAGAGAAATGCTTCAATACGATAACTGTACCGAGCCGACCACCATGCATCCTCTGGCATTGATATAATATTTAAAGTATATTTTGGGCAAGGCATCGGAATCCTCCGCTGCTTTGGACCAAGAAACCACTCATAAACTCTCTCTCTGAGAAACCAACCACTAGACACCGGGCTGGCGATGACTCGGCGAGAATGTTGGAAAGATAGCACAACCTTCATGAAGGGAGACTAGTTTGTCCGCTCTTCTGGGTTCCACCAAGCCAAATTCACCTGCAAAATGACATAAGGTGAATACATTTTCACATAAAATTTAAAGTATACTAATGTTATTTTACCTGGTCCCAGATTAAGCAGCTCAACACAAAGCGGTGAGTATGCACATGGTGAGAGCCGGGAACGTCCACGCGATCTGATAACCAAAAATTTAATCTCAGATACCCGACTCTCTCTTGGGAAATACCGGATACCCTCATAAGGTTGTGTTCATATGCCCATGCCTACAATAATAGTAAAGATCAAATTCATACAAGAAAAGAGTGGAAATGACATTGGTGGAAGAAGAGTACCTCGACAACCGCCATCAAGCCGACAAAAGACTTCTTATTTTGGCAAAGTTTATCAAGACCATGGTAAAGGCAGGCGAGACCAGCTTCACCCCAGCCAGAAGATGGTACTGTTCTAAAATAAGAAAGGGCCTTCAACACTGAAAAAGTGGATGGAGGATTCAGTGCTGCCTAAGATGGTCGACCCAAGCAAATATAACAAAAATGCTCAAGCATATTGTTGGGCTGTGTCTCTGTGAACCCGTCCTTCGTAGTTCATCCAATAACTACGAATTGACTCAATTTTTATCTTAAAAGGCCCTTTATATAATGGTTCCATACCAATTAATTCTTGAATTTCTTCAAATGTCAAAATATCGTTGGTCAGAGAAATCGAAACACCATCATATCAAAGGCTGGTTATAGCAGTAAAATCAATCGGACCAATTGTCATCTCTCCAATGGGCAAGTGAAAGTATGAGTTGTGTCCAACCATCATTCTGCAAGTGCCTGGACTACTCTCTGGTCTATCGGATACTCCTCGAATGGCAATTGTAAGATGAAGCTCTCAAAGCCACAATCTCGGATAATCTGCCTTACCCGAGAAGGCACTACATCATACCATTGTCGGGCTTTGTAGATACACCCTCCAGCCCGAGCAACGCAACGATCATGCTAACATGAAGCCAGGTAAGTACATATTATTCAATCTGCTTAAATTAATTTATTTTTCCTAAATTTTCTAAAAATTATAATAATATGAAAATATAAATAAAAAATAAAGGAAAACACAATAAAAATAAAAGAGCATAAATAAAAAATACAAAATAATACAAAATAAAACAAAAAAAAATAAAATAATCAAAAAGAAAAGAGAAGAAGAAAAAATTACCGTGCTCTTTTGGTTTGAACTACGATGAAGCGGCATCCCGGCTAGTAGATCTGTATTTCCATCTTCATAATGCCGAATAAACTCTAATAACTCGGCATTAGAATGATTTCCTAACCTTGAAGCATGCATTTTTTTTTAAAACTATGTGCTAAATTTGAAAGAATTTGTGAGAATTATAGAAATTAAGGATTTGGTTGTGAATAAAATGAAGGAATTCGTTGGTTTATGTAGAGAAATGGCAAGGAAAAAAAATAATTCAAAAGTAAGTTTACTATTCATAAATAGTAAAATTTACTATTGAGGAATAATAAATTTTACTATTTATAAATAGTAAATTACTATCGACGAATAGTAAATTACTATTTCCAATAGTAAAATACTGTTTACTACTATGTACGAATACTATGTTACTATTTATGAACAGTAATAGTGCATGAACAGTGACTACACAGTAAATATACAGTAAATTCAATTAATCATTCAAATGCTTGCGTGTATATAAATATTTTTACATGCAGGGGCAAAGGAGAAGACATGTGCATAAAGATTAGTCAAACTTTTTGAAACCAAAAAATTATTTTTTGCAGATAATTAAATCTTTATTAGCTCAGGTCCAGAACCCAAATTTTCCTGAGGTCCAGAACCTAGAATCTTTCCTAAGTCCATAACTTAGCTCGGGTCCAGAACCCAAATTACCCGTAGGTCTAGAACCTAGAATCTTTCCTAAGTCCAGAACTTAGCTTGGGTCCAGAACCCAGATTATCCTTAGGTCCAGAACCTAAAATCCTTCCTAAGTCCAGAACTTAGCTCGGGTCCAGAACCCAAATTACCCTTAGGTCTAGAACCTAGAATCCTTCCTAATTCCAGAACTTAGCTCGGGTCTAGAACCCAAATTACCCTTAGGTCCAGAACCTAGAATCTCTTCTAAGTCCAAAACTTAGCTCGGGTCCAAAACCCAAATTACCATTAGGTCCAAAACCTAGAATTTCTTCTAAGTCCAGAACTTAGCTCGGGTCCAGAACCCAAATTATCCTTAGGTCCAGAACCTAGAATTCTTTCTAAGTCCATAACTTAGCTCGGGTCCAGAAGTCAAATTACCCTTAGGTCCATAACCTAGAATCTCTTCTAAGTCCAGAACTTAGCTTGTGTTCAGAACCCAAATTACCCTTAGGTCCAGAACCTAGAATCTCTTCTAAGTCCAGAACTTAGCTCGGGTCCAAAACCCAAATTTTTCTTAGGTCCAGAACGTAAAATTTTCATTAGGTCCAGAACCTAAAATTACACTTAGGTCTAGAACCTAAAATTATCATTGAGTCCAGAACTCGAACCGGGTCCAGAACCAAAAACCTCAACCATCTCAAAAATTAAGTCTTATTGCTTTTCACTCTTTTTCACTAAAGTCTTAGATTATTCAAGCAGGGGGCAAACTGTAGACCTTTAATTCATTCTCATCACTGAAAAGGGAAAGGCGAACATAGGATTTTCCTGCAAGCGAAATGGCCTGGCAATTTCGCTCGCAAGAACTTTTTCACCAGCTCAATTTTTTCGCAGCTGTTTTTTTTCACCAGCTCAAATTTTCGCAGCAGTTTTTTTTCACCAGCGAAATATTTTCGACGCAAATTTTTTCGAAACCAAATTCAATTCGGTTTTGGTTTCCTTTTCTTAATTAATGTTCGATTCCATGAGCAACTAAGATTAATCATAAAAATCTTCTATAAATAAGGACTAAAAAAACAGCAAAAGGGGGGACCGAAATTGGTAGGGAAATTTAGGAGGAAAAACATTGAAAGAAAATCAAAATTTAAGAATTCCTGCTAACAGTTAAATCAATTGGACTTTTTGAGAGAAGCAAACAAGCAATTTAATTCATCAAAGGCAGGAAAACTTATCTTTGTTCTTGTTCATCCAAGTAACAATTTTGGTGGAACCAACAAACGAAGGTATGAATTTCTTTATTTATTTTTCTTTACAGTAACTTCATCACTCAAGATTAAAAATTGTTGTTTCTTCAAAATTTTAAAACCCTAATCTACTTTCTAACTTTTCAAAACCTTAAATCGCTTCAAGATTTACCAAAACTCTAATTTGCTTTCCAATTTTTCAAAACCCTAAATTGAATCTGTTTCTTTCCAAAACCCTAAAAAATATATTTTTTTCTTCTATAACCCTTAAATCTTTTTGTTTATTTTCATAAAACTTCATAAAACTATAAATTGTTTTTCCAAATTCTAAAATCAAACACATTCTCCAAAACACTAAAAACCCTAATTCAACTTTAAAACCAAGACAGTAACCTCAAACCAATTATTCTAAACCCTAGTTTTTTTTAAACCCTAATTCCCTTAAAACCTTAAACCCTAATTTTTCTAAATCCTAATCTTTAAAACTCTAAAACCTTATAAACTTAAATATTAAAATTCAACAAAGTAAGTAGCTAATAATCATAAATATAATTTTTTAAAGTGTCCAAATCCTAATTTCATGATTTCACTCCTCAAACACTAATTTGGTTAATCAAAGAACTTTATCAACCTCTTAAATTATAAAACTTTAATCCGTTTCAATTCCTTTAAAACTTACATTATCTTAAACCCATAAATTCCAAAACCCTAAACACATTAAATAAAGAATCTTAAATAGAAACAGTAGCTCTAATTTCAATCTTTATTTGCTTTAATTTATATTTGATTATGTAGTCTATTATATTCTTTAATTTATTTTCAATGCTTTATTGGTTTATGTAATTTCAATGATTGATTTATTTAATTTTTCATGGATGGATGTTTATTTTATATTTTGATGTTTAATGTCTTTGGTGAATGATCTATTTATGATGAATGGTTATTTACTTTTATCGATTCATTTAGATTTCCAAATGTTGTAAGAGGTATGTTTCCCTTGGTGGGTACCTCATTAGTTAAATATCATGTAATTTAAATTGCTTTTCTATTTTAGAACCAATGTAAGGGACATGTTTCTACCTTTCAGTGGGTGTCCTATTTAGGCATGGATTATGTAAGGGCATGTTTCCATCTTCAGATGGGTGTCCATTTATTTGTTTTGCTTGGACATTGTTTTGATTTTCAATATATCGATGCTTTATTTTAATTATTGTGTGTAATATGGATAATAATGTTATATTTAAGAATTTTATATTATTAAGACATGTAAAGGAGGTCGGTTTGAATGAACCGGCCATTGTGGGGGTGCTGGGACATTTCTCACCTTCCCCACACGTACCCAACTTTTCGAACCCATTAGGGGTTGGGGATTCCTTAGGAATTGACTCATCCACCCCTTTCTTTTTCCCGGCCCGTCCAGGTGGTGACTCCATTTTCTTCGGACTTATGTCTGTGTTCTCTAAGGCCCCAAGCGTAAACAGTGACGAAGTCGCAAGAACCATTCCACCTGGAGTGGGGGTAAAAATCCCCGCTCACAATGTGTAAATGAGATGTGAATCCCTATTTTGTAATTGTGTATTTTGTGTATAAATATTGTTTATATGTATCACTAAGCTGTGAAGTTTAGCTCGGTTGTGTGAAATGCATAGGTAAGTAGATGCTGATCTAAGAGTCGGATATTTGTGCTATGTGAAGACGAAGGGTGTGCCAGAGACCAACTAGAAGGTGGTGCATGCATATCCATTTTGTTCTTCTGTAGTTTGACCATATGTATATGTATATAAGTAAATTTTTGGAAAGACAATGTATAAATGTATATATGTAATTAAATGAAAAATGTTCTTGTGTTCTTATATATATATATGTATCTGTATGAAAACGATAATGAAAGGTTTGAAAGGATTTGTAACGTAGCATTCTTATGTCTTATATACATACTATACAAATACCCCATATATGTACAATATGCATATAAGACATAAGAATGCTACATTACAAATCCTTTCAAACCTTTTATTATCATTTTCATACAGATACACATATATATATAAGAACATAAGAACATTTTTCATTTAATTACATATATACATTTATACTTTGTCTTTCCAAAAATTTACTTATATGCATATACATATGGTCAAACAATAGAATAACAAAATGGACATGCATACACCACCTTCTAGTTGGTCTCTGGCACACACTCCGTCTTAATGTAGCACAAATATCTGATTCTTAGATCAACATCTACTTACCTATGTGATTCACACAACCGCGCTAATCTTCACAGCCTAGTGATACATATAAACAATATTTATATACAAATACACAATTACAAAATAGGGATTCACATCTCACTTACACATCATTACACTATTGAAAATCACATTCTATATTCATACATAACTACTTGCTTCACATCCTACTCACACATCATTTCAATTATTAAGTTCAGCTATCACACTTTCAGTTTCTAGGCCCAGCTCTGCTTGGGTTTAATTTCAATTTCAATCACATGACCTAGCTCTGCTCAGGTCAATAATCATTTCAAACATATGACCCAACTTTGCTCGAATCAAGACCTAGCTCTGCTCAAGTCTAACAACATATGCACCAAGCTCTGCTCAAGTCAAGACCTAGCTCTACTCAGGTCTAATAACATATGCACATCTAGGCATAGCTCTGATCAAGACCTCTTGTGCATATTCAATCAATCTTAACACAATTAGACAAGTAATGATATAGGTTACATGCATATAATATCTATCACATCCCAAAGGCTAGATAATAGAGTAATAGGCAAGGAGGACATGAACGAGTGGTCAAATAGAGGCTCGGATAGTGAAATATGAAATTGGTGTACACAGTGGAGCTGACGGGACCTAAGTGGAAATTTCTCAAAAGTTAGGGACAACTATGTAAACTTAAAAATTAAGCATCGGAAGTTCTTAATAGTGCCCATATCCAACCCTGGAAGAATATTCTCGAGATTAATTGGGTCATAACCGTGGGTTTCAATTTTTTCCGAAAACGCACGGTTTAAAAGTTACAATCGATTAATCACTGTAGGGTATTTTGATATTCTCACACCCTAGACTATAAAATTACAGCACAAGAAAGTTGAGGGGGTCAAAATATGAATAAAAGGAAGCCTAATGGCTTGCCAAATAAATAGATAAAAGAAGAAGGCAAGTAGACCAATTAAAAGTGGCCATTTTTGCTATAAGGTGTACCAATTGGAAGTCAACATCTATACCAACATATTTTCACCACTTATGGCTGTCATTTGGATCAAAATAAGCTAAGGAAAGAAAATAAAAGCCCTCTCTTACATAGTGAACTCGTCCAAACCATAAGAGAAGGAAAAAGGAGGTGATTTTTCCAAAGTTTAAGGCTTTTGGTTGAAGATTTTGGTGACAAACAAGATTATAAGATAAGAGAAACCTATCTCTAGTTTTAGTTTCATGGATTAATGTTGTGTCTCCATGCGTCTATAATGACTGAAAAATATTTGGAGTTGAATTTGAAATGGTTAATATTATGGAAAAATTATTTCTGTTAGACCTGCTCTAGGAGGTACCTTGACTGAGACAGCCATGTTTCTGGATTTTTAATAAACTTTAGAAAAATAATATTCAATTGAATTTTGGATATGTTGTTTTTTAGTGAGTCTAGTATTTGAGAAAAATAACTTGGAACCACATTGATTGAATTTAGTTTACGGAATTCACAAAATTTAGAACTGCTGCCAGGATGCAGGGCAACTGGAGCAGTCTGATTGGGTGAACTATTTGACCAAGATTTTGTGTCCAGTTTGATCTGAAATTTTAAAGGAATGATTTTAAGATGTAGAAGTAAATTTTTTAAAAATTTTAGAGTTTTTAGTCAAGTATATTATTTTATACAATTTTTCAAAATAAGGATCAAGTTGAGTCCAAAACCAGAATTTACTATTCATATGGTCATTTTGCTAATATTCATTTGGTCATTTTTCAAAAGTAATCCAATTGATTCCTTATGCATATAGATGAGCATAATATGTTATTAAAATGACAAAATATGATATTTTATGTTTAAATAATATAAGAAACATAAGTCGATAATTGTATAATGCATATTCGATTAAGAAATGGCATGAAAATTTTGGCTCCACTTGTATCTGGGATAGTACTGAGTAGGGTAAGGGTATGATATATCATACTATATGCAGTGCTGCTTTAATATAAGACTTCGGTCTGAGTTATATAGGGTGACGAACCGAGCGATATAGGACTTCGGTCCGAGATATATAGGGCAATCGCCCGAGTTATATAGGACTTCGGTCCGAGGGCTTCGGCCACAGATTCCACAGGGCTTGGTCCGCAATTTTTTTTAGGGCCACAGCCACAGAATATATATATACAGTTGTTTCAGTTAGTTCCTTATCATACGTTAGTCTACCAAATTACCTTGTGGAGCGAACTAATAAAATGATAATAACTGAATATATGACATGTATGGATTGTTTTTACTATGATATTATTTTTCAATACGACTCATTGCTTTTAAAAGTGCATTATGCTTTTATTATTTATTTTCTGTAATTAGTTAAAGTACCCACTAAGCAATGGTTAGTGAGTTTACTTTCTTCTAAACTCGTAGGCTATTAGCAAGGAGCCAGTAGCGAGTAGAGGAGTCCTGCGATCTGTCGGTCATCAACAAACTTAGGTGGTGCTCTTCATTTTGTATTTTGGTATTAGAAACTGGCATGTACTTATTTGAACAATACAAAGCGATAACTTGATGTAGCATGTAAATCTAGTAATGTATAATAATTGTATGGTTTTAAATTGAGTTGGGTTGTGAATATAGAAGTGTGAATTCTTCTTGCAGGATTGTAGTTGAGGTTATAAGGGTGGATTATTGGGAGTGTGCTTGAGTTGAATTGTGAAGCAAAATATTTTTCAAAAATAAGAAAAATCAGTTTTGTCGACACTTGGGACTTAGAATTTTAAGGGAGACTCCGTCAAAATTTTTGGAAAATTATAAGGAACATTAAGTAAGCTGCATAACCAGAGCTCGTATTCTGATGTAGCATTCCTCCTTTGCTTTTTCATAGGTCGAGAAGGGGTGTTACAATTTGTGGTATCAGAGCATTGGTTTAGCCGTTCCTGGGCGGATAGACATAGGAAAGTGTATGATAATTAGGATATCGAGAGATAGTAAACGAAGTGAGTTAGAAAGACTTTAGATAGGAAGAGGAAAATATAGGAGGATATACATTTTATGTTGGGAGTGGCCATTACCAACGTAAAACGGGATACCCTGTAGTAGTTATGGTATTTGTGAAACAGTTATATATATGAAATTATGTTTGTGAAATAAGAAAGAGTCAAGAATAATTAAGCATGAGTTATTGAGTCTAATGTACATGCTAGATAGGAATTGATAATCGAGTTATATGTTGATGAATTAAGCAAATAACTATTTATGTCAATGTAGGATGTCTCTAGATTCGTGACAAGTTATGGAACAGGAGACAAAATCCCAAGCCTCCACACCAATAGGTGTTGAGGAAGCCCATGGACCAGGACTAGGGCCAGCAATGTATTTACATGTATGAACAAGCAAGTTTTGGGGCGAAACTTAAATTAAGGAGGGTAGAACTGTCACATCCCAAAGGCTAGATAATCGAGTAATAGGCAAGGAGGACATGAACGAGTGGTCAAATAGAGGCTCGGGATAGTCAAATATGAAATTGGTGTACACAGTGGAGCTGACGGGACCTAAGTGGAAATTTCTCAAAAGTTAGGGGCAACTATGTAAACTTAAAAATTAAGCGTCGAAAGTTCTTAATAGTGCCCATATCCGACCCCGGAAGAATATTCTCAAGATTAATCGGGTCATAACCGTAGGTTTCAATTTTTTCCGAAAACGCACGGTTTAAAAGTTACAATCGATTAATCACTTGAGGGTATTTTGATATTTTCACACCCTAGACTATAAAATTACAGCACAAGAAAGTTGAGGGGGGTCAAAATATGAATAAAAGGAAGCCTAATGGCTTTCCAAATAAATAGATAAAAGAAGGCAAGTGGACCAATTAAAAGTGGCCATTTTTGCTATAAGGTGTACCAATTGGAAGTCAACATCTATACCAACATATTTTCACCACTTATGGCTGCCATTTGGATCAAAATAAGCTAAGGAAAGAAAATAAAAGCCCTCTCTTACATGGTGAACTCGTCC
The DNA here is from genome assembly GCA_947685225.1 of Garcia nutans. Lineage (NCBI taxonomy): Eukaryota > Viridiplantae > Streptophyta > Magnoliopsida > Malpighiales > Euphorbiaceae > Garcia > Garcia nutans. The sequence continues at coordinate 10,744,674 of CANTUV010000039.1, read as the reverse complement.
AAACCATAAGAGAAGGAAGAAGGAGATGATTTTTCCAAAGTTTAAGGCTTTTGGTTGAAGATTTTGGTGACAAACAAGATTATAAGGTAAGAGAAACCTATCTCTAGTTTTAGTTTCATGGATTAATGGTTAATTTAAGAGATTGAAATTAGGGTTCACGTAGCTAGATTTGGAGAAAATTCAAGAAATAATTATTTGAAGAATTTGATGAAAGAAATGATGGTGTTTAATGGTGAAAATAAACTAGCAACCATTAGAAAAATCATAAGATAAGACTATGTCTATGCCTAGGGTTCTTACCTTTGTATATGTGACATGTTAAATTCATAGGAAATCAAGGATATTAGAGAGTAAAGGAAGTGAAATAGACAAGAAGAGCAAGGAAAAGCAAGGTTTGGTACTTTAACTAATTGTTTGTTCATTTTCTTCAAATTTTTCTTTTTTAGAATTAGTGAAATGTTGTGACTTGTATGATTTTTAATTAAATATAGAAAACTTTTCTTGAATTGAATTTTTGATATGTTGTGGCTAAATGCGTCTAGAATGACTGCAAAATATTTGGAGTTGAATTTGGAATGGTTATAATTATGGAAAAATTATTTCTGTTAGACCTCCTCTAGGAGGTACCTTGACTGAGACAGCCATGTTTCCGGATTTTTAATAAAATTTAGAAAAATAATATTCAATTGAATTTTGGATATGTTGTTTTTTAGTTAGTCTAGTATTTGAGAAAAATAATTTGGAACCACATTGATTGAATTTAATTTACGGAATTCACAAAATTCAGAACTGCTTCCAGGAAGCAGGGCAACTGGAGCAGTCTGATTGGGTGAACTACTTGACCAAGATTTTGTGTCCAGTTTGATCTGAAATTTTAAAGGAATGATTTTAAGATGTAAAAATAAATTTTGTAAAAATTTTAGAGTTTTTATTTTAGTATATTATTTTATACAAATTTTCAAAATAAGGATCATGTTGAGTCCAAAACCAGAATTTACTATTCATATGGTCATTTTGCTAATATTCATTTGGTCATTTTTCAAAAGTAATCCAATTGATTCCTTATGCATATAAATGAGCATAATATGTTATTAAAATGACAAAATATGATATTTCACCTTGAAATAATATAAGAAACATAAGTCGATAATTGTATAATGCATATTCGATTAAGAAATGGAATGAAAATTTTGGCTCCACTGGGTATCTGGGATAGTACTGAGTAGGGTAAGGGTATGATATATTATACTGTATGTAGTGTTGCTTTAATATAGGACTTCGGTTCGAGTTATATAGGGTGACAACCCGAGCTATATAGGACTTCAGTCCGAGTTATATAGGGCAATCGCCCGAGTTATATAGGACTCCGGTCCGAGGGCTTCGGCCACAGATTCCACAGGGCTTGGTCCTCAATTCTTTTTAGGGACACAGCCATAGAATATATATATAGCTATTTCAGTTAGTTCCTTATCATACGTTAGTCTACCAAATTACCTTGTGGAGCGAACTGATAAAATGATAATAACTGAATATATGACATGTATGGATTGTTTTTACTATGATATTATTTTTCAATATGACTCATTGCTTTTAAAAGCGCATTATGCTTTTATTATTTATTTTCCGTAATTAGTTAAAGTACCCACTAAGCAATGGTTAGCGAGTTTAGTTTCTTCTAAACTCGTAGGCTATTAGCAAGGAGCCAGTAGTGAATAGAGGAGTCCTGCTATCTGTCGGTCATCAACAAACTTAGGTGGTGCTCTTCATTTTGTATTTTGTTATTAGAAAATGGCATGTACTTATTTGAACAATACAAAGAGGTAACTTGATGTAGCATGTAAATCTAGTAATGTATAATAACTGTATGGTTTTAAATTGAGTTGGGTTGTGAATATAGAAGTGTGAATTCTTCTTGCAGGATTGTAGTTGAGGTTATAAGGGTGGATTATTGGGAGTGTGCTTGAGTTGAATTGTGAAACAAAATATTTTTCAAAAATAAGAAAAATCAGTTTTGTCGACACTTGGGACCTAGAATTTTAAGGGAGACTCCGTAAAAATTTTTAGAAAATTTTTATAAGGAACATTAAGTAAGCTGACATAACCAGAGCTCGTATTCCGATGTAGCATTCCTCCTCGGCTTATTCATAGGTTGGGAAGGGGTGTTACAATATCACTTTATTTTATACTTTTCCAGTGATCATCACCATTCTTGATCACATCACATTACTAGTTCACCTCATTCATACATAGGTCACATGCTTTATTTCTCATTTTTCTCATTCATTTCAAATATCATATCATTATTCATTTACAATTCACACTTGACATCTAACCACAATGCAAACATGAGCCACACTCACCATATGACTCATCAACATACCAATATGTAACATAATTAACATGTTTTCTCATAACTCTTCAAGTGGCACAATCAACTTCTATAATTTTGACACACCCAATGACATGGGCGTGTCACTGAACGTGTATTTAATACTGCCTTAAAGTTGCTATGACACGCGTAGAGACATGGGCATGTAACTTCCCATGTCATTCATTCTACCTTATAGAAACTTTGACACGCCCAACAATACAGGCGTATTCATGGCTGTGTCAATTATCTTATCTCACAGTAGCCACGACATGCTTAGAAACATGCGTGTGTCATTGCACGTGTCTTTAATTATGTATCATAGTGACTATGACACACCTAGGGACATGGGTATGTCATTGGGTGTGTCAGTATAAATCTTTGGGTATGCCCATGACATCGCAAAAGTACTCTTTCACTCCATTTCATCAATACAATACTCAAGATCACATATACAAACCAAAGAAATTATACATACAAATCTTTGGTTATTCCCAAGCTTACTCTTCTTTCTTTTTTTCTTGTTAATCTAAACACAAAATTATAATAACAATAATCATATATTTTATTCATACCATTATTCATATATCAATTCATTCAATCCCCAACTCAACTTTACAAAACCCTTGTTCTTTTCCTTAATTCCAACTACTCATTATTATCCCCAACATCTAATCATATTTTCTTTATCTATATATCAATTCAACATATATAGATACATCAATATATCATTGTCATAATATTATTCAATTAATCATCACCTTCTCTCACTAACTACATCATACATATATACATAAAATCTATAAAATAAATTTAAGAAGAAGGTACTTACTTGAATTACTTGCCAAATCTTAAATATTTTCTTTAATCCCTCTTAAATCTCATATAGAATGAAAAAATTTCACTCTTGCCCACTCTCTCTCTCTCTAAACCACATTGAAGAAGAAGAAGAAGAAGAAGAAGAACACTTCCCTTCTTCCTACCCATCCTTATCCTTATATAATTAAAATATTACATAAAATTTCCACTTAAATTCTCCACCACTCATCTTCTTCCTTCCTTTGACTTTTTACTTTCCCTTTTATTATCAGTTTTACCTCATGCATGTGTGTCGTATATGTTAGGTATATGTATATGTCTTATATATATTCTATTTATCCTTCTCATGTATCTCATATATATATAGTTAATATATAACATCCATCCTAAGCATCCATTTAATATTTTCTCTACCCATTACACCCATATGCTCTCCCGTATTTACTATTTTAAAATACATCAAAAATCGGGATATTACAATTATATGTATATAAGGTATGAGAGTGTTACATCTAGTGTACATGAACGCATGATTTGCTCTTGGAAACCTGATTCTAGAATTTTGTGTTCCTAAAGCAATCCTTTTAGGATTTTTAGGCTTGGTTTGTGCATTAGTGTTCTTTACAACTTCAACACTAGAGGTTTGAATTGTAGATGCTTTTACAAATATGGGTGCTCGAGATGGGGTATTTGATGATCCATTGAACCCTAAACCATATTTCAAAGAAGGTGATCTTTGATTATCAATTAACGTGTCTAATGCTTCTTTTCCTTTATGAAATTTTGCAATTGACTCTTTAAGTTCCTTTAGTTCATGTTTCAAAATTTCATTTTCCTTTATCACATTTTCTAATTTATGTGAATCTTTTTTCATTGCATCAAGTGATTTCAATAATTATTCATTTGAGGTCTTTAATTCTAAGGAAAAAATTTTTAAACTTACAAAGTCTTTTTCTAGCTTAGAACATTTATCCTTATAAAATTTCATCTTAGAAAAGTATTTTTCTATCCTAAGATTCATATGTTCAATCATATCATTATCACCTAAAACATTATCATTGCATTCAATTAAATTCAAGGGTTGAGGACCTACTTCATTGGAGTCTTTTTCATACTCAGTAGCCATGAGACATGCATTAGAAATTTCTTCCTCCTATTCTTCTTCTTCATCACTTGAGATAGAGTCATCCCATGTAGCTTTGAGTGATTTCTTCTTTTCTTTATCCCACTTCTTTTTGTTCTCAATTTGAAGCAATTTGACTTGATATGCCCGGATTTGCCACATTCATAACATTTTACTTCATTTTTCTTATCTTTGAAGGAAGTTTTAGAAAGTGTACCTTTGTTAGTTTACAATCTTCTCTTTCTCTTCCAATCATTCATCTTTTTAGAAAACATTGACATTTCTTCTTCATCATCACTTTCTTCATTGCTTGGGCTCTTAACTTCTTTGATTGCTTTGAGAGCTATTGCTTTCCTCTTATCCTTCTCACGTAATTCTTCATCTCTTTTAGTGTGTAATTCAAAGGTGAGTAGCTTTTCGACAAGTTCATCGATTCCCAAAGAACTTAGATCATGAGCCTTTTCAATAGAAGAAACCTTAGACTCAAAGTTCTTCTTGCCTCTAAGTGCTCTCAAGATTTTTTAATTGACTTCATCTTGATCATATATCTTGCCATATTTCTTCAATTTGTTGATGATGGCAAGTAATCAATTTGTCATGTTAGTAACATTTTCGTTGGGCTTCATCTTTAATAGCTCATACTCATGTATGTACATTTGCTTCTTGGTGAGCCTCACTTGGGTAGTACCCTCATGATAGTTCTCAAGAGTTTTCCAAATGTAATGAGCACAAGTGTGAGCAGAGATTTTTGCCCACACTCCCGATGGAATGGTTCTTGCGACTTCGGCACTATTTAGGCTCGGGGCCTTAGAGAACACAGACTTAAGCCTGGAGAAAATGGAGTCGCCACCCAGACGGGCCGGGAAAAAGAAAGGGGTGGATAACTCAATTTCTAAGGAATCCCCAACCCCCTAATGGGCTCGAAAAGTTGGGTATATGTGGGAAAGGTGAGAAATGGCCCAGCACCCCTACAATGCCCGGTTCATTGGAAACGGCCTCCTTTACAGGTCTTAATATATAAAATTCTTAAATATAATAATAATATCCATATTACACACAATAGTTGAAATAAAGCATCGTTATATTGAAACAAAGCAATGTCCAAGCAAAACAAATAAATGGACACCCATCCGAGGATGGAAACATGCCCTTACATCACCCATGTCTAAACTAATAGGAGACCCACCAAATGGTAGAAACATGTCCTTTACATTAGTTTAAAATATAAAAACTATTTAAATTACATGATATTTAACTAATGAGGTACCCACAAATTGGAAACATACCTCTTACAACATTTGGAAGTCATAATAAATCGATAAAGGTAAATAACCATTCATCATAAATAAATAATTCATCAAAGATATTAAACATTAATCAAAATATAAACATTCATCCATGAAAATTTAAATAAACCAAGCATTTAACTTAAATAAATCAAAGCATATAATAAACTATATAATCAAATAAGGTAAGTAAAGATATAAGTTAGGGTTACTGTTTCTCATTTAAAGTTCTTTAATTAATATTTAGGGTTTTGGAATTTATTTGTTTAGGCTACTGTAAGTTTTAAGGGAATTGAAATGGATTAAGGTTTTAAAATTTAAGAGATTGATAAGGTTATTTGATTAACAAAATAAGGTTTGAGGGGGTAAAATCATTAAATTAGGGTTTGGATATTAAAACATTAGGTTTATGATTATTAGCAACTGGATTGTTGTTTTTAGGTTTATTGTGTTGAATTTTAATATTTAGATTTATAAGGTTTTAAGGTTTTATGGTTTTAAGGATTAGGGTTTAGAAAAATTAGGGTTTAATATTTTAAGGGAATTAGAGTTTAAGAACACTAAGGGTATAAATGAGCTAGTTTGGGGTTACTGTCTTGATTTTGGAATTGAAGAAAATAACTCAGAGTTTTTAAAGTTTTTGGAAATTGGCAAGACGATTTAAGGTATTTTTTTGAAACAGAAAATATTTTTTTAGGGTTTTTGGAAATAAAAGGATCAATTTAGTGTTTTAAGGTTTTGGGAAATTGGAGAGCAGATTTGTGAATACTCGAATTTTGAGGCTTGAAAAGCTGATTTCTCCAGACCGCAAAATGTCGACTCAGGCTGGGTGACTTTGGAAAAGTTCAACAGAAATATATCGATATGGTACTTGAAATGTCCGGGACGACACGTGGATCGTAGAAATGGTCTCGGAATATTTTTTGGAGGTCCGTAACTCCCGAAAAATCAGTTTGAGTGGAAATCATGTGAGCTGATGTGTTTTCTTTGGAGGCCGAACTGCCGCGTGCCGCGGTCCAACCGCCGCGAACAGCGGTTCCACCGCCGCACCAACGGTTCAACCGCCGTGCATAGCGGTTCAACCACCGCGGTCTAACCGCCGCACATGGTGGTTCGACCGCCGGATTTTTCTTCTGCCAAGTTAACCGCCATCCTTAGCAGTTCAACCGCCATACAGGTCCAAATTTGGTCTATTTTCACTATAAATAGCCCCCAGAATGGTCAGAAAAGGGGCCCCGGGGCTTTGTGTGGACGAGCTTCCTACCTTTTTATATGCTTAGGCGCTTCTCTTCTACTCTTCTTTGCACAAATCTAACCTTGTGCTGCAAGAATCAAGAATTATAATCCAAGGTCCAAGAAAACAAGATCTGGAGCTTCGAAGTGGGAAAAATCCTAAGCCAGGTAATATTCTAATTCATCCTTTGTCAATTCAAGCATGTCATAAGCATTACACCTTCTTCTTAATTTCTTTTTGGTCAAAGACCTAATCCTTTTAGGTCTAACGCCTAATTAACTAATCAATCAATCTTTCGGCATTAAGCCATGAATCAATCAATCTTTTTGGCCAAAGGCCTAAAATTTGCATTCTTTTGGTACAAAGTACCTAAATTTCACAATTTTGCACTAAGTACTAATTAAATCTCACAATGCACAAAGCATACACACACACATGCATGAAGCATAATTCTTATCGCCTTTGAATAGGCACTATCGAACTACATGGGCTTTGATCTCCCATTCAAACGGGGGTTTGTAGGCATATTTTGAGATTCACCTCAAATAGCAAGTCCACGATCCACTAACAATTTGTTTGTCCTTTTCCTTTTTTTTAAGGTTTGTTTCTTCTTTTTTTGCAAGTTAATCAAATGCATGACATATTCCCCAAATCCTCCTTGGGTTCGTAGATTATAAACCTTTATATTGGATGCATTATTGGAGTCAAACAAGGGTTTTCTTAGTTTTACCCTTTGAACAAAAAAAAACTAAGTGGCGACTCCCAACAACAAGTGAATGTTCATTCGAATCCTTTTCGGGTGGAATTAGAGGTTTACAATTTGGCGACTCCACTGGGGAATTCCTAGTAGACTACAATTGCTTATTTGACTAACTTGCCCCTCTTTAGGGTACTTTTATTTGTTTTGTAGGGTACCTTAGCAATGTTTATCCTTTCTTTAAGGATATTGGAATTGAAGATTAATAAAAGGAATCTTTTTCCTTTGATGGATCCCTTGTTTGATTAATTGTGCATTTGTTTTGTCATTCAGAGAATCTTTTTCTCTTGCATTATATGGGGGAATCCTTTTCTCCCATTGCATAAAAATTGTTTTCAAATGAATTTCTTCTCTTTATGTTCAAAGTTCTGAGTCTGGATAGCAAGTAGCACTGACCGGCAGGTCTCCTTGATTATGCCAGCGGACAGCCAAAGCGTCCTCCCTGTTACCGCAAACCATTTCAATCCTTTTGGAATGGCCCACGAGTATATCGTACACTTTGACCCACGTGAAACTCCTTGTTTCACATGTGGCAGGTATATCTTACTCGAGGTTCAAGGGTCCCTATTATAAGCCCATTCAATATTTTCATTCAACAATAGAACCCTCCCTTAGGTTGTATGTACCCAATGATAGTGCCACATTCCATTAAAATGAATTATGATGTGATGAGGTGCATTCATGCAACATAACAACATGGTTTTGGGGAAAACCTTTTGATATATACAAGTGGACGAAGAGTCTTCCTACCCTACACACTACCCTAATCCTTTACCCTTAACCCTTGCAGGTACCCACCATCCATGTGCCTTCACCTACACAAACTACACCAACTCCAACTATGCAATCACCCACAAGTTTTACTACCCCAACTTCACCAACTACTCCAATTACTGAAATGGCTACTATTGAACAGATTAAGGCCTTGCTAGATGGACAGGTTAGGGAGATTGAGGCTAGGATGCAAGAAAGAATTGATGAAGCTTTGACTGCCCAAAGGGTAGCCATCTTGGCCGAATTGGGAGAGGCTCCAAAGACAACCACTACTCCTGGAAATCTAGGGAAAGAACCTACTGTGGGGCAAACTAGTACCCCCACGACTACTCAGAATAATACCCCTGTCATCAATTTGGAGGATCCACCCTCTAAGAATGCTACTGAAACTGATGAACTGAAAAAGAAACTTGAATTGCTTGAAAGGTCAATCACTGCCATGAAAACTCATAAAGAGGTGGTAGACATGGATTCCTTATCCTTGTTTCCCCAAGCTAGGTTGCCTCCAAAATTCAAGATGCCGGGGATGGACAGATTTGATGGGACTACTTGCCCTAAAACCCACCTGAAGATGTATGTGGGGGCCTTAAGCCCTTGGGGTTTAAATGATGAGCTCTTTGCTCAACTATTTCAACAATCCTTGACTGGTGCTGCCCTTAAATGGTTTGTAAGCCTAGATCGTGCCAAGATCAAGACTTGGGAAGACATCTGCAATGCATTTAACACTCAATACCACTACAATATTGAGGTGGATGTCACTAGAAGGGAGCTTGAAACTACCAAGCAGAAAAAACAATGAACCCTTCTCCTCGTTCCTTACGAGGTGGAGGGCAAAGGCCGCCCAAATGATCAATCGTCCTTCAGAACAGGAGCAAATTGATATCATAATCAAGAATTTAAGGCCTACATATCAAGCTCAACTGCAAACCCAATACCTGCCTACTTTCAAATCGCTCATTGCGACTGCAACCAAGGTAGAAGATTTGATACAATTGGGTAAGATAGTATATGAGGAAGCTACTTTGAAGTACATGAAACAAGGCCAAGCTGCTTCCTCAAGCAAGGTCAATGAAGTGGCCAATATTGCCCCTGTGAATCCTTTACGTGTGGGCAATCTTGGGCAGAGAAATTAGCCAAGAAGGCAATATACCGACCTTGGGATGCCCCTTCATCTGGTGTTTAAAAAGGCCGTGGAAGGGAAGTATTTGAAGCCTTTGGACCCAAGGCCTCCTCCAAACCCATTACCCTCCAACTATAGGGTACCACCAAGGAAATGGGCATAGAACAGATGCTTGTTGGACCCTAAAAAACCGCATCCAGGATCTGGTGGATAGTGGTGACATCATTCCTCTCAAGAGTCAACCAAACATTAATACTAACCCTTTCCCAATCATTCCATCGACACCATCACTGTGGAAGAAGAGCTGTTTGATCCTTTTAAACTTCTCTTGGAGATGAATGAAGTATGTGTGCTGGATCTGAATGACCTCGCTGAAGAGGTCGATGCTTTGACGAGAAGCGGAAGGCAATATCAACCACTCGACTTGGGGGAAGTCCCTAAAACTCCAAGTCACCCCTATAAGAAGACTCCAGAACCAAAGGAAGACCCTGTCCTCGCTCAACTTAAACAAACTCAAGCTAAGGTGTCAATTTGGGAGCTCCTTGCTTCCTCATTCTCACACCGTCAGGCTCTCAGCAAAGCTTTGAGTCAACTCGATACATCAGTAGACACAAGCCTAGAAGCTTTGGTGGCCACTTTGACCCAATCAGCCAAGGCATTGAGTATCCGATTTTCCGATGTAGACCTACTAGAAGATGGCAAGAAACACAATGATGCTCTATACATCACCTTACAAACTAGGGGAAAGACTGTGCCCATGGTTCTCCTTGATAATGGGTCAGCCTTAAATGTATGTCCTTTGAAAGTAGCAAGCTGTCTGGGATTGGAGGCTATAGACCTTACACCTTTTGATCAAATTGTTAAAGCATATGATAACACTCGAAGAGAAATTTTGGGTGTTGCTACTCTGGAAGTTGCTATTGGACCGGTAAAAATGGGAGTGCCATTCCAAGTCATTGATGTACCCACGAGCTTTAATCTCCTCCTTGGAAGGCCGTGGATTCATCAAAATAATGCTGTCCCTTCTTCATTACATCAAAAACTTAAATTCCATTTTGAAGGAAAAATCATCACTATCAAAGGAGACACATGTGAAATCAACAAGAAAACCACAGATCAGTCCCTCTTTGAGGTTGTTCCTAGTGAAACTACTATAGCATTGACTGGGTTCCATTATGACACTGTTCAATGTATTGAAGGAGAAAGGCCCAAAGGGCCATTCATTCTATATGACTTTGGGGAGGTCCAAGTCAATTGCCTGGTAGGAATGATGCTAAGGGTAGGGCTGCTACCCGGAATGGAAATGATAAGGTCTGGGAGGAAATCATCCATAGTGCGGCCATGGGAAGAACTTGAGAATAAGGGAACTTTTGGCTTGGGATACAAACCCACAGACGAGGAGATAGAAGAGTTTGAGCATAGGAAGAAGAAAAAGAAGACTTGGTGGGCAAAAAGCCTCAAAATGCACCCTTACTTTAGAACTCTGAACGGTCACTTCTGCAAGCCTGGAAAAGCAGTTCCTTACTGTGGTTTCCAGGAGCCATTCTATTCTCCCAAGACTGGAAAGAAGCTGCCGGGTTTTGAGATGTTCGCTGTTGTTTTGGCCATAAAGGAAGAAGAGCCAGAACCTATAACTGACTCACAAGTGGAGGATTTCATGCAGCCTAGTCTCTTTGATGAGGTTGCTATGATAATCAATTTCAAAGACAAAAGGGACTTCACAAAGCTGATCAAGACAACAGATGGACCGCTGACAAACTGGTATGCCGAGGAGGGACAAGCTGCTATAGTCAAACCTAGTCCTGTGTCACACCCTAAACCTGAGTCTTGTACTGAGTCAAACACCGAGTCAGAGTCTAGTTCTGAGTCTTCTATGGCTTTAGATTTAGAGAACCCTAATGTCAAATTTAATGTAACCTTGGAGAATGACTCCGCCATTATCAATAAAACTGTTTAAATTCTTTGTTACCCTGTGTCTTTTGCTTTCCAAGTATTATCTAGCAAAAATGAAATAAAGGAAATAAATGAAAAGATAATAATTGGCAAAGAAAAAGAATATACATACATTGCATATGATTGTGTGAATAAAGAACAGGTTGTTGAGTGCATCAGAAGGTATGTCGACTGCTTCATGTGGAAGACAAGTGATGTCATGGGAATAGACCCAGCCATAGCAGTTCATAAGATTCCGCTATACCCAGATGCAAAGCCGGTTAAGCAGAAGTTGAGAAGAATGAAGCCAAAATGGTCTTTGAAAATTAAAGAAGAGGTTGCCAAGCAACTGGATAATAGGTTCATAGAACCAATTGCCTACCCTTCCTGGTTGGCAAACATTGTGCCAGTCCCGAAGAAAGACAAAAAGGTCAGGATGTGTGTTGACTACAGAGATTTGAATAAGGCTTGTCCCAAGGATAATTTCCCGCTACCACACATCGATTTGCTATTAGACAGGATGGCTGGGCATATGATGGTTTCCATGACTGACCTTGCGGTTGGGTACAATCAGATCATGGTGCACCCACTAGACAAAGAGAAGACAGCTTTCATTATAGAATGGGGCACTTTCTGCTACAGGGTTATGCCTTTTGGATTGATAAATGCAGGGGCTACCTACCAAAGAATGGCGACAACAGTCTTTCATGACATGATTCACAAAGAAGTAGAAGTGTATGTTGACGATATGATTGTCAAGTCAAAATCTCCAGAAGAGCACGTTGAAGCACTTGAGAAGTTTTTCCTTAGACTTCGCAAGTATAATTTGAAGCTTAATCCTGCAAAGTGCCTCTTTGGTGTAACATCAGGCTTATTTTTGGGATATTTGGTCAGCAAGAAAGGAAAAAAATTGATCTAGCAAAGTCAAAGGCTATTATGGAAATGCCTCCACCAAGAACAGAAAAGGAGATTCGAGGTTTGCTAGGTAGATTACAGTATATCAGTCGATTCATATCGCAGTTGGTAGAAACTTGCGGTGCCATCTTTAAGCTACTAAGGAAAGGTGCTTCACAAGAATGGAATGAAGACTGCCAGAAGGCCTTTGACAAGATCAAAGAATACTTGTTAAGTCCGCCAATTCTGCAACCTCCCAGAATGAGAAAACCTCTACTCTTGTATTTGTCTATAACAGATGAAGCCATGGGTAATGCTAGCTCAAGAGACTGAAGGTACAAAGGTGAAAAATGCAATTTACTACCTCAGCAAAAGGATGCTGGACTATGAGTTAAAGTATAACAAGATTGAGAAGTTGTGTTTAGCGTTGTATTGGGCTTGCACGAAGTTACAGCACTACTTGTCTTCTTACACTACTTATGTCATCGCAGAACAGAGTCCCTTGAAATTCCTTATGGAGAGGCCTGTTTTGGACAGCAAAATGGCAAAGTGGGTATCAACATTGGCAGCCTTTGACTTAAAATTCATTCAAAGGAAAGCTGTGAAAAGTGGGGCAATAGCTGACCAGTTAGCAGAATTACTCGTAAAAGATGAGATGCGAGAAATGAATTTCCCTGACGAAGACCTCTTGAATGTGGAAAGGAGTGTTTGGGATATGTACTTTGATGGGGCATCCAATTATCATGGAAATGGAATTGGAGTTGTGTTCAAAACTCCTTGTGGAGAATACATTCCATTTGCAGTTAAACTTGACTTTAGCTGCACAAACAATGAAGCAGAATATGAAGCTTGCATCAATGGGCTTGAAGCCACCTTGGAATTGGGGATTAAGAACCTAAAGGTCTATGGTGATTCTATTTTAATAGTATCACAAGCTTTAAGGAAATGGAAGATAAGAGAAGAGCGTTTGGTTCCTTACCTACAACGCCTTGACCATGTGGCACAACAATTCGATGATCTGTCCTTCGAATATCTCCCAAGAGCAAAAAATCAGTTTGCTGATGCCCTGGCTACTTTAGCTTCCATGGTCAATATCAAGGGGGGGGGGGGGGAAGCCATTCGTCCATTGAAAGTTCAGCTTCAGAAACAACTCGCCCATATAATGCACTTGGCTGATGGTAAGCCATGGTTTTGGGATATCAAGAGTTATCTCAAGGGTGGAAGTTATCCGGAGGGATCATCAAAGGTTGATCAAAGGACAATAAGGTAGCTAGCCACGGGTTACATTCTTAATGGAAATATCCTCTACAAAAGAAGTTGGAATGGGATGCACCTAAGGTGTGTGAATGAAGCAGAGGCTAAGCAGATAATGGAAATGGTACACGGTGGAGAATCAGGACCGCATATGTATGGGATCACCTTGGCGCGAAAAATAGCCAATCTAGGTTATTATTGGTCCACCATGAATACAGACTGTGTGGCATTTGTGCAAGAATGCCATCAGTGTCAGGTATTTGCTAAGTTGCAGAAGCAACCTCCCGTTGCCCTGAATCCAATCACTTCTCCATGGCCCTTCGCTACTTGGGGAATAGATATAATTGGCAAAATATATCCAAAAGCCTCAAATAGACATCAGTTTATCTTGGTAGCAGTGGATTACTTCACAAAGTGGGTTGAAGCAGCTTCCTATGCAGAATTAGACGCCAAAAAGGCAGCACAGTTTGTCCGAACCAACATCCTTTGTCGGTACGAAACGCCATTTGAGATTATCACTGATAATGGAACTCATTTACAAGCAGAATTTGCTAAACTCTTGAAGGATAAGAAGATCTAGCATCATAAGTCCTCTCCTTATAGACCTCAAACAAATGGAGTTGTAGAAGCAGCAAATAAGTCTATAAAGGTGATCATACAAAAAATGATCAAGGAACATAGGGGTTGGCATGAGAAGTTACCACTGGCCTTGTGGGGATATAGAACATCAATTAGAACTCCTACTGGAGCAACCCCGTATTCACTAGTGTACGGAATGGAAGCAGTACTCCCCATTGAACTAGAAGTTCAATCGGTGAGAATAATTCAAGCAAATCAGATGAATGAAGCTGAATGGATCAGCAATTATCATCATCAGTTGTTGGGTTTGGATGAAAAAAGACTTCAAGCTCTACATCAAATTCAAGGGTACCAAAGGCGAATGGCTAGGCATTTCAACAAAAAGGTCAAAAACCGAAAGTTGGAAGAAGGCTGTTTGGTCCTAAAAGAAATCAGAGCACCTGTCTCAGATCCTCGTGGGAAGTTTCGTCCTCATTGGGCGGGACCCTACATTTTGAAGAAAATACTTTCCGGCGGAGCCGTCATCTTAACTGATTTGGATGGGTTAGAATTCACAAATCCATGTAACATGGATCAGTTAAAGAGATATTATGTATAAAGAAGCACTCAAAAAGGAACTACATTAGACCTGATTCTCGCAAACTAATTCGAGATATGTAGGCAGCTCTCCTTGAGCACGGTCTAAATTTTAAAAAAAATCATTGATTCATTTTTCTTTTGACAACATTAAAAAAAAGAGAAAAGAAAAGAAAGAAAAATCCCGCTAAGTCGAAAACCCACAAAGGGAGGCTTAGGCAATAGTGGGGCCCGCTAAGTCGAAAGCCCGCAAAGGGCGGCTTAGGCAAGAATGGGTAAGAGCTCGCTAAGTTGAAAATTCGAAAGGACGGCTTAAGCAAAAATTAGAGCAAGTAAATAAAGTAGATAATGCTTGGAAAGCAATTAAAAGTGTCATTCATTCTGAAAAGAGTCATTCATTCCAAAAAGAGAGTCATTCATTCCATGAAATATCAAACCAACAAAAGAGTCAAACCATAAGTCCAAAAACGTCAAATGAACCAAAAAGGTAAAAACAATCCAAAAAAAAAAGTAGACAATAGAGTCAACCCTAGGGTCTAAATCCTACGCCTCCTACATGGGGCAGAGTCTTCGGTATCTTCCTTAGCTCCGGAGCTCTCTGCAGCATCTATCTTCTCCTCGTTAAGAGGAACCACCTCCTCTCCCTCAAGCTCCTGCAGCAATGCATGCCTCCTTGGCTTTTCAATTGGCCAAACTTCGGCTATAAACCAAGTCCTATACTCTGGTGTAGGCTGGACAAGGGAAGGCTCTGCAAAAGGCCTGATCATCTGATGGTTCCTAACCCAAGTTTGAAGAACAACTCGGGTAACTCCAGGAGTAATAGGGGCAGCAATAGTAAGCCCAACAGAAAGAGGAACCCTCTGTTCAATCCCCATCTGCCTAAGCACGCGAGAAGCACTATACCATGTACTATGAGTGAAACCAAGAAGGTAGACATGGTTATGCAATGCATTTGCCTCCATGAAGCGAGAAATTCTATACCAGGAGATGTACCACAGCAATTCTTCTGGTCTAAGCTCATTCAACTAGATAATCCACCTGGTCATAGAAGGAAAAGAAACCTGGATTCTTCTAGTACGATATTGAGAAGGGTTATAAGTCAAGGCATGGGGAGCGGCAACCACTCAGAGATGGTCTCTTAGCCAAACCTAAATATATATATATATAATAAAAAAAATAGATCCTTTCTATTTACAAAAAAAATGAGAAGAAACAAAAGGTATAACAAAATTACCTGAAGAATGATTGGAGTAACAGTCCAATCTTCAAATCCAAGTGCAGTTCTGTCAAGACTCTAAATAGTCTCAGCCAGAATCATAGCACCAATGCAGTTAAGTTCTTCCATCTGCCTAATCATGGGGCAAAGCTTTAAATCTCCAAAGCCAGGGTCACGGTTGAAAAGAAACCCAGCTAACAGGAAGAAGACAAAAGCTCGCATCCTATGCTTCAGTTGAATCTCATCTTCAAAATTAGCAGTCAGGAATGCATCAATGAAAGGAAGCAGCATCGCCTTATTCCCATCCACAATCATAGCTTGAGCTTGAGGCCTTGTAAAGTTGAAAAGCCTCTGAAAAGACCCCACGTAGCCAACTCGAACCTCAAGCCTTACAAGAGGGGCATTTGGGTCACATCCAATAATTGAGCAGAATTCCTCAAAAAGAGAATACATCTCGTCCATCCGGGCACCAAATCTGAAGACGTGAGCTTGGGGATCCCAAAATCTGATATAAGCATGCAAGAAATCCCAATCTATAGCTACGCCTCTAAGAGTAGCAACAGCTTTCAATCCATATCTTCCCATATTGATCCTTTCAACATTATGGAGGCTCTTGGTCCATTCATGCATCACATGGTTAAAAAGAGGGTTCATTGTTGAGGCTCCATATTGCACCTTGCTCAAAATTCTCGTTTCTGACAACCACTGAGCCCCATAAATCATTTTTATGGACCCCAGTGGGGGGCAATTGTGAATACTCAAATTTTGAGGCTTGAAAAGCTGATTTCTCCAGACCGTAAAATGTCAACTCAGGATGGGTGACTTTGAAAAAGTTCACCGCAAATATATTGATATGGTACTTGAAATGTCCGGGATGACACGTGGATCGTAGAAATGGTCTCGGAATATTTTTTGGAGGTCCGTAACTCCCAAAAAATCAATTTGAGTGAAAATCGTGCGAGCTGATGTGTTTTCTTTGGAGGCCGAGCTGCCACGTGCAGCGGTCCAACTGCTACACCAGCGGTTCAACCGCCGCGCACGGCAGTTCGACCGCCGAATTTTTCTTTTGGCAAGTTAACCGCCGTCCACAGCGGTTCAACCGTCGGGACTAGCGGTTCAACCGCCATCCAGGTCCGAATTTGGTCTATTTTCACTATAAATAGCCCCCGGAATGGTTAGAAAAGGGGCCCCGGGGCTTCATGTGGACGAGCTTCCTACCTTTTTATACGCTTAGGCGCTTCTCTTCTACTCTTCTTTGCACAAATCTAACCTTGTGCTGCAAAAATCAAGAATCATAATCCAAGGTCCAAGAAAATAAGATCTGGAGCTTCGAAGTGGTAAAATCCTAAGCCAGGTAATATTCTAATTCCTCCTTTGTCAATTCAAGCATGTCATAAGCATTACACCTTCTTCTTAATTTCTTTTTGGTCAAAGACCTAATCCTTTTAGGTCTAAGGCCTAATTAACTAATCAATCAATCTTTCGGCATTAAGCCATGAATCAATCAATCTTTTTGGCTAAAGGCCTAAAATTTGCATCCTTTTGGTACAAAGTACCTAAATTTCACAATTTTGCACTAAGTGCTAATTAAATCTCACAATGCACAAAGCATACACACACACATGCATGAAGCATAATTCTTATCGCCTTTGAATAGGCACTATCGAACTACATGGGCTTTGATCTCCCATTCAAACAGGGGTATGTAGGCATATTTTGAGATTCACCTCAAATAGCAAGTCCACGACCCACTAACAATTTTTTTGTCCTTTTCCTTTTTTTTTTAGGTTTGTTTCTTCTTTTTTGCAAGTTAATCAAATGCGTGACATAGTCCCCGAATCCTCCTTGGGTTCGTAGATTAGAAACCTTTACATTGGATGCATTATTGGAGTCAAACAAGGGTTTTCTTAGTTTTACCCTTTGAACAAAAAAAAACTAAGTGGTGACTCCCAACAACAAATGAATGTTCATTCGAATCCTTTTCGGGTGGAATTAGAGGTTCACAAGATTAGGGTTTTGGGAATTAATAAAACGATTTAAAGTTTTGGAAAGTTGGAAAGTAGATTTGGGTTTTAAGATTTTGAAGAAATAGATTAGGGTTCTTAGGTTTTAGAAGAAACAGAAAAACAATTTTAAGATTTTTGGAAAACAAAGAAACGAATTAAGGTTTTTAAAATCAAAAGAAACAATTTAATGATTGAAGCTACTGTAAGGAAAAAAGAGATTAGATATTCAAACATTCATTTGTTGGTTTCACCAAAAATTACTTCTTGGATGAACAAGGACAAAAGCAAGATGGATGCCTTTGATGGATTGATTGCTTAGTTGCTTATTTTTCTCTCAAAAAGTCCGATTGTTTTCACTGCCAAAAAGAATTTTTAAAGTCCGATCTCCTTTCAAAGTTTTTTTTTCCAAAGTTTTCTCGTTGTTCTTCCTTCTTTAATCTATGTCTTTCTAGTCTTATTTAAAGGAAATTTTGGGATCTTAATTCCAATTGTTTAAGGAATTTATCATTAATTAGGAAAAGGAAACTAAAACCAAATAGGATTTGGTTTCAAAAAAAATTGTTTCAAAAAATTTTGCTGGCAAATAAAACTGCTGCGGGTCGCTGTGGAAATTTGCGAGGGCACTCGAACAAACCTGTGAGTTTTTGCCATTTTTCCGTAGGAAAATCCTGCGGGCGAAATGGCCTATGGCTATTTCTTCCAACTCTTTTGATGATGAATTTTTCCGTCGTCGATTTTTATTTTTATTTTTATTTATTTGTTTATTACTATTATTATTATATATTTTTTATTATTTTTATTTTTATTCACTTCACCATTTTAAACTAAAATAAAGATTAAAATACTACACAAATTATTTTGGACTATAAAAAATAACGGACTGGACTGGGTCAAAAATTGAGGGTCTTCAGTTTGCCCTCTGCTTGAACGATGTGAGACTTTAGTTAAAGAGAGTGAAAAGCAATAAGACTTAATTTTTCTGAGATGGTTTAGGTTTTGGGTTCTGGACCTAGTTTGAATTCTGGATTCAAGGTTAATTTTAGGTTCTGGACCTAAGAGTAATTTGGGTTCTTGACCCGAGCTAAGTTTTGGACTCAGAATAGATTTTAGGTTCTGGACCTAAGGATAATTTGGGTTCTGGACCCGAGCTAAGTTCTGGACTTAGAAGAGATTCTAGGTTCTAGACCTAAGGATAATTTGGGTTCTGGACCCGAGCTAAATTCTAGACTTAGAAGAGATTCTAGGTACTGGACCTAAGGATAATTTGGGTTATGGACCCAAGCTAAGTTCTGGACTTAGAAGAGATTTTAGGTTCTGGACCTAAGGAAAATTTGGGTTTTGGACCCGAGCTAAGTTCTTGACTTAGAAGAGATTTTAGGTTCTGGACCTAAGGAAAATTTGGATTTTGGACCGGAGCTAAGTTCTAGACTTAGAAGAGATTTTGGGTTCCGGACCTAAGGAAAATTTGGGTTCTAGACCCGAGAGATTTGGATACTCTATCCTAAACTAGACTAGGATACTCGATCCTAAACTATATTCGAATACTCATCCTAACTGGATTTGGATACTTGATCCTAAATTGGTTTTGGATACTCGATCCTAAACTAGATTTGGATACTTGATCCTAACTTGATTTGGATACTCGATCCTAAATTGGATTTGGATACTCGATCCTAACTGGATTTGGATACTCGATCCTAAATTGGGTTTGGATACTCGATCCTAACTGGATTGGGATACTCGATCCTAACTTGATTTGGATACTCGATCTTAACTGGATTGGGATACTTGATCCAAAACTGGATTTGGATACTCGATCCTAAATTGGATTTGGATACTATATCCTAAACTGGATTTGGATACTCGATCCTAACTGGATTTGGATACTAGATCCTAAATTGGATTGGGATACTCGATCCTAACTGGACTGGGATACTCGATCCTAAACCATATTTGAAAGTGAGTTTGAAAATATTTTGTATATGCATAAACTCAAAAATTAAAAAGGAGAAACTTTGCCCCCTGTGTAGGCTCAAACCAAAGATTTTTTCCATACAGGGTTTGATTGATGTTTTGTTGTCTAGCTCTTTGCACAAGCATGTATTTCTTCTCTTCGCAAGATTACTGGAACTTTTTCAAGCAATAGGCTTTCCATGCCCCCCTGATTTGATATCTTCTTTTGATTGTTTACTTCACAGGGTGTTTGTTGCTCACTTTGATAAAGAATAGACAATACAACACAAGAAAATGCAATGTTATATGCTCATGTATGCATGATATGCATGAATAACACTTACGATGGTTCCATCGACCTACAGATCGAGATTATCCACCGAAATGCTCTCAAAAATTTCTTTCAGATGCTCGTTCAGTTCTTGCACTGGAATTACAGGATGCTTCACATTTATGACTTTTATCTTTGAGATATTGAAAACATGAGTAATGGAGGCCCCAAACAGCAGAGATACATCCATTCAGCATGCTAGTTGGTAGCTTCTTCATAACCTTGCCATCAATCATTTTCTTTGCCCAATGTGCCCTTCGAGGTTTGACTGTTCAAGGAACATCTCTTAACTTTAAGTCTTTGTATGACAAAAATATTTTTTATTTTGAATTTTGATCAAATGTTGGCTCTGTCAAATCAATGGCAATGTACCTCAGGACTCGATTTTTCCAAATTAACATATCTATAACATGACAACCCTAGTTACGGTAGTAAACTCGGAAATCATTTCTATTTAAGCAAGAATTGTTGTACTCCAGATAGGCACATACACATTACTTGGCCAAAGGTCTCATTGAGTTTAAATATTGTCTATCTCATATGCATGCTTATCGAAACTATCTCCACTAATAGACTCTACCTACCAAGAGAGATCAATAGGTCTTTGATAGGCTTGAAATGGGGTCTATAAGGGACATGGGTTAAAGTGAAGGCCATTTGTAAGTTGAAGCTGATGTGACACAAAGGGCAAACCTTCACACAACAAATTTCTTGTTGGAACTTTAGACAATTGGGAGCAATCTTGCTAGACTCCAAATTCCTTCTATCTTCTTGGCATTAATCTGGATCTTGATTGGAACAGTCTTTGCCCTTGCATAAAATTTTGTGCCCAAATTCATTTCTTCTCTTCTTCTCCCTTTTCTTTCTTTTTATTTTTCTTACTCTTCCCTTTCTTTGAGCATTTTATCATTTCGTCCTTCTTCCTTGTAGGACTATCAAATATAGAACTTTCAAGAACTGTATGGTCTTCCTCCTCGTTTCTCCAATTTTGATTGAATATTTTGTTGGGTTGGACCAATTCAAGTCAAAATGTCCTTATAAACCAAATGGAAGCCTTTTGCTGCTTTAGGTAAAAGAGAACTCAGTTGGCTTTCTGAACCGCCTTTTTGGGTTTTATTTTTCTTTTTTTCCTTTTTGTTTTCTTCTTTTTTTTCATCTTTTTTTTTTCTTTTTTTTTCTTTCCTTTTTCTTTCTTTTCTTTTCTTTCTTTCTTTCTTTTTCTTTCTTTCTTTCATTTTTTTGTTCTAGCTCAAATAGAGTTGTCTTATTTGTACCAACTTGGATTTCCAATAATGGATGAGTGGAGTGCTATAAATCTTCTTTAATAGGGATAAATCATTTGTTACTCTGATGTTGTCTTGATGTATTGGAGATATTAAGAAAATTTCAACTACCCTTATGGTCTTGAAAACATCAACTACCCTTATGGTCTTAAGAACTTCAACTCTCTTCATGATCTTGACTAATCATTGCTTTCATTGATCTTCTTGCCTCTTCATCTTACCACTGTCGATTAAATATTGGATCTCATGCCTTAGATGAGCACATTTATCTGTTTCATGCCATTGCATTTGATGAAATTGATAGAAGGCCCCGGCATTGAAGTTTGGTGGCAGTGGATTATGTAACGGTCGAGGAGCTAACGGTTGTAACAACCCTTTCTTTTGCATCTTGCTAAAAACCCAAGATAGAGGTTTCCCCAATTCTGAGAATTGTCTTTTATTTCCTTGACCAGTCACATTAACATCAACTTCTTTTTACGTGCTTTGATTGCTAAGCTGATAATTCCCTTTCTCATTCCTTCTTATTGAAAAGTAATTTTTCTCCCTTTCCCACTCTTCAATTTGTAGACTAGATTGGAGAAGATCTTTGAAATCCCTTATAAGGGTGTGAGACATCCTTTCACAGAGATTGGGCAGGACGCCTCTCACGATCATCCTTATTTGATCAGATTCATCGGGCCTTTTCTTGAGCAAAGCAGCCTTATTTCTCCATCTTTTCACATAGTCCACAAAATTCTCATTTGGCCGTTGCCTAATGGACTCAACTTCCATTAAGGTAACTTCAAGCTCGACATTATACCCATATTGCTGAATGAAAGCCTTGTACAACATGTCCCATTCTTTTTGAGTACTTTCCTCCAAGGTGTTGAACCAATTTTGGACAACAGGGTCCAATAAGAGCATAAAGTACCTTAGAGTTTGAGCCTTAGTAGCTCGGGCAGACTGCATAGCAGTGATATACTGCTTTACATGGAGGTGAGGATTTCTGGTTCCATCAAACTTCGCAAAATATGGCATCTTGAACTTGTACGAAACTTCTTCATCTAGCTCAAATAATTTGTCAACGTCGGACATTTCTTTGGTTTTCAATTTCTTCTCAAATTTCTTTTCTAAATCAGCAATCATCTTCTCAACATTGGATGCCTCAGTCTTTTCAATAGTTGACTTATCAACAATCTTTGGTTCCTCCTTTTTGTCTTGAGGATCTTGGTAGTATTGAGCCCAATCATCATCATCATCATCAATGATCACCTTTTCATCATCAAAAACTAGTTCACAACTTTAGTCTTCCCTTTGTCCTTTGGCTTCTTAGTGCTAGTAGATGCTTCGACATGATTTTCCAAAATTGCAGTCAATTGGTTCTTCATGGTCTCAGCTAGGGCCTCTTTTAATTCTTCCATCTTGGCATTGAGGGCATCATCCACCATTCTTTGAATTTGTTTGGGCTCCATTGCTTTTGGTGAAAAAGAGATTGAGTCATTGCTAGATTCTTCATCTCCATTGTAGGTCGGATTGTTTTAAGGTTTTGTACTGTCATAATCCAGGGCTGTGAGCCAGAAAAGATCAATGATATGAGATGCAAATGTATGCATGTATGCACAAACAATCAACAAAGATAGATAATTAGGACGTTCCTTCCAACCTTATAACATCCATACACGAATGGCGAGTCTCTTTTCTTAGGTAATATGGTTAATAAAATACCAACATGGGGTATCTTATTTTCGAATATTTCCCTCAGATGCTTCAACCGATAATTATATTTCAAAGATGGAAATCAACTCATAATAATTCCCATTAATTAGGTTTTAATCCATTTATCCAACTAAAGTAGCTTTTATGCTATATTGGATTAAAACTAAATTAAGAGGTTTATTATAAATAGATTTCTCACTTGAAAAGCGTAACTAATGATTCATGCCAAAAACAAGCCCATGATTAATTTTTCTTAATATAAACTAGGCTCACAATTGATTTTTGATATTTCATAATTGACCTAAATATTTTGCAAGCTCTTTGTAAGGAAAGGTTGGAAAAAAATAATTTTATTGCAAAGGCCATTGTAAGAAGATTTTAGAAAAAATGGATTTTGGGCTTAGTATTTGGGCCACGAGCAAAAGAATTTTTGACTTGTTTTTAGAAAAGTTTTATGTCCAAAGACCATCTTGAAAAGTTTTGAAAATAGCTTTGGTCTTTTAGATTTTAAAGAAAAATTTATTTTGAGCTTACAATGTACTTAGGTCATATTAGAAAAAGAACAAACCAAATAAGCCACAATTTAAGCTAAGATAAATTAATCATAGTCAAACAACAAGCATTTGGGGTAAAACTTAAGGAAAGTAACTAGGCCAATTACATAAGCTTTAGTCTTTGGGTAAAAAGGCTTAGGTTCCCATAGCAAGTATATACCAAATGGTACAAGGTTATGAGTGGTTATGCCGTGCTCGATCTCCATACCTTGAATGAAAGTATGGTATCCCTTACATAACACAACACGGGTAACACGACCATCCTAACTCAAGCACACGATGTAATCTAATATGATGCAATGGATAATATCATTATAATAAAGAATAGAATAATATAAAGATTAATGAAATATACTTCTCTTATCCCAGTGGAGTCGCCACCCGGACGGGCTGGGAAAAAGAAAGGGGTGGATGACTCAATTCCTAAGGAATCCCTAACCCCTTAATGGCTTTGGAAAGTTGGGTACGTGTGGGGAAGGTGAGAAATGGCCCAGTACCCCCACAACGCCCAGTTCATTAGAACCGGCCTCCTTTACAGGTCTTAATATTATAAAATTCTTAAATATAATAATATTATCCATATTACATACAATAATTGAAATAAAGCATCGTTATATTGAAATCAAAGCAATGTCCAAGCAAAACAAATAAATGGACACCTATCCGAGGATGGAAACATGCCCTTACATCACCCATGTCTAAACTAATAGGACGCCCACCAAATGGTAGAAAAATGTCCTTTACATTAGTTTAAAATATAAAAGCTATTTAAATTACATGATATTTAACTAATGAGGTACCCACAAAGTGGAAACATACCTCTTACAACATTTGGAAATAAAAATAAATTGATAAAGGTAAATAACCATTCATCATAAATAAATCATTCATCAAAGATATTAAACATCAATCAAAATATAAACATTCATCCATGATAATTTAAATAAACCAAGCATTGAACTTAAATAAATCAAAGCATATAATAAACTATATAATCAAATAATGTAAGTAATGATACAAGTTAGGGTTACTATTTCTCATTTAAAGTTCTTTAATTAATATTTAGGGTTTTGGAATTTAGGTTTAGGCTACCGTAAGTTATAAGGGAATTGAAATGGATTAAGGTTTTATAATTTAAGAGATTCATAAGGTTCTTTGATTAACAAAATTAGGGTTTGAGGGGGGTAAAATCATGAAATTAGGGTTTGGATATTAAAACATTAGGTTTATGATTATTAGCTACTGGATTGTTGTTTTTAGGCTTACTATGTTGAATTTTAATATTTAGGTTTATAAGGTTTTAAGGTTCTAAGGATTAGGGTTTAGAAAAACTAGGGCTTATGATTTTAAGGGAATTAGGGTTTAAGAACACTTAGGGTTTAGATGAGCTAGTTTGGGGTTACTGTCTTGATTTTGGAATTGAAGAAAATAACTTAGAGATTATAAAGTTTTTGGAAATTGGCAAGATGATTTAAGGTTTCTTTTTAAATAGAAAATATTTTTTAGGGTTTTTGGAAATAAAAGGATCAATTTAATGTATTAAGGTTTTGGGAAATTGGAAAGCAGATTAGGGTTTGGGAATTAGTAAAACGATTTAAAGTTTTGGAAAGTTGGAAAGTAGATTAGGGTTTTAAGATTTTGAAGAAATAGATTAGGGTTCTTAGGTTTTAGAAGAAACAGAAAAACAATTTTAAGATTTTTGGAAAACAAAGAAGCGAATTAAGGTTTTTAAAATCAAAAGAAAAATTTTAATGATTGAAACTACTGTAAGGAAAAAAAAAAGATTACATATTCAAACCTTCGTTTGTTGGTTCCACCAAAAATTGCTTCTTGGATGAACAAGGACAAAGGAAAGATGGCTGCCTTTGATGGATTGATTGCTTGGTTGCTTATTTTTCTCTCAAAAAGTCTGATTGTTTTCACTGACAAAAAGAATTTTAAAGTCCGATCTCCTTTCAAAGTTTTTTTTTCCAAAGTTTTCTCGTTGTTCTTCCTTCTTTAATCTGTGTCTTTCTAGTCTTATTTATAGGAAATTTTGGAAGCTTAATTCCAATTGTTTAAAGAATTTATCATTAATTAGGAAAATGAAAACAAAACCAAATAGGATTTGGTTACGGAAAAAATCGCGTCGAAAATTTTGCTGGCGAAAAAACTGCTGCGGGCCGCTGTGGAAATTTGCTAGGGAGCGCGAGCTAAATTGGCTGCGGGCCATTCCTGCGGGTGAAATTTCATTGGCTATTTTGCTCGCAGGTTTTTCCTGCGAGAGAAATGGCCTTAGCCATTTCGTGCGCAGGATTTTCCTGCTAGCGAAATAGCCCAAGGCCATTTTGTCCAACGCTTTCAGGGACGAAAAAATTCGTTGCCGATTTTTTTGTCGCTGGTTTTTATTTTTATTTATTTGTTTATTATTATTATTTTTTTATTTGTTTATTATTTTTATTTTTATTCACTTCACCATTTTTAACTAAAATAAAGATTAAAATACCACAAAAATTATTTTGGACTATAAAAAATAACGGACCGGACTGGGTCAAAAACTAAAGGTCTACAACAAATGAGATGTTGGACTCTCCCACCTTGTTCTCTTAAGATAGAATTAACCAAGATGGAGGTTGCCTTATGGTTTTTGAATCTATCTTTCTTGATGGCATTTGACCATTGTGAATTGGGAAGAGGACCATAGAAACCCTCAACTTCATGAGTAGGAGGATTCCACTTACTTTCAATGTAGTCCCAAAGCTCTATTCCCTCACTATCTAGAAACAAAAATATTTTATGTTTCCAATAGGAATAATCGGTTCAATCAAAGTATGGTCTAAGAAGAGTGTTGAGGTTTCCATAAGAGGATGAAGAAGAGGTTGCCATTTTGGATAAAATTTCACAATTCAGTTTAAGAAATTGACAAGCTCTGATGCTAATTATTGTCCCAAGAAAGCAACAAAGAGGGGGGGGGGTGAATTGGTTGGTCTTAAAAAATGATGATCAATTTAAAAATTCAAAGATTAAAAAGTAAGTATGGAGAGTGTAGAAGAACATTAAGTAGAAGAAAGAACACAAGATTTATAGTGGTTCAGATTTTGCTTAATCCTACACCCACTTTGTTAAAAACATTTTAAGGTTCTGTGAGCTGGGATTTTTGCACCCACTCCCGGTGGAATAGTTATTGCGACTTCGGCACTATTTAGACTCGGGGCCTTAGAGAACATGGACCTAAGTCCGGAGAAAATGGAGTCACCACCCGGACGGGCCGGGAAAAAGAAAGGGGTGGATGACTCGATTCCTAAGGAATCCCCAACCCCCTAATGGGTTTGAAAAGTTGGCGACGTGTGGGGAAGGTGAGAAATGGCCCAACACCCCCACAACGCTCGGTTCATTGGAACCGGCCTCCTTTACAGGTTATAATATTATAAAATTCTTAAATATAACAATATTATCCATATTACACACAATAATTAAAATAAAGCATCGATATATTGAAAATCAAAACAATGTCCAAGCAAAACAAATAAATAGACACCCACCCGAAGATGGAAACATGCCCTTACATAATCCATGACTAAATAGGACACCCACTGAAAGGTAGAAATATGTCCTTTATATTGGTTCTAAAATAGAAAAGCAATTTAAATTACATGATATTTAACTAATGAGGTACCCACCAAGTGGAAACATACCTCTTACAACATTTGGAAATCTAAATAAATCAATAAAAGTAAATAACCATTCATCATAAATAAAGCATTCATTGAAGATATTAAACATCAATGGAAAGTAAATATCCATCCATGATAAATTAAATAAATCAAGCATTGAACTTAAATAAATCAACTAAGCATTGAAAATAAATTAGAGCATATAAAATAAATCAAAGCATAATCAAATATAAAATTGAGTAAAACAAATAAAGATTCAAATTAGGGCTACTTTTTCTATTTAAGATTCTTTTTTAATGTGTTTAGGTTTTTGGAATTGATGGGTTTAAGCTACTGTAAGTTTTAAAGGAATTGAAATGGATTAAAGTTTTATAATTTAAGAGGTTGATAAAATTATTTGATTAACCCAATTAGTGTTTGAAGAGTGAAATCATGAAATTTGGGTTTGGACACTTTAAAACAATATATTTATGATTTACGGTTACTGGATTGTTGTTTTAGGCTTACTGTGTTTGAATTTGAATATTTAGGTTTATAAAATCATAAAGTTTAAAGGATTAGGGTTTAGCAAAATTAGGGTTTAAGGTTAGCTAGTTTAGAGTTTACTGTTTTGGGTTTTAAAATTGAATTAGGGTTTTTAGTGTTTTGGAGAATGGATCTGATTTTAGAATTTTGAAAAACAATTTATAGTTTTATGATGCTTTATGAAAATAAAGAAACAACTTAAGGTTTATAGAAACAAAAAAAGATATTTTTTAGGGCTTTTCGAAAGAAACAGATTCAATTTAGGGTTTTTGGAAAGAAACATATTTAATTTAGGGTTTTGAAAAATTGGAAAGAAAATTTGGGTTTTTGTAAATTTTGAAATGATTTAAGGTTTTGAAAAGCTAGAAAGTAGATTAGGATTTTAAGATTTTTAAGAAACAGAAACAATAATTTTTTAATCTTGAGTGATGAAGCTACTGTAAAGAAAAATAAAGAAATTCATAACTTCGTTTGTTGGTTACACAAAAAATTGTTTCTTGGATGAACAAGAACAAAGGCAAGATGGTTGCCTTTGATGGATTGAATTTGCTAGTTTGCTTCTCTCAAAAAGTTCGATTGCTTCAAAGTTTTTCAATTCACTCCATTGTCCCTTTTTTTTTAATTTCGATCCCCGATTTCCTTCCCTCTTCTGTGTTGTTTTAGTCCTTATTTATAGAAGATTTTTATGATTAATTTTAGCTATTCATGGAATCTAACATTAATTAAGAAAAGGAAACCGAAACCTAATTGTATTTGGTTTCGAAAAAATTTGCGTCGGAAAAATTTAGCTAGCGAAAAAAACTGATGGAAAAAAATTGCTCTGGCAAAAATGCTACAGCAGGGGGTAGAGGGCTACGGGGCGAAAATCTGCCTGCTGGCCATTTCGCCGCAACCCTTTTCGGCAATGAAATTTTCCGTCGCCGATTTTTATTTTTATATATTTATTTATTATTATTATTTTTTCTTAACTATAAAAATTAAATACTAAAGCAAATATTATTTAATTAAGATAACAAAAATCATTTTGGACTAATTAAAATATATTGGACAACACAAAAATGATTTTATACTAATTAAAATATATTGGACCGGACTGGGTCAAAAATTAAGGGTGTACAGTTTTCCCCCTACTTGATTGATCTGAGACTTTACTGAAAGAGAGTGAAAAGCAATAAGGCTTAATTTTTGAGACGGTTGAGCTTTTGGGTTCTGGACTTGAGAGATTTGGATACTTGATCCTAAACTAGACTTGGATACTCGATCCTAACTGGATTCGGATTCTCGATCCGAAATTTAATTTGGATACTCGATTCAAAACTGGATTTGGATACTCGATCCTAATTTGGATTGGGATACTCGATCCTAACTGGATTTGGATACTCGATCCTAACTAGATTTGAATACTCGATCCTAAACTGGATTGGGATACTTGATCCTAACTGGATTTGGATACTCGATCGTAAACTGGATTTGGATACCCGATCGTAACTGGATTTGGATACTCAATCCTAAACTGGATTCGGATACTCGATCCTAAACAGGATTGGGATACTTAATCCTAACTGGATTTAGATACTTGATCCTAACTGGATTTAGATACTCGATCCTAAATTGGGTTTGGATACTCGATCCTAATTGGATTCGGATACTCGATCCTAAACTAGATTGGGATACTCGATCCTAATTGGATTTGGTTACTCAATCCTAAACTGGGTTGGGATACTAGATCCTAAACTGGATTTGGATTGGGATACTTGATCATAAATGGATTGGGATACTTTGACTTGAGATTGAATTCGATTTGATTGACCTTTTATCAGTTGTGGATTATGGCTTAACTTGTTGTTCCATTATTTTTTCTTCCTTTCACAAAAATTCAGTTATTTTTAGTTTGCCCTCATATCGTCTCCTTGGCCCAAGCATGGCAAAACACAAGTGAGTTTGAAAATATTTGGTATATAAACTCAAAAAATTTAAAAGGAGAAACCTTGCCCCCTATGTAGGCTCAAACCAAAGATTTTTTCCATGCAAGCTTTGATTGATGTTTTTGCCGTGTAGTTCTTCGCACAAGCACGTATTTCTTCTCTTTGCAAAACGACTGGAGCTTCCACAAGCGAGTATGCTTTCCATGCCCCCTTGATTCAATATCTTCTTTTGATTCTTTACTTCGCAGGGTGTTTACTATTCATTTTGACAAAGAATAGACAATACAGGACAAGAAAGTGCGATGTGACATACTCATGTATGCAAGATATGCTTGAATAATACTTACAGTTGTTCCATCGACTCACAGATCGAGGTGATCAGCAGAAGTATTCTCATTAGTCC
Organism: Garcia nutans; assembly: GCA_947685225.1. Lineage (NCBI taxonomy): Eukaryota > Viridiplantae > Streptophyta > Magnoliopsida > Malpighiales > Euphorbiaceae > Garcia > Garcia nutans. Next base: position 10,714,414 of record CANTUV010000039.1, on the reverse strand, counting down.
CTTTGAGATGCCCGTTTAGTTCTTGCACATGGAATGACAGAAAGCTTTGCATTTATGGCTCTTATCTTTAAGATATTGAAAACATGAGTGGTGGAGACCCTAAGCAACAGAGTCAGGGATGCATTCATTTCAAACTACATTTCACCATGTCAGTTGATAGCTTTTTTATGACCTTGCTAACAATCATTTCCTTTGCCCAATGTGTCCTTTGGAAGTTCAACATAATTCCCTTAACTCGAAGGCTTTGTATGATAAAAGTATTTTTTATTTTTATTTATATATTTTAGTTTTTTTTTAAATCAAATGCTGGCTTTGCCAAATCAATGTCAATGTACCTCAGGACTTGATATTTCAAATTAGCATATCTATAACATGACAACCCTACTTACCATACTAAACTCAGGAATTATTTCTATTTAAGCAAGAATTGTTGCACTTCAAATAGGCACATACACATTACTAGGCCAAAGGTCTCAATTTGAGTTTAAATATGGTCTATCTCATATGCATGCTTATTCAAACTTTCTCCACTAATAGACTCTACCTACCAAGAGAGATCAATAGGTCTTTGATAGGCTTGAAATGGGGTGGATACTAATTGTTGGCTAATCCAAACAATGCCTAGATCATTTCTCCCTTAAATAAGCAGAGTTCAATTTCTCCTCGAAAGTTTGTCAAAGCATGTTCTAAGACTGACTAGGACCTAGACAAAGATGATTATGCAGGAGCCCTCTCTGAATAGGCATACACAACTCAATGCTATAGAGCAATTCCCTTATCTAGTAAAGTCATTCGAGTCATGATGCATAAATATATTAATTCATGAATTATCAAGCTAGATTCCTCATCGGTTGAGCACCAAAATGATCAAAGACCAACAAAAATTTTGATTAAAGTAATTTTCAAGGAACTTTAAATTTGAAAAACAAGATTGTTCCAATTTAAATATTAAAGAAAGTAATATTGAAAAGCAACATTCATGCTAAGGAAAGTTTGTTGAGTTTAAGCTTCTTTCCCTTTCATATCTTCAATATTTCCATCTTGAAAGGATGATAAAATAAAATCTTTTTTCAATCATTTTCCCACCATGAAGGTTGCCGGTGGAGGTACTCTATTGAACCTTGGTAATGGATTATCTTTGGTGTTGGGCTTATTTGGCTCGGGTAGCTTGCCACTATCAATCAAATCTTGGATCTCATGCCTTAGATGAGCACATTTATCTATTTAATGCCCTCGCATTTGATGAAACTGATAGAAGGCTTCGTCATTGAAGTTTGGTGGCAGTGGATTATGTAACGGTCGAGGAGCTAACGGTTGTAACCACCCTTTCTTTTGCAGCTTGCTAAAAACCCAATATAGAGGTTTTCCCAATTTTGAGTATTGTCTTTTATTTCCTAGACCATCCACATTAACATCAACTTCTTTTTGCGTGCTTTGATTGCTAGGCTGGTAATTCCCATTCTCATTCCTTTTTATTAAAAAGCAGTTTTTCTCCCTTTCCCACTCTTCAATTTGTAGACTAGCTTGGAGAAGATCTTTGAAGTCACAGATGTGTGTATGTGACATCCTTTCATGAAGACTAGGTAGGACGCCTCTCACGATCATCCCTATTTGATCAGATTCATTGGGCTTTTTCTTGAGTAAAGTAGCCTTGTTTCTCCATCATTTCACATAGTCCACAAAATTCTCATTTGGCCTTTGTCTTATGGACTCCACTTCCATTAAGGTAACTTCCATCTCGACATTATACCCATATTGTTGGAGGAAGGCTTTGTATAGCAGATCCCAACTCTTTTGTGTTTCTTCTTCCAAGGTATTGAACCAATTTTGGACAACAGGGTCCAATGAGAGTATGATGTACCTTAAAGTTTGAGCCTTAGTAGGTCAGGCAGACTGCATAGCAATGATATACTGCTTCACATGGAGATGAGGATTTTCGATTCCATCAAACTTTGCAAAAGATGGCATCTTGAATTTGTATGGAACTTCTTCATCTAGCTCAAATAATTTGTCAATCTTGGTTCTTCGTTTTTCAGTTTCTTCTCAAATTTCTTTTCTAAATCAGTAATCATCTTTTCAACATCAGATGTCTCGGTCTTTTCAGTAGTTGCCTTCTCAACAACCTTTGGCTCCTTTTTGCCTTAAAGATCTTGGTAGTATTGAGCCCAATCATCATCATCAATGATCACCTTATCATTATCAAAAGCTACTTCATCAACTTTAGCCTTCCCCTTGACTTTCTTGGTGCTAGCAGATGCTTCAACATTGTTTCCTAAATTGCAGCTAGTTGATTCTTTATGATCTCAGCCATGGCCTCTTTTATTTCTTCCATCTTGGCAATGAGGGCTTCATCCAACATTCTTTGAATTTGTTCGGGATCCATTGTTTTTGGTGAGCAAGTGATTGAGTCGTTGCTAGATTCTTCGCTTCCGGCATAGGTAGGATTGTCGTAAGCTTTTGAACTGTTGTAATCCAGGGTTGTGAGCCAGAGAGGATCAATGATATGAGATGCAAATGTATGCATGTATGCATGTATGTACAAACAATCAAGGATAATTAGGACTTTCCTTCCAACCTTATAACATCCACACATGAATGGCGAGTCTCTTTTTCTAGGTATATGTTTAACAAAATACCAACATGGGGTACCTTTTTTTCGAATATTTCCCTCGAACGTTTCAACCAATAGTTATAATTTTAAAAGTGGAAATCAGTTCATGATAATTCCCATTAATTAGGTTTTAATCCATTCAACCAACTAAAGTAGCTTTTATGCTATATTGGATTAAAATGAAATTAAGAGGTTTATTATAAATACATTTCTCACTTGAAAAAGTAACTAATGATTCATGCCGAAAACAAGCCCATGATTAATTTCTCTTAGTATAAACTAGTCTCACAATTGATTTTTGGTATTCCATAATTGACCTAAATAATTTGGAAGCTCTTTGTATGAAAAGGTTGGATGAAAATAATTTTGTTTCTAAGCCCATTGTAAAAAGATTTTAGAAAAAATGTATTTTGGGCTTAATATTTGGGCCATAAGCAAAAGAATTTTTGATTTATTTTTTTTTAGAAAAGTCTTATGTCCAAAGACCATCTTAAAAAGTTTTGAACATAGTTTTGGTCTTTTGGACTTTAAAGAAAAATTTAGTTAAGCTTGCAAATGTACTTAGGTCATATTAGAAAAAGGGCAAACCAAATAAGCCATGATTTAAACCAAGATAAATTAACCATAGTCAAACAACATGCATTTGGGGCAAAACCTAAGAAAAGTGACTAGGCCAATTGCATGAGCTTTAGTCTTTGGGTTAAAAGGCTTAGGTTCCCATACCAAGTATATAGAAAATGGTATAAGGCTTTGAGTGGTTATGCCATGCTCGATCTCCATAACTTGAGTGAAAGTATGGTATCCCTTACATAACACAACACGGGTAACACGGGCGTCCTAACTCATGCACACGATGCAATCTAATATGATGCAATGGATAATAACATTATAAGAAAGAATAGAATAATAAAAAGACCAATGGAATCAACTTCTCTTACCCCCAGTAGAGTAGCCACTGTGAGCGGGGATTTTCGCCCCAACTCTCGGTGGAATGGTTCTTGCGACTTCGGTATTGTTTAGGCTCGGGGCCTTAGAGATCACGGACTTAAGTCCGGAGAAAATTAAGTCACCACCCGGACGGGCCGGGAAAAAGAAAGGGGTGGATGACTCTATTTCTAAGGAATCTCCAATCCCCTAATGGGTTTGGAAAGTTGGGTACGTGTGGGGAAGGTGAGAAATGGCCCAGCACCCCCACAACGCCCGGTTCATTGGAACCGGCCTCCTTTATAGGCCTTAATATTATAAAATTCTTAAATATAACAACATTATCCATGTTACACACAATAATTAAAATAAAGCATCGATATATTGAAAATCAAAACAATGTCCAAGCCAAACAAATAAATGGACGGCCACCCGAAGATGGAAACATGCCCTTACATAATCCATGCCTAAATAGGACACCCACCGAAAGGTAGAAATATTTCCTTTACATTGGTTCTAAAATAGAAAAGCAATTTAAATTACATGATATTTAACTAATGAGGTACCCACCAAGTGGAAACATACCTCTTACAACATTTGGAAATCTAAATAAAACAATAAAAGTAAATAACCATTCATCATAAATAAATCATTCATCGAAGTTATTAAACATCAATAGAAAGTAAACATCCATGCATGATAAATTAAATAAATCAAGCATTGAATTTAAATAAATCAACTAAGAATTGAAAATAAATTAAAGCATATAAAATAAATCAAAGCATAATCAAATATAAAATTGAATACAGCAAATAAAGATTCAAATTAGGGCTACTGTTTCTATTTAAGATTTTTATTTAATGTGTTTAGGGTTTTGGAATTTATGGGTTTAAGCTACTGTGAGTTTTAAAGGAATTGAAATGGATTAAAGTTTTATAATTTAAGAGGCTGATAAAATTCTTTGATTAACCCAATTAGTGTTTAAAGAGTGAAATCATGAAATTTGGGTTTGGACACTTTAAAAAATTATATTTATGATTTACGATAACTGGATTGTTGTTTTAGGCTTACTGTGTTTGAATTTGAATATTTAGGTTTATAAATTCTTAAGGTTTAAAGGATTAGGGTTTAGAAAAATTAGGGTTTAATGGTTTTAAGGGAATTAGGGTTTAAGAAAACTAGGGTTTAAGGTTAGCTAGTTTAGATTTTACTGTTTTGGGTTTTGAAATTGAATTAGGATTTTTAGTGTTTCGGAGAATGGATTTGATTTTAGAATTTGGAAAAAATATTTATAGTTTTGTGATGCTTTATGAAAATAAAAAAAATGATTTAAGGTTTATGGAAACAAAAAAGATATTTTTTAGGGCTTCTAGAAAGAAACAAATTCAATTTAGGGTTTTTGGAAAGAAACAAATTTAATTTAGGGTTTTGAAAAATTGGAAAGCAAATTAGGGTTTTGGTAAATTTTGAAATGATTTAAGGTTTTGAAAAGCTAGAAAGTAGATTAGGGCTTTAAGATTTTGAAGAAACAGAAACAACAATTTTTTAATCTTGAGTGATGAAGCTACTATAAAATAAAGAAATTCATACCTTCGTTTGTTGGTTCCACCAAAAATTGTTTCTTGGATGAACAAGAATAAGGGCAAGATGGTTGCCTTTGATGGATTGAATTTGCTTGTTTGCTTCTCTCAAAAAGTCCGATTTATTCAAAATTTTTCAATTCACTCGATTGTCCCTTTTTTTTTGAATTTCGATCCTCGATTTCCTCCCCTCTTCTGTGTTGTTTTAGTCCTTATTTATAGAAGATTTTTATATTTAATTTTAGTTATTTATGAAATCTAACATTAATTAAGAAAAGGAAACCAAAACCTAATTGTATTTGGTTTCGGAAAAATTTGCTTCGAAAAAATTTCGCTGGTAAAAAAAAATGTTGTGGAAAAATTGAGCTGGCGAAAAAAAATTGCTGCTGAAAAATTGCGCTGGTGAAAAAGCTGTCGTGGGGGGTAGCTGGCTGTGGCGTGAAAATTTGCCTGCGGGCCATTTTGCCCGCAAAAATAATCTACGGGTTCGCCGCAACCCTTTTCAGCGATAAAAAATTTTGTCGCCGATTTTTTACTTTTATTTTTATTTTTATTTATTTGTTTATTATTATTATTATTATTAATTATAAAAATTAAATACTAAAGCAAATATTATTTAATTAAGATAACAAAAATTGTTTTGCACTAATTAAAATATATTGGACAACACAAGAATGATTTTGGACTAATTAAAATATATTGGGCTGAACTAGGTCAAAAATTAAGGGTTTACAGGTTCCACTAGCTTTGAGTTTTTACAAGCTTAACTCTAAACTACTCACAATTGTTTGAGATCACTTCCTCACAACCCTTACAAGAGTTTTACCAGGCTTACTCTCACAACCTAAGTGTTTCCAAGCTCACACTCAAACATAAGATGGTGTTTAATGCTCACACCTAACACTCAATTAATAAAAAAGTTGATTTTGATGCAAAAGAAAGAAAGATGTTCAAGGAGGCTATTACAATTAAAAAACTTCAAAAACTTCTTAATAATAAAGTTACATAAGGTATTTATAGCCTTTGAGCCAAGAATTATCCGTTTGAAGTTAGGACCAAAATGTTTGATTCTTATCTTCCACTAATTTCTCTGGCAGAGTAATTTCCTAGTCAGAATCTTCATGGTCTAATCAGAGGTACAGTAGTTTAGTCGGAAGAAGGTATGGTCCGGTCGGAGTAATTAAATTTTTGACTAATGCTCTTCCAACGGTTGGTGCATGTGGCTTTCACTTATTCAGTGGAGATGCAACGGCTTCTGACTTGAGTAGAATTTAAATAGTCTGGTAGGGCTTGCATCTGGTCCGGTCAAACTTTACTTGGTCATCCAATTCTTGGGCATACCTTCATCTTGGAAACCTACTGGATGTTTTGAGGGAAAATTTCATTGTAAGTTCCGATCAAAATTTTCTTAAGTTCGGTCGAATTTTTGTTGTACTCTGAGAAAATGAGAGTACTTATGACCATGAATCCTTCTTTGAGTTTTACCTCTTTTGGTCATCCATGGTCTGGTCGGTATGACACATAGTACAATTAGACTTTACTCGGTATGGTGAGATTTTGGGAGTACTTTCCACTGTGAAACCTTCTGTGTCTTTTGGCTCATTTAGTCATCAAAGGTCCGGTCAGTCTTCTATATGGTCCGATCGGACTTTGCATATTTCTTCAAAAGAATTAACTTCATGCAAAATGAAACTTTGTGCAAGCTTTAGGTAAATTCAATTTTATTGCCTAAGATAAAAAATAGGAGGGTTTGGTTAGCAACTAAGGCAACCACATAGTGGAAACATGACTTTTACAAATCCATTCAAATAATAATTCAATATAAATCAATCAATCATAACAAACAATTAATCAACAAGTAATCTAAATAAATCATCCATCCATCCATCATAATATAAAATAATTAAGATCAAGATATAAAGATATAAACTAAGATTAAAATATGTAAAGTTCGATTCAAATTGTCATTAAAGGCTGAATATAAAAATTAGTGTTTAAACCCAAATGATTGAAGTCTTGGGTTAGGGTTTTGGAAATTATAAAATTTGTATCTTGGATTAGGGTTTTTTGGAATTTGGATTTAGGGCTTTGGATTATGGTTTTAGAAATTAGGGTTTTAGGACTAGGGTTAGGTATTTGAGATTAGGGTTTCAAAGATTAGGGTTAGGTAATTGGGTTAAAAATTTAAGGTTAGGGTTTTAAAATATGGTTTAAACAATTTATACAAAATAAGTTAAATTTACATTGTTGGTACTTACATGAAATCCTAACCAATATCACTTAACTATTTAATTAAACTTTCAGACACTTACTGCCATATTAAATCGACACATTTATTCATACTATATTGAAACAACTTCATAATATGCAAACTATTTAATGATGCTATAATCGATAAATAAATCTACGAATGCTTCAAATAAATTAGGCTTAGAAAACTAAATATACAAATTGTTTATCATGATAGCTGAATGAATCTACTGAGTATTTTAAATAAATTAGGTTTGAGGAAACTAAACCCGTGCATTGGCTCCTCCAATAAAAATATGTTGAATCAAACTCGTTATTACTAATTCTACAGGCCTCTATAGAAATCAACAAGCCTCTATTCATAGTTTGGAAAACCAAGTGGGGTAAATAGCCAAGTTACTCAATGAAATCCTAACCAGTATCACTTTACTATTTGATTAAACATTCAAACACTTACTGCCATATTAAATTAACACTTTTATTCTTATTGAATTCAAATAACTTCCTAATATGCAAATTATTCAATGATGCTATAATGGAAAAATAAATCTATGAATATGTCAAATAAATTAGGCTTAGAAAACTAAATATGCAAATTGTTTATCATAATAGATGAATGAATCTGCTATGTATTTTAAATAAAATAGGTTTGAGGAAACTAAACCTTGTGTTGGCTCCTCCAATATAAATATCTTGAATCAAACTCGTGATTACTGCCAACTTCTATATTGGATGAACAAAGCAAATTTTGAGGAAATGGTTCATGTCTCCTTATTTGCTATATTTTAATATTCTGTGTGTTTTCTAAATTGCTACTTGTCTGTTTGATTAATATTGCTCCATATTAATTCTTGGTCCAGCTACTATATTAATTATTGCTAATTGCTTATCCAAATTGCCCCCGTGTTGTTCCTTTTTTACTGATTGTCTCGCTCCTCTCTAATTGTGGTTGCTAGGTTTTCTTTAATAACATTCCTTGCTAATTATAACTGCCTCTTGATAACTCTAGCTCTATTTATTTATAAAGTGTCAATTACAGTTGATGGCCCCGAAGTTAAACACAATTAGGATTCTTAAAATGACCAAATTCTTTTTGAGTGTCAAAATCTACATGGATCTGGTTCATGTTGATTTAGAGTGTCCAAATCGACATGATCCATTACTCATGTCTACTCAGAGAGTCCAAGTCGACATGAGCTAGGCTAATGTCGATTTGGATGCACCAAATCGGCAAGAGAATTGCTCACATCTATTTAGATGCCAAAATAGATATGGGCATTGCTCATGTCTATTTGGATGCCCAAATCAATATGAGCATTGCTCATGTATATTTGGCTCATATTTAGCTTGGTTGACCCAACCGAACTGAATTGGCATGTATTTCAATTTACTCAACTTTAATTGGACCTAATTCAATCATATTAAATTTAATTCAGGCCTTTTAATTAGAACTAAGCTCATTCAGGTCCAAAATTAAGGGTCTACAGTTTTGCCCCCTGCTCGAGCGATCTGAGACTTCTTTAGAAGAGAGCAAAAAGCAATATGACTTTGAGTTGGTTTTGAAAGTGGATGGGTTTTGAACCCGAGATTGAGTTTATATTCTCATCCCAAGGCTAAATTCAGGTTCTCAACCAGAGATTGGATTTGGCTGCTCAGCCTAAATCTAGATTTTGGTTCTCGACCCAAAATTAGATTTAGGGTTATCAACCCGACAATGGATTTTGGGTTCTCGACCCTAATCTGGATTTAGGTTCTTGACCCAAAATTGGATTTTAGGTTCTCGACCTGAAATTGGATTTTATTTGGGTACTCGACCTGATGCTGAATTTTGGCTTCTCGACCCGAAACTAGATTCAACTGATCTTCTATCAGTTGGGAGTTTTGGCTTTCTTCTAGCCAAATAATTTCAACTCTTCTAGCTGGACTGACCTTCTATCAGTTGAGGGTTTGTGACCTTTTTTCTAGCCACTTGTTCCATTCTTCAATGGATTATGCTGACCTTCTATCATATGGGACTGTTGGCTTTCTTCTAGCTAGTTGTTCTATTCTTCAATGGATTGTGGGTTTTCACCCTTCAAAATGGATCTTCATCCTCAGATATCAGGTCTTCACCCTTCAAAATGGATCTCCATACTTGGACTTCGGGTCTTCTCCCTTCAAAATAGATCTTCATCCTTAGACTTCGGGTCTTTACCCTTTAAAATGGATCTTCATCAGGTCTTCACCTTACAAAATGGATCTTTATTCTTGAACATCGGGTCTTCACCCCTATAAAATGGATCTTCATCCTTCGGACATCGACTGTTAACCCTTTAAAATGGATCTTCATCCTTTGGACATCAGGTCTTTACCTTTCAAAATGGATATTCATCCATGACATCGAGTCTTTACCCTTCAAAATGGATTTTCATCCTTGGACATCTGTTCTTCACCTTATAAAATGGATCTTTATCCTTTGGACATCGGGTCTTTACCCTTTAAAATGGATATTCATCTGTGGACATTGGGTCTTCACCCTTAAAAATGGATTTTCATCCTTGGACATCAGGACTTCACCCTAAAAAATGCATCTTTATCCTTTGGACATTGGGTCTTTAACCTTCAAAATAGATCTTCATTAGTGGACATCAAGTCTTCACCTTCAAAATTGATCTTCATCTTTGGACATTAAGTCTTTAACCTACAAAATGGATCTTCATCCTTTGGACATCATGTCTTTACCCTTCAAAAAGGATCTTCATCCTTAGACATTTGCCCTATATTGGCTTCAAATATTCTAGCTGGACTGATCTTTTGACTTTTGCATCTTCATTCTTTTAAGAGTTCTAATTTTCTTCTTATTCCATTCTTAAATGATATTTTGTAAAAAAATTCAGTTATTTTCTAGATAATTCTCATATCCTCTCTTTGCCCCCTGCGTGGCACAATATTTAAAGTTAGTGTGAAAATATTTTATGCACGCATAAACTCAAAAGTTGAATAGATGAAGTTTTGCCTCTTGTGTAAGCTCAAACCAATGATTTTTTCCCATGCAGGTTTTAATTAATGTTTGCATTTTGTTTAGTTCCTTACACAAGCATGCATCTCCATTTTTGTAAAGTGATTGGATCTTCCTCAAACAATGGGCCTTTCATGCCCCCTAATGCTATGTCTGCTTCTTATTATTTACTTCATAGAGTATCTGTTGTTCATTTTGACAAAGGATAGGCAATACACGACAACACAATGCATTATGATATTGTCATGTATGCATGATATGCATGAATAATATTTATAGCGGTTCTATTGACTGATTGACTGAGATGGTAAGCCAAAGCAGTCTCATTGGTTCTTTTCCAGATGCTCATTCAGATCTTGCATTGGAATGGAAGAAGGCTTCACATCACTTTTGTCTTTAAGATGTTGAAAACTATGATTTAGCACATCAATTGGTAGCTTCTTTATAACCTTGCCAATAATGCCCAATATGTCATTCGAGGTTTGATGGTTCAACATACTTCCCTTAACTTGAAGGTTTATGCAATGAGAAAACAATTTTTTTTCTTTCTTTTTTTTTCTAACACATATTTTTTTTCATACTTTGGCTTTGTCAAAGTAGTGTCATTGTACCTCAGGACTTGACTTTCCAATTTAACACATCTATAACATGACAACCCTAGTTATCATACTAAACTCAGGAATCATTTCTATTTAAGCAAGAATTATTGCACTTCAGATATGCACATACACATTACTTGGCCAAAGGTCTCATCGAGTTTAAATATTGTCTATCTCATGTGCATGCTTATCCAAACTATCTCCATTAATACTCACTACCCACCAATAGGTCTTTAATATGCTTGAAATGAGGTCTATAAGGGACATAATTTAAGCGAAGGCCATTTTGAGATTGGAGCTAATGCAACGTTATGGACAAACCTTGACATTATAAACTTCTTCTTGGAACTGTATACTATTAGAAGTTCAATTTTCACCTTTTGGGTATTATTTCCTTTTGACTTCATGAAAATACAAAGCTCAAATGCCCTTCCATCTTCTTGGTAGAAATCTAGATCCAATCAGTACCACTACAAAAAAAAACAGTAATCTGCGACGCAATCTGCGACACTATTAACGACGAAATCAACGACAAAAATACGATAGTGACAATATCAGCGACGAACAGCGAGAAAAATCGAGCGGACGGTAATGTCCTGGTCGCTAAAAAATCAACGACAAATCAGCGACCAATTGTGCATGTCGTTGATTAGTGACAAATCAGTGACAAAACAGAGACAAATTCAACGACATTTTCATTTTTGGCGGGAATTATTTATTCCTGCTGAAAGTCATCGCTGATTTAGCTTTGGTCGTTGAATTCATCGCTATTTGGGTCGTTAATTTAGTCGCTGAATTTGTCGCTAATTTGCTCGCTAAATTTTGTCACTGATGTGTCACAGAATATGTCGCAATATTTTTCTCGTTGTTTCAGTCGTTGATTTGTCGCAGAATTCAATATTTTTTTTATCACCTTTGGTCGCTGATTTTGTCGCAATTTTGTCACAATTTTGTAATTGTTTGGCTATATTTTTCCAGTATTCCATTTTTTTTTGTCTACACATTTTTAAAAACCTGTTGAATTTCAAATATAATAACCAAACCTGATTATAAAATAGTCATTCATTACAATAATAATCAAATAACACAACATTCATAATTAAGTTATTAGTGGCAATAAGTATACATAAACAATTCGAATGTAAAGTTTACCCCTTAAGAAAGTATAATGAACACATAAGGTCTTAATAATCCGACACTCCAAACACAAACAAAGAGAACACCAACTTTAATAATCCGACACTCCAAACACAAACAAAGAGAACACAAACTTTAATAATCCGACACTCCAAATACAAACAAAGAAAACACCAACTTTGATAATCCGACACTCCAAACACAAACAAAAAGAACACCAACTATCAAGTATATCCTACATACGAACATCGTCTTCCTCCACATTGCATAACTGACTCCCCATGTAGGGAATAGCTCTTCCTCAACAAAATGGCGCAGTTTCTCCCTATTCGTTACCCATAAGGCTATCAATGCTCCATCTGTATGGGTAAGTTCCTTAATAGGAAGGGACAATAAATACCGGTTCGGCACTGTTGGGTACCTACAAAAATGAGAGAGAACAACAGTAATTTCAAATACAAAAAGAAAGGATAAGGACTTGTCTCAATGCATTACTTTCCAATAGTCAGTGAGGAAGGTTGCGATGCTAAAACTGAAGTCTGAACAAAATTTACTCGTGTTACAAAATTGGAAAACAAAGCTAAGTATTGTGGTGAAGCCCCCAGCCACAGCATTACTTTCCAATAGGCAGTGAGGAAGGTTGCGATGCTAAAACTGAAGTCTGAACAAAATTTACTCGTCTTACAAAATTGGAACTTCAAATTCAAGGAAGGTAGCTTTTAAAGTTGGCTTCCACTACTAATTCAATTACCAAGAGCGTCTCAGTAATTATCGTTTCTTTGAATGCTCAATTATTAGAATTCAAATTAAATCACACTAAATCTTCATTTGGGCTTGCAATAAAATAGTAAGACTAGAACCCAAAAACAACTTTTTTGGTACAGCAAGGTCCAATTAGGATACAGTCTCACTAACCTCACTCCCGTAGAGAAGACTCTAGCATCACTAAGCCAAAACTCATTGGTGAACTCGATAATAAGTTTCATAAAATGGTAAACCATATTAAAAACTTGAAATTAACATTTTAGACTCCCAAGGCAACCATCCAACCTGAAGACATTCATTGGAAGTTTGGCCTATCAAATATTCAAATTTCAGCAAATCTACAATTGACAATAAAAGATTTCCGGCTTTTAGGACCTTTGATTAAAAAATGCAAGTACACAATCAAGCAATGGAAAGTAATATTTTGAAAATTAAGTCAATAATGATCTGAACATATCATAATATATGTAACATAAGACACATATACAAGAAATATGATTAAACTTACGCAAGATCCCCTCTTATCAGAAGTAAGTTTCCACGCGGTAGAGAAAGCATAGAATCACCTCTAGTAAGCTGAAGGGAAGGCTGAGCAAGTAGCCGTGCTATAGTATAAGATGAGTTCCCACCATCACCATTATTAGCCATGAAGTCAAACCATATATCTTCTTTCTCACTAAAATGATTATACAAAAGGTCTCCCTGTTGTGCTCCATCAACTTTGGACATTGCTGCCTGGTGATGAAAAAAAGGAAAGACAGATGACATCACTAAATCAACAATGACATTAGAAGAATCGAGTAAACAAGTAAAATGATAAATAATTTGATTGAACCAGAAGGGGAAAAAAAAGGGAGAAGACATTTACATGCAGTTCCTATCAACATGAAGTTAATAGTAGATAAGTAATATCTAACACAAGCCCATAAGGAAATTCAGTTAAGTAAACAAAACAAAAAAATTAAAATAAAAGTTACGTCAGATATCAAATTAGAAATGAGAGTAAATCGAAAGAAAATCAACGAGAAGGTTAATGTCAAAGTTAAAATTACAAATAGACATTCCACATGGTAATTAACAGAGAAGATCATCCTTCTTTTAAATGATAAAGCATTTACATTTAACCATTCGGTGATGTGTACAATGGACCTAAAGAGAGAGATCATCAACATAACAGTGCTAAACAATTAATTATTTCGTAATTTTATTCAGTATAAATTGCCCAATGTCTATTTTTTTAACCTTTGCATTCGATTTCCTCGCAGCATTCACAGTAAAAAAGGCACACAAGAATCCCCAGAAGACAAAATTCTTATTCATGACCTTGAGTTTATTGTATTAGCAGTTATACTACTTAACATTGATAGCTGAAAAAACATTCATTTAAAATCATAAAAAACGCCCACATAATTTTAAATTCTTGAAAAAACAACAAGCCAATCAGCAGATATTTACTGTGTTTGGAAAGGTTAGAAAGCTATGATTTGAGTCCATTTATTTCCTAATTTACACACGCATATATATATTGATATACTCACTTCCACAAGAACCTAGCTAATTGATATTCCATTCTCTCTTCTTTTACATGAAAAAAAGACAGTTGCTCACAAATTTACAGCGAAAGGCATAAAATCCTAGCACATTTAAATATCTTCTTCTCCATCAATTAACATGCTATTATGCACTGAGGAATTACATCAAACAAGTATAGAATAGGTCAAATTTCTATGACTGGAAAGCTAATGTTCAATTAATTATTTTAAAAGAACCACGAAAAGAGGTTATGGTTTTAACCTGGTGGAGATAAACCAGTGGGGCCTAATTGAGGAACCATAGCCAGAGGTACTGTTGCAGATGAGTTCTGAATTATGGATGTAGGTGCAGTTCCACTAGCATTATAAGCATTCATTACACCTTGCATGCCTTGAAGGAGGGTCTGGACCCTGAAATTTTCTTGTTCCAAACGAACCCGTTCTTGATCCACCATTATTTTCTGCTCTTTCAAACTTATATACTCATTCAACATCGTCCCCAAACTCTTGGGTGCCTAAAAATAAACCAACATAGATTTTGAAAATCATAAATCCGAATAAAACACATGAAAAAAAATTCTATTGAAATAGAAAAGTAATGGGTACCTCTTGAACTGGGGATTTGGAGAGTAGAGAAGAAGCCTCAGTTCTAAAGACAGCGCGAGTTTCAGAGAAGTTGTTATCGGAGAGATACCGATCGACAATAAATGCAACTTGCATCGGCGTTACCTTTCCTTTGCCAAAAGATTGGGTGGTTTTGGATTTGGTTTGCTTCCCCATTTCTTGAGCAGGGAAGCGTGAGGGAGATGGATATGAAAAATGTGAAGCAGGGAAGAGAAGTGAAAGATTAGAGAACTGAACGGGAAAGGAGTTTTTGCGGGTAAAGAAGAGATAGATCTGAGAAGGGAAAACGGGGGGAGATTTTGAAAATTTTGGAGGCAAAAACAATGAAAACCGGGCATTCGTTGAACACATTTGAGCGGTTTATTTGGTTAATATGAAACTTTAGTGCGTTTAAGCGGGTAAACCAAAATTTGCAACAATTTTTTTATAGTATAATCATAAAATATTTATTTTTTTAAAAAAGTACTTTTTATTATTTATGCCCCTCATTTTAATAAAATTATCACTTTAAAAATAAATTGTTTCATTAAAATTATCATTTTATATAATTAAAAAAATTAATTCATTTTTTAAAATTATACTCTTATTATTAATAAATTAATTAATATTATAAAAAATATAATAATTTTAATATTAATGAGTTAATGGAGTGTATTTTAGTTCATTTAAAATAATTTTCTCTAATATTTAAAAATTTTAATTATTTTTTTAATAAATGTGTGTTAATTGAAAATAATAATTTTATTAGAACAAATAAAATACTGTTCTATGTGAGTGCACGAGTAAGGTTCATCAATTTGATTTAATATTTCGACTGACAGATAAATATATAAGTTTTTTCAAATAAAAACGAATTCGGTCGGATTGAATATGTTAGAATACATGCATATTCAAAAAAAAAATCAAATATCATAATTCTTTTATAAAATAAATACGTCAGAACCACTTTAATATAATATAATTAAGAAAAAACAAATTATAATCACGTTAACCTATATTTAGCTGCAAAAATCCAAAGAAAATAAAAAAAATAAATTTCTAACAAAAATCTAAAAACAAATAAAGAAATTTAGATAAAATTTAATTACTTCAAAATAGAAAAAAAAATTAATTTCTCGCTAATTCATCGCAATATTCTCGCAAATTAACGATAATTCTGCGACTAACTATTTTTCTCGCAAATCAGCGACACATTTAGCGACTAATTAGCGACCAATTACTTCAAAATAGAAAAAAATTAATTTCTCGCTAATTCGTCGCAATATTCTCGCAAATTAACGATAATTCTGCGACTAACTATTTTTCTCGCAAATCAGCGGCACATTTAGCGACTAATTAGCGACCAATTACTTCAAAATAGAAAAAAAAATTAATTTCTCGCTAATTCATCGCAATATTCTCGCAAATTAACTATAATTCTGCGACTAACTATTTTTCTCGCAAATCAGCGACACATTTAGCGACTAATTAGCGACCAATTACTTTAAAATAGAAAAAAAAAATTAATTTCTCGCTAATTCGTCGCAATATTCTCGCAAATTAATGATAATTCTGCGACTAACTATTTTTCTCGCAAATCAACGACACATTTAGCGACCAATTACTTCAAAATAGAAAAAAAATTAATTTCTCGCTAATTCGTCGCAATATTCTCGCAAATTAACGATAATTCTGCGACTAACTATTTTTCTCGCAAATCAGCGACACATTTAGCGACTAATTAGCGACCAATTACTTCAAAATAGAAAAAAAATTAATTTCTCGCTAATTCGTCGCAATATTCTCGCAAATTAACGATAATTATGCGACTAACTATTTTTCTCGCAAATCAGCGACACATTTAGCGACTAATTAACGACAAAAAACTTTTCAATAAAAAATAAACACATTCTTTGCTAATTTGTCGTAAATTAGTCGTAACGTCTTCGCTGATTGTCGGCGCCAAAATTTGGCGCAAAATTCAGCGACACATTCATCGAGAAACGACCTTTTATCGCTATTCAGCGACAGATTCTACGACCATTTTTTTTGTCGTTAATCAGCGACACATTTAGCGACCCATTCAGCGACGAAATGTTAGAAAGACGCTTATCTTGATTCTTTGTCGTAAAGTTGTCGTTGATAATGTCGCTAATCAGCGATGAAATAAGAGTTGTCGCAGAATGCGTCGCTGATTGCGCTTTTTTTTGTAGTGTACCCTTTTTCTTCCTCTTTCTTTTTGCCCTTTTCCCTTTTGGAATATCAAGTCTAAGACTAACTTGGAGTTATGTTGAATAAAATGAAAGATGGTATTTTCTTTATGCATTTGAGTCTTTTCCTAGGCTAGACCAATTCAAGTCAATCCATCCTCGTAAACCAAGTGGAAGTCTTCTGCTTGCTTTAGGTAAAAAAAGAACTCGGTTGGCTTTCGAAACTGCCTTCTTGGGTTTTTTTTCTTTTTTTTCTTCTTTTTTTCTTTCTTTTTTCTTTCTTCTTTTTTCTCTTTTTTTAGTCCTAACTCTAAGAGATTTGTAACATTTTATTCTTCTGAATCACGATGAATGGAGTAGGACAAGTTTGCTTCAATGAGGATGGACCCTTTGTTACCCTGATGTTATAGATTTGAGATAAACTTTAACTATCTTTATGGTCTTGAGAACTTCAACTATCCTCATAGTATTGACTATGCATTCCTTTCTTTGATCTTCTTGCCTCTTCACCTTAGTGATCATCATAATTTTCATAAGTATCACAGCAACTCAGGGTAGGTTGTTGGGTTTATAAGCCAATGAAAATAGAGCTAAAATCTCAAGAAGTCTCAAAGGGACAACTAGATATCGATATTCAATTGGGTGGATTCTAGTTGTTGGCTTACTAAACAATTTCTAGATCATCTCTCTCTTAAATGAGAAAAGTTCAATTTTGCCTTGAAAGTTCATCAAAGCATGTTCTAAGATTTAATAGGACCTAGATAAAGGTAATTATGTTGGAGTCTTCTCTAAGTAAGCACACACAACTTAATGCTATTGAAAAATTCCCTCACCTAGTAAAGTTATTCAAATCACGATGCATACATGCACTAATTTATGAACATCAAGCTAGATTTATCATCGGTCGAGCACAAAAATAAATAAAGACTAAAATAAATTTAATAAAAGTAATTTATTCAAACAATCTTAATTTGAAAAACATAATTGTTCCAGAAAACACCAAAGAAATAAAAATAAATAAAAATTAAATAAGCCAAGGGAAGTTTTATTGAGTTGAAGTCAAAGATGCTTCATTTATTCTGATGTATCAAAGGCAATGGTCATCACCTCCTCATCCACAGTTCCTTCATCTGCATATTGAAAAGTTGATGAGAAAGAACTTTCCTTTAATCCTCCATCATGAAGGTTGCTGGTGGTGGCACCTTTCCAAATTTAGTCAAAGTGTTGTTCTTGGTGTTGGGTTTTTCAGGCTCGGGTAGCTTACCACTGTGGATTACATCTTGGATTTCATGCTTCAATCGAGTACATCTATCTGTCTCATGTCCTTGTGTCTGATGAAATTGGCAAAAATCTTTAGTATCAAAGTTTGCAGGTAAAGGATTTGGCAAGGGTCAAGGAGCCAATGGTTGTAACAACACCTTTTTCTATAACTTGTTGAAAACCCAGGACAGAGGTTTTCCCCATTCTAAAAATTGTCTTCTATTTTCTTGACTAGTTGCATTAA
Organism: Garcia nutans; assembly: GCA_947685225.1. Taxonomy (NCBI): domain Eukaryota; kingdom Viridiplantae; phylum Streptophyta; class Magnoliopsida; order Malpighiales; family Euphorbiaceae; genus Garcia; species Garcia nutans. The sequence continues at coordinate 10,695,701 of CANTUV010000039.1, read as the reverse complement.
CATCGACTTTCTTATGAGTAAATTAATTTACAGACTAATAATTCTGTTTTGCAGAAAAGTAGTTATTCTCACTTTCACACTTTTCTATTTGTAAGCTAGCTTGAAGTAGATCTTTGAAATCTCATATAAGAGTGTGAGATATCCGTTCATGGAGATTAGGTAGCACCCCTCTCACAATCATCCTAATTTGGTCAGACTCATCTGGCCTCTTTTTGAGAATTTCAACCTTATTTCTCCATCTCTTTACCTAATCGACAAAACTTTCATCTTGTTTTTACATGATAGTCTCAATCTCCATCAAAGTCACTTCCAATTTAGCATTGTACCCATACTGCTGGATGAAGGCCTTAAACAATAGGACCTTAGAGTTTGAGCCTTAGTAGCCCTGGCAGACTGCATGGCAGTGATGTATTGCTTAACATGCAAGTAAGGATTTCTTATACCATTGTACCAAGCGCAGGAAGGCATCTTGAACTTATAAGGGACCTCCTCATATTGTTTGAACAACTTGTCTATTTTTGACATCTCATCAGTTTTCAACTTCTTTTCAAATTTCTTCTCTAAATCAGTAATCATCTTCTCCACATTAGATATTTCGGTCTTTTCCAAAGTTTCTCTTTCCATAACCTTCGGCTCTTTCTTCTTATCTTGAGGATCTTGGAAGTATTGAGCCCAGTCATCATCATCATCCACAACTACTTTATCATCATTAAAGGATACTTCTCTAACCTTAGCCTTTCCTTTGTCCTTATGCTTCTTAGTACTAGTAGATGCCTCAACAGTGTTCCCCAAAAGTGCAACCAATTTGCTATTCATAGCCTCAGCTAGAGTCTCCTTTAGTTCTTCCATCTTGGTATTGAGGGTGTCATCGACCATCTTTTAAATATGTTTAGGTTCCATTGCTTTCGGTTAGAAGCTAACTGAGTTGCTACTGGATTCTACATCACTGGCATTGGTTGGGTTATCGTACCCTTTTGAACTGATGTACCCCAGGTCTGTAAGCTAGAAAGGGTAAATGACATGTAATGCAATTTGTGTATGCATATAAGCACAAGTTACAAACAAGCACAGATAATTAGGATGTTCCTTCCAACCTTATAACTTCCACACATGAACGGCGAGTATCTTTTTCTAGGTATATGGTCAACAACATATCAACATGGGATATTCTATTTTTGAAACATTCCCTAGGATGATTTTAACCAATAGTTATATTTTCAAACATAGAAGCCAATCCATGATAATTCCCATTAATGAAGTCTTAATCCATTGGGCCGACAAAAGGATAGTTGTTATGCTATATTGGATTAAAACTTAATGAAAAAGTTTATCATAAATAGGTTTTCCATTTGGAAAATCAACTAATGGTTCATGCCACAAACAAGCCCATGATTATCAGGTCTTTGTATAAATTAGGGCCACAATTGATTTTTGATATTCCATAATTGACCTAACTAGCTGTAAGCCCATTGAGGAAAATGGTTTTAATTTGGATGAAGTGTAAGAATAGTTTTTGTTTCAAAGCCCATTGTTAAAATGATTTTAGAAAAAAATGGATTTTGGGCTTTGAGTTTAGGCTGTGAGGTAAGATAGAATTTTTTTATCCATCTTTAAAATGTTTTTTGCCCTAAGACCATGTTGAAAATTTTGAAAAATTTGTTTTGGTCATTTGGGCTTAAAAGAATAAAACTATTTTGAGCTTACAACATAGGTAGGTCATATTAGAAAAAAAAAAAAAAACAAACCAAATAGGCCATGATTCAAACCAAGATATATCAATCATATTCAAACAATAAACATTTAGGTAAAAACCTAAGGGAAGTAGCTAGGCTAATTACATGAGCTTTAATCTTTGGGTTAAAAATTTCAGGCTTCCATAACATGTATATACCAAAAGGTATGAGGCTATGAGTGGTTATGCCATGCTCGATCTCCATACCTTGAATGAAAGTATGGTATCCCTTAAATATCATAACACGGGGCACAGGGGAATCCTAACTCACGCGTATAATGCAATCTATATAATGTAATGGACAATATTATAATAAGAAAGAATAAAATAATATAAAGACTAACAGAATCAACTTCTCTTATCCCCAGTGGAGTTGCCACTTTAAGCGGGGATTTTTGCCCCCACTCCTATTAGGAATGGATCTTGCAACTTCGACACTGTTAGGCTCAGGGCCTTAGAGAACATGGGCCTAAACTTGGAGAAAATGGAGTCACCACCCGGATGCTGGGAAAATAGAAATGGATGGATGACTCAATTCCTAAGTAATCCCCAACCTCCTAATGGGATTGGAAAGTTGGGTATGTATGGGGAAGGTGAGAATGACCCAGCACCCCTATAACACCTGGTTCATTGGAACCGGCCTCCTTTTAAAGTCTAAATATTATTAAATTCTTATTTATTACAACATTGTCCATATTACATGCAATTATAAAAATAAATAAACATCCATAGCATTAAATTGAACTAACCAACCAAAATGGACACCCATCCAATGATGGAAACATGCCCTTACAATCATCCAAGTCCATAGGAATAAATAAAATAGGACATCCACCAAAAGGTAGAAACATGTCCTTTACAAAGTTCCAAAGTTCACAAAATAAATTATATAATTAAGAAAATAACTAAGGTAACCACATAGTGGAAACATGCCTTTTACATATCCATTCAAATAATAATTCAATACAAATCAATCATTCATAACAAATAATTAATTAACAAGTAATCTAAATAAATCATCCATCTATCATAATATAAAATAATTTAGATCAAGATATGAAGATATAAACTAAGATTAAAATATGTAAAGTTGGATTCAAATTGCAATTAAAGGCTAACAATGCAAATTAGGGTTTAAACCTAAAAGATTGAAGTCTTGGGCTAGGGTTTTAGAAATTATAAATTTTGGATCTTAGATTAAGGTTTTTGGGAATTTGTATTTAGGGTCTTGGATTATGGTTTTAGAAATTAGGGTTTTATGACTAGGGTTAGGTATTTGAGATTAGGGTTTCAAAGATTAGGGCTACGTATTAGGGTTAAATGTTTAAGGTTAGGGTTTTGAAATATGGTTTAAACAATTTATACAAAATAAGTTGAATTTACGTTGCTGGTACTTACATGAAATCCTAACCAATATCACCTAACTGTTTGATTAATCATTCAAACACTTACTGCCATATTAAATTATCACTTTTATTCATACTATATTAAAACAACTTCCTAATATGGAAACTATTCAATGATGCTATGATGGACAAATAAATTTATGAATGTTTCAAATAAATTAGGTTTAGAAAACTAAATATGCAAATTGTTTATCATAATAGATGAATGAATCTACTGAGTATTTTAATTAAATTGGTTTGAGGAAACTAAACCTACGCGTTGGCTCCTCCAATATAAATATGTTGAATCAAACTTGTGATTACTGTCTAACCAACTTCTACCTTAGGTGAACAATGCAAATTTTGAGACAATGGTTCCTATTTCCTTGTTTGCTGTATTTTAATATTCTGTGTTTTTTTCTAAATTTCTACTTGTCTGCTTTATCAATATTGCTCCATATTAATTCTTACATGGATGCTATTTTAATTATTGCTAATTACTGATCCAAATTGCCCAATGTTGTTCCTTTTTTTACTGATTGTCTCGCTCCTCTCTAATTGTGGTTGCTAGGTTTTCCTTAATAAAAATCCTTGTTAATTATCACTGTCTCTTGATAACTCTAGCTCCATTTATTTATAATGTATCAATTAGGGTTGTCGGTCCCAAAGTTAAACACAATTAGGATTCTTAAATTGGTGAAATTCTTTATGAATTAGGATTCATTACGATTTGGAGTGCCCAAATCGACATGGATCTGGCTCACGTCAATTTGGAGTTTCCAAATTGACTGAGCCATTGCTCACGTTGAATTGGAGTGTTCAGGTCGACATGAGATAGGCTCATGTCAACTTGAATGTCCCAAATCGACATTAGAATTGGTCATGCCGATTTGGATGCCCAAATTGATATGAGCATTGCTCATGTCTATTTGGCTCAAGTCTACTTGGCTCATGTCTATTTGGCTCATATTTTGCCTGGCTGAGCCAACCGAACCAAATTGGCATGTATTTCAATTGGACCTATTTCAATTAGATTAAATTTAATTTGGGCCTCTTAATTAGAGCTAAGCTCCAAGGGAACAAGGAAAACTGAGAGTCACTGGTTCACATCAATTGGATCCTATGGGAGCTTTGACGGCACAATTAGAAGCAATGAACAAAAAGATTGATTCATTAGCCTTATCTCCAGGAAAATTAATGCAGGTGATGTCTTGTAAATGCTGTAGGGGTGGACATCAAAGTCAAGATTGCCAATATGGCAATATGTTTGCTAAACAAGAGCAGGTGGACTTTGTTGGGAATATGCCAAGGCAACAACAGAACAGCCCCAATAGCAACACATATAATCTGGGGTGGAGAAATCATCCTAATCTCTCCTAGAATAATTAGAACAATTCAAGACTTCCCCCTAGATTTCAATAGCCTCAACACCAACAAGTTGCTCCTCCAAGAAAGAGTAAATTGGAAGACATGATGGAGAAATTCATAGCAGCTTTAGAAAATAGATTTCAATCAACTCAAACCACCCTTACAAATCAACAAGCCTCTATTCACAGTTTGGAAAACCAAGTGGGGCAAACAGCCAAGTTACTCAATGAAATCCTAACCAATATCACTTTACTATTTGATTAAACATTCAAACACTTACTGCCATATTTTATTAACAATTTTATTCATACTGTATTAAAATAACTTCCTAATATGCAAATTATTCAATGATGCTATATTGGAAAAATAAATCTATGAATATGTCAAATAAATTAGGCTTAGAAAACTAAATATGTAAATTGTTTATCATAATAGATGAATGAATCTACTGCGTACTTTAAATAAATTAGGTTTGAGGAAACTAAACCTGGGTGTTGGCTCCTCCAATATAAATATGTTGAATCAAACTCATGATTACTGCCTGACCAACTTCTATATTGGATGAACAAAGCAAATTTTGAGACAACGATTCATGTCTCCTTATTTGTTGTATTTTCATATTTTGTGTGTTTTCTAAATTGCTACTTGTCTGCTTGATCAATATTGCTCCATATTAATTCTTGGTTTAACTACTATTTTAATTGTTGCTAATTGTTGATCCAAATTGCCCCCGTGTTGTTCCTTTTTTTTTACTGATTGTCTTGCTCCTCTCTAATTTTTGTTGCTAGGTTTTCTTTAATAATATTCCTTGATAATTATCATTGCCTCTTGATAACTATGGCTCTATTTATTTATAATGTGTCAATTATGATTGATGGTCCCGAAGTTAAACACAATAGGATTCTTAAATTGGTCAAATTCTTTCTAAATTATTATTCATGACAATTTGGAGTGTCCAAATCGACATGGATCGAACTCATGTCGATTTGGGAACCCTCATTTTGGAGTGTCCAAATTGACATGAGCCATTGCTCATGTTGACTTGGAGTGTCTAAGTCAACATGAATTAGGCTCATGTCAATTTGGATGCCCCAAATTGACATGAGAATTGCTCATGTCTTTTGAATGCCCAAATCGATTTAAGCATTGCTCATGTCTATTTGGCTCATTCTACTTGGCTCATGTCTATTTGTCTCATATTTAGCCTGGCTGAGCCAACCAAACCGAATTGGCATGTATTTCAAATGGCTCAACTTCAACTGGACCTATTTCTATTAGATTAAATTAAATTTTGGCCTTTTAATTAGAGCTAAGCTCATTAAGGGCCAAAATTAAGGGTCTTCAATGTGGCAAACTCCAAGGGAACAAGGAAAACTGAGAGTCACTGGTTCACATCAATTGGAACATGTGGTGGCTTTGACAATACAAATAGAAGCAATGAGCAAAAAGATTGATTCATTAGCCTCATCTCCAGGGAAATTAATACAGGTGATGTCTTGTGAATGGTGTGGGGGTGGACATTAAAGTCAAGATTACCAAAGTGGCAATATGTTTGCTAGACAAGAGCAGGTGGACTTTATTAGGCATATGCCAAGGCAACAATAGAACAACCTCAATAGCAACACATATAAAATGGGGTGGAGAAATCATGCTAATCTCTCCTAGAATAATCAGAACAATTCAAGACCTCCCCCTAGATTTCAGTAGCTTCAACACCAACAAGTTGCTTCTCCAAGAAAGGGTAAATTGGAAGACATGGTGGAGAAATTCATAGCAGCTTCAGAAAATAGATTTTAATCAACTTGAACCACCCTTAGAAATCAACAAGCCTCTATTCACAGTTTGGAAAACCAACTGGGGCAAACAGCCAAGTTACTCAATGAAATCCTAACCAATATCACTTTACTATTTGATTAAACATTCAAACACTTACTGTCATATTTAATTAACACTTTTATTCATACTATATTAAAATAACTTCCTAATATGCAAATTATTCAATAATGCTATAATGGAAAAATAAATCTATGAATATGTCAAATAAATTAGGCTTAGAAAACTAAATATGCAAATTGTTTATCATAATAGATTAATGAATCTACTGCGTATTTTAAATAAATTAGGTTTGAGGAAACTAAACCTGGTTGTTGGCTCCTCCAATATAAATATATTGAATAAAAGTCGTGATTACTGCCTGACCAACTGCTATATTGGATGAACAAAGAAAATTTTCAGACAATGATTCATGTCTCCTTATTTGTTGTATTTTAATGTTCTATGTGTTTTCTAAATTGCTACTTGTCTAGTTGATCAATATTGCTCCATATTAATTCTTGGTCCGACTACTATTTTAATTGTTGCTAATTGCTGATCTAAATTGTCCCGTGTTGTTCCTTTTTTTACTGATTGTCTTGCTACTCTCTAATTGTGGTAGCTAGGTTTTCTTTAATAATATTCCTTGATAATTATCACTGCCTCTTGATAACTCTCGCTTTATTTATTTATAATGTGTCAATTACGATTGATGGTCCCAAAGTTAAACACAATTAGGATTCTTAAATTGGTCAAATTCTTTTTGAATTATTATTCATGACAATTTGGAGTGTCCAAATAGACATGGATCGAGCTCATGTCAATTTGGACACCCCATGTCGTTTTGGAGTGTCCAAATTTACATGAGCCATTGCTCATGTTGACTTGGCTCATGTCAATTAGATGCCCCAAATCGACATGAGAATTTCTCATGTCTTTTGAATGCCCAAATCGATATGAGCATTGCTCTTGTCTACTTGGCTCATGTCTATTTGGCTCATGTCTACTTGGCTCATGTCTATTTGCCTCATGTCTATTTTTCACATATTTAGCCTGGCTAAGCCAACCGAACTGAATTGGCAAGTATTTCAATTGGCTCAACTTCAACCGGACCAATTTCTATTAGATTAAATTTAATTTGGGCCTTTTAATTAGAGTTAAGCTCATTTAGGGCCAAAATTAAGGGTCTGCACAGTGGCAAGCTCCAAGGGAACAAGGAAAACTGACAGTCGTTGGTTCACATCAATTGGATCATGTGGTGGCTTTGATAATACAATTAGAAGCAATGAACAAAAAGATTGATTCATTAGCCTCATCTCCAAGGAAATTAATACAAGTGATGACTTGTGAATGGTGTGGTGGTGGACATAAAAGTCAAGATTGCCAAAGTGGCAATATGTTTGCTAGACAAGAGCAGGTGGACTTTGTTGGGAATATGCCAAGGCAACAACAGAACAACCCCAACAGCAACACATATAATCTAGGGGTGGAAAAATCATCCTAATCTCTCCTAGAATAATCATAACAATTCAAGACCTCCCCCTAGATTTCAATAGCCTCAACACCAACAAGTTGCTCCTCCAAGAAAGAGTAAATTGGAAGACGTGATGGAGAAATTCATAGCAGCTTCAGAAAATAGATTTCAATCAACTAAAACCACCCTTAGAAATCAACAAGCCACTATTCACAGTTTGAAAAACCATGTGGGGTAAATAGCCAAGTTACTCAGTTAAATCCTAACCAATATCACTTTACTATTTGATTAAACATTCAAACACTTACTGCCATATAAAATTAACACTTTTATTCATATTGTATTATAATAACTTCCTAATATGAAAATTATTCAATGATGCTATAATGGAAAAATAAATCTATGAATATGTCAAATAAATTAGGCTTAGCAAACTAAATATGCAAATTGTTTATCATAATAGATGAATGACTCTACTACGTATTTTAAATAAATTAGGTTTGAGGAAACTAAACCTGGGTGTTGGCTCCTCCAATGTAAATATGTTGAATCAAACTCGTGATTACTGCCTGACCAACTTCTATATTGGATGAACAAAGCAAATTTTATGACAACGGTTCATGTCTCCTTAGTTGTTGTATTTTAATATTCTGTGTTTTCTAAATTGCTACTTGTCTGCTTTATCAATATTGCTCCATATTAATTCTTGGTCCGACTACTATTTTAATTGTTGCTAATTGCTTATCCAAATTGCCCCCGTGTTGTTCCTTTTTTTTACTTTTTGTCTTGCTCCTCTCTAATTATGGTTGCTAGGTTTTCTTTAATAATATTCCTTGATAATTATCACTGCCTCTTGATAACTCTGGCTCTATTTATTTATAATGTGTCAATTACGATTGATGGTCCCGAAGTTAAACACAATTACGAATCTTAAATTGGTCAAATTATTTCCAAATTATTATTCATGACAATTTGGAGTGTCCAAATCGACATGGATCCAGCTGATGTTTATTTGGACACCTCATGTCAATTTGGAGTGTCCAAATTGACATGAGTCGTTGCACATGCTGACTTGGAGTGTCTAAGTCAACATGAGCTAAGCTCATGTCAATTTGGATGCCCTAAATCAACATGAGAATTGCTCATGTCTTTTGAATGCCCAAATCGATATGAGCATTGCTCATGTCTATTTGGCTCATTCTACTTAGCTCATGTCTACTTGGCTCATGTCTATTTGGCTCATATTTAGCCTAGCTGAGCCAACCGAACCTAATTGGCATGTATTTCAATTAGCTAAACTTCAACTGGACCTATTTTAATTAGATTAAATTTAATTCGGGCCTATTAGAAATTAGTTCACATCAATTGGATCATGTGTTGGCTTTGACAACGCAATTAGAAGCTATGAACAAAAAGATTGATTCATTAGCCTTATCTTCAGGGAAATTAATACAGGTGATGTCTTGTGAATGGTGTGGGGGTGGACATAAAAGTCAAGATTGCCAAAGCAGCAATCTGTTTACTAGACAGGAACAGATGGACTTTATTGGGAATATGCCAAGGCAACAATAGAACAGCCCGTACGACAACACATATAATTCGGGGTGGAGAAATCATCCTAATTTCTCCTAGAATAATCAAAACAATTCAAGACCTTCTCCCCTTGGATTTCAACAGCCTCAACACCAACAAGCTGCTCCTCCGAGAAAGAGCAATTTGGAAGACATGATGGAGAAATTCATAGCAGCTTCAGAAAATAAATTTAAATCAACTAAAATCACTCTTAGAAATTAGCAAGCCTCTATTTAAAATTTGGAAAACCAAGTGGGTCAAATTGCCAAGTTACTCGATGAAAGACTGCAAGGGAGTTTACCTAGCAATACTAAGGTAAACCCGAAGGAGAAGCTAAAGGCAATCACTTTGAGGAGTGAAAAGGAAATTAATGGTGGTGTGGTTGAGAAAAGAGAAGAAGTGATTGAGGAAGGGTTGAGGCTTAAGAAAAATAAGAAAAAGATGATCCTACTGTCACTTTGGGAGAGAAGGTTACAGTAGAAAATGAGAAAGGGAACCAACCACAAGAGCCCAGTCCAATAGTGAAGGAATACCGACCTTGAGTGCCATATCTAGCAAGGTTGAATAAGGACAAGATGGGTGCTCAGTTTGGTAAGTTTATTGAACTCCTTAAACAATATTTCACATTAATATTCCATTTTCCAAAGCTTTATAATAAATGCCCAGATATGCCAAAATTTTAAAAGATCTCCTTTCTAACAAAAGGAAACTTGAGGAAGTATCATTGGTGCATTTGTCAGAAAAGAGTTCGGCAATTTGCAAAAAAGGTTACCTAAGAAATTAAAAGATCCCTGTAGTTTTACTATTTAATGTTTGATAGGTAATCTTGAAGTTAAAAGTGCATTGGCTGATATGGGGGCTAGCATAAGTGTTATACCCTATAAGATGTTGAAAGATTTAGGTATTAGAGAACCTAAACCAACACTCATGACCATTTGACTTGTTGATAATTCAGTTGTCTACCCTCATGGTATTATAGAGAATGTGTTGGCAAAAGTCGGGGATTTCATTTTCCACAATGACTTTGCTGTCGTTGATATAGATGAGGATGTGAATGTTTTTCTTATCCTTGGTAGGCCATTTTTAAATACAGCCCATGCCCTTATTGATGTCCATGATGGCACATTGACTTTGAGAGTGGGAAGCGAGAAAGTTGTTTTTCATATACATTATGCTATGAAGCACCCACTTACACTTGATGAGTCAGATTCATGAAATGATATTATTGATCATGAAAATGTAAATTTTGTTACTAACAATGTTTCCAAGGATCCCCTTGAAGCAAGCAAGTCATTCAAGTGTCGGGCATATGAAACCATTGATATGCCAAAAGAAAAGAAGTCAAAACCATCTGTGATCGATCCACTTATCTTGGAACTCAAGACCCTTCCAGATCACCTTGAGTATGGATTCCTGGCGGAGGAAAATAAATAGCCCATAATTCTGAGTTCCCTCCTATCTTTTGAACAGAAGGTAAAACTCATCAAGTTGTTACAAAAGCATAATAAATTCAGAGCTTCGAAGATAGCACACATCAAGGGTATCAGTAGACCCTTAATTTTTGACCCAGTCCGGTCCAATATATTTTATTTAGTCCAAAATAATTTTTGTTATCTTAATTAAATCATGTTTGGTTTAGTGTCTAATTTTTATTAAAAAAAATAAAAAATCAAAAAATCAAAAAATAAAAGTAAAAAAAAAGTTGGATTGCGGCGAAATGGCCACAGGCCTATCTTGCCCGCAGCTGCGGCGGCTTTTTTCGCCAGCGCATTTTTTCCGCAGCTAATTTTTCTCGCCAGCGCAATTTTTCCACAGCAGTTTGATTCTGTTTCTTTCTAAAAGCTCCAAAAATATCTTTTTTTGCTTTATAAACTTTAAATCGTTTGTTTATTTTCATAAACTTCATGAAAATTGAAAATTGTCTTCCCAAATCCTAAAATAAATTCACTACCCGAAACCCTAATTCAAAAGCCTTAAAACCCTAATTTAATTCCAAAACGCAAAATAGTAAACCCTACCCCCTTTAAAACCTTAAACCCTAATTTTTCTAAATCTTAATTCTTTAAAACTTTAAAAAAATCATATAAACATAATTTTACATAATAAGCTCAAAATAACAATTCATTAACTGTGAATCACAAAACTTAATGTTTTAAAGTGTCCAAACCCTAGTTTCATGAATTCACCATTCAAATATTAATTTATCAAAGAGATCTGTCCATCTTTTAAAACATAAAACCTTAATTTATTTTAATTCTTTAAAAAAGTCATAGTAGCTTACTTCCACAAAATCCAAAACCCTAAACATATGAAATAAAGGACCCAAAATGGAAACAGTAGCTATAATTTGGATTTTTATTTGCCTTATTCAATTCCATATTTGATTATGCTTTGATTTATTTTATATGCTTTAATTTATTTAAGTTCAATGCTTGGTTTATTTTATTTATCACTGATGGATGTTTACTTTCTATTGATGTTTAATATCTTTGATGAATGATTATTTACTTTTATCAATTTATTTAGAATTCTAAATGTTGTAAGAGGTATGTTTCCACTTGGTGGGTACCTCATTGGTTAAATATCATGTAATTTAATTTGCTTTTCTATTTTAGAACCTATGTAAAGGACATGTTTCTACTTTTCGGTGGGTGTCCTATTTAGGCATGTGATGTAAGGGCATGTTTCCATCTTCGGATGGGTGTCCATTTATTTGTTTTGTTTGGACACTGCTTTGATTTTAATATAATGGTGCTTTCTTTTTATTCTGTGTAAATTGGATAATTTTGTTATATTTAAGAATCTTATAATATTAAGACCTGTAAAGGAGGTCGGTTCCAATGAACTGGGTGTTGTGGGGGTGCTGGGTCATTTCTCACCTTCCCCACATGTACCCAACTTTCAGAACCTATTAAGGGGTTGGGGATTCCTTAGGAATCGAGTCATCCACCCCTTTCTTTTTTCCCGGCCAGTGTGGGTGGCGGCTCCATTTTCTCCGGACTTAGGTCCGTGTTCTCTACTAAGGCTCAAACCCTAAGGTACTTTATGCTCTCATTGGACCCTGTTGTCCAAAACTGGTTCAATACCTTAGATGATGGAACACAAAAGAGTTGGGATCTACTTTACAAAGCCTTCATCCAGCAATATGGGTATAATGTCGAGTTAAAAGTTACCTTAATGGAAGTGGAGTCCATTAGGCAAAGGCCGAATGAGAATTTTGTAGATTATGTCAAGAGATGGAGAAACAAGGCTGCTTTATTCAAGAAGTGGCCCGATGAATCCGATAAAATAAGGATGATTGTGAGAGGGTTGTTGCCTAATCTTCATGAGAGGATGTCTCATACACTCATCCATGATTTCAAAGACCTACTTCAAGCTGGTTTGCAAATTAAAGAATGGGAAAGGGAGAAGAGTCATTTTACAACAAAAAGGAACGAAAAAGGGAGCTATCAATTTGGTAGCCAAAGCATGCAAAAGGCCGTCGGTGTTAATGCTACTAACCAAGGAACAAGGAGACAATTTTTGGAATTGGGAAAATGTTGTGCTCGAATTAAGTACTACTACAAGCGTCACTCGCAAGTATACGAGGTAGCTGTAGCAAAGGTGATCGCCCCAAGGTCATTTCCCCAAGAAGGTGTGGTTCGTAATAGCTTGATTGACAAGTATTTAAATGCGGAAGTTTGTTGTGTTGGAATGGTGCCAGAATGATTTAAACCTAAGATTAAGGAGTGTAGGATTGATGTGTGTGATGGGTGTACAAGATCAAATCGATTCTTGGGAAGGTGCCTAGGGTCATAGGTCCATTCAATCAAATCCCAATTCTCAATTATCCATTAACACAGCCTTTTAATTAATTAGTTCATTAAGGTTAATTAGTCAATTACCAATACTTTAGTTCTCACATTCATGAACTAGCATTAACCAATTCTTTTACATTACCAAATTAACAAAACCCTAGAACTTATATTTCTAATTCATTCATAGGGTGGTCGATTGTATAGTTTCAATATCAAATTTCACCTCTCGGTCCGTTATCCAATATTCAAAGATGAATAGGTAGCTAATCTATCAACATAGCATTTAATGCAATACAATCAACCAATCAACAAGGAACATCAATAGAAATATCAAATCAAGATATTCAACCAAATATACTACAAACCCTAGGCATGGGTATTTAGCTCAACATCATCAATTTAGAACAAACATTCAACTCAATATAAAATAAATACAAATTGTCCATTGCAATATCAATCTCTTAATATAACAACAACAATAAGAAAAGAATTAAAAGAGAGAATAGAAAAACCCCTTGTAAAGATGCCAAGAGTAGGATTACTAATCTTCCTCCGAGCTCCACTTTGATATTTGATGAAGAACTCAAGCCCTCTTCAATGGTTGATTCCCTTTTGAAATATGGAATGGAGCTTTGTCAAGTCACCAAACCTTTGTATGGAGCTTTCTCAAGTCACCAATCCCTTCAATGAAGCTTCTTCAACCTTCAAGAGCTTGTTTAACCCAATTTATCCCAAAGAACGTCAAAGATCTTATCAATGGAAGATGGAGAAGGTGGAGAGGATGGTGATGAAGGGACAAGGAGAGTGTCACTCTCTCCTCATCCCAAATCGTGTTTGCCCCCTCTTCTCTTTTCTTTTCTCTCTTTTTCCAAACCCTAGTCTTTTTTTTTCTTTCCTTTGAGCAAAAGAATTTATATAAATTAAGGGTAACATGGCCAAGCTTGATCTGGCTTGGCCGTGTCCCTCATTTTTCTTTGGGACATAGCCAAGCTTGCTGGCCGTGTCCTTTACTGCCTTCTTCTCTCTTTCTTTCTTTTCTTTGTTCTTCAAGGAGTGACACGGCCACTGGCTTGGCCGTGTCACTTGGGCGTGTCACCTTCTGCTTCTTTTCTTTCCTTCTTTACTTGATCCAGGTGTCTTTGGCATGAAATGGGACACGACCAAGCTTGTTGGCCGTGTCATGTGACATGGCCACTGGCTTGGCTTTGTCATTGAGTGTATCTCTTCCTACTTCTTCATTTTTGCTCTTTCTTTATGGTTTCTTTGTTTTTCTCCTTGGACGAGACACGGCTAGTGGCTTGGCCGTGTCTCTTGGCCATGAGTGTGTCTCTGCCATCACCATTCTTTGAGGGACATGGCCAAGCTTGATTTGGCTTGGCCATGTCATGCTTGATTTATGCTCTTCTTTCTTTGTTTTGATCTTCCAAGGGTGTTTTTGCACTTAAACCTAAAACAAACACTTAAAACAAACTTAAAACAAAAATCAATCAAAACATTAACTAAAAACACATAAAAATCACACTAAAAACTAGTACAAAAATGATATAAACAACTACCCCACACTTAATTCCTTGCTTATCCCCAAGCAAGGCTAAAATTAAAACACACTAAACAAGATGAATTTTGTTTAAGTTCAAGAGTTATAAGTATGCATCAAGACTTCCCTCTCCCTAAATCCGCAATCAACATCGAATCAAACAAAATCGACACCAATGCAATTAAGTGGCTTTCCATGCATAACCAATGTTGTCACTCCCTTACCAACTCTTACAAGTGTTTGATCATGGTGGTGTTTACACTCATAACAATCAATGAAAGATTATTGCCATAGGCTTGCTTATCAATCAAATCTCCACCACAAAATAACAATCAAGCATCAATCAAAAGGTCTTTATTGGGTTGTAATGGGGCTAAGTTAAAGGCATGGCATTTAGGAAATGTGAGCTTGATCATTAAGTTCAAGAGCACTTTAAGAATGAAGTACCCGATTATATACATAACCCAACAATCCCAAAACACCTTCCTCTCTTCTACCCCTTGACGTTAAAGAGCTTTTCAAGGGAACTCACTTATTAAATCTTGTAATGATACATTCCAACCCTTTCAACAAGAATAACAATTATTCTTATTATTATATTTTTTTATTTTTCTCTTTTTTTTATTATTTTCCTTTGCAATCTTAAACCTGCTAAATTTAACCCCACACTTAATTCAACACAACACTCGGTCATAAACACTCTTAAAATGCTCTTGAGCTAATGAAAGGATAAGAGTTAAACAACAAGGTTCAAGCTAATGGTGTTGTGAAAAAGAAAGAAAAGGAAAAATAAAATAGGCTCAAAATTGGCTAACTAAGGTTAAAGATAGGTTGGTCTTTTTAAGCCAAAGTGGGTTCACCTAATTGCCTTAATCATTTTGATGCCTAATTGAAATTTTTATGCAATCTTAAAATGCATTTCAAAGCAAGTTCTAGCAAATCATCAATCAAAGATGTTCACCCACAACAATAATGATAAGTTGATGGCTCAATTTGTCACTAGGTTAATGGTAATGCAAGGGAAAAAACCAACAAAATTGACAATAAGCACCAATCTTACTCAATTCTCCAATTCATGCTTTAAAAATTCAAAGGTCATCTATCAACAATTTTTATAACAATTGAACTTTCTAAAACTCATTTATTCAAGGAAAAACATTAAAAACATTAACTAAACTTAAACAAAAATAACTTAAAAGTAAAAACACAAAACACAAAAGTAAAAACACAAAACACAAAATGCACCCCACACTTAAAGATTCACATTGTCCTCAATGTGAGCATGCATACTACAGAGAGGGTTTAGATGAACCCTAATTTCCATCGTTCCCATATACGATGTGTAGGGCTCCTTTCACCCATAATGCAATTAGAGCCCATGACTGAGAGGATGAACAACATGTAACTTTCAAATGTACCCGATGTACGGCAACCCCTAAATAGTATTCCTTGAAGAGGACATGTCTCAAAGGGACATGTGAAGGTCACCTCGGGGTGATCCTCCAGTGCTATAGGAACGTGGTAATAATCTTTGTCTTTATGCAACATGGTTCTATCCATTGTATGCTCTTATTCACCACCAAGAGTAGAGGAGATGATTTTTGGGAACTCTTTAAGTTCAACCAAGTTTGGTTGAATCACTTCTTCATCTACTTTAATAATGTCAAGTCCCCTCTCAACAACCTCAGCATCTAAAACTAGCTTAAACTCCTCAATTTCTAAATTGGGCATTTCATGCTCTTCTCCTAAGGTCACAGTCATCCCAATCTTATTTTCACTATCTCCTTGGGAGTGCATATTATAGATGTCAGGAAGTTGCTTACCTTGCTCCTCATCCTTCAAGCTACATGGAAATGGATTTGGTGGCCTATTAGGATTGGAAGATTCATGCAACTTTGGTGAGGTTGATGCCTCCAAATTCTCCTTCTCGTTTGATTGGCTCAACTCCTCAATGTTGGATTGTATTTCCTCGCCAATATCTTCTTGATTAGTGCCTGCATCCAAAGAATCACAAAATTTGTTATATATTACCTGTTCACTCTTCAAATTTGTGATTACCTTGACTTGCTCCAATTGGCTAGGAAATTCCTCTTCTTGGTGTGCTTGGAGTTGATGTGCCAGTTGCCCAACTTGCATTTCCACCCTCTTCAATGATTCCTCCAAAGAATCAAACATCTGATTGCTCCCTTCCTGATTTTGTGTGCTAATTTGAAGATAAGCATTCAAATCATCTTCCACTGTGGATTTCTCAAAATGATCTTGGTTCTGTGCGCTAATTTGAATGAAGGCATTCAAACTATCTTCCAAAGTGGGTTCCTTAAGTTTATCTTGATTTTGTGCGCTAGTTTGAATGAAGGCATTCAAACTATCCTCAAGTGTAGGTGTCTTAAGGAAATCTTGGTTTGAAAATTGTCCTTGAAAGTAAAGGCCTCCTTGGTAAGGTTGAAAAAAGTTCTGCGGTGGAATGTGCTGCTGATTTTCCCATGAAAATTTTGGTTGGCTTCCCCAACTTGGGTTGTAAGGATTGGAATATTGGTCATTTCTGCCCATTTGCTGGAAACGATCCAAGTCATCTTCTTCCTCTTGCCATTCTTGGTATCGTGCGAAACCGAATGAGCATATATTTGCACTATGCCCTGCATTGCCACATGCTGCACATATCTCTTGGCGTGGCATAGGTGCTCTTCCTTTTGCATTTAGCACCTTAAGTTGATTCGTCAATTCTACTAATTGCCATGCCACTTTAGACTCATCGTTCCTATCATAAACTCCCCCGTGCCTTGAAATCTGCATCTTTACAAAAGGCACTCAGTAACTTAATGAAAATAAATAACAAAAAATTCAAACAAAATAAATAAACAATTAAAAGAAAACAAACAATTAAATTGTAAAAAAAAAATCAAACTATTACTACTTCGACAACCCTCCCCGGCAATGGCGCCAAAAACTTGTTGCGCTCGAATTAAGTACTACTACAAGTGTCACTCGCAAGTATACGAGGTAGCTGTAGCAAAGGTGATCGGCCCAAGGTCATTTCCCCAAGAAGGTGTGGTTCGTAATAGCTTAATTGACAAGTATTTAAATGTGGAAGTTTTTTGTGTTGGAATGGTGCGAGAATGATTTAAACCTAAGATTAAGGAGTGTAGGATTAATGTGTGTGATGGGTGGACAAGATCAAATCAATTCTTGGGAAGGTGCCTAGGGTCATAGGTCCATTCAATCAAAGCCCAATTCTCAATTATCCATTAACATAACCTTGTAATTAATTTGTTCCTTAAGGTTAATTAGTCAATTACCAATCCATTAGTTCTCACATTCATGAATTAGCATTAACCAATTCTTTTACATTACCAAATTAACAAAACCCTAGAACTTATATCTCTAATTCATTCATAGGGTGGTCGATTGCATAGTTCCAATATCGAATTTCACCTCTCAGTCTGTCATCCAATATTCAAAGATCAATAGGTAGCTAATCTATCAACCTAGCATTTAATGCAATACAATCAACCAATCAACAAGGAACATCAATAGAAATATCAAATCAAGACATTCAACCAAATATACTACAAACCCTAGGCATGGGTATTTAGCTCAACATCATCAATTTAGAACAAACATTCAACTCAATATAAAACAAATAAAAATTGTCCATTGCAATATCAATCTCTTAATATAACAACAACAATAAGAAATGAATTAAAAGAGAGAATAGAAAAACCCCTTGTGAAGATGCCAAGAGTAGGATTACTAATCTTCCTCTTAGCTCCACTTTGACATTTGATGAAGAACTCAAGCCCTCTTCAATGGTCGATTCCCCTTTGCAATATGGAATGGAGCTTTCTCAAGTCACCAAACCTTTGGATGGAGCTTTCTCAAGTCACCAAACCTTTGGATGGAGCTTTCTCAAGTCACCAACCCTTCAATTGATTGTGCCTTTGGAAGATGGAATGGAGCTTTCTCAAGTCACCAATCCCTTCAATGAAACTTCTTCAACCTTCAAGAGCTTGTTTAACCCAATTTATCCTAAAGAATCTCAAAGATCTTATCAATGGAAGATGGAGAAGGTGGAGAGGATGGAGATGAAGGGACAAGGAGAGTGTCACTCTCTCCTCATCCCAAATCGTGTTTGCCCCCTCTTCTCTTTTCTTTTCTCTCTTTTTCGAAACCTTAGTCATTTTTTCTTTCTTTCTTTCGAGCAAAAGAATTTACATAAATTAAGGGTGACATGGCCAAGCTTGATCTGGCTTGGCTGTGTCCCTCATTTTTCTTTGGGACACGGCAAAGCTTGCTGGCCGTGTCCTTCACTGCCTTCTTCTTTCTTTCTTTCTTTTCTTTGTTCTTCAAGGAGTGACATGGCCAAGCTTGTGGCCGTGTCATGTGACACGGCCACTAGCTTGGCCTTGTCACTTGGCTGCATCACCTTCTGCTTCTTTTCTTTCCTTCTTTGCTTGGTCCAGGTGTCTTTGGCATGAAATGGGACACAACCAAGCTTGCTGGCCATGTCATGTGACACGGCCACTAGCTTGGCCGTTTCATTGAGTGTGTCTCTTCCTGCTTCTTCATTTTTGCTCTTTGTTTGTGGTTTCTTTGTTTTGCTCCTTGGATGAGACACGGCCAGTGGCTTGATTTGGCTTGGCCATGTCAAGCTCTGGCATCACCATTCTTTGAGGGACGCGGCCAAGCTTGATTTGGCTTGGCCATGTCATGCTTGATTCATGCTCTTCTTTCTTTGTTTTGATCTTCGAAGGGTGTTTTTGCACTTAAACCTAAAACAAACACTTTGAACAAAATTAAAACAAAAATCAATCAAAACATTAACTAAAAACACATAAAAATCACACTAAAAACTAGTACAAAAATGATCTAAACAAAAAACCGATGTCTTGGGTTCTCAATAAGCTTTAAAGAAAGGGATTGCTACAACCCTTAAATCTCGTCCTTTGCCTAACCCTCTCCCACCTAATTTTGACACCAAAGCATTTTGTCAATTTCACCAAATGCAAGGGCATGACACGGATAGATGTGTGAGGTTGTGACATGAGATCCAAAATCTAATTGATAATGGGAAGCTACCCAAGCCCAATAAGCCAAACACCAAAGACGACCCATTACCAAAATTCAATAGGGTACTGTGAGCGGGGATTTTCGCCCCCACTCCTAGTGGAGTGGTTCTTGCGACTTTGGCACTTTTTAGGCTCGGGGCCTTAGAGAACACGAACCTAAGTCTAGAGAAAAATGGAGTCACCACTTGGACAGGCCGGGAAAAAGAAAGGGGTGGATGACTCGATTCCTGAGGAATCCCCAACCCCCTAATGGTTTCGGAAAGTTGGGTACGTGTAGGGAAGGTGAGAAATGGCCCAGCACCCCCACAACGCCTGGTTCATTGGAACCGGACCCCTTTACAGGTCTTAATATTATAAAATTCTTAAATATAACAATATTATCCATATTACACATATTAATTAAAAGAAAGAATCATTATATTAAATTCAAAGCAATGTCCAAACAAAGCAAATAAATGGACACCCATCCAAAGATTGAAATTAAATAAATTAAAGCATAAGAAATAAATCAAAGCATAATCAAGTATGGAATTGAATAAAGCAAATAAAAGTCCAATTATGGCTGCTGTGACTTTTTATGGAATTAAAATAAATTAGGGTTTTATTTTTTAAAGGGTTGGTAAGACTCTTTGATTAACAAAATTAAGGTTTGAATGATGATATCATGAAACTAGGGTTTTAAACACTTTAAAATACTTTAATTTGTGATTTTTGGTTATTGGGTTCCTAAGCTACTGTGTAAAATTTAGGTTTTTATGTTTTTATGTTTTTTAATGTTTTAAAAGGATTAGGGTTCATAAAAATTAGGGTTTAAGGTTTTAAAAGTGTTAGTGTTCATTATTTTGAATTTTGGAAGTTGAATTTGGATTTGATATTTTGGAAGTAGGGTCATGGGTGGTGAATAATTTTTAGGAATTTAGAAATCAATTTGATATTTTATGGAATTTTATGAATTTAAACAAGTGAATTAAAGTTTTTATAAGTAGAAAAGATGTTTTTTAAGGCTTTTTTAATGAAATAGAACCTACTTTAAAATTTTAAAAGAAGCAGAATTTACATCATAGTTTTGTTGAAAAATATGTTCAATTAGAGTTTTAAGGTTTTTAAGAAGAAAAAAAAATAACAATTTTAAGCCTTTTGGAAGATAAACCAACGAAATAAGGTTTTTTTTTTGCTTTAGAAAAACTAATTTAAAGTTCAAAGGTTTTTAATTTTGATTTTATAAATTTGCTACTGTGTAAAAAAAACAATTAAAGAAAATTAATTAACACATACCTTCTTTTGATGATTTCTCCAAAAACAATTCTTCTTGGATGAACTAGCTCCAAAGACAAGCCTTTTTTGCCTTTAAATCCTCTAAATTGTGCTGCTGCTGTTCCAGAAAAGAGTTGAATTGAATTTCTTCTTTTCCTTCCTTGATTTTGTTTCAAATTTTCCAAACTACTCTTGGATTTATGCCTCTCTTAAATTAATTGCCTTCGGTCCTTATTTATAGTGGTTTGAGGTTGTTTATTCCTAATTATTTAAGGTAAGTAATATTAATAAAAAAAGAAGAAACCAAAACCTAATTAGATTAGGTTTTGAAAAATTTGCATCCGAAAATTTGCGCCGCAAAAAAAAAACTTCTACGGAAAAACTGCGCTGGCCCGTAAGCTATTTCGCAGGCAGAAAATTTCTGTGTGCGAAATAGCACAGTGATTTCACCAGCAGGAATTTCCTGTGGGCGAAATGTTCACGGGCCCGCGCTATGATTTTTGGTCACCGATTTTTTTGACTCCGATTTTTATTTTTACTTTTATTTTTTGACTTTTATTTGTTTATTTCTATTTTTTATTAATAAAAATTAGATACTAAAGTAAAAATTATTTTGGACCAATTAGACAACAAAAATCATTTTAGACTAAATAAAACATATTGGACCGGATTGGGTCAAAAATTAAGGGTCTACAGTTTGCCCCCTGCTTGAATGATTTGAAACCTTAGTGAAAGAGAGTGAAAAGCAATAAGACTTAATTTTTGATGAAACGGTTGAGGTTTTGGGTTCTGGACCCGGTTCGAGTTCTAGACTCATGGATAATTCTAGGTTCTGTACCTAAGGAAATTTTGGGTTCTAGACCCGGTTCGAGTTCTGGACTCAAGGACAATTCTAGGTTTTGGACCTAAGGAAAATTTGGGTTCTGGACCCGAGCTAAGTTCTGGACTTAAAATTAATTCTAGGTTCTAGACCTAATGGTAAACTTGGGTTCTGGACCTAGTTTGAGTTCTGAACTCAAGGACAATTCTAGGTTCTGGACCTAAGGAAAATTTGGGTTCTGGACCCGAGAGACTTGGATACTACATCCTAAACTAGACTCGGATACTATATCCTATCTGGATTCGGATACTCGATCCTAAACTGGATTAGGATACTCGATCCTAACTGTATTGGGATATTCTGCCCTAAATTGATTTTATTTGGGTACTTGGACCCAAGATTGGGCACTTGGACCTAAGATTGGGTACTTGGACCCGAGCTTGAATTGACTTGGGTACTTGGACCCGAGATTGGGTACTTGGACCCGAGAATGAATTTGACTAATCTTTTATTTGTTGAGAAGTCTGACTGCTCCAGATGTTCTATACATTGTGATTCTTCACCCTCAGAATGGATCTTCACCCTCGGAGATCGAGTCTTCACCCTTGAAAATGGATCTTCATCCTTGGAGAATGGGGTCTTCTTTGTTCTTTGAAGATGGGAGTGACAAGGCCAGTGGCTTGGCCGTGTCTCCTGGATGTGTCAACTTCTATGTCTTTTCTTTCTTTGCTTGGTCCTTCTTGACTTTGCCCCTTAGGAGAGACACAGCCAGTGGCTTGGCCGTGTCGCCTGCCAGTGTCACCTATTGTTTCTTTTCTTTCTTTGCTTGGTCCTTCTTGACTTTGCCCCTTAGGAGAGACACGGCCAGTGGCTTGGCCGTGTCGCCTGCCAATGTCACCTACTGTTTCTTTTCTTTCTTTGCTTGGTCCTTCTTGACTTTGTCCGTTAGGTAAGACATAGCCAGTGGCTTGGCCATGTGTTTAGATCAATTTTGTATATATTTTCTATAATGTTTTTGTTGATTTTAAGTTAAGTTTCATGTTAATTTGTACTTAAGTTTGTTTGAAGTTGTTAATTTAGGTTGAAGTACATTTGATGGAGCTTTTTAATCAAAATTTGGTGGACTTGTTGGAGAAAAACATGTGACACGGCCAAGCTAGACATGGCTTGGCCATTTCTCTCATCAAAAGAAGAAGAAATCAAAGACAAGGCAGGACACGGCCAGGATTAACCAAGCTTGGTCGTGTCCCTCAAGCATAGATGGACAGAAGCAGACACGGCCAAGCCACTGGCTATGTCTCACCAAAGGAACAAAAAGGCAAAGAAAGAAAAAAAAGAAGCAGAGAGTGACATCATCAAGAGACACGGCCAAGCCACTGGCCGTGTCACATGACATGGCCAGGAGCTTGGCCGTGTCACTCCTTGGAAACAAATCAAAGAACAAGGCAGCAAGGGACTCGGCCAGAAGTTTGGCCGTGTCCCAAGAAAGAAAAGAAAAACCAAGAGACATGGCCAACACCCTGGATCACTTGGTATGCTTGCACGAGGTATGGATTAGTGTGGATTAGTGGGGAACAAAAATGATAAAAGGGAGTGAAAAGTGGAAGGAATTATGGAAGAAATATAAAACAAATTAGAAAGTGGGAGACAAAGAGTGATGGAGTGTCTTAAAAATTGAAAGTGGAAGAGCATGGAGGGAATAGAAAATATATTGAATATATTGAGTGGACATTCTCTACACACATCATCATCTTCTTCCTTGGTTCTTGCTTGAGAAAGCAAGACACCATTCTCCCATTCTTCATTCACCATTTTCCTTTCACACACCAAGAGCAAAGACAATCATTGGAAGTGAAGTGAGTAGCTAGTTCTTGAGGATTAGGGTTTTAAGAGGCTTGATTGGAGAGTTGCGAACTTGAGAGAGCTATCATTCATCGTTCAAGAAGAGAGCCATTTGTTCAAGAGAGCTTGGAAGTTCATCATCACACATCAAAGAGGGAGCTACAAAAGAGACAAGGAATACGATTTTTAGCATCTCCAAAAGCGGTTTTTCCAACTCTTTCTTTTAATCAATTTCTTATATGTTGTTGTTGTATTAAGAACATTAATATTGCAATGAATAACTTTGATTTGGTTTATATTGAAATGAGCATTTGTTTAAAGAATATGATGAGCTAATTTACTCATGCTTTTGGTTGTAGTGTATTTGATTAAATGATTTGATTTGATGATTCCATTGATATACCTTGTTATTGGTTGATTGTATTGAAATTAAGGGTAAATTGATAGATTGGCCATCTGTTGATTACTTAATATTGAATGACGGATCGAGAGGAGAAGTTTAATATCAGAACTATGCAATTGACCACCTTAAGAATGAATTAGAAATATAAGTTCTAGGGTTTATTAATTTGCTAATGTAAAATAATTGGTTGTTTTTAATTCATAAATGTGAAAACTAGTGAATTGATAATTGACTAATTAACCTAAAGGAACAAATTAAGGTACAAGATTATATTAATGGATAATTTGATAATTAAACATTTGATTAAATGGACCTAAAACCCTAGGCATTATTTCCATAATTGAATTTATCTTGAACAAAATCATTCATTTTCATTTCTAAGATTAATTACAATTCACCAATCCAATCACACAATTGAGTTTATTATTTTATGTTAATCGAACTATTACACGTAATTCTTTCCTTGTGAGACGACCTTGGGGCGATCACCGTTACTGCAATAACCTCGTATACTTATGAGTGCCGCTTTGTAGTAGTGTTAATTTAAGCGCAATAAGTTTTTGGCGCCGCTGCCGGGGAAGGTTATTTTTGTTAATAGTTTGATTCTTTTAATTTATTTGTTAAATCGTTTAAAGTGTTCTTTTTGAATTGCTTAGGTACTTTATGCACGGACGAAGGTCTCAAGGAAACGAACTTGTTCCATTTATAGACAACATCCATAGACTTCCAAGACCCGAGGGATCGAATCCTATTGAGCAAGAAAGGGAAAATACTGACGAGCAGTTTGAGGAGAACATAGAAACAGAGATGGGTGATGCACAAGAACCACCTATGAAGGAGTTTGCCCAACCGATCATCGGAGTGACCACATCCTGTATCCGGTTGAGCAACACAGCGAGAAATTATGAGCTCAGAAATACTCACTATAGTATGCTGCCATCCTTCCATGGACTGCCGAATGAAGATCCTCTCAACTTCATTCGGGATTTTTACTCAACATTACATACATTCCGTTTGCAAACACTAACAGAAGATGAACTCAAGTTGAGATGTTTCCAATATAGTTTGAAAGATAGAGCAAAAGCGTGGTTGATGACCTTACTGGAAAATTCTTTAACCACATGGATAGAGGTTTACAACAAATTTATGGGAAAGTTTTGTTCACACCAAAAGACCAAGGAGCTTAGGGGGAGTATTGCAACTTTCACCCAATTTGATGGAGAACTGTTTCATGAGGCGTGGGATCGCTTCAAATCCTTATTACTTCAGTGCCCTCACCACTACTATCCACAACAGTTGCTCAATCAATTCTTTTATGATGGGCTAACTCAACAATGTCAAAACACAGTGGATAATGCAGCAGGGGGAGCAATGGGTGAAAGAATAGTTGCAGAAACAGTTGCATTATTCGAAATGTTAGGGGCAAATTCCCATCAAAAGAGTATTGGGGAAAGGAGAAGAGGAGCACACGAGATAAGTACAAACTCAGAAATGGCTAGGCAAATTACAGAACTGACAAAACAAGTAAAATTGTTGAATGCCAAAGGAAACTTGTCGGGACCAAGCCAAGAGTCATGCACATCATGTGGTCTTGTAGGCCATTAAGCAAATGTGTGCCCCTCAAATTTTGATACATTCCAAGAGGAGCAAGAACAAGCTTTTGCTTTTGAAGGGTTCCAACAAAGGGGTAGGAATGACCCATATTCAAATTATTATAACCTCGGTTGGAGGAATCACCCCAATTTTTCATGGAAAAATCAACAACATGCTCCACCTCAACAACCTTTCCAACCATATCAAAGAGGCCCCCAATTTCAAGGGCAACCCTCAAATCAAGAGCAGGTCAAGAAAGCTTCATTTGAAGACAATTTGAATGCTTTCATTCAAGTAAGCACTCAAAATCAAGAATTGAACAATAAGCGGTTTGACTCTTTAGAAGCATCGCTTAAGAAGGTTGAAACTCAAGTGGGTCAATTGGCTAATCAACTTCAAGCCAATCAAAAAGGGAAATTTTCAGGCCAACCGGAGCAGGCCAACGTAATCACCATTTTGAGAAGTGGTAAGGTACTTGATAATAAAATCGGTGATAATAACATTGATAATTCCTTTGATGCAGGTACAATGCAAAATAATGGCGAGGAAATGCAAGAAGAAAAAGTTGAACCAAATGAGCTTAAAGAGGATAGAGAGGAGGCATTCATTGCACCAAAGCTGCACAAATCTCTAAATCCATATAGACCACCAATTCCGTTTCCCAGCATGTTAAAAAATGAAAAGCATGATAAGTAATTTTCTGAAATTTATAACATGCTTTCGAAGGTAAGTATCAACCTACCCTTATTAGAGGTAATAAAGAATATGCCATCTTATGCCTAATTCTTAAAAGAGCTAAACACTAAGAAAATAAGGTATGAGTTGGACGAGAAGGTGATAGTTTCGAAAGTAACAAGTGCTGTTTTACAACATAAGTTACCTCCTAAACTAAAAGATCCTGGGAGATTTATAGTAAGAATCTCTATGGGGAATGGGAAAGAGACCATTGGCATGTGTGATCTCGGAGCTAGTATTAATTTGATGCCATACTCAATCTATTTGAAACTAGAGCTTGGGGAACTCAAACTGACTAAAATAGTTTTGCAACTAGCAGATAGAACTCTTAGATACCCTAAGGGAATCATAGAAGATGTTCTAGTTAAGGTAGGAGGTTTGATTGTACCCGTCAATTTCATTGTCTTAGATATGGGGGGAGAAATCCCATGGGATGCCAAGCATGCAATTTTGTTAGGGAGGCTTTTATGACTACAACTAACACTTTAATTGATGTTAAAAATGGAAAATTAACTATGACCATTTTGGGACAAACTGTAGAATTTTCAATTTTTAACACTTCCCCCATTCCCACTAGTTCTTTATATGAAGATTGCTCTTTCATTGATTTTACTGATAATGTTGTTCAAGAAGTTTTCTTACAGGATAATGGCGAACACAAGCTAGAAAGGGCTCTAAAATTGCAGGAAGAAGCAGAGATTTCCAATGAGGAGAATAAAGAAGACAATTCCATTTCGGACGATGAGAGTGTTGAGGAGGAATTTGAAGTTAAAGAAGAGAAAATTCAACTACATGGGGTTGAACTTAAAGAACTCCCCAAGCATTTAAAATATATTTTTCTCAGGGAGAATAATTCTCAACCAATGATAATTTCTGCTACCCTTACCAATGAGGAAGAAGATAAGCTTGTAAAAATGTTGAGAAAATTCAAGAAAGCTATAGGTTGGAGATTGAGTGACATTAATACTTGCCACATTAATCAAGAAAGCTAAGCTTCATTACCATACCACTGTTTATTCTCTTGTTACATACACCATAATACTTAATATGTTAACAAACCTTTACAATAGATATAACGTACATGCCACACTACTATTTTATGTCAAAAGTCCTATCCTAATCACCGTCGAGCTGATGCGAGCCACTGCAGAAATGCTGATCTTCTATACACTACCTGCGAGTTAGACATATAACTCATTGAGCAAATTATTGCCCAGTGGGTACTTTAACCATTGCCATACAATGTCTACTCGATATCACATATAAAAGTAGAATACTGCATAATGAAACTATTTTCATACAATCATCATATTTATATTTTCTAATTAAGTTAAGATTCACATTCTGTATGTAAACAACATGTAATATAACTTCATTATAATTACGAGTTAATCTGCTCCACTCGATAATTATGAATACACCGATCTTAAAATGAGGCCTCATATAGAGTTACGCGTGGTCTTGACCTCACACGAATAATTGTCATGGTCTTGGTCTCACACGATATAGAATAACTGCGTGGTCTTGGTCTCACACGACTAGTTGCCATTATCTTAACCTCACACGATATAACTGCGTGGTCTTGGTCTCACATGACTAGTTGCCATGATCTTGACCTCACACGATATAACTGCGCGCGCGTAAGTAATATCTCGACCGAAGCCGTTAAGACAGTACTGCCGGTAGGATGGCATGCGAAACCCCCATTCTAGACCGGTTTTACCCATTTACCGAGTAGAGCATATATAACATTTCATATATACCCATTCACTTCGTATATATACCACATATTCTCCATGTATATACAATATATATTTACACAAATATCACATATACTCACATATGTATCATATGTATTCACATATTTTCCATCTTAATTTATTCTTCATATCATAATTAAACTCAATACTAAAAATAAAATGATAAAACACCCACACCAAGTTTTTGACCAAGTTAATAATGAAAAATTTCCATATGAACAATAAAATCTGGTTCTTGACCCAACTTGATCCTTGTTTTAGAATATTTGTATAAAATAATCCACTTGGCTAAAAACTCTAAAATTTTTACAGAATTTATTTTTGCATCTTAAAATCATTCCTTTAAAATTTAAGATCAAACCGGACACAAAATCTTGGTCAAGTAGTTCACCCAACCAGACTGCTCCAGTTGCCCTGCATCCTGGCAGCAGTTCTGAATTTTATAAATTCCATAAATTAAATTCAATCAATATGGTTCCAAATTATTTTTATCAAATACTAGACTTATTAAAAAACATCATATCCAAAATTCAACTCAAGATAGTTTTTCTATATTTAATTAAAAATCATACAAGTCACAGCATTTTACTAATTGTAAAACAGAAAAATTTCAAAAGGAGTTCAATGGTTAAAGTACCAAACCTTGCTCTTTTAATTCCCCTTTTCTTTTCCTTTCTCTCCTTCCTTAATCTTTGTTTTTTTTTTCCTTCAAGAAATTCAAGAACACAACCTTAAATATAACCCTTAGAATTTAGAACATGTACTACCCTTCCATTTCTTTTCAAACTAAACCCTAATCTAACCTTATTAAACCTTAGAAACCTTGATTCTTTCATTTAATTGATTAATATCATAACTACTTAAAATTTTCCCAAATCCACCATAAGAACCCTAATTTCCAATCTTCCAATAGATATATAAATACTTAAAATTGATACTAGAATTGAATTCTACATACTTGAAAACCTTAAAACTTACCTTGAAAATCAAACTTGACAAAAATTGGAACTCTTTGGTGTTCCTCCCTATGGTGGCCGAAATTTTGGAGAGCTTTGGGAGAGAGAGATTTGTTCTTCATGCCATGATATATATATAAGGGAAATGATGCTCACTTTTGGGTTGGATGAATGTTTTAAAGCCAAATGTCCACACTTTTTTCTTTCTTCTTTATTATAACTTTTAAATGTCCACTTTTCATTAGCCCAAATGTCTCCTACTTTTATTTATTTAAAAACCCAAGTCCTTAAACTTTCTTTTAATTATATTTTGGCCCCTCCACCATCTTGTGTTGAAATATCTATGGTCTAAGGAGTGAAAAGACCAAAATACCCTCTGGCGATTATTTGTTCGTAACTTTTAACCCGTACAATTCCACGAGGCAAACTACGTATAGTTTTGATCCTCTCAACCTATACTTTCTATTTTTAAGGTCTATTTTAGGTTTCCAAGTCATTTTGAAAAATTACCAATAAGCCCTCGACCTTTTACAAAATTCCCTTTAGGTCCTTTCTTTGCTCGGGTTTTGCCCGGGTACCGTTTCTACTGTAGATCGTTTCATATTTACCCCTCGATGTCCTCTACTTACTCTTATGTTTATTTCCTACTTTGGATTCATTTATAAATTTTAATTAATAATGACCAACATGTCCCTAGTCAAAATCCCCTATGTCTTCCAAACCGTGCGTTTTCTGGAAAAACCGTTACGCGTCGTTGCAACCCGATTTTTCTCTATTCTCCATTTTTGGAATCTGTTATGTGCACTATTAAGAACCTCCAGTACAACTTTTGGAAATTACTCTTAGGTCCTTGGCCTTTCGAAAAATTACCTTTAGGTCCCGTCAACTTCACGGGTCTCCTTTGCACACCGATTTTGTTTTTGACTATCTCGAGCCTCTATTTGACCACCTATTTATATCCTTCTTGCCTAATACTCGACTACCTAAACTTTGGGATGTGACAGTTCCACCTCCCTTAATTTAAGTTTCGTCCCGAAACTTACTTATTCATTCATGATTCTTACGTTTCGTTCCATAGCTTGCTGCGAGTCTAGAGACATCCTACAATATAAAAATAATCAGCAGTCTGCACAGCTCGACATATAGCCTTTTTCATATATGGCATGTACATTAGACTCAATAACTCATGCTTAATTATTCTTGACTCTTTCTTTTCATATATAACTATTTTACAAATACCATAACTACTACAGGGTATCCCGTTTTACGTTGGTAATGGCCACTCCCAACATAAAAAGTATATCCTTCTATATTTTCCTCTTCCTATCAAAAGTCCTTCCAACTCACTTCGTTTACTAACTCCCGATATCTAATTATCATACACTTTCCTATGTCTAACCGTCCAGGAACGGCTAAACCTATGCTCTGATACCACAAATTGTAACACCCCTTCCCGGCCTACATGTGTAAGCCGAGTAGAGGCGCCACACTATCCTAATGTTGCTACCAATTTTACTTTGTCAAATTTTAGTTCCGATTTTACAGAAATTTTGCCAGAGGTTCGCCTAGAAATTTGGGTCCCAAGTGTCGACAAAACTGATTTTTCTTATTTTTGAAAAAAAATATTTTATTTCACAATTCAACTCAAGCACACTCCCAATAATCCACCCTTATAACCTCAACTACAATCCTGCAAGAAAAGTTCACACTTCTATATCATTTCTCAATATTACATATCATTTGCTAAGTTTCATTACCATACCACTGTTTATTCTCTTGTTACATACACCATAATACTTAATATGTTAACAAACCTTTACAATAGATATAACGTACATGCCACACTACTATTTTATGTCAAAAGTCCTATCCTAATCACCGTCGAGCTGATGCAAGCCGCTGCAGAAATGCTGATCTTCTATACACTACCTGCGAGTTAGACATATAACTCGCTGAGCAAATTATTGCCCAGTGGGTACTTTAACCATTGCCATACAATGTCTACTCGATATCACATATAAAAGTAGAATACTGCATAATTAAACTATTTTCATACAATCATCATATTTATATTTTCTAATTAAGTTAAGATTCACATTCTGTATGTAAACAACATGCAATATAACTTCATTATAATTACGAGTTAATCTGTTCCACTCGATAATTATGAATACACCGATCTTGAAATGAGGCCTCATATAGAGTTACGCGTGGTCTTGACCTCACACGAATAATTGTCATGGTCTTGGTCTCACACGATATAGAATAACTGCGTGGTCTTGGTCTCACACGAGTAGTTGCCATGATCTTGACCTCACACGATATAATTGCGTGGTCTTGGTCTCACACGACTAGTTGCCATGATCTTGACCTCACACGATATAACCACGCGCGCGTAAGTAATATCCCGACCGTAGCCGTTAAGACAGTACTGCCGGTAGGATGGCATGCCAAACCCCCATTCTAGACCGGTTTTACCCATTTACCGAGTAGAGCATATATAACATTTCATATATACCCATTCACTTCGTATATATACCACATATTCTCCATGTATATACAATATATATTTACACAAATATCACATATACTCACATATGTATCATATGTATTCACATATTTTCCATCTTAATTTATTCTTCATATCATAATTAAACTCAATACTAAAAATAAAATGATAAAACACCCACACCAAGTTTTTGACCAAGTTAATAATGAAAAATTTCCATATGAACAATAAACTCTGGTTCTTGACCCAACTTGATCCTTGTTTTAGAATATTTGTATAAAATAATCCACTTGGCTAAAAACTCTAAAATTTTTACAGAATTTAGTTTTTCATCTTAAAATCATTCCTTTAAAATTTCAGATCAAACCGGACACAAAATCTTTGTCAAGTAGTTCACCCAACCAGACTGCTCCAGTTGCCCTGCATCCTGGCAGCAGTTCTGAATTTTATAAATTCCATAAATTAAATTCAATCAATGTGGTTCCAAATTATTTTTTTTCAAATACTAGACTTATTAAAAAACAACATATCCAAAATTCAACTCAAGATAATTTTTCTATATTTAATTAAAAATCATACAAGTCACAGCATTTTACTAATTGTAAAACAGAAAAATTTCAAAAGGAGTTCAATGGTTAAAGTACCAAACCTTGCTCTTTTAATTCCCCTTTTCTTTTCCTTTCTCTCCTTCCTTAATCTTTGTTTTTTTTTCCTTCAAGAAATTCAAGAACACAACCTTAAATATAACCCTTAGAAATTAGAACATGTACTACCCTTCCATTTCTTTTCAAACTAAACCCTAATCTAACCTTATTAAACCTTAGAAACCTTGATTCTTTCATTTGATTGATTAATATCATAACTACTTAAAATTTTCCCAAATCCACCATAAGAACCCTAATTTCCAATCTTCCAATAGATATATAAATACTTAAAATTGATACTAGAATTGAATTCTACATACTTGAAAACCTTAAAACTTACCTTGAAAATCAAACTTGACAAAAATTGGAACTCTTTGGTGTTCTTCCCTATGGTGGCCGAAATTTTGGAGAGCTTTGGGGGAGAGAGATTTGTTCTTCATGCCATGATATATATATAAGGGAAATGATGCTCACTTTTGGGTTGGATGAATGTTTTAAAGCCAAATGTCCACACTTTTCTCTTTCTTCTTTATTATAACTTTTAAATGTCCACTTTTCATTAGCCCAAATGTCTCCTACTTTTATTTATTTAAAAACCCAAGTCCTTAAACTTTCTTTTAATTATATTTTGGCCCCTCCACCATCTTGTGTTGAAATATCTATGGTCTAAGGTGTGAAAAGACCAAAATACCCTCTAGCGATTATTTGTTCGTAACTTTTAACCCGTACAATTCCACGAGGCAAACTACGTATAGTTTTGATCCTCTCAACCTATACTTTCTATTTTTAAGGTCTATTTTAGGTTTCCCAGTCATTTTGAAAAATTACCAATAAGCCCTCGACTTTTTACAAAATTCCCTTTAGGTCCTTTCTTTGCTCGGGTTTTGCCCGGGTACCGTTTCTACTGTCGATCGTTTCATATTTACCCCTCGACGTCCTCTACTTACTCTTATGTTTATTTCCTACTTTGGATTCATTTATAAATTTTAATTAATAATGACCAACATGTCCCTAGTCAAAATCCCCTATGTCTTCCAAACCGTGCGTTTTCTGGAAAAACCGTTACGCGTCGCTGCGACCCGATTTTTCTCTATTCTCCATTTTTGGAATCTGTTATGTGCACTATTAAGAACCTCCAGTACAACTTTTGGAAATTACTCTTAGGTCCTTGGCCTTTCAAAAAATTACCTTTAGGTCCCGTCAACTTCACGGGTCTCCTTTGCACACCGATTTTGTTTTTGACTATCTCAAGCCTCTATTTGACCACCTATTTATATCCTTCTTGCCTAATACTCAACTACCTAAACGTTGGGATGTGACATTGTGGGCTTATAGGACTGCTTTTAAAACCCCATTGGGAATGAGTCCCTATAGGTTGGTCTTTGGCAAAGCTTGCCACCTCCCGGTGGAATTGAAGCACAAGGCTTATTGGGCAATAAAGACCACGAATATGGACTTAGATGAAGCAAGGGAGCAAAGAATGCTTCAGATTTCCGAGCTTGATGAGCTTCAGAATGAAGTCTATGAGAGTTTGAGGATCTTCAAGGAAAAGACAAAAGTTATTCATGACAGGATGATTCTTTGAAGGACTTTTGAACCGGGAATGAAAGTCCTTCTCTTCAATTCAAGAATGTTGTTGTTTCCCGGAAAATTGAAGTCACGTTGGAGTGGAACCTTTCAAGTTACTCAAACATTCCCATATGGGGTTGTTGAGTTGCTTAATTTAAAAACCAACGAGAAGTTCAAGGTCAATGGACAAAGGGTGAAGCCCTACTTTGAAGAAATCGAAGTTGCAAAAATGGAGGAAAGCATGGTGTTCGTTGACGAATAATGCAACAATGTCCAGCTATACGACAT
Organism: Garcia nutans; assembly: GCA_947685225.1. Classification (NCBI taxonomy): domain Eukaryota; kingdom Viridiplantae; phylum Streptophyta; class Magnoliopsida; order Malpighiales; family Euphorbiaceae; genus Garcia; species Garcia nutans. The sequence goes on along the minus strand of CANTUV010000039.1, from coordinate 10,661,585 downwards.
TATAGAAGCGCTAAATGGGAGGCAACCCATCGGTTTACATTTCTTTTCATAATTACAATTTCATATTTTTTTGTAATTTTAATTTCATGTTGAGTTAAATAAAATGGAATGGGTACTTTGATCGGTTTTTATTTTTCTTGAATGTGTTTCAGGGTTAAGCAAGGAAGAAGATTGCATTTTTTTGATTTGGTGACACAAATAAACAATTTAAAAAAAATTAAAAAACCAAAATGGCAGTGAAGGACACTGCCACTTGACACGGCCAAGCCACCAAAAATTGCAAACCAAAAATTCACAGAAGCAGACACGGCCAAATGGCTTGGCTGTGTCCTTGGTCGTGTCACATAGACACGGCCACGCTTCTGCTAGTGTCCCCTTCAATTGTCTTGCAATTTTCTTTTGTTCCAGTGTCAAACATGTTCAAGGGACACGGCCAAGCCACTGGCCGTGTCCCTCAAACCCATCAAACACGTTTAAGGAACACAGCCAAGCCACTGGTCGTGTCCCTCAAAACCCATCAAACACCGCCAAGCTTCATCAAGCTTGATCGTGTCACATCAATTTTCAAGGTTTAAAATCACGAATTCAACCCATTTCTTTCATTTTAAATCCCTAACTCATCTTTCTTTTCTCTCTCTCTCTCTACCCCCTCTCCCCAAAATGTCCATAACCACTTTCTTAAAGCTCAAAAATCATACTAAATCCCCCATTTTTCTTAACCAAAACTAATTTAAACTCATTCAATCTTCTTCTTTTGTAATTAAAAAGTAATTAAAATTGTTAAAGTTTCATTTTCACCAAATCATCAAAATGATAAGAACAAAGATGGTGTCTCACCACAAGAGGAGGCAACCTCCACCTTTAGCTCCATCTTCATCATCATCATCTTTAAGGAGAGCGACTCTTCTCGCTAGGGGTTTCTTTCCGACGAGGTATGTAAGCGAAGAATCCCTTAATGCTCTTCATATTAGGGATAATTTTTATAGATTTGTTCAAAACCTTGGATGGGAGAGATTAGTTTCCCTTAAACCCTTGCAATTTCAAGAGCTTACATTGGAATTTTTAACCTCTCTCAAGGTTGAAAGAGATGACAAAAGGATTTGCATTAGGTTACATTTTAAACTGCTTGGGAAACCATTTGTCATTAGCATTGAGCAATTGAACGATATATTTGGTTTCCATCAACAAGGGGAACAATGTGTACCTAAGGGTTTTAAACAACAATTTGCATGGGGAGCACTGGGGTTGGGAACCTATGTGGCCAAATCGGCCAAGGCAATGAAATTGGCAAATCCCACCCTAAGGTACTTACATCGCTTTATGTCATGTGGATTTTTTGCACGAAAAGAGAGCACAGGGGTTGTGGAAATAAGCGAACTATATTTTTTAGAATGTGCTAGCAATGCCATACTTGTTTGTACCGGCTATTGGTTAGCCGATGTGTTTGACAGTGTGGCAAATAAAAAGAGGGGTGCCATTTGCATTGGAGGATTAGTTACAACTTTAGCAATGACACTTCTTGATGATTTTGACCCAAGCAAATGCCGTATGACTAAGATCTCAGGTAATGATTCATTAGATATTGCCACACTCGAGAAGATGCATATGGTTTTAAGAAAAGGAGGGGCCGATGTTATGGCTTCAGCTGAGCCAGACGTACCGGAGGGCCGTCAAATGAGAACACGAGTCCAGGAGGAGTCTGACTCGAATTCTCTTGATTTGGATGAAGATGCTCCAATCCCGAAAAATCAGGAGATCCTTAATAGGATTGAAGCACTAGAAAGCAAGGTTGATCGTAACCATGCTGCAGTCATGGAACAATTGGACCAAATCAATAGCAACCTTGCTAAGATCTTGAGCCTCCATCCTTTAGCTGCATCATCGTCCCATCCTCCATCACCATAGATCCAATCAGCTCCAACCTTTTAAGAACACTTTTTACTTTCTTATTTTTATTGAACTATTACACGTAATTCCTTCCTTGTGAGACGACCTTGGGGCGATCACCGTTACTGCAATAACCTCGTATACTTACGAGTGCCGCTTTGTAGTAGTGTTAATTTAAGCGCAATAAGTTTTTGGCGCCGGTGTCGGGGAAGGCAATTTTTGTTAATAGTTTGATTCTTTTAATTTATTTGTTAAATCGTTTAAAGTGTTCTTTTTGAATTGCTTAGGTACTTTATGCACGGACGAAGGTCTCAAGGAAACGAACTTGTTCCATTTATAGACAACATCCATAGACTTCCAAGACCCGAGGGATCGAATCCTATTGAGCAAGAAAGGGAAAATACTGACGAGCAGTTTGAGGAGAACATAGAAACAGAGATGGGTGATGCACAAGAACCACCTATGAAGGAGTTTGCCCAACCGATCATCGGAGTGACCACATCCTGTATCCGGTTGAGCAACGCAGCGAGAAATTATGAGCTCAGAAATACTCACTATAGTATGCTGCCATCCTTTCATGGACTGCCGAATGAAGATCCTCTCAACTTCATTCGGGATTTTTACTCAACATTACATACATTCCGTTTGCAAACACTAACAGAAGATGAACTCAAGTTGAGATGTTTCCCATATAGTTTGAAAGATAGAGCAAAAGCATGGTTGATGACCTTACTGGAAAATTCTTTAACCACATGGATAGAGGTTTACAACAAATTTATGGGAAAGTTTTGTTCACACCAAAAGACCAAGGAGCTTAGGGGGAGTATTGCAACTTTCACCCAATTTGATGGAGAACTGTTTCATGAGGCGTGGGATCGCTTCAAATCCTTATTACTTCAGTGCCCTCACCACTACTATCCACAACAGTTGCTCAATCAATTCTTTTATGATGGGCTAACTCAACAATGTCAAAACACAGTGGATAATGCAGCAGGGGGAGCAATGGGTGAAAGAACAGTTGCAGAAACAGTTGCATTATTCGAAATGTTAGGGGCAAATTCCCATCAAAAGAGTATTGGGGAAAGGAGAAGAGGAGCACACGAGATAAGTACAAACTCAGAAATGGCTAGGCAAATTACAGAACTGACAAAACAAGTAAAATTGTTGAATGCCAAAGGAAACTTGTCGGGACCAAGCCAAGAGTCATGCACATCATGTGGTCTTGTAGGCCATTAAGCAAATGTGTGCCCCTCAAATTTTGATACATTCCAAGAGGAGCAAGAACAAGCTTTTGCTTTTGAAGGGTTCCAACAAAGGGGTAGGAATGACCCATATTCAAATTATTATAACCTCGGTTGGAGGAATCACCCCAATTTTTCATGGAAAAATCAACAACATGCTCCACCTCAACAACCTTTCCAACCATATCAAAGAGGCCCCCAATTTCAAGGGCAACCCTCAAATCAAGAGCAGGTCAAGAAAGCTTCATTTGAAGACAATTTGAATGCTTTCATTCAAGTAAGCACTCAAAATCAAGAATTGAACAATAAGCGGTTTGACTCTTTAGAAGCATCGCTTAAGAAGGTTGAAACTCAAGTGGGTCAATTGGCTAATCAACTTCAAGCCAATCAAAAAGGGAAATTTTCAGGCCAGCAGGAGCAGGCCAACGTAATCACCATTTTGAGAAGTGGTAAGGTACTTGATAATAAAATCGGTGATAATAACATTGATAATTCCTTTGATGCAGGTACAATGCAAAATAATGGCGAGGAAATGCAAGAAGAAAAAGTTAAACCAAATGAGCTTAAAGAGGATAGAGAGGAGGCATTCATTGCACCAAAGCTGCACAAATCTCCAAATCCATATAGACCACCAATTCCATTTCCCAGCAGGTAAAAAAATGAAAAGCATGATAAGTAATTTTCTGAAATTTATAACATGCTTTCGAAGGTAAGTATCAACCTACCCTTATTAGAGGTAATAAAGAATATGCCATCTTATGCCTAATTCTTAAAAGAGCTAAACACTAAGAAAATAAGGTATGAGTTGGATGAGAAGGTGATAGTTTCAAAAGTAACAAGTGTTGTTTTACAACATAAGTTACCTCCTAAACTAAAAGATCCTGGGAGATTTATAGTAAGAATCTCTATGGGGAATGGGAAAGAGACCATTGGCATGTGTGATCTCGGAGCTAGTATTAATTTGATGCCATACTCAATCTATTTGAAACTAGAGCTTGGGGAACTCAAACTGACTAAAATGGTTTTGCAACTAGCAGATAGAACTCTTAGATACCCTAAGGGAATCATAGAAGATGTTCTAGTTAAGGTAGGAGGTTTGATTGTACCCGTCAATTTCATTGTCTTAGATATGGGGGGAGAAATCCCATGGGATGCCAAGCATGCAATTTTGTTAGGGAGGCCTTTTATGGCTACAACTAACACTTTAATTGATGTTAAAAATGGAAAATTAACTATGACCATTTTGGGACAAACTGTAGAATTTTCAATTTTTAACACTTCCCCCATTCCCACTAGTTCTTTATATGAAGATTGCTCTTTCATTGATTTTACTGATAATGTTGTTCAAGAAGTTTTCTTACAGGATAATGGAGAAGACAAGCTAGAAAGGGCTCTAAAATTGCAGGAAGAAGCAGAGATTTCAAATGAGGAGAATAAAGAAGACAATTCCATTTCGGACGATGAGAGTGTTGAGGAGGAATTTTAAGTTAAAGAAGAGAAAATTCAACTACATGGGGTTGAACTTAAAGAACTCCCCAAGCATTTAAAATATATTTTTCTCAGGGAGAATAATTCTCAACCAATGATAATTTCTGCTACCCTTACCAGTGAGGAAGAAGATAAGCTTGTAAAAATGTTGAGAAAATTCAAGAAAGCTATAGGTTGGAGATTGAGTGACATTAAGGGTATTAGTCCCTCTATGTGCATGCATAAGATCATCTTAGAGGAAGGGGCTAAACCGGTGAGAGAGTCTCAAAGGAGGCTAAACCCTAACATGAGCGAGGTTGTTAAGAAGGAGGTCCTTAAACTACTGGATGAAGGGGTAATTTACCCTATTACTGATAGTGAATGGATTAGTCCTGTTCATGGTGTGCCTAAGAAAATAGGGTTGACAGTGGTCTAAAATGAGAAAGGAGAGTTAGTACCCACACGAACATAAACTAGGTGGCGAATGTGCAAAGATTATAGGAACTAAATAATGTCACCATGAAAGATCACTTTCATTCACCATTTATTGATCAAATGCCTGATAGGTTATTTGGACATGCTTTTTACTGTTTCCTTAATGGTCTTTCAGGTTGCTACCAAGTCCCGATAGCACCGGAAGATCAACTAGAGACTATATTTACTTGTCCCTTTTGGACATTTGCATTTCGAATGATGCCGTTCAGACTTTGCAATGCACCAGGAACATTTCAAAGGTGTATGCTTTCCATCTTTTCTGATATGTTTGATAAGTGCATTGAAGTATTTATGGATGACTTTTCTATTTTGGGTAATTCCTTTGATGATTGTTTGGAAAAGTTGACTCTATTACTTGAAAGGTGTATTGAATGTAATCTTACCTTGAGTTGGGAAAAGACTCACTTTATGGTTGATCACTGAATTGTTTTAGGGCATGTTATTTCCCATGAAGGGATTGAGGTAGATAAGGCTAAGGTTGAATTAATTGTGAACCTACCTCCACCCACATCAGTTAAGGGAATTAGAAGTTTTTTGGGACATGCAGGATTTTATAGGAGGTTTATAAAAGATTTTTCCAAAATTTCACGCCCTTTGTGTCATTTGTTAGGAAAAGATGTCCCATTTGTTTTTGATGAAAAGTGCTTAGAAGTTTTTAAAATTTTGAAAGAGAAACTAACTTCTGCCCCTATAATTGTTGCCCCAAATTGGGATTTGCCATTTGAAATTATGTGCAATGCATCGAATTTTGCCATTGGAGCTGTGTTGGGCCAAAGAGTGAACAAGTTGATGTGCATAGTTTATTATGCAAGTTTATCTTTAAATGATGCACAAGTAAATTACACGACCACTGAGAGAGAAATGTTAGCTGTGTTGTTTGCACTAGACAAATTTAGATCTTACTTGATAAGTTCTAAGGTCATAGTATTTTTTGATCATACGGCCTTGAAATACCTATTGACCAAACCACAAGCTAAACCTAGGCTCATTAGGTGGCGTTGATGTTACAAGAATTCGATGTTGAAATCAAAGATAGGAAAGGAAGCGAGAATGTAGTTGCCGACCATCTTTCTAGACTTAACTAGTTGCCGACCATCTTTATAGACTTAACTCTTATGACAATGATGCTGAAATTGCTTCTGAAAATGCTTTTTAAAAATTTCCAGATGAACACTTGTTTTCTTTAACTCAAGCACCATCGTATGCGGATATTACTAATTATCTTTCTTGTGGTGTAGGGAGAAAGGATTTGAGCTTCCAGGAAAAGAAGAGATTCCTGCATGCATGTAAGTATTATTTTTGGGATGAACCTTACTTGTTTAGAATTTGCAGGGATGAAGTGATAAGAAGATGTGTGCCGGAAGAGGAACAAAAGCAAGTTCTACAATTTTGCCACAATATGTATTGCGGGGGACATTTTGGAGGAAAAAAGACCGCCAAGAAAGTTCTTCAAAGCAGTTTGTATTGGCATACTCTTTTTAAGTATGCTTATCATTTATGTATAAGATGTGATAAATGCCAAAACGTAGGAAATATTATCAAACAGAATGAAATGCCCCTTAATATTTTTATTGTGGTTGACATTTTTTATGTATGGGGAATTGATTTCATGGGGCCATTTCCCAAATCCTTTGGTTTTGAATATATCCTTCTAGCGGTGGATTATGTGTCCAAGTGGGTTGAGGCTATCCCCACTAGGACTAATGATGCTAACAATGTTTTGAAATTCTTGAAGGAGAATATTTTGAGCAGGCTTAGAACCCCCAAGGCAATAGGTAGTGATGGAGGAAGCCATTTTTGCAACAAATGGTTTGAAAAGTTGATGACCAAGATGGACATCCGACACAAAGTGGCAACTCCATACCATCCCCAAACGTTCGGGCAAGCTGAGATCTCAAATAAGCAAATTAAGGGGATTTTGGAAAAGACAGTGAGCACAACTCAGAAGGATTGGTCAATCCGACTCTCGGAAGCATTGTGGGCTTATAGGACTGCTTTTAAAACCCCATTGGGAATGAGTCCCTATAGGTTGGTCTTTGGTAAAGCTTGCCACCTCCTGGTGAAATTGAAGCACAAGGCTTATTGGGCAATAAAGACCACGAATATGGACTTAGATGAAGCAAGGGAGCAAAGAATGCTTCAGATTTCCGAGCTTGATGAGCTTCAGAATGAAGTCTATGAGAGTTCGAGGATCTTCAAGGAAAAGACAAAAGCTATTCATGATAGGATGATTCTTTGAAGGACTTTTGAACCGGGAATGAAAGTCCTTCTCTTCAATTCAAGAATGTTGTTGTTTCCCAAAAAATTGAAGTCACGTTGGAGTGGAACCTTTCATGTTACTCAAACATTCCCATAAGGGGTTGTTGAGTTGCTTAATTTAAAAACCAACGAGAAGTTCAAGGTCAATGGACAAAGGGTGAAGCCCTACTTTGAAGAAATCAAAGTTGCAAAAATGGTGGAAAGCATGGTGTTCGTTGACGAATAATGCAACAATGTCCAGCTATACGACATTAAAGAAGCGCTAAATAGGAGGCAACCCATCGGTTTGCATTTCTTTTCATAGTTACAATTTCATATTTTTTTGTAATTTTAATTTCCTGTTGAGTTAAATAAAATGGAATGGGTACTTTGATCGGTTTTTATTTTTCTTGAATGTGTTTCAGGGTTAAGCAAGGAAGAAGAATGCATTTTTTTTTATTTGGTGACACAAATAAACAATTTAAAAAAATTAAAAAACCAAAATGGCAGTGAAGGACACTGCCACTTGACACGGCCAAGCCACCAAAAATAGCAAACCAAAAATTCACAGAAGCAGACACGGCCAAATGGCTTGGCCGTGTCACATAGACACGGCCACGCTTCTGCTAGTGTCCCCTTCAATTGTCTTGCAATTTTCTTTTGTTCCAGTGTCAAACACGTTCAAGGGACACTGCCAAGCCACTGGCCGTGTCCCTCAAACCCATCAAACACGTTTAAGGGACACAGCCAAGCCACTGGCAGTGTCCCTCAAAACCCATCAAACACCGCCAAGCTTCATCAAGCTTGACCGTGTCACATCAATTTTCAAGGTTTAAAATCACGAATTCAACCCATTTCTTTCATTTTAAATCCCTAACTCATCTTTCTTTTCTCTCTCTCTCTCTACCCCCTCTCCCCAAAATGTCCATAACCAGTTTCTTAAAGCTCAAAAATCATACTAAATCCCCCATTTTCTTAACCAAAACTAATTTAAACTCATTCAATCTTCTTCTTTTCTAATTCAAAAGCAATTAAAATTGTTAAAGTTTCATTTTCACCAAATCATCAAAATGATAAGAACAAAGATGGTGTCTCACCACAAGAGGAGACAACCTCCACCTTTAGCTCCATCTTCATCATCATCTTCTTCAAGGAGAGCAACTCTTCTCGCTAGGGGTTTCTTTCCGACGAGGTATGTAAGCGAAGAATCCCTTAATGCTCTTCATATTAGGGATAATTTTTATAGATTTGTTCAAAACCTTGGATGGGAGAGATTAGTTTCCCTTAAACCCTTGCAATTTCAAGAGCTTACATTGGAATTTTTAACCTCTCTCAAGGTTGAAAGAGATGACAAAAGGATTTGCATTAGGTTACATTTTAAACTGCTTGGGAATCCATTTGTCATTAGCATTGAGAAATTGAACGATATATTTGGTTTCCATCAACAAGGGGAACAATGTGTACCTAAGGGTTTTAAACAACAATTTGCATGGGGAGCACTGGGCTTGGGAACCTATGTGGCCAAATCGGCCAAGGCAATGAAATTGGCAAATCCCACCCTAAGGTACTTACATCGCTTTATGTCATGTGGATTTTTTGCACGAAAAGAGAGCACAGGGGTTGTGGAAATAAGCGAACTATATTTTTTAGAATGTGCTAGCAATGCCATACTCGTTTGTACCGGCTATTGGTTAGCCGATGTGTTTGACAGTGTGGCAAATAAAAAGAGGGGTGCCATTTGCATTGGAGGATTAGTTACAACTTTAGCAATGACACTTCTTGATGATTTTGACCCAAGCAAATGTCGTATGATTAAGATCTCAGGTAATGATTCATTAGATCTTGCCACGCTCGAGAAGATGCATATGGTTTTAAGAAAAGGAGGGGCCGATGTTATGGCTTCAGCTGAGCCAGAGGTACCGGAGGGCCGTCAAATGAGAACACGAGTCCAGGAGGAGTCTGACTCGAATTCTCTTGATTTGGATGAAGATGCTCCAATCCCGGAAAATCAGGAGATCCTTAATAGGATTAAAGCACTAGAAAGCAAGGTTGATTGTAACCATGCTGCAGTCATGGAACAATTGGACCAAATCAATAGCAACCTTGCTAAGATCTTGAGCCTCCATCCTTCAGCTGCATCATCGTCCCATCCTCCATCACCATAGATCCAATCAGCTCCAACCTTTTAAGAACACTTTTTACTTTCTTATTTTTATTTATTGCATATTTTCGTTGTTCTTGTTTTAAATGTTAACACTTCATAGTGTGGTTATTTTATATATATTTTGTTCTTGAACAATTATTGTTTGTGGATGAAAAGGTAGCACTTGCGTCACAAGAGAACGATGGAAAACAGGTTGTACCTTAACTTTTGATTTATTATCCTTATTTCCATTGAGGACAATGTAAAACTTAAAGTGTGGGGTGTGTGCTAAGCCTTTGGTTCATAAATGTAAATTGTCTATTTTCGTAAGTGTTTTGTTATAGTTGTTTGTTAAGTTTTGTGTTTTGTTTTATATTTGATTTTGATGGATATTGATAAGTTCAATTGTTATAAGATTGTTGATAGATGACTTTTGAATTTTTGAAGCATGAATTTGAGAATTGATTAGAATTAGTACTTATTGTCAATTTTGATGGTTATTCTTTGGATTGCCATTAAACTAGTGAGGAATTGAGCCATTAACTTATATTTCTTTTTATGTGTGAACATCTTTGATTGATGAATTGCTAGAACTTGCTTTGGCATGCATTTTGAGACTACATAAAGATTTCAATTAGGCATCAATATGATTAAGGCAATTTAGGGGAACCCATTTTGGCTTAAAAAGACTAACCTTACATCCGACCCTAGTTAGCCAATTTTGATCTTATTTCATTTTTTCCTTTCTTTCTTTTTCACAACACCATCAGCTTGAACCATTTCATTTTAACTCTTACCCGTTCATTAGATCAAGAGCATTTCAAGAGTATTAATGATGGAGTGTTGTGCTGAATAAAGTGTGGGGTTGAATTCAATGGGCTTTAAATTACAAATTATTGTATTCTTTAGTTGGATACCCTATTAAAAAAAATGAAATGAATAATGAAAATCAAAATAATAGAAGTTGTTGTTCTCGTCGGAAGGGTTGATGAGTTTGGAAATTATCTTTGCTAATTAAACAAATGGAGTTCCTTAAAAGCACTTAAATGCTTAGTGCTAAGTGATTGAGATGAATTGTGGGATTGTTGATCATGCTACATTGCTTGCTTCACTCTTGAAGTACTCTTGACCTAAATGAACTAACTCACTCTCCCAAATGTCATGCCTTTCCCTTAGCCCCATTACAACCAAATAAAAGACCTTATGATTGATGCTTGATTGTGATTAGGTGGTGGAGATTTGATTGATAAGCAAGCCTATAGTCTTAATCTTTCATTGAATGTTGAGAGCTTAAACACTACCCAATTAAACACTTAAGAGGTTTTGTGAGGGAGTGACAATTTTTGGTATGCATAGATTGACCATTAACTTGCTAGAGTACCGATTATTCTTGATTTGTTTATGATTGTGGATTTAATAAGATGGGAGTCTTAATACATCCTTATAACTCTTGAACTTGACAATATTTATCTTGTTTTATTTGTTTTCATTTTAACTTTGCTTGGGGACAAGCAAAGGATTAAATGTGGGGTAATTGTTTAGATCAATTTTGTATATATTTTCTGTGATGATTTTGTTGATTTTAAGTTAATTTTCATGTTAATTTGTACTTAAGTTTGTTTGAAGTTGTTGATTTAGGTTGAAGTACATTTGATGGAGCTTTTTAATCAAAATTTGGTGGACTTGTCTCTCATCAAAAGAGGAAGAAATCAAAGACAAGGCAGGACACGGCCAGGATTAACCAAGCCACTGGCCGTGTCTCACTAAACGAACAAAAGGCAAAGAAAGAAAAGAAAGAAGCAGAGAGTGACACCATCAAGAGACACGGCCAAGCCACTGGCCGTGTCACATGACACAGCCATGAGCTTGGCCGTGTCACTCCTTGGAAACAAATCAAAGAACAAGGCAGCAAGGGATACTGTAACACCCCTTCCCGACCTACGAATAAGCCGGGGAGGAATGTCACATCGGGATGCAAGCTCTGGTTACAATGTCTTAATTAAGAATTCTTATGAAAAATTTTTCAAAAAATTGGGCGGAGTCTCCCCTAAAAAATGGGGTTCCCAAGTGTCACCAAAACTGATTTTTTTTTAAAACACTTTTGTTCACAATTCAACTCAAGAACACTCCCAATAATAATCTCCCTCATATCCTCAACTACACCCTGCAAGAAAATTTCACACTTCTATATCGTTTCTCAAGATCGCATATCATTTGCTAAGTTTCATTACCATACTACTATTTATTCTCTTGTTACATACACCATAATACTTAATATGTTTAACAAACCTTTACAATAGATATAACGTACATGCCATACTACTATTTTATGTCAAAAGTCCTATCCTATTCGCCGTCGAGCTGGTGCGGGCCACTGCAGAAATGCTAATCTTCTATCCACTACCTGCGAGTTAGACATATAACTCGCTGAGCAACTTATTGCCTAGTGGGTACTTTACCCATTGCCGAATATAAATAGTGCAAGGAAGGTTGTTGAAACACATATAAAAGTAGAATACCGCATAATTAAACTATTTTCATACAATCATCATATTTACATTTTCTAATTAAGTTAAGATTCACATTCTGTATGTAAACAATATGTAATATAACTTCATTATAATTACGAGTTAATCTGCTCCACTAGGTAATTATGAATACACCAATCTCAAAATGAGGTCTCGTATAGAGTTACGCGTGGTCTTGACCTCACACAACTAATTGCCATGGTCTTGGTCTCACACGATATGGAATATACAACATAACTGCGTGGTCTTGGTCTCACATGACTAGTTGCCATGATCGTCACCTCACACGATATAACCACGCATGCATAAGTAATATCCCGACTAAAGCCATTAAGACAGTACTGCCGGTAGGATGGCATGCCAAACCCCCTTTCTAGACCGGTTTTACCCATTTACCGAGTAGAGCATATATAACATTTCATATATACCCATTCACTTTCTATATATACCACATATTCTCCATCTATATACAATATATACTTACACAAATACCACATATAGTCACATATGTATCATATGTATTCATATATATATCATATACACGCATATATATACCATATATACACGTATTCCCCACGTATATACCTTATCTATATATTCACATGATAACAAACATGTATTCCATCACGTGACTTTTATCACGGTTATGAAATTCAGATTGATTTTTTCCTCTTTTCCATCTAATTTATTCTTCATATTCATACTTAAACTCAATACCAAAAATAAAATGATAAAAAACCCACACCAAGTTTTTGACCAAGTTAATAATGAAAAATTACCATATGAACAATAAACTCTGGTTCTTGACCCAACTTGATCCTTGTTTTAGAAAATTTGTATAAAATAATCCACTTGGCTAAAAACTCAAAATTTTTTACAGAATTTAGTTTTACATCATAAAATCATTCCTTTATAATTTTATATCAAAATGGACGCAATCTTGGTCAACTAGTTCACCCAACCAGACTGCTCCAGTTGCCCTGCATCCTGACAGCAGTTCTGAATTTTGTGAATTCTGTAAATTAAATTCGATCAATGTGGTTCCAAATTATTTTTCTCAAGTACTAGACACACAATAAAACAACATATTAAAAATTAAATTTGATATTATTTTTCTACATTTTATTAAAAATCTAGAAAAATGGCTGTCTCAATAAAGGTACCTGCTGGAGCAGGTCTAATAAAAATAATCTTTCCAAAATCATAACCATTCCAAATTCAACTCAACATATTTTTCAGTCATTCTAGACTCATTGAGACACAACATATCAAAAATTCAACTCAAGATAATTTTTCTATATTTAATTAAAAATCATACAAGACACAGCATTCTACTCATTGTAAAACAGAAAAATTTCAAAAAGGAGTTCAATGGTTAAAGTACCAAACCTTACTATTTCTTAGTCCTTTATCTATATCACTTCCTTTCCTTCCTTGTCTCCTTGATTTCCTATGAAATTTAATATCACATATACAAAGGTAAGAACCCTAGGTATAGACATAGTTTTATCTTATGATTTTTCTAATGGTTGCTAGCTTATTTTCACCATCAAAAACACCATTATTTCTTTCATCAAAATCCTTCAAATAATTATTTCTTGAATTTTCTCCAAATCTAGCTACATGAACCCTAATTTCAATCTCTTAAATTAACCATTAATCCATGAAATTAAAACTAGAGATATGTTTCTCTTACCTTATAATCTTGTTTGTCACCAATATCTTCAACCAAAAGCCTTAAACTTTGGAAAAATCACCTCCTTCTTCCTTCTCTTATGGTTTCGACGAGTTCACCATGTAAGAGAGGGCTTTTATTTTCTTTCTTTAGCTTATTTTGATCCAAATGGCAGCCATAAGTAGTGAAAATATGTTGGTATAGATGTTGACTTCCAATTGGTACACCTTATAGCAAAAATGGCCACTATTAATTGGTCCACTTGCCTTCCTCTTTTATCTATTTATTTAGCAAGCCATTAGACTTCCTTTTATTCATATTTTGACCCCCTAAACTTTCTTGTGCTGTAATTTTATAGTCTAAGGTGTGATAATATCAAAATACCCTCCAGCGATTAATCGATTGTAACTTTTAAACCATGCGTTTTCGGGAAAAATTGAAACCCACGGTTATGACCCGATTAATCTCGAGAATATTCTTCCAGGGTCGGATATGGGCACTATTAAGAACTTCCGACGCTTAATTTTTAAGTTTACACAGTTGCCCTAACTTTTGAGAAATTTCCACTTAGGTCCCTTCAGCTCCACTGTGTACACCAATTTCATATTTGACTATCCCGAGCCTCTATTTGACCGCTCGTTCATATCCCCCTTGCCTATTACTCGACTATCTAGCCTTTGGGATGTGACAGTTCTACCCTCTTTCTTCATTTTTCTTGATTGTTTTGATCATCCAAGGGAGTTTTTGCACTTAAACCTAAAACAAACAATTTAAACAAACTTAAAACAAAATCAATCAAAACATTAATTAAAACAGACATAAAATCATACTAAAAACAAGTACAAAAATGATCTAAACACCCCAAAACATGCTTATTCATACATGTAAATACATTGTTCATATAACTAATAACACTCATATATATATATATATACTTAAAACACAAATTTTAAATTTACATACCTTCCTTTTCTTCTTTTGTTTTATTCTCCTCTGCCCTCATACAATATAAAAGTAATCAGCAGTATGCACAGCTCGACATATAACCTTTTTCCTTTATGGCATGTACATTAGAGTCAATAACTCATGCTTAATTATTCTCGACTCTTTCTTATTTCACAAACATAATTTCATAAATAACTATTTCACAAATACCATAACTATTACAAGGTATCCCATTTTACGTTGGTAATGGCCACTCCCAACATAAAACGTATATCCTCCTATATTTTCCTCTTCCTATCTAAAGTCTTTCTAACTCACTTCGTTTACTATCTCTCGATATCCTAATTATCATACACTTTCCTATGTCTAACCACCCAGGAATGGCTAAACCAATGCTCTGATACCACAAATTGTAACACCCCATCCCGACCAACGAATAAGCCGGGGAGGAATGTCACATCGGGATGTGAGCCCTGGTTACAATGTCTTAATTAAGAATACTTATGAAAAATTTTTCGAAAAATTGGGCGGAGTTTCCCCAAAAAAAGGGGGTTCCCAAGTGTCGCCAAAATTGATTTTTTTAAAACACTTTTGTTCACAATTCAACTCAAGAACACTCCCAATAATAATCTCCCTTATATCCTCAACTACACCCTGCAAGAAAATTTCACACTTCTATATCGTTTCTCAATATCGCATATCATTTGCTAAGTTTCATTACCATACTACTGTTTATTCTCTTGTTACATACACCGTAATACTTAATATGCTTAACAAACCTTTACAATAGATATAACGTACATGCCATACTACTATTTTATGTCAAAAGTCCTACCCTATTCGCCGTCGAGCTGGTGTGGGCCGCTGCAGAAATGCTGATCTTCTATCCACTACCTGCGAGTTAGAGATATAACTCGCTGAGCAACTTATTGCCTAGTGGGTACTTTACCCATTGCCGAATATAAATAGTGCAAGGAAGGTTGTTGAAACACATATAAAAGTAGAATACGGCATAATTAAACTATTTTCATATAATCATCATATTTATATTTTCTAATTAAGTTAAGATTCACATTCTGTATGTAAACAACATGTAATATAACTTCATTATAATTATGAGTTAATCTGCTCCACTAGGTAATTATGAATACACCGATCTCGAAATGAGGCCTCGTATAGAGTTACGTGTGGTCTTGACCTCGCACAACTAATTGGCATGGTCTTGGTCTCACACAATATAACTGCGTGGTCTTGGTCTCACATGACTAGTTGCCATGATCTTGACCTCACATGATATAACCGCGTGCGCTTAAGTTATATCCCGACTGAAGCTGTTAAGACAGTATTGCCTGTAGGATGGCATGCCAAAACCCCATTCCAGACCGGTTTTACCCATTTACTGAGTAGAGCATATATAACATTTCATATATACCCATTCACTACGTATATATACCACATATTCTCCATGTATATACAATATATACTTATATAAATACAACATATACTCACATATGTATCATATTTATTCACATATATACCATATACACGCATATATATACCATATATACACGTATTCCCCACGTATATACCTTATCTATATATTCACATGATAAAAAACATGTATTCCATCACGTGACTTTTATCAAAGTTATGAAATTCAGATTGATTTTTTCCTCTTTTCCATCTAATTTATTCTTCATATTCATACTTAAACTCAATACCAAAAATAAAATGATAAAACACCCACACCAAGTTTTTGACCAAGTTAATAATGAAAAATTACCATATGAACAATAAACTCTGGTTCTTGACCCAACTTGATCCTTGTTTTAGAAAATTTGTATAAAATAATCCACTTGGCTAAAAATTCAAAATTTTTTTACAGAATTTAGTTTTGCATCTCATTCCTTTAAAATTTTATATCAAAATGGACACAAAATCTTGGTCAACTAGTTCACCCAACTAGACTGCTCCAGTTGCCCTGCATCCTGACAGCCGTTCTGAATTTTGTGAATTCTGTAAATTAAAATCAATCAATGTGGTTCCGAATTATTTTTCTCAAATACTAGACTCACTAAACAACAACATAACCAAAATTCATTTGGATTTTATTTTTCTAAATTTTATTAAAAATCCAGAAAAATGGCTGTCTCAATCAAGGTACCTGCTGGAGCAGGTCTAATAAAAATAATCTTTCCAAAATCATAACCATTCCAAATTCAACTCAACATATTTTTAGTAATTCTAGACTCATTTAGACACAACATATCAAAAATTCAACTCAAGATAATTTTTCTATATTTAATTAAAAATCATACAAGTCACAGTATTTTACTAATTGTAAAACAGAAAAATTTCAAAAAGGAGTTCAATGGTTAAAGTACCAATCCTTACTATTTCTTAGTCCTTTATTTATATCACTTCCTTTCCTTCCTTGTCTCCTTGATTTCCTATGAAATTTAACATCACATATACAAAGGTAAGAACCCTAGGTATAGACATAGTCTTATCTTATGATTTTTCTAATGGTTGCTAGCTTATTTTCACCATTAAACACCATTATTTCTTTCATCAAATCCTTCAAATAATTATTTCTTGAATTTTCTTCAAATCTAGCTGCATGAACCCTAATTTAAATCTCTTAAATTAACCATTAATCCATGAAATTAAAACTAGAGATAGGTTTCTCTTACCTTATAATCTTGTTTGTCACCAATATCTTCAACCAAAAGCCTTAACTTTGGAAAAATCACCTCCTTCTTCCTTCTCTTATGGTTTGGACGAGTTCATCATGTAATAGAGGGCTTTTATTTTCTTTCCTTAGCTTATTTTGATCCAAATGGCAGCCATAAGTGGTGAAAATATGTTGGTATAGTTGTTGACTTCCAATTGGTACACCTTATAGCAAAAATGGCCACTATTAATTGGTCCACTTGCCTTCTTCTTTTATCTATTTATTTGGCAAGCCATTAGGCTTTCTTTTATTCTTATTTTGACCACCTCAACTTTCTTGTGCTGTAATTGTATAGTTTAGGGTGTGAAAATATCAAAATACCCTTCAGCGATTAATCGATTGTAACTTTTAAACCGTGCGTTTTCGAGAAAAATTGAAACCCACGGTTATGACCCGATTAATCTCGAGAATATTCTTCTGGGGTCGGATATGGGCACTATTAAGAACTTCCGACACTTAATTTTTAAGTTTACATAGTTGCCCCTAACTTTTGAGAAATTTCCACTTAGGTCCCGTCAGCTCCACTGTGTACACTAATTTCATATTTGACTATCCCGAGCCTATATTTGACCAATCGTTCATGTCCTCCTTGCCTATTACTCGACTATCTAGCCTTTGGGATGTGACAGACACGGCCAGAAGCTTGGCCGTGTCCCAAGAAAGAAAAGAAAAACCAAGAGACACGGCCAACACCCTGGATCACTTGGTATGCGTTCGCGAGGTATGGATTAGTGTGGATTAGTGGGGAACAAAAAGGATAAAAGGGAGTGTAACACCTTGCCTCAGTCTCAACCCTATCAACTCTACCACCTGCGCGATGAACCACAATCGCGCTGAGCCAAAACTCAGTAGTACAAACCATCATGATAATATGAAATGTCAATATCAATATCATACATTCAATCAATAATAATCATATATATATATATGAAGGTTACATTTCATAATTTCAATAATCATATCATCATCCATTATACTCATTCAACAAAGACACCTATGGGCCCACAAGACACTAATTTGTTATTCAAAGTTCAGAGTTGCTGTTTCGGTCCAATATCACAATAATCAAGCCCGTAGGCAATATACATATCTCTCTATCCATGGATAGGGTAACAGACCCAGTCTCTTGGACCATCAACTCAACAACTTGAGGAGATCCTCAACCCGGCTAGAATGTTACCTGTAACAGACCCAGTCTCTTGGACCATCAACCCGACTAAATCGAGGAGATCCTCAACCCGGCTAGACTGTTACTTCAATTTACATCTATCATTTCACATTTATAAAGTAACAGACCCAGTCTCTTGGACCATCAACTCAACAACTTGAGGAGATCCTCAACCCGGCTAGACTGTTACTACAATAGGCATGCCTGCCAAAATCATAACTCTGAAGGTTGAATAACACACTTTACACAAAATCATTTCATTCTCATTTCATTCTCATTTTCGCAATAGGCAACCTTGCCTCAATTGTAATTTATTTTATCATCATAGCCAACAATCATGGCTTCTCATCACATAAATACAATTCATCACATTATCATATCTTTCACATCATTATAAATGTTCACATCATATTCCACATTATACACAACATAACATTATTCATAAGCATCATCAATATCATGAAATGTATGTTAAATTTCAACATCATATGGATGTATGCAATAATGTAGTTTATACTTACCTTAAATGCAACCCACACAATATTAACACCTCTCTTTCCAACAATCTTTCACTTCTTGAATTAGAGTAATTCACTTTCTTCACAACCTAATCCAAAGGAAGATGAAACCCTTATAAGAACATAAGGCTAAGAACCAACTAGGGCAAACTCTAACCATGACACGCTCACCCACACGGGCGTGTCCATGACCGTGCCCTAACTCCACAACACAGAAGCTTTTACACGCTCAATGACACGGGCGTGTTACTGGGCGTGTAATACCTTCTGCCTCACAACAATAGTGACACGTCCAACATCAAGAACGTGCTCATGGCCGTGTCAATTCCCCAAAAACACAGTGGCTATGACACGCTCAATAACACGGGCGTGTTACTGGTCGTGTCAATCCTACTGCCACACAGAAGCTACAACACGCTCAGTGACATGGGCGTGTCACTGGTCGTGCCACTCAACCCAAAATACAGAGCTATCGACACGCCCAAAATCCTGGACGTGCCCTAGGGCGTGTCAGGCCAACAACCCAGATTCCGGCCAAAACAACAACACAACCAACAAAACTCTTTCTTTCACCAAAAACCACTTCAACCAAAGTCATCTCAACATACCCAAAAACCATAACAAACTCACAAAAACACCAAAACAACTAAAGCATTCCTCAAATCTCAAATAAAAAATCATCAACACAAACCTAAAACACAACCTCAAAACAATCACTTCCAACAACTTACTCTTTCCTCCAATCCATCCCCAAAAACAAGAAATCAGTTACCCAAACACTCTTAAACCCATCTTAAACAACATAATCACATACCAATCACAACTCAACTCAAAAACTCAAAGAAATCAAAGAGTCAAGTGAAGAACTTACCAAAGATGAAGAAATCTCTTAACTTTCCACTTGAACTCTTGAAAGCTTCCTTAGATCTTGAGTTAGAGGTTCAAATCTCTTCTTTGCTCTCTTGTTTCTTGTGTTAACCGGCTAAACAAAGCAAAGGAAGGAGAAGGAGAAAGTGATCCACGGCAATGAGAAAGAAAGAAGAAGGAAGAAAGAGAAATCCAAAGTCAAACCCCTCTTTTCCTTAAAACCCTCTCAACCAAGCAATTTAAAATATTAAACTAATCTCTTTCAACCTCTTCCACACATTCAAATCCTTATTAATTAATTAATAACAAATTCAAAAACACAACAAATATCTTCTTCCACTAACTCAAAACTTTGACTTTCCATGACTTAGGTATATGTTATATATATCATAATATACATCACATATACACTTCTTTTAAAAACCCCTTTTTCTAACAATAAAACATATACAATAAATCCAATTATAATAATAATAAAACCCAAAACATCTAGGGTATATTTTGGGATATTACGATTCTCCCCCTCTAAAAGAAATTTCATCCTCGAAATTACCTGATATCAAGTCTGAAACAATTGTGGATACTGATCTATATCTTCTTAACATAGAAACATGGAAAACATTATGGATCCTATCCAACTCCGGTGGCAAAGCAAGCATATACGCAACTGGTCCAACCCTTTCCAAAATCTCATATGGTCCAACAAAACGAGGACTTAGTTTTCCTTTTCGACCAAATCTCAATATCCTTTTCCAAGGAGACACTTTCAAGAATACTTTATCTCCCACATATACTCAATGTCTCTCCTTTTCAAATCTGAATAAGATTTCTGTAGGTCTGAAGCTGCTTTTAACCGCTCCCGAATTGTTTTTACTTTCTCTGCAGTCTCTCTAACCAAATCCGGACCAATTAATTTACCTTCACCAGTTTCGTTCCAACATAAGGGCGTTCTACAACGTCTACCATACAAAGCCTCAAATGGTGCCATACCAATGCTTGATTGGTGACTGTTGTTGTAAGCAAATTCCACAAGTGGCAACAATCTGTCCCAACTCCTCGAGAAATCGATGACACAGCTTCTCAACATATCCTCAATAATCTGTATCACTCTCTCTGACTGACCATCGGTCTATGGATGAAATGCAGTACTAAAGTGCAATCGAGAACCCATAGCCCTATGTAAACTCTTCCAAAACCTTGAAGTGAACCGGGGATCTCGATCCGACACTAAAGAAATTGGGACTCCATGCAACTTCACAATCTCATGAATATACAGCTCAACTAACTTCTCAAGAGAATAATCCATACTAACCGGAAGAAAATGAGCTGTCTTTGTTAACCGATCCACAATTACCCAAATAGCATCATGCTTTCTCTGAGTCAAAGGCAACCCTGATACAAAATCCATTGTCACCCTTTCCCATTTCCATTCCGGCACTGTTAAGGGTTGAAGCAACCCTGTTGGAACTTGATGTTCAGCTTTCACCCTCTGACAAGTAAGACATTTGGATACAAAATCCGCTATGTCTCTCTTCATACCAGGCCACCAGTAATGCTGTCTTAAGTCATGGTACATCTTTGTACTTCCCGGATGTATGGCAAACACCGATTGGTGTGCTTCTTCCAAAATGATCCTTTTCAAATTATCATCATCAGAAACACACAATCTATCCTTGAACCAAAGACTACCATCACTCTTCACATGAAAATCTCGGATCACTCCATCTCGGAAATCTGATACAATCTTCTGAATTTTCTCATCCGTCAATTGAACCTCCTTAATCTGATCCAACAATATGGGTCTCAACTGCAGTTGAGTTAATAATGCACCATCATTACATACTTCAAAACTAGCATGCATCGCTCTTAACTCAACAAAAAATGAGAGCGAATAAACAGCCAAACCTGCTAAAGATTTCCGACTTAAGGCATCAGCAACTACATTTGCCTTACCAGGATGGTAATCAATCAAGCAGTCGTAATCTTTAATCAGTTCTAACCATCGTCTTTGCCTAAGATTCAGCTCCTTCTGAACACCCAAATATTTCAAACTTTTGTGATCCGTATAGATAAAGCATTTCTCTCCATACAAATAGTGGCGCCAAATCTTCAAAGCAAACACTATAGCCGCTAACTCCAAATCATGAGTCGGATAGTTAAGCTCATGCGACTTCAACTGCCGAGAGGCATAAGCTATAACTTTACCCTCTTGCATCAAAACACACCCTAAACCACTATGTGAAGCATCACTAAAAATCACATACGGTTTATCCTCCACGGGTAAAGTAAGAACAGGGGCTTGTGTCAACATTTCTTTCAACTGCTCAAAGCTAGATTGACACTGATCCGTCCACACAAATTTAAATCCTTTCCAAAGCAATCGGGTGAGTGGAGTGGCTATCAAAGAAAAACCTTTTACAAAGCGTCAATAATAGCCTGCCAAACCCAAAAAAAACTTCTAACTTCAGTTACAGACTTTTGGTGGATTCCAATTCAAAATAGCTTCAACTTTACTTGGATCAACTCTAATACCATCTGCTGAAACTATATGACCCAGAAAAATCACTTGGTCAAGCCAAAACTCACATTTTGATAACTTAGCATATAATTGCTTCTCTCTCAAAATTTGTAACACAATCCGCAAATGTTTGTCATGCTCCTCCTCACTACGAGAATACACCAAGATATCATCAATAAAGACCACCACAAATTGATCCAAATAGGGCCTAAACACCCTATTCATCAAATCCATGAAAGCTGCAGGTGCATTCGTCAACCCAAAAGGCATTACTAAAAACTCATAATGCCCATACCTGGTGCGGAAAGCTATCTTAGAAACATCTTCAGCTCTCACTTTCAGCTGATGATACCCTGATCTCAAATCAATCTTAGAAAACACTGATGCTCCCTTCAATTGATCAAAGAGATCATCAATTCTAGGCAAAGGATATTTATTCTTAATAGTCACTTTATTCAATTGCCTATAGTCAATGCATAACCTCATAGTACCATCCTTCTTCTTCACAAATAATACAGGAGCTCCCCAAGGAGAAACACTGGGGCAAATAAATCCTTTATCCAACAATTCCTGCAACTGCACCTTTAACTCTCTCAATTCAACTGGCGCCATTCTATAAGGAGTAATAGAGATGGGAGTGGTACCAGGCAACAAATCGATACCAAACTCAACCTCTCTCTCAGGAGGCAACCCTGGCAACTCCTCTGGAAACACATCTGAAAAATCTGAAACTGTGGCTATATCATCAATTTGAGAACTCCTTACTCTAGTATCCACAACATGAGCAAGGTAAGCATCACACCCTTTTCTAATCATCCGTCTACGAACAAGGATGCAAGCTGTCTCTGCTCACTGAACACCATCACACTCCTATCATCACTAGTTCTCAAAGTGACACATTTCTTCTGACAATCAACTACAGCTCCATGCCTAGACAACCAATCCATACCCAAAATCAAATCATACTCTTTAAAAGGCATTTCAATCAAGTCTCCAAGAAACTCCTCACCTTGTACCTCAACCGCACTATCCCGGTGCACCTTGCTAACAATCACACTATGCCCTAACGGATTTGTCACTAACACATCAAATCCTAGGGACTCAGCATGCAAATCAGTCACAGGCAACACAGATGCACTAATATATGAATGAGTTGAGCCTGGATCAATTAAAGCAAGAACTGAAATGCCAAATAAAGAGAAAGTACCAGCAATGACTGCAGAAGCATCTGGTTGTCTTTGCATCACATAAACCCGTTGAGAAGGCCCAGCCTCATCTGGCATAGTATCCCTGGATGAAGATCCTCCTCTCTGATAATAACCAGGCCTACCCCCTCTGGAGAAACCTCTGCCCCCTCGACTACCTCTGACACTAGGTCGAGAAACTGCAGAATCAACCGATCTCTGCTCCTGCATCTCTGGACACTCCCTAATAAAATGATCGGGAGAACCACATCTGAAGCACACAGCTTGTCCTCTATTCTGCCAACAAGCACCTCTATGTGACCCTCCACACTGGGCACAGACAAGTAGAGTGGATCTCTGAACTGCAGGAGTAGGAACACTCGCTGCTGAAGCTGTAGGTCTCGATCGTGATCTCTGTAACTGAACTGACCTACCAGCCGGTCTCTGACTCCTACTAAACCTAGGAGTAAAACTGCCTCTACCTCTCTTCACAGATGAGGATCCTGCCTCAAACTGAGGTCTTCTAACCCGGGTCTCCTCTTCAGTAGCGGCTGCTGCTAAAATTTGTGCTCTCTCCACACCTCTAGCCGTTGCAACCAGCTGAGAGAAATCCTGGTATCTAAAACCAGCCACATGACACATCAGTGAGGGTCTCAGTCCCTCCTCAAACCTTCTGCACCGGTCAATCTCATCAGAGATAATCCCTCCGGCATAGCGACTCAACCGGATAAATTCTAATTCATATTCTGTTACAGTCCGGTGATCTTGCTTCAAACTTAGGAATTCCATTTTCTTCAAATCTTTATACTCCCTCGAAGTATATTTCAATTCAAATTCTCTCAGAAAATCAGCATAGGACAATGTCGGTGGATCATCCATAGCATGGGGCACTGTCTTCCACCAGTCGTATGCGTCCTTCTGCAACAAAGATCTTGCATAATCAAATCTTTCTTCCGGAGTGGCTTGTAACTGAACAAATACTCTCTGAACTTTATCTAGCCACTACTCAGCTACAGCTGGATCAATGGTACCCAAGAAATCCTCTGCTCCATATTTCCGTAGTTTATCATACTGTCTCACTGGTACCATAGGCTGTGGTGGAGGTGGAGGTGGTTGCACTGGTGCCTGCCTCATAAATTCAAACATATGCCTAAACCAAACTGGTGGAATCTCCTCACCAGCTGGTCTCCCTGACACAGAAACAGGGGCCTCTCCAGATCCATCCACTCTAGCTCCATCTAATCCAACCTCTGGAGCTATGTTCTCAGCACTACCCTCAACGGATTGACGCGAATGAGGATCCATTATAACCTATATCTGCAAACACAGTAGAATACTCCTCATTAAAGATCAGAGACTGCCGACACCAAACATGTATTCTATTCAAAAACTCACTTTTAAAATCAAAATACTCTTTTTCTTATACTTGACCTAGGTTGAGAATCTCAAACCTAGGCTCTGATACCAAAATAATTGTAACACCCCTATATCCCGTATACGTACCAAGCATGCTTATACGATCGTATAATACGTATACTGAATATAGAACATGCCACTGTTTAAAATACACAACTCATAACTCGAATGTTTAAAGGACATTCAAAAGACACTATGTATAAAAACATTTATAAATTCACAGCGGAAGTTATTACAAATTTTTACAAGTTCAAATACATAAACGTCAAAAATATATACAACATAGAATAGATACATGATTGGCAGCTTGACTCTCTGATCTTTAAGCTCTAATCCAACTCTTCAAGTAAAGCTCAACTAGGTCTAGAGGAATCCTCAGTCTCAACCCTATCAACTCTACCACCTGCGCGATGACCCACAATCGCGCTGAGCCAAAACTCAGTAGTACAAACATCATGATAATATGAAATGTCAATATCAATATCATACATTCAATCAATAATAATCATATATATATATATGAAGGTTACATTTCATAATTTCAATAATCATATCATCATCCATTATACTCATTCAACAAAGACACCTATGGGCCCACAAGACACTAATTTGTTATTCAAAGTTCAGAGTTGCTGTTTCGGTCCAATATCACAATAATCAAGCCCGTAGGCAATATACATATCTCTCTATCCATGGATAGGGTAACAGACCCAGTCTCTTGGACCATCAACTCAACAACTTGAGGAGATCCTCAACCCGGCTAGAATGTTACCTGTAACAGACCCAGTCTCTTGGACCATCAACCCGACTAAATCGAGGAGATCCTCAACCCGGCTAGACTGTTACTTCAATTTACATCTATCATTTCACATTTATAAAGTAACAGACCCAGTCTCTTGGACCATCAACTCAACAACTTGAGGAGATCCTCAACACGGCTAGACTGTTACTACAATAGGCATGCCTGCCAAAATCAGAACTCTGAAGGTTGAATAACACACTTTACACAAAATCTTTTCATTCTCATTTCATTCTCATTTTCGCAATAGGCAACCTTGCCTCAATTGTAATTTATTTTATCATCATAGCCAACAATCATGGCTTCTCATCACATAAATACAATTCATCACATTATCATATCTTTGACATCATTATAAATGTTCACATCATATTCCACATTATACACAACATAACATTATTCATAAGCATCATCAATATCATGAAATGTATGTTAAATTTCAACATCATATGGATGTATGCAATAATGTAGTTTATACTTACCTTAAATGCAACCCACACAATGTTAACACCTCTCTTTCCAACAATCTTTCACTTCTTGAATTAGAGTAATTCACTTTCTTCACAACCTAATCCAAAGGAAGATGAAACCCTTATAAGAACATAAGGCTAAGAACCAACTAGGGCAAACTCTAACCATGACACGCTCACCCACACGGGCGTGTCCATGACCGTGCCCTAACTCCACAACACAGAAGCTTTTACACGCTCAATGACACGGGCGTGTTACTGGGCGTGTAATACCTTCTGCCTCACAACAATAGTGACACGTCCAACATCAAGAACGTGCTCATGGCCGTGTCAATTCCCCAAAAACACAGTGGCTATGACACGCTCAATAACACGGGCGTGTTACTGGTCGTGTCAATCCTACTGCCACACAGAAGCTACAACACGCTCAGTGACATGGGCGTGTCACTGGTCGTGCCACTCAACCCAAAATACAGAGCTATCGACACGCCCAAAATCCTGGACGTGCCCTAGGGCGTGTCAGGCCAACAACCCAGATTCCGGCCAAAACAACAACACAACCAACAAAACTCTTTCTTTCACCAAAAACCACTTCAACCAAAGTCATCTCAACATACCCAAAAACCATAACAAACTCACAAAAACACCAAAACAACTAAAGCATTCCTCAAATCTCAAATAAAAAATCATCAACACAAACCTAAAACACAACCTCAAAACAATCACTTCCAACAACTTACTCTTTCCTCCAATCCATCCCCAAAAACAAGAAATCAGTTACCCAAACACTCTTAAACCCATCTTAAACAACATAATCACATACCAATCACAACTCAACTCAAAAACTCAAAGAAATCAAAGAGTCAAGTGAAGAACTTACCAAAGATGAAGAAATCTCTTAACTTTCCACTTGAACTCTTGAAAGCTTCCTTAGATCTTGAGTTAGAGGTTCAAATCTCTTCTTTGCTCTCTTGTTTCTTGTGTTAACTGGCCAAACAAAGCAAAGGAAGGAGAAGGAGAAAGTGATCCACGACAATGAGAAAGAAAGAAGAAGGAAGAAAGAGAAATCCAAAGTCAAACCCCTCTTTTCCTTAAAACCCTCTCAACCAAGCAATTTAAAATATTAAACTAATCTCTTTCAACCTCTTCCACACATTCAAATCCTTATTAATTAATTAATAACAAATTCAAAAACACAACAAATATCTTCTTCCACTAACTCAAAACTTTGACTTTCCATGACTTAGGTATATGTTATATATATCATAATATACATCACATATACACTTCTTTTCAAAACCCCTTTTTCTAACAATAAAACATATACAATAAATCCAATTATAATAATAATAAAACCCAAAACATCTAGGGTATATTTTGGGATATTACAGGGAGTGAAAAGTGGAAGGAATTATGGAAGAAATATAAAACAAATTAGAAAGTGGGAGACAAAGAGTGATGGGGTGTCTTAAAAATTGAAAGTGGAAGAGCATGGAGGGAATAGAAAAATATATTTATGATTTACGGTTACTGGATTGTTGTTTTAGTCTTACTGTGTTTGAATTTGAATATTTAGGATTCTTTTTTAATGTGTTTAGGTTTTTGGAATTGATGGGTTTAAGCTACTGTAAGTTTTAAAGGAATTGAAATGGATTAAAGTTTTATAATTTAAGAGGTTGATAAAATTATTTGATTAACCCAATTAGTGTTTGAAGAGTGAAATCATGAAATTTGGGTTTGGACACTTTAAAACAATATATTTATGATTTACGGTTACTGGATTGTTGTTTTAGGCTTACTGTGTTTGAATTTGAATATTTAGGTTTATAAAATCATAAAGTTTAAAGGATTAGGGTTAAGCAAAATTAGGGTTTAAGGTTAGCTAGTTTAGAGTTTACTGTTTTGGGTTTTAAAATTGAATTAGGGTTTTTAGAGTTTTGGAGAATGGATTTGATTTTAGAATTTTGAAAAACAATTTATAGTTTTATGATGCTTTATGAAAATAAAGAAACAACTTAAGGTTTATAGAAACAAAAAAAGATATTTTTTAGGGCTTTTCGAAAGAAACAGATTCAATTTAGGGTTTTTGGAAAGAAACATATTTAATTTAGGGTTTTGAAAAATTGGAAAGCAAATTAGGGTTTTTGAAAATTTTGAAATGATTTAAGGTTTTGAAAAGCTAGAAAGTAGATTAGGGTTTTAAGATTTTTAAGAAACAGAAACAATAATTTTTTAATCTTGAGTGATGAAGCTACTGTAAAGAAAAATAAAGAAATTCATACCTTCGTTTGTTGGTTACACAAAAAATTGTTTCTTGGATGAACAAGAACAAAGGCAAGATGGTTGCCTTTGATGGATTGAATTTGCTAGTTTTCTTCTCTCAAAAAGTCCGATTGCTTCAAAGTTTTTCAATTCACTCCATTGTCCTTTTTTTTTTTGAATTTCGATCCCCGATTTCCTTCCCTCTTCTGTGTTGTTTTAGTCCTTATTTATAGAAGATTTTTATGATTAATTTTAGCTATTCATGGAATCTAACATTAATTAAGAAAAGGAAACCGAAACCTAATTGTATTTGGTTTCGAAAAAATTTGCGTCGGAAAAATTTAGCTAGGGAAAAAAACTGATGCAAAAAAATTTCGTTGGCAAAAATGCTACAGCAGGGGGTAGAGGGCTACGGGGCGAAAATCTGCCTGCTGGCCATTTCGCCGCAACCCTTTTCGGCAATGAAATTTTCCGTCGCCGATTTTTATTTTTATATATTTGTTTATTATTATTATTTTTTGTTAACTATAAAAATTAAATACTAAAGCAAATATTATTTAATTAAGATAACAAAAATCATTTTGGACTAATTAAAATATATTGGACAACACAAAAATGATTTTATACTAATTAAAATATATTGGACCGGACTGGGTCAAAAATTAAGGGTCTACAGTTTTTCCCCTGCTTGATTGATCTGAGACTTTACTGAAAGAGAGTGAAAAGCAATAAGGCTTAATTTTTGAGACGGTTGAGGTTTTGGGTTCTGGACTTGAGAGATTTGGATACTCGATCCTAAACTAGACTTGGATACTCAATCCTAACTGGATTCGGATTCTCGATCCTAAATTGGATTTGGATACTTGATCCAAAACTGGATTTGGATACTCGATCCTAATTTGGATTGGGATACTCGATCCTAACTGGATTTGGATACTTGATCCTAACTAGATTTGAATACTTGATCCTAAACTGGATTGGGATACTTGATCCTAACTGGATTTGGATACTCGATCGTAAACTGGATTTGGATACCCGATCGTAACTGGATTTGGATACTCAATCCTAAACTGTATTCGGATACTCGATCCTAAATAGGATTGGGATACTTAATCCTAACTGGATTTGGATACTTGATCCTAACTGGATTTAGATACTCGATCCTAAATTGGGTTTGGATACTCGATCCTAATTGGATTCGGATACTCGATCCTAAACTAGATTAGGATACTCGATCCTAATTGGATTTGGTTACTCGATCCTAAACTGGGTTGGGATACTAGATCCTAAACTGGATTTGGATTGGGATACTTGATCATAAATGGATTGGGATACTTTGACTCGAGATTGAATTCGATTTGATTGACCTTTTATCAGTTGTGGATTCTGGCTTAACTTGTTGTTCCATTATTTTTTCTTCCTTTAACAAAAATTCAGTTATTTTTAGTTTGCCCTCATATCGTCTCCTTGGCCCAAGCATGGCAAAACACAAGTGAGTTTGAAAATATTTGGTATATAAACTCAAAAAATTTAAAAGGAGAAACCTTGCCCCCTATGTTGGCTCAAACCAAAGATTTTTTCCATGCAAGCTTTGATTGATGTTTTTGCCATGTAGTTCTTCGCACAAGCACGTATTTCTTCTCTTTGCAAAACGACTGGAGCTTCCACGAGCGAGTATGCTTTCCATGCCCCCTTGATTCAATATCTTCTTTTGATTCTTTACTTCGCAGGGTGTTTACTGTTCATTTTGACAAAGAATAGACAATACAGGACAAGAAAGTGCGATGTGACATACTCATGTATGCAAGATATGCTTGAATAATACTTACAGTTGTTCCATCGGCTCACAGATCGAGGTGATCAGCAGAAGTATTCTCACTAGTCCCTTTGAGATGCTCGTTTAGTTCTTGCACATGGAATGACAGAAAGCTTTGCATTTATGGCTCTTATCTTTAAGATATTGAAAACATGAGTGGTGGAGACCCTAAGCAACAGAGTCAGGGATGCATTCATTTCAAACTACATTTCACCATGTCAGTTGATAGCTTTTTTATGACCTTGCTAACAATCATTTCCTTTGCCCAATGTGTCCTTTGGAAGTTCAACATAATTCCCTTAACTCGAAGGCTTTGTATGATAAAAATATTTTTTATTTTTATTTATATATTTTAGTTTTTTTTAAATCAAATGCTGGCTTTGCCAAATCAATGTCAATGTACCTCAGGACTTGATATTTCAAATTAGCATATCTATAACATGACAACCCTACTTACCATACTAAACTCAGGAATTATTTCTATTTAAGCAAGAATTGTTGCACTTCAAATAGGCACATACACATTACTCGGCCAAAGGTCTCAATTTGAGTTTAAATATGGTCTATCTCATATGCATGCTTATTCAAACTTTCTCCACTAATAGACTCTACCTACCAAGAGAGATCAATAGGTCTTTGATAGGCTTGAAATGGGGTGGATACTAATTGTTGGCTAATCCAAACAATGCCTAGATCATTTCTCCCTTAAATAAGCAGAGTTCAATTTCTCCTCGAAAGTTTGTCAAAGCATGTTCTAAGACTGACTAGGACCTAGACAAAGATAATTATGCAGGAGCCCTCTCTAAATAAGTATACACAACTCAATGCTATAGAGCAATTCCCTTATCTAGTAAAGTCATTCGAGTCATGATGCATAAATATATTAATTCATGAATTAGCAAGCTAGATTCCTCATCGGTTGAGCACCAAAATGATCAAAGACCAACAAAAATTTTGATTAAAGTAATTTTCAAGCAACTTTAAATTTGAAAAACAAGATTGTTCCAATTTAAATATTAAAGAAAGTAAGATTGAAAAGCAACATTCATGCTAAGGAAAGTTTGTTGAGTTTAAGCTTCTTTCCCTTTTTATATCTTCAATATTTCCATCTTGAAAGGATGATAAAACAAAATCTTTTTTCAATCCTTTTCCCACCATGAAGGTTACCGGTGGAGGTACTCTATTGAACCTTGGTAATGGATTGTCTTTGGTGTTGGGCTTATTTGGCTCAGGTAGCTTGCCACTATTAATCAAATCTTGGATCTCATGCCTTAGATGAGCACATTTATCTATTTAATGCCCTTGCATTTGATGAAATTGATAGAAGGCTTCGTCATTGAAGTTTGGTGGCAGTGGATTATGTAACGGTCGAGGAGCTAACGGTTGTAACCACCCTTTCTTTTGCAGCTTGCTAAAAACCCAATATAGAGGTTTTCCCAATTTTGAGAATTGTCTTTTATTTCCTAGACCATCCACATTAACATCAACTTCTTTTTACGTGCTTTGATTGCTAGGCTGGTAATTCCCATTCTCATTCCTTCTTATTGAAAAAGCAGTTTTTCTCCCTTTCCCACTCTTCAATTTGTAGACTAGCTTGGAGAAGATCTTTGAAGTCACAGATGTGTGTATGTGACATCCTTTCACGAAGACTAGGCAGGACGCCTCTCACGATCATCCCTATTTGATCAGATTCATTGGGCTTTTTCTTGAGCAAAGTGGCCTTGTTTCTCCATCTTTTCACATAGTCCACAAAATTCTCATTTAGCCTTTGTCTTATGGACTCCACTTCCATTAAGGTAACTTCCATCTCGACATTATACCCATATTGTTGGAGGAAGGCTTTGTATAGCAGATCCCAACTCTTTTGTTTTTCTTCTTCCAAGGTATTGAACCAATTTTGGACAATAGGGTCCAATGAGAGTATGATGTACCTTAAAGTTTGAGCCTTAGTAGGTCAGGCAGACTGCATAGCAATGATATACTGCTTCACATGGAGATGAGGATTTTTTATTCCATCAAACTTTACAAAAGATGGCATCTTGAATTTGTATGGAACTTCTTCATCTAGCTCAAATAATTTGTCAATCTTGGTTCTTCGTTTTTCAGTTTCTTCTCAAATTTCTTTTCTAAATCAGTAATCATCTTTTCAACATTAGATGTCTCGGTGTTTTCAGTAGTTGCCTTCTCAACAACATTTGGCTCCTTTTTGCCTTAAAGATCTTAGTAGTATTGAGCCCAATCATCATCATCAATGATCACCTTATCATTATCAAAAGCTACTTCATCAATTTTAGCCTTCCCCTTGACTTTCTTGGTGCTAGCAGATGCTTCAACATTGTTTCCTAAATTGCAGCTAGTTGATTCTTTATGATCTCGGCCATGGCCTCTTTTATTTCTTCCATCTTGGCATTGAGGGCTTCATCCAACATTCTTTGAATTTGTTCGGGATCCATTGTTTTTGGTGAGCAAGTGATTGAGTCGTTGCTAGATTCTTCGCTTCCGGCATAGGTCGGATTGTCGTAAGCTTTTGAACTGTTGTAATCCAGGGTTGTGAGCCAGAGAGGATCAATGATATGAGATGCAAATGTATGCATGTATGCATGTATGTACAAACAATCAAGGATAATTAGGACGTTCCTTGCAACCTTATAACATCCACACATGAATGGCGAGTCTCTTTTTCTAGGTATATGTTTAACAAAATACCAACATGGGGTACCTTGTTTTCGAATATTTCCCTCGAATGTTTCAACCAATAGTTATAATTTTAAAAGTGGAAATCAGTTCATGATAATTCCCATTAATTAGGTTTTAATCCATTCAACCAACTAAAGTAGCTTTTATGCTATATTGGATTAAAATGAAATTAAGAGGTTTATTATAAATACATTTCTCACTTGAAAAAGTAACTAATGATTCATGCCGAAAACAAGCCCATGATTAATTTCTCTTAGTATAAACTAGTCTCACAATTGATTTTTGGTATTTCATAATTGACCTAAATAATTTGGAAGCTCTTTGTATGAAAAGGTTGGATGAAAATAATTTTGTTTCTAAGCCCATTGTAAAAAGATTTTAGAAAAAATGTATTTTGGGCTTAATATTTGGGCCATAAGCAAAAGAATTTTTGATTTATTTTTTTTTAGAAAAGTCTTATGTCCAAAGAACATCTTAAAAAGTTTTGAACATAGTTTTGGTCTTTTGGACTTTAAAGAAAAATTTAGTTAAGCTTGCAAATGTACTTAGGTCATATTAGAAAAAGGGCAAACCAAATAAGCCATGATTTAAACCAAGATAAATTAACCATAGTCAAACAACATGCATTTGGGGCAAAACCTAAGATAAGTGACTAGGCCAATTACATGAGCTTTAGTCTTTGGGTTAAAAGGCTTAGGTTCCCATACCAAGTATATAGAAAATGGTATAAGGCTATGAGTGGTTATGCCATGCTCGATCTCCATACCTTGAGTGAAAGTATGGTATCCCTTACATAACACAACACGGGTAACACGGGCATCCTAACTCATGCACACGATGCAATCTAATATGATGCAATGGATAATAACATTATAAGAAAGAATAGAATAATAAAAAGACCAATGGAATCAACTTCTCTTACCCCCAGTAGAGTAGCCACTGTGAGCGGGGATTTTCGCCCCAACTCTCGGTGGAATGGTTCTTGCGACTTCGGTATTGTTTAGGCTCGGGGCCTTAGAGATCACGGACTTAAGTCCGAAGAAAATTGAGTCACCACCCGGACGGGCCAGGAAAAAGAAAGGGGTGGATGACTCTATTTCTAAGGAATCTCCAATCCCCTAATGGGTTCGAAAAGTTGGGTACGTGTGGGGAAGGTGAGAAACGGCCCAGCACCCCCACAACGCCCGGTTCATTGGAATCGGCCTCCTTTATAGGCCTTAATATTATAAAATTTTTAAATATAACAACATTATCCATGTTACACACAATAATTAAAATAAAAGCATTGATATATTGAAAATCAAAACAATGTCCAAGCCAAACAAATAAATGGACGGCCACCCG
Source organism: Garcia nutans (assembly GCA_947685225.1). Classification (NCBI taxonomy): domain Eukaryota; kingdom Viridiplantae; phylum Streptophyta; class Magnoliopsida; order Malpighiales; family Euphorbiaceae; genus Garcia; species Garcia nutans. The sequence continues at coordinate 10,627,173 of CANTUV010000039.1, read as the reverse complement.
AAGATGGAAACATGCCCTTACATAATCCATGCCTAAATAGGACACCCACCGAAAGGTAGAAATATTTCCTTTACATTGGTTCTAAAATAGAAAAGCAATTTAAATTACATGATATTTAACTAATGAGGTACCCACCAAGTGGAAACATACCTCTTACAACATTTGGAAATCTAAATAAAACAATAAAAGTAAATAACCATTCATCATAAATAAATCATTCATCGAAGTTATTAAACATCAATAGAAAGTAAACATCCATCCATGATAAATTAAATAAATCAAGCATTGAATTTAAATAAATCAACTACGAATTGAAAATAAATTAAAGCATATAAAATAAATCAAAGCATAATCAAATATAAAATTCAATAAAGCAAATAAAGATTCAAATTAGGGCTACTGTTTCTATTTAAGATTTTTATTTAATGTGTTTAGGGTTTTGGAATTTATGGGTTTAAGCTACTGTGAGTTTTAAAGGAATTGAAATGGATTAAAGTTTTATAATTTAAGAGGCTGATAAAATTCTTTGATTAACCCAATTAGTGTTTAAAGAGTGAAATCATGAAATTTGGGTTTGGACACTTTAAAAAATTATATTTATGATTTACGATAACTGGATTATTGTTTTAGGCTTACTGTGTTTGAATTTGAATATTTAGGTTTATAAATTCTTAAGGTTTAAAGGATTAGGGTTTAGAAAAATTAGGGTTTAATGGTTTTAAGGGAATTAGGGTTTAAGAAAACTAGGGTTTAAGGTTAGCTAGTTTAGATTTTATTGTTTTGGGTTTTGAAATTGAATTAGGATTTTTAGTGTTTCGGAGAATGGATTTGATTTTAGAATTTGGAAAAAACATTTATAGTTTTATGATGCTTTATGAAAATAAAAAAAAAAACGATTTAAGGTTTATGGAAACAAAAAAGATATTTTTTAGGGCTTCTAGAAAGAAACAGATTCAATTTAGGGTTTTTGGAAAGAAACAAATTTAATTTAGGGTTTTGAAAAATTGTAAAGCAAATTAGGGTTTTGGTAAATTTTGAAACGATTTAAGGTTTTGAAAAACTAGAAAGTAGATTAGGGCTTTAAGATTTTGAAGAAACAGAAACAACAATTTTTTAATCTTGAGTGATGAAGCTACTATAAAATAAAGAAATTCATACCTTCGTTTGTTGGTTCCACCAAAAATTGTTTCTTGGATGAACAAGAATAAGGGCAAGATGGTTGCCTTTGATGGATTGAATTTGCTTGTTTGCTTCTCTCAAAAAGTCCGATTTATTCAAAAATTTTCAATTCACTCGATTGTCCCTTTTTTATTTGAATTTCGATCCTCGATTTCCTCCCCTCTTCTGTGTTGTTTTAGTCCTTATTTTTAGAAGATTTTTATAATTAATTTTAGTTATTTATGAAATCTAACATTAATTAAGAAAAGGAAACCAAAACCTAATTGTATTTGGTTTCGGAAAAATTTGCTTCGAAAAAATTTCGTTGGTAAAAAAAACTGTTGTGGAAAAATTGCGCTGGCGAAAAAAAACTGCTGCTGAAAAATTACGCTGGCAAAAAAGCTGTCGCGGGGGGTAGCTGGCTGTGGCGTGAAAATTTGCCTGCGGGCCATTTTGCCCGCAAAAATAATCTACGGGTTCGCCGCAACCCTTTTCGGCGATAAAAAATTTTGTCGCCGATTTTTTACTTTTACTTTTATTTTTATTTATTTGTTTATTATTATTATTATTATTATTATTATTATTAATTATAAAAATTAAATACTAAAGCAAATATTATTTAATTAAGATAACAAAAATTGTTTTGGACTAATTAAAATATATTGGACAACACAAGAATGATTTTGGACTAATTAAAATATATTGGACTGAACTAGGTCAAAAATTAAGGGTCTACAGGTTCCACTAGCTTTGAGTTTTTACAAGCTTAACTCTAAACTACTCACAATTGTTTGAGATCACTTCCTCACAACCCTTACAAGAGTTTTACCAGGCTTACTCTCACAACCTAAGTGTTTCCAAGCTCACACTCAAACATAAGATGGTGTTTAATGCTCACACCTAACACTGAATTAATAAAAAAGTTGATTTTGATGCAAAAGAAAGAAAGATGTTCAAGGAGGCTATTACAATTAAAAAACTTCAAAAACTTCTTAATAATAAAGTTACATAAGGTATTTATAGCCTTTGAGCCAAGAATTATCCGTTTGAAGTTAGGACCAAAATGTTTGATTCTTATCTTCCACTAATTTCTCTGGCAGAGTAATTTCCTAGTCAGAATCTTCATGGTCTAATTAGAGGTATAGTAGTTTAGTCGGAATAAGGTATGGTCCGGTCGGAGTAATTAAATTTTTGCCTAATGCTCTTCCAATGGTTGGTGCATGTGGCTTTCACTTATTCAGTGGAGATGCAACGGCTTCTGACTTGAGTAGAATTTAAATAGTCTGGTAGGGCTTGCATCTGGTCCGGTCAAACTTTACTTGGTCATCCAATTCTTGGGCATACCTTCATCTTGGAAACCTATTGAATGTTTTGAGGGAAAATTTCATTGTAAGTTCCGGTCAAAATTTTCTTAAGTTCGGTCGAATTTTTGTTGTACTCTGAGAAAATGAGAGTACTTCTGACCATGAATCCTTCTTTGTGTTTTACCTCTTTTGGTCATCCATGGTCTGGTCGGTATGACACATAGTACAATTAGACTTTACTCGGTATGGTGAGATTTTGGGTGTACTTTCCACTGTGAAACCTTCTGTGTCTTTTGGCTCATTTAGTCATCAAAGGTCCGGTCAGTCTTTTATATGGTCCGATCGGACTTTGCATATTTCTTCAAAAGAATTAACTTCATGCAAAATGAAACTTGGTGCAAGCTTTAGGTAAATTCAATTTTATTGCCTAAGATAAAAAATAGGAGGGTTTGGTTAGCAACTAAGGCAACCACATAGTGGAAACATGACTTTTACAAATCCATTCAAATAATAATTCAATATAAATCAATCAATCATAACAAACAATTAATCAACAAGTAATCTAAATAAATCATCCATCCATCATAATATAAAATAATTAAGATCAAGATATAAAGATATAAACTAAGATTAAAATATGTAAAGTTTGATTCAAATTGTCATTAAAGGCTGAATATAAAAATTAGCGTTTGAACCTAAATGATTGAAGTCTTGGGTTAGGGTTTTGGAAATTATAAAATTTGTATCTTGGATTAGGGTTTTTTGGAATTTGGATTTAGGGCTTTGGATTATGGTTTTAGAAATTAGGGTTTTAGGACTAGGGTTAGGTATTTGAGATTAGGTTTTCAAAGATTAGGGTTAGGTAATTGGGTTAAAAATTTAAGGTTAGGGTTTTAAAATATGGTTTAAACAATTTATACAAAATAAGTTAAATTTACATTGTTGGTACTTACATGAAATCCTAACCAATATCACTTAACTATTTAATTAAACTTTTAGACACTTACTGCCATATTAAATTGACACATTTATTCATACTATATTGAAACAACTTCATAATATGCAAACTATTTAATGATGCTATAATCGATAAATAAATCTACGAATGCTTCAAATAAATTAGGCTTAGAAAACTAAATATACAAATTGTTTAACATAATAGCTGAATGAATCTACTGAGTATTTTAAATAAATTAGGTTTGAAGAAACTAAACCCATGCATTGGCTCCTCCAATAAAAATATGTTGAATCAAACTCGTTATTACTAATTCTACAGGCCTCTATAGAAATCAACAAGCCTCTATTCATAGTTTGGAAAACCAAGTGGGGTAAATAGCCAAGTTACTCAATGAAATCCTAACCAATATCACTTTACTATTTGATTAAACATTCAAACACTTACTGCCATATTAAATTAACACTTTTATTTTTATTGAATTCAAATAACTTCCTAATATGCAAATTATTCAATGATGCTATAATGGAATAATAAATCTATGAATATGTCAAATAAATTAGGCTTAGAAAACTAAATATGCAAATTGTTTATCATAATAGATGAATGAATCTACTACGTATTTTAAATAAAATAGGTTTGAGGAAACTAAACCTTGTGTTGGCTCCTCAAATATAAATATCTTGAATCAAACTCGTGATTACTGCCTGACCAACTTCTATATTGGATGAACAAAGCAAATTTTGAGGAAATGGTTCATGTCTCCTTATTTGCTATATTTTAATATTCTGTGTGTTTTCTAAATTGCTATTTGTCTGTTTGATTAATATTGCTCCATATTAATTCTTGGTCCAGCTACTATATTAATTATTGCTAATTGCTGATCCAAATTGCCCCCGTGTTGTTCCTTTTTTACTGATTGTCTCGCTCCTCTCTAATTGTGGTTGCTAGGTTTTCTTTAATAACATTCCTTGCTAATTATAACTGCCTCTTGATAACTCTAGCTCTATTTATTTATAAAGTGTCAATTACAGTTGATGGCCCGAAGTTAAACACAATTAGGATTCTTAAAAAGACCAAATTCTTTTTGAGTGTCAAAATCTACATGGATCTGGTTCATGTTGATTTGGAGTGTCCAAATCGACATGATCCATTACTCATGTCTACTCAGAGAGTCCAAGTCGACATGAGCTAGGCTAATGTTGATTTGGATGCACCAAATCGATAAGAGAATTGCTCACATCTATTTAGATGCCAAAATAGATATGGGCATTGCTCATGTCTATTTGGATGCCCAAATTAATATGAGCATTGCTCATGTATATTTGGCTCATATTTAGCTTGGTTGACCCAACCGAACTGAATTGGCATGTATTTCAATTTACTCAACTTTAATTAGACCTAATTCAATCAGATTAAATTTAATTCAGGCCTTTTAATTAGAACTAAGCTCATTCAGGTCCAAAATTAAGGGTCTACAGTTTTGCCCCCTGCTCGAGCGATCTGAGACTTCTTTAGAAGAGAGCAAAAAGCAATATGACTTTGAGTTGGTTTTGAAAGTGGATGGGTTTTGAACCCGAGATTGAGTTTATATTCTCAACCCGAGGCTAAATTCAGATTCTCAACCAGAGATTGGATTTGGCTACTCAGCCCAAATCTAGATTTTGGTTCTCGACCCAAAATTAGATTTAGGGTTCTCAACCCGACAATGGATTTTGGGTTCTCGACCCTAAACTGGATTTAGGTTCTTGACCCAAAATTGGATTTTAGGTTCTCGACCTGAAATTGGATTTTATTTGGGTACTCGACCTGATGCTGAATTTTGGCTTCTCGACCCGAAACTAGATTCAACTGATCTTCTATCAGTTGAGAGTTTTGACTTTCTTCTAGCCAAATAATTTCAACTCTTCTAGCTGGACTGACCTTCTATCAGTTGAGGGTTTGTGACCTTTTTTCTAGCCACTTGTTCCATTCTTCAATGGATTATGCTGACCTTCTATCATATGGGACTGTTGGCTTTCTTCTAGCTAGTTGTTCTATTCTTCAATGGATTGCGGGTTTTCACCCTTCAAAATGGATCTTCATCCTCAGATATCAGGTCTTCACCCTTCAAAATGGATCTCCATACTTGGACTTCGGGTCTTCTCCCTTCAAAATAGATCTTCATCCTTATACTTCGGGTCTTTACCCTTTAAAATGGATCTTCATCAGGTCTTCACCTTACAAAATGGATCTTTATTCTTGAACATCGGGTCTTCACCCCTATAAAATAGATCTTCATCCTTCGGACATTGAGTGTTAACCCTTTAAAATGGATCTTCATCCTTTGGACATTAGGTCTTTACCTTTCAAAATGGATATTCATCCATGGACATCGAGTCTTTACCCTTCAAAATGGATTTTCATCCTTGGACATCTGGCCTTCACCCTATAAAATGGATCTTTATCCTTTGGACATCGGGTCTTTACCCTTTAAAATGGATATTCATTTGTGGACATTGGGTCTTCACCCTTAAAAATGGATTTTCATCCTTGGACATCAGGACTTCACCCTAAAAAATGGATCTTTATCCTTTGGACATTGGGTCTTTAACCTTCAAAATAGATCTTCATCAGTGGACATCAAGTCTTCACCTTCAAAATTGATCTTCATCTTTGGACATTGAGTCTTTAACCTACAAAATGGATCTTCATCCTTTGGACATCATGTCTTTACCCTTCAAAAAGGATCTTCATCCTTAGACATTTGCCCTATATTGGCTTCAAATCTTCTAGCTGGACTGATATTTTGACTTTTGCATCTTCATTCTTTTAAGAGTTCTAATTTTCTTCTTATTCCATTCTTAAATGATATTTTGTAAAAAAATTCAGTTATTTTCTAGATAATTCTCATATCCTCTCTTTGCCCCCTGCGTGGCACAATATTTAAAGTTAGTGTGAAAATATTTTATGCACGCATAAACTCAAAAGTTGAATAGATGAAGTTTTGCCTCTTGTGTAAGCTCAAACCAATGATTTTTTCCCATGCAGGTTCTAATTAATGTTTGCATTTTGTTTAGTTCCTTACACAAGCATGCATCTCCATTTTTGTAAAGTGATTGGATCTTCCTCAAACAATGGGCCTTTCATGCCCCCTAATGCTATGTCTGCTTCTTATTATTTACTTCATAGAGTATCTGTTGTTCATTTTGACAAAGGATAGGCAATACATGACAACACAATGCATTATGATATTGTCATGTATGCATGATATGCATGAATAATATTTATAGCGGTTCTATTGACTGATTGACTGAGATGGTAAGCCAAAGCAGTCTCATTGGTTCTTTTCCAGATGCTCATTCAGATCTTGCATTGGAATGGAAGAAGGCTTCACATCTATGACTTTTGTCTTTAAGATGTTGAAAACTATGATTTAGCACATCAATTGGTAGCTTCTTTATAACCTTACCAATAATGCCCAATATGTCATTCGAGGTTTGATGGTTCAACATACTTCCCTTAACTTGAAGGTTTATGCAATGAGAAAACAATTTTTTTTCTTTCTTTTTTTTTTTCTAACACATATTTTTTTTCATACTTTGGCTTTGTCAAAGTAGTGTCATTGTACCTCATGACTTGACTTTCCAATTTAACACATCTATAACATGACAACCCTAGTTATCATACTAAACTCAGGAATCATTTCTATTTAAGCATGAATTATTGCACTTCAGATATGCACATACACATTACTTGGCCAAAGGTCTCATCGAGTTTAAATATTGTCTATCTCATGTGCATGCTTATCCAAACTATCTCCATTAATACTCACTACCCACCAATAGGTCTTTAATATGCTTGAAATGAGGTCTATAAGGGACATAATTTAAGCGAAGGCCATTTTGAGATTGGAGCTAATGCAACGTTATGGACAAACCTTGACATTATAAACTTCTTCTTGGAACTGTATACTATTAGAAGTTCCATTTTCACCTTTTGGGTATTATTTCCTTTTGACTTCATGAAAATACAAAGCTCAAATGCCCTTCCATCTTCTTGGTAGAAATCTAGATCCAATCAGTACCCTTTTTCTTCCTCTTTCTTTTTCCCCTTTTCCCTTTTGGAATATCAAGTCTAAGACTAACTTGGAGTTATGTTGAATAAAATGAAAGATGGTATTTTCTTTATGCATTTGAGTCTTTTCCTGGGCTAGACCAATTCAAGTCAATCCATCCTCGTAAACCAAGTGGAAGTCTTCTGCTTGCTTTAGGTAAAAAAAGAACTCGGTTGGCTTTCGAAACCGCCTTCTTGGGTTTTTTTTTTCTTTTTCCTTTTTTCTTTTTTTCTTTTTTTTTTCTTCTTTTTTTCTTTCTTTTTTCTTTCTTTTTTTTTTCTCTTTTTTTAGTCCTAACTCTAAGAGATTTGTAACATTTTATTCTTCTAAATCACGATGAATGGAGTAGGACAAGTTTGCTTCAATGAGGATGGACCCTTTGTTACCCTGATGTTATAGATTTGAGATAAACTTTAATTATCTTTATGGTCTTGAGAACTTCAACTATCCTCATAGTATTGACTATGCATTCCTTTCTTTGATCTTCTTGCCTCTTCACCTTAGTGATCATCATAATTTTCATAAGTATCACAGCAACTCAGGGTAGGTTGTTGGGTTTATAAGCCAATGAAAATAGAGCTAAAATCTCAAGAAGTCTCAAAGGGACAACTAGATATCGATATTCAATTGGGTGGATTCTAGCTGTTGGCTTACTAAACAATTCCTAGATCATCTCTCTCTTAAATGAGAAAAGTTCAATTTTGCCTTGAAAGTTCATCAAAGCATGTTCTAAGATTTAATAGGACTTAGATAAAGGTAATTATGTTGGAGTCTTCTCTAAGTAAGCACACACAGCTTAATGCTATTGAAAAATTCCCTCACCTAGTAAAGTTATTCAAATCACGATGCATACATGCACTAATTTATGAACATCAAGCTAGATTTATCATCGGTCTAACACAAAAATAAATAAAGACTAAAATAAATTTAATAAAAGTAATTTATTCAAACAATCTTAATTTGAAAAACATAATTGTTCCAGAAAACACCAAAGAAATAAAAAGAAATAAAAATTAAATAAGCCAAGGGAAGTTTTATTGAGTTGAAGTCAAAGATGCTTCATTTATTCTGATGTATCAAAGGCAATGGTCATCACCTCCTCATCCACAGTTCCTTCATCTGCATATTGAAAAGTTGATGAGAAAGAACTTTCCTTTAATCCTCCATCATGAAGGTTGCTGGTGGTGGCACCTTTCCAAATTTAGTCAAAGTGTTGTTCTTGGTGTTGGGTTTTTCAGGCTCGGGTAGCTTACCACTGTGGATTACATCTTGGATTTCATGCTTCAATCGAGTACATCTATCTGTCTCATGTCCTTGTGTCTGATGAAATTGGCAAAAATCTTTAGTATCAAAGTTTGGAGGTAAAGGATTTGGCAAGGGTCAAGGAGCCAATGGTTGTAACAACACCTTTTTCTATAACTTGTTGAAAACCCAGGACAGAGGTTTTCCCCATTCTAAAAATTGTCTTCTATTTTCTTGACTAGTTGCATTAACATCGACTTTCTTATGAGTAAATTAATTTACAGACTAATAATTCTGTTTTGCAGAAAAGTAATTATTCTCACTTTCACACTTTTCTATTTGTAAGCTAGCTTGAATTAGATCTTTGAAATCTCATATAAGAGTGTGAGATATCCGTTCATGGAGATAGGTAGCACCCCTCTCACAATCATCCTAATTTGGTCAGACTCATCTGGCCTCTTTTTGAGAATTTCAACCTTATTTCTCCATCTCTTTACCTAATCGAAAAAAACTTTCATCTTGTTTTTACATGATAGTCTCAATCTCCATCAAAGTCACTTCCAATTTAGCATTGTACCCATACTGCTGGATGAAGGCCTTAAACAGCATATCCCAATCTTTTTGGGTACTTTCTTCCAAGGTATTGAACCAATTATGCACAATAGGATCTAATGAGAGCATGAAATACCTTAGAGTTTGAGCCTTAGTAGCCCTGGCAGACTGCATGGCAGTGATGTATTGCTTAACATGCAAGTAAGGATTTCTTATACCATTGTACCAAGTGAAGGAAGGCATCTTGAACTTATAAGGGACCTCCTCATACTGTTTGAACAACTTGTCTATTTCTGACATCTCATCAGTTTTCAACTTCTTTTCAAATTTCTTCTCTAAATCAGTAATCATCTTCTCCACATTAGATATTTCGGTCTTTTCCAAAGTTGCTCTTTCCATAACCTTCGGCTCTTTCTTCTTATCTTGAGGATCTTGGAAGTATTAAGCCAGTCATCATCATCATCCACAACTACTTTATCATCATCAAAGGATACTTCTCTAACCTTAGCCTTTCCTTTGTCCTTATGCTTCTTAGTACTAGTAGATGCCTCAACAGTGTTCCCCAAAAGTGCAACCAATTGGCTATTAATAGCCTCAGCTAGAGTCTTCTTTAGTTCTTCCATCTTGGTATTGAGGGTGTCATCGACCATCTTTTAAATATGTTTAGGTTCCATTGCTTTCGGTTAGAAGCTAACTGAGTTGCTACTGGATTCTACGTCACTGGCATTGGTTGGGTTGTCGTACCCTTTTGAACTGATGTACCCCAGGTCTGTAAGCTAGAAAGGATCAATGACATGTAATGCAATTTGTGTATGCATATAAGCACAAGTTACAAACAAGCATAGATAATTAGGATGTTCCTTCCAACCTTATAACTTCCACACATGAACGGCGAGTATCTTTTTCTAGGTATATGGTCAACAAAATATCAACATGGGATATTCTATTTTTGAAACATTCCCTAGGATGATTTTAACCAATAGTTATATTTTCAAACATAGAAGCCAATCCATGATAATTCCCATTAATGAAGTCTTAATCCATTGGGCCGACAAAAGGATAGTTGTTATGCTATATTGGATTAAAACTTAATGAAAAAGTTTATCATAAATAGGTTTTCCATTTGGAAAATCAACTAATGGTTCATGCCACAAACAAGCACATGATTATCAGGTCTTTGTATAAATTAGGGCCACAATTGATTTTTGATATTCCATAATTGACCTAACTAGCTGTAAGCCCATTGAGGAAAATGGTTTTAATTTGGATGAAGTGTAAGAATAGTTTTTGTTTCAAAGCCCATTGTTAAAATGATTTTAGAAAAAAAATGGATTTTGGGCTTTGAGTTTAGGCTATGAGGTAAAATAGAATTTTTTTTATCCATCTTTAAAATGTTTTTTGCCCAAAGACCATGTTGAAAATTTTGAAAAATTTGTTTTGGTCACTTGGGCTTAAAAGAATAAAACTATTTTGAGCTTACAACATAGGTAGGTCATATTAGAAAAAAAAGAACAAACCAAATAGGCCATGATTCAAACCAAGATATATCAATCATATTCAAACAATAAACATTTAGGTAAAAACCTAAGGGAAGTAGCTAGGCTAATTACATGAGCTTTAATCTTTGGGTTAAAAATTTCAGGCTTCCATAACATGTATATACCAAAAGGTATGAGGCTATGAGTGGTTATGCCATGCTCGATCTCCATACCTTGAATGAAAGTATGGTATCCCTTAAATATCATAACACGGGGCACAGGGGAATCCTAATTCACGCGTACAATGCAATCTATATAATGCAATGGACAATATTATAATAAGAAAGAATAAAATAATATAAAGACTAACAGAATCAACTTCTCTTATCCCCAGTGGAGTTGCCACTGTAAGCGGGGATTTTTGCCCCCACTCCTATTAGGAATGGATCTTGCAACTTCGACACTGTTAGGCTTAGGGCCTTAGAGAACATGGGCCTAAACTTGGAGAAAATGGAGTCACCACCCGGATGAGTTGGGAAAATAGAAATGGATGGATGACTCAATTCCTAAGTAATCCCCAACCTCCTAATGGGATTGGAAAGTTGGGTATGTATGGGGAAGGTGAGAATGACCCAGCACCCCTATAACACCTGGTTCATTGGAACCGGCCTTCTTTTAAAGTCTAAATATTATTAAATTCTTGTTTATTACAACATTGTCCATATTACATGCAATTATAAAAATAAATAAACATCCATAGCATTAAATTGAACTAACCAACCAAAATGGACACCCATCCAATGATGGAAACATGCCCTTACAATCATCCAAGTCCATAAGAATAAATAAAATAGGACATCCACCAAAAGGTAGAAACATGTCCTTTACAAAGTTCCAAAGTTCACAAAATAAATTATATACTTAAGAAAATAACTAAGGTAACCACATAGTGGAAATATGCCTTTTACATATCCATTCAAATAATAATTCAATACAAATCAATCATTCATCACAAATAATTAATTAACAAGTAATCTAAATAAATCATCCATCTATCATAATATAAAATAATTTAGATCAAGATATGAAGATATAAACTAAGATTAAAATATGTAAAGTTGGATTCAAATTGCAATTAAAGGCTGACTATGCAAATTAGGGTTTAAACCTAAAAGATTGAAGTCTTGGGCTAGGGTTTTAGAAATTATAAATTTTGGATCTTAGATTAAGGTTTTTGGGAATTTGGATTTAGGGTCTTGGATTATGGTTTTAGAAATTAGGGTTTTAGGACTAGGGTTAGGTATTTGAGATTAGGGTTTCAAAGATTAGGGCTAGGTATTAGGGTTAAATGTTTAAGGTTAGGGTATTGAAATATGGTTTAAACAATTTATACAAAATAAGTTGAATTTACGTTGTTGGTACTTACATGAAATCCTAACCAATATCACCTAACTGTTTGATTAATCATTCAAACACTTACTGCCATATTAAATTATCACTTTTATTCATACTATATTAAAACAACTTCCTAATATGGAAACTATTCAATGATGCTATGATGGACAAATAAATTTATGAATGTTTCAAATAAATTAGGTTTAGAAAACTAAATATGCAAATTGTTTATCATAATAGATGAATGAATCTACTGAGTATTTTAATTAAATTGGTTTGAGGAAACTAAACCTAAGCGTTGGCTCCTCCAATATAAATATGTTGAATCAAACTTGTGATTACTGTCTAACCAACTTCTACCTTAGGTGAACAATGCAAATTTTGAGACAATGGTTCATATTTCCTTGTTTGCTGTATTTTAATATTCTGTGTTTTTTCTAAATTTCTACTTGTCTGCTTTATCAATATTGCTCCATATTAATTCTTACATGGATGCTATTTTAATTATTGCTAATTACTGATCCAAATTTCCCAATGTTGTTCCTTTTTTTACTAATTGTCTCGCTCCTCTCTAATTGTGGTTGCTAGGTTTTCCTTAATAAAAATCCTTGTTAATTATCACTGTCTCTTGATAACTCTAGCTCCGTTTATTTATAATGTATCAATTAGGGTTGTTGGTCCCAAAGTTAAACACAATTAGGATTCTTAAATTTGTGAAATTCTTTATGAATTAAGATTCATTACGATTTGGAGTGCCCAAATCGAAATGGATCTGGCTCACGTCAATTTGGAGTTTCCAAATTGACTGAGCCATTGCTCACGTTGAATTGGAGTGTTCAGGTCGGCATGAGATAGGCTCATGTCAATTTGAATGCCCCAAATCGACATTAGAATTGGTCATGCCGATTTGGATGCCCAAATTGATATGAGCATTGCTCATGTCTATTTGGCTCATGTCTACTTGGCTCATGTCTATTTGGCTCATATTTTGCCTGGCTGAGCCAACCGAACCAAATTGGCATGTATTTCAATTGGACCTATTTCAATTAGATTAAATTTAATTTGGGCCTCTTAATTAGAGCTAAGCTCCAAGGGAACAAGGAAAACTGAGAGTCACTGGTTCACATCAATTGGATCCTATGGGAGCTTTGACGGCACAATTAGAAGCAATGAACAAAAAGATTGATTCATTAGCCTTATCTCCAGGAAAATTAATGCAGGTGATGTCTTGTAAATGCTGTGGGGGTGGACATCAAAGTCAAGATTGCCAATATGGCAATATGTTTGCTAAACAAGAGCAGGTGGACTTTGTTAGGAATATGCCAAGGCAACAACAGAACAGCCCCAATAGCAACACATATAATCTGGGGTGGAGAAATCATCCTAATCTCTCCTAGAATAATTAGAACAATTCAAGACTTCCCCCTAGATTTCAATAGCCTCAACACCAACAAGTTGCTCCTCCAAGAAAGAGTAAATTGGAAGACATGATGGAGAAATTCATAGCAGCTTTAGAAAATAGATTTCAATCAACTCAAACCACCCTTACAAAACAACAAGCCTCTATTCACAGTTTGGAAAACCAAGTGGGGCAAACAGCCAAGTTACTCAATGAAATCCTAAGAAATATCACTTTACTATTTGATTAAACATTCAAACACTTACTGCCATATTTTATTAACACTTTTATTCATACTGTATTAAAATAACTTCCTAATATGCAAATTATTCAATGATGCTATATTGGAAAAATAAATCTATGAATATGTCAAATAAATTAGGCTTAGAAAACTAAATATGTAAATTGTTTATCATAATAGATGAATGAATCTACTGCGTACTTTAAATAAATTAGGTTTGAGGAAACTAAACCTGGGTGTTGGCTCCTCCAATATAAATATGTTGAATCAAACTCATGATTACTGCCTGACCAACTTCTATATTGGATGAACAAAGAAAATTTTGAGACAACGATTCATGTCTCCTTATTTGTTGTATTTTCATATTTTGTGTGTTTTCTAAATTGCTACTTGTCTGCTTGATCAATATTGCTCCATATTAATTATTGGTTTAACTACTATTTTAATTGTTGCTAATTGCTGATCCAAATTGCCCCCGTGTTTTTCCTTTTTTTTACTGATTGTCTTGCTCCTCTTTAATTTTGGTTGTTAGGTTTTCTTTAATAATATTCCTTGATAATTATCATTGCCTCTTGATAACTATGGCTCTATTTATTTATAATGTGTCAATTATGATTGATGGTCCCGAAGTTAAACATAATAGGATTCTTAAATTGGCCAAATTCTTTCTACATTATTATTCATGACAATTTGGAGTGTCCAAATCGACATGGATCGAGCTCATGTCGATTTGGGAACCCTCATTTTGGAGTGTCCAAATTGACATGAGCCATTGCTCATGTTGACTTGGAGTGTCTAAGTCAACATGAATTAGGCTCATGTCAATTTGGATGCCCCAAATTGACATGAGAATTGCTCATGTCTTTTGAATGCCCAAATCAATTTAAGCATTGCTCATGTCTATTTGGCTCATTCTACTTGGCTCATGTCTATTTGTCTCATATTTAGCCAAGCTGAGCCAACCAAACCGAATTGGCATGTATTTCAAATGGCTCAACTTCAACTGGACCTATTTCTATTAGATTAAATTAAATTTGGGCCTTTTAATTAGAGCTAAGCTCATTCAGGGCCAAAATTAAGGGTCTTCAATGTGGCAAACTCCAAGGGAACAAGGAAAACTGAGAGTCACTGGTTCACATCAATTGGAACATGTGGTGGCTTTGACAATACAAATAGAAGCAATGAGCAAAAAGATTGATTCATTAGCCTCATCTCCAGGGAAATTAATACAGGTGATGTCTTGTGAATGGTGTGGGGGTGGACATCAAAGTCAAGATTACCAAAGTGGCAATATGTTTGCTAGACAAGAGCAGGTGGACTTTGTTAGGCATATGCCAAGGCAACAATAGAACAACCCCAATAGCAACACATATAAACTGGGGTGGAGAAATCATGCTAATCTCTCCTAGAATAATTAGAACAATTCAAGACCTCCCCCTAGATTTCAGTAGCCTCAACACCAACAAGTTGCTCCTCTAAGAAAGGGTAAATTGGAAGACATGATGGAGAAATTCATAGCAGCTTCAGAAAATAGATTTTAATCAACTCGAACCACCCTTAGAAATCAACAAGCCTCTATTCACAGTTTGAAAAACCAACTGGGGCAAACAGCCAAGTTACTCAATGAAATCCTAACCAATATCACTTTACTATTTGATTAAACATTCAAACACTTACAGTCATATTTAATTAACACTTTTATTCATACTATATTAAAATAACTTCCTAATATGCAAATTATTCAATGATGCTATAATGGAAAAATAAATCTATGAATATGTCAAATAAATTAGGCTTAGAAAACTAAATATGCAAATTGTTTATCATAATAGATTAATGAATCTACTGCGTATTTTAAATAAATTAGGTTTGATGAAACTAAACCTGGGTGTTGGCTCCTCCAATATAAATATATTAAATAAAAGTCATGATTACTGCCTGACCAACTGCTATATTGGATGAACAAAGAAAATTTTCAGACAACGATTCATGTCTCCTTATTTGTTGTATTTTAATGTTCTGTGTGTTTTCTATATTGCTACTTGTCTAGTTGATCAATATTGCTCCATATTAATTCTTGGTCAGACTACTATTTTAATTATTGCTAATTGCTGATCTAAATTGTCCCGTGTTGTTCCTTTTTTTACTGATTGTCTTGCTACTCTCTAATTGTGGTAGCTAGGTTTTCTTTAATAATATTCCTTGATAATTATCACTGCTCTTGATAACTCTGGCTTTATTTATTTATAATGTGTCAATTACGATTGATGGTCCCAAAGTTAAACACAATTAGGATTCTTAAATTGGTCAAATTCTTTTTGAATTATTATTCATGAAAATTTGGAGTGTCCAAATAGACATGGATCGAGCTCATGTCAATTTGGACACCCCATGTCATTTTGGAGTGTCCAAATTTACATGAGCCATTGCTCATGTTGACTTGGCTCATGTCAATTAGATGCCCCAAATCGACATGAGAATTTCTCATGTCTTTTGAATGCCCAAATCGATATGAGCATTGCTCTTGTCTACTTGGCTCATGTCTATTTGGCTCATGTCTACTTGGCTCATGTCTATTTGGCTCATGTCTACTTGGCTCATGTCTATTTGCCTCATGTCTATTTTTCTCATATTTAGCCTGGCTAAGCCAACCGAACTGAATTTGCAAGTATTTCAATTGGCTCAACTTCAACTGGACCAATTTCTATTAGATTAAATTTAATTTGGGCCTTTTAATTAGAGTTAAGCTCATTCAGGGCCAAAATTAAGGGTCTGCACAGTGGCAAGCTCTAAGGGAACAAGGAAAACTGAGAGTCGCTGGTTCACATCAATTGGATCATGTGGTGGCTTTGATAATACAATTAGAAGCAATGAACAAAAAGATTGATTCATTAGCCTCATCTCCAAGGAAATTAATACAAGTGATGACTTGTGAATGGTGTGGTGGTGGACATAAAAGTCAAGATTGCCAAAGTGGCAATATGTTTGCTAGACAAGAGTAGGTGGACTTTGTTGGGAGTATGCCAAGGCAACAACAGAACAACCTCAACAGCAACTCATATAATCTAGGGGTGGAAAAATCATCCTAATCTCTCCTAGAATAATCATAACAATTCAAGACCTCCCCCTAGATTTCAATAGCCTCAACACCAACAAGTTGCTCCTCCAAGAAAGAGTAAATTGAAGACGTGATGGAGAAATTCATAGCAGCTTCAGAAAATAGATTTCAATCAACTAAAACCACCCTTAGAAATCAACAAGCCACTATTCACAGTTTGAAAAACCATGTGGGGCAAATAGCCAAGTTACTCAGTTAAATCCTAACCAATATCACTTTACTATTTGATTAAACATTCAAACACTTACTGCCATATAAAATTAACACTTTTATTCATACTGTATTATAATAACTTCCTAATATGCAAATTATTCAATGATGCTATAATGGAAAAATAAATCTACGAATATGTCAAATAAATTAGGCTTAGCAAACTAAATATGCAAATTGTTTATCATAATAGATGAATGACTCTACTACGTATTTTAAATAAATTAGGTTTGAGGAAACTAAACCTGGGTGTTGGCTCCTCCAATGTAAATATGTTGAATCAAACTCGTGATTACTGCCTGACCAACTTCTATATTGGATGAACAAAGCAAATTTTATGACAACGGTTCATGTCTCCTTAGTTGTTGTATTTTAATATTCTGTGTTTTCTAAATTGCTACTTGTCTGCTTGATCAATATTGCTCCATATTAATTCTTGGTCCGACTACTATTTTAATTGTTGCTAATTGCTTATCCATGTCAATTAGGAATCTTAAATTGGTCAAATTCTTTCCAAATTATTATTCATGACAATTTGGAGTGTCCAAATCGACATGGATCCAGCTGATGTTTATTTGGACACCTCATGTCGATTTGGAGTGTTCAAATTGACATGAGTCGTTGCACAAGCTGACTTGGAGTGTCTAAGTCAACATGAGCTAAGCTCATGTCAATTTGGATGCCCCAAATCGACATGAGAATTGCTCATGTCTTTTGAATGCCCAAATCGATATGAGCATTGCTCATGTCTATTTGGCTCATTCTACTTAGCTCATGTCTACTTGGCTCATGTCTATTTGGCTCATATTTAGCATGGCTGAGCCAACCGAACCTAATTGGCATGTATTTCAATTAGCTCAACTTCAACTGGACCTATTTTAATTAGATTAAATTTAATTCGGGCCTTTTAATTAGAAATTAGTTAACATCAATTGGATCATGTGTTGGCTTTGACAACGCAATTAGAAGCTATGAACAAAAAGATTGATTCATTAGCTTTATCTTCAGGGAAATTAATACAGGTGATGTCTTGTGAATGGTGTGGGGGTGGACATAAAAGTCAAGATTGCCAAAGCAGCAATCTGTTTACTAGACAGGAACAGATGGACTTTATTGGGAATATGCCAAGGCAACAATAGAACAGCCCGTACGACAACACATATAATTCGGGGTGGAGAAATCATCCTAATTTCTCCTAGAATAATCAAAACAATTCAAGACCTTCTCCCCTTGGATTTCAACAGCCTCAACACCAACAAGCTGCTCCTCCAAGAAAGAGCAATTTGGAAGACATGATGGAGAAATTCATAGCAGCTTCAGAAAAAAAATTTAAATCAACTAAAACCACTCTTAGAAATTAGCAAGCCTCTATTTAAAATTTGGAAAACCAAGTGGGGCAAATTGCCAAGTTACTCGATGAAAGACTGCAAGGGAGTTTACCTAGCAATACTAAGGTAAACCCGAAGGAGAAGCTAAAGGCAATCACTTTGAGGAGTGAAAAGGAAATTAATGGTGGTGCGGTTGAGAAAAGAGAAGAAGTGATTGAGGAAGGGTTGAGGCTTAAGAAAAATAAGAAAAAGATGATCCTACTGTCACTTTAGGAGAGAAGGTTGCAGTAGAAAATGAGAAAGGGAACCAACCACAAGAGCCTAGTCCAATAGTGAAGGAATACCGACCTTGAGTGCCATATCTAGCAAGGTTGAATAAGGACAAGATGGGTGCTCAGTTTGGTAAGTTTATTGAACTCCTTAAACAATATTTCACATTAATATTTTATTTTCCAAAGCTTTATAATAAATGCCCAGATATGCCAAATTTTTAAAAGATCTCCTTTCTAACAAAAGGAAACTTGAGGAAGTATCATTGGTGCATTTGTCAGAAAAGAGTTCGGCAATTTGCAAAAAAGGTTACCTAAGAAATTAAAAGATCCCTGTAGTTTTACTATTTAATGTTTGATAGGTAATCTTGAAGTTAAAAGTGCATTGGCTGATTTGGGGGCTAGCATAAGTGTTATACCCTATAAGATGTTTAAAGATTTAGGTATTAGAGAACCTAAACCAACACTCATGACCATTTGACTTGTTGATAATTCAGTTGTCTACCCTCATGGTATTATAGAGAATGTGTTGGCAAAAGTCGGGGATTTCATTTTCCACAATGACTTTGCTGTCGTTGATATAGATGAGGATGTGAATGTTTTTCTTATCCTTGGTAGGCCAATTTTAAATACAGCCCATCCCTTATTGATGTCCATGATGGCACATTGACTTTGAGAGTGGGAAGCGAGAAAGTTATTTTTCATATACATTATGCTATGAAGCACCCACTTACACTTGATGAGTTAGATTCATGAAATGATATTATTGATCATGAAAATGTAAATTTTGTTACTAACAATGTTTCCAAGGATCCCCTTGAAGCAAGCAAGTCATTCAAGTGTCGGGCATATGAAACCATTGACATGCCAAAAGAAAAGAAGTCAAAACCATCTGTGATCGATCCACCTATCTTGGAACTCAAGACCCTTCTAGATCACCTTGAGTATGGATTCCTGGCGGAGGAAAATAAATAGCCCATAATTCTGAGTTCCCTCCTATCTTTTGAACAGAAGGTAAAACTCATCGAGTTGTTACAAAAGCATAATAAATTCAGAGCTTCGAAGATAGCACACATCAAGGGTATCAGTAGACCCTTAATTTTTGACCCAGTCCGGTCAAATATATTTTATTTAGTCCAAAATAATTT
The DNA here is from genome assembly GCA_947685225.1 of Garcia nutans. Lineage (NCBI taxonomy): Eukaryota > Viridiplantae > Streptophyta > Magnoliopsida > Malpighiales > Euphorbiaceae > Garcia > Garcia nutans. Next base: position 10,607,280 of record CANTUV010000039.1, on the reverse strand, counting down.
TTGTGTTGTCTAATATATTTTAATTAGTCCAAAATAATTTTTGTTATCTTAATTAAATCATGTTTGGTTTAGTGTCTAATTTTTATTAATAAAAAATAAAAAATCAAAAAATAAAAGTAAAAAAAAAGTTGGATTGCGGCGAAATGGCCGCAAGCCTATCTTGCCTGCAGCTGCGGCAGCTTTTTTCGCCAGCGCATTTTTTCCTCAGCTAATTTTTTTCGCCAGCGCAATTTTTCCACAGCAGTTTGATTCTGTTTCTTTCTAAAAGCTCCAAAAATATCTTTTTTTGCTTTATAAACTTTAAATCGTTTGTTTATTTTCATAAACTTCATGAAATTGAAAATTGTCTTCCCAAATCCTAAAATAAATTCACTACCCGAAACCCTAATTCAAAAGCCTTAAAACCCTAATTTAATTCCAAAACGCAAAATAGTAAACCCTACCCCCTTTAAAACCTTAAACCCTAATTTTTCTAAATCTTAATTCTTTAAAACTTTAAAAAATCATATAAACATAATTTTACATAATAAGCTCAAAATAACAATTCATTAACTGTGAATCACAAAACTTAATGTTTTAAAGTGTCCAAACCCTAGTTTCATGAATTCACCATTCAAATATTAATTTATCAAAGAGATTTGTCCATCTTTTAAAACATAAAACCTTAATTTATTTTAATTCTTTAAAAAAGTCATAGTAGCTTAATTCCACAAAATCCAAAACCCTAAACATATGAAATAAAGGACCCAAAATGGAAACTGTAGCTATAATTTGGATTTTTATTTGCCTTATTCAATTCCATATTTGATTATGCTTTGATTTATTTTATATGCTTTAATTTATTTAAGTTTAATGCTTGGTTTATTTTATTTATCATTGATGGATGTTTACTTTCTATTGATGTTTAATATCTTTGATGAATGATTATTTACTTTTATCAATTTATTTAGATTTCTAAATGTTGTAAGAGGTATGTTTCCACTTGGTGGGTACCTCATTGGTTAAATATTATGTAATTTAATTGGCTTTTCTATTTTAGAACCTATGTAAAGGACATGTTTCTACTTTTCGGTGGGTGTCCTATTTAGGCATGTGATGTAAGGGCATGTTTCTATCTTCGGATGGGTGTCCATTTATTTGTTTTGTTTGGACATTGCTTTGATTTTAATATAATGGTGCTTTCTTTTTATTCTGTGTAAATTGGATAATTTTGTTATATTTAAGAATCTTATAATATTAAGACCTGTAAAGGAGGTCGGTTCTAATGAACTGGGTGTTGTGGGGGTGCTGGGTCATTTCTCACCTTCCCCACATGTACCCAACTTTCAGAACCCATTAAGGGGTTGGGGATTCCTTAGGAATCGAGTCATCCACCCCTTTCTTTTTTCCCGGCCAGTGTGGGTGGCGGCTCCATTTTCTCCGGACTTAGGTCCGTGTTCTCTACTAAGGCTCAAACCCTAAGGTACTTTATGCTCTCATTGGACCCTGTTATCCAAAACTGGTTCAATACCTTAGATGATGGAACACAAAAGAGTTGGGATCTACTTTACAAAGCCTTCATCCAGCAATATGGGTATAATGTCGAGTTAAAAGTTACCTTAATGGAAGTGGAGTCCATTAGGCAAAGGCCGAATGAGAATTTTGTAGATTATGTTAAGAGATGGAGAAACAAGGCTGCTTTATTCAAGAAGTGGCCCGATGAATCCGATCAAATAAGGATGATTGTGAGAGGGTTGTTGCCTAATCTTCATGAGAGGATGTCTCATACACTCATCCATGATTTCAAAGACCTTCTTCAAGCGGGTTTGCAAATTGAAGAATGGGAAAGGGAGAAGAGCCATTTTACAACAAATAGGAACGAAAAAGGGAGCTATCAATTTGGTAGCCAAAGCATGCAAAAGGCCGTCGGTGTTAATGCTACTAACCAAGGAACAAGTAGACAATTTTTGGAATTGGGAAAATGTTGTGCTCGAATTAAGTACTACTACAAGCGTCACTCGCAAGTATATGAGGTAGCTGTAGCAAAGGTGATCACCCCAAGGTCATTTCCCCAAGAAGGTGTGGTTCGTAATAGCTTGATTGACAAGTATTTAAATGCGGAAGTTTGTTGTGTTGGAATGGTGCCAGAATGATTTAAACCTAAGATTAAGGAGTGTAGGATTGATGTGTGTGATGGGTGTACAAGATCAAATCGATTCTTGGGAAGGTGCCTAGGGTCATAGGTCCATTCAATCAAAGCCCAATTCTCAATTATCCATTAACACAGCCTTTTAATTAATTAGTTCATTAAGGTTAATTAGTCAATTACCAATACTTTAGTTCTCACATTCATGAACTATCATTAACCAATTCTTTTAAATTACCAAATTAACAAAACCCTAGAACTTATATTTCTAATTCATTCATAGGGTGGTCGATTGTATAGTTTTGATATCGAATTTCACCTCTCGGTCCGTTATCCAATATTCAAAGATGAATAGGTAGCTAATCTATCAACGTAGCATTTAATGCAATACAATCAACCAATCAACAAGGAACATCAATAGAAATATCAAATCAAGATATTCAACCAAATATACTACAAACCCTAGGCATGCGTATTTAGCTCAACATCATCAATTTAGAACAAACATTCAACTCAATATAAAATAAATACAAATTGTCCATTGCAATATCAATCTCTTAATATAATAACAACAATAAGAAATGAATTAAAAGAGAGAATAGAAAAACCCCTTGTAAAGATGCCAAGGGTAGGATTACTAATCTTCCTCCTAGCTCCACTTTGATATTTGATGAAGAACTCAAGCCCACTTCAATGGTTGATTCCCCTTTGAAATATGGAATGGAGCTTTGTCAAGTCACCAAACCTTTGGATGGAGCTTTCTCAAGTCACCAACCCTTCAATTGATTGTGCCTTTGGAAGATGGAATGGAGCTTTCTCAAGTCACCAATCCCTTCAATGAAGCTTCTTCAACCTTCAAGAGCTTGTTTAACCCAATTTATCCCAAAGAACGTCAAAGATCTTATCAATGGAAGATGGAGAAGGTGGAGAGGATGGTGATGAAGGGACAAGGAGAGTGTCACTCTCTCCTCATCCCAAATCGTGTTTGCCCCCTCTTCTCTTTTCTTTTCTCTCTTTTTCCAAACCCTAGTAATTTTTTTTTCTTTCCTTTGAGCAAAAGAATTTATATAAATTAAGGGTGACATGGCCAAGCTTGATCTAGCTTGGCCGTGTCCCTCATTTTTCTTTGGGACACAGCCAAGCTTGCTGGCCGTGTCCTTTACTGCCTTCTTCTCTCTTTCTTTCTTTTCTTTGTTCTTCAAGGAGTGACACGGCCACTGGCTTGGCCGTGTCACTTGGGCGTGTCACCTTCTGCTTCTTTTCTTTCCTTCTTTGCTTGATCCAGGTGTCTTTGGCATGAAATGGGACACGGCCAAGCTTGTTGGCCGTGTCATGTGACATGCCCACTGGCTTGGCTTTGTCATTGAGTGTATCTCTTCCTGTTTCTTCATTTTTGCTCTTTCTTTATGGTTTCTTTGTTTTTCTCCTTGGATGAGACACGGCTAGTGGCTTGGCCGTGTCTCTTGGCCATGAGTGTGTCTCTGCCATCACCATTCTTTGAGGGACATGGCCAAGCTTGATTTGGCTTGGCCATGTCATGCTTGATTTATGCTCTTCTTTCTTTGTTTTGATCTTCCAAGGGTGTTTTTGCACTTAAACCTAAAACAAACACTTTAAACAAACTTAAAACAAAAATCAATCAAAACATTAACTAAAAACACATAAAAATCACACTAAAAACTAGTACAAAAATGATCTAAACAACTACCCCACACTTAATTCCTTGCTTGTCCCCAAGCAAGGCTAAAATTAAAACACACTAAACAAGATGAATTTTGTTTAAGTTCAAGAGTTATAAGTATGCATCAAGACTTCCCTCTCCCTAAATCCGCAATCAATATCGAATCAAGCAAAATTGACACCAATGCAATTAAGTGGCTTTCCATGCATAACCAATGTTGTCACTCCCTCACCAACTCTTACAAGTGTTTGATCATGGTGGTGTTTACACTCATAACAATCAATGAAAGATTATTGCCATAGGCTTGCTTATCAATCAAATCTCCACCACAAAATAACAATCAAGCATCAATCAAAAGGTCTTTATTGGGTTGTAATGGGGCTAAGTTAAAGGCATGGCATTTAGGAAATGTGAGCTTGATCATTAAGTTCAAGAGCACTTTAAGAATGAAGCACCCGATTATATACATAACCCAACTGTAATATCCCATTGTATGCCTTAGAAGTTTTGCATATTGTTGTTGTTATTGTTGTTATAAATTGGATTGAATATATATATTATGTGATAAGAAAAGAAATTGGAAAGAGAATGTTTATGTATATGTGTTTTGGGAAAGAAAGAGGGTTTAGAGAGAAGTGTATATGTTGTTTATATGGTTGTATAATTAACATATACATAAGTCAAAGGGAGAGTCAATGGAAGAGGATATTTATTTTGTTGAGTGTGAAATTGCATAAATGGGCATATAAGAGACAAGAGGCTAGTTAAATGGTTAAGGGTGTTTTAGTAATTTTCCTTGTAGGATTGCATGGTGGAGATTAAAAGAAGGAAAGAAAGGTTGACTTGTTCATTTCTTGTCTTTTCTCATGTGTGTGGCCGGCTATCCAAAGGGGGGAAGAGAGCAAAGTGTTGTTTTGATTTCTAAACTCAAATTGAAAGGAGATTCAAGGAATTAAGTGGAAGATTTGTGAAATTCAAGAATTTTGGTAAGCTCTTTTTCTTGATTTCCTTTATTCTTTTGAAGTGGAGTTTGAAATGAATTTTGGCTTGTTGAGATGATGATTAAATGTGTTTGTGATGTGTTTTCAAATGTTATTTTTGATTTTAAGCGAAGAGGTTTAAGAGGTGTTGTTGTTGGAAGTGTTGGACTTGAAATTGTTTTAGGATTTTGAAGTGTTACATGATGTTTTCCTTGTGTTTGCTTCATTATTTTCAAAGATCTTCTTGTTGTTGGTGTTTGTTGGAATTTTAGGCTTGGAAATGGGAAGTTGGCCGAAGGCAGTAGCCTTTTTGATGCCACGCCCGTGGCCTTGATTGGCCATGGCCGTGGTCATTGGTAGGCTTTTGGTGCCATGGCCGTGGAGGATGGAAGCTTGGGTGGCAGAACTGTTTTGTACCCCACGCCCATGGGAGTTATGTTGGCCACGACCGTGGCCTATAATGAATGATGTTGAAGTGTAATTTTGTGATTTAGGGTTTAAGATGAAGTTATTAAGTGATTAAATGGTATTGGAATTGATGGATTGTATTATGTTTGGATTAGGGTTTGAAAGAAGGTAATTTGCCCTAAGTTTGGGAAGTGAAGAATCTTGGATAAAGGAAAGTGTTTAAAGTTGTGTGATTTGTTATTGAGGTAAGTACAAATCTGGCACTAATGCATTGTTGCATATAATTCATATGATGTGATGATAATGATAATGAAGATACTATGTGAACAATGTTATACTTTATGCATTGTAACTTTTGTGATGGGTAATGTACTTTATTAGATTGATATCAATAATGCTATGTGTATAATGTGGTTTGAAATGTGATAGAATGTAATACCATTGTCATTGGCTATGGTAACTTATATGTGATATGAAGCCATTGTTATTGGCTATGATGAGAATTGAGAATGGAAATGATAATTGAATAATAAATGACTTGTGTGGCTAATGTGTTATTCCATTTTCAGAGTTTGTTGTTGGTGGCATGCCTAATATTGGTAACAATCTCTTGAAGTTAGGTTGGATTTGATCCTTGAAGCCTAATTGAGATGTTACAACCCTTGAAGCTAGGTTGGGTTGGTTCTTGAAGACAAGTTGGGTTGAAGCTTATCATGCTTTGCTCCCCTTGAAGCTTGGTTGAACCTAATCCTTGAAGCCTAGTTGGGATTATGATATTGATAAATGTGATAACAAAACCAAAGCATTAACTCTGAAAATTGAATGGCATATTAGTGTGCTTTGGGCCCATGCTTGTCTTTGTTTAGTGTTGTTCATGAATGGTTAAATGAATAACTAATGAGGTATATGAAAAGATGTTGAAATGTGATATGTCTATATATGTTGGGTTATGAAATGTAAAGGTATGTTGTTAGCTTTGCATCTATGAGGTTACATGTATAATATGGATTTAGAATTGACATTGCATTGCACTAAAGCATAATATTAGCATGATTTGTCTTACTAAGCCCTTGGCTTAGCGTGATAGTGTTGATCGCGCAGGTGATAGAGTTGATAGAGTTGAACCCGAGAGCTCTTCGAGACCGAGTGAGAGTAGACATTGAAGAGTTGATTTTGGGACTTAAAGATCAGAGAAGATTTGCAAATCATGTATAACTCTTTTAATATTTTGTAAAGTATTGTTTATAATGTGAATATATGTATATTTGTAAATATAATTATTTAAATGGTTCCCTATATGTAAATAGTTTCTAAATTCCGCTGCGTATTAAGTATATGTATATATATATCTATTTTGTTTTGTATTACAAGTTCGTTACTTATTTTCTAAAATGCATAATGAGAAAGGTTATGGTATTTTTTTTATTTATTTAAAAATGTTTTGAATGGTGATGAAAAACCGTAGCATTCCTATGTGCGGTGCACGTACGCTACATTGTGGTGTTGTAGTGTGCGTGTATTGGATGTGGGGGTGTTATAATTGTTTTGGTATCAGAGCCTAGGTTTGAGATTCTCAACCTAGGAAAAATGTAATAAAAAGAATGTTTTGATTTTAAAAAGTGGATTTTTGAATAAAATATATGTTTGGGATTGGCAATCTTTGATCTTTAATAAGATGTAATCTGCTGTGTTTGCAGATATAGGTTGTGATGGACTCTCACTTACGTCAGTCTGTTGAGGGTAGTGCCGAGAGTGTGGCTCCGGATGAGGATAGGGTTAGAGTTAGAGTGGATAGTGCTAGGGAGGCACCTGCTTCGGTGTTGGGAAGACCAGCTGGTGAGGAGGTTCCGCCAGCTTGGCTTAAGCATGTGGTAGAGGCTTTGAGGCAAGCACCAGTGCAACCACCGCCACCCCCACCACAACCTGTGGTATCAGTGAGGCATTATGATAAACTAAGGAAGTATGGAGTGGAAGATTTCTTAGGTACTGTTGATCCAGCTGTAGCGGAGCAGTGGCTAGATAAAGTTCAGAGGATATTTGTTCAGTTACAAGCCACTTCAGAGGAAAAGTTTGACTATGCAAGATCATTGCTGCAGAAGGATGCATATGACTGGTGGAAGACAGTGCCTCATTCTATGGATGATCCACCAACACTGTCTTACACTGATTTTCTGAGAGAGTTTGAATTGAAGTATACTCCGAGGGAGTATAAAGATATGAAGAAGATGGAGTTTCTAAGTTTGAAGCAAGACAACCGATCAGTAACTGAATATGAGGTTGAGTTTATACGATTGAGCCATTATGCTGGGGGTATCATATCAGATGAGATAGATAGATGCAGAAGATTTGAGGAGGGATTGAGGCCCTCTATCATGTGTCTAGTGGCTGGATCTAGATATCATGATTTTTCCCAGCTTGTGGTAGTAGCTCGGAGTGTGGAGCGAGCTCAAGGTATTGCAGCTGCTTCAGAGGAAGAGATCAGGGTTAGGAGGCCCCAGTTTGAGGCAGGGTCTTCTTCTGCGAAGAGAGGTAAAGGAAGCTTTATTCCTCGGGTTAGTAGGAGTCAGAGGCCAGCTGGTAGGTCAGTGCAGTTCCAGAGGCAGAGATTTGGACCTACAGTTTCAGTGGCGAGTGCTCCGACCCCAGTGACCTAGAGATCCACTCCACCCATTTGCACTCATTGTGGTAGGCCACATGGTGGTTCTTGTTGGAAGACTGGTGGGGCAGGAGTATGTTTCAGATGTGGATCACCTGATCACTTTGTTAGAAATTGTCCTGAGAGACAGGAGCAGATGTCAGTGGATACTGCAGCTTCCCGACCTAGTGTGAGGGGAGGTCGAGGAGGCAGGAGTTTCAGCAGAGGAGGCAGATCTGGGTTCAGTTCTAGAGGAGGTTCTACATCTAGGGAGAGTAGACCAGAGGGGGATGGATCTTCTCAGAGGATTTATGTGATGCAGAGGCAGCCAGATGCTTCGGCAGTCATAGCTGGTACTTTTTCTTTATTTGGTATTTCAGTACTTGCTTTGATTGATCCGGGTTCCACTCATTCATATATTATTGCATCTATTTTGCCTGTGTCTAATGTGCATGCTGAATCCCTAGGATTTGATGTATTGGTGACAAACCCGTTAGGGCATAGTGTGATTGTTAGTAAAGTGCACCGAGATAGTGCAGTAATGGTGCAAGGTGAGGAGTTCCTTGGAGACTTGATTGAGATGCCTTTTAAGGAATATGATGTGATCTTAGGCATGGATTGGTTATCCAGACATGGAGCTGTGGTGGATTGTAAAAAGAAAATTGTGACTTTGAGAACTGTTGATGGTAGAGATGTGATAGTATCTAATGAGCAGGAACAGTTAGCATCCTTTTTTGTTTCAGCTGTTGCAGCTAGGAGATTGATTAGAAAAGGGTGTGATGCTTACCTTGCTCATGTGGTTGATACTAGAGTGAAGGGTTCTCCAATTGATAGCATTGCCACAGTTGCGGAGTTTCCAGATGTGTTTCCAGAAGAGTTGCCAGGATTGCCTCCTGAGAGAGAGGTGGAGTTTGGTATTGAATTGTTGCCTGGTACCACTCCTATCTCTATTACTCCTTATAGAATGGCACTGGCTGAACTGAGAGAATTGAAGGTGCAGTTACAGGAGTTGCTGGATAAAGGATTTATTCACCCCAGTATTTCTCCTTGGGGAGCTCCTGTGTTATTTGTGAAGAAGAAGGATGGTACTATGAGATTATGTATCGATTATAGGCAATTGAATAAGGTGACTATTAAAAATAAATATCCGTTGCCTAGAATTGATGATCTCTTTGATCAATTGAAGGGAGCAGCAGTGTTCTCCAAAATTGATTTGAGATCTGGGTACCATCAATTGAGAGTTAAAGCTGAAGACATTTCTAAGACAGCTTTTCGCACCAGGTATGGGCATTATGAGTTTTTAGTAATGCCTTTTGGTCTGACGAATGCACCTGCAGCTTTTATGGATTTGATGAATAGGGTGTTCAGGCCCTATTTAGATCAGTTTGTAGTGGTTTTCATCGATGATATTCTGGTGTATTCGCGTAATGAGGAGGAACATGATAAGCATCTGCGGATTGTGCTGCAAATCTTGAGAGAGAAGCAATTGTTCGCTAAACTGTCGAAGTGTGAGTTTTGGCTTGATCAAGTAACTTTTCTCGGTCATATAGTTTCAGCAGAGGGTATTAGAGTTGATCAGAGTAAAGTTGAAGCTATTTTGAATTGGAATCCACCAAAGTCTGTGACTGAAGTTAGAAGTTTTCTGGGTTTGGCAGGCTGTTACCGACGGTTTGTGAAAGGATTTTCTTTGATAGCTACTCCACTTACCAGATTACTTCGAAAGGGAGTTAGATTTGTATGGACAGATCAGTGTCAGACTAGCTTTGAACAGTTGAAAGAAATGTTGACTCAAGCGCCTGTTCTTACTTTACCTGTGGAAGGCAAACCATATGTGATTTTCAGTGATGCTTCACATAGTGGGTTGGGTTGTGTGCTGATGCAGGAAGGTAAAGTTATAGCTTATGCTTCTCGGCAGTTGAAGCCGCATGAGCTCAATTATCCTACCCATGATTTGGAATTGGCAGCCATTGTGTTTTCATTGAAGATTTGGCGACATTATTTGTTTGGGGAGAAGTGTTTCATCTATACTGACCATAAAAGTTTGAAATATTTGGGGGTTCAGAAAGAGCTAAATCTTCGACAGAGGAGATGGTTGGAATTGATCAAAGATTACGACTGTTTGATTGATTATCATCCAGGCAAAGCAAATGTTGTTGCTGATGCCTTGAGTCAGAAGTCTTTAGCAGGTTTGACTATTTATTCGCTCTCGTTGCTTGTTGAGTTGAGAGCATTGTGTGCTAGTTTTATAGCTTGTGACGATGGTGCATTGTTGGCACAGTTGCAGTTGAAACCAATTCTGTTGGATCAGATTAAAGAGGCTCAGTTGGCTGATGAGAAGGTTCAAAAGATTGTTTCAGATTGCCAGAGTGGAATGAGTCAAGATTTTATTGTGAGAGATGATGGGAGTCTCTGGTTTAAGAACAGATTGTGTGTGCCTGATGATGCTAATTTGAAAAGGATTATTTTAGAAGAAGCACATCAGTCAGTATTTTCTATGCATCCAGGCAATACCAAGATGTATCATGATTTAAAGCAACATTACTGGTGGTCCGGTATGAAGAGAGACATAGCAGAGTTTGTATCCAGATGTCTCACATGTCAGAGGGTAAAATCTGAGCATCAAGTTCCGACAGGGTTACTTCAGCCTTTGTCAGTGCCTGAATGGAAGTGGGATAGAGTAACCATGGATTTTGTGTTTGGTTTACCATTGACACAAAGGAAACATGATGCTATCTGGGTGATTGTGGATAGATTGACTAAGACAGCTCATTTTCTTCCGGTTCGGATGGATTACTCTTTGGAGAGGTTAGCTGAGCTGTATATCCATGAGATTGTGAAGTTGCATGGTGTTCCAACTTCTATAGTGTCTGATCGAGATCCCCGGTTTACTTCCAGGTTTTGGAAGAGTTTACATAGTGCTTTGGGTTCTCGACTGCACTTTAGTACTGCTTTTATCCACAGACAGATGGGCAGTCAGAGAGAGTAATACAGATCATTGAGGACATGTTAAGAAGCTGTATCATTGATTTCTCTGGAAGTTGGGACAGATTTCTACTGCTTGTGGAGTTTGCTTATAACAACAGTCATCAATCCAGTATTGGTATGGCACCGTTTGAAGCACTGTATGGTAGACGGTGTAGGATACCTCTATGTTGGAATGAACTTGGTGAAGGTAAGTTAATTGGCCCTAATTTGGTTAAAGAAACTGAAGAGAAAGTGAAGATGATTTGAGATAGATTGAAAATAGCTTCAGACCGACAGAAATCTTATTCAGACTTGAAAAGGAGAGACATAGAGTTTGATGTTGGAGATAAGGTATTTTTGAAGGTGTCTCCTTGGAAGAAGATCTTGAGGTTCGGTCGGAAAGGGAAATTGAGTCCTCGTTTCATTGGACCGTATGAAGTTTTAGAAAGGATTGGGCCAGTTGCTTATCGGCTTGCTCTGCCACCTGAGTTGGATCAGATCCATAATGTATTCCATGTTTCTATGTTGAGGAGATACAGGTCGGATCCATCTCATATTGTGCCAATTGAGTCAATCGAAGTGAGTCCTGATTTGACGTTTGAAGAGGAACCAGTTGCTATCTTTGGCACGTGATGTGAAAGAGTTGAGAAACAAGAGAGTGCCATTAGTGAAGGTTCTGTGGAAGAATCATGCAAAAGAAGAAGCAACTTGGGAAAGTGAGCATACAATGCGAGATCAGTATCCTCAACTATTTCAGACTTGATATCAGGTAATTTCGAGGACAAAATTTCTTTTTAGAGGGGGAGAATTGTAATATCCCATTGTATGCCCTAGAAGTTTTGCATATTGTTGTTGTTGTTGTTGTTGTTGTTATAAATTGGATTGAATATATATATTATGTGATAAGAAAAGAAATTGGAAAGAAAATGTTTATGTATATGTGTTTTGGGAAAGAAAGAGGGTTTAGAGAGAAGTGTATATGTTGTTTATATGGTTGTATAATTAACATATACATAAGTCAAAGGGAGAGTCAATGGAAGAGGATATTTATTTTGTTGAGTGTGAAATTGCATAAATGGGCATATAAGAGACAAGAGGCTAGTTAAATGGTTAAGGGTGTTTTAGTAATTTTCCTTGTAGGATTGCATGGTGGAGATTAAAAGAAGGAAAGAAAGGTTGACTTGTTCATTTCTTGTCTTTTCTCATGTGTGTGGCCGGCTATCCAAAGGGGGGAAGAGAGCAAAGTGTTGTTTTGATTTCTAAACTCAAATTGAAAGGAGATTCAAGGAATTAAGTGGAAGATTTGTGAAATTCAAGAATTTTGGTAAGCTCTTTTTCTTGATTTCCTTTATTCTTTTGAAGTGGAGTTTGAAATGAATTTTGGTTTGTTGAGATGATGATTAAATGTGTTTGTGATGTGTTTTCAAATGTTATTTTTGATTTTAAGCGAAGAGGTTTAAGAGGTGTTGTTGTTGGAAGTGTTGGACTTGAAATTGTTTTAGGATTTTGAAGTGTTACATGATGTTTTCCTTGTGTTTGCTTCATTATTTTCAAAGATCTTCTTGTTGTTGGTGTTTGTTGGAATTTTAGGCTTGGAAATGGGAAGTTGGCCGAAGGCAGTAGCCTTTTTGATGCCACGCCCGTGGCCTTGATTGGCCATGGCCGTGGTCATTGGTAGGCTTTTTGTGCCATGGCCGTGGAGGATGGAAGCTTGGGTGGCAAAACTGTTTTGTACCCCACGCCCGTGGGAGTTATGGTGGCCATGACCGTGGCCTATAATGAATGATGTTGAAGTGTAATTTTGTGATTTAGGGTTTAAGATGAAGTTATTAAGTGATTAAATGGTATTGGAATTGATGGATTGTATTATGTTTGGATTAGGGTTTGAAAGAAGGTAATTTGCCCTAAGTTTGGGAAGTGAAGAATCTTGGATAAAGGAAAGTGTTTAAAGTTGTGTGATTTGTTATTGAGGTAAGTACAAATCTGGCACTAATGCATTGTTGCATATAATTCATATGATGTGATGATAATGATAATGAAGATACTATGTGAACAATGTTATACTTTATGCATTGTAACTTTTGTGATGGGTAATGTACTTTGTTAGATTGATATCAATAATGCTATGTGTATAATGTGGTTTGAAATGTGATAGAATGTAATACCATTGTGATTGGCTATGGTAACTTATATGTGATATGAAGCCATTGTTATTGGCTATGATGAGAATTGAGAATGGAAATGATAATTGAATAATAAATGACTTATGTGGCTAATGTGTTATTCCATTTTCAGAGTTTGCTGTTGGTGGCATGCCTAATATTGGTAACAATCTCTTGAAGTTAGGTTGGATTTGATCCTTGAAGCCTAATTGAGATGTTACAACCCTTGAAGCTAGGTTGGGTTGGTTCTTGAAGCCAAGTTGGGTTGAAGCTTAGCATGCATTGCTCCCCTTGAAGCTTGGTTGAACCTAATCCTTGAAGCCTTGTTGGGATTATGATATTGATAAATGTGATAACAAAACCAAAGCATTAACTCTGAAAATTGAATGGCATATTAGTGTGCTTTGGGCCCATGCTTGTCTTTGTCTAGTGTTGTTCATGAATGGTTAAATGAATAACTAATGAGGTATATGAAAAGATGTTGAAATGTGATATGTCTATATATGTTGGGTTATGAAATGTAAAGGTATGTTGTAGCTTTGCATCTATGAGGTTACATGTATAATATGGATTTAGAATTGACATTGCATTGCACTAAAGCATAATATTAGCATGATTTGTCTTACTAAGCCCTTGGCTTAGCGCGATAGTGTTGATCGCGCAGGTGATAGAGTTGATAGAGTTGAACCCGAGAGCTCTTCGAGACCGAGTGAGAGTAGACATTGAAGAGTTGATTTTGGGACTTAAAGATCAGAGAAGATTTGCCAATCATGTATAACTCTTTTAATATTTTTTAAAGTATTGTTTATAATGTGAATATATGTATATTTGTAAATATAAATATTTAAGTGTTTCCCTATATGTAAATAGTTTCTAAATTCCGCTGCGTATTAAGTATATGTATATATATATCTATTTTGTTTTGTATTACAAGTTCGTTACTTATTTTCTAAAATGCATAATGAGAAAGGTTATGGTATTTTTTTTATTTATTTAAAAATGTTTTGAATGGTGATGAAAAACCGTAGCATTCCTATGTGTCGTGCACGTATGCTACATTGTGGTGTTGTAGTGTGCGTGTATTGGATGTGGGGGTGTTACACCAACAATCCCAAAACACCTTCCTCTCTTCTACCCCTTGACGTTAAAGAGCTTTTCAAGGGAACTCACTTATTAAATCTTGTAATGATACATTCCAACCCTTTCAACAAGAATAACAATTATTCTTATTATTATATTTTTTTTATTTTTCTCTTTTTTTTATTATTTTGCTTTGCAATCTTAAACCTGCTAAATTTAACCCCACACTTAATTCAACACAACACTCGGTCATAAACACTCTTAAAATGCTCTTGAGCTAATGAAAGGATAAGAGTTAAACAACAAGGTTCAAGCTAATGGTGTTGTGAAAAAGAAAGAAAAGGAAAAATAATATAGGCTCAAAATTGGCTAACTAAGGTTAAAGATAGGGTTGGTCTTTTTAAGCCAAAGTGGGTTCACCTAATTGCCTTAATCATTTTGATGCCTAATTGAAATTTTTATGTAATCTTAAAATGCATTTCAAAGCAAGTTCTAGCAAATCATCAATCAAAGATGTTCACCCACAACAATAATGATAAGTTGATGGCTCAATTTGTCACTAGGTTAATGGTAATGCAAGGGAAAAAACCAACAAAATTGACAATAAGCACCAATCTTACTCAATTCTCCAATTCATGCTTTAAAAATTCAAAGGTCATCTATCAACAATTTTTATAACAATTGAACTTTCTAAAACTCATTTATTCAAGGAAAAACATTAAAAACATTAACTAAACTTAAACAAAAATAACTTAAAAGTAAAAACACAAAAACAAAAGTAAAAACACAAAACACAAAATGCACCCCACACTTAAAGATTCACATTGTCCTCAATGTGAGCATGCATACTACAGAGAGGGTTTAGATGAACCCTAATTTCCATCGTTCCCATATACGATGTGTAGGGCTCCTTTCACCCATAATGCAATTAGAGCCCATGACTGAGAGGATGAACAACATGTAACTTTGAAATGTACCCGATGTACGGCAGCCCCTAAATAGTATTCCTTGAAGAGGACATGTCTCAAAGGGACATGTGAAGGTCACCTCGGGGTGATCCTCCAGTGCTATAGGAACGTGGTAATAATCTTTGTCTTTATGCAACATGGTTCTATCCATTCTATGCTCTTATTCACCACCAAGAGTAGAGGAGATGATTTTTGGGAACTCTTTAAGTTCAACCAAGTTTGGTTGAATCACTTCTTCATCTACTTTAACAATGTCAAGTCCCCTCTCAACAACCTCAGCATCTAAAACTAGCTTAAACTCCTCAATTTCTAAATTGGGCATTTCATGCTCTTCTCCTAAGGTCACAGTCATCCCAATCTTATTTTCACTATCTCCTTGGGAGTGCATATTATAGATGTCAGGAAGTTGCTTACCTTGCTCTTCATCCTTCAAGCTACATGGAAATGGATTTGGTGGCCTATCATGATTGGAAGATTCATGCAACTTTGGTGAGGTTGATGCCTCCAAATTCTCCTTCTCGTTTGATTGGCTCAACTCCTCAATGTTGGATTGTATTTCCTCGCCAATATCTTCTTGATTAGTGCCTGCATCCAAAGAATCACAAAATTTGTTATATATTACCTGTTCACTCTTCAAATTTGTGATTACCTTGACTTGCTCCAATTGGCTAGGAAATTCCTCTTCTTGGTGTGCTTGGAGTTGATGTGCCAGTTGCCCAACTTGCATTTCCACCCTCTTCAATGATTCCTCCAAAGAATC
The DNA here is from genome assembly GCA_947685225.1 of Garcia nutans. Lineage (NCBI taxonomy): Eukaryota > Viridiplantae > Streptophyta > Magnoliopsida > Malpighiales > Euphorbiaceae > Garcia > Garcia nutans. The sequence goes on along the minus strand of CANTUV010000039.1, from coordinate 10,591,517 downwards.
AAACCTCTGATTGCTCCATTCCTGATTTTGTGTGCTAATTTGAAGATAAGCATTCAAATCATCTTCCATTGTGGATTTCTCAAAATGATCTTGGTTCTGTGCGCTAATTTGAATGAAGGCATTCAAACTATCTTCCGAAGTGGGTTCCTTAAGTTTATCTTGATTTTGTGCGCTAGTTTGAATGAAGGCATTCAAACTATCCTCAAGTGTAGGTGTCTTAAGGTAATCTTGGTTTGAAAATTGTCCTTGAAAGTAAAGGCCTCCTTGGTAAGGTTGAAAAAAGTTCTGCGATGGAATGTGCTGCTGATTTTCCCATGAAAATTTTGGTTGGCTTCCCCAACTTGGGTTGTAAGGATTGGAATATTGGTCATTTCTGCCCATTTGCTGGAAACGGTCCAAGTCATCTTCTTCCTCTTGCCATTCTTGGTATCGTGCGAAACTGAATGAGCATATATTTGCACTATGCCCTGTATTGCCACATGCTGCACATATCTCTTGGCGTGGCATAGGTGCTCTTCCTCTTGCATTTAGCACCTTAAGTTGATTCGTCAATTCTACTAATTGCCATGCCATTTTAGACTCATCGTTCCTATCATAAACTCCCCCGTGCCTTGAAAACTGCATCTTTACAAAAGGCACTCAGTAACTTAATGAAAATAAATAACAAAAAATTCAAACAAAATAAATAAACAGTTAAAAGAAAACAAACAATTAAATTGTAAAAAAAAATCAAACTATTACTACTTCGACAACCCTCCCCGGCAGTGGCGCCAAAAACTTGTTGTGCTCGAATTAAGTACTACTACAAGTGTCACTCGCAAGTATACGAGGTAGCTGTAGCAAAGGTGATCGCCCCAAGGTCATTTCCCCAAGAAGGTGTGGTTCGTAATAGCTTAATTGACAAGTATTTAAATGTGGAAGTTTGTTGTGTTGGAATGGTGCGAGAATGATTTAAACCTAAGATTAAGGAGTGTAGGATTGATGTGTGTGATGGGTGGACAAGATCAAATCAATTCTTGGGAAGGTGCCTAGGGTCATAGGTCCATTCAATCAAAGCCCAATTCTCAATTATCCATTAACATAACCTTGTAATTAATTTGTTCCTTAAGGTTAATTAGTCAATTACCAATCCATTAGTTCTCACATTCATGAAATAGCATTAACCAATTCCTTTACATTACCAAATTAACAAAACCCTAGAACTTATATATCTAATTCATTCATAGGGTGGTCGATTGCATAGTTCCAATATCGAATTTCACCTCTCGGTCTGTCATCCAATATTCAAAGATCAATAGGTAGCTAATCTATCAACCTAGCATTTAATGCAATACAATCAACCAATCAACAAGGAACATCAATAGAAATATCAAATCAAGACATTCAACCAAATATACTACAAACCCTAGGCATGGGTATTTAGCTCAGCATCATCAATTTAGAACAAACATTTAACTCAATATAAAACAAATACAAATTGTCCATTGCAATATCAATCTCTTAATATAACAACAACAAGAAGAAATGAATTAAAAGAGAGAATAGAAAAGCCCCTTGTGAAGATGCCAAGAGTAGGATTACTAATCTTCCTCTTAGCTCCACTTTGACATTTGATGAAGAACTCAAGCCCTCTTCAATGGTTGATTCCCCTTTGCAATATGGAATGGAGCTTTGTCAAGTCACCAAACCTTTGGATGGAGCTTTCTCAAGTCACCAACCCTTCAATTGATTGTGCCTTTGGAAGATGGAATGGAGCTTTCTCAAGTCACCAATCCCTTCAATGAAGCTTCTTCAACCTTCAAGAGCTTGTTTAACCCAATTTATCCTAAAGAATCTCAAAGATCTTATCAATGGAAGATGGAGAAGGTGGAGAGGATGGAGATGAAGGGACAAGGAGAGTGTCACTCTCTCCTCATCCCAAATCGTGTTTGCCCCCTCTTCTCTTTTCTTTTCTCTCTTTTTCGAAACCTTAGTCGTTTTTTTTTCTTTCTTTCGAGCAAAAGAATTTACATAAATTAAGGGTGACATGGCCAAGCTTGATCTGGCTTGGCTGTGTCCCTCATTTTTCTTTGGGACACGGCAAAGCTTGCTGGCCATGTCCTTCACTGCCTTCTTCTTTCTTTCTTTCTTTTCTTTGTTCTTCAAGGAGTGGCATGGCCAAGCTTGTGGCCGTGTCATGTGACACGGCCACTAGCTTGGCCTTGTCACTTGGGTGCATCACCTTCTGCTTCTTTTCTTTCCTTTTTTGCTTGGTCCAGGTGTCTTTGGCATGAAATGGGACACGGCCAAGCTTGCTGGCCATGTCATGTGACACGACCACTAGCTTGGCCGTTTCATTGAGTGTGTCTCTTCCTGCTTCTTCATTTTTGCTCTTTCTTTGTGGTTTCTTTGTTTTACTCCTTGGATGAGACACGGCCAGCGGCTTAATTTGGCTTGGCCATATCAAGCTCTGGCATCACCATTCTTTGAGGGACACGGCCAAGCTTGATTTGGCTTGGCCATGTCATGCTTGATTCATGCTCTTCTTTCTTTGTTTTGATCTTCGAAGGGTGTTTTTGCACTTAAACCTAAAACAAACACTTTGAACAAAATTAAAACAAAAATCAATCAAAACATTAACTAAAAACACATAAAAATCACACTAAAAACTAGTACAAAAATGATCTAAACAAAAAACCGATGTCTTGGGTTCTCAATAAGCTTTAAAGAAAGGGATTGCTACAACCCTTAAATCTCGTCCTTTGCCTAACCCTCTCCCACCTAATTTTGACACCAAAGCATTTTGTCAATTTCACCAAATGCAAGGGCATGACACGGATAGATGTGTGAGGTTGTGACATGAGATCCAAAATCTAATTGATAATGGGAAGCTACCCAAGCCCAATAAGCCAAACACCAAAGACGATCCATTACCAAAATTCAATAGGGTACTGTGAGCGGGGATTTTTGCCCCCACTCCTAGTGGAGTGGTTCTTGCAACTTTGGCACTTTTTAGGCTCGGGGCCTTAGAGAACACGACCTAAGTCTAGAGAAAAATGGAGTTGCCACTTGGACAGGCCGGGAAAAAGAAAGGGGTAGATGACTCGATTCCTGAGGAATCCCCAACCCCCTAATGGTTTCGGAAAGTTGGGTACGTGTAGGGAAGGTGAGAAATGGCCCAGCACCCCCACAACGCCTGGTTCATTGGAACCGGACCCCTTTACAGGTCTTAATATTATAAATTCTTAAATATAACAATATTATCCATATTACACATATTAATTAAAAGAAAGCATCATTATATTAAATTCAAAGCAATGTCCAAACAAAGCAAATAAATGGACACCCATCCAAAGATTGAAATTAAATAAATTAAAGCATAAGAAATAAATCAAAGCATAATCAAGTACGGAATTGAATAAAGCAAATAAAAGTCCAATTATGGCTGCTGTGACTTTTTATGGAATTAAAATAAATTAGGGTTTTATTTTTTAAAGGGTTGGTAAGACTCTTTGATTAACAAAATTAAGGTTTGAATGATGATATCATGAAACTAGGGTTTTAAACACTTTAAAATACTTTAATTTGTGATTTTTGGTTATTGGGTTCCTAAGCTACTGTGTATAATTTAGGTTTTTATGTTTTATGTTTTTTAATGTTTTAAAAGGATTAGGGTTCATAAAAATTAGGGTTTAAGGTTTTAAAAGTGTTAGTGTTCATTATTTTGAATTTTGGAAGTTGAATTTGGATTTGATATTTTGGAAGTAGGGTCATGGGTGGTGAATAATTTTTAGGAATTTAGAAATCAATTTGATATTTTATGGAATTTTATGAATTTAAACAAGTGAATTAAAGTTTTTATAAGTAGAAAAGATGTTTTTTAAGGCTTTTTTAATGAAATAGAACCTACTTTAAAATTTTAAAAGAAGCAGAATTTACATCATAGTTTTGTTGAAAAATATGTTCAATTAGAGTTTTAAGGTTTTTAAGAAGAAAAAAAAAAACAATTTTAAGCCTTTTGGAAGATAAACCAACGAAATAAGGTTTTTTTTTTGCTTTAGAAAAACTAAATTAAAGTTCAAAGGTTTTTAATTTTGATTTTATAAATTTGCTACTGTGTAAAAAAAATAAAGAAAATTAATTAACACATACCTTCTTTTGATGATTTCTCCAAAAACAATTCTTCTTGGATGAACTAGCTCCAAAGACAAGCCTTTTTTGCTTTTAAATCCTCTAAATCGTGCTGCTGCTGTTCCAGAAAAGAGTTGAATTGAATTTCTTCTTTTCCTTCCTTGATTTTGTTTCAAATTTTCCAAACTACTCTTAGATTTATGCCTCTCTTAAATTAATTGCCTTCGGTCCTTATTTATAGTGGTTTGAGGTTGTTTATTCCTAATTATTTAAGGTAAGTAATATTAATAAAAAAAGAAGAAACAAAACCTAATTAGATTAGGTTTTGAAAAATTTGCGTCCGAAAATTTGCACCGCCGAAAAAAAACTGCTACGGAAAAACTGCGCTGGCCCAAAAGCTATTTCGCAGGCAGAAAATTTCTGCGTGCGAAATAGCACAGTGATTTCGCCAGCAGGAATTTCCTGTGGGCGAAATGCTCAAGGGCCCGCGCTATGATTTTTGGTCACCGATTTTTTCGACTCCGATTTTTATTTTTACTTTTATTTTTTGACTTTTATTTGTTTATTTCTATTTTTTATTAATAAAAATTAGATACTAAAGTAAAAATTATTTTGGACCAATTAGACAACAAAAATCATTTTAGACTAAATAAAACATATTGGACCGGATTGGGTCAAAAATTAAGGGTCTACAGTTTGCCCCCTGCTTGAATGATTTGAAACCTTAGTGAAAGAGAGTGAAAAGCAATAAGACTTAATTTTTGATGAAACGGTTGAGGTTTTGGGTTCTGGACCCGGTTCGAGTTCTAGACTCATTGATAATTCTAGGTTCTGTACCTAAGGAAATTTTAGGTTCTGGACCCGGTTCGAGTTCTGGACTCAAGGACAATTCTAGGTTTTGGACCTAAGGAAAATTTGGGTTCTGGACCCGAGCTAAGTTCTAGACTTAAAATTAATTCTAGGTTCTGGACCTAATGGTAAACTTGGGTTCTGGACCCAGTTTGAGTTCTGAACTCAAGGACAATTCTAGGTTCTGGACCTAAGGAAAATTTGGGTTCTGGACCCGAGAGACTTGGATACTACATCCTAAACTAGACTCGGATACTATATCCTATCTGGATTCGGATACTCGATCCTAAACTGGATTAGGATACTCGATCCTAACTGTATTGGGATATTCTGCCCTAAATTGATTTTATTTGGGTACTTGGACCCAAGATTGGGCACTTGGACCTAAGATTGGGTACTTGGACCCGAGCTTGAATTGACTTGGGTACTTGGACCCGGGATTGATTTGATTTGGGTACTTGGACCTGAGATTGGGTACTTGGACCCGAGAATGAATTTGACTAATCTTTTATTTGTTGAGAAGTCTGACTGCTCCAGATGTTCTATGCATTGTGATTCTTCACCCTCAGAATGGATCTTCACCCTCGGAGATCGAGTCTTCACCCTTGAAAATGGATCTTCATCCTTGGAGAATGGGGTCTTCTTTGTTCTTTGAAGATGGGAGTGACAAGGCCAGTGGCTTGGCCGTGTCTCCTGGATGTGTCAACTTCTATGTCTTTTCTTTCTTTGCTTGGTCCTTCTTGACTTTGCCCCTTAGGAGAGACACGGCCAGCGGCTTGGCCGTGTCGCCTGCCAGTGTCACCTATTGTTTCTTTTCTTTCTTTGCTTGGTCCTTCTTGACTTTGCCCCTTAGGAGAGACACGGCCAGTGGCTTGGCCGTGTCGCCTACCAGTGTCACCTACCGTTTCTTTTCTTTCTTTGCTTGGTCCTTCTTGACTTTGTCCGTTAGGTAAGACACAGCCAGTGGCTTGGCCATGTGTTTAGATCAATTTTGTATATATTTTCTATAATGTTTTTGTTGATTTTAAGTTAATTTTCATGTTAATTTGTACTTAAGTTTGTTTGAAGTTGTTAATTTAGGTTGAAGTACATTTGATGGAGCTTTTTAATCAAAATTTGGTGGACTTGTTGGAGAAAAACATGTGACACGGCCAAGCTAGATATGGCTTGGCCATGTCTCTCATCAAAAGAAGAAGAAATCAAAGACAAGGGAGGACACGGCCAGGATTAACCAAGCTTGGCCGTGTCCCTCAAGCAAAGATGGACAGAAGCAGACACGGCCAAGCCACTGGCCATGTCTCACCAAAGGAACAAAAAGGCAAAGAAATAAAAAAAAGAAGCAGAGAGTGACATCATCAAGAGACACGGCCAAGCCACTGGCCGTGTCACATGACATGGCCAAGAGCTTGGCCGTGTCACTCCTTGGAAACAAATCAAAGAACAAGGCAGCAAGTGACACGGCCAGAAGTTTGGCCGTGTCCCAAGAAAGAAAAGAAAAACCAAGAGACATGGCCAACACCCTGGATCACTTGGTATGCTTGCACGAGGTATGGATTAGTGTTGATTAGTGGGGAACAAAAATGATAAAAGGGAGTGAAAAGTGGAAGGAATTATGGAAGAAATATAAAACAAATTAGAAAGTGGGAGACAAAGAGTGATGGGGTGTCTTAAAAATTGAAAGTGGAAGAGCATGGAGGGAATAGAAAATATATTGAATATATTGAGTGGACATTCTCTACACACATCATCATCTTCTTCCTTGGTTCTTGCTTCAGAAAGCAAGACACCATTCTCCCATTCTTCATTCACCATTTTCCTTTCACACACCAAGAGCAAAGACAATCATTGGAAGTGAAGTGAGTATCTAGTTCTTGAGGATTAGGGTTTTAAGAGGCTTGATTGGAGAGTTACGAACTTGAGAGAGCTATCATTCATCATTCAAGAAGAGAGCCATTTGTTCAAGAGAGCTTGGAAGTTCATCATCACACATCAAAGAGGGAGCTACAAAAGAGACAAGGAATACGATTTTTAGCATCTCCAAAAGCGGTTTTTCCAACTCTTTCTTTTAATCAATTTCTTATATGTTGTTGTTGTATTAAGAACATTAATATTGCGATGAATAACTTTGATTTGGTTTATATTGAAATGAGCATTTGTTTAAAGAATATGATGAGCTAATTTACTCATGCTTTTGGTTGTAGTGTATTTGATTAAATGATTTGATTTGATGATTCCATTGATATACCTTGTTATTGGTTGATTGTATTGAAATTAAGGGTAAATTGATAGATTGGCCATCTGTTGATTACTTAATATTGAATGACGGACCGAGAGGAGAAGTTTAATATCAGAACTATGCAATTGACCACCTTAAGAATGAATTAGAAATATAAGTTCTAGGGTTTATTAATTTGCTAATGTAAAATAATTGGTTGTTTTTAATTCATAAATGTGAAAACTAGTGAATTGATAATTGACTAATTAACCTAAAGGAACAAATTAAGGTACAAGATTATATTAATAGATAATTTGATAATTAAACATTTGATTAAATGGAGCTAAAACCCTAGGCATTATTTCCATAATTGAATTTATCTTGAACAAAATCATTCATTTTCATTTCTAAGATTAATTACAATTCACCAATCCAATCACACAATTGAGTTTATTATTTTATGTTAATCGAACTATTACACGTAATTCCTTCCTTGTGAGACGACCTTGGGGCGATCACCGTTACTGCAATAACCTCGTATACTTACGAGTGCCGCTTTGTAGTAGTGTTAATTTAAGCGCAATTAGTTTTTGGCGCCGGTGCCGGGGAAGGCAATTTTTGTTAATAGTTTGATTCTTTTAATTTATTTGTTAAATCGTTTAAAGTGTTCTTTTTGAATTGCTTAGGTACTTTATGCACGGACCAAGGTCTCAAGGAAACGAACTTGTTCCATTTATAGACAACATCCATAGACTTCCAAGACCCGAGGGATCGAATCCTATTGAGCAAGAAAGGGAAAATACTGACGAGCAGTTTGAGGAGAACATAGAAACAGAGATGGGTGATGCACAAGAACCACCTATGAAGGAGTTTGCCCAACCGATCATCGGGGTGACCACATCCTGTATCCGGTTGAGCAACGCAGCGAGAAATTATGAGCTCAGAAATACTCACTATAGTATGCTGCCATCCTTTCATGGACTGTCGAATGAAGATCCTCTCAACTTCATTCGGGATTTTTACTCAACATTACATACATTCCGTTTGCAAACACTAACAGAAGGTGAACTCAAGTTGAGATGTTTCCCATATAGTTTGAAAGATAGAGCAAAAGCATGGTTGATGACCTTACTGGAAAATTCTTTAACAACATGGATAGAGGTTTACATCAAATTTATGGGAAAGTTTTGTTCACACCAAAAGACCAAGGAGCTTAGAGGGAGTATTGCAACTTTCACCCAATTTGATGGAGAACTGTTTCATGAGGCGTGGGATCGCTTCAAATCCTTATTACTTCAGTGCCCTCACCACTACTATCCACAATAGTTGCTCAATCAATTCTTTTATGATGGGCTAACTCAACAATGTCAAAACACAGTGGATAATGCAGCAGGGGGAGCAATGAGTGAAAGAACAGTTGCAGAAACAGTTGCATTATTCGAAATGTTAGGGGCAAATTCCAATCAAAAGAGTATTGGGGAAAGGAGAAGAGGAGCACACGAGATAAGTACAAACTCAGAAATGGCTAGGCAAATTACAGAACTGACAAAACAAGTAAAATTGTTGAATGCCAAAGGAAACTTGTCGGGACCAAGCCAAGAGTCATGCACATCATGTGGTCTTGTAGGCCATTAAGCAAATGTGTGGCCCTCAAATTTTGATACATTCCAAGAGGAGCAAGAACAAGCTTTTGCTTTTGAAGGGTTCCAACAAAGGGGTAGGAATGACCCATATTCAAATTCTTATAACCTCGGTTGGAGGAATCACCCCAATTTTTCATGGAAAAATCAACAACATGCTCCACCTCAACAACCTTTCCAACCATATCAAAGAGGCCCCCAATTTCAAGGGCAACCCTCAAATCAAGAGCAGGTCAAGAAAGCTTCATTTGAAGACAATTTGAATGCTTTCATTCAAGTAAGCACTCAAAATCAAGAATTGAACAATAAGCGGTTTGACTCTTTAGAAGCATCGCTTAAGAAGGTTGAAACTCAAGTGGGTCAATTGGCTAATCAACTTCAAGCCAATCAAAAAGGGAAATTTTCAGGCCAACCGGAGCAAGCCAACGTAATCACCATTTTGAGAAGTGGTAAGGTACTTGATAATAAAATCGGTGATAATGACATTGATAATTCCTTTGATGCAGGTACAATGCAAAATAATGGCGAGGAAATGCAAGAAGAAAAAGTTGAACCAAATGAGCTTAAAGAGGATAGAGAGGAGGCATTCATTGCACCAAAGCTGCACAAATCTCCAAATCCATATAGACCACCAATTCCGTTTCCCAGCAGGTTAAAAAATGAAAAGCATGATAAGTAATTTTCTGAAATTTATAACATGCTTTCGAAGGTAAGTATCAACCTACCCTTATTAGAGGTAATAAAGAATATGCCATCTTATGCCTAATTCTTAAAAGAGCTAAACACTAAGAAAATAAGGTATGAGTTGGATGAGAAGGTGATAGTTTCGAAAGTAACAAGTGTTATTTTACAACATAAGTTACCTCCTAAACTAAAAGATCCTGGGAGATTTATAGTAAGAATCTCTATGGGGAATGGGAAAGAGACCATTGGCATGTGTGATCTCGGAGCTAGTATTAATTTGATGCCATACTCAATCTATTTGAAACTAGAGCTTGGGGAACTCAAAATGACTAAAATGGTTTTGCAACTAGCAGATAGAACTCTTAGATACCCTAAGGGAATCATAGAAGATGTTCTAGTTAAGGTAGGAGGTTTGATTGTACCCGTCAATTTCATTGTCTTAGATATGGGGGGAGAAATCCCATGGGATGCCAAGCATGCAATTTTGTTAGGGAGGCCTTTTATGGCTACAACTAACACTTTAATTGATGTTAAAAATGGAAAATTACGTGTAATAGTTCCCCCATTCCCACTAGTTCTTTATATGAAGATTGCTCTTTCATTGATTTTACTGATAATGTTGTTCAAGAAGTTTTCTTACAGGATAATGGCGAACACAAGCTAGAAAGGGCTTTAAAATTGCAGGAAGAAGCAGAGATTTCAAATGAGGAGAATAAAGAAGACAATTCCATTTCGGACGATGAGAGTGTTGAGGAGGAATTTGAAGTTAAAGAAGAGAAAATTCAACTACATGGGGTTGAACTTAAAGAACTCCCCAAGCATTTAAAATATATTTTTCTCAGGGAGAATAATTCTCAACCAATGATAATTTCTGCTACCCTTACCAGTGAGGAAGAAGATAAGCTTGTAAAAATGTTGAGAAAATTCAAGAAAGCTATAGGTTGGAGATTGAGTGACATTAAGGGTATTAGTCCCTCTATGTGCATGCATAAGATCATCTTAGAGGAAGGGGCTAAACTGGTGAGAGAGTCTCAAAGGAGGCTAAACCCTAACATGAGCGAGGTTGTTACGAAGGAGGTCCTTAAACTACTGGATGAAGGGGTAATTTACCCTATTACTGATAGTGAATGGATTAGTCCTGTTCATGTTGTGCCTAAGAAAATAGGGTTGACAGTGGTCCAAAATGAGAAAGGAGAGTTAGTACCCACACGAACATAAAATAGGTGGCGAATGTGCATAGATTATAGGAACTAAATAATGTCACCATGAAAGATCACTTTCATTCACCATTTATTGATCAAATGCCTGATAGGTTATTTGGACATGCTTTTTACTGTTTCCTTAATGGTCTTTCAGGTTGCTACCAAGTCCCGATAGCACCGGAAGATCAACCAGAGACTATATTTACTTGTCCCTTTTGGACATTTGCATTTCGAAGGATGCCGTTCAGACTTTGCAATGCACCAGGAACATTTCAAAGGTGTATGCTTTCCATCCTTTCTGATATGTTTGATAAGTGCATTGAAGTATTTATGGATGACTTTTCTATTTTGGGTAATTCCTTTGATGATTGTTTGGAAAAGTTGACTCTATTACTTGAAAGGTGTATTGAATGTAATCTTACCTTGAGTTTGGAAAAGAGTCACTTTATGGTTGATCACTGAATTGTTTTAGGGCATGTTATTTCCCATGAAGGGATTGAGGTAGATAAGGCTAAGGTTGAATTAATTGTGAACCTACCTCCACCCACATCAGTTAAGGGAATTAGAAGTTTTTTGGGACATGCAGGATTTTATAGGAGGTTTATAAAAGATTTTTCCAAAATTTCACGCCCTTTGTGTCATTTGTTAGGAAAAGATGTCCCATTTGTTTTTGATGAAAAGTGCTTAGAAGCTTTTAAAATTTTGAAAGAGAAACTAACTTCTGCCCCTATAATTGTTGCCCCAAATTGGGATTTGCCATTTGAAATTATGTGCAATGCATCGAATTTTGCCATTGGAGCTGTGTTGGGCCAAAGAGTGAACAAGTTGATGTGCATAGTTTATTATGAAAGTTTATCTTTAAATGATGCACAAGTAAATTACACGACCACTGAGAGAGAAATGTTAGCTGTGTTGTTTGCACTAGACAAATTTAGATCTTACTTGATAAGTTCTAAGGTCATAGTATTTTTTTATCATACGGCCTTGAAATACCTATTGACCAAACCACAAGCTAAACCTAGGCTCATTAGGTGGGCGTTGATGTTACAAGAATTCGATGTTGAAATCAAAGATAGGAAAGGAAGCGAGAATGTAGTTGCCGACCATCTTTCTAGACTTAACTAGTTGTCGACCATCTTTATAGACTTAACTCTTATGAAAATGATGCTGAAATTGCTTCTGAAAATGCTTTTTAAAAATTTCCAGATGAACACTTGTTTTCTTTAACTCAAGCACCATGGTATGCGGATATTACTAATTATCTTTCTTGTGGTGTAGGGAGAAAGGATTTGAGCTTCCAGGAAAAGAAAAGATTCCTGCATGCATGTAAGTATTATTTTTGGGATGAACCTTACTTGTTTAGAATTTGCAGGGATGAAGTGATAAGAAGATGTGTGCCGGAAGAGGAACAAAAGCAAGTGCTACAATTTTGCCACAATATGTATTGCGGGGGACATTTTGGAGGAAAAAAGACCGCCGAGAAAGTTCTTCAAAGCGGTTTGTATTGGCCTACTCTTTTTAAGTATGCTTATCATTTATGTATAAGATGTGATAAATGCCAAAAAGTAGGAAATATTAGCAAACAGAATGAAATGCCCCTTAATATTTTTATTGTGGTTGACATTTTTGATGTATGGGGAATTGATTTCATGGGGCCATTTCCCAAATCCTTTGGTTTTGAATATATCCTTCTAGCGGTGGATTATGTGTCCAAGTGGGTTGAGGCTATCCCCACTAGGACTAATGATGCTAACATTGTTTTGAAATTCTTGAAGGAGAATATTTTGAGCAGGCTTAGAACCCCCAAGGCAATAGTGAGTGATGGAGGAAGCCATTTTTGCAACAAATGGTTTGAAAAGTTGATGACCAAGATGGACATCCGACACAAAGTGGCAACTCCATACCATCCCCAAACGTCCGGGCAAGCTGAGATCTCAAATAAGCAAATTAAGGGGATTTTGGAAAAGACAGTGAGCACAACTCAGAAGGATTGGTCAATCCGACTCTCGGAAGCATTGTGGGCTTATAGGACTGCTTTTAAAACCCCATTGGGAATGAGTCCCTATAGGTTGGTCTTTGGTAAAGCTTGCCACCTCCCGGTGGAATTGAAGCACAAGGCTTATTGGGCAATAAAGACCACGAATATGGACCTAGATGAAGCAAGGGAGTAAAGAATGCTTCAGATTTCCGAGCTTGATGAGCTTCAGAATGAAGTCTATGAGAGTTCAAGGATCTTCAAGGAAAAGACAAAAGCTATTCATGACAGGATGATTCTTTGAAGGACTTTTGAACCGGGAATGAAAGTCCTTCTCTTCAATTCAAGAATGTTGTTGTTTCCCGAAAAATTGAAGTCACGTTGGAGTGGAACCTTTCAAGTTACTCAAACATTCCCATATGGGGTTGTTGAGTTGCTTAATTTAAAAACCAACGAGAAGTTCAAGGTCAATGGACAAAGGGTGAAGCCCTACTTTGAAGAAATCGAAGTTGCAAAAATGGTGGAAAGCATGGTGTTCGTTGACGAATAATGCAACAATGTCCAGCTATACGACATTAAAGAAGCGCTAAATGGGAGGCAACCCATCGGTTTGCATTTCTTTTCATAGTTACAATTTCATATTTTTTTGTAATTTTAATTTCATGTTGAGTTAAATAAAATGGAATGGGTACTTTGATCGGTTTTTATTTTTCTTGAATGTGTTTCAGGGTTAAGCAAGGAAGAAGATTGCATTTTTTTGATTTGGTGACACAAATAAACAATTTAAAAAAAATTAAAAAACCAAAATGGCAGTGAAGGACACTACCACTTGACACGGCCAAGCCACCAAAAATTGCAAACCAAAAATTCACAGAAGCAGACACGGCCAAATGGCTTGGCCGTGTCACATAGACACGGCCACGCTTCTGCTAGTGTCCCCTTCAATTGTCTTGCAATTTTCTTTTGTTCCAGTGTCAAACACGTTCAAGGGACACGGCCAAGTCACTGGCCGTGTCCCTCAAACCCATCAAACACGTTTAAGGGACACAGCCAAGCCACTGGCCGTGTCCCTCAAAACCCATCAAACACCGCCAAGCTTCATCAAGCTTGACCGTGTCACATCAATTTTTAAGGTTTAAAATCACGAATTCAACCCATTTCTTTCATTTTAAATCCCTAACTCATCTTTCTTTTCTCTCTCTCTCTCTACCCCCTCTCCCCAAAATGTCCATAACCACTTTCTTAAAGCTCAAAAATCATACTAAATCCCCCATTTTCTTAACCAAAACTAATTTAAACTCATTCAATCTTCTTCTTTTCTAATTCAAAAGCAATTAAAATTGTTAAAGTTTCATTTTCACCAAATCATCAAAATGATAAGAACAAAGATGGTGTCTCACCACAAGAGGAGGCAACCTCCACCTTTAGCTCCATCTTCATCATCATCTTCTTCAAGGAGAGCAACTCTTCTCGCTAGGGGTTTCTTTCCGACGAGGTATGTAAGCGAAGAATCCCTTAATGCTCTTCATATTAGGGATAATTTTTATAGATTTGTTCAAAACCTTGGATGGGAGAGATTAGTTTCCCTTAAACCCTTGCAATTTCAAGAGCTTACATTGGAATTTTTAACCTCTCTCAAGGTTGAAAGAGATGACAAAAGGATTTGCATTAGGTTACATTTTAAACTGCTTGGGAAACCATTTGTCATTAGCATTGAGCAATTGAACGATATATTTGGTTTCCATCAACAAGGGGAACAATGTGTACCTAAGAGTTTTAAACAACAATTTGCATGGGGAGCACTGGGCTTGGGAACCTATGTGGCCAAATCGGCCAAGGCAATGAAATTGGCAAATCCCACCCTAAGGTACTTACATCGTTTTATGTCATGTGGATTTTTTGCATGAAAAGAGAGCACAGGGGTTGTGGAAATAAGCGAACTATATTTTTTAGAATGTGCTAGCAATGCCATACTCGTTTGTACCGGCTATTGGTTAGCCGATGTGTTTGACAGTGTGGCAAATAAAAAGAGGGGTGCCATTTGCATTGGAGGATTAGTTACAACTTTAGCAATGACACTTCTTGATGATTTTGACCCAAGCAAATGCCGTATGACTAAGATCTCAGGTAATGATTCATTAGATCTTGCCACGCTTGAGAAGATGCATATGGTTTTAAGAAAAGGAGGGGCCGATGTTATGGCTTCAGTTGAGCCAGAGGTACCGAAGGGCCGTCAAATGAGAACACGAGTCCAGGAGGAGTCTGACTCGAATTCTCTTGATTTGGATGAAGATGCTCCAATCCCGGAAAATCAGGAGATCCTTAATAGGATTGAAGCACTAGAAAGCAAGGTTGATTGTAACCATGCTGCAGTCATGGAACAATTGGACCAAATCAATAGCAACCTTGCTAAGATCTTGAGCCTCCATCCTTCAGCTGCATCATCGTCCCATCCTCCATCACCATAGATCCAATCAGCTCCAACCTTTTAAGAACACTTTTTACTTTCTTATTTTTATTTATTGCATATTTTCGTTGTTCTTGTTTTAAATGTTAACACTTCATAGTGTGGTTATTTTATATATATTTTGTTCTTGAACAATTATTGTTTGTGGATGAAAAGGTAGCACTTGCGTCACAAGAGAACGATGGAAAATAGGTTGTACCTTAACTTTTGATTTATTATCCTTGTTTCCATTGAGGACAATGTAAAACTTAAAGTGTGGGGTGTGTGCTAAGCCTTTGGTTCATAAATGTAAATTGTCTATTTTCGTAAGTGTTTTGTTATAGTTGTTTGTTAAGTTTTGTGTTTTGTTTTATATTTGATTTTGATGGATATTGATAAGTTCAATTGTTATAAGATTGTTGATAGATGGCTTTTGAATTTTTGAAGCATGAATTTGAGAATTGATTAGAATTAGTACTTATTGTCAATTTTGATGGTTATTCTTTGGATTGCCATTAAACTAGTGAGGAATTGAGCCATTAACTTATATTTCTTTTTGTGTGTGAACATCTTTGATTGATGAATTGCTAGAACTTGCTTTGGCATGCATTTTGAGACTACATAAAGATTTCAATTAGGCATCAATATGATTAAGGCAATTTAGGGGAACCCATTTTGGCTTAAAAAGACTAACCTTACATCCAACCCTAGTTAGTTAATTTTGATCTTATTTCATTTTTTCCTTTCTTTCTTTTTCACAACACCATCAGCTTGAACCATTTCATTTTAACTCTTACCCGTTCATTAGATCAAGAGCATTTCAAGAGTATTAATGATGGAGTGTTGTGCTGAATAAAGTGTGGGGTTGAATTCAATGGGCTTTAAATTACAAATTATTGTATTCTTTAGTTGGATACCCTATTAAAAAAATGAAATAAATAATGAAAATCAAAATAATAGAAGTTGTTGTTCTCGTCGGAAGGGTTGATGAGTTTGGAAATTATCTTTGCTAATTAAACAAATGGAGTTCCTTAAAAGCACTTAAATGCTTAGTGCTAAGTGATTGAGATGAATTGTGGGATTGTTGATCATGCTACATTGCTTACTTCACTCTTGAAGTACTCTTGACCTAAATGAACTAACTCACTCTCCCAAATGTCATGCCTTTCCCTTAGCCCCGTTACATCCAAATAAAAGACCTTATGATTGATGCTTGATTGTGATTAGGTGGTGGAGATTTGATTGATAAGCAAGCCTATAGTCTTAATCTTTCATTGAATGTTGAGAGCTTAAACACTACCCAATTAAACACTTAAGAGGTTTTGTGAGGGAGTGACAATTTTTGGTATGCATAGATTGACCATTAAGTTGCTTGAGTACCGATTATTCTTGATTTGATTATGATTGTGGATTTAATAAGATGGGAGTCTTAATACATCCTTATAACTCTTGAACTTGACAATATTTATCTTGTTTTATCTGTTTTCATTTTAACTTTGCTTGGGGACAAGCAAAGGATTAAGTGTGGGGTAATTGTTTAGATCAATTTTGTATATATTTTCTATGATGTTTTTGTTGATTTTAAGTTAATTTTCATGTTAATTTATACTTAAGTTTGTTTGAAGTTGTTGATTTAGGTTGAAGTACATTTGATGGAGCTTTTTAATCAAAATTTGGTGGACTTGTCTCTCATCAAAAGAAGAAGAAATCAAAGACAAGGCAGGACACGGCCAGGATTAACCAAGCCACTGGCCGTGTCTCACTAAAGGAACAAAAGGCAAAGAAAGAAAAGAAAGAAGCAAAGAGTGACACCATCAAGAGACACGGCCAAGCCACTGGCCGTGTCACATGACACAGCCATGAGCTTGGCCGTGTCACTCCTTGGAAACAAATCAAAGAACAAGGTAGCAAGGGACATTGTAACACCCCATCCCGACCAATGAATAAGCCGGGGAGGAATGTCACATCGGGATGTGAGCCCTGGTTACAATGTCTTAATTAAGAATTCTTATGAAAAATTTTTCGAAAAATTGGGCGGAGTTTCCCCAAAAAAAGGGGGTTCCCAAGTGTCGCCAAAACTGATTTTTTTTAAAACACTTTTGTTCACAATTCAACTCAAGAACACTCCCAATAATAATCTCCCTTATATCCTCAACTACACCCTGCAAGAAAATTTCACACTTCTATATCGTTTCTCAAGATCGCATATCATTTGCTAAGTTTCATTACCATACTACTGTTTATTCTCTTGTTACATACACCGTAATACTTAATATGCTTAACAAACCTTTACAATAGATATAACGTACATGCCATACTACTATTTTATGTCAAAAGTCCTACCCTATTCGCCGTCGAGCTGGTGTGGGCCGCTGCAGAAATGCTGATCTTCTATCCACTACCTGCGAGTTAGAGATATAACTCGCTGAGCAACTTATTGCCTAGTGGGTACTTTACCCATTGCCGAATATAAATAGTGCAAGGAAGGTTGTTGAAACACATATAAAAGTAGAATACGACATAATTAAACTATTTTCATATAATCATCATATTTATATTTTCTAATTAAGTTAAGATTCACATTCTGTATGTAATCAACATGTAATATAACTTCATTATAATTATGAGTTAATCTTCTCCACTAGGTAATTATGAATACACCGATCTCGAAATGAGGCCTCGTATAGAGTTACGTGTGGTCTTGACCTCGCACAACTAATTGCCATGGTCTTGGTCTCACACAATATAACTGCGTGGTCTTGGTCTCACACGACTAGTTGCCATGATCTTGACCTCACACGATATAACCGCGCGCGCATAAGTTATATCCCGACTGAAGCTGTTAAGACAGTACTACCGGTAGGATGGCATGCCAAACCCCCATTCCAGACCGGTTTTACCCATTTACTGAGTAGAGCATATATAACATTTCATATATACCCATTCACTACGTATATATACCACATATTCTCCATCTATATACAATATATACTTACATAAATACAACATATACTCACATATGTATCATATGTATTCACATATATACCATATACACGCATATATATACCATATATACACGTATTCCCCACGTATATACCTTATCTATATATTCACATGATAAAAAACATGTATTCCATCACGTGACTTTTATCAAAGTTATGAAATTCAGATTGATTTTTTCTTCTTTTCCATCTAATTTATTCTTCATATTCATACTTAAACTCAATACCAAAAATAAAATGATAAAACACCCACACCAAGTTTTTGACCAAGTTAATAATGAAAAATTACCATATGAACAATAAACTCTGGTTCTTGACCCAACTTGATCCTTGTTTTAGAAAATTTGTATAAAATAATCCACTTGGCTAAAAATTCAAAATTTTTTACAGAATTTAGTTTTGCATCTCATTCCTTTAAAATTTTATATCAAAATGGACACAAAATCTTGGTCAACTAGTTCACCCAACTAGACTGCTCCAGTTGCCCTGCATCCTGACAGCCGTTCTGAATTTTGTGAATTCTATAAATTAAAATCAATCAATGTGGTTCCAAATTATTTTTCTCAAATACTAGACTCACTAAACAACAACATATCCAAAATTCAATAGGATATTATTTTTCTAAATTTTATTAAAAATCCAGAAAAATGGCTGTCTCAATCAAGGTACCTGCTGGAGCAGGTCTAATAAAAATAATGTTTCCAAAATCATAACCATTCCAAATTCAACTCAACATATTTTTAGTAATTCTAGACTCATTTAGGCACAACATATCAAAAATTCAACTCAAGATAATTTTTCTATATTTAATTAAAAATCATACAAGTCACAGTATTTTACTAATTGTAAAACAGAAAAATTTCAAAAAGGAGTTCAATGGTTAAAGTACCAATCCTTACTATTTCTTAGTCCTTTATCTATATCACTTCCTTTCCTTCCTTGTCTCCTTTATTTCCTATGAAATTTAACATCACATATACAAAGGTAAGAACCCTAGGTATAGACATAGTCTTATCTTATGATTTTTCTAATGGTTGCTAGCTTATTTTCACCATTAAACACCATTATTTCTTTCATCAAATCCTTCTAATAATTATTTCTTGAATTTTCTTCAAATCTAGCTACATGAACCCTAATTTAAATCTCTTAAATTAACCATTAATCCATGAAATTAAAACTAGAGATAGGTTTCTCTTACCTTATAATCTTGTTTGTCACCAATATCTTCAACCAAAAGCCTTAACTTTGGAAAAATCACCTCCTTCTTCCTTCTCTTATGGTTTGGACGAATTCATCATGTAAGAGAGGGCTTTTATTTTCTTTCCTTAGCTTATTTTGATCCAAATGGCAGCCATAAGTGGTGAAAATATGTTGGTATAGTTGTTGACTTCCAATTGGTACACCTTATAGCAAAAATGGCCACTATTAATTGGTCCACTTGCCTTCTTCTTTTATCTATTTATTTGGCAAGCCATTAGGCTTTCTTTTATTCTTATTTTGACCACCTCAACTTTCTTGTGCTATAATTGTATAGTTTAGGGTGTGAAAATATCAAAATACCCTTCAGCGATTAATCAATTGTAACTTTTAAACCGTGCGTTTTCGAGAAAAATTGAAACCCATGGTTATGACCCGATTAATCTCGAGAATATTCTTCCGGGGTTGGATATGGGCACTATTAAGAACTTCCGACACTTAATTTTTAAGTTTACATAGTTGCCCCTAACTTTTGAGAAATTTCCACTTAGGTCCCGTCAGCTCCACTGTGTACACTAATTTCATATTTGACTATCTCGAGCCTCTATTTGACCACTCGTTCATGTCCTCCTTGCCTATTACTCGACTATCTAGCCTTTGGGATGTGACAGACACGGCCAGAAGCTTGGTCGTGTCCTAAGAAAGAAAAGAAAAACCAAGAGACACGGCCAGCACCCTGGATCACTTGGTATGCGTTCATGAGGTATGGATTAGTGTGGATTAGTGGGAAACAAAAAGGATAAAAGGGAGTGAAAAGTGGAAGGAATTATGGAAGAAATATAAAAAAAAATTAGAAAGTGGGAGACAAAGAGTGATGGGGTGTCTTAAAAATTGAAAGTGGAAGAGCATGGAGGGAATAGAAAATATATTGAATATATTGAGTTGACATTCTCTACACACATCATTATCTTCTTCCTTGGTTCTTGCTTGAGATAGCAAGACACCATTCTCCCATTCTTCATTCACCATTTTCCTTTCACACACCAAGAGCAAAGACAATCATTGGAAGTGAAGTGAATAGCTAGTTCTTGAGGATTAGGGTCTTAAGAGGCTTCATTGGAGAGTTTTGAACTTGAGAGAGCTATCATTCATCCTCGAAGAAGAGAGCCATTTGTTCAAGAGAGCTTGGAAATTCATCATCACACATCAAAGAGGGAGCTATGAAAGAGACAGGGAGTCCGATTTTTAGCATCTCCAAAAGGGGTTTTTCCAACTCTTTCTTTTAATCCATTTCTTATTTGTTGTTGTTGTATTAAGAACATTAATATTGAAATGAATAACTTTGATTTGGTTTATATTGAAATGAGCATTTGTTTAAAGAATATGATGAGCTAATTTACTCATGCTTTGGGTTGTAGTGTATTTGATTAAATGATTTAATTTGATGATTCCATTGATATACCTTGTTATTGGTTTATTGTATTGAAATTAAGGGTAAATTGATAGATTGGCCACCTATTGATTACTTAATATTGAATGACGGACCGAGAGGAGAAGTTTAATATTGAAACTATGCAATTGACCACCCTAAGAATGAATTAGTAATATAAGTTCTAGGGTTTATTAATTTGCTAATGTAAAATAATTGGTTGTTGTTAATTCATAAATGTGAAAACTAGTGAGTTGATAATTGACTAATTAACCTAAAGGAACAAATTAAGGTACAAGGTTATATTAATGGATAATTTGATAATTAAACATTTGATTAAATGGACCTACAACCCTAGGCATTATTTCCATAATTGAATTTATCTTGCACAAAATCTTTCATTTTCATTTCTAAGATTAATTACAATTCACCAATCCAATCACACAATCGAGTTTATTATTTTATGTTAATTGAACTATTATACGCAGTTCATTCCTTATGAGACGACCTTGGGGCAATCACCGTTACTGTAATAGCCTCGTGTACTTGCGAGTTTCGCTTTGTAGTAGTGTTAATTTAAGCGCAACACCATGTCGCCTGCCCGTGTCATATTCTGCCAAAATTTCTTTTGAGGTGACATGGCTAAGCTTGATTTGGCTTGGCCATGTCTTGCTTGATTCATGTTCTTTTTGCCTTGTTTTGATCTTCCAAGGGAGTTTTTGCACTTTAACCACTTTTCCCTTGCAACTGCTTTTTCTTTCTTTGATTCTTTAATGATTGTTGCAGGCTGTTGGCTCGTTTGATCACGAGGCTGGACCTTCTTTCGCTGTGTAATATCCCAATGTATGCCCTAGAAGTTTTGAATATTATTGTTGTTTTAATTGGATTGAATGTATGTGTTAAATTGAAAGAGAAAAGAATTTTTAAATGAAGTGTATATGTTGCATATATGGTAGTATAAATAACATATACATAAGACAAAAGGGATGGTCAATGGAAGAGGATATTTATTTGTGATATGTGAAATTACTTAAATGGGCATATGAGTGACAAGAGTTAAGTTTAAATGGATGAGGGCATTTAAGTAATTGTTGTGTTAGAATTGCATGGTGGAGATTTAAAGAAGAAGAGAAGTTTGACTTGTCATTATTTCTTTTCTTCTCTTCTCTTTTGGTGTGGCCGGCTATCAAAGGAAAGGGAGAGGAAGAGAGGTCTTCTAAGTTCTAAACATCAAATTGAAGGGAGAATCAAAGGATTAAGTTGGAGATTTGTGAAATTTCTTCAATTGAGGTAAGTACTCTCTTGTTTTCCTTTGTTATTTTGAAGTGGTGTTTGAGGTGATTTATAAATTGTTGATTTTATGAATAAGTATGTTTAAGATGTGTTTATAAGTGTTAAAATTGATTGTAAGTTAAAAGGTTGAATTGGTGTTGGTTTTGGTTTGAAGATGGTAAGTTAAGGGTGATGTTTGGTTTTAGGGTTTTAAAGTGGTAAGTGATTGATTGTATGGTTAATATAGTGTTAATGTGAATATTGTGATGAATATGTAAAATATGTGTTAATAACATTGATTATATTCATTTGAATGAGGTTAAGTGGTGTATAATGTGTTCTTGATTCAATTAGAAGAGTTTTGGCTATGTTTAGGGTTTATTCATGAGAGACACGGCCAAACCTAAGAAGAGACACGGCCAAAACTAAATATTTTTGGGAGACACGGCCAAGTCTATGGAAATTTGGCCGTGTTGGATGATTTTTGGAGAAGACACGGCCGTGTCCCTTGCCCATGTTTGGTTCTATTGCTTTTGGTTGAGAGACACGGCCACAAGCTTGGCCGTGTCCCTTGAGTGTGTTGGCTACTGTGAGTGTCCTTTTCTCTTCTTGCTTTGTTGAGATTGAACACACATATGATGATACATGTGACACTATATGAACAATGTTATGTGTTATGCATTGTGAATCTTGTGAATGGTAATGTGTTGTATGAATAATGTACTTTGTAATGTTACATCAATGATGCTATATGTAAAATGTGAAGGATATGATGAGGTAATTGATTATGTATAGCTTGATGGGAGTAGTTCTTGAGGTAAGGGCAAACTTACCTAGATGCATTCTTTTATATGATTTTGAAACTTAAAACAATGTTAAGTAAATTACTAAATTGTTAATACAATGTGACTAATGTTGTTATTTGTATAGTGTGAAAGCTATAAGGATCATCCAAAAAGGTATGTGCAATGCAATTTGTTATGATAAATGTTTTAATAATGATTAAAATGAAATAAATGGATATGTTGTTTATATGACGATGAATTTGAGATACATGTGCAATGAAATTGATTATGTATGCTTGAATGATGAAGTGTGTAATGTGAATTGAGACATCAAGAGATGTGGAACTAATGTTCTGAGATATAATGTGATGTGAAGCCATTGTGATTGGCTATGATAACTTAAATGTGATGTGAAGCCATTGTGATTGGCTATGATGATTCAATTGAGAATGGAAATGATAATGAATTAATAAATGAATTGTGTGGCTAATGTGTTATTCCATTTTCAGAGTTTGTTGTTGGTGGCATGCCTAATGATTGTAACAATCTCTTGAAGTTAGGTTGGGCTTGATCCTTGAAGCCATGTTGGGTAGAAGTTTAACATGTTTTACTCCCCTTGAAGCTTGGTTGGGTCTAGTCCTTGAAGCCTAATTGAGATGTTACAACCCTTGAAGCTAGGTTGGGTTGGTTCTTGAAGCCAAGTTGGGTTGATACTTAGCATGCTTTGTTCCCCTTGAAGCTTGGTTGAACCTAAATCCTTGAAGCCTAGTTGGGTCTATGATAATGATAAATGTGATAACAAAACCAAAGCATTAACTCTGAAAATTGAATTGCATATTAGTGTCTTTTGGGCCCGAGTCTGTCTTTGTTGTCAATGTGTTATACAAATGTTGAAATAAATGAGTAACGAGATCTATGATTGCCTTTGTTGGAAATGTGATTCATGACTGGTGATAATGATTGCCTTCATTGGTGAATTGTCAATAAAATAATGAAATGAAGTATGATATGTAATATGTATATTGATATAATGATGGTGAGTATTAGTGATGGACTGTGGTTGGTGTTAATGATATGTATATATGTATATATAATATATGAGATTAGTAGAGATATTTGAAAGGTGCAATTCAAAAGGAAAAACATGATAAGAAACTAATGGTACATGAAAGTGATATTTCATTATATGCTAGAATTTCTATAATGTATGTTTATATGTTATATTTGTACTACTAAGCTCTCGGGCTTAGCGCGGATGTGTAATCGCACAGGTGACTAGGTGGAAGATATGAAGTCTTTCATTATGCCACGAGAAGAGTAAGAGTTTATCGAGACCAACTAGAGGGTGATGCATACATGTATAACTTTTAATTATGATGTATTTTTTGATGAAATGTATTCATATGTATAAATGAAGTGTTGATAAAGATAAGATTATTATATATATGTAAGACTATTAAGAGTATAATGATTTTGTAAATGTGCTTAAAATGAATGTATTGTGGTTTGAACTATGTTAAAGGTTTTAAAAATGTAACGAAAAGTGGCATCCTTATACTTTATATACTTAATGTATGTATACTAGTTGTATGTATAGTACTTATATGGAGTATCGAGGTGTTACACGCTGCCCCTTCGTTTGCTCATTCTAGCCTGCCGGATACGCCATCTCATCTGTAGGGTATCGATGTGAACTAGCTAGTACGTTCCTCATAGTATATCACTTCTCCACCCATCATAGCTTGTTCAATTTTGACAAATGCCTCTTCTTCTTTGGTTGCTTCTCCACCCACATCTTTAAAAGAAGACATGACAAAGTCCTCATGCAAACCTCCTCCAATCATAAAGGTTGCTGGCGGTGGTACCCTATTGAATTTTGGCAATGGGTTGTCTTTGGTGTTTGGCTTATTGTGCTCGGGTAGCTTCCCATTATCAATTAGATTTTGAATCTCATATCTCAACCTCACACATCTATCCATGTCATGCCCTTGCATTTGGTTAAATTGACAAAATGCTTTGGTGTCAAAATTAGGTGGGAGAGGGTTAGGCAAAGGACGAGGATTTAAGGGTTGTAGCAATCCCTTTCTCTGAAGCTTGTTGAGAACCCAAGACATCGGTTTTCCCAATTCCAAAAATTGTCTCCTTGTTCCTTGGTTAGTAGCATTAACACTGACGGCCTTTTGCATGCTTTGGCTACCAGGTTGATAGCTCCCTTTCTTGTTCCTTTTTGTTGCAAAGCGGCTCTTCTCCCTTTCCCATTCTTCAATTTACAAACCAGCTTGGAGAAGGTCTTTGAAATCATGGATGAGTGTATGAGACATCCTCTCACAAAGATTAGGCAACACCCCTCTCACAATCATCCTTATTTGACTGGATTCATCGGGCCTCTTCTTGAGTAAAGCAGCCTTGTTTCTCTATCTCTTGACATAGTCCATAAAATTCTCATTTGGCTTTTGCCTAATGGACTCCACTTCCATCAAGGTAACTTCTAACTCAACATTATATCCATATTGTTGGATGAAGGCTTTGTAAAGTAGATCCCAACTCTTTTGTGTTCCATCATCTAAGGTATTGAACCAATTTTGGACAACAGGGTCCAATCAGAGCATAAAGTACCTTAGGGTTTGAGCCTTAGTACCTCGGGCAGATTGCATGGCAGTGATATACTGCTTCACATGAAGATGGGGATTTCCAGTGCCATTGTACTTAGCAAAGGAAGGCATCTTGAACTTATAAGGGACCTCATCATCTTGTTCAAATAGTTTGTCGATCTCAGACTTCTCTTCAGTTTTCAGCTTCTTCTCACATTTCTTTTCTAAATCAGCAATCATCTTTTCAACATCGGATGTCTCGGTCTTTTCAATAGTTGTCTTTTCAACAGCCTTCGGTTCTTTCTTCTTTTCTTGAACCTCTTGGTAGTATTGAGCCCAATCATCATCATCATCAATGATCACCTTTTCATCATCAAAAACCACTTCACTAACTTTAGTCTTCCCTTTGTCCTTTGGTTTTTTAGTGCTAGCAGATGCCTCGGCATGATTCTCTAAGATTACAGTCAATTGGTTCTTCAAGGTCTCAGCTAGGGCCTCTTTGATTTCTTCCATTTTGGCATTAAGGGCTTCATCTACCATCCTTTGAATTTGTTTGGGCTCCATTGTTTTAGGCGAGCAAGTGATTGAGTCGTTGCTAGATACTTCATCTCCGGCGTAGGTCGGATTGTCGTAAGCTTTAGAACTTTCGTAATCCAGGGCTGTGAGCCAGAGAGGATCAATGATATGAGATGCAAATGTATGATGTATGCATGTATACACAATCAACCAATAAACAAGTGTAATTAAGATGACCCTTCCAACCTTATAACATCCACACACGAATGGCGTGTCTCTTTTTCCTAGGTATATGATTAACAAAATACCAACATGGGGTATCTTGCTTTCTAATAATTCCCTCGGACGTTTTAACCAATAGTTATATTTTTGAAAATGGAAATCAATCCATGATAATTCCCATTAATTAGGTTTTAATCCATTCAACCAACTAAAGTAGCTTTTTGGATTAAAACAAAATTAAGAGGTTTATTATAAATGGATTTCTCACTTGAAAAGAGTAACTAATGGTTCATGCCAAAAACAAGCCCATGGTTTATTTATTTTTAGTATAAACTAGGCCCACAATTGATTTTTGGTATTTCATAATTGACCTAAATATTTTTGCAAGCTCTTTATAAAAAATGGTTGGGTGAAAATAGTTTTGTTTCTAAGCCCACTGTAAAAAAAAGGTTAGAAAAATGGATTTTGGGCTTAGTATTTGGGCCATAGGCCAAAGAATTTATTTATTTATCTTTTAGAAAAGTATTATGTCCAAAGACCATCTTGAAAAATTTTAAAAATATTTTTGGTCTTTTGGATTTTAGAGAAAAGTTTATTTTGAGATTACAATATACTTAGGTCATATTAGAAAAAAGAACAAACCAAATAAGCCATGATTTAGACTAAGATAAACTAAACATAGTCAAACAACATGCATTTGGGGTAAAACCTAAGGAAAGTAACTAGGCCAATTACATGAGCTTTAGTCTTTGGGTTAAAAGGCTTAGGTTCCCATAGCAAGTATATACCAAATGGTATGAGGCTGTGACTGGTTATGCCATGCTCGATCTTCATATCTTGAGTGAAAGTATGGTATCCCTTACATAACATAACAAGGGTAACACGGGCGTCCTAACTCACGCACACGATGCAATCTAAGATGATGCAATGGATAATATCATTATAAGAAAGAATAGAATAATATAAATACCAACAAAATCAACTTCTCTTATCCCCAGTGGAGTCACCACTGTGAGCGGGGATTTTCGCCCCCACTCCCGGTGGAATGGTTCTTGCTACTTCGGCACAGTTTAGGCTCGAGGCCTTAGAGAACACGGACCTAAGTCCGGAGAAAAATGGAGTCGCCACCTGGATGGGCCGGGAAAAAGAAAGGGGTGGGTGACTCGATTCCTAAGGAATCCCCAACCCCCTAATGTGTTCGAAAAGTTGGGTACGTGTGGGGAAGGTGAGAAATGGCCCAGCACCCCCACAACGCCCGGTTCATTGGAACCGACCTCCTTTACAGGTCTTAATATTATAAACTTCTTAAATATAACAATATTATCCATATTACACACAATAATTAAAAGAAAGCATCATTATATTAAAATCAAAGCAATGTCCAAACAAAGCAAATAAATGGACACCCATCCGAGGATGGAAACATGTCCTTACATCACATGCCTAAATAGGACACCCACCAAAAGGTAGACACATGCCCTTTACATAGGTTCTAAAATAGAAAAGCAAATTAAATTACATGATGTTTAACCAATAAGGTACCCACCAAGTGGAAACATACCTCTTACAACTTTTGGAAATCTAAATTAATTGATAAAAGTAAATAATCATTCATCATAAATAAATCATTCATCAAAGCTATTAATCAAAATAGAAAATAAACATCCATCCATGATAAATTAAATAAATCAAGTATTGAAATTAAATAAATTAAAGCATAAGAAATAAATCAAAGCATAATCAAGTATGAAATTGAATAAAGCAAATAAAAGTCCAATTATGGCTGTTGTGACTTTTTATGGAATTAAAATAAATTAGGGTTTTATGTTTTAAAGGGCTGGTAAGACTCTTTGATTAACAAAATTAAGGTTTGAATGATGATATCATGAAACTAGGGTTTTAAACACTTTAAAATACTTTAATTTGTTATTTTTGGTTATTGGGTTCCTAAGCTACTGTTTAAAATTTAGGTTTTTATGTTTTTTAATGTTTTAAAAGGATTAGGGTTCATAAAAATTAGAGTTTAAGGTTTTAAAAGTGTTAGTGTTCATTATTTTGAATTTTGGAAGTTGAATTTGGATTTGATATTTTAGAAGTAGGGTCACGGGTGGTGAATAATTTTTAGGAATTTGGAAATCAATTTGATATTTTATGGAATTTTATGAATTTAAACAAGTAAATTAAAGTTTTTATAAGTAGAAAAGATGTTTTTTAAGGCTTTTTGAATGAAATAGAACCTACTTTAAAATTTTAAAAGAAGCAGAATTTACATCATAGTTTTGTTGAAAAATATGTTCAAGTTTGAGGTTTTTAAGAATAAAAAAAATAACAATTTTAAGCCTTTTGGAAGATAAACGAATGAAATAAGGTTTTTTTGGCTTTATAAAAACTAAATTAAAGTTCAAAGGTTTTTAATTTTGATTTCATAAATTTGCTACTGTGTAAAAAAAACAATTAAAGAAAATTAATTAACACATACCTTCTTTTGATGATTTCTCCAAAAATAATTCTTCTTGGATGAACTAGCTCCAAAGACAAGCTTTTGTTGCCTTTGTATCCTCTAAATCGTGCTACTGCTATTCCAGAAAAGAGTTGAATTGAATTTCTTCTTTTCCTTCCTTGATTTGGTTTTAAATTTTCCAAACTACTCTTGGATTTTTGCCTCTTAAATTAATTGCCTTTGGTCCTTATTTATAGTGGTTTGAGGTTGTTTATTCCTAATTAGTTAAGGTAAGTAATATTAATAAAAAAAAAGAAACCAAAAACTAATTGGATTAGGTTTCGAAAAATTTGCATCGGAAAATTTGCGCTCCCAAAAAAAAACTGCTGCGGAAAAACTGTGCTGGCAAAAAAATCTGCCGCAGCTGGCTGCGGTAGAGCGCGCGGAGCAGGCCCATAAGTTATTTCGCAGGCAAAAAATTTTTGCCTGCGAAATAGCACAGTGATTTTGCCCGCAGGAATTTCCTGCGGACGAAATGCTCACTGGCCCGTGCCCAATGGCCCGCGCTACGATTTTTTCGTTGCTGATTTTTTCGACTCCGATTTTTATTTTTATTTTTTTGACTTTTATTTGTTTATTTCTATTTTTTATTAATAAAAATTAGATACTAAAGCAAAAATTATTTAATAAAAATTATTTTGGACCAATTAGACAACAAAAATCATTTTAGACTAAATAAAACATATTGGGTAGGATTGGGTCAAAAATTAAGGGTCTACAGGTACCACCACCGACAACCTTCATGATTGGAGGAAATTTGCATGAGGATTTTGTCATGTCTTCTTTTCAAGATGTGGGTGGAAAGCAACCATAGAAGAAGAGGTATTTGGTGAAATTGAACAAGCTATGATGGGTGGAGAAGTAACAATTTGTGTTGACAACGGGTTTTAGGATTCAAGTGCTAGTGATGATGATATTTTATCCAAGAAGGAGGAGTGGACTTGGTCCGAGCCCGAAGAAGATGAGGTGATGAACACTAGATCCGGTAAGCTTTATGCAAGGCCACTACCTAAGGAGGTAGAAATTAATAAGGGAAAGGAAGTTGAAGTAGAAGAAGATGATGTTGTGCTCAAGAAATGAAAAGAACCCAAGCAAGTATTAGCATTTGGGACTTATTAGCTACTTCTAAAAAGCACCGAGAAACAATGGCCAAAGCCTTAGCTAGCATGTCAATCTCTACCTCCACAACACCGGAGGAGTTGATCAACCTCATAAAAATTAGGGAAGTAGTGAAATGTGAAGAGGTTCAAGAAAAGAGTGAAGTTAATATGGGAGCAGTTTCTTTTTTGGATGCAGACTTAACGGAGGAGGGGAGAGACCACATCTGCCCTCTCTTTATCAAAATAGAAGTCAAGGGGAAGAGGACTCCATGTGTAGTGGTCGATGATGGGTCCGCCATAAATGTTTGTCCACTTAAGATACTACCAAAGCTAGCCATGTCAACAAGAGATCTAAGCCCGATCGAGGTAACGATTCGTGCTTATGAAAACACTGAGAGGAATGCCGAAGGGACTTTCAAAGCTACTGTCAAGGTTGGTCCAATTGAATCTATTGTTGAGTTTGTTATTTTAGACATACCAGTTACCTTTGCCTTACTCTTGAGGCGACCATGGTTTCATCCTCTTGGTGGAGTTCTTTACACCCTTCATCAAAAGATCAAGTTCCCCAACGGAGATGAGACAGTGGTCATTGAAGCTGAAGATAATGAGATTGTTAATGCTCAAATGGTTGAGAGGCCTCTCAATTGTTTTTAAGTAGCTGCAATTTCTGATGATGAAGTAGTAGACTCCAAAGTCTTGAATATGATGAAGAACATGAGCTACCTTCCCAGAGCTGGTCTTGGAAAGGGTAAGGCCGGTTTGACAAAGTTGCCAGATTTTAGAACTCAAACATCCAAGAAGGGGTTGGGATATGATGAAGATAATGATGTCCGGCCAAATAAGAGTGAGAAGATGAGCTTCCCACCACTTGAAGAGATTTTTGTCAAAGCTCCAGATATGGGACCACTCTAAGGAAAGCCCGAGCCAATCATGTTCATGGGTAAGTTAATCCCAGGCTTTGAAATTTTTGCAGATGTTGCCGAGCTGGTGGAACAAGTGAAGAAAGAATTCACCCTATCAACCAGCAAAGAATCCAATCTAAAATAGATGAATGAAGCTGTCATGAAAGCCGAGAAGACTCCAAAAGAGATTGCTGCCCTGGTCAAAGAAATGTTTGAAGACATCCTACTTTATGATTCTGAGAACTATGATTTTGATTTTGATTTTGATTTGTCTGCTTTGTATGAGGATGATGATGTTTTCTTTTCCAAAATGAATGCAATAAAGTTTAATTTTGCTTACTTGTGTGATGTTTCTCCTGATGGTTGCATACATTCAAATAGTAGTTACATGAGCATCTTTAATATTAATTTTGTTAACACACAATCATTAAATTTGGGAACCACTGAAAATCCTAAAAACATTAGCATAGCATCCGACCTTACTCCTGATGAGAGAGAGAGATTTGAAAAAATATTCATAAAATATGAAGAAGTATTTGCCTGGTCTTATGAAGATATGCCGGGGATAGATCGAGACATAGCCGAACATCATATTCCTACTCACACTCACATAAAACCTGTCAAACAAAAGCTTAGGTGATTAAGACCTGAGTGGGCTGAATTTGTAACACCCCATCTTAGCCTATGTTTATAGACCAAGATGGACTGTTAACTCATGGTGGTTGTGTCTTAATATTTTACTTAGCCAATTTTAAGTGTAGATTTTAAAAAAAAATTTGCCATAACCTCCCCTAAAAATGGAGGTCCCAAGTGTCGCCAAAACTGATTCTTTAATTTTTGAAAAACATTTTGTTTCACAATTCAACTCAAGCACACTCCCAATAATCCACCCTTATAACCTCAACTACAATCCTGCAAAAAGAATTCACACTTCTATACTTGCATACATAAGTGGTAAACCCAAATAAGATTTATTAGATTACTAGCAGTGTACGTGTTCTAACTTTTCATTATTATACATTTATTTGCTAGATCATACAAGCTTATATACATGCCATATTGCTACAATCAATCATATCCAAACTCCTACCCAAAGTAGTAGTCAAGGCCAGCTGCGCAGGACATGCTGCAATCTCATCTCCTCGTTTAACCTACGAGTTTAGAGGGAAACTAAACTCGCTAAGCAATTGCTTAGTGGGTACTTAAATCATTGCAATAAATAAAAAAAATGAAAGAATGATTTGAACATACATTTATATACTTTAAATACTTGGAAGGAATAAATACAAAACACAGATGGTAAAAAGGCTTGACTGAATAATTTGAATTTAAATCATTTCTCTTGCTTTTATCATTTTGGTTGCTCTACTGGTTTAACAGAACATCAGCGGATAAGGAAGGGTCATGATAAACATATCTCATCATGATCATATTTCATTATCTTTCATCATATTTCTTGCACATGTGCCAATGGCCATTATCATTGCATCATTGATCATGTCATTGTAATCATCGGCCTTCAGCCGGAATATCATATCATATCATAAGCAGTACTGCAGTAATAGTATGATGCATCATACCCTTATCTCAAGGGTTCTATCATAACCAAGTAGAGCATCAACAATTCATTAATTAATTTGATCATGATATTCAATAAGCCATGATTTTTCCATAATGCATGTATTATCAGAATAGCTTGTCATGATGCCTTTCTGATCATTTCCAATTCCCCTTCATGTCATTTGATATGATTTAACATCAATCAATAACATAATATTCCAGTTTTAACACAATTAGAAAAATGACCAAATGAATAGTAGCACGGTGCTTAAAATCGGCAACGTAATGGCGCGCGACAACTAAATAGTAAAATCTGTTTTTACTGCTGAAAATTAGTCAACTTTGGCAAGAGTTTTGACTAAGTAAACAACCTTATTTTTGGATGAATTTTTGTAGGAAAACACTTTCATAAGTTAAATAAATTCATGTAAAATTTCGTCAAAAACTTCTTTCGTTTGCCCCTTCAACGGACTGCCCAAAATGAAAGCTGCAGAATGGTGCCCAAAAGGGACCATTCGGCCCAATTTTCAAATTTTGAGGAAAATTCATTTTTTTCTTGCAAAATTTATTTTTAGACTCCTTTTGTGATACCATTGAAGAACTAAGGGTCCCTCTTTCAAAAATCAAACCAAAGGGATGATTAAAAGTTCTTCAAAGTTTATGAATGATTGAACAAATTTAGCTAGTTTGTTTTGTTTTCATTCTTTTCACAATCAATTGATTACAAATGGTTCAAGAGCACTTTCCCACATATTTACCACACATAATAACATTATTTCAAAACCATTTAAAAAGTCCCATAATGCAAAATATGTGAATTAATTGAAAAGGGCAATGATTTAAGTACCAAACCTTGTTTATTTGCTATGTTCCTTGCTTGTCCTATTCTTTCTTCCCTTATTCTTCTTTATCCCTTTGATTTCCTATAATTTTCATAACTTTTCTTTCATTGATAACTTGAAAACTATCAATCAAATGAATAAACTAAAGCTAGAATTGGAATCCTTACCTTAAAATTAAGCTTTTCCTTCCAAAAATCCACTTGAACCCTTGAAAAATTCCTTCCCTTTTTGGTGGAGAGAATTTCGGCCATACCTCTCAAAAATGGAGAGAAAAATGTGTCCTTTGTTCTTTAATCATCCTTCTCTCCCTTTTTATATTTTTCCATTTTCCATTTATTTAATTAATTTCATTTTGGAGGGTTAAGATGTAACCACCACAAAAGTATCTTAACTAGGATGGTGCCATATGGAGGGTTAAGATTAATCCAACCCAAAAGTGTCTTTAAATAAGATTTTTCCATGTGTCCTTTTCTAGAAAAGTACTATGCCATGTGTCCCTTTTCTAGAAAATGGGTGGAAGTGAAAAGACCAAAATACCCTTCAATGGAAGGTTTTGCCTTTTCTTTGTACCCGGGTGGTTTTACGACACGTAAAACGTACCATTCTCCTCCTTTGAACCTCTCATTTCCATTTCCGACATTCATTCTTGATTTTGAACTAATTTATAAAAATTACGCTCATGCCCTTGACTTTTGTAAAAATTCCCTTTAGGTCCTTACGTGATTCGGGTCTCCACTTAGGTTCGTTCTTCAACATCGATCACTGTGGAGTCCTTCCGTTTACTTCGGATACCTTTACGTGTCTTTTTTTCCAGTGTATACATTATTATCACAAGAATGACAAAAATACCCTTGGTCAAGAATCCACTGTATCTCTCAAACTATGCGTTTTCGGGAAAAACCGTGGTGTTCCATTTTGACCCAATTTTTCTCTACTTTCCATTTCTGGAGTCTGTTATATGCACTATTAAGAACCTCCAGTACAACTTTTGAAAATTACAGTTACCTCCCCAAAACTTTTTAAAATTACAGTCACCTCCCCAAAACTTTTACAATCTTTTCAGTTAGGTCCTTTTTGTCCTATAGAGCTTCCTTTCACTTCGTGTTCTTTGGTGATTACTCGGGACGGCTCCTCTTACTGTACATGGACGTACTGTACATATGTACAAATTGGGTCATGACAGAATTGGTTAAAGAAGAGGTCACCAAGCAAATACAAGTGAAGTTCCTTGAAGTGATAGAATACCCAGATTGGTTAGCCAACATAGTATCCGTGCCAAAGAAAGATGGAAGGATAAAGGTCTGTGTGGATTATAGAGATTTGAACAAGGCTTCCCCTAAGGATGATTTTCCTTTACCTCATATAGATGTTCTCATTGATAGTGTAGCCTCTAGCGTGCTACACTCGTTTGTAGATGGATTCTCCAGATACAATCAAGTGTTAATTGCCCAAGAGGATAAAGCCAAAACTGCTTTCATTACTACATGGGGTATATTTTGTTATAGGGTGATGCCGTTCGGCTTAATGAATGCTGGAACAACCTACCAAAGGATGGCCACCACACTATTTGATGACATGATGCACTAAGATGTTGAAGTATATGTTGATGATATGATGGTTAAGTTGGATACAAGGGAGCAACACTTTCAAAACTTAGAATTATTCTTCGATAGAGCTTTGAAATATAAGCTAAGATTAAACCCGAAGAAGTGTGTATTCAGTGTTACTTCAGGCAAATTATTAGGACATGTAATTGGTCTGAATGGTATTGAGATAGATCCTGACAAAGTCAAAGCAATCAGGGATATGCCAGCCCCAAAGACGAAGAGAGAAGTTCGGGGATTCATTAGTAAACAGCAGTGCATTAGCAGATTTATAGCAAAGCTCACAACAATTTGTGAGCCTATCATCAAATTGCTTAGAAAGAATCAGCCGGTCGTATGGAATGAAGAATGTTAAAAGGCCTTTGACTGAATAAAAGAATATTTGTTGAATCTGCCTGTTTTAAAACCACCTAAACCCTGAAAACCTCTATTACTATACTTAGCAGTGGAAGAAGAGTCGATAGGAGCCATGCTAGCCCAAGCAGATGAATCAGGGATTGAGCATGCAGTTTACTATTTGAGTAGAAAGTTCCTACCTTATGAAATTAAGTATAGTATCATTGAAAAGACCTCTATAGCCGTGATTTAGTCTTCTAAGAAGTTGTGGCATTACTTTCAATCGTATAGTGTGCAAGCAATTTCCAGGTTGGACCCAATGAAGTACTTAAGGGAGACACCTTCTTTGATTGGAAAATATGGTCGATGGTTGATAATATTAGAAGAATTTAAGATTGAATATGTAACCATGAAAATGGTAAAGGTAAAGCGGTGGCAGAATTCCTGGCCCAACAACCATTATCAGACAGTGAAGAGGTAATCTTGAAATTTTCGGATGAACATTAGAAAGCAATTGAAGTACAAGGGTGGAAAATGTATTTTGATGGAGCAGTAAACAGAAAAGGAGCAGATTTGGGAGTTATACTAGAATCACCTGAAGGGGAACTCATCCCTTTAGCCAAAAAATTGAAATTTAGGGCAACCAATAATATGGTGGAGTATGAAGCTTGTATTTTCGGTTTGGAAACCCTAATGATTATGAAGGTGGATAAGGTGGAAGTTTATGGCGATTCATTGCTAGTTGTATCCTAAGTAAATGGAGAATGGGAGTTGAAAAAAGAAAAATTGAAACCATACCACCATTACCTGACCATGATGAAGAAGAACTTTAAGGAGTGTAGGTTTATACACCTATCAAGAGAAGAAAATTAGATGGCTGATGCCCTAGCCACATTGGCTTCGGTATGGGAAAACCCTATTAGCCTATTCCTTAAGCCTCTGATCTTGACCAGTTTGTCAACTCCTTGCCATGAATATAAAATAATCTTGGAAATTGATACAGACCATGATGAGTGGTATGATACTATAAGATGATTTTTGGAAGAAAGAGAATTCCCGCCGGGGGCAACAAAGAAAGAGAGAAGAGCCGTAAGGAGGTGGTCATCGCAATACATCACCTTCCATGGAGAATTATATCAATTAAGGAGTGCATTTAAGATGTTTAAGAAAACCTAAAGTGGAGCGTATCATGTCAGAAATACATTCGGGAAATTGCGGTCCACACATGAGTGGTTTGGCCCTAGTTAAGAAGATTATTCGATAAGGTTATTATTGGTTGACCATGGAGAAAGATTGTATTGAGTTCATAAAGAAGTGCCAGCAATTTCAGATGTATGGTAACTTGAATCACATGCCTCCTGAAGAATTGCATTCAATGTCTTCACCCTAGCCATTTGCCACCTAGGGTATCGACATTATAGGAGAGATACATCCGACAGCTTCAAACGGTCACCGTTTCATTGTGGTAGCAGTAGATTATTTTTTAAAATGTGTCGAAGCCAAATCCTTAAATAAACTGGGTGCAAGCCAAATGTCTAAGTTTATTGAAAAGAACCTCATCTGCAGATACGGGGTCCCGCATAGCGTGATATTAGACAATGGGGTATAGTTTCAATGAGCAGTTAAGGATTTATTCTCGAAGTACCAAATCCATCATCATCGATCCTCTCCTTATAGACCAAAGGCTAATGGTGCCTTGGAAGCAACAAATAAGACAATTAAGCAAATTCTGTCCAAGATGACCAAGACTTTCAGGGGTTGGTCAGAGATGCTTCCCTTTACTTTATGGGGATATAGGACAAGTATGTGAACACCTACTGGAATGACACCGTTCTCTTTGGTTTAGGGGATGGAAGTAGTATTGCCAATTGAAATTGAGATCAAGTCGTTAAGAGTAGTCTTGGAAGTTGAACTGCTTGAAACGGAATGGGCAGCAAGCAGATACACACAATTAGCTCTATTAGAAGAGAGAAGATTAAAGGCACTATAGCATCATCAATTGTATCAAAAGAAGATAGCTCGGGCCTACAATAGAAGGGTTAAAAATAGAAAATTCAGAGTTGGGGATTTGGTGTTGAAGCAATGTAAGCCTAATGTATCTGATCCAAGAGGGAAGTTCAGACCTAGCTGGGAAGGTCCATATGTCATGAAACAAGTCATGAATAAAGGTGCTGTGAAGTTGTCAGACATTGACGGGAACGAATTTAGTGAGCCCGTAAACATTGACAGGTTGAAGAAGTTTTGTGTATGAAAAAAAAAAAAGGTAAAGAGCTCGCTAGGTTGAAAACCCAAGAAGGGCGGCCTAGGCAAAAGTTAGAGCAATCTGCTAGTCCTGAAAGCCCAAAAGGGCGGGCTAGGCAACAATTAGGGCTAAAAGAGAGAAAGTCATCAATTAGAAAACCCAAAAAGGCTAATTGGCTATTCCCCAATTAGTAATCATCAATTAGTAATCTT
This sequence comes from Garcia nutans, assembly GCA_947685225.1. Lineage (NCBI taxonomy): Eukaryota > Viridiplantae > Streptophyta > Magnoliopsida > Malpighiales > Euphorbiaceae > Garcia > Garcia nutans. The sequence continues at coordinate 10,554,084 of CANTUV010000039.1, read as the reverse complement.
GTGTTTGTTGGCTTTATGTTTGGTTGTTCCCAAATTTAATAAAGCAGAAATAATGTTAAAATTGTTCTATGTGCACTGTTATAAGTATTCGACCAGATATGGATGAAATAAATAAACACAATAGCAAAAGGTGATGACAAATTATAAATGGAAAAGAAGCATCTTTTATTACTTTAATTATTTTTTCATCCTAACAATACACTTTCTGAATGGACAAATGTAAAATCTATGGCAATCGACAAGAGTCTTGAATGAAATTGGAGTAAAATGGACCCGATAAATGGAGATATGACTCGGCATCATAACCATACCAGGCTGACCACCATGCATCCTCCGGCATTGACATAATATTTAAAGTATATTCTGGGATTCGCATCGGAAACCTCTGCTGATCTGGACCGAGAAACCATTCATAAACTCTCTCCCTGAGAAACCAGCCACTAGACACTGGGCCAGTAATAATTCGGCGAGAATGTTGGAAAGACAGTGCAGCCCTTATCAAAGGAGACCAGTTTTCTCGATCTTTTGGGCTCCACCAGGCCAAATTCACCTGTAAAATAACATAAGGTAAGTAAAAATTTTACATAAAATTTAAAGCGTACTAATGTTATTTTACCTGCTCCCAGGTTAAGCGGCTCAACACATAGCGGTGAGTATCCACATTATGAGAGCCGGGAACGTTCACACAATCGGACAACCAGTAATTTAATCTCGGATACGCAACTCTCTCTTAGGAAATACCGAGTACCCTCACGAGGTTATGTTCATATGCCCATACCTACAACAATAGTAGTAAAGATCAAATCCATGCAAGAAAAGTGGAAATGATATTGGTGAAGGAAAAGAATGCCTGGACAACCACCATCAAGCCGACAAAAGACTTGTTGTTTCGGCAAAGCTTATCAAGACCATGGTAAAGACACGCGAGACCAGCTTCACCCCAACAAGAAGATGGTACCATTCTGAGATAAGAAAGGGCACTCAACACTGACAAGTGAATGGAGGATTCAGTGTTGCCTAAGATGGTCGACTCGAGCAGATATAACAAAAGTCCTCGAGCGTACTGTTCGGTCGTGTCTCTACTAACCCGTCCTTCATAGTTCATCCAATAACTACAAATTGGCTCGATTTATATCTTAAATGGCCCTTTATAGGACGGTTCCATACCAATTAATTCCTAAATTTCTTCAAATGTTAAAATATCATTAGTTAGGGGAACCGGAGCACCATCATATTGAAGGCCAGTTATGGCAGTAAAATCGACCGGACCAATTGTCATTTCCCCAATGGGCAAGTGAAAAGTGTGGGTTGTATCCAACCATCGCTCTGCAAGCGCCTAGAATACGCTCCGGTCTATCTAATATTCCTCGGATGACAATTGTAAGATGAATTGCTCAAAGCCATAATCTCGGATAATTCACCTTACCCGAGAGGGCACTACATCGTACCATTGTCGGGCTTTGTAAATACACCCTCCAGCCCGAACAACGCAACGATCATGCTAACACAGACCCAGGTAAGTTAATACCAGGTAAGTACGTATTATTCTAACTACTTAAATTAATTTATTTTTCACAATAACAAATAAAAAAAATACACAACATATATAACAAAAAAAAAGAGCGCAAAAAAGAAAGACAAAAAATCAAGGAAAAAAAAGGAAGAAATAATTACTTCGCTCTTTTGGTTGGAACTGCGATGGAGCGGCATCCCAGCCAGTATATCTAAATTTTCATCTTCATGATGTTGGATAAACTCCAATAACTCGGCATTAGAATGAGTCCCTGACCTCGAAGCATGCATTGTTTTTGAAAAAAATATGTGCTAAAATTGAAAGAAATTTGAGAGAATTATGAAATTGAAATCGTGCTGTGAAATGAAGTGAAGGAATGGTGAGTTTTTATAGAGAAACGACAAGGAAAAAACAAAATTCAATACTGTCCATGAATAGTAAATTTTACTATTCATGAATAGTATTACGATTGTTGAACAATAATTTTACTATTCATGAATAGTATTACTATTGATAAATAGTAAAAGTACTATTTTCAATAGTAAGTACTATTAGATAGTATTTGCAAATAGTGAATTTACTATTTATGAATAGTAAATAGTGCATTGAACAATGATTACACAGTAAATTCATTTATTCATTTTAATCATTCAAATAATTACAGGTATATAAATATTTTTTACACCCAGGGGCAATAGGAACACATATGCATAAAAATTAGCCAAACTTTTTAAAATAAAAAATTATTGACTCGGGTCTAGAACTCAAATTTTCCTTAGGTCCAGAACCTAGAATTATCCTTGAGTCCGGAACTCGAATTAGGTCTAGAACCCAAATTTTCCTTAGGTCCAGAACCTAGAATTATTCTTGAGTCCAGAACTCAAAAAAGGTCCAGAAACCAAATTTTTCTTAGGTCTAGAACCTAGAATTATTCTTGAGTCCAGAACTCGAACCGGGTCCAGAACCCAAATTTTCCTTAGGTCCAGAACCTAGAATTATCCTTGAGTCTAGAACTCGAACCAGGTCCAGAACCCAATTTTACCATTAGGTCCAGAACCTAGAATTATTTCTAAGTCAAGAACTCATCTCAGGTCCAGAACCCAAATTTACCATTAGATCTAGAACCTAGATTTATTTCTAAGTTCAGAACTTAGCTCGGGTCCAGAACCCAAATTTTCCTTAGGTTCAGAGCCTAGAATTATCCTTTAATCCAGAACTCGAACCGGGTCCAGAACCCGAAACCTCCACCATCTCAAAAATTAAGTCTTGTTGCTTTTCTCTCTCTTTCACTAGAGTTTCAGATCATTCAAGCAGGGGGCAAACTGTAGACCCTTAATTTTTTACCCAGTCCGGTCCAGTATATTTTATTTAGTCCAAAATAATTTTTGTGTTGTCTAATATATTTTAATTAGTCCAAAATAATTTTTGTTTTCTTAATTAAATCCTGTTTGGTTTACTGTCTAATTTTTATTAATAAAAAACAAAGTAAACAAATAAAAAATCAAAAAATAAAAGTAAAAAAAAAGTTGGATTGCGGCGAAATGGCACGCAGGCCTGTCTCGCTCGCAGCTGAGGCAGCTGGATGCGGCAGCTTTTTTTGCCAGTGCATTTTTTCCGCAGCCAATTTTTTTCGCCAACGAGATTTTTTTGCAGTAGTTTTTTTTCGCCGGCGAAATTTTTCGACTCAAATTTTTCGAAACCTAATACAATTAGGTTTCAGTTTCCTTTTCTTATTAAATATGGTATGCCGTGAGTAACTAGGAAAAACCATGAAAAAACTTCTATAAATAAGGAGGTAGAGAGAGTGAAATGAAAAATCGAGAAATAGGGAGGAAAATTGGGGAGAATTGCAAACCGAATCTATGAAGGAAAGGCAACAAATCAATTTGAGTTTTGAGAGCAACAAGCAAAGCATTAACAAACGAATCAAAGGCAGCAACTGCCTTTGTTTTTGTTCATCCAAGAAGAAATTTTTTTTTGGAGGAACTATCAAAAGGAGGTATGTATTAAATTCTTTTGTTTTTCAGAGTAGCTAAAATTATAAAATTGTGTTTGTCAAAATAAAAAACCCTAGAACTTTAGTTTAGTTTTTCTAAAGTTAAAAACCTTATTTCGTTGGTTTATTTTCCAAAAGACATAAAATTGTTACTTTTATTTCTTCAAAACTCCAAAACTCTAATTGAACATGTTTTTCAACAAAACCAAAATTTGATTCTGTTTCTTTCTAAAAGCTCCAAAAATATCTTTTTTTGCTTTATAAACTTTAAATCATTTGTTTATTTTCATAAACTTCATGAAAATTGAAAATTGTCTTTCCAAATCCTAAAATAAATTCATTACTCGAAGCCTAAATTCAAAAGCCTTAAAATCCTAATTCAATTACAAAACTCAAAATAGTAAACCCTACCCCCCTTTAAAACCTTAAACCCTAATTTTTCTAAATCTTAATTCTTTAAAACTTTAAAAAATCATATAAACATAATTTTACACAATAAGCTCAAAATAACAATTCATTAACCATGAATCACAAAACTTAATGTTTTAAAGTGTCCAAACCCTAGTTTCATGAATTCACCATTCAAATATTAATTTATCAAAGAGCTCTGTCCATCTTTTAAAACATAAAACCCTAATTTATTTTAATTCTTTAAAAAAGTCACAGTAGCTTAATTCCACAAAATCCAAAACCCTAAATATATGAAATAAAGGACCCAAAATGGAAACAGTAGCTATAATTTGGATTTTTATTTGCCTTATTCAATTCCATATTTGATTATGCTTTGAATTATTTTATATGCTTTAATTTATTTAAGTTCAATGCTTGGTTTATTTTATTTATCATGGATGGATGTTTACTTTCTATTGATGTTTAATATCTTTGATGAATGATTATTTACTTTTATCAATTTATTTAGATTTCCAAATGTTGTAAGAGGAATGTTTCCACTTGGTGATACCTCACTGGTTAAATATCATGTAATTTAATTTGCTTTTCTATTTTAGAACCTATGTAAAGGACACGTTTCTACCTTTCGGTGGGTGTCCTATTTAGGCAAGTGATGTAAGGGCATGTTTCCATCTTCAAATGGGTGTCCATTTATTTGTTTTGTTTTGTTTGGACATTGCTTTGATTTTAATATAATGGTGCTTTCTTTTTATTGTGTGTAATATGGATAATGTTGTTATATTTAAGATTCTTATAATATTAAGACCTGTAAAGGAGACCGGTTCCAATGAACCGGGCGTTGTGGGGGTGCTGGGCCATTTCTCACCTTCCCCACACATACCCAACTTTCCGAACCCATTAAGGGGTTGGGAATTCCTTATGAATCGAGTCATCCACCCCTTTCTTTTTTCCAGGCCCGTCCGGGTGGCAACTCCATTTTCTCTGGACTCAGGTTCGTGTTCTCTAAGGCCCCGAGCCTAACCAGTGTCGAAGTTGCAAGAACTATTCCACTGGGAGTGGGAGCAAAAATCCCTGCTCACAGTATCAATCCATCCTATTGCACTCATAAGAGACTAATGGAGGATGAAATCAAGCCAGTGGTGCAACCACAACAAAGACTAAAGCCGAAGAAAAAAGATGTAGTGAATGCTGAAGTGATTAAACTAATTGATGCGTGAATTATATATTCGATTTTGGATAGCTCTTGGGTGAGCCTAGTTCAAGTAGTACTAAAGAAATGAGGGATGACGGTGGTTCCCAATAAAAATAATGAGTTGATTCAAGCAAGAACAGTTACTGGTTGGAGGGTTTGCATCAACTACCAAAAGTTGAATGATGCAACTAGGAAGGACCATTTCCCATTGCCCTTCATTGATTAGATGTTGGAGAGGTTATCTAGTCATGAATACTAGTGTTTTTTGGATTATCTTTTGGACTACTTCCAAATTTCAATTGCCCTAGAAGACCAAAAGAAAAATATGTTCACCTATCCATATGGGACATTCATGTATCAAAGAATGCCATTCAGACTATGCAATGCACCTGCAACTTTTCAACGGTGCATGATGGCAATCTTCGATGAGCCAATTGAAGATATTATGGAGTTGTTTATGATCATTTCTCTATTTATAGTAGCTCATTCGAAGGATGTTTGGAAAAACTTGAGAGAGTGGTGGTGAGGTGTGAGGAAATGAATCTTATGCTTAATTGGGAAAAATGTCATTTCATGGTTCAAGAGGGAATCATGTTGGGACACAATATCTCAAGCCAGGGTATTGAGGTGGAATGGACTAAGTTTGAAACTATTGAGAAATTTCCACCACCCATATTAATAAAGACCATTAGATGTTTTTAAGGACATACAGGCTACTATCAGAGGTTCATACATGATTTTTCTAAGATAGCTCATGCTCTAACAAGACTCCTTGAGAAGGATGTCAATTTTGTATTTAATGTGGAATGTCTAAGAGCTTTCACAACTCTTAAGAAAAAATTGATCCATGCTCCAATCATGGTGGTTCCTAATTGGAATTTACCTTTTGAATTGGTGTGTGATGCGAGTGATTTTGTAGTGGGGGTAGTCTTGGGTCAATGCAGGGAGAAGTATTTTCAGGCCTTCTATTATGCAAGCAAAACTCTAATTGCAGCTCAAGCCAATTACACAACTACAGAGAAAGAACTACTAGGTGTGGTTTTTGCTTTTGACAAGTTCAGATCATACCAGATCTTGTCAAAAGTGATCATTTATACGAACCATTCAACTTTGAGTTAGTTATTCGCAAAAACTGATGCAAAGATGAGGCTAATTCGATGGGTTTTGTTATTGCAGGAATTTGAATTGATGATTCAAGACAAAAAAGAGATAAAAATCTAGCAGTAGATCACCTTTCTCGCTTGAAGAACCCAATCTTAGAAAGGTTTGAAGAAGACGGCATTAATTATCATTTCCCCGATGAGAAGTTGTATGCCATGGTAAGTGAGGTAAGTAGTTCAAACTTTGAAATGCCTTGGTTTGTAGATTTTGCTAATTACTAGGCTGTTAGGGAACTACATGAGGATCTAACTTATCTAGAAAAGAAGTAATTCTTTTCTTACTTAAAAAATTACTTTTGGGAAAATATAACACCCTTATACCCAATATACGTACACTGCATATACTCATATATGTAATATACGTATAGAGGATACAAGAATGTCACAACCAAAACAAATGTAACACCCCTATACTAAATATATTTACACCACATACACTCATATATGTAATATACATATAAAGGATACAAGAATGTCATAGCCATTTTAAGCAATCAAGTCAACATTTATAAAATCTGTATAAATTTAAAACATACAATTGATGTCATAAAAAAAATAGATGAAACATTTCTTGTTAAAACACATATGTATCTTCATTACCCAAAAGTTTATCCAAAACATTTTAATAAGCAGTGGAATATACAAATTTATATACATCAAAATCAATATGTACAAAATATGAAAATTTATACATATTAGCAGTTTGTCTCTGATCATGATGTTCCACTAACAACTCTGATCTCAAAATCTCAAGCCTAGACTTGACTCGGTCTGGCCGAACTCTCCAGCTCAATTGGATCTATCCTGTCACCTGCACGTTGAACCACAATTGCGCTAAGCCAAAGGCCTAGTTATACAAACTTTGATAACAATATAGTTCAAATGTAATGCCACTGTCAAACTTTCAAGAACTAGAAACAATACACAAGGATATCATATTTTATAACATTAAATCTCATAATAATACTCAATTGAATAGCATATTAGATCCTTTTGTGCCCATGCTTGTCTTTTCTTTAATGTACTGCTTTGGTTCATAATGACACCTTGTGTCTAGCCCCGTAGGCAATATATCCATGGATAATCCAACTAGATATGCTCTTATGACCCTATCTTTTCACTCAGTCCAGCTTCAAGGATTTGTTTTTTAGATTTTTTGTAAATATCTTACTGACTACAATTATCTTTTACAGTTGACTCGGGTCCAGAGCCCAAATTATTTTTGAGTCCAGAACTCACCTCGGGTCTAGAATTCAAATTATTTTTTAGTTCAAAACTCACCTCGAGTCTAGAATCCAAATTATTTTTTAGTCCAAAATTCATCTCAGGTCTAGAACCCAAATTATTTTTGAGTTCATAACTCACCTTGGGTCCATAACCCAAATTATTTTTCGAGTTCAGAACTCATTCCAGGTCCAGAATCCAAATCTTTTTTTGAGTCCAGAACTCAATCCAACCTCGGGTACGAAGTCTAGTCTGGTTATAAACCTAATAAAAAATCATGTTTCTTTTCACTCTCTTTTACTATAGTCTTAGATCGCTCAAGTAGGGGGCAAACTATAGACCCTTAATTTGACCAAGTCAGTCCGACACTAAATAAAAGAGAGTCAAGTTATGTCTAAAGGTTTAAAACTGTCCAGAATAATTTTAAAAACTTATATTTAGTCTGGCACAATATTAATATCTCAACACATAATAATATAATATTTATTATTTATTTTAATAATACAACATAAATATTTATTTTATAAAATATAATATTTATTTTAATAATAATAATAAAAATAATAAAATAATAAAAATTGATTATTGAATGGGCGAGCCAATTTCATAGGTAACATTTGCGATGAATTGCTGCCAATTCGCTGCAGGCCGTGCCTGTGGCAAATTGGCTTGTCTAATTCATCGCATGCAATTGGCCTTCCTGTGAGCAGGGATTTTTGCCCCGACTCCCATGTAAAATGGCTCTTGCAACTTTTGAACTGTTAGGCTCAAGGCCTTAAAGAACACGGGGCTAAACCTGGAAAAAATGGAGTTGCCACCCAAATGGGCCAGGAAAAAGAAAGTGGTGGATGACTTGATTCCTAAGGAATCCCCAACCCCCTATTCGGTTCGGAAAGTTGGGTATGCATGGAGAAGGTGAGAATGACCCAGCACCCCCACAATGCCTAATTCATTGGAATCGATATCCTTTTTAGGTCCTAATATTATAAAATGCTTAGTTAATATGATATCCATAATACATGCAATCATCAAAATAGATCATTGTTGTATAAAAATCAAAGAAAGTCCAAACAAAATAAATGGACACCCATACTAGATGGAAACATACCCTTACAATCGTCCAATGTCCAAAAGAAAACAAATAAATAAGGATACCCATAAATTGGTAGAAACATATCCTTTGCATTAATCCAAAACTTAAATAAATTATATTACATAAGATCTAACAAATGCGATATCCACAATGTGGAAACATAGCTCTTACAAATTCATTTTAGTAATTAATCAAAAAAAACAATAAACAAATATTTGAGAACTCATTATAAAATAAAATAAAAATAAATGATCCATCAAGACATATGATAAACACGCATCCAAACTTAACTAAAGCAATATATATATAAATGTAAACTTTACATCTCAATTAGGGTTTAGAAAATATTTTTGTGAAAATAATTACTAGGGTTGAGGGTTTTCTGAAAGAAAAAGATTAGGGTTTATGAAAAATAGGATTAAGTTTTTGATGTTGGAAAAATAAAGCTATTGGATGATATTTGTAAACTTTAGGCTACTGGACGAAATAAATCCAAACCTACTGTGAATTATGAATCAATTTCACCTACTGGAATTATTCTAGACAAGCATATTTAATATTTAAAACTATCAAAGCATACTATATTGAATTAATTTAGCGTGTATCGTTACTTGTTGGCTCCACCACAATTGAACGTTGAACTTCTAGTTAAGCAAGTCCAAGGCAGTAGGTCACTGCCTTTGTATCATTATATGTCTTTGATCATCTTCTTTCTTTTTTTTTTTTGCTTGCTAGGGTTTCTCCTATTGTTGATACTTGCTTCTCTATTTTTAATGTTTCTAAAAGTTACTAATAGTTACTGTTGTTTCAAGTTAAAAGTCCTCTTGCTGTTTGAAGCTCCAAGTTAAAGTCTTAGGCCCAAAAAAAAGTTCCTTCCTTCCTTTCTTACATATGAATTTATAGGAAATTAATAAAATAAAAACTTAATCATTATTGGTTAAGAAAATATTTAAAATGTTCGTAATTAAACTAGGTTTTGGAAAAATAGGCAAGGCTGGCACACGGGCGCTGCGAGCACGGGCTTGCATAAGAACACTGGCACATGTGAGACTGCAGGCCAATTTAATTAAAAAAAAACCTAATTTAATCATAAAAGTTTTAAACCCTAATTTGAAGTGTAAACCCTAAAAGTTGTATATTTGTTGCTTTATTTAAAGCTTAAAACTTAAATGTGATTATTTTATGTCTTCAATGGATGATTCATTAATGCTTTATTTTTATGAATGATTTATTTTTATATTTGCTTATCATGAATGATTGAATGATTTAATTTATTTGATTTATTATCTTACTGTTAATTATTTTAGTTTCCAAGATATAAGACGTATGTTTCCACTTTGTGGGTACCTCATTAGTCAGGTTCAATGTAATTTAATTTATTTTGGATTTTAGGATTAATGTAATGGGCATGTTTCCCACCAAAAGGTGAATGTCCTATTTTATTTTAGATATTGGATATTGTAAGGGCATGTTTCCATATTTTATGGGTGCCCATTTATTATTTTATTTGGACCTTCTTTGATTTTAATACAATGAATATTTATTTACTTTAATATGTGTGTAATATGAATAATGTTATAATAAGTTAAGAATTTAATAATATTTAGACCTGAAAAGGAGGCCAGTTCTAATTAGCCAGGTGCTGGGTCATTCTCACCTTTACCATGTGTACCCAACTTTTTTAACCCATTAGGGAGTTGGGGGATTCCTTGGGAATCGAGTCACCACTCCTTTCTTTTTCCCAGCCTGACCAGGTGGTGACTTCATTTTCTCCGGTTTTAGGCTTGTTTTCTCTAAGGCCCTAAGCCTAATGGTGCCAAAGTCGTAAGAACCATTCCATAGTGGAGTGGGGGTGAAAATCTCCACTCACAATAACTTACATCGTGGCATGTATGTCTCAAGACTAGCTCGCAGTTTGGGTGTATTGGATGGATGCCTCCCGATGGCTCTAGATGAGCTCCCCAAACTTTTGGGTATGTGCACTCTAAAGCGATTAAACCAGGATGGTGGAGCTGCAGGCACTACCTATGGATTCTGAGCTAGTCCCCCCTACTCCCACTTCTGACATACCTCCACCTCCACCGACAGACTTCCCTAGCCCATCCACCATTGTTGTACCTTCTTCCTCACTTGGCCCGCCCTTTACTCCAGCCCCTACCTTTATGGACTAGCGTTAATATGTTAATGTTGAGTGGGATGATGAGTGGAAATCCACTAATTTTGAGCGGCAGATATGCATGATAGAAGGCAAAATAGGAAACATAGAGTTGAATCAAAAGAAGTTATTATCTCAGCAGGACCATATCCCACATTCCATGGAGCAACATTACTCTTCCTTTCAAGCGTAATTAGATCAGGAGATACTGCAAAGGCAATGGCTGGAGCAGTCAATGCTTGAGTGTTGGAAGTCTCAGGGATTCAACCCTTCACAGCCACCTCCTCCATCATATTAGCCCCTGGTGCCACGTGTAGATGTTTCAGATGACAATACCAGTGATGATACCAGTGCCAACAATGCGGATTCTATTGTCCATGGATGACTAGTCCACTCTTTCAATTTTTTTTTATTTATGTATTTATTTCTTTCTAACTTTTTATATATAAATGAATCTTCACAATTTTGCATGTCATTAGTTGTTCTATAACTAATTCAACTTTGCAACACTTTTGGGACCATATTCATATATGTTGATTTATGGACATGGCATGGCAGTTCTCTCTCTCTTTTGTTGCTTTTCTTATTTTACACACATTAGGGACAATGGGCATCTTAAGTGTGGGGGAGAGAAGAGGTACACTTCCTAGATTGAGTTTTATTGTTATTTATTGCATTAGTATAATTTAATTCATTAGTCTCATCCAGTTTCTTTAACTTGTTTTTAGGTTCAAGTAAACTAGATTGCTATAATAGTATGAATTGAAATGGTTCCTCTTTATATAAATTAATGGTTGATTCACTAAATGACAATATCTTGTTGAGTTTGACTCGGCTATTTTAATCAATTACTAAGGACCAAGTGTAATAGTCATAATTAGGTAGTTGATTGATGAGAATTGTGCACCTGAACTTTGAAAACTTAGTTACATTTTTTGGCATGCTAAAATTCTTTAGATACTTGAGTCGAGCTTAGGATGACATACTTAGTATCTTAATTTCCTAACCTTTTAAGTATTCTTAAAAAAATTTTGCATAAGGAGCTTTGAAAATTTATTCATCTTCCATTGATTTTAACTCTTTAATTGAAACAAAGGAGTTAGAATCACGAATAGTGCTAGCAGCCATTTGAACGGTGATTCTAATTGAGTAACTGGGTCAGCATCACAAATGTTTACTTCACGTCGAAAAGCTAGCATCAGTTCAAACAAGTAGGGCTCCTCAGAAAAAATGGTTCAAGCAAGTCAAAGAACTCAAGAGAAAATTTACACTTTCTTACTTTGTTCATGACTTTTGAATTCTTGAAATTTTATGCTCAATCTTTTAACTCTGGCTTTTTAAATTTTAGATATGTAAAATTTTTGTTTTGAAACTTCTTAATTCAGCTGTCATGTTTGAGAATTAGTTTTTGTTTGAGAATGTCGGGTATTATGATTTGAGTATTGTGAAACTTTTCTTTTCTTTTTTTTTGGATATAGAGGGGTCCTTCATTCCTGCATAGTATAGTGATTTAGTTTGCTTGAGGACAAACAAAAACTCAAGTGTGGGGCAATTTTATAAGTTTATAATTGATGATATAATTGAATGTCAAATTGAGTTTAATTTGTTTGTTCAAGTGCTTATTAGGGTTGATTTTTGAAATCTTTTACACATTGAGGCCTTATGGTCATTTACGTCTAAATCATAGATGAAAGACAAGAAAAAGAGCTACTTTGGGCAAAATTTTCAAGGGACATACCCAATGACATGGGCATGTCAATGACCGTGTCATCCACCCACCTTACAAAAGCTTTTACACGCCTAGTGACACACCCTAGTGACACACCCGTGTCACTATCAATGTCCTTAATCCTGCATTATAGTAGCTACGACAAGTCCAGTAGCTTGGCCATGTCATTTCCCATGTCATTAATGCTGAAAAATATATTTGATGAACCCAGAGACATGGCCTTATCACCGGGCGTGTTAGGCTAAATCTCTAGTTATAAAATTTGAACTAAAGTGTGAATTAGGGATCTAGTTTTTATCACTTAGAGGCAACTTCTTTGCCCACCTTACAAAATCTTTTACATGCCCAGCCCGTGTCCTTAATCCTACATTATAGTAGCTACGACACAACCAGCAGCTTGGCAATGTCGTTACCCATGTCATCAATGCTGAAAAAATATCTTTGATGCACCTAGAGACACAGCCATGTCACTGGGCATGTCAAGCTAAATCTATGGTTATAAAATCTGAACTGAAGTGTGAATTAGGATCTAGTTTTTATCACTTAGAGGTGAATTCTTTAAAAAGAGAGAGTTTGGTAACTGAGGTTGGAGGTGTTGATCCAATTTGTGTATGATTTAAATAAATAATTAAGGATTGAAGTGAAGAAACACAAATCATTCATCATGGATTGTTTGAATTCTTTCACTTATTTCTTTTGTTTTGGTTTTTTTGTTATAAATATGAACTAAATTATTTCTATCTAGATATTGATGAGCCCTAGCTTTATGTATGGATTGAATAGTTTTTATTAAATTAAATCATTTAATTGAGTAGTCTTATTCTTATGATTCTTAATTGTTTATTTCTAATTGATAATAGCATGCTTATTAATTGGTTGCAATTTTCATATTATTGACTTGAGAAAGCTTGATATGAATAGAATTCTCATTTGAGTTGACGGTTAATTAGAGTGCTAGAGATAGACTTACGAGATCCTTTGGTTTATAATTCCTGGTTCCTATTGCATGATCTATTTAATTATGCTTGAAAAGATATTCCTAGCATTCTACTTAGTGATTAGGGATTAATTCCCTCGAGAGAGGTTTTGATCTAATTTAAAGGAATGCCAATTCAGCTCTGTTATTTGATTTAATTGAATTAATATTCTTAAATACTCTTTATAGCTGGGGGGATTCAATATCTGGATAGTGTCTTTATCATCAATTATTTTTGCTCAATACTCAATCTTTCACTAATTTAATTTATTTGGTAATTCATTTTTCTTATTTTAATCATCTCAAGAATTATCGGATTGCTAAACAACAATTGAAATTTGCACTAGTAATTAACCTTGTCCCCAGTGGAATGATATCTTACTCATCATTTTATTACTTGCGAGACCCATGCTCTTGCGGTAGCATTGCAATAGCACAAATCCGACACCAGTATGGAAGTTGTCCTACCCATTGAAATGGAAATCTGATCACCTAACTCCTCTAAGAAAGTAAGCTCAATGAAGTAGAATGGGCTAAAGGATATTTTGATTAGTTGATTGCTATTGATGAATAGTGAATGGATGCTTTATACAAAACACAAGATTATTAACAAAAGATAGTACGTACTATGACAAAAGAGTAAAATATCAGGGTTTACAAGGGTGATACTTGATTTTAAAAGAAATCAAATCTCTCATATATGATCCAGGGGAAAATTCTCTAGTGGATATTCTATTTGATTTTGACAGCATCAAATTCTCTAGCCCATGCAATGTGGACTAGCTCAAGTAGTACTTCATGAAAAGATTCATTGAATGTAACAAGAACATGTGGACCTAATTCTCTTTCAAAAAAAAGGGACGGGGGGCCTCGCTAAGCTAAAAACTTGAAAAGGCAGCTTAGGCAAAAGTTAGGGCAATCTTAGTGAGTTAAAAACCTAGAAGCATGGCTTGAGCAAAAGTTAGAGAAAAATTAGTGAGAGATACATAGGAATCCCTCTGTAGGTCCGGTCCAAAATATCAAAATAATAACATCTCATGTAAAAAATGAAAGAAATCGTAAAGGTATTCCATAATGCTCACAGTCAAACAAAGTAAAATCCTAAAACTAGTCTAAAAACCACAGAAGTTTCAAAGTCAAGTCCATATCAACCAAAAGGCCAAAACATAAGTCATGTCAATTTGGACTCCATCACAAAAGTAGCCTCAAGCCTTATGCCACCTCATTACTATCACTACCCTCTAGCTCCATTGCCAATGCAAATTTCCACATCTTCTCTTTGGGCTAAACCATGGTAATGAACTAAGCTCTATATCCATTCAAAATGTTAGCTCACCCAGATGGCCATACTATATGAAATTCTCTTGCCCAACCATTCAATATGGCTCGAGATGAAGCACCAGAGATAATAGTAGGAGTATGTGCAACACCATCAAGAGAAATTCCCTGTGATTGGACCATTTATTGTAGGATTCAAGTCCCCTAATAAAAATTTCACATAGATAGCCCAAGGAGAAATACCTCCTTGTATCCAAAGCTCATAGTCATAAAAGATCAAATTTGGTACCAGGGACAAAGCTAAAGTATCCCATCTAGGGCAAGCTCCAAAAGCTAAGAAGTCCACTCCCTCTCAAATCATAGCAGGAGTAATCCCATATCTCCCTAAATTTATCTTGTCCACCTTATCTAAACAAGTGGTCCATAAGTGAAGGGAATCACTAAAATAGGGTCCATAACTCAAAATAGCTCAAAATGGCTAAAAATAATCCAAAAAGATCCAAAAATGATCAAAATGGCTAAACTGGTCCAAAATGCCTCAAAATAGTCCAAAAATAGACCAAAATTGTTAAAATTAGTCCAAAATAATCCAAAATAGCTCAAAATGGCTAAAAATAGTACAAAAATGTCCAAAACATCTCAAAACAATCCAAAAATAACTCAGCAGCTAAAATAGTCTAGAAATGCTAAAAATGCATGGAAAAATCAGAAAAATCAGCACCCTTTTATAAAAAAGGGTTTGGCTACGCATAGCTACTGGGCATTTCAATGTACAGTCGCATAACCCCTTTCAAATATATATAATAAAATATAATAAAATAATAGTAATGATAGTAATAATAAATAATAATGCAAAAATTAATAAATAATAATAACTGTAATGGCAAAAAAAATAGCAAGTAATAAATAAAAGTGCTTCATTAGGCACTCCTTCATACATTTTGTTGTTGTTCTTTTTAAAGTACTATCATTATAGAAAAAGAAAAATACAAAAAAGCAAAGTACAATCAGTGCCTCTTACAGTGGCACCTGCCATCCCCAGATGTAGAGATCTGAGTTATTTTTGGATAAACACTCTCTTAAGGTGCCTTTTTAAGTGTAACATCCCAACGACACTAGGCTTACGACTCGGTCTTTTCACCCAGCTCTCTTCAAGGGACTGCTACCGTACTACTTCCCCTCACGGTTCCACAGCAGGATTTATTTATTTGGCCCAAGTCAAGGGTCGCCTCCCTCGTTTTGATCCCAAGACCTCCCCCATAAGAGAGTTTTTTCACTCTACTTTAAGCTTGTTTAATTAAATTTTAAGATTATGTTTGAAATGGTTAGAGAGAGATAATGGTGGCTAATTGAAAAATATGCTAATTATGATTTGATTTTGATGTATGTGCAATGGTTTGATGAATAATTTATAGAAATGAACAAAAATGATGAACTAGGGTTTTGATGTTGAATAAGTGTGAGTGGGAGTTTTTGCCCACACTCCCATGTGAAATGTTTCTTGCAACTTCAGAACTGTTAGGCTCATGGTCTTCGAGAACATGGGCCTAAACCTAGAGAAAAGGAAGTCACCACCCAGATGGGACAGGAAAAAAAGTGGTGGATGACTCGATTCCTAAGGAATCCCCAATCCCTCTTAATGTGTTGGAAAAGTTAGGTACGTATGGGGAAGGGAAGAATGACATAGCACCCCCATAGCATCCGGTTCATTGGATTCGGTCTCCTTTTTAGGTATAAATATCGTTGAATTATTAAGTATTATAATATTATCCATATGACATGCAATTACTAATAAAATGGATTCATTCATAAAATAAGATCAAATAGTTCATTACAAATTAATATAGGTACTCATCCTTTGATGGAAACATACATTTACAATCTTTAAATGTTCACAAAGAAAATAAATAAAATAGGACACCCACCAAAAGGTGAAAAAGTTTCCCTTACAATTGTCCTAAAGTCTTTAAATGAATTATAATTACATAAACTAAATAAACAAGGCACCCACACTTGATGGAAACATACCTTTTACAATTCCATTTAAAAATACATATAAATATAAGGAAAAGAATAAAGCAAGGGAAAAATAATACAATATATATGAAAATAATTGAATAATTAAAAATAAAATAAACAAACACATCTTAATATTGCCTTATCAAGAAAATATAGTGCTCAATGACACAAGTTGCACCTACAATGGTCTCGCTAGCTGGTTAGCGGGCAGGGGTCAAGGGGACAACACCCCTTATGGTGGATCGGGTCCAGCACCTCCGAAAGGTAAATGGTTTATAGGATATGGTTTTGTAGGGCTTTATATTTATAGAAATTAGGATTTTTCTAAACTAGGATTTTAAGATAAAAATTAAGGTTATATGGTTTTGCAAACTAGGGTTTTGTGCTTTTAAAAATAAGATTAAGGCTTTGGTGTTCAGGGTTTAGATGATTAAATCAGATGTTTAAATTAAATCCTAAGTTACTGGATATTTAAAAGAATGTTTGAATAATCTAAGCTATGGTGATTTTATAATTAATGAAACAAGCTACTGGACTTGAAGAAACTAATATAAAGACGAGTAATTAAAGTTTAAATGAAATAATAATATCATACCTACATTTGTAGATTCAGCCAATATGAATTTGTTGAATCAACTTTAATCTTGGTGGGATGAAGCAATCTAGAGATGGTGGTGACTGCCCGCTTTGGTTGCTGTGTGGTTATTGTCTTTTCATTTTTTTATTCTTTCTCTGTGTTTCTTATTGCTCCCTCTTAATTGATTGCTACAAACTCTTTGTTGTTATCCATTGCTCTATGTTAATTTCTTGCCGAAATCCCATTCTTTCATATTATTTGTTGCTTTTTATGGGCCAAGATGGTTCAAACAAAACCCTACTACATTAATCTGATGGTAAATAGAGTTTGATCTTCATTAGGAAAGTTAATAAACCAAATTGAGGCTGGATTGTGAGCATGTGGCGAATTGCCAATTCACCATAGGCATGGCCTGTGGCTAATCGGCCATACTAATTTGACAAAATTTGGGTCAGGCCGACTTGTCTTGAGATCTTGACCATTTTTGGCTTTTAAAAATGTTCCAGATTGGTTTAAACCTTTAGACTTGATCTAACTTCTTTTTAATTAGGGCTAGACTGGATTAGGTCAAAAATTCAGGGTCCACAGTTTGCCCCCTACTTGAGCGATCTGGGACTTCAGCAAAAGAAAGGAAAAAATAACATAACTTTGTAATCTTGGGTAAGGATGGGTTCTCGACATGAGGTTGATTGGATTATGGGCCCAATACTGAATTGGGTTTTGGACCCGAGACTTGATTTATTTGGGCTCTGACCCGAGATTGGTTTGTGTTGTTGACTCGAGATTGGTTTTGTTAGATTTTGGACCTGAGACATGATTTGATTTGGGTACTTAGACTCGAGATTGGATTTGATTTAGGTACTTTGATCCAAGACTGGATTTGAATTGGGTACTTAGACCCGAGACTAGGTACTTGGACCCGAGACTGGATTTTGGTTATGGACCTGAGATTGGTTTGGGTTCTGGACCTGACACTGAATTTAGGTTACCTTCTATCAGTTGAGGGTTTTGGCTTTCTTCTAGCCAAGAAATTTCACCTCTTCTAGCTGATTGATCTTCTGTCATGGCTTTCTTTGTAATATCCCAAACTATACTCTAAAATTTTTGGAATGATTATTATTGAAATTGGATTAAATTATATAAAGTATATATTTATGATTAAGTGGTGAGAGAGGAAAAGAAGGAGTGTGTATATGTTGAATATATAGAGATATATACAACATATACAAGTCAACTAGTTAGATGGTCAAATGAGTTAATTAATTATTTTAAAATAGAATTAATATAAGTGGAAGATGATATTTTGGTTAATTATATTATTATAATATTTAATTGCTTAATGGATATTAAAAGAGAATTTAAGTGGTTAAGAGAGGTGGCTTGGGTTGACTTTTGTAACACCCCTTCCCGACCTACGTGTGTAAGCTGAGTAGAGGCGCCACACTATCCTAATGTTGCTACCAATTTTACTTAGTCAAATTTTAGTTACGATTTTTACAGAAATTTTGCCGTAGTTTCGCCTAGAAATTGAATCCCAAGTGTCGACAAAACTGGTTTTTTTCTTATTTTTGAAAACATTTTTACACAAACCAATGCAAACAAAATCATTCTCAGTACACTCCCAATAAATCCCCCTTATAACCTCAACTACAACCTGCATAAAGGATTTACACTTCTAGTACAAAATAAAGTAAAGGTTTATTATGAAACACAGTAGATAAAATATTTGTTCACTATGTGGCGAAAAGTAACAATATTTACAAATTCATATACATCAAAACTTCAGTTTTACAAAACATAAAATTTATACATGTTTGGTAGTCAGTCTTCGATCTTTATCCCACTATTCACACTTCAAAATCTAGACTCGACTCGGCCTACAGGAACTCTCTGGTTCTTTCCTATCACCTGCGCGATGAACCACAATCGCGCTAAGCCCACGGCTTAGTGATACAAACAACCATAATATTATGCCTTAATGCATTGCCAATGTCACACAATCAATTTTCATAAACAATTCAAAAGAATATTATATTTCACAATCTTACATTATTTAATAATTAATCAAAACATTCATGATTCACATTGAAAACAAAGACAAGCATGGGCCCAAAATACACTAATATGTTATTCAAAGTTCAGAGTTACTGCTTTGGTCCATAATCACAATCATCAATACATTTATCCATGGATAATCAACTAGATTTGAGCTTACGACCCAGTCATTTCACTCAATATAGTTTCAATAATTTGTTTTTGAGATTTACGACCCGGTCATTTCACCCCAAAAACATCACATCTTTCACCTCTCTTTCACATTTCATATCTCATATTTCATTTCATCATCATATAGACAAACATGCTTCAATAATCTTATTTACATCATTATAACCAACCACATTGGTTTTATATCTCATTATATCTCAAATCACATTAATCAATTCATTACTCAAGTGCATATAACCAATGGAATTAACACACATTTTACATGCTCATCACAACATTCACATTATACCAAGCATACATTATTAATATGCATTAACAATGCATTAGATTTCTTAACACATTTACAATCAAATGTATGTTAAGTCTCAACATCATATGAATGTATGCAATAATGTAGTTTGTACTTACCTTAAAACCAACTCACACCAATCTATACACTTACTCTTCCAAGAATCCTCAAGACTTAGGTTAGGGCAACTCAACCTCTTCACAACCTAATCCAAAAGGAATATTAGCAAAATGACCATATGAATAGTAAATTCTGGTTTTAGACTCAACATTATCCGTATTTTGAAAAATTGTATAAAATAATCTACTTGACTAAAAACTCTAAAATTTTTACAGAACTTAATTTTACATCTTAAAATCATTCCTTTAAAATTTCAGATCAAACTGAACACAAAATCTTGGTCAAATAGTTCACCCAACCAGACTGCCCCAATTGTCCTGCATCCTGGCAGCAGTTCTGAATTTTGTGAATTCCATAAATTAAATTCAATCAACGTGGTTCCAAATTATTTTTCTCAAATACTAGAGTCACTAAGAAACAACATATCCAAAATTCAATTGGATATTATTTTTCTACATTTTATTAAAAATCCCGAAAGATAGCTGTCTCAGTTAAATTACCTGCTGGAACAGGTCTAATAAAAATAATCTTTCCAAAATCATAACCATTCCAAAATCGAATCAACATATTTTTCAGTCATTCTAGACTCATAGAGGCACAACATATCAAAAATTCACTTCAAGAACATTTTTCTATATTTAATTAAAAATCATACAAGTCACAGCATTTACTAATTGTAAAACAGAAAAATTCCAACTTCACTAAACACAACTCTTACTCTTCCATCACCAACACCAACCTATCTTCTTATCTTTAATTCCATCTCAACACTTTTACTCACACCATACACAAACACACTCCAACCATCAACAACACTCCATCAAACTCAAACAAAATTCCAAATAGAACAAGAGAAATCAAGAGAAAACTTACCAAAAATGATGAACTTCTTGAATTTCCAACTTAATCTCTTGAAAACTCCTTCAATTTTGAGTTTGGAACAAAAAAAACTCACTCTTTCTCTCTTGCTTTGGATGGCCGGCCAACAAAAGGGAAAGAGAAGAAAATGAACAAGTGAAAGAGACAAAGTCAAACTTCTCATCTCTTTAAACCTCCACCAAGCATTTCAAAAAGAAAATTACTTAAATACCCTCATCTATTTATTTTAACTTCCTTTCACTTACATGCCCTTTTTAGTAATTTCATAATTAACAAAATAAATATCTTCTTCCTTTGACCATCCATTTGACTTGTATATATGTTATATATATTTCCATATATACAACATATACACTCTCTTTTAAATTCTTTTCTCTTTCCAATTACACATATACATTTTAATTCAAATAAAACAACAATTATATCAAAACTCCTAGGGCACACTTTGGGATATTACAACTTTCCTATCATCTTCTTCTTTCTTTTTGTGCTTAGCCGGCCACCACCTTTAACTAGAGGGAAAGAAGGATTTTTGTTGCTCTGTAACTCAAGATTTGAAGGTGTTTCAAGAGATCAAGTTGGACTTTGAAGGGTTTTCATTAATTTTGGTAAGTTTCCAACTTGTGCCCTTGGTTTTATTTTGAGTTTGTGAATTGACTTTGGTGAATGGTTATTGTTGATATGTGTATCATAATTTTTGTTGTGTTTGAGAGTGTGTTATCTATTTGACTTTGATTTTGGGGTTGGCTTGGAGGAAAGGTTAAGTTTGGTGAAAAGAAAGCAAGAGTTGTTGATTATGTATGTGTTAAGTTGTGATGATGGTTGTGATTGTGTTTTGATGTATGTATTGTGTTGTTTTGAATGTTATGCAAGTCTAGTATGGTTTATTGATGGTTTTGGTAAGATTTTTTAGAGTCTAAAAGGGTAAAGTATGATATTTGTTGGATGTGGTATTGTTGGTGTCGGAATCATGGTTTTTGGCCTGACACGCCCATGAGCACGACCAAGTCTTTGGGCATGTCAATGGTTCTATTTTCTGGATGGGTGACATGACCAGTGACACGCCCATATCACTGAGCGTGTCACTGCTTCTGTGTAGTGCTAGTATTGACACATCCAGTGACACGCCCATGTCACTGAGCTTGTCATAGCTACTGTGTTGTTGGAGGATTGACACGTGTAGTGACACGCCCATGTTACTGAGGTTGTCAAAGCTTCTGTGTTGTATGTTTAGCGCACGATTAGGGACACGCCCGTGTGGTTGAACGTGTCATGTGTAGGGTTTGTCCTAGTTAGCTCTTGTTCTTATTTCTTATGCGTATCACTAAGTGAGTATGTGTAATCACCTTTGGATTAGGTTTTGAAGAGAATTGAGTTGCCCTAATCAAAGTGTTGAAGGATTCTTGGAAGAGGAGTTTGGAATTGGTGTGAGTTGCTCTTCAGGTAAGTACAAACTCTACATGATATTGGGACTTAACAAATTTGGTTAGAAAATGTGTTAGGTTACCTATTATATTGTTGATATATGAGCATGATGCAATGATTTGTATTATGTGCATTATGTGAATTATATGTTGGGGATTCAAAATATATGAACAATCTCAAATGATGAAATGTGAAGCCATTGATGTTGGCTATAATGATGTAAATGAAATATTGAGGCATTGTGCCTAGATGATTATGAGAAAATGAGAATGAAATTGATAATGAAATAATGAAAGAATTATGTGTCTAGTATGTTATTCAATTTTTAAATTTTTGTTGTGGGTGGCATGTGTAGACCCTTAATTTTTGACCCAATCCGGTCCCATATGTTTTATTTAATCCAAAATGATTTTGTTGTCTAATTGGTCCAAAATAATTTTTATTAAATAATTTTTGCTTTAGTATCTAATTTTTATTAATAAAAAATAAAAATAAACAAATCAAAATCAAAAAATCAAAATCAAAATAAAAATCGGAGTTGGAAAAATTGGCAGCAAAAAAACAGTCGCACGGGCCCATGGGATATTTTGCCCGAAAGAAATTCCTACAGGCGAAATCACTTTGCTATTTTGCTCGCAGGATTTTCCTGCGAGCGAAATAGAATTTCTATTTCTCCCACAGGAAAATCCTGGGGCAAAATAGCTCGCCTACAGGAATTTCCTGCGGGTGACGTCCCAGCTCGCCCACTGCCTTTTTTCGCCAGCCCATTTTTTCCTGCGGCAAATTTTTTCGGCAGCGCAAATTTTTCGACGCAAATTTTTCAAAAAAGGTTTTGGTTTCCTTTTTTTTATTAATATTACTTGCCTTAGCTAATTAGGAATAAACAACCTCAAACCACTATAAATAAGGATCAAAGGCAACAAAATTGGGGTGGCAAAAAAATTGGCAGTAGATTCGAAAATTGGAAACCAAATCAAGGAAGGAAAAGCAATAATTCAATTCAATTAATTTTTAAAGGAGTAGCAGCACGATTTAAAGAATTCAAAGGCAAAAAAGGCTTGTCTTTGGAGCTAGTTCATCCAAGAAGAATTGTTTTTGGAGGAATCATCAAAAGAAGGTATGTGTTAATTGATTTTCTTTAATTTTTTTTACACAGTAGCTAAAACTAGTATTTTTGTGTTTTTCAAAAGTAAAATCTTAGAACTTTAATTTAGTTTTCCAAAGTTAAAAACACTAAAATTTTACTTTATTTTCCAAAAAGACTTAATATTGTTATTTTTTCTTCTTAAAAACCTTAAAACTCTAATTGAACATATTCTTCAACAAAACCAAAATTTGATTATGTTTCTTTCAAAATTTTAAACTAGGTTCTATTTCATTCAAAAAGCCTTAAAAAACATCTTTTCTACTTATAAAAACTTTAATCCGATTGTTTAAATTCATAAAACTTCATAAAATTATCAAATTGATTTCTAAAACCCTAATTCAAATCCTTTACCCGAAACCCTAATTTTAAAATACTAAAACCCTAATTCAACTTTTAAACCTAAAATAGTAAACCCTAACCCATTTAAAACCTTAAACCCTAATTTTTTCTAAGCTCTAATCCTTTAAAACATTAAAAACCATAATAACACAAATGTTCTAAAATTACACAGTAGCTTGAAATCACAATTTAAAACCACAAATCAAAACAATTTTAAAGTGTCTAAAACCCTAGTTTCATGATTTCATCATTCAAACCTTAATTTGGTTAATTAAAGTGTCTTCCAACCTTTTAAAACATAAAACCCTAACCTATTTTAATTCCATAAAAAGTCACAGTAGCTATAATTGAACTTTTATTTGCTTTACTCAATTCCATATTTGATTATGCTTTAATTTATTTCTTATGCTTTAATTTATTTAATTTCAATACTTGATTTATTTAATTTATCATGGATGGATGTTTATTTTATATTTTGATTAATACCTTTGATGAATGATTTATTTATTATGAATGGTTATTTACTTTTATCAATTTATTTAGACTTCCAAATGTTGTAAGAGGTATGTTTCCACTTGGTGGGTACCTCATTAGTTAAGTATCATGTAATTTAATTTGCTTTTTTATTTTATTTTAGAACCTATGTAAAGGGCATTTTTCTACCTTTTGGTGGGTGTCCTATCTAGGAATATGATGTAAGGAGATGTTTCCATCCTTGGATGGGTGTTCATTTATTTGCTTTGTTTGGACGTTGCTTTGATTTAAATATAATGATGCTTTCTTTTATTTATTGTGTGTAATATTGGATAATGTTGTTATATTTAAGAATTTTATAATATTAAGACCTGTAAAGGAGGCCGGTTCCAATGAACCTGGCATTGTGGGGGTGCTGGGCCATTTATCACCTTCCCCACACCTACCCAACTTTCTGAACCCATTAGGGGGTTGGGGATTCCTTAGGAATCGAGTCATCCACCCCTTTCTTTTTCCAGGCCCCTCCGGGTGGCCACTCCATTTTCTCCAAACTTAAGTCCGTGCTCTCTAAGGCCCCGAGCCTAAACAATGCCGAAGTCGAAAGAACCATTCCACCGGGAGTGGTGGCGACTCCACTGGGGATAAGAGAAGTTGATTCCGTTGGTCTTTATATTATACTATTCTTTCTTATAATGATATTATCCATTGCATCATATTAGATTGCATCGTGTGCATGAGTTAGGATGCCCGTGTTACCCATGTTGTGTTATGTGCGGGATACCATACTTTCACTCAAGGTATGGAGATCGAGCATGGCATATCCGCTCATAGCCTCGTAACATTTGGTATATACTTGCTATGGGAACCTAAGCCTTTTTACCCAAAGACTAAAGCTTATGTAATTGGCCTAGTTACTTTCCTTAGGTTTTACCCCAAATGCATGTTGTTTGACTATGGTTGGTTTATCTTAGTCTAAATCATGGCTTATTTGGTTTGTTCTTTTTCTAATATGACCTTGGTATATTGTAAGCTCAAAATAAATTTTTCTTTAAAATTCAAAAGACCAAAACTATTTTCAAAATTTTTCAAGATGGTCTTTAGACATAAGACTTTTTCTAAAACAAATCAAAGATGCTTTGGCCTATGTCCCAAATACTAAACCCAAAATCAATTTTTCTAAATCTTTTACAATGGGCTTAGAAACAAAACTATTTTCACCCAACTTTTTCTTACAAAGAGCTTGCAAAAATATTCAGGTCAATTATGAAATACCAAAAATCAACTGTGGGCCTAGTTTACACTAAGAATAAATTAACCATGGGCTTGTTTTTGGCATGAATCATTAGTTACCTTTTTTAAGTGAGAAATCTATCTATAATAAACCTCTTAATTTAGTTTTAATCCAATGTAGCATAAAAGCTACTATAGTTGGTTAAATGGATTAAAACCTAATTAATGAGAATTATTATGAACTGATTTCCATTTTTGAAAATATAACTATTGGTTGAAACATCCGAGAGAATTATTCGAAAGAAAAGTACCCCATGTTGGTATTTTGTCAACCATATACCTAGGAAAAGAGACTCGCCATTCATGTGTGGATGTTATAAGGTTGGAAGGAACGTCCTATTTATCCTTATTTGTTGATTGTTTGCGAATACATGCATACATGCATACATTTGCATCTCATATCATTGATCCTCTCTGGCTCACAGCCCTGGATTATGATAGTTTAAAAGCTTACAACAATCCGACCTACGCCGGAGACGAAGTATCTAGCAACGACTCAATCACTTGCTCACCAAAAACAATGGAGCCTGAACAAATTCAAAGAATGGTGGATGAAGCCCTCAATGCCAAGATGGAAGAAATCAAAGAGGCCCTAGCTGAGACTATGAAGAACCAGTTGACTGCAATCTTAGAGAACCATGCCGAGGCATCTGCTAGCATTAAGAAACCAAGGACAAAGGGAAGACCAAAGTTAGTCAAGTGGTTTTTGATGATGAAAAGGTGATCATTGATGATGATGATGATTGGGCTCAATACTACCAAGAGGTTCAAGAAAAGAAGAAAGGACCGAAGGCTGTTGAGAAGGCAACTATTGAAAAGACCGAGACATCCGATGTTGAAAAGATGATTGCTGATTTAGAAAAGAAATTTGAGAAGAAGTTGAAAACCGAAGAGATTTCTGAGATCGACAAACTATTTGAAAAAGATGAAGAGGTCCCTTATAAATTCAAGATGCCTTCCTTTGCTAAGTACAATGGCACCGAAAATCCCCATCTTCACATGCAATCTGCTTGAGCTACTAAGACTCAAACCCTAAGGTACTTTATGCTCTCGTTGGACCCTGTTGTCCAAAATTGGTTCAATACCTTAGATGATGGAACATAAAAGAGTTGGGATCTACTTTACAAAGCTTTCATCCAACAATATGGATATAATGTTGAGTTAGAAGTTACCTTAATGGAAGTGGAGTCCATTAGGCAAAGGCCAAATGAGAATTTTGTGGACTATGTGAAAAGGTGGAGAAACAAGGCCGCTTTACTCAAGAAGAGGCCCGATGAATCTGATCAAATAAGGATGATTGTGAGAGGGGGTTGCCTAGTCTTCGTGAGAGGATGTCTCATACACTCATCCATGATTTCAAAGACCTTCTTCAAGCTAGTTTGAAAATTGAAGAATGGGAAAGGGAGAAGAGCCGATTTGCAACAAAAAGGAATGAGAAAGGGAGCTATCAACCTAGTAGCCAAAGCATGCAAAAGGCCGTCGGCGTTAATGCTACTAACCAAGGAACAAGGAGACAATTTTAAGAATTGGGAAAATCGATGTCTTGGGTTCTCAACATGCTTCAAAGTAAGGGATTGCTACAACCCTTAAATCCTAATCCTTTGCCTAATCCTCTCCCACCTAACTTTGACACCAAAGCATTTTGTCAATTTCACCAAATGCAAGGACATCACATAGATTGATGTGTGAGGTTGAGACATGATATCCAAAACCTAAATGATAATGGGAAGCTACCCGAGCCCAATAAGCCAAACACCAAAGACAACCCATTGCCAAAATTCAATAGGGTACCACCACCGGCAACATTCATGATTGGAGGAGGTTTGCATGAGGACTTTGTCATGTCTTCCTTTCAAGATGTGGGTGGAGAAGCAACCAAAGAAGAAGAGGCACTTGAACAAGCTATGATGGGTGAAGAAGTAGCAATTTGTGTTGTCAACGGGTTTTGGGATTCAAGTGATAGTGATGATGATATTATACCCAAGAAGGAGGAGTGGACTTGGTCCGAGCCCGGAGAAGATGAGGTGATGAATACTAGATCCGGTAAGCCTTACGCAAGGCCACCACCTAAGGAGATAGAAACGAATAAGGGAAAGGAAGTTGAATTGGAAGAAGATGATGTTGTGGTCAAGCAATTGAAAAGAACCCAAGAAAGTGTTAGCATTTGGGACTTATTAGCTACTTCTAAAAAGCACCGAGAAACTATGGCCAAAGCTTTGGCTAGCATGCCCATTTCTACCTCTGCAACACCGGAGGAGTTAATCAACTTCATAAAAATTGGGGAAGTAATGATATGTGAAGAGGTCCAAGAAAAGAGTGAAGTTAATATGGGAGTAGTTTCTTTTTCAGATGCGGACTTACCGGAGGAAGGAAGAGACCACATCCGCCCTCTCTTTATCAAAATAGAAGTCAAGGGGAAGAGGACTCCATGTGTAATGGTCGATGATGGGTCCGCCATAAATGTTTATCCACTTAAAATATTGCCAAAGCTAGCCATGTCAACAAGAGATCTAAACCCAACCGAGGTGACAATTCGTGCTTATGACAACACTAAGAGGCATACAGAAGGGACTTTCAAAGTGGCCTTCAAGGTTGGTCCAATTGAATCTGTTGTTGAGTTTGTTGTTTTAGACATACCAGTTACCTTCGCCTTACTCTTGGGGCGACCATGGTGTCACCCTCTTGGTGGAGTTCCTTCCACCCTTCATCAAAAGATCAAATTTCCCAACGGAAATGAGATAGTGGTCATTGAAGCTGAAGATAATGAGATTGTTAACGCTCTATTGGTTGAGAGGCCTCTCAATGGTTTTTAAGTGGCTGCAATTTCTGATGATGAAGTAGTGGACTCCAAAGTTTTGAATATGATGAAGAACATGAACTACCTTCCCAGAGCTGGTCTTGGAAAGGGAAAGGCTGGTTTGACAAAGTTGCCAGATTTTAGGACTCAAACTTCCAAGAAGGGGTTAAGATATGATGAAGACAATGATGTCCAGCCAAAGAAGAGTGAGAAGATGAGTTTCCCACCACTTGAGGAGATCTTTGTCAAAGCTCTAGATATGGGACCACTCCAAGGAAAGCCCGAGCCGATCATGTTCATCGGTAAGTTAATTCCAGATTTTGAAATTTTTGCAGATGTTGCTAAGCTAGTGGAGCAAGTGAAGAAAGAGCTCACCCAGTCAACCAACAAAGAATCCAATCCAAAAGAGAAGAATGAGGCTGCCCTGGAAGCAGAGAAGACTCCAGAAGAGATTGCTGCCCTGGTTAAAGAAAAGTTTGAAGACATCCTGCTTTATGATTCTGAGAACATTGATTTTGATTTTGATTTTAATTTGTCTGCTTTGTATGAGGATGATGATGTTTTCTTTTCCAAAATGAATGCAATAAAGTCTGATTTTGCTTACTTGTGTGATGTTTCTCCTGATGGTTGCATACATTCAAATAACAGTTACATGAGCATCTTTAATATTAATTCTGTTAACACATAATCATTAAATTTGGGAACAACTGAAAATCCTAAAAACATTAGCATAGCATTTGACCTTACTCCTAATGAGAGAGAGAGATTTGAAAAAATATTCAAAAAATATGAAGAGGTGTTTGCTTGGTCTTATGAGGATATGCCGGGGGTAGATCGAGACATAGCTGAGCATCATATTCCTACTTACACTCACATGAAGCCTGTCAAACAAAAGCTTAGGCGACAAAGACCTGAGTGGGCTAAGTTGGTTAAAGAAGAGGTCACTAAGCAAATACAAGTGAAGTTCCTTGAAGTAATAGAATATCCAGATTGGTTAGCCAACATAGTACCCATACCAAAGAAAGATGGAAGGATAAGGGTCTGCGTGGACTATAGAGATTTAAATAAGGCTTCCCCTAAGGATGATTTTCCTTTACCTCATATAGATGTTCTCATTGATAGTGTGGCCTCTAGCCTGCTACACTCGTTTGTAGATGGATTTTGCGGATATGATCAAGTGTTAATGGCCCAAGAGGATCAAGCCAAAACTGCCTTCATTACTACATGGGGTATATTTTGTTATAGGGTTATGCCTTTCGGCTTAAGGAATGCTGGAGCAACCTACCAAAGGATGGCCACCACACTATTTCATGACATGATGCACAAAGAAGTTGAAGTATATGTTGATGATATGATGGTGAAGTTGGATACAAGGGAGCAACACTTCCAGAATTTAGAATTATTCTTCGATAGAGCTTTAAAGTATAAGCTAAGATTAAACCCAAAGAAGTGTGTATTCGGTGTTACTTCAGGCAAATTATTGGGACATGTGATTGGCCCGAATGGTATTGAGATAGATCCTGACAAAGTCAAAGCAATCAGGGATATGCCAGCCCCAAAGACGGAGAGAGAAGTTCGGGGATTCATTGGTAAACTGTAGTACATTAGCAGATTTATAGCTAAGCTCATAACAATTTGTGAGCCTATCTTCAAGTTGCTTAGAAAGAATCAGCCGGTCATATGGAATGAAGAATGTCAAAAGGCCTTTGATCGAATAAAAGAGTATTTTGTTGAATCCACCTATTTTGAGACCACCTAAACCCGGCAAACCTCTATTACTATACTTAGCAGTAGAAGAAGAGTCGATAGGAGCCATGCTAGCCCAAGCAGATGAGTCGGGGATCGAGCATGCCGTTTACTATTTGAGTAGAAAGCTCCTACCTTATGAAATTAAGTATAGTATCATTGAAAAGACATGTATAGCCATGGTTTGGTCTTCTAAGAAGTTGCGGCATTACTTTCAATCATATAGTGTGCAAACAATTTTTAGTTTGGATCCAATGAAGTACTTAAGGGAGACACCCTCTTTAATTGGGAAATATGGTTGATGGTTGATAATATTAGAGGAATTTGAGATCGAGTATGTAACCAGGAAAATAATCAAAGGTAGAACGGTGGCAGAATTCCTGGCTCAACAACCATTACCAGAAAGTGAAGAGGTAATTTTGGAGTTTCTAGATGAACATTTAGAAGCAATTGAAGTACAAGGGTGGAAAAAGTATTTTGATGGAGCAGTAAACAGGAAAGGAGCAGGTTTGGGAGTTATACTAGAATCGCCCGAAGGGGAACTTATCCCTTTAGCAAAAAAATTGAAATTTAGGGCAACCAATAATATGGTGGACTACGAAGCTTGTATTTTCGGTTTGGAAACCCTAATGATTATGAAGGTGGATAAGGTGGAAGTTTATGGTGATTCGTTACTAGTAGTATCCCAAGTAAATGGATAGTGGGAGTTGAAAGAAGAAAAATTGAAACCATACCACCATTACCTAACCATGATGAAGAAGATTTTTAAGGAGTGTAGGTTTATACCTCTGTGAAGAGAATAAAATCAGATGGCTGATGCCCTAGCCACATTGGCTTAGGTATGGGAAAATCCTGCTAGCTTATTTTTTAAGCCTTTGATCTTGACCAGTTCATCAATGCCTTGTTATGAATATGAGACAATCATGGAAATTGATACGGACCATGATGTGTGGTATGATACTATAAGGCGATTTTTGGAGGAAAGAGAATACTCGCCGGGGGAACAAAGAAAGAGAGAAGAGCCATAAGGAGGTAGTCATTGCAATACATCACCTTCCACGGAGAGTTATACTGAAGATCGCTTGATGGAGTGCATTTGAGATGTTTAAGAAAGCCTGAAGTATGAGCGCATCATGGTGATACAAGAAATCTTCCACCAAGGTACCAACCAACAGATATTGACCTCAGAGCGTGAGTGGATCCAGTCAACCCAGTCAGCATATGAAGAAGCAGGATGGAGTAGCTTCCTAGCAGAATGATGACGTGGCAGGTATCTGGAAAATCCACGGAGGGGGTATCAAGCAAACAAAGACGCTCCTGAAGCCAAATCTGTGAAAAAAAAAAGTCCGCTAAGTTGAAAACCCGCAAGGGCAGCTTAGGCAAAAATTAGGACAGCTTGTAGTTCCAAAAACCCGCATGGGTGGACTAGGCAAAAGTTAGAGTAATATATAAAAAATAATATATAAAAAATAATAATAAAAAAAGAGAGGATTACAGTAAAGAGGAAAATTGTATATTTTTCATTATTGTATAATGTTTTACAATTGCTACAATATTTACATATCACTAAGAGGGTGGTGGTAGGTCACCAAATAAAGACTTGAAAAATTCGTCACCTGTTGGAGGAGGGGGAAAATTACTCGTCCCGGGATCATTCGAAGCATAAGCACTAAAATCCCTATTGCCTTGGAGTTCCGATTTGACATGGTCCTCATCAGAAGCAGACAAAAGGATCTCATGTTCATCAGTCTGGGGGCCTCTTGATGAAGAAGCACCGGGATCTCTCATCCCCCGAAATCAAAATTCTAGAAAATATTATTCGGATTGATGATATAAACATTCAAAATGAGAAGCTTGCCGATGACTTGCAGCCAATTCCTCTTGAAGTTTCTTATTTTGTTGTTTGAGAATCCGCTGTGAGCCAAGAAGGAAAAAGGTGAGAGCATACATAATCATGCATATATATAGCATAAACTATTATAAAATGAGGAACGTACCAGGTAGTTCATATCAATACCATGCGGATGAGATGTTGTATCCGACAGGCTAGAATGAGCAAACGAAGGGGCAGTGAAAAAGGTCCAGCCTCATGATCAAACGAGCCAACAGCCTGCAACAATCATTAACGAATCAAAGGAAGGAAAGCAGTTGCAAGGGAAAAGTGATTAAAGTGCAAAAAAAAACTCCCTTGGAAGATCGAAACAAGGAAAGAAGAGCATGAATCAAGCAAGACATGGCCAAGCCAAATCGAGCTTAGCCGTGTCACCTCAAAAGAAATTTTGGCAGAATATGACACGGGCAGGCGACACGGCCAAGCCACTGGCCGTGTCTCACCTAAAGGACAAAGTCAAGAAGCACCAAGCAAAGAAAGAAAAGAAACAGCAGGTGACACTGGCAAGCAACACGGCCAAGCCACTGGCCGTGTCCCATCCTAAGCCTAGAACAAAGAAAAACCAAAGAAAAGACACAGAAGCTGACACACCCAGGAGACACGACCAAGCCACTGGCCTTGTCACTCCCATCTTCAAAGAACACAGAAGACCCCGATCTCCAAGGATGAAGATCCATTTTCAAGGGTGAAGATCCAATCTCTTAGGATGAAGATCCATTCTGAGGGTGAAGAATCACAATGCATAGAACATCCGGAGCAGTCAGACTTCTCAACTGATAAAAGGTTAGTGAAATTAGTTCTCGGGTCCAAGTACCCAAATTAAATCTAAATCAATTCATTCTCGGGTCCAGGTACCCAAATCAATTCAAGCTCAGGTCCAAGTACCCAATCTTGGGTCCAAGTGCCCAATCTCAGGTCCAAGTACCCAATCTAGGGTCCAAGTACCCAAATCAAGTCAATTTATGGCCGAGTATCCCAATCTAGTTTAGGATAGAGTATCCGAAGCCAGTTAGGATCGAGTATCCCAACCCAGTTTAGGATCAAGTATCCAAATCTCTTAGGTTCAGAACCTAAATTTTTCTTTAGGTCTAGAACCTAGAATTATCCTTGAGTCCAGAACTGGAACCGGGTCCAGAACCCAATTCTTCCTTAGGTCCAGAACCTAGAATCTCCCTTAAGTCAAGAACTCAAACCGGGTCCGGAACCCAAATTTTCCTTAGGTCCAGAACCTAGAATTACCCTTGAGTCCAGAAATTGATCCGGGTCCAGAACCTAGAATTATCCTTGAGTCCAGAACTCGAACTGGGTCCAGAACCCAAATTTTCCTTAGGTCTAGAACCTAGAATTATCCCTGAGTCTAGAACTCGAACCGGGTCCAGAACCAAAATTTTTCTTAGGTCGAGAACCTAAAATCATCCTAGAGTCCAGAACTCGAACTGGGTCCAGAACCCAAATTTTTCTTAGGTCGAGAACCTAGAATTATCCTTGAGTCCAGAACTCGATCCGGGTCTATAACCCAAAATTTTCCGTAGGTCGAGAACCTAGAATTTATCCTTGAGTCCAAAACTCAAACTGTGTCCAAAACCCAAAACCTCAATCTCAAAAATTAAGTCTTATTGCTTTTCACTCTATTTCACTAAAGTTTCAGATTTTTCAAGCAGGGGTCAAACTGTAGATCCTTAATTTTTGACCCAATCCGGTCCCATATGTTTTATTTAGTCCAAAATGATTTTATTGTCTAATTGGTCCAAAATAATTTTTATTAAATAATTTTTACTTCAATATCTAATTTTATTAATAAACAAATAAAAATCAAAAAATAAAAATAAAAATAAAAATAGGAGTCTAAAAAATCGGCAGCAAAAAAACAGTCGCAGGGGCCCGTGGGATATTTCGCCCGTAGGAAAATCCTGCTGGTGAAATAGCTCTCTCGTAGGAATTTCCTACGGGCGACTTCCCAGCCCGCCCACTGCCGCAGTTTTCTACTGCAGTTTTTTTTCGCCAGTACATTTTTTCCTGCGGTAATTTTTTTCGACAGCGCAAATTTTTCGACGCAAATTTTTCAAAAACTAATCCAATTATGTTTTGGTTTATTTTTTTATTATTAATATTACTTGCCTTAGCTAATTAGGAATAAAAAACCTCAAACCACTATAAATAAGGATCAAAGGCAACCAAAATGGGGTGGCAAAAAAATTGGCAGTAGCTTGGAAAATTGGAAACCAAATCAAGGAAGGAGAAGCAATAATTCAATTCAATTGATTTTTAAAGGAGCAGCAGCATGATTTAAAGAATTCAAAGGCAAAAAAGGCTTGTCTTTGGAGCTAGTTCATCCAAGAAGAATTGTTTTTGAAGGAATCATCAAAAGAAGGTATGTGTTAATTGATTTTCTTTAATTTTTTTTACATAGTAGCTAAAATTAAGATTTTTGTGTTTTTCAAAAGTTATAATCTTAGAACTTTAATTTTGTTTTCCAAAGTTAAAAACACTAAAATGTTACTTTATTTTCCACAAAGACTTAAAATTGTTATTTTTTCTTCTTAAAAACGTTAAAACTCTAATTGAACATATTCTTCAACAAAACCAAAATTTGATTATGTTTCTTTCAAAATTTTAAACTAGGTTCTATTTCATTCAAAAAGCCTTAAAAAACACCTTTTCTACTTATAAAAACTTTAATTCGGTTGTTTAAATTCATAAAACTTCATAAAATTATCAAATTGATTTCTAAAACCCTAATTCAAATCTTTTACCCGAGACCCTAATTCTAAAACACTAAAACTCTAATTCAACTTTTAAACCTAAAATAGTAAACCCTAACCCATTTAAAACCATAAACCCTAATTTTTTCTAAAATCTAATCCTTTAAAACATTAAAAACCATAATAACACAAATGTTTTAAAATTACACAGTAGCTTGAAATCACCATTTAAAACCACAAATCAAAACAATTTTAAAGTGTCTAAAACCCTAGTTTCATGATTTCATCATTCAAACCTTAATTTGGTTAATCAAAGTGTCTTACCAACCTTTTAAAACATAAAACCCTAATCTATTTTAATTCCATAAAAAGTCACAGTAGCTATAATTGAACTTTTATTCGCTTTATTCAATTCCTTATTTGATTATGCTTTGATTTATTTCTTGTGCTTTAATTTATTTAATTTCAATACTTGATTTATTTAATTTATCATGGATGGATGTTTATTTTATATTTTGATTAATACCTTTGATGAATGATTTATTTATTATGAATGGTTATTTACTTTTATCAATTTATTTAGACTTTCAAATGTTGTAAGAGGTATGTTTCCACTTGGTGGGTACCTCATTAGTTTAATATCATGTAATTTAATTTGCTTTTTTTATTTTAGAACCTATGTAAAGGGCATGTTTCTACCTTTTGGTGGGTGTCCTATCTAGGCATATGATGTAAGGAGATGTTTCCATCCTTGGATGGGTGTCCATTTATTTGCTTTGTTTGGACGTTGCTTTGATTTTAATATAATGATGCTTTCTTTTATTTATTGTGTTTAATATTGGATAATGTTGTTATATTTAAGAATTTTATAATATTAAGACCTGTAAAGGAGGCCGGTTCTAATGAACCGGGCGTTGTGGGGGTGCTGGGCCATTTCTCACCTTCCCCACATGTACCCAACTTTTTGAACCCATTAGGGGGTTAGGGATTCCTTAGGAATCGAGTCATCCACCCCTTTCTTTTTCCCGGCTAGTCCGGGTGGGTACTCCATTTTCTCTGGACTTAGGTCCGTGTTCTCTAAGGCCCCAAGCCTAAACAGTGTCAAAGTCGCAAGAACCATTCCATCGGGAGTAGGGGCGAAAATCCCCTCTCACAGCATGCCTAAAAGTAATAATCCCTTGAAGCTAGATTGGGCTTGATCCTTGAAACCAAGTTGGGTTGATGCTATGCTCCCCTTAAAGCTTGGTTGGGTCTAGTCCTTGAAGCCTACTTGGGATGTTACATATGAGATGTTTCTCATTGTGATAATGATTTGCCTACGGGCTTAATAAATGTGATTATTCGACCAAAACATTAACTCTGGAATTTGAATGGCATATTAGTTTCTTTTGGGCCCATGCTTGTCTTTGCTTTAAATGTGAATCATGAATGATGAAACAATTGAATAATATAATGAAATGAAATGTTATGAAATATGATATTCTTGTGTATTGGTTCTAATTCTTGAAAGTATGACATTGGCATTACATTGAATCATATTGTTATCATGGTTTGCATCACTAAGCCCTTGGCTTAGTGCGATTGTGGTTCATCGCACAGGTGATAGGGTAGATCCGGTTGAACCAAAAAGTTCAGCTAGACCGAGTCGAGTCTAGGCTTGAGATCCCTTATGTAGTGTTGATTGTGGACTTCGAGATCAGAGACAAACTGCCAAGCATGTATAAACTTTATAATTTTGTAAATATTGATTTTGATGTATATACATATGTACATTCCACTATATTTTTCCGCTGCTTATTAAATAAATGTTTTTGATAAACTTTTGGGTACTATTGTGGTATATATGTATATGTGTTTTAATAAGAAATGTTTTATCTATTACTACCTATTATGATTATTTGATTAAAGGTTGGTTTGCTTCAAATAGAATGTGATATCCTTGTATTCGGTATATGTATATTACATATTGAGAGTATATGTGGTGTACGTATATAGGGTATAGGGGTGTTACAATTGTTTTGGTTTCAAAGCCTAGGTTTGAGATTCTCAACCTAGGTGAATTGTAAGAAAAAGAAAATTTAGATTTTTAAAATATGGTTTTTGAATAAAATACATGCTTTGGCACCGGATGTAATATCCTCATATATGGCCTAAAAGTTTTGATTAAGTTGTTGATGTTGTTGTTATTGTTGTTGTAGTGATATATTGGATTGAATATATGTGTTAAATTGCAAGAGAAAAGATATTGGAAAGTGAATGCTTGTGTATATGTGTTTTGGGGAAAAGAATTAGGGTTTAGAGAGAATGGTATATGTTGTGTATATGATGATATATATAACATATAAATTGGTCAAATATAGAGTCAATATAAGAGGATATTTTATGTGGAATGTGCAATTACATATAAGGGCTTATATGAGACAAAAGTTAGTTATATGATTGAGGGCATTTTGGTAATTGCTTGGATAAGATCACTTGGTGGAGATTAAAAGCAAAATTTGACTTTGTGTCTTCATCATTTCCTTCTTTCTTTCAAGAAGTGGCCGGCTCTCCAAAAACCAAAAGGAAAGAGAGGTGTTCTTGATGCTAGAAGCAAATTGAAGAAGCAATCAAAGGATTTGACAAGAGATTTGTGGAAGTTCTTCATCTAATGTAAGTATTCTCTAGTTTTCTTTACTTATTTTGAAGTGGTGTTGAAGTGAATTAAGATTTGTTGATTTTGTGATTTGGTGTGTTTGAGATGTGTTTGTGTTGTGTTTTCAAGTGTTGAATTGGTTTTAAGTTAAGAGTTTAAATAGGTGTTGTTGTTGGAAGTGGTGGATGTTGATTTTTGAAAGATGGTGATTTTAGGGTTTGAGATGGTTTGTGTTTAAGTGTAATATTAATGTGTTGTGTAGTGATTCTTATGATGAATATGTGTTTAGAACATTGATTATGTTCATTTGAAACATGTTGTATGGTGTATATTGTATTTGAGTGCAATTGAAAGAGTGTTGGATTTGGTTAGGGTTTGTTTATGGGTGACACGGCCAAAAGCAAAGGAGAGACACGGCCAAGTCATGGAACTTTTGGGCGTGTTGGATTAGTTTTGAGAGACACGGCCGTGTCCCCAAGCCATGTTAGCTACTGTGATTTTTGGTTGAGAGACACGGCCACAAGCTTGGTCGTGTCCCTTGCCCGTGTTGCTTACTGTCCAATTGGTTTGAGTGACACGACCACAAGCTTGGCCGTGTCCCTCAAGGGTGCTGCCCGTGTCCCTCCAATGTGTTGGTTAGGGTTTTATTTCTTTGTTCTAATTGTATTGTTTTGGTTCTTCAAAGGTGGGTTGGTCCCTAAACCTAAACATAAACACTTTAAATATACTTAAAGCATGGAAAGCCCTAATCAAATGGATGTGGAAGATCATAAAGCTATAAATGATATAAATTGTTCTTTGCCCTAATTGCATTGTTGAGATTGAACAATATTATGTTATGCAATGTAATTGGTAATGTGTTTCATGAGTAATGTATATTGAAATGTTATATCAAAGATGTTATGATGATTCAAATAAGAAATGATATGATGCAAAGCCATTGTGATTGGCTATGATGATGCAATTGAAAGAAAGAAGGCATGTTTGCCTAAATGTTGATGAGAATTGGAAATGGAAATGATAATTGAATAATAAATGAATTGTGTGGCTAATGTGTTATTCCATTTTCAGAGTTTGTTGTTGGTGGCATGCCTAATAAGTGTAACAATCTCTTGAAGTTAGGTTGGATGGAATCCTTGAAGCCTAATTGAGATGTTACCACCCATGAAGCTAGGTTGGGTTGGTTCTTGAAGCCAAGTTGGGTTGAAGCTTAGCATGCTTTGCTCCCCTTGAAGCTTGGTTGAACCTAATCCTTGAAGCCTAGTTGGGTATATGATATTGATAAATGTGATAACAAAACCAAAACATTAACTCTGAAAATTGAATGGCATATTAGTGTGTCTTGGGCCCAATGCTTGTCTTTGTTTAGTGTTGCTTGTAATATCCTCATATATGCCCTAAAAGTTTTGATTATGTTGTTGATGTTGTGGTTAGTGTTGTTGTTGTTATATATTGGATTGTATATATGTGTTAAATTGTAAGAGAAAAGAAATGGAAAGAGAATGTATATGTATATGTGTTTTGGAGAAGAAATTTAGGGTTTAGAGACAAGTTTATATGTTGGGTATATGATGATATATATAACATATAAATTGGTCAAAGGGAGAGTCAATGCAAGAGGATATTTTTATGTGGCATGTGAAATTACTTAATTGGGCACATATGAGACAAAAGGGTAGTTAAATGGTGAAGGGTGTTTTAGTAATTGCAAGGTTAAAAACTCTTGGTGGATATAAGAAGCAAAATTTGACTTTTGCTCTTCATCTTTTCCTCTTCTCATTTGTGTGTGGCCGGCTCTTCCTTAGACAAAAGGGAAAGAGAAGTGTTCTTGAGACAAGAAGCAAATTGAAGAAGAAATCAAAGGTTGTGAAAAGATATTTGTGGAATTTCTTCATTTTAGGTAAGAATTCTTTTGTTTCCTTTTGTCAATTTTGAAGTTGTGTCTAAATAAAATTGTGATTGGTTGATGTGATGATTTAGTGTGTTTGTGTATGGTGTGTGTAAAAGTGTTGAAATGGAATTAAAGATAAGAAGCTAGGTTGGTGTTGGTGATGGAAGAGTAAGAGTTGTGTTTAGTGAATTTTTTTCTGTTTTACAATTAGTAAAGGCTGTGACTTGTATGATTTTTACTTAATTATAGAAAAATGTTCTTGAAGTGAATTTTGGATATGTTGTTGCTTAGTGAGTCTAGTATTTGAGAAAAATAATTTGGAACCACGTTGATTGAATTTGATTTATGGAATTCACAAAGTTCAGAACTGCTGCCAGGATGCAGGGCAATTGGGGCAGTCTGGTTAGGTGAACTATTTGACCAAGATTTTGTGTTCAGTTTGATCTGAAATTTTAAAGGAATGATTTTAAGATACAAAACTAAATTCTGTAAAAATTTTAGAATTTTTAGTCAAGTGGATTAGTTTATACAATTTTTCAAAATAAGGATAAAATGGAGTCTAAAACCAGAATGTACTATTCATATGGTCATTTTGCTAATATTCCTTTTGGGATTAGATTGTGAAGAGGTTGAATTGCCCTAACCGTGTCCCTCAAATGTAATGGTTATTGTTTTTATTCTTTGTTCTTTTAGCATGGCTTTGATTCTTCAAAGGTATTATGGTACCTAAACCTAAACATAAACACTTTAAACATGTCTAAAACAAAGAATGCCCTAATCAAATGTATGTGGATGATTCTAAACCTATGTATAATGATCTTTGGATTAGGTTTTGAAGAGATTGTGTTGCATTAACCTATATGTTGAGAATTCTTGGAAGAGGAAATGTATGGAGGAATGGGAATAGTTCTTGAGGTAAGTAACAATACATATGATTGTATTTAATTACATAATTTGAGGCTTAACACATTTGTTTGCAAATGTGTTAAGTGATTTATTATATTGTTAATATAATTGGACTAAGGTGATGATTGAATGATGTGAAGGATGTGAAGAGCATTAACAAGGTAAGCATAAACCCTATTTGATTGTATATCCTTATATGTCTTTGAACATTAACACATTGGGATGAAAGTGTTAAATAAGCTATTATATTGTGAATGTAAATGAAGAATGTATATTACAATATATATATATATATAAAGGATGAAATATGAAATGGAAAAGGTAGGAAAATATGAGGATCCTTCTTAAGGTATGTGCAATTTGTTATGATAAATGCTCTAGTAATGAATGATGTTAATGTGTTTTGAGAAATGAGAAAATGTTATGTTATATGCATTGTGAATCTTGTGTATGGCAATGTATTATATGAATAATATTTTTTGAAATGTTATATCAATGATGTTATATGTATCATATGGATTGAGATATGATATGTAGTGAAGCCATTGTAATTGGCCATGATGATTCAAATGTGAGACGAAGCCATTGTGATTGGCTATGATGATCCAACTGAAAGAAATAAGGCATATTTGCCTATATGATAATGAGCATTGAGATTGAAATTGATAATGAAACAATAAGTGAAATATGTGTTTAATGTGTTATTCAGTCTTCAGAGTTCTGGGTTTGGAGGCATGCCTATAAAATGAAAAAGGTAACAGTCTTGCCGGTTTGAGGATCTCTTCAAATTGAGTTGAATTGAGGTCCAAGAGACTGGGTCTGTTACACTATGAGAATTGTGAATATGAAATATATGATTGGTAACAGTCTTGCCGGGTTGAGGATCTCCTCATGATGAGTTGATGCTCCAAGAGACTGGGTCTGTTACACTATCCATGGATAGAAATATTGATATATGATGCCTACGGGCTTGATGATTATGATTATAGACCAAAGCAGTAACTCTGAACTCTGAATAACATAGTGGTGTCTGTTGGGCCCGAGTCTGTCTTTGTTGTCAATGTGATATACAAATGTTGAAAGAAATGGATAATGAAATCTTTGGTATACTTCATTGGACATGTGATTGATGATATGTAATTTGTGTGTTGAAATATTGATTATGAGCACTAATGATGAATCATAAATGGTGAATTGTGAATAAAGAAATGTTGTGATTGGTATGATGTATAATGTGTGTACTAGCATTGATTTTGAATTCAATTGATGAATTGTGGTTGAAGACAATGATTGTCTTAATTGGAAATGTGACTTATGGTTAGTATGATGTATAATGTGTGTATTGAGATGTTGATTGTGAATATTAGTGATGGGTTGGAATTGGTAGAAATGTTATGTATATATATGTGTATAAGATATGAAATTAGTTGAAAGATATGAAAGGTGCAAATGAAAAGGGATAAACTTAATAAGAACTAAAAGTATATGGAATTGATATATCTTTATATGTTAGTATTTCCATGATATATGTTTGTATTTTATATTTATACTACTAAGCTTTCGAGCTTAGCGCGGATGTATTATCGCGCAGGTAGCTTGGTGGAAGATATGAAGTCTTTTGGTATGCCATGAGAAGAGTAAGATTTTGTCGAGACTAACTAGAGGGTAATGCATACATGTATCCACTTTAAGTATGTTATATTAAATGTATAAATGAAGTTTTGATAAAGACAATGATTTTGTAAGTGTTCTTTAAATTGACCTATTATGGTTTGAATTTTGTTACAGGTTTTTAAAAAGTAAAAAGAAAAGTGGCATCCTTATACTCTATATACTTACTGTATGTATACTAGGTATATGTATAGTACTTATATAGGGTATCGAGGTGTTACAATTGTTTTGGTATTAGAGCTTAGGTTCGAGATTCTCGGCCCAAGTGAAACTAAAAAGAGAATTTTTGAAGAGTATAAGTAGAATTAAAAAGAAAAGTTTTGGAAAGCTTAAATAGAGTTCAAAAGGAAAAGTTTTGAAATGAAATTTGTAATACATGCATATGCATTCATACCTAGGTTGGTCTCGGATGTGGCATTATATGAATTGTAGAATATTTGTGTTATATGAGATGTTCAATATAGTTGATGATATATGTGTATACCATTTTGATGTGATGAGAAACCATGATTGTTGACCATGATGTTGGAAATGAATTATAATTGAGGCATAGTGCCTAATTGATTATGGGAAACGAATTGTGAAATATAATGTGATATATGTATATTGATGATGCATATGAAAAATGTCATGTTGTGTGCAACATAGAATGTAATGTTGATGGTTATGAGCAATATTATGTGGGACATAATGTGAATTGAAATATAAAAAAAAAATGAATAAAGTTGAAAAATGAATAGAAATCAAAATCAAGATTAAAGTATGCACTCTTTCCTCTATACTTTGAATCTCTTTATAATAATGTTTATGTTGAGGTTGCTAGACAAAGAAAATATTGTTGGATTGTTATTATTGAAAGATATGTTACTAAAAATGAGGAAAGAATGGTGGAATATTGAATGAGTTGGTTAATATAGACAAAGTGTGACTAGTTAAAGTTGGAATATATATATATATAAAGTTAAGGTTTTATTAAAGGAAAGAGATGATATTGGTTAAGTAAGAAAATAAGTTGATATCATTATTTTGATGCGAACATAGTAAATTCAATGTTAGAAATGTAAAATGCTTGGATATTGTGAAAGCTCATGGTAATGGTGATAATAGGTGATATTTGAGATTTTTTTGAAGTGAGCTTGATGATTGTGGAAATTATAAGTTTTAATATTGCTTTGTGATATACATTTGTAAGATGTTTTAGAGTGATATTAGAAAAGATGAGTTTGGTAAATTGAAGCTTAAATGAAGTAGTAATTTGAGAAGTTAAAGTTTTAGTGGAATTTGATAAAGATTATTGGGATAGTGATGGTTTAATGTATATTCAATATATGGGTTAGGTGAAATGACTAATATTCCATATTAAAGCATTATGAATTGAGTAATGTGATTGATAGAAAGAGAAATTGTTTTAAAGTAAAAAAAAAAAGGAATTGGATAAGCAAATGAAAATGAGTTATTTTAAGTCATTTTAACTGCAAAGAGTAAAGATGGTTATGGAAGTATATTAAGTGTTTTTTAAGGATGAAAGTGAAAGAGATGTCACTTTGGGAATATGATCAAGATGAATGTGAAGTATTAGTATAGTCAGGATATATATATACATTGTAGTATGAATGAATGCTTTACATCATATTGAAAGAATGAGAATGACAATGTTTAAAAGAAAGTGATAAACATTAAATTTGTATTGAATGTATGAAAAAGGGAAATAAAACAAGAGCATATAATTAAGTGTATACATGTATATGAGATGTGAATTGAGTTTTCACTGTGAATGAAATGTATGTGGTATTATTATAGAATTAGTAATATGGAAATGATGTTGTGTGTATTAAAAGACCTAAGGGAGATTAGGTCTTCAATTGTGTTAAGCTAAATGAATTATGTGATGGAAGTGAGAATGGAATGGACTTGAGTAATATTGGATAGTGGAAATTGTTATAGTAAGCATTGAATGTGATGATCATATGATATTTAGAGTTCCAAAGTATGATGATCATATGATATTTAGAGTTCCAAAGTATGCACATATGGAAAGTTCTATGTAATGTTATATTATAAGAGATTGTAAATGGATTAGAAATGAAGTGACAAATAGAAATTGTATAGGAACTCCATATGATTGAATATGTATAGAGTAATATTGTAGAAACATGAATTAAGTGGATAAAGATTATAAATCGAGTGCAATTGATTTGAAACGGAGTTGGAATGTGTTAGCTATTGATATAGCAAAAATGTAAAGAAGGAATAAGTGATTCTTGATATGTACTTTAGCATTGTATTTGTAAAGATTGAGGATGAAAAAAAAAAAAAGAAGACATCATTGATTTAAAAGTTCCAGGCTTGAATATTAATCCCTTAAAGCCATGTGTTTTGTTCAGTATATTTGATCGGTTAAATTGTTATCCATGGATTTGAATCTTAGATAAAATGATTGTAATACAGATTTGGTGAGGTTGAAATTATAATTGAGAAGTATAGTTAAAAGTTATGATGGATAAAGTTGTATATTATCATTTTATGTTAACAATTTTGGTTATAATTGTGAAGACTAAGAGAGGAAAAAGAAACTATGGAAAGGTTTTGAGTTACGGACGATATGAAAATAAGGTAATCAAAATAAATATAACAATGATATGGAATGTTATGAAAGTTATATTGAATATGTTTAAGATATGTAACTCGAGGTTTGAGTGCATGAATTGTAGACAGTAAATATGGTATAAAAACCTTTATGAGAATTGGTGGGTATTATAATAAGATGATAGAGAATAAATTATGTGTATATTAAAAGATAATTTGAAGTGATTTGTTATCATGATAATTTGATTGAATATGGATCGGAAGAGATCAGAAATTGTATATATGTTTACCCTAATGGAATTAGGTTATAAATATATATACATATATGAATATTGTGAAATTTCATGATAAGTTTGAATAAATTAATTATTGGTTGGAGTTGAACAAGATTGGAATGTGGATATAATGTGACAGATAAATCAATGGATCTAGATTTGGCTGAGATTATGAATCATTATTGAGATTTAATGTGTATAGTTGTACCAAGAGTGTAGTTATTTACAT
Source organism: Garcia nutans (assembly GCA_947685225.1). Taxonomy (NCBI): domain Eukaryota; kingdom Viridiplantae; phylum Streptophyta; class Magnoliopsida; order Malpighiales; family Euphorbiaceae; genus Garcia; species Garcia nutans. The sequence goes on along the minus strand of CANTUV010000039.1, from coordinate 10,509,243 downwards.
GATAATGTATATGATGTAAATTTTAAAGTATGATTGGACATGAATGAGTGGAGTATAATAATTATAAATCATCATGAGAAAAAGGGAAAAAGATTGGTTATTTATAAAATAAGTTGAAAAGTAATGTATTAATATGTAAGTTAAGTGAAAAGCATGCTAAAGAAATAACTCCATGTATGAAAAATCAGGATTTTGTTATCTATTGAGGGTGATAGATGTCTATTTAGACAGTGATTGTAATGAATGGATAATTAATGCTCAGATATAAGTTATAGTTTTTAAGGTTAAAGTTAAGAGAGTAATTACAAAGAAGTGAAGAACAAAATGTATTAAATATAAAGATTTGACAAAGTATTTTTGTGCTATATGATGATCTGATTCTGGTATAAAGATATTAATAGGAATGTAATGAGATCTTTTGAATGTTTGATCAAGAAAGTAATAAGATGTATAGACATATAGAATGATGAGTTAAGGAATTTAAAGAAGGTGGTTGATTCTAAAGAGGAGAGTTGAAGCTATATGATTTGATGATATAATGACTTAAGCGTATAATTAACTTCATATGGAAGTTAAGATGGTATGGTATTATGAATGAATTACAATTATACTAGATAATTTCGAGGACGAAATTATTTAAGGGGGAGAGAATTGTAATATCCTCATATATGCCCTAAAAGTTTTGATTATGTTGTTGATGTTGTGGTTAGTGTTGTTGTTGTTATATATTGGATTGTATATATGTGTTAAATTGTAAGAGAAAAGAAATGGAAAGAGAATGTATATGTATATGTGTTTTGGAGAAGAAATTTAGGGTTTAGAGACAAGTTTATATGTTGGGTATATGATGATATATATAACATATAAATTGGTCAAAGGGAGAGTCAATGCAAGAGGATATTTTTATGTGGCATGTGAAATTACTTAATTGGGCACATATGAGACAAAAGGGCAGTTAAATGGTGAAGGGTGTTTTAGTAATTGCAAGGTTAAAAACTCTTGGTGGATATAAGAAGCAAAATTTGACTTTAGCTCTTCATCTTTTCCTCTTCTCATTTGTGTGTGGCCGGCTCTTCCTTAGACAAAAGGGAAAGAGAAGTGTTCTTGAGACAAGAAGCAAATTGAAGAAGAAATCAAAGGTTGTGAAAAGAGATTTGTGGAATTTCTTCATTTTAGGTAAGAATTCTTTTGTTTCCTTTTGTCAATTTTGAAGTTGTGTCTAAATAAAATTGTGATTGGTTGATGTGATGATTTAGTGTGTTTGTGTATGGTGTGTGTAAAAGTGTTGAAATGGAATTAAAGATAAGAAGCTAGGTTGGTGTTGGTGATGGAAGAGTAAGAGTTGTGTTTAGTGAATTTTTTTCTGTTTTACAATTAGTAAAGGCTGTGACTTGTATGATTTTTAATTAATTATAGAAAAATGTTCTTGAAGTGAATTTTGGATATGTTGTTGCTTAGTGAGTCAAGTATTTGAGAAAAATAATTTGGAACCACGTTGATTGAATTTGATTTATGGAATTCACAAAGTTCAGAACTGCTGCCAGGATGCAGGGCAATTGGGGCAGTCTGGTTAGGTGAACTATTTGACCAAGATTTTGTGTTCAGTTTGATCTGAAATTTTAAAGGAATGATTTTAAGATACAAAACTAAATTCTGTAAAAATTTTAGAATTTTTAGTCAAGTGGATTAGTTTATACAATTTTTCAAAATAAGGATAAAATGGAGTCTAAAACCAGAATGTACTATTCATATGGTCATTTTGCTAATATTCCTTTTGGGATTAGATTGTGAAGAGGTTGAATTGCCCTAACCGTGTCCCTCAAATGTAATGGTTATTGTTTTTATTCTTTGTTCTTTTAGCATGGCTTTGATTCTTCAAAGGTATTATGGTACCTAAACCTAAACATAAACACTTTAAACATGTCTAAAACAAAGAATGCCCTAATCAAATGTATGTGGATGATTCTAAACCTATGTATAATGATCTTTGGATTAGGTTTTGAAGAGATTGTGTTGCATTAACCTATATGTTGAGAATTCTTGGAAGAGGAAATGTATGGAGGAATGGGAATAGTTCTTGAGGTAAGTAACAATACATATGATTGTATTTAATTACATAATTTGAGGCTTAACACATTTGTTTGCAAATGTGTTAAGTGATTTATTATATTGTTAATATAATTGGACTAAGGTGATGATTGAATGATGTGAAGGATGTGAAGAGCATTAACAAGGTAAGCATAAACCCTATTTGATTGTATATCCTTATATGTCTTTGAACATTAACACATTGGGATGAAAGTGTTAAATAAGCTATTATATTGTGAATGTAAATGAAGAATGTATATTACAATATATATATATATAAAGGATGAAATATGAAATGGAAAAGGTAGGAAAATATGAGGATCCTTCTTAAGGTATGTGCAATTTGTTATGATAAATGCTCTAGTAATGAATGATGTTAATGTGTTTTGAGAAATGAGAAAATGTTATGTTATATGCATTGTGAATCTTGTGTATGGCAATGTATTATATGAATAATATTTTTTGAAATGTTATATCAATGATGTTATATGTATCATATGGATTGAGATATGATATGTAGTGAAGCCATTGTAATTGGCCATGATGATTCAAATGTGAGACGAAGCCATTGTGATTGGCTATGATGATCCAACTGAAAGAAATAAGGCATATTTGCCTAGATGATAATGAGCATTGAGATTGAAATTGATAATGAAACAATAAGTGAAATATGTGTTTAATGTGTTATTCAGTCTTCAGAGTTCTGGGTTTGGAGGCATGCCTATAAAATGAAAAAGGTAACAGTCTTGCCGGTTTGAGGATCTCTTCAAATTGAGTTGAATTGAGGTCCAAGAGACTGGGTCTGTTACACTATGAGAATTGTGAATATGAAATATATGATTGGTAACAGTCTTTCCGGGTTGAGGATCTCCTCATGATGAGTTGATGCTCCAAGAGACTGGGTCTGTTACACTATCCATGGATAGAAATATTGATATATGATGCCTACGGGCTTGATGATTATGATTATAGACCAAAGCAGTAACTCTGAACTCTGAATAACATAGTGGTGTCTGTTGGGCCCGAGTCTGTCTTTGTTGTCAATGTGATATACAAATGTTGAAAGAAATGGATAATGAAATCTTTGGTATACTTCATTGGACATGTGATTGATGATATGTAATTTGTGTGTTGAAATATTGATTATGAGCACTAATGATGAATCATAAATGGTGAATTGTGAATAAAGAAATGTTGTGATTGGTATGATGTATAATGTGTGTACTAGCATTGATTGTGAATTCAATTGATGAATTGTGGTTGAAGACAATGATTGTCTTAATTGGAAATGTGACTTATGGTTAGTATGATGTATAATGTGTGTATTGAGATGTTGATTGTGAATATTAGTGATGGGTTGGAATTAGTAGAAATGTTATGTATATATATGTGTATAAGATATGAAATTAGTTGAAAGATATGAAAGGTGCAAATGAAAAGGGATAAACTTAATAAGAACTAAAAGTATATGGAATTGATATATCTTTATATGTTAGTATTTCCATGATATATGTTTGTATTTTATATTTATACTACTAAGCTTTCGAGCTTAGCGCGGATGTATTATCGCGCAGGTAGCTTGGTGGAAGATATGAAGTCTTTTGGTATGCCACGAGAAGAGTAAGATTTTGTTGAGACCAACTAGAGGGTAATGCATACATGTATCCACTTTAAGTGTGTTATATTAAATTTATAAATGAAGTTTTGATAAAGACAATGATTTTGTAAGTGTTCTTTAAATTGACCTATTATGGTTTGAATTTTGTTACAGGTTTTTAAAAAGTAAAAAGAAAAGTGGCATCCTTATACTCTATATACTTACTGTATGTATACTAGGTATATGTATAGTACTTATATAGGGTATCGAGGTGTTACATTGCTCATGAATGGTTTAATAAGTAATTAATGAGGTATATGAAAAGATGTTGAAATGTGATATGTCTACATATAATTAATTATGAAATGTAAAGGTATGTTGTTAGCTTTGCATATATAATGTTACTTGTATGATGTGGATTGATAATTGACATTGCATTGCACTAAAGCATGACATTAGCATGTTTTGTCTTACTAAGCCCTTGGCTTAGCGCGATAGTGTTTAATCGCGCAGGTAATAGAGTTGAACCCGAGAGTTCATCGAGACCGAGTGAGAGTAGACCTTGAAGAGTTGATTTTGGGAACTTAAAGATCAGAAGAGATTTGCCAATCATGTACTACTTCTTTATATTTTGTAAAGTAATATTTATAATGTAAATAAATGCACATTTGTAAATATGGAATTAAAGCTTTCATATATGTGAATATTTTATAAATTCCGCTGCGTATTAACTAAATGTATCTATATATCTATTTTTGTTTTATATTACAAGCTAATCACTTATTTTCTATAATGTATACAATTGAAAGATTATGGTATCGTTTAAAATGTTTTGAATGTTAAGAAAATCCGTACCATCCCTATGTTTAGTGCATATATACTACATTGTGGTGGTTGTAGTGTGCATGTATTGAATGTAGGGGTGTTACACCGGCAGTTTTTGATCTTTGATGAGGTATATTCTACTGTGTTTGCAGATATAGGTAGTGATGGCATCTCAATTACGTCAGTTCATAGAAGGTAGTGCTAAGAGTGTGGCTCCTGATGAGGGTAGAGAAGGAGCTAGGGTTGAGAGAGCTGGAGAGGTACCTGTTCATATGCCAGATAGACCAGCAACTGATGGGATTCTGCCAGTTTGGTTACGACATATGGTAGAAGTATTGAGGCAGACTCCAGTGTAGTTGCCGCCACCGCAACCACAGCCACAAGTACTAGTGAGGCAGTATGATAAATTGAGGAAGTATGAGGCTGAGGATTTCATTCATACCACAGATCCTGTAATAGCTGAACAGTGGTTGGATAGAGTTCAAGGGATATTTATCCAGTTGCAAGCTACTTCTGAAGAGAAATTTGATTATGCTAGATCACTGCTGCAGAGAGATGCGTATGATTGGTGGAAGATGGTTCCACATGAGATGGATGATCCACCGACCTTGTCTTATGGTGATTTTCTGTAGGAGTTTGAGTAGAAATATACTCCTAGGGAGTATCAAGATTCAAAGAAGATGGAATTCCTAAATCTGAGACAAGATAACCGAACAGTGACAAAGTATGAGACTGAGTATATCCGATTCAGTCATTATGCCGGTGGGATTATTTCAAATGAGATAGACCGGTGGAGGAGATTTGAGGAGGGGTTGAGACCCTCTATTATGTGCATTGTTGCTGGTTCTCGATATCAAAAATTTTCTCAGTTGGTTGCAGCTGCCAGAAGTGTTGAGAGAGCACAGGGTATGTAATGGTCAAGATGTTAAACAGGGACATTTTGACTAATAATAAAAACTTGATAGTGTACAATGACTAAAGTATTGTGGATAAATGCTATATGTAGAGAAGAGTACATTGTGTATCTTAAAACTTTACTGAAAAGAGTATTTTTACTGTTTTACGAGATTAAAACTCGATTTAAAATCAACGGTTAAGAATGAGGGTGCTCCATAGTTATTATGAGCATTCCCTCACTGGATTAAAAATATTATAAATATATATATATGTGTATAGGTGTATGTGTGTGGAAATTTCTGATTTCCTCTTCATCTTCCACGTCATCATCATCATCTTCACTTCTTTCTTCTTCCTTTCATCAAATCCATCAAGGATTAAGAGTAAATCAAATATATGTATAGATTGTTAGAAGAATAAGCTAGAAAATGCAAGATTATCAATAAGAAATCAAAGGGAAAGAGAGAAAAAGAAAGAGAAAGAAGAGTTTGAAGAGGTATGTGCTTTTGTATTATAATTTACAAATATATGAATTTTTAAGAGTCTTAATGTATGAATTGATTGATTGAGTTATTGATAATGAAATATTTCTTGAATGTATTAATTAAATAGATTGATGAGTGAAAAGGAACTTTTATGTGATGAATTTGATTCTTAATTCAATCTTTATAAGAAATGAGTGGTTTGATGTTGTGTTTAGCTATAAGTGATGGTTAAAGATTGATTAATTGATGCTTGAGTAGAGTACTTGATTTTATCATAGATCTTGAATATGTGTATGTTTATATGGTTGAGTGTGTAAAAATATGTAATTCTTGGCCAGTGACATGGCCAAGTCAGTGGGTGTGTCTAGTGACACGGTCAGTGACATGGCCAAGTCAGTGGGTGTGTCACATGCTGTCAAAAATTTCTATTTTCTTTGATGAGAGACATGGCCAAGTCAGCGGGTGTGTCTAGTGACACGGGCAGTGACACGGCCAAGTCAGTGGGTGTGTCACATGCTGTCAAAAATTTCTATTTTCATTGATGAGAGACATGGCCAGTGACATGGCCAAGTCAGTGGGTGTGTCTAGTGACACGGGCAGTGACACGACCAAGTCAGTGGGTATGTCACATGCTGTCAAAAATTTCTATGTTCATTGATGAGAGACATGGCAAGAGACATGGCCAAGTCAGTGGGTGTGTCTAGTGACAAGGGCAGTGACACAGCCAATTCAGTGGGTGTGTCACATGCTGTCAAAATTTTTCATTTTTCATTGATGAGAGATATGGCCAAGTCATTGAACATAACTTGCCTGTGTCATCGACAAGGGTGATAAACTTTGAATATGTGACAAATATATATATCATACTAAATGTTAATGAAAGCATTGTTTCATTGAAATGATATATAAAATTCACTGTTAACTACAAACTAATGAATAGCCCAAATCATACTAATTTTATATCTAGCTTTGGATTGAATGGCTAATCAGAGGAAGGATAGCCATAGTGATAGTGGGCACCTCGTGCCATTAATGGACACATTGTGTTATCAGTGATAGTGGGCATAATTGCCATTATAAATTCTTAAGATTTCTACACTAACACGTTATCCAAATCTATGATCTAAGTTTAGTATGTTTGGGCATAATTAATGAAAATATATGTGAACATAATAGTTGTGACTAATGAAAGAAATGTAAAATACTAATATAAGTCAATTACATGAAATTGAAGTATTGTGTTCCAATGAAAAAGGGATTGTAATATATATATTACTGCTTATACGTGAAAGTTCTAATGAACGTAATGGAAATGTTATGCTCAATGTATTGAATTAGTCAAATGGTTGAAAATGTATATAATGTGGTGAGATACAAAGTACTCCAAAGTATTTCAAATGAATGAAAGTGTCTATGTGAGATACAAAGTTCTCTAAAGGATAGTATTGAAATTAAGTGGTGAAAAGTATAGCTTGACTAAAATGATCCTATATGTGAACCTGAACTTGAAAAGAAAGATTTAGTGAAAAACAAAATAAGTGTATTGTGAACAATGATATCAAATGAGAAAACAAGTCTTGAATAAAATGATTCTTAATGAGACAAGTTGCAATACCGAAAGTATTGTATTATATGATACCTTTTATATAAGGATAGCTATTATATTGTGTAATCAACATGGTATGTTGATTTGATACTGAAATTAGTTTATATATTGAATTAATCGTAAAACTAAGTGTTATTACTATATTTTCATAAAAATATTTCTTTAATATTAAGTGATAAAATATGTGTATACAAGCACCACTAAGCTTTGCTTAGCGTGTTAGAATTGTTTTCTGACACGCAGGTATCAGGACATCGGAGCAAGTTAAGAACAGATGAAGATCTTGTGTATATTGTATTCATAAGTGATAAATGTATATAGATACTTCAGTTTGGCGATTTGAGAGATTGTATAAATGTGTAAACATGAAAGGAATACATGTTTTTAGAGAATGAGGTTTGAGAATTCTAGTGAATGATTATAAAAGAAAGGAATGTATTATTTAATCATTTGATTTGACAAATGTATGATAGTTATCTAATTTGTAATGGATTATTGAAAATTGGTTTAAACATTGGACCTATAAGTGTTGTGATATGCAGATTGTATTATTATTTAAAAAAATTTTAATTATGAAGAGAGTTTCTCGGAATTGATTGGAGCATGAACAATATATTGAATAACATTCTCTGATAGTTTTTATATAAGAATTGTCAGAGGATGTTACAGGGTATTGCAGTAGCTGCGACTGAGGAGGAGACTAGAGTTAGGAGATCACTGAGTGAGGAAGGGCCTTCGTATGTGAAGAGAGGAAGAGGAGGTTATTCTTCAAGGTTTATCAGGAGCCAGAGGCAGTCTGGTAGGTCAGTTCAGTATCAAAGGTGGAGACCGAGACCTACAGTTTCTGTAGATAGTGCTCCAACTCTATTGGTTCATAGGTCTATTCCACCTACATGTGTTCATTGTGGTAGGGCACATGGGGGTGCTTGCTAGAAGATGGGTGGACCAGGAGTATGTTTTAGATGTGGGTCATCAGACCAGTTCATTAATGATTGCCATGAGCAACTGGAAGATAGACAGACTGATATTGCAGCTTCTTGACCCAGTGTTAGTAGAGGAGGTCAAGTAGGCAGGGGTTTTAGTAGAGGTGGTCAACCCGAGATTAGTCAGAGAGGAGGCTCTATAGCTTGAGGTAGTAGACCAGATGACGCTAGGCCATCTCAGTGAGTGTATGTGATGCAGAGGCAGCCGGATGCTTCAGCCGTCATTGCAGGTACATTTTCTTTATTTGGCATTTCAATTGTTGCTCTTATTGATCCAAGATCTACTCATTCATATATAAGTGCATCTATCTTGCCTGTATCTGAATTGCATTCTGGGTCCCTAGGATTTGATGTTTTGGTGACAAATCCTTTAGGGCATAGTGTGGTAGTTAGTAAGGTGCATCGTAATAGTTCAGTTGTAATGCAAGATGAGGAGTTCTTGGGTGATTTGATTGAAATGCCTTTTAATGAATATGATCTAATTCTAGGCATGGATTGGTTGTCTAAGCATGGAGTTGTGGTAGACTATCAGAATAAGTGTGTTACCCTAAGAACCGGTGATGGTAAAGTGTGATGGTATCTAGTGAGCAGAGACAACTTGTATCCATGCTTGTTTCAGCTGTTGCAGCTAGGAGGTTGATTCGAAAAGGATGCAAGGCTTATCTTGCTCATGTTGTAGATTCTAAGCTTGATAGTATACCCATAGTTGCTGAATTTCCAAATGTTTTTCTTGAGGAATTGCCAAGGATACCCCCTGAAAGAGAGGTTGAGTTTAGTATCGATTTGTTGGCTGGTACCACTCCCATCTCTATTACTCCTTATCGAATGGCACCTGCTGAATTCAGAGAGTTGAAGGTGCAGTTGCAGGAGTTGTTGGATAAAGGGTTTGTTTGCCTTAGTGTTTCTCCGTGGGGAGCTTTTGTTTTGTTTGTGAGGAAGAAAGATGGTACTTTGAGATTGTGCATTGATTATAGGCAGTTGAATAAGGTGACTATCAAGAATAAGTATACTTTGCCTAGGATAGATGATCTCATTGATTAGTTGAAGGGAGCAGAAGTGTTTTCTAAAATTGATTTGAGATCAGGATACCATCAGTTGAGAGTCAGAGTTGAAGATGTATCTAAGACAGTTTTCCGCACAAGGTATGGGCATTATGAGTTTTTGGTGATGCCTTTTGGATTAACAAATGCACCAGTAGCTTTTATGGATTTGATTAATAGGGTGTTTAGACCCTATCTAGACTAGTTTATGGTGGTATTTGTCGATGATATTTTGGTGTATTCACATTATAAGGAGCAGCATGATGAGCGCTTGCGGATTGTTTTGCAGACTTTGAGGGAGAAGCAATTGTATGCTAAGCTGTCTAAGTGTGAGTTTTGGCTTGATCAAGTAACTTTTCTTAGTCATGTTGTTTCAGCAAATGGTATAAGAGTTTATCCGAGTAAAGTTGAAGCCATTTTGAATTGGAGTCCACCGAAGACAGTAACTGAAGTTAGAAGTTTTCTATGTTTGGTAGGCTATTATCGATGGTTTGTGAAGGGTTTTTCTTTAATAGCTACTCCACTCACCAGATTACTTCGAAAGGGAGTTAGCTTTGTGTGGACAGATCAATGTCAACCAAGCATTAAGCTGTTGAAGGAGATGTTAACTCAAGCTCATGTTCTTACCTTGCCTGTGGAAGATAAACCATATGTGATTTAAAGTGGTGCTTCACATAATGGTTTAGGTTGTGTTTTGTTACAAGAGGGTAGAGTCATAGTTTATGCTTCTCGGCAGTTGAAGCCGCATGAGCTTAATTACCCGACGCATGATTTGGAATTGGTAGCCATAGTTTTTGCTTTGAAGATTTAGCGACATTATCTTTATGGGGAAAAGTGTTTCATCTATATAGATAACAAGAGTTTGAAATATTTAGGGATTCAGAGAGAGGTGAATCGTCTGCAGAAATGGTGGTTGGAGTTGATTAAAGACTACGATTGTTTGATTGATTATCATCCTGGTAAGGCAAATGTAGTTGCTGATGCCTTAAGTAGGAAATCTTTGGCAGGCTTGACAGCTTATTCGCTTTTGTTGCTTGTTGAGTTGAGAGTGTTGCATGCTAGCTTTGAGTCATGTAATGATGGTACTTTGTTAGCTCAGCTGCAATTGAGGCCAGTCTTGTTGGATCAGATTAGAGAGGCTCAGTTAGCATATGAGAGAATTCAGAAGATTGTTTCGGGTTGCCAGAAAGGTTAGAACCAAGATTTCCATGTGAGGAGTGATGGAAGCCTCTGGTACAAGGATAGATTGTGTGTTTCAGATGATGCAAAATTAAAAAAGACTATTTTTGAGGAAGCACATCAGTCGGCTTTTGCTATGCATTCTGGAAGTACTAAGATGTACCATGATTTGAAGCAACATTATTGGTGGTAAGGTATGAAGAGGGACATAGCAGAGTTTGTATCTAAGTGTCTCACTTGTCAAAGAGTGAAGGCCGAGCACCAAGTTCCAATAAGGTTGCTCCAACCATTATCAGTGCCTGAATGGAAATGGGAGAGAATAATAATGGATTTTGTAACTGGTTTGCCGTTGACTCAGAAGAAGCATGATGCCATCTGGGTGATTGTTGATCGGTTGACGAAGACAGCTCATTTCCTTCAAGTTCAAATGGACTATTCTCTTGAGAAGTTGGCTGAGCTATATATCAGTGAGATAGTGAAGTTGCATGGAGTTCCAATTTCTTTGCTATCTGATTGAGATCCTTGGTTTACTTCAAGGTTTTGGAAGAGTTTGCATAATGCTTTGGGTTCTCAGTTTCCTTTCAGCACTGCTTTCCATCCTCAAATAGATGGGAAGTCAGAAAGGGTGATATAGATTTTGGAGGAAATGTTAAGGAGCTGTGCATTGATTTCTCTAGGAGTTGGGACAAGTTCTTACCATTGATTGAATTTGCTTACAACAACAGTTATCAGTCCAGTATTAGAGTGGCACCCTATGAGGCATTGCATGGTAGACGATGCAGGATGCCTCTATGTTGGGATGAAGTTGGAAAAGGTAAGTTGGTTGGTCCCGATTTGATTAATGAAACGAAAGAGAAAGTGAAAATAATTCGGGATCGGTTGAAAGCAGCCTTAGATCGGCATAAATCATATTTAGATTTGAAGAGGAGAGACATAGAGTTCAGTGTTGGAGATAAAGTATTTTTGAAAGTGTCTCCATGGAAGAGAATTTTGAGATTTGGCCACAAAGGAAAGTTGAGTCCTCGTTTCATTGGACCTTATGAGGTACTGGAAAGAGTTGGACCAGTTACTTATCGACTCGCTTTACATCCTGAATTGGATAGAATTCATAATGTCTTCCATGCCTCTATGCTACGGAGGTATAGATCAGACCCATCTCACATTCTGTCAATTGAATCAATTGAGGTGAGTCCGGATCTAACTTTTGAGGAAGAACCAGTGGCTATTTTGGCACATGAAGTAAAAGAGTTGAGAAATAAGAAAGTGCCACTTGTGAAGGCTCTTTGGAAGAATCATGCTAAGGAAGAGGCAACTTGGGAGAGTGAGCAAGTGATGCGAGATCAATATCCTCAATTATTCCAGACTTGGGAACAGGTAATTTCGAGGATGAAATTTATTTGTAGAGGGGGAGAATTGTAATATCCAAAACTATACCCTAAAATTTTTGGAATGATTATTGTTGAAAATGGATTAAATGATATAAAGTATATATTTATGATTAAATGGTGATAGAGGAAAAAGGAGTGTGTATATGTTGTATATATAGAGATATATACAACATATACAAGTCAACTAGTGAGATGGTCAAATGAGTTAATTAATTATTTTATAATGGAATTCATATAAGTGGAAGATGATATTTTGGTTAATTATATTATTATAATATTTAATTACTTGGTGGATATTAAAAGAGAATTTAAGTGGTTAAGAGAGGTGGCTTGGGTTGACTTTCTGATCATCTTCTTCTTTCTTCTTGTGCTTAGCCGGCCACCATCTTTAACAAGAGGGAAAGAGGGGTTTTTGTTGCTCTCTAACTCAAGATTTGAAGGTGTTTCAAGAGATCAAGTTTGAGTTTGAAGGGTTTTCATCACTTTTGGTAAGTTTCCAGCTTGTTTCCTTGGTTTTCTTTTTAGTTTGGTGAATGGTTATTGTTGATATTTGTATGGTAAATTTTGATGTGTTTGAGAGTGTGTTGTCTATTTGACTTTGATTTTGGGGTTGGTTTGGAGGAAAGGTTAAGTTTGGTGAAAAGAAAGCAAGAGTTGTGGATTGTGTATGTGTTAAGTTGTGATGATGGTTATGATTGTGTTTTGATGTATGTATTGAGTTCTTTTGGATGTTATGCAAGTCTAGTATGGTTTATTGATGGTTTTGGGTAAGATTGTTTGGAGTGAAAAAGGGTAAAGTATGATATTTGTTGGATGTGGTGTTGGTGTCGGAATTAGGGTTTTTGGCCTGACACTCCCATGAGCATGGCCAAGTCTTTGGGTGTGTCGATGGATCTATTTTCTGGATGGGTGACACGACCAGTGATATGCCTATGTCACTGAGCAAGTCACAGCTTCTGTGTAGTGGTAGTATTGACACCTCCAGTGACACACCCATGTCACTGAGCGTGTCGTAGCTACTGTGTTGTTGGAGGATTGACATGTGCAGTGACACACCCATGTCACTGAGCGTGTCATGTGTAGGGTTTGTCCTAGTTTTCTCTTGTTCTTATTTCTTATGTGTATCACTAAGTGAGTATGTGTAATCACCTTTGGATTAGGTTTTGAAGAGAATTGAGTTTCCATAATCCAAGTGTTGAAGGATTCTTGGAAGAGGAGTTTGGAATTGGTGTGAGTTGCTCTTGAGGTATGTACAAACTCTATATGATTGCATACATTTGCATGATGTTGGGACTTAACACATTAGTTTGAAATTGTGTTAGGTTACCTATTATATTGTTGATATTTGAGCATGGTCCAATGATTTGTATTATGTGCATTATGTGAATTATATGTTGAGGACTCAAAATATATGAACAATGTAAGTTGTGATGTGCAGTCAAATGATGAAATGTGAAGCCATTGATATTGGCTATAATGATGTAAATTAAATATTGAGGCATTGTGCCTAGATGATTATGAGAAAATGGGAATGGAATTGATAATAAAATAATGAAAGAATTGGGTGCCTAGTATGTTATTCAATTTTTAGAGTTTTGTTGTTGGTGGCATGCCTAAAAGTAACAATCCCTCGAAGCTGGGTTGGGCTTGATCCTTAAAGCCAAGTTGGGTTGATGCTATGCTCCCCTTGAAGCTTGGTTGGGTCTAGTCCTTGAAGCCTAGTTGGGATGTTACATATGAGATGTTTCTCACTGTGATAATGATTTGCCTACTGGCTTGATAAATGTGATTATTGGACCAAAACTTTAACTCTGGAATTTGAATGGCATATTAGTTTCTTTTGGGCCCATGCTTGACTTTACTTTAAATGTGAATCATGAATGATGAAACAATTGAATAATATAAAGAAATGAAATGTTATGAAATATGATATTCTTGTGTATTGTTTCTAATTTTTGAAAGTATGACATTGGCATTACATTGAATCATATTGTTATCATGGTTTGTATCACTAAGCCCATGGCTTAGAGCAATTGTGGTTCATCGCACAGGTGACAGGGTAGATCCAGTTGAACCGGAAAGTTCAGCTAGACCAGGTCGAGTCTAGGCTTGTGATCCCTTATGTAGTGTTGATTGTGGACTTCAAGATTAGAGACAAACTGCAAAGCATGTATAAACTTTATATTTTTGTAAATATTGATTTTGATGTATATACATATGTACATTCCACTATATTTTTCCGCTACTTATAAAATAAATGTTTTTTATAAACTTTTGGGTACTATTATGGTATATATGTATATGTGTTTTAATAAGAAATGTTTTATCTATTACTACCTATTATGATTATTTGATTAATGGTTGGTTTGCTTCAAATAGACTGTGACATCCTTGTATCCGGTATGCGTATACTACATAGTGAGAGTATATGTGGTGTACGTGTATAGGGTATAGGGGTGTTATATTCTTCTAGCCATTCGCTTGATTCTTCAATGGATCATCTTCAGCTCTTCTAGTTGGACTGACCTTCTGTCATTTGATAGTGCAGGCTTTCTTCTAGCAACTTGTTTCATTCTTCAATGTATTATGCTGATCTTATGTTATCTGGGAATTTTTGGCTTTCTTCTAGCCGGTTAATCCATTCTTTAATGGATTTTGCTGACTTTTTGTCATTTGAGAGTTTTGGCTTTCATCAAGCCGGTTGGTCCATTCTACAATGGATTATGGGTCTTCATCCTTTAAAATAAATCTTCATACTTGTACATCAGATCTTTACCCTTTAAAATGGATCATCATCCTTGGACATCGGATCTTCACCCTTCAAAATGGATCTTCATTCTTGGACATCGGATCTTCACCCTTCAAAATGGATTTTCATCATAGGACATTGTGTCTTCACCCTTCAAAATGGATCTTCATCCTTTGGAAATTGGGCCTTTACCCTTCAAAATGGATCTTCATCATTTAGAGATTGGGACTTTACCATTAACAAATGGATCTTTATCCTTTAGAGATTGGGTCTTTACCCTTCAACATGGACCTTCATCCTTTAGACATTGGGTCCTCACCTTTCACAATGGATCTTAATCCTTTGGACATTGAGTCTTTACCCTTCAAAATGGATTTTCATCCTTAGACATCGGGTCTTCACCCTTTAATATGGATCTTCATCCTTTAGACATCGAGTCTTCACCCTTCAAAATAGATCTTCATTCTTAGACATTTGAGCTATATTGGCCTCAGCTCTTCTAGTTGGACTAATTTTTTTTTCTTTTTGCAACTTCATTCTTTTGGGATTCTTACTTTCTTCTTGTTTTGTTCTTTTTGCAAGCAAGTTAGCTATTTTTTAGCTAGTCCTCATATTCTGACCTATGGCTAAATTGGCATGACCGATTCGAAAAAATTTTGGCTGGGTCGACTTGTCTTGGATTCAAACCTTTTTTGTGGTTTAAACCTTTAGACTTGATCTAACTTCCTTTTAATTAGGGGTCGGATTGGATTAGGTCCAAAATTAAGGGTCTCCAATAAGTATAATTAGGTTTTGTTATGGAGATTGATATAATTTTATAAATGAGTTATTTTATTGTTAAATTGATGTATAGATGACGAATTTATGATTAGATGCTTGAAGTAGTCATGTATAGTGAAAATTGGGAAAAGGAGTAAGAAGGGAAGGAGTATGAGTTTTGCAGAGTATGGATTGCAAATGGAGTAAATAATGAATAAATAAATAAAATTACCATATGGACGGTTGTATAATGAATTATGTGATGATTGTTGTTAGATTATGTGCTTAGGCCAAAATAGATCAAGTGGAGAAGAGTAGAATTTCATCAAAGGTAAAGCATGGAAGTTGGCCAAGGTTAGTACATATTTTTGAAATGTTTTTCTCTTGTGGTTTGCATTATTTTGACATGAATGTTTATAAGTTAGAGTAAATTCTGTGAACCCAAGGCATGGCATTGTAGAGGGCATGACTGCGGGCTTTGAATTAAGTCTATTTGTATGAAAATTGTAAAGTGACAGTGTTGTTTTATAAGGCATGAGTGTGGCATTAGAAAGCCACGACCATGGACTTATTTGGCCCTAAGAGGGAGGACAGCCGTAGGCTTGTTCTAGTGGTTGGATAGAATTATTTTTGCTAGCATGGGCATGGCCTTTAGTTAGGCAGGGCCATGGCACATGATTGTGAGTGAAAAATGTTTGTGATGTTGGTAACCATTGAAATATGACATAAATGATGATGATATGAAAAGATATGGTGAGTATTTTACTTGTACGACAAGGATATGTGAAAAGCATGATAAAAATGTGATGATGAAATAATAAAATGATGTTGTGTATGTGTAACCTATACAATTACTTGTCCAGTTATGTTGAGACTATTTGTATTTGTATGGATGAACCTGAGCAGAGCTAGGTCTTGTGTAGCATATGTTGATAGGCCTGAGCAAAGCTAGGTCTTGACCTGAGCAGAGCTACTCAAGAGTTTGAAATTGGAAATGGATTCGTGTAGAGTTGGATTAAGCAATTGATATTGTGATAACTAGACATGTTAATTGTCTAAAAGTATTGGGCCCAATAAGTATGTATATGAATTCTATATGTGTATGAGTACATACTCATGGAATCCAATGTGCATATGTTGAGTTATGTTTGTACCACTAAGCTTTCGACCTTAAAGCGATTGTATGAGTCACGTATATGAATAGGTGCTCATAAGGGAGTTGGATTTTTGTACCACAAGAAGATTGAGGTTGCTTCAAGACCAACTAGCAGGTGGTGCATGCTGCCACAAGAAGATTGAGGATGCTTCAAGACCAACTAGAAGGTGGTACATGCATGTACAATTTTGTTATTTTGAATTTTGATCTTATGCATATGTACAAATGTGGACATAGGAGATAGAAATGCATATATATATGTATAAAATAATCAAATGAATAGTATAATAATACAATGATTTCAAAAATGTTATTTTTATACAGTTTGTGCATTGATAGTTTTGGATGTTCTTTTATAAAATATAATTATTTTAATGCTAAGGGATGGGTTAAACTGAATTGTAACGTGACACCTATATATTTTATATGTGTATTGTATGTATACGATGTATAGGTATAATAAGTATATAGGGTATAAGGGTGTTACATTTAACCTCTTCACTTGAGCAAATTTAATCATCACACTCCTAAATCAAATAATAGGTACTATCATTTCATTAAAGTCATATTTCTATTCAAAGTAATCACCAATTAAACAATTTCTAATCAATTTCTAACAAAAACCCTAATTCCCCTTTGCTACCTTATTCATACTTTAACATAACCAAGTCATTTCTATCATCCAATCGTAAAATTATAATTTGTATTTAAAAACAACATCAAAAAAATTCATTTTAACAATTAAAAGAACTTCCATCAAAAACCCTAATTTCATATATTAATCCCATAAACCTAACCTCACCAAAACCTACTCATATTCAACTTGCAACCATAAAATCATTATATACATATCAAAATAACTTCAAAATAACTCATATTAACAATTTTACAAACTTCCATAAAAATTTGAAATTTTGCATAGTCACAAAACTAATCAAGACCAAGCTTAAAGTAAGAATTACTTACCTAAACCTTGATTATTCCTCAAAACCACCATAAATCCTTTGTGTTTCTTGTAAAATTTGATGGATTTGATGAAAAAAAAAATTCTCTCTCTCAAATTTTTGGCCATCAAGATAAAGTAGAAGAAGAAGAAGAAGACTCTTTTTCCTTTTCTTCTTCATTTCCAATCATATATATTAATTTAATTATTTTCTCTTTAACTTCCATCGACATATCTTATTTTCTTTCTTGACTTTTCTTTTCTCTCTTTTTTTATATTTATTTATTTAGTATCTTCCCAACCATAATATGTACATATATTTATATATCATGTATAATTTTTGTATATGTTTTGTATATCTCTATGTATGTGTATATATCATGTATATGTCAAGTATATAATATGTATCCAATGTTTATTGTAAGTATATATTGGGTATATACCATCTATATACTATGTATATCCAATGCATCTCTTATGTATATCTTGAGTATACATTAGATATATACTATATATGAATATATCTATCTAGCGACACTCTAATTGAATATCCATTTAAATATTTAATTATGTCTACAATCAAGGATATTATAGGCCCGTACACAGCAACTGCAAGCTGCCTGTGATTGCAGAGTGACCATGTAACTTTTGTATGAGACTTAGCCCAATTTTAGCATTTCATCTCACATCCTTTGAGGGCCAGACGTGGTGCTTAAATGGGGCCTCATACAAGATAAGAAGAAAGTTAGTCATTGTGAAGCTAGCCTAAGCTTGCCTTTCAACCCAACCTGCAAAGGATGTGGACAAGAGTGTTGAAAACTGGGCTAAGTCTCACGAAAGGTGCTAGGCCACTCTAACTTTATTGGCTATGTTTGGTCCTAGTAAAATGGTTTTAGAAATGAACCGCTACTCAAATTTATTTTATGAATAGGAAAAATTCAAGAAAAAAACCATAAATTGACTCCAACATTACCCCAAAATAAAAATACTAGCTCGAGCCAAAGGATGGATTCAGGGGCTAGGTTTTGGGTTCATTTAAGTAAAAAGAGTTTGGCCTTATATTAAATAAGAACTTACAAAATGAATTTCATAATATGACAATTATAATATATAGTGACAAATTAAACAAAACTTATACATTTATAAAAAGCAAGAAAATAAATTGAAATGCAAAAATTAAAATAAATTTTACATATCAAAATCAAGAATAAGGGGATCTCAACTCTAGCCATATAGATTTTAGGTTGAGTACATTCCCTAATTAATGTTGTTGACTTGCTCTAATGGGCTCTTTAGGCGTGTCCCAACTATGAGAAACTACAAGTGACTTAGGTTTCCCAAAAATAATTTTTAATTAATAATAAAAGCTTTAGATTTAAGAGAAAGGTTTATTTTATAAAGTGGGGTTGATACTAGAAAGTGAAATTCTAAGTAGGCCCCATATCCATTTGAATAGGAATCAAAGCCTATGCATTTCTAACCATGGCAAGATGGTTGGTTTTTAACTCAAAATGGTTTTTTTTAACCTATGATAGGCGAGCCTATGTATAAATTTCTTTTAACATGATTACACCCTAAATCTACATTTGGAAATTAAGTTCAGATTAATTATATGTTTAAGTTGATGAATCTTTAAAAAAAATTCATTTTAGGAATCAACTGGATGAAACCTAATTTGAAAATGGTTTTGGGATCAGCTGGATGAAAACCTAATTTGAAAATATTTTAGGAGTCAACTGGATGAAACTCTAATTTAAAAAATGGCTTTGGGATCAACTGGATGAAACACTAATTTTGAAAATGGTTTGAAAATCAATTGGATAAAACCCTTATTTGAAAATGGACAGGAGTCAATTAGATGAAATCCTAATTTTTCAAATGGTTTGGTAGTAAACTAGGTGAAAACCTAATCTAAAAATGGCTTTGGGATCATCTGGATTAACCCCTAATTTTAAAAATGGTTTGGGAGTCAATTGGATGAAACCCTAATTTCAAAATGATTAAATGTAAATTAGATGAAATCCTAATTTTAAAAATGGTTTGGGAGTCAACTTGATGAAACCCTAATTTAAAACAATGGCTTCGAGATCAACTAGATGAAACCCTAATTTTGAAAATTGTTTGGGAGTTAATTGGATGAAACCCTAATTTAAAAATTGATAGGAGTCAATTGGATTATATCCTAATTTTGAAAATGGTTTGGGAGTCAATTGAATGAAACCCTAATTTGAAAATGGCTTTGGGAGTCAAAATGGGTGAAACTGTATTTAAAAAATGGTTTTATTAATTAGGGTAAAAGGGTTTTTTAGATCCCTAATTTCAGCTTTAGGTAAGATCGATCCCAATTAATAATTGCTAAGTTAAATTTTGTCCAACTTCAAAAGCTTATACCTAATTTAATGCCCTAATTTAGGTCGGTCAAATTTAAAAAGGCCCAAAGTAAGCCGGTTTAATTTTTTAAACCCTAAATGGTCCATTCGGTTCTATTAATTTTGATATGGGCTATGCCGTAGCAAATTAGACATCCAATTTGATATGAGCCTTGCTCATATCGAATTGGGCAATGTCTAATTCGATATGAGTCTAGCTCACACCCAATCTCATATCGAATTGGGCAATGTCTAATTCGATATGAGCCTAGCTCACACCCAATTGAACAATGTTCAATTCAATATAAGCCTAGCTCACATCCAATTGAACAATGTTCAATTCCATATGAGCATAAAGCTCATATAGAATTGACCTAGGTTCAGTTTGATATGAGCTTCGGTCCATATCGAATTGATGAAGGCTTAATTCGATATGAGTCTTTGTGTTGATATCTAATCCGAGCCAAATTCAGTTTAAGTTTGGTTTAAATTCTAATTATACTTGAATAAGGAAAGGGAGTTTTGAAAAATTTAACACTGGTTAAGCCATATTTAACCTAATGGGTGGATATAAAAACATGTCTTACAATTAGAAAAGAAAAACCATAAATTTTAAAAGAGAACGAAAACTAGAACATAGTCACAGAGAGCTTAGCAATTAAATTTCAAGAGTTAAAAATAACAAGCAGTTTCACAGAGAGTAAGAGAAAAGCAAAAAAAAAAGCAGTAGCTAAACAACCAGGATTGTTTCACTCGGCTAAAACACAACTTGATCTAGGTAGTAGCACTATAAAATAGAAAGATTGTGGTATTTCAATCAAGCTTAATTTATTTGGTGGAGCTAATAATTGGAGGTATGATTTTAACTAACTAATCCAATTAAATTTGTTGATTATCTTCAGTACTTAATCCATTGTGCTTCCAAATTATATGTATGAGTCGTCAAATTATTTTATGATTAGTTTTAGCTTAGGATTAAAATTAACTCAGAATTCAATTGCATGCATTAATTATGTTATTGTGAATCTTAAGCCCTAATTGCACAATAATATTGTTACATGATTTTCTAGAATCCTAATTATCATTTTTTTAATCTTAGTTTCCATAATAAAACCATAATTCCATGATAAAACTAATTTTGTAATCCACTGTGTACGTTGTGCACTATAATTTATTTGGGGGTTAATATTGAGATATGATTGCGGATTGCAATTTTTATGATCAACTATATGCTTTGATTATATATTTTATTATATTATGAATGATTGAACTATGTTAATATTTATTTATTGGTTGTATTTTTAAGCATGTAAAAGGCATGTTTCCACTTATGGGTGCCTTGTTTATTTTGCTTATACAATTTAATTTATTTTAATGATTTTTTGGACTATTGTAAAGGACATGTTTCTACTAATTGGTGGGTGTCCTATTTTTATTTACTTATGTTTTTGACATTGGGTATTGTAAGGGCATGGTTCCATCTCGTATGGGTGCCCCTTTTTATTTGATGTGTTTTCATTTATAATATGGTATCCTTCATTTTAATTGCATGTAATATGGAGAAAACCGAAGCTTCTAATGTTAAAAAGATGATTGCTGATTTAGAAAAGAAATTTGAGAAGAAGCTGAAAACCGAAGAGATGTCTGAGATCGACAAATTATTTGAATAAGATGAGGAGGTCCCTTGTAAGTTCAGGATGCCTTCCTTCGCCAGATACAATGGTACCCCCATCTCCATGTGAAGTAGTATATCACTGCTATGCAGTCTGCCCGAGCTACTAAGGCTCAAACTCTAAGGTACTTCATACTCTCATTGGACCCTGTTGTCCAAAATTGGTTCAACACCTTAAAGGAAAGTACTGAAAAAGATTGAGACATGTTATCAAGGCTTTCATTAAGCAATATGGGTATAATGTCGAGTTAGAAGTTACCTTAATGGAAGTTGAGTCCATTAGACAAAGGCCAAATAAGAATTTTGTGGACTATGTGAAAAGATGGAGAAATAAGGCTGCTTTACTCAAAAAGAGGCACGATGAATCTGATTAAATAAGAATGATCGTGAGAGGCATCCTACCCAATCTCCATGAAAGGATGTCTCACACACTTATAAGGGATTTCAAAGATCTTCTCCAAGCTGGTCTACAAATTGAAGAGTGGGAAAGGGAGAAAAATTGCTTTTCAATAAGAAGGAATGAGAAAGGGAATTATCAGCCTAGCAATCAAAGCACGCAAAAAGAAGTTGATGTTAATGCGACTGGTCAAGGAAATAAAAGATGATTCTCAGAATTGGGGAAACCTCTATCTTGGGTTTTTAGCAAGCTGCAAAAGAAAGGGTTGTTACAACCATTAGCTCCTTAGCCTTTACATAATCCACTTCCACCAAACTTCAATGCCGAGGCCTTCTGTCAATTTTATCAAATGCAAAGGCATGAAACAGATACATGTGCTCGTCTAAGGCATGAGATCCAAGATTTGATTGATAATGGTAAGCTACCTGAGCCAGACAAGCCCAATACCAAGAACAATCCTTTGCCTAAATTTGGAAGAGTACCTCCACTAGCAACCTTCATGGTGGGAAAAGGATTGGAAGAAGATTTTGTTTTATCATCCTTTGAAGATGGAAATACTAAAGATGTGAAAGGAAAAGAAGCTTAAACTCAACAAACTTTCCTTAGCTTGATTGTTGCTTTTCAATTTTACTTTCTTTAATATTTAATTGGAACATTTATGTTTTTCATGTTTAAATTTTTTTGGATAAATCACATTCATCAAAAATTTTTATTGGTCTTTGTTCATTTTAGTGCTCAACCAATGAGGAATCTAGCTTGATATTCACAAATTAATGTATTTAGGCATCATGACTTGAATGACTTTACTAGGTGAGGGAATTGCTCTATAGCATTGAGTTGTGTATGCTTACTTAGAGAGCGCTCCTGCATAATTACCTTTGTCTAGGTCCTAGTCACTCTAAGAACATTCTTTGACAAACGTTCGAGGCGAAATTGAACTCTTCTTATTAAAGGGAGAGATGATTTAGGCATTGTTTGGTTAGCCAACAACTAGAATCCACCCTATTAAATATCAATCCCTAGTTGTCCCTTTGAGCCTTCATAAAATTTTAGCTTTCTTTTCATTGGCTTACAAACCTTAATAACCTACCCTGAGCTGATGTGATACTTTTGACAAGTCTTATGATCACTAAGATGAAGAGGCAAGAAGATCAAAGAAAGAAATGATTAGTCAAAATCATGAGGATAGTTGAAGTTCTCAAGACCATAAAGATAATTGAAGTTCTCAAGACCATAAGGGTAGTTGATGTTTTTAAGACCATAAGGGTAGTTGAAGTTTTCCTAATATCTACAATATATCAAGACAGCATCAGAGTAACAGATGATTTATCCCTATTAAAGAAGATTTATGTCACTACTCTCATCCATTATTAGACACCCGAGTTGGTATAAACAAGACAACTCTGTTTGAGCTAGAACCAAAAAAAAGAGAGGAAAGAAAAATAAGAAAACAAAAAATAAGAAAATAAAAGAAGAAAAAAAGGGAAAAAGAAAAGAAAGAAAAAGAAGAAAAAAGAAAAAAATATAAAACCTAAAACGGTTTAGAAACCCGAGTTCTCTTTTACCTAAAGCAGCAAAAGACTTCCATTTGGTTCATAAGGACATTTTGACTTGAATTGGTCCAACCCAACCAAACATTCAATCAAAATTAGAGAAAAAGGAGAAAGACCATCCAGTTCTTGAAATTTATGTACTTGACAGTCCTACAAGGAAAGAAGGACAAAATGATAAAATGCTCAAAGAAAGGAAGAGTAAGAAAAATAAAAAGAAAGAAAAGGGAGAAGAAGAAAAGAACAAATTTGGATAACAAACTTTTTGCAAGGGTAAAGACTGTCCTAATCAAAATTCAGATTAATGCCAAGAAGATAGAAGGAATTTGGAGTCTAGCAAGATTGCTTCCAGCTGCCTAAAGTTCAAACAAGAAATTTGTAGTGTGAAGGTTTGTCCATTGTGTCACATCGGCTCCAACTTACAAATGGCCTTCATTTAACCCATGTCCCTTATAGACTCCATTTCAAGCCTATCAAAGACCTGTTGATCTCTCTTTGTAGGTAGAGTCTATTAGTGGAGATAGTTTGGATAAGCATGCATATGAGATAGACCATATTTAAACTCAATGATACCTTTGGCTAAGCAATGTGTATGTGCCTATATGAAGTGCAATAATTCTTGCTTAAATAGAAATGATTCCCGAGTTTAGTACAGTAACTAGGGTTGTCATGTTATAAATATGTTAATTTGGAAAAATCAAGTCCCAAGGTACATTGACATTGATTTGGCAAAGCCAACATTTGATTTCAAAATCAAAATTCAAAAAACTTCAAAAATGTTTTTGTCATACAAAACATTCAAGTTAAGCGGAGTTTGTTGAATCATTGAATCTCCAAAGGACACATTGGGCAAAGGGAATGATTATTGGCAAGGTCATGATGAAGCTACCAATTGACATGCTTTCAAAAGGATGCATCCCTGACTCTGCTGCTTGGGGTCTCTACCACTCATGTTCTCAACATCTTAAAGATAAAAGCCATAAATGTGAAGCATTGTCACTCCAATGCAAGACTTGAACAAGCATCTGAAAGGAACCAATAAGAACACTTCTGTTGAACACCTCGGTCTGTGGGTCAATGGAATGACTGTAAGTATTATTCATGCATATCATGCATACATGGGCATATCACATCACACTTTCTTGTCTTGTATTGTCTATTCTTTATTAAGGTGAACAGCAAACACCCTGTGAAGTAAACAATCAAAAGAAGATATCAAATTAGGGGGCATGGAAAGCCCATTACTTGAGAAAGCTCCAGTAATTTTGCAAAGAGAAGAAATGCATGCTTATGCGAAGAACTAGATGGCAAAAACATCAATCAAAACCCGTATAGAAAATTCATGGGTTTGAGCCTACATAGGGGGAAAAGTTTCTCCTTTTCTATTTTTGAGTTTATGCATAAACAAAATATTTTGAATAACTTGCCACGCAGGGGGCAAGGAGAAGATATGAAGGCTAGCTAAAAGGGCTCAAATTTTTGTTCATGTATCATTAATGAATAAGAAAAAGAATTCTCAAAAGAATAAATATAAAAAAAAATCAATCAAAAAATCAAAAAAGATGAAAAAAAAAATCAATCAAAAGAGAAAATTAGAATTCTCAAATGCAAAAGACAAAAGGTCAGTCCAGCTAAAAGAGGTGAAGCCAGGGTAAAGACCCGATTTCCAATGGATAAAGATCCATATTTCAAGGGTAAAGACCTGATTTCCAATGGATAAAGATCCATATTTCAAGGGTAAAGACCCGATTTCCAATGGATAAAGATCCATGTTTCAAGGGTAAAGACCCGATATCTAATGGACAAAGATCCATGTTTCAAGGGTAAAGACCCAATTTCCAATGGATAAAGATTCATTTTTCAAGGGCAAAGACCCGATTTCTAATGGATAAAGATTCATGTTTCAAGGGTAAAGACCTGATTTCTAATGGATAAAGATCCATGTTTCAAGGGTAAAGACCCAATTTTCAATGGATAAAGACCCATGTTTCAAGGGTAAAGACTCGATTTCCAATGGATAAAGATCCATTTTTCAAGGGTAAAGACCCGATTTCCAATGGATAAAGATCCATGTTTCAAGGTTAAATACCCGATTTCCAATGGATAAAGATCCATGTTTCAAGGGTAAAGACCCGATTTCTAATGGATAAAGATCCATTTTTCAAGGGTAAAGACCCAATTTCCAATGGATTTCAAGAGTAAAGACCCGATTTCCAATGGATAAAGATCCATATTTCAAGGGTAAAGACCCGATCTCTAATGGATAAAGATCCATGTTTCAAGGGTAAAGACCCAATCTCCAATGGATAAAGATCCATGTTCCTAGGTTAAAGACTTAATTTCCAATAGATAAAGATCTATTTTGGGAGGGTAAAGACCCACAATCCATAAAAATGGAACAACCAGTTATGTCAGAATTCTCAACTGATAAAAGGTTAGTCAAATCAAATTCAATCGTGGGTCTAAGTACCCAAATCAAATCCAAGAACTCAAAACCTCAACCATCTCAAAAATTAAGTCTTATTACTTTTCACTCTCTTTTACTAAAGTCTTAGATCGTTTAAGCAGGGGACAAACTGTAGATCCTTAATTTTTGACCCAGTCCGGTCCAAAATATTTTATTTAGTCCAAAATAATTTTTGTGTTATCTTAATTAAATAATATTTGTTTTAGTATTTATTTTTTATAGTTATACTAATAAAAAAATAATAATAAAAATAAATAAAAATAAAAATAAAAGTCGACGATGAAAAAATTCATCGCCGAAAGTGTTGGACGAAATGGCCCGTAGCCAATTTCGCTCGTAGCCCCTCGCGCACCCTCACAAGTTTCCACGCAGTTTCTCGCAGCGCCCTGCAGTAGTTTTTTTTCTCCAGCAAAATTTTCCAATGTAATTTTTTTGAAACCAAATTCTATTTGGTTTCGGTTTCCTTTTTCTAATTAATAATAAATTCCTTAAACAATTGGAATTAAGCTTCCAAAATTTCCTATAAATAACACTAAAAAGACACTGAGAAAAAAATCTTGGGATCCGACTGGACTTTGGAGAGAAATCGGATTTTGGACTGGGAATTGGATATTGAATTGGAACTTTACAAATTGATAGGACTTTTTAGAAGAGAAGAAGCAAGCAAGCAATCAAGCTATCAAAGGCAGCAACCTTGCCTTTGTCCTTGTTCATCCAAGAAGCAATTTTTGGTAGAACCAACGAACAAAGGTTTGAATCTTTAATTTCTTTTTATTTCTTATAGTAGCTTCATTCTTTATTTGATTCATAAGATTATACACTCAAAACTTCCATCTTTGAAGATGTAACAATTTGATCTTCATTTCCACTTAAATGATTCCCTCTGTTTCTAGATACCTTAAAAAACCTTAATCTGTTTCTTTGTTTTTCAAAAATCTTAAAACCTTCCTTTTGTTTCTTTTAAAACTCAAGAGCCCTAATTTTGTTTCTTCTAAAATTTAAAACCCTAAATTGATCCTTTTTTTTAAAAAAAACCCTAAAAAATACATTCTGTTTCCAAAAACCTTAAATCATCTTGCCTATGTCCAAAAACTTTATAAAACTCTAAACTATTTTCCTCTCACCTTTTTTCCAAAATTCCCAAATGTTTTGCTACATTTCCAAACCCTAAATTTACCTTACAGCTTCTAAAAATCACATAAAGCTTTATAAAACTATAAATTGTTTTCTCAAATTCTAAAATCAAATATATTTTCTGAAAGACTAAAAACCCTAATTCAACTTCAAAACCAAAAACAGTAAACTAGCAAACCTAAACCCTAAGTTTTCTTAAACCCTAATTCCCTTAAAACCTTAAACCCTAGTTTTCCTAAACCCTAATCCTTAAAACCTTAGAACCTTATAAACTTAAACATTCAAACCCAACATAGTAAATCCAAAATAATAAACCAGTAACCGTGAGTCCTAAACTCAAATGCTTTAAAGTATCCAAACCATAATTTCATGATTTTACCCCCACAAATCCTAATTTGGTTAATCAAAGAACCTTATCAATCTCTTAAATTATAAAACCTTAATCCATTTCAATTCCCTTAAAACTTACAGTAGCTTAAACCAATAAATTCCAAAACCCTAAATATTAATTAAAGAACTTTAAATGAGAAACAGTAAACTTCAATTTGTATCTTTACTTATTTGATTATGTAGTTTATTATATGCGTTAATTTATTTAAGTTTAATGCTTGATTTATTTAATTTATCATGGATGGATGTTTACTTTCTATTGATGTTTAATATCTTTGATGAATGATTTATTTATGATGAGTGGTTATTTACTTTTTATTTTGATTTCCAAATGTTGTAATAGGTATGTTTCCGCTTTGTGGGTACATCATTAATTAAGTTCTATGTAATTTAAATTGCTTTTATATTTTAGACCAATGTAAAGGACATGTTTCTACCTCATGGTGGGTGTCCTATTTAGCTTAGACATGGATGATGTAAGGGCATGTTTCCATCTTCGGATGGGTGTCCATTTATTTGTTTCGCTTGGACCTTGCTTTGATTTTTAATATAACGATGCTTTATTTCAATTGTTGCATGTAATATGGATAATATTGTTATGCTTAAGAATTTTATAATATTAAGACCCGTAAAGGAGGCCGGTTCCAATGAACCGGGCATTGTGGAGGTGCTGGGCCATTTCTCACCTTCCCCATGTGTACCCAACTTTCCAAACCCATTAGGGGGTTGGGGATTCCTTAGGAATCAAGTTATCCACCCCTTTCTTTTTCCCGGCCCGTCCAGGTGGTGACTCCATTTTCTCTAGACCTAGGTCCGTGTTCTCTAAGACCCTGATCCTAAATAGTGCAAAGTCGCAAGAACCATTCCACCTGGAGTGGGGGCAAAAATCCCTACTCACACAATAGTTTGAATAAAGCAAATAAATTGAAAAGTAAGAGTGTGATATGTTGGAATGGTGAAAAGTAATTTAAATTTGAAAGTAATGTGTGTAATGGTTGTACAAGATTAATTCAAATTCTTAGAATGGTGCCTAGGGTTATAGATCGACTTAATCAAGACTTAATTCTCAAACTATCAATTAATATAACCTTGTAATTTAATTTGTTCCTTCTGTTTAATTTAGCAATTATCAATTCATTAGTTCTCACATTCATGAATTAATAACAACCAACTATTTGAGTTTGCAAATTAAAAGAACCATAGAAATTATATTTGTAATTCATTCTTAGGGTAGTTGATTGTATAGTTTAGATATCGAATTTCACCTCTCAATCCTTCATTCAATATCTAGAGATCAATAAGTATCTAATCCATGAATCTAACATTTAATACAATACAATTAAATAATTACAAGGTATATTAATGGAAAAATCAAATTAAGTCATTCAATCAAATCTATTATAAACCCTAGGCATGAGTAAATTAGCTCATCATCAATTTGAATTAAGCATTCATCTCAATACAAATCAAATCACAATTTTACATTGTAATATTAATGTTCATAACAAAACAATAATAATCTACAAATGAATTAAATGACAGAATGTGAAAAAAAAAAACCCCTTTGAAGATGCTAGGAGTTGAACTTCTAGTCTTCCTCCTAACTCCACTATGAATATGATGAAGAACTAACAAGCCTTCTTCAATCAATGGCTCTCCTCTTGAAAGATGGAATGGTAACTCTCTCAAGCCCCCAACTACTCAATCAAGCTTTCTTCAAACCCTAACCTTCACAAGAGCTTGCTCACCCAATTTTATCCCAAAAATGTTAAGAGTCTTATCTATGGAAGAAATAGAAGATGAAGATGATGTCCATGTTCTCTCTTAAGACCAATAACAAGATGATGAACTAAGAATAAGATTAGGACTCAGCCGCCTTGAATAGAGCCTCCAACATGTATGTATATTTCCACTTTCAATTCTTTTTAATTTTTTAAGACACCAAGCATGTCTTGCCAACTCACACACTTCTCTTTGTCTCCCTCTTTTTTATTATTTAAATCTTCATCCTAGGAATTAGGCAACCTTTTTCTTCTTTTATTGTTTCTTTATAAAAGATAGCACTTTTTATCTCCCACTTTGTCCCCCATATTGTGTAAACAAATTGAAAGAATTCCCACAAGACACATGTCACTCATTTCCCTATAGACACGACAAAGCATGTGGCCATGTCCTTGGCTGCAATTCTGCACTCTTTCTTCTATATGTGAGACACGGCCAAGGCCTTGGCCATGTCTCTTAAATGTGTTCTTC
This sequence comes from Garcia nutans, assembly GCA_947685225.1. Taxonomy (NCBI): domain Eukaryota; kingdom Viridiplantae; phylum Streptophyta; class Magnoliopsida; order Malpighiales; family Euphorbiaceae; genus Garcia; species Garcia nutans. Next base: position 10,479,316 of record CANTUV010000039.1, on the reverse strand, counting down.
ACTGTCTCTATGTTGTCTCTTCTCTTTGTTTTGTACCTTAGATAGGACACAACCAAGGCCTTGGCCGTGTCATGTGACATGCTAATGGCTTGGCCATGTCTCTTGAATGTGTTCACTTTGGCCTATTCTCTTTACACCTTTATTTTATTCTTCAGGTGAGACATGACCAAGGCCTTGGTCATGTCATATGACATGGCTAGTGGCTTGGACGTGTCTCTTACTTGTGTTTGTCTTTGCCAAATTTTCCTAAGGGACACGGTCAAGATGACTTGACCTGGCCATATCATGTGAGTGGTTCATGCCTCTTACCTTGGATGAGGGACACAGCCAAGCCATGAAGTTTCTTGGCCGTGTCTCATATTTTTTTACCATTTTGATCAATCAATCTATTCTTTAGCACTTCAAGCAAACTTTAAACACAAATTAAAAAAAAATTAACTTAAAGCCAATAAAATTACCCTAAACATGTATACATATTTGATCAAAACATGTTGTCACACATTATATTTCCTTAATAGGGTAATATTAACATGTGTTTGTTTATTTTCTTTTTAATTATTCAATTATTTTCATATATGTTGTGTTATTTTTCCTTTGCTTTATTCATTTTCATAGATTTATATGTATTTTTAAAAAGACTTGTAAAAGGCATGTTTCCATTCGTGGGTGTCTTATTTGTTTGATTTATTTATTTTCTATAGTTTAATTTATTTCAAAACTTTGCGATTAATGTAATGGTGGGTGTCTTATTTAGTTTTAGACATTAGACGTTGTAAGGGTATGTTTCATCCAGTATGGGTGCCCATTTATTTTGTTTGAACATGCTGTGATTTTAATAAAGCGATTACTTATTTTTATTGCATGTAGTATGGATGATGCTATAATAAGTTAATAATTTAACAATATTTAGACATGAAAAGGAGGCTGGTTCCAATGAATGGGGTTATGGGGGTGCTGGGTCATTCTCACCTTCCCCAGACGTACCTGTGAGCGGGATTTTCACACCCACTCCTGGTGGAATGGTTCTTGCAACTTCGGCACTATTTAGGTTCGGGGCCTTAGAGAACACGGACCTAAGTCCGGAGAAAATGGAGTCACCACCCGAACATGCTGGAAAAAAGAAAGGGGTGGATGACTCGATTCCTAAGGAATCCCCAACCCCCTAACTAATGGGTTTGAAAAGTTGGGTACGTATGGTGAAAGTGAGAAATTGCCCATCACCCCCACAACACTCGGTTCATTTGAATCGGCCTCCTTTATAGGTCTTAATATTATAAAATTCTTAAATATAACAATATTATCCATATTACATGTAACAATTGAAATAAAGCATCGTTATATTAAAATCAAAGCAATGTCCAAGCAAAGCAAATAAATGGACACCAATCCGAGGATGGAAACATGTCCTTACATCATTCATGTCTAAACTAAATAGGACACCCACAAAAAAAGTAGAAACATGTCCTTTACATTGGTAAAAAAATATAAAAGCAATTTTAAATTGCATGATATTTATCTAATGAGGTACCCACAAAGTGGAAACATACCTCTTACACTTTTAATACCACAACAAATAAATAATAAACATAATAATAAAGAAAATATCCATCCATGATAAATTAAATAAATCAACCATCAAAGCATATAATAAACTACATAATCAAATCTAAAATTAAATAAAGCAATAAATATATAAATTTAGGGTTTTAAAGAATTATCAATTGAATTTAAGGTGTTGGAACTTAGGATTTTAGAAACTAAAGTTTTATAATTAGGGTTTTGAAATTAGGATTTTTAGGGCTTTTGAAACTAGGGTTTTGGAATTAGGGTTTTTAAAACTAGGGTTTTGGAATTAGGGTTTTGGATTGCTAGGGTTTTTGGAATTAGGGTTTTGGATAGTTGGGGTTCTTGGATTTGACTTACTGCCTAAAAAAACATAATTTTGGATTTGGAAAAATAAATTAAGGTTTTGGAAAAATAATCAATATTTTGGAGTTTAATATTGATATGGTTTAGGTTTTTGGATAAAAATAGTTTGAGGTTTTGAGTTTTAATGAAATAACATACGGTTCTTGAAGTTAAAGTAAACAAGATAGATTTTAACAATTAATTTAAACCCTCGATGGCTACTGGATAGTTTTATGTTTTTTATGAAGTATGGCAGTGGGGTTACGAATACCAATTGATCAATGTGATAATTAAAGCAAATGATTAAAGTTATTAAAATAAAAACCAATTTACTGCATGTTCAAAGATTAAGGTACTGTGTGTTCAAAGTTACTGCATGCATGTTCTTATTAATCAAAGAAACGAAACTACTGTGAACATAAATAATTCATGATTAAAGATCAAACCTCCGCTTGTTCGTTCCTCCACAATTAACTTCTGGATGAAAAATGAACAAAGACAGCGTTGCTGTCTTTGATGGATTGATGACTGATGAATGTTTACTGCTACTCTTTTCTGTCTGTTGCCGCCTCTCTTTAATGTTCCTTGCTATCTTGTTAATGTTTTCTCCCCCTGTTAATGTTTTTCCCCCTTTCTGAATTCTAAAATGCTAATATTTATAGCCGAACCTCACTCAGAATCCTTAACCTAATATTAATCAGTCCCTAAAATGAATTCTAGTTGAATTAGGAAAGGTATTGAACCCATGTCGACCTAATTGCCCTAGGTTGACATGAGAACAACCTCATGTTGACCTTGGGCTGCCCAGGTCGACATGAGGCATGCTCATGTCGACCTTGGGCTGCCAAGGTCGACATGAAGCATGCTCATGTCGACCTAGCTTGCCTAGGTCGACATGAGTCCAACCTCATGTCAATCTGGGCTGCCAGATTGACATGAGGCATGCTCATGTCTTCTCGGCCGGCCTCACTCCAATTATTTTAGCCTTTTTTAACTTAGGGACCGAAAAGTTTTAATTTGGGCCAATTCCACTTGATTTTAGTGTTTTACAATTAAATTTATGCCTCTTTAATCTGAACCAACTTCTTTAAAAATTATAAACTAGGTTAATATTTAAATTTGGATCAAATTTTATTTTGACATCCTTTAATTAGGACCATATCAAATTGGGGTAAAAATTAAGGGTCTACAGTTTGCCACCTGCTTGAACGATCTTGAATTGATCACGGTAAAAGAGAGTGAAAAGCAATGTGTTTTTTACTGGGTTTAGACCCATATTGGACTCCTTACCCAAGGTTGGTTTGAGTTCTGGACTCAAAAATTATTTGGATTCTGGACCCAAGGTGAATTTAGGGTTTGGGTTCTGGACCCGAGACTGAGTTTGACCGACCTTTTATCAGTTGAGAATTTTGACTACTTTGGATGTTCTATTCTTTAATGTAGTGTGGGTCTTCACCCTCAAAATAGATCTTCATCGTTGGACCTTGGATCTACATCCTTAGCATCGGATCTTCACCTTTGAAAATAAATCTTCATCCTTAGAGATCGGGTCTTCACCCTTGCAAATGGATATTCATCCTTGGAGCTTGGGTCTTCACCCTTGTAAATGGATCTTCATCCTTGGAGATCAGGTCTTCATCCTTGTAAATGGATCTTCATCCTTGGAGATCTGGTCTTCACCTTTGTAAATGGATCTTCATCCTTTAAGATAAGGTCTTCACCCTTGAAAATGGATCTTCATCCTTGGAAATTGGGTCTTCACCCTTGAAAATGGATCGTCACTCTTTAGACTTCGAGTCATCACCTTTTATAAATAGATCTTCATCCTTTGAGATCAGTTCTTCACCCTTGACAATGGATCTTCATCCTTGGAAAATCGGGTCTTCACCCTTGAAAATGGATCTTCATCCTTGGAAATTGGGTCTTCACCCTTGAAAGTGGATCTTCATCCTTGGAATCAGGTTTTCATCTTTGAAAATGGATCTTCATCCTTTAAGTTGGATCTTCATCCTTGGAAATTGGGTCTTCACCCTTGAAAGTAGATCTTCATCCTTTAGACTTCGGGTCTTCACCCTTTGAAATTGGATCTTCATCCTTTGAGTCAGGTCTTCACCTTTGAAAATGGATCTTCATCCTTAAAAATCGGGTCTTCACCCTTGAAAATGGATCTTTATCCTTTAAGTTGGATCTTCATCCTTGGAAATTAGGTCTTCACCCTTGAAAGTGGATCTTCATCCTTAGAGTTTTTTCCTATATTGGCTTCAGCTATTCTAGCTGGACTGATCTTTTGTCATTTGCGTCTTCATTCTTTTGATAGTTCTAATGTTCCATTCTTTTATTCTCACAAGCATGCATTTCTTCTCTTTGCAAAATTACTGGAGCTTTCTCAAGCAATGGGCTTTGCATGCCCCCTTGATTTGATATCTTCTTTTGATTCTTTACTTCACAAAGTGTTTGCTGTTCACTTTGACAAGGAATAGACAATACAAGATAAGAAAGTACGATATGATATGCTCATGTATGCATGATATGTATGAATAATACTTACAATGGTTCCATTGACTCACAGACCGAGATTATCAGTTGAAATGCTCTCACGAATTTCTTTCAGATGCCCATTCAGTTCTTGCACTGGAATTATAGAAGGCATCGTTTTACGGCTTTTATCTTAAAGATGCTAGAAACATGAGTGATGAGACCCAAGTAGCGGAGATACATCCATTTCAATCTATGTTTTGGCATGTCAGTTGGTAGCCTCTTCATGACCTTGCTAATAATCATTTCCTTTGCCCAATGTGTTCTTTGAGTTTTGATGGTGCAACAAACTTCTCTTAACTTGAAGGCTTTGTGTGACAAAAACATTTTTTATTTTTTGAATTTTGAATTTTGATTTTGAAATCAAATGTTGGCTTTGCGAAATCAATGTCAATGTACCTTAGGACTTGATTTTTCCAAATTTAAATATCTATAACATGACAGCACTAGTTACCATACTAAACTCGGGAATTATTTCTATTTAAGCAAGAACTGTTGCACTTCAGATAGGCACATACATTAATTGGACAAAGGTCTAATTGAGTTTAAATATTGTCTATCTCGTATGCATGCTTACTCAAATGATCTCCACTAATAGACTCTACCTACCAAGAGAGATCAACAGGTCTTTAATAGGCTTGAAATGGGGTCTATAAGAGACACGAGTTTAAATGAAGGCCATTTGTAAGTTGGAGCCGATGTGACACAATGGACAAACCCTCACACTGCAAATTTCTTATTTGAACTTTAGGCAGCTGGGAGCAATCTTGCTAGACTTCAAATTCCTTCTATCTTCTTGGCATTAATCTGGATCTTGATTAGGATAGTCATTGCAAAAAAGTTTGGTACCCAAATTTGTTTCTTTTCTTCTTCTCCCCCTTCTTTTTTATTTTTTTACACTTTCTTTTCTTTAAGCATTTTATCATTTTGTCCTTCTTCCTTCTAGGATTATCAAGTATAAGACTTTCAAGGACTGGATGGCCTTTCTCTTTTTCTTTGATTTTGATCGAATCTTTGGTTGGGCTGGACCAATTCAAGTCAAATTGTCCTTATAAACTAAATGGAAGCATTTTGCCACTTTAGGTAAAAGAGAACTTAGTTGGCTTTCTGAACTGCCTTTTTAGGTTTTATTTTTCTTCTTCTTTCTTTTTCTTTTTCTTTTTTTTTTGCTTTTTTTTTCTTTTGTCCTTTTTTCCTTTTCTTTTTCTTTCTTTATTTTTCTTTTCTTTTTCTTTTCTTTTTTTTCCTCTCTTTTTTTTGGTTCTAGCTCTAAAAGAGTTGTCTTGTTTGTACCAACTTGGGTTCCTAATAATGGATGAGTGGAGTGGCATAAATCTTCTTTAACAGGGATAAATCATTTGTTACTCTGATGTTGTCTTGATATATTAGAGATATTAGGAAAACTTCAACTACCCTTATGGTCTTGAGAACTTCAATTGTCTTCATGGTCTTGACTATTCATTTCTTTCTTTGATCTTCTTGACTCTTCATCTTAGTGATCATAAGACTGGTCAAAAGTATCACAATAGCTTAGGGTAGGTTATTGGGGTTTGTAAGCCAATGAAAAGAAAGCTAAAATTTTATGAATGCTCAAAGGGACAACTAGGGATTGATATTTAACAGGGTGGATGCAAGTTGTTGGCTAACCAAACAATGCCTAGATCATTTCTCTCTTAAATAAGCAGAGTTCAATTTTGCCTCAAAAATTTGTCAAAGCATGTTCTAAGAATGACTAGGACCTAGACAAAGGTAATTATGCAGGAGCCCTCTCCAAGTAAGCATACACAACTAAATGCTATAGAGCAATTCCCTCACCTAGTAAAGTCATTCGAGTCATGATGCATAAATATATTAATTCATGAATCATCAAGCTAGATTCGTCATTGGTTGAGCACCAAAATAAACAAAGACCAACAAAAATTTTATGAAAGTAATTTATTCAAACAACTTTAAATTAAAAAAAAAACAATTGTTCCAATTAAATATTAAAGAAAGCAAAATAAATAGGGTAATATTCAAGCTAAGGAAAGTTTGTTGAGTTGGAGTCAAAGATACTCCATTTATTTAGACATATCAAGGGCAAGGATTTTTTCCATCATCAAGGATCATTGCTTCATCATCCACAGTTAGTCTAAGCTTGCTTAGTAGCATATCATCTTTAGCAGCTTCTCTATCCATATCATGACAAGGTGACAAGATAGAACTCTTCATGAAGGTTGTAAGCGATGGTGCCCTTCCAAATTTAGGTAGAGGATTATTCTTAGTGTTGGGCTTACCAGGCTCTGGCAGCTTTCCACTGTCAATCAAATCTTGGATTTCTTGCCTTAATCGAACACATTTATCTATCTCATGCCCTTGCATTTGATGGAATTGATAGAAAACCTTGGCATCAAAATTTGGTGGTAAAGACTTATGTAGAGGCCGAGGTGCCAATGGTTGTAGCAAATCGATTTTCATTAGATTTTCTAACATCTTTGACAAAAGCTCCCTTAAGTCTGAAAATTTATGCTTCTGTGTTGGCTCAGTTGTTGCCTTTTTCTCAACACCTCCTCTTTCCCTTTGACTTTTCCCATTAGGGTGATAGCTGCTCTTATTGCTCCACTTAGATTGCACATGATTCAGTTGGTCTTGTAGAATAGGCATTGATCTCTCATTTTTCATTCGATTTCTATCAGTAGACATGTTCTCCATGGATGCTGACTTAGCATTGCTGATGAGCTCCTGAATTTCAACTAATAGGGTGTTCATAATTTCAACCAATTGATCTTGTAGCTCTGCCATCCTAGCTTTGACAACTACATCGAATATATCCCTTAACTGGTTAGCATCCATCCTTCCAATGAAGTGCTTGAATACAAAATCAATGCTGTAGGTGATATCGTTGTATGCTCTTGAATTACTGTACTTCAGGTCTATGAGCCAAAAAGGATTAATGATATGAGATGCAAATGTATATATGCATGTATGCATAAGCAATAAACTAACAAGGATAAATAGGACGTTCCTTCCAACCTTATAACATCCACACACGAATGACGAGTCTCTTTTCCTAGGTATATGGTTAACAAATTACCAACGTGGGGTATCTTGTTTTCGAATAATTCCCTCGGACATTTCAACCAATAGTTATATTTTCAAAAATGGAAATCAATTCATGATAATTCCCATTAATTAGGTTTTAATCCATTTAACCAAGTAAAGTAGCTTTTATGCTATATTAGATTAAAACTAAATTAAGGGGTTTATTATAAATAGATTTCTCACTTGAAAAAGTAACTAATGATTCATGCCAAAAACAATCCCATGGTTAATTATTCTTAGTATAAACTAGGCTCACAATTGATTTTTAGTATTTCATAACTGACCTAAATAATTTGCAAGCTCTTTGTAAGAAAAGATTAAAAATAATTTTATTTCTAAGCCCATTGTAAAAAGATTTTAAAAAAAATGGATTTTGGGCTTAGTATTTGGGTTATGAGCAAAAGAATTATTGATTTGTTTTTAGAAAAGTCTTATGTCCAAAGACCATCTTGAAAAGTTTTGAAAATAGCTTTGGTCTTTTGGACTTTAAAGAAAATTTTATTTTGAGTTTACAATGTACTTAGGCCATGTTAGAAAAAGAACAAACCAAATAAGGCATGATTTAAGCCAAGATAAATTAACCATAGTCAAACAACATGCATTTGGGGTAAAAACCTAAGGAAAGTAACTAGGACAATTACATGAGCTTTAGTCTTTGGGTAAAAAGGCTTAGGTACCCATAGCAAGTATATACCAAAAAGTATGAGGCTATCAATGGTTATGCCATGTTCGATCTCCATAACTTGATTGAAAGTATGGTATCCCTTACATAACACAATACGGGTAACACGGGCATCCTAACTCACGCACATGATTCAATCTAATATGATGCAATGGATAATATCATTATAAGAAAGAATAGAATAATATAAAGACCAATGGAATCAAATTATATTATCCCCAGTGGAGTCGCCACTGTGAGCGGGGATTTTCACCCCCACTTCCGGTGGAATGATTCTTGCGACTTTGGCACTGTTTAGGCTCGGGGCCTTAGAGAACACGGTCCTAAGTCTAGAGAAAATGGAGTCGCCACCCGGATGGGCCGGGAAAAAGAAAGGGTGGATGACTCGATTCCTAAGGAATCCCCAACCCCCTAATGGCTTCGAAAAGTTGTGTATGTGTGGGGAAGGTGAGAAATGGCCCAGCACCCCCACAGCGCCCGGTTCATTGGAACTGGCCTCCTTTACAAGTCTTAATATTATAAAATTTTTAAATATAACAATATTATCCATATTACATGCAACAATTGAAATAAAGCATCGTTATATTAAAATCAAAGCAATGTCCAAGCAAGGCAAATAAATGGACACCCATCCAAGGATGGAAACGTGTCCTTACATCGTTCATGTCTGAACTAAATAGGACACCCACCAAAAGGTAGAAACATGTCCTTTACATTGGTCCAAAATATAAAAGAAATTTTAAATTACATGATATTTAGCTAATGAGGTACCCACAAAGTGGAAACACACCTCTTACACCTTTAATACCACAATAAATAAATAATAAACATAATAATAAAGAAAATATCCATCCATGATAAATTAAATAAATCAATCATCAAAGCATATCTGAATTCTAAAATGCTAATATTTATTGCCTAACCTCACTCAGAATCCTTAACCTAATATTAATCAGTCCCTAAAATGAACTCTAGTTGTATTAGGAAAGGTATTGAACCCATGTCGACCTAGTTGCCCTAGGTCGACATGAGACCAACCTCATGTCGACCTTGGGCTGCCTAGGTTGACATGAGGTATGCTCATGTCCACCTTGTGCTGCCAAGGTCGACATGAAGCATGCTCATATCAACTTAGCTTGCCTAGGTCGACATGAGTCCAACCTCATGTCGATCTGGGCTGCCAGATTGACATGAGGCGTGCTCATGTCTCCCCGGCCAGCCTCACCCCAATTATTCTGGCCTTTTTTAACTTATGGACCGAAAAGTTTTAATTTGGACAAATTCCACTTAATTTTAAGGTTTTACAATTAAATATATGTCTCTTTAATCAGAACCAACTCCTTTAAAAATTATAAACTAGGTTGATATTTAAAGTCGGATCAAATTTTATTTTGGCATCCTTTAATTAGGACCATATCAAATTGGGGTCAAAATTAAGGGTCTACAGTACCCAACTTTTTCAATCGAATCGTCTAGGCAGTGACTCCATTTTCCAGAGTTTTAGCCATATATTCTCTAAGGCCTTGAGCCTAACAGTGTTAAAGTTGCAATAACCCTTGCATATGGAAGTGGGGGCGAAAAGCCCCACTCACTAGATCATTCAGCTAGAAGAGCCAAAATTTATTGGCTAGAAGAAAGCCATAACTCTCAACTGATAGAAGGTCAGCCAACTAGAAGAGCTAAAATTTTTTGGCTAAAATAAAGCCAGAACCCTCAACTGACAGAAGGTCAGTCAGATAGAAGAGATGAAATTGGTGGCTAGAAGAAAGCCAGAACTCTCAACTGGCAGAAGGTCAGTCGAATAAATCACAGGTCCAGAACCAAACCAATCATGGGTCTAGAACCCAAGTCAAATATCTGCTCCAGAATCCAAATCAAGTCTTGAGTTCAGAAGTCAAATCCAATTTCAGATCAAGAACTAAAATCAAATCTCACGTCTATAACCCAAATCCAATCCAGGTCCAGAACCCAAATCCAATCCAAGTCCAGAACCCAAATCAAACCTGTCCGAGTCCAGAACCTAAACCAAAACCCACAGGTCTAGAATCTAACCAAATCACGGGTCCATAACCCAACCAATCAAAGAAACTCTATTTTGGTTCTTTTCCAGCTCAAAATATCCAATATCAGTTCAAAACCAATTACTTTTCACTCTCTTTTACCAAAGTCTCAGATCGTTTGAGCAGGGGGCAAAATTGTCCCCCTAATCTTGGCTCTAAGCAAGACCGATCCTAATTAATAGTGACCAAGTTAAATTTGGTCTAACTTCAAAAGCTTAAACCTAATTTGAAGCCCCAAATTAGATCGGTGCAATTTAGAAAGGCCTAAAGTAAGTCAGTTCAATCCTTCAAAACCCTAAATGGTACATTAGGATGTCCAATTCAATATGAGCACACGCTCATATCAAATTGGACATCCAATTCAATATTAGCACAAAGCTCATATCGAATTGACCTAGGTTTAGTTTGATATGAGCTTTAGTCCATATCGAATTAACAAATGTTTAAATTGATATGAGTCTTTGTTGTAGTCACTAATTCGAGCAAAATTCAACTTAAGTTTGGTACAAATTCTAATTATACTCGGATAAGGAAAGGGAGTTTTTAAATTTAAGATTGGTTAAGCTGTATTTAACCTAATGGCGGGATATAAATACATGTCTTATAATTAGAAAAAGAAAATCCACAAATATCAAAAGAGAATGAACAACAAGCATAAAGTCACAGAGAGCTTAGCAATTAGGTTTTTAAAGTTAAAAAATAGTTAGCAATTGCACAGAGAGTAAGACAAAAGAAAAACAAAAAGGCAGTAGCTAAATAACCAAGATTGTTTCATTCAGCCAAAACACAACTTGATCCATGCAGTAGCACTATAAAATGAAAATATTGAGGTTCTTAAATAAAGTTTGGTTCAACGATTAAATTTTGTGGAGCCAACAAACCTAGGTATGATTTTTTGTAACTAATCCAATTAAATTCATTAATTATCTTTAGTACTTAATCCACTGTGCTTCTAAATTATACACACGAGTCTTCAAATTAGTTTACTATTAGTTTTAGTTTAGGATTAAAATTAACTCCGAATTAAATTGCATGCATTAATTATGTTCTTGTGAATCTAAAACCCTAATTGACCAATAATATTGTTATCTGATTTTCTAAAACCTTAATTGCCATGTTTTAATCTTAGTTTCCATAATAAAACCATAATTGAGCAACAAAACTAATCGGCTAGCAGGCTAAGGAAGAATGAAACCTTTTTCTTAAAGAAAAGAAAAGAGGGAGAGAAGAAGAGGCAAATAGAAAATATGGATTGCTTGGTTGCTTATAAAGGTTTGAAATGGAAAAATCAAAAAGGGTGCTGCACGACACTTTTTGGCCTTCATGTGGCACTACTGGATGCCCTAGGGGCATTTGCGGATACTGTACAACAATCTTATGGCATTCACAGTTTGTTCATGCAATAGGCCTATTGCGACATAGACTGTGTAGTAATTTTTCGAGGCCCATTCTCCTCCCTTTGACTTCCATTTTGAGTGATTCAAGTTTCATTGTGACCATAACTGGTGCGTGTCGAACTGCGCTATAGCAATACCGCAAGTGCACGGGTTGCCCAAGTAATAATGTAGTGAGTGAGTTATCGCTCCACTAGGGACAATGCCAAGCACTAGTGCAAACCTTAACTGCTGTTTAGCAAATTAATATTTTTGTGATGTTTTATAATTAAAGACAATTAACTTAAATAAATGAAGGTAAAGATAAATTGTGTGTTGTGTAAAAAGGATTGATGATAATGATACTATCTAGATATTGAATCCCCCTAGCCTCAATTACATTACATGATAGAGTTGAGTTGGCATTCCTCTAACTTAGACTAAAACCTCTCTCGAGCAAATTAATCCCTAATCACTAAGTACAGTGCTGAAATCTCTTCTCAAAACACAATTAAATAGATCATGCATTAAGAACAAGGAACTATAAACCAAAAGATCTTGTAGGTCTATCTTTAGCACCCCAATCAATCCTCAACCCTAATGAGTAATCAATTCATATCAAGCTTTATCAAGTCAATAATATGAAAATGGCAAACAATCAATAAGCATGCTATCATCAATTGGCAATAATCATTAAGCATCATAAGAATAAAATAGCTCAATCAATTAAAAGTATCCAATCATACAAATAAGCTAGGGTTCATTAACATCTAGATAGAGAATGATTTAGTTCATGTTCAATACACTTAATACAACAACAACAACAACAATAACATTAAAATGAATTAAAGGAGAAAATAGAAAAACTCCTTTTAATGTAGCTTCTTGAATCTTCAGGAGCTGCCAATGGAAGATGAAGATGTTGGAGAGAATGGAAATGGAGGATGAAGATGAAGATTTAAGGAAAGTGTCACTCCCTCCTTGCCCAAAATGTGTATGCACAGCCTCCTCCTCTCAATCCTCTCTTCTCTGCCTCTATTCTCTATTTTCTGTGCAAACCTCTAGCCCTTTGCAGAAGCCTTCCTCTTCTTCCTCTTCTTCTCTTTTTATTTCCCTCCAAAGCTCCAAGCCATGCTTTCCAACTCACACCAGCTCACACCACTCTCCCTTGTCCCCCACATTCTATTTTTTTATATTTCTTTTGGCAAAAGTAATTGGTTGTCCCCAACTTGTTCCTCAAACTCGAGCAGAAGAATCATCATTTTATAGGGTGACACGGCCAAGCCATGAGTGGCTTGGCCGTGTCTCATGTTTTGCATTGGGACACGGCTAAGCTTGCTGGCCGTGTCACCTTCTGCCCTATTCTTTCCTTCTTTTCCTCTAGGTGACATGACCAAGCTTCTGGCCGTGTCATGTGGGTGTGTCCCTTTCTGTTTCTTCATTTTGCCTTTGCTTCCAATGGGTGACACGGCTAAGCTTGTGGCCGTGTCTTGTGACACGGCCACTGGCTTGGGCGTGTTACATGGGTATGTCAGCTACTACTTCTCTTTTCTTTCTTTTCTTGCTTGGTTCTTTGGCTTGGGATGGGATAAGGCCAAGCTTGTGGCCGTGTCATGTGACACGGCCACTGGCTTGGGCATGTCACTTGCCTATGCCAGGTACTACCATTCAATTTTCTTGAGGGGCCAATCTTGATTTGGCATGGCTATGTCTTGCTTGATTCATGCTCTTTCTTGCTTGTTTTGATCATCTAAGGGAATTTTTCCACTTTAACCTAAAACAAACACTTAAAACAAACTTTAAACAAAAATCAAATGAAACATTAACTAAAAACACATTAAAATCATACTAAAAACTAGTATAAAATCACTCTCATCAAATACCCCACACATAAATCCTTGCTTGTCCCCAAGCAAGGCTAAAATCAAAACAAACTAAACACAAAAATTTTGTCATGTTCAAGAGTTATAAAAATGCATCAAGACTTCCTGTTCCTAAATCCGCAATCAATATCAAATCGAATAAATTTGATACCAATGCAATTAAGTGGCTTTCCACGTATGACCTACATTGTCACTCCCTCACCAACTCTTAAAAGTGTTTGGTCAAGGTGGTGTTTACGCTCATAACAATCAATGAAAGATTATTGCCATAGGTTTGCTTATCTATCAAATCTCCACTACTTAATTACAATCAAGCATCAATCAAAAGGTTTATTGGGTTGTAATGGGGCTAAGGTAGAGGCATGGCATTTAGGAAATGTGAGCTTAATCATTAAGTTCAAAGCACTTCAAGAATGAAGTAACCGATCATATGTATATAACCCAGCAATCCCAAAACACCTTCCTCTTATCTACCCCTTGACATTTAAAGAACTCACTTATTACATCATGAAACATATTCCAAACATATTCCAACCCTTTCAACAATAACAACAATTATTCTTATTTTTCTTCTTTTATTTGATTTTGATATTTTTTTTCTTTTTTTTTCTATTATTTTGCTTTGCAATCTTAAACCTACTAAATTTAACCCCACACTTAATTCAACACAACACTCGGTCATAAATGCTCTTAAAATTCTCTTGACCTAATGAAAGGATAAGAGTTAAACAACAAGGTTTAAGCTAATGGTGTTGTGAAAAAGAAAGAAACGGAAAAATAAAATAAGCTCAAAATTGGCTAACTAAGGTTAAAAATAGGGTTGGTCTTTTTAAACCAAAGTGGGTTCACCTAATTGCCTTAATCATCTTGATGCCTAATTGAAATTTTTATGTAATTTTAAAATGCATGTCAAAGCAAGTTCTAGCAATTCATCAATCAAAGATGTTCACCCACAATAATAATGATAAGTTGATGGCTCAATTCTCACTAGGTTAATGGTAATGCAAGGAAAAACCAACAAAATTGACAATAAGCACCAATTCTACTCAATTCTTAAATTTATGCGTCAAAAATTCAAAGCTCATCAATCAACAATATTTATAACAAATGAACTTTCTAAAATTCATTTATTCATAGAAAACAAGAAAAACATTAACTAAACTAACACAAAAATAAATTAAATTAAAAACACAAAACACAATATTAAAAACACAAAACACAATATGCACCCCACACTTAAAATTTCACATTGTCCTCAATGTGAGCATGCATAACTAAAAGAGAGTTTAGATGAAACATGATTTCCACTCTCCCATATGTGATATGTAGGACTCCTTCCACCCATAATGCAATTGGAGCCCAGAATTGAAAGCATGGATAGCATGCAACATTGAAGTGCGCCCAATGTATGGCAACCCCTAAATATTATTCCTTGAAGAGAAATTGTCCCAAAGGGACATGTGAAGGTTGCCTTGGGGTGATCCTCCAGTACTATAGGAACTTGGTAATAATCTTTATCTTTGTGCAACATGGGCATATCAGATTTCTGCTCTTCCTTACCACCAAAAGTAGAAGGGATGACTTTTTGGGACTCTTGAAATTCAACCAAGGTTGGTTGAATCACTTTTTCATCTATTTTAACAATGTCAAGTCCCCTCTCAACAACCTCAGCATCTACAATTAATTTACACTCCTCAAGTTCTAAATTGGGCATTTCATGTTCTTCTTCTAAGGGCATACCCATCTCAAACTTGTTTTCAATATCTCCTTGGGAGTGCATGTCATAGATGTCAGAAAGTTGCATACCTTGCTTCTCATCCTTCAGGTTACCAGGAAATGGACTTGATGGCCTATAAGGATCAGAGGTTTCATACAACTTGGGTGAGGTTGATGCCTCCAAATTTTCCTCCTCCTTTGATTGGCTTGGCTCCTCCATGTTGGGTAGTATCTCCTCGCCACTGTCTTCCTGATTAGTCTCTACATCAAAGAAATCACAAAGATTGTTATATATTACCTGTTCATTTCTCAAATTTGTGATTACCTCAATTTGCTCCAATTGGCTAGGAAATTCTTCCTTTTGGTGTGCTTGGAGTTGATGTGCCAGCTGCCCAGTTAGAGCGTCCAACCTCTTTTGTGTTTCTTGCAAAAATTCATACCTCAACTTATCTTCCACTATGAATTGATCGCATTGAAATTTTTTGGTATCTTGAATGAAGACATTCACTCTCTCCTCCAAAGTAAGTTTCTTAGGTTGATCTATATTTTGTGGGCTATTTTGAATGAATGCATTCAATCTTTCCTCCAAAGTGGATTCCTTAAGGTGATATTGATTCAACGTATGCCTTTGAATATAGGCATTTAACTTATCCTCTAATGTAGGTTCCTTAAGGTGGTCTTGGTTTGAAAATTATTCTTGAAAGTAAGAACTTCTTTGGCAAGGCTGAAAAAATTGTCGAGGTGGAATGTACTGCTGATTTTCCCAAGAAAAATTTTGGTGGCTTTCCCAGCTTGGATTATAAGAATTTGAATATGTGTCATTACCACCCATTTGCTGGAAACTTTGGTAGCCATATTCTTCCTCATGCCAATCTTGGTATTGTTCGAAAACAAATGAACATGTATTGGTACTATGTCATGCATTGCCACATGCTGCACATACCATGTTAGAATTATAGACCCTATCATAAACTCCCCCATGCCTTGAAAACTACATCTTTACAAAAGGCACTCAGAAATTTAAAGAAAAACAAACAAAAAATTAAAGAAACAAATTCAAACACAACAAACAAACAAATTTACAAAAAACAAACAAACAATTCAAAGAAAAACACATAAACAATTTACAGAAAATAAACAAATATTATTGATAAAAAAAAACTAAATCAACAGTCTTAATTATATTACTAGTATTGAAACCATTGTCCCCGGCAGCGACGCCAAAAACTTGGTGCACGTCGAGCTACGCTATAGCAATGCCGCTAGTGCACGGGTCGCCCAAGTAGTAAAGTAGTGAGTGAGTTATCGTTCCACTGGGACAAGGCCAAGCACTAGTGCAAACATTAACTGTTGTTTAGCAAATTAATATTTTTGTGATGTTTTATAATTAAAGACAATTAACTTAAATAAATGAACATAAAGATAAATTGTGTGTTGTGTAAAAAGGATTGATGATAATGATACTATCTAGATATTGAATCCCCCTAGCCTCAATTGCATTACATGATAGAGTTGAGTTGGAATTCCTCTAACTTAGACTAAAACCTCTCTCGAGCGAATTAATACCTAATCACTAAGTAGAGTGCCAGAATCTCTTCTCAAAATACAATTAAATAGATCATGCATTAAGAACAAGGAACTATAAACCAAAGGATCTTGTAGGTCTATCTCTAGCACCCCAATCAATCCTCAACCCTAATGAGTAATCAATTCATATCAAGTTTTCTCAAGTCAATAATATGAAAATGGCAACCAATCAATAAGCATGCTATTATCAATTAGCAATAATCATTAAGCATCATAAGAATAAAATAGCTTAATCAATTAAAAGTATCCAATCATACAAATAAGCTAGGGTTCATTAACATCTAGATAGAGAATGATTTAGTTCATGTTCAATACACTTAATACAACAACAACAACAATAACATTAAAATGAATTAAAAGGAGAAAATAGAAAAACCCCTTTCAATGTAGCTTATTGAATCTTCAGGAGCTGCCAATAGAAGATGCAGATGTTGGAGAGGATGGAAATGAAGGATGAAGATGAAGAGTCAAGCAAAAGTGTCACTCCCTCCTTGCCCAAAACGTGTATGCACAGCCTCCTCCTCTCAAACCTCTCTTCGCTGCCTATGTTCTCTGTTTTCTGCACAAACCTCTAGCCCTCTTCAAAAGCCTTCCTCTTCTTCCTCTTCTTCTCTTTTTATTTCCCTCCAAAGCTCCAAGCCATGCTTTCCAACTCACACCAGCTCACACCACTCTCCCTTGTTCCCCACATTCTATTTGTTTTATATTTCTTTTTGGCAAAAGTAATTGGTTGTCCCCCACTTGTTCCTCAAACTCGAGCAGAAGAATCATCTTTTTATAGGGTGACATGGCCAAGCCAAGAGTGGCTTGGCCGTGTCTCATGTTTTACTTTGGGACACGGCCAAGCTTGCTGGCCGTGTCACCTTCTGCCCCATTCTTTCCTTCTTTTCCTCTAGGTGACACGGCCAGCCTTTTTGTTTCTTCATTTTTCAAACTCTTCTCTTTGCTTCCAATGGAAAGACATGGCCACTAGCTTGGGCGTGTCACTTGGGTGTGTCAGCTACTGCTTCTCTTTTCTTTCCTTTCTTGCTTGGTTCTTTGGCTAGGGATGGGACACGACCAAGCTTGTGGCCGTGTCATGTGACATGGCCACTAGCTTGGGCATGTCACTTGCCTATGTCAGGTACTGCCATTCAATTTTCTTGAGGGACATGGCCAAGCTTGATTTGGCTTGGCCATGTCTTGCTTGATTCATGCTCTTTCTTGCTTGTTTTGATCATCCAAGGGAATTTTTCCACTTTAGCCTAAAACAAACACTTAAAACAAACTTTAAACAAAAATCAAATGAAACATTAACTAAAAACACAATAAAATCATACTAAAAACTAGTATAAAATCACTCTCATTAATAACATACTGAATTTTAATTTTAAGTGAAATATTTTTGGTTCATAGCTTCCCCTGCCAACCCTTAATTTTTGTTCAGGTTAAATTTGAGATTAATCTGAATACATGATAAATTGTGATGTTAATAATAATCCCAAATCATGTCTAATTAATTTGGTTTTATATAAATTGAGACAATTTGATTTTCCCAAGCCAATTCAGTATGGAAAGGCTTCATATCAAATTGGCCTATGCCAATTTGACATGGGCAAGTCTCATATCAAATTGGCCTAGGCCAATTTGATATGGGGCAGGTGTTAGGTCACAACCTAGCTATCTGCCAGTGTACAGATCGTTAACATGTAATATAATGATAAGTAGCATATCATTCCCCTGAGAAGGATAATTCTAAGTAATAAATATTTAAACTTGTTATTATTTGGATAATCAAATTGGATTATTGATTATACTAAATAGAATGAGAATAAATTTCTAATAATTTAATATTTAGGGTTTAGTCACCTTTATTAATTTATCATGGTCTTTTAAGGTATTAATTCCTTTGACTAATGGTTGAATTCTCCTAAGTTAAGTTGAAGTCTCTCTCAAGTACTAGAACTATTATTTATTTAAATCCTTACATCTACTCTCGTGATCATAAGTAATCTAAATCAATTTATTATGTTTTGTGAAAATCTTAAATCAACCACCTAAGTGTTAACCTTATCTCTAAGTGAAAACTACTTAGGATTGTGTAGACCCTTAATTTTTGACCCAGTCCAGTCTGATATTATTAAATAGTCCAAATAATTTTTGTGGTATTTTTAATAATATTTATTACTTATAGTATTTATTTTTAATTAAAAGAAAAAAATAATAAAAAAGAGAGAAAAGATAAAAAATAAAGTAATAAAATATAAATCAGAGATGGCCAAAATTGGCAATGAAAATTTTCATCTTTGGCAATGAATAGGCTTGGGTCAATTCACTGCAGGTTTCTCCTGCAACTGGCCTGTGACCCTAGCCCAGCCGGTGCCTGGCCCGTGCCCAGCCCGCGCGCCCTGCAGCAATTTTTACCAGTGCAATTTTTTTTTAAACCCTATTCTACTTGGTTTTGGTTTTTGATTTTATTTCCTAAATATTTTTATTTTCTTAACCAATTAGTATTAGGTTTTGATTTTCCTTGAAAATACCACATCAAAATACACAGAAAAGATGGGGACTTTTAGCAATTATTCAGACTTTTGATCTTGAGACTTTGGACTTTGATCTTTTAAAAGGATTGGACTTTTGGAGAATAGATT
The DNA here is from genome assembly GCA_947685225.1 of Garcia nutans. Taxonomy (NCBI): domain Eukaryota; kingdom Viridiplantae; phylum Streptophyta; class Magnoliopsida; order Malpighiales; family Euphorbiaceae; genus Garcia; species Garcia nutans. The sequence continues at coordinate 10,459,861 of CANTUV010000039.1, read as the reverse complement.
GAGAACCTTGGACTTGAAAAAGCAAGAGGCAATCAGCAAGCGAGAAGGAAATCCATCAAAGGCAACATACTCTGTCTTTGGTTATTGTTCAACAAGAATTCAAGTTGTGGTGGAACCAACAATGAAGGTTTAAGTTTCTATTTACTTATTTTTATTTACAGTAGCTTCATCATTCAATTGATCAATTGTTTAAACATACAATAGATGATGCCTTTGTTATTTGATCAATTATTCTGCTTATCATCCAAACTCTATTTAAAACCCTAAAAACTAATTTTTCAAAACCCTAATATCTTAATACCCGTAAAACATATTTTTAAAAACTATAACCCTAATTACACTTTTCTAAAACCACAAAGTAATAGACTATTTTCTTAAAACCCAAACCAAACCTATTTTTTTGAAATCACAGTAGCCTATTCTTTTCAAATACCTAAATTTAAAATCCAATTTTTATGATCTTCAATCTTATTTATTTAAAAATTAAATTTTACTATTATTTTCACACAACTTCTAAAACCCTAAATCCAAAATATCCATTCTTTATATTCAAAACCTAATATATTTCAAACCCTAAATCTTTAAAACTTTCCGTAGCTATATTACATCTTTTATATTAAATGTTTCTCAATTAATTAATCCAGTATATACAAAACCCTAATTGTTAAACATAAAATCCAAGAAACCCTAAATTAATGCATGAACCCTAAATTTATAGAGTTACTATTTTATGTCAATTATATGAATGTTTATAGATGTTTGATGTCTTTGATGAATGATTTATTTATAATGAATGTTTGGCTACTTTTATTGATTTGTTTTGATTTCAAAACATTGTAAGAGATATGTTTCCATGTTTTGGGTACCTCATGTCGTGAGTATCATGTAATTTATTTTATTTTAAAGCTTTTTGGACCAATGTAAAGGACACGTTTCCACCTTTTCGGTTGGTGTCCTATTTAGTTTTAGACATGGACGATGTAAGGACATGTTTCCATCCTCAGTTGGGTGCCCATTTATTTTTTTTGTTTGAACATTGCTTTAATTTTAATAAAGTATTTATTTATTCTTATGATCGCATGTAGTATGGATAATATCATTATATTTAAGAATTTTATAATATTAAGACCTGCAAACGAGGCCAGTTCTAATAAACCGGGCATTGTGGGGTTGTGGGCCATTTCTCACCTTCCCTACACGTACCTAACTTTTCAAACTCATTAGGGGGTTAGGGAATCCTTAGGAATTGAGTCATCCACCCCTTTCTTTTTCCTGGTCTGTCCAGGTGAAAACTCCATTTTTTTCGAGCTTAGGCCCATGTTCTCTAAGGCCCCGAGCCTAAATAGTACCGAAGTCGGAAGAACCATTCCACCAGGAGTATGGGGCAAAAATCCCCATTCACAGTGGTGACTCCACTGGGGATAAGAGAAGTTGATTCCATTGGTCTTTATATTATTCTATTCTTTCTTATCATGATATTCTCCATTGCATCATATTAGATTGCATAGTGTGCGTGAAGACCAAAGTCCAATGTGTCAAGATCAAAAATCTGAATAATTGCTAAAAGTCCCTTTTTTATGTTTTGATGTGGTATTTATAAGAAAAATAAAAACTTAATACTAATTGGTTAAGAAAATAAAAATCGTTTAGGAAATAAATTAAAAACCAAAACCAAGTAGAATAGGATTTCGGAAAAAATTGCGCTAGCAAAATTAATGAGGGGTGCGCGGGCTAGGCGCAGGCTGGGCGAGGACCACAGGCAATTTTGCCATAGGTAAAACCTGCGGTAAATTGGCATGTGGCCAATTTGTCGCTGATTTTGCCCGTTGCAGATATTATTTTTAATTTATTTTTTATCTTTTCTTCTTTTTTATTTACTTTTTATTTTAGTTAAAAATAAATACTACAAGTGATAAATATTATTAAAAATACCAAAAAAAATTTTTGGATTGTTTAAAAATATCGGACTGGACTGGGTTAAAAATTAAGGGTCTACAGTTTGCTCCTTGCTTAAGCAATTTGAGACTACATCAAAAGAGGGCGAAAAACAATGTGATTTTTTGCTGGGTTTAGAGCCATACTAGACTCCGTAATTTTGAATTCTAGACTCAACAATAATTATGGTTCTGAACCTAGGATAAGTTCTGGATTTAAAAGATAATTTGGGTTCTGGACCCGAGATAAGTTCTATACTAAAAAGATAATTTGGGTTCTGCACCCGAGATAAGTTCTGGACTTAAAAGATAATTTGGGTTTTGGACACACGACAAGTTCTGGACTTAAGAAATAATTTGGGTTCTAAGCCCAAGATAAGTTCTGGACTTAAGAGATAATTTGGACTCTGAACCTGAGATAAGTTCTATACTTAAAAAATAATTTTAGTTCTGGACCCGAGATAAGTTCTAAACTTAAAAGATAATTTGGGTTCTAGACTTGAGATAAGTTCTGGACTTAAAAAATAATTTGGGTTCTGGACGCAAGATAAGTTCTGGACTTAAAAAGTAATTTGGGTTCTGGACTCGAGATAAGTTCTGAACTTAAGAGGTAATTTGGGTTCTGGACCCGAGATAAGTTCCAAACTTAAAAGGTAATTTGGGTTCTGAACCCGAGATAAGTACTGGAATTAAAAGATAATTTGGGTTCTACACCCGAGATAAGTTCTGGACTTAAAAGATAATTTGGGTTTTGGACACACGATAAGTTATGGACTTAAGAAATAATTTGGGTTTTGGACCAAAGATAAGTTATGGACTTAAGAGATAATTTAGATTCTAAACCCGAGATAAGTTATGGACTTAAAAATTAATTTGAGTTCTGGACCCGAGATAAGTTCTGGACTTAAAAGATAATTTTTGTTTTGGACTCGAGATAAGTTCTGGACTTAAAAAAAATAATTTGGGTTCTGGACCCGAGATAAGTTCTGGACTTAAAAGGTAATTTGGGTTCTAGACTCAAGATAAGTACTGGACTTAAGAGGTAATTTGGGTTCTGGACCCGAGATAAGTTATGGACTTAAAAGGTAATTTGGAATCTGGACCCAAGATAAGTTTTTGACTTAAAAGATACTTTGGGTTCTGGACTCGAGATAAGTTCTGGACTTAAAAAATAATTTGTGCTCTGGATCCAAGATAAGTTCTGGACTTAAAAGATAATTTGGATTCTGGACCCAAGATAAGTTATGGACTTAATAGTTAATTTGGGTTCTGGACTCAAGATAAGTTCTAGACTTAAAAGGTAATTTGGGTTCTGGACCCGAGATAAGTTCTGGACTTAAGAGGTAATTTTGTTTCTGGACGCGAGATAAGTTCTGGACTTAAAAGGTAATTTGGGTTCTGGACTCGAGATAAGTTCTGAACTTAAAAAATAACCCGAGATAAGTTTTGGACTTAAAATATATTTTGGATTCTGTACCGGAGATAATTTCTGGAATTTTAGGAATGATTCGGTTACCTGCAAAAAATTATTGTAGTCAGTAGAAAAAATTTAGCTATTTTTTTACCATGCCTATATCTTATTACCCCCTATGTGTAAAAATATTTTAAAAGTGGCAAAATATTTTTAGACACACAAATATCTAGATAATTGAATTGAATAATTGAATTTACTATTTATTCACTGTGTAGTCACTATTTGCACACTACTCACTAGCTATTCATTTACTATTCATCAACATTGATATTTACTTTTTTTTTCTTTTTTACGAGAATACTGTTTTTCACTTTTTATTTTGTTTTTTCCCTTTGCAATTTTCCTGTATAAACTCTCTTTTATCTTTGCATTCTCACACCATTTCCTTTTTCTTTTTGTTTTTCATTCAAAGTAACGAAAGTTTTATCTTCATTTTATTTTTCTTTTCCTTAGCAATTTTCCTATATAAATGACTTATCTCTTCAATACTCATCCACACTTACATATTCTCATAATTAAAGCAGAGAGAGAGTTAAGGAGAAAATGCATGCTTTGAGATTAGGACCTCGATCCAATTCTAAGTTGTTAGAATTTATTCGACGATATGAAAATGAAACTGTAAGTTTACTAGCTGGGATGCAGCATCATCGCAGTTCAAATCAAAAGACTAAGGTAACAACACAAATATTTATTATTTTTATTATTGTTTTTTTTCTCTTTTTTATATTTTTATTTATATTTAATAAAGATTAGACAAAATAAATGAGTTATTGGATAATTTAATAAACAAATAAATAGATAAACTAAAATAGGATTTAATGAATAAATGTAGTTTATGAATTAGTAGTATTAGTATGATGATATACTTACCTCCTGTTAACTTACTTGACTCTGTGTTAGCATGATCGCTGTGTTATCCGGGGTGGAGGGTGTGTCTATAAAGCCTAATAATGGTATGATGTAACACCTTCTCAAGTAAAATGGATTGTCCAAGATTGAGGTTTTTAAAGCTTTATCTTGCAATTACCATCTGAGGAGTGTCCGATAGACAGGAGTGTAGTTCAAGCATTGTCAGAGAGGTGGATGGACACAACCCATACTTTTCATCTACCTATAGGAGAGATGACCATTGGCCCAGTCGATTATACAACCATAACTGGTATCTAGTACTATGGCCTTCTGGTCCCTCTTACCAATGATATTCTGACATATGAAGAAGTGCAACTGTTAATCGTTATGGAACCATCATTAAAAGAGCCCTTTAAGATAAAAATTGAGCCAATTTGGAGTTATTGGATGAACTACGAAGGACGAATTCAGAGAGAAATAGTAAAATAATATGCTCGATGATTTTTACTGTATTTGCTCGGGTCGACCATTTTATGCAGCACTGAATCTGCCATCCATTTGTTGGTGTTGAGGTTCCTTACTGACATGAGTATGGTACCGCTTTACGAATGGGGTGAAGCTGGCCTTGCCTGTCTCTATCATGGACTAGATAAGATTTGCAGGAATAAGAAGTCTTTCATTGGTTTCATGGTATTTATCGAGGTACTCTTCTTCTACCAATGTCAATTCCATTCTTATACTTGCATGAATTTGATCTTTGTTGTTGTAGGTATGGGCATATGAACATAATCTTATGAGGGTGCCTGGCATTTTTTGAGAGAGAGTTGGGTATTCGAGATTGAATTTTTGGTTGTCAAATCATGTAGCAGTTCCTAGCTCTCACCATGTGTACACCCAATGCTATCTCTTGAGTTGCTTAACCTGGGGCTAGGTAAAATAATATTAGTACACTTTAAAATTTATTTAAAACCTCTTAATTTAGTTTTAATCCAATATAGCATAAAAGCTGCTTTAGTTGATTAGATGGATTAAAGACTAATTAATGGGAATTATCATGAACTAAATTCTATTTTTTAAAATATAACTATTGGTTAAAATGTCCGAGGGAATTACTCAAAAACAAGATGCCCTATGTTGGTATTTTGTTAACCATATACCTAGAAAAAGAGACTCGCCTTTTGTGTGTGGAAGTTATAAGGTTAGAAGGAACGTACTAATTATCTTTGTTTATTTATGGTTTGTGTACACATGCATACATGCATACATACATTTACATCTCATATCATTGATCCTCTCTAGCTCACAGCCCTAGATTACAATAATTCAAAAGCCTATGATAATCCAACCTATGCCGCTGATCAAGAATCTAACAGCAACTCGGTTAGCTTCTTACCAAAAGTGATGGAACCTGAGCAGATTCAAAAGATGTTTGATGATGCCCTTGAAGTCATGATGGAAGAACTAAAGGGGACCCTAGCTGAGATCATGAAGAGTCAAATGGTTGCAATGTTTGGGAACACTGCTGAAGCATCTGCAAGCACCAAGAAAGACAGGGAAAAGGCTAAAGTTGGCGAAGTAGCTTTTGATGATGACAAGGTAGTCGTTGAAGATAATGACGGCTGGGCTCAATACTTTCAAGATCCTCAAGACAAGAAGAAGGAGCCAAAGGTTGTTGAAAGATTAGCCATGGAAAAGAATAAAACTTCAGATGTTGAGAAGTTGATCGCAGACCTGGAAAAGAAGTTTGAAAAAAAGCTGAAAACCAAAGAAATGTCTGAGGTCGACAAGTTGTTTGAGCTAGTTGAAGAGGTTCTGTACAAGTTCAAGATGCCATCCTTTGCAAAGTTTGATGGAACTGGAAGTCCTCACCTCTATGTGAAGCAATATATCATTGCTATGCAGTATGCTCGAGCTACTAAGGCACAAACTCCCCTATAAAACCCTAAACCAGGCCTTTTTTAGATGGTCCAGTCCAAAAACTAAAAAAATGCAAAATTAGTTGAAGTTGGGAGGGCCCAGGTTATGAGCCTTGGCTCATGTCAACCTGGATGCCCCAGGTCGATGTAAGCCAAAGGCCATGTCGACCTGGATGGCCAGGTCAACATGACTTTGGTCCATGTCGACCTGGTTGCCCAGATCGACATGGTTTCAATTGCTTTTTTAAATTTAGTTTCTGAATTTAATTAAAATTTTGTTTTAAGGATGAATTAATATTAGGGTTAAGGATTCTAAGTGAGGTTTTGGCCTATAAATAATAATGTTTTAGACTTTAACAGGGTCAGTAATTAGATTTAGAGGAGTAAAATAGCAAGGCAGAAAACAATAGAAAATAAATTATTAACAATCGAGGAGTAAACAGCCAACATTTATCAACCAACAAAGGCATTGATCACTATCTTTGATATTTGCTTGGCCATAAATAAATATTGATGCAGGCAGTAGCTTGGAGTCAATAAACAATTCGGTGGAACCTTCAATGCAGGTTTTGTGTCTTAATCTTAAATTTGCTTAAATATTCCATTGTTATATTATTTTTGTTCTTACTGGTTTTCATTTGCTTATTTTTGTTATCACTTTGATTCAATAGTCTAAATTGATAAACCCTAATTATATATTTTGTTCATTATTGTTTCATCCAATAACTCAAAAATCCAGAGAATTCCAAATCCTAATCCATCCTGTAAATCCAAAAGCCCCGAACTATTTTCTTAATCATCTAAACCCCAACTTATTTTTTCAAAACTTCAAAATGTCTTCTTAATTCTCCAAACCCTAATCTTCTTTACAGTTTCTAAAAACTTTAATCTTAATTGTTTCTATAAAACTTTAAACTATTTTCTTAAATCCTAAGATCGAATATGTTTTCCAAAATATCAAAAACCGTAAACTATCTTATTAATTCTCAAAACCCTAACCCCAATGTCTTAATTCCTTAATTTTCCTAAACACTAATCTTCTTAAAACTCAATCCAGTAACCGTGAGTCCTAAACCCTAATGTCTTAAGGTTCCAAAATCCTAATTTCATAATGTTTGCCCTAAACCCTAATTTGAATAACCAAAAACCTTACTACTTTCTTAAATTTATAAAATCCTAATCCATTCCATTTTTCCAAAAATACTCACAGTAGGCAAAATAATAAATATAATAATTTTAAAATACCAAAACCCTAAATGTTAATTAAAGAACCCTAAATTAAGACATAAGCCTAAATTTGTATCTTTATTTACTTTATTTAATTTTAGATTTGATTACATAGTTTATTATATATTTTGATTTATTTAATTTCAATGATTGATTTATTTAATTTATCATGGATGGATATTTTCTTTATTATTATGATTATTATTTATTTGTTTTGGTATTCAAATTGTAAGAGGTATGTTTCCACTTTGTGGGTACCTAATTAGTTAAATTTTATCTAATTTAAATTGCTTTTTATATTTTAGACCAATGTAAAGGACATGGTCCAACCTTTCGGTGGGTGACCTATTTAGTTTTAGACATGGACGATGTGAGGACATATTTCCATCCTCAGATGGGTGTCCATTTATTTGCCTTGTTTGGACATTGCTTTGATATTAATATAATGATGCTTTATTTTAATTGTTGTATGTAGTATGGATAATATTGTTATTTTTAAGAATTTTATAATATTATGACCTGCAAAGGAGGCCGATTCCAATGAACCGGGCATTATGGGGGTGCTGGGCCATTTCTCACCTTCCCCACACATACCCAACTTTCCGAACCCATTAGGGGGTTGGGGATTCCTTAGGAATTGAGTCATCCACCCCTTTCTTTTTTCCAGCCCGTCCAGGTGGCAACTCCATTTTCTCCGGGTTTAGGCCCGTGATCTCTAAGGCCCCAAGTCTAAACAGTGCCGAAGTCGCAAAAACTATTCCACCGGGAGTGGGAGCGAAAATCCCCGCTCACAACTTCATGCTCTCGTTAGATCCTATTATCCAAAATTGGTTCAATACCTTAGATGATGGCACTCAAAAGAGCTGGTATTTTGTAGACATTCAATTTTTAACCCAGTTCGGTCCGATATTTTTTTTATATAGTCCAAAATAATTTTTGTGGTATTTTAATTAAATAATATTTATTTTAGTATTTATTATTTATAATGGTGAAGTTAATAAAAAAATAATAAAATAAATAAATAAAAATAAATAATAGATAATAAAAAATAAATAAATAAAAATAAAATCGAAGACGAATAAATCGGCGATGAAAAATTCGTCGCCGAAAAGGGAATTGGCAAAGGCCAATTTCGCCGCAGGAAATTCCTGCTGCGAATTGGCTGGCCACTCGCAAATTTTTCCGAAACCAAATTCTGTTTGGTTTTGGTTTCTTTTTCCTAATTAATTGTAGTTTCCTTAAACAATTATAAGAGGCTTGTAATTTTTCCTATAAATAATATATGAAAACTCAGAATTAGGGATCAGATAGTGGGACTTTGATTAGGTGATCGAAACTTGGATTACAGAAAACCCTAGCCAGAGCAGATTAGCAACAAGCAAGCCATTAATAATTCATCAAAGGTAGCCACACTGCCTTTGTCTTCGTTCTTCCAGAAAGCAATTTTTTTGTGGAACCAACTACACAGGTTTGATCCTTCATCATAAATTACTCATGATCACAGTGGCTTTATTTCTTTGATTCATAAGAATATACACACAAAACTTTGATCTTTAAATATGTAGTAACTTGATCTTAGTTTCAATAACCTAAATTATTTCTTCTGTTTCCAAAAACCTTAAGAACCCTAAATTATTTCTTCTATTTCCAAAAACCTTAAGAACCCTAATTTATTTCTTCTATTTCTAAAAAATTCAAAACCCTAATTTTTTTCTTCTGTTTTCCAAATACCTAAAAAAACCCTAATTTATTTCTTCTGTTTCCAAAAACCTCAAAAACACTAATTTATTCCTTCTATCTCCAAAAACCCTAATTTGTTTCTTCTATTTTTCAAAAACCTTAAAAACATTAAATCATTTCTCTTATTTCCAAAAACTTTAAAAAATCCTAAACCATTTTTCTCTAACTTTTTTCCAAAATTTCCAAATGTTTTCTTCAATATCCAAACCCTAACCTACTTTACAATTTCTAAAAATCATAATTATTTTATAAAGCTCTAAATTGTTTTCTTAAATCCTAAAACCAAATATATTTTCTAAATTATAAAAAAAAACCCTAATTCTCTCAAAATTAATACGGTAAACCCTAGTTTTCCTAAACCTTAATCCTTAAAACCTTATAAACCTAAACCTTAAAACTCAATATAGTAAATCCAAAACAATAATCTAGTAAACCAAGAACTATAAACCTAATGTTTTAAGATTCTAAAACCCTAATTTCATAATGTTACCTCTAAACCTAATTTGATTCATGAAACCCTAATCCATTCCAATTTTCCAAAACCTTTACAAAAGGGTTAAACAAATAAAAATTATAATGCTAAAATGCCAAAACCCTAAATGTTAATTAAAGAACTTTAAATAGAAACAGTAAATCCTAATTTGCATCTTTACTTGCTTTATTTTTAGATTTGATTATGTAGTTCATTATATGCTTTGATGGTTGATTTATTTATTTTCAATGCTTGATTTATTTAATTTATCATGGATGAATGTTTATTATATATTTTGATTGATGTTTAATATCTTTGATGAATGATTTATTTATTATGAATGTTTATTTACTTTTATCGATTTATTTTGATTTCCAAATGTTGTAAGAGGTATGTTTCCACATTGTGGGTACCTCATTAATTAAGTTCTATGTAATTTAAATAGCTTTTATATTTTGGATCAATGTAAAGAACATGTTTCCACCTTTCAGTGGGTGTCCTATTTAGTTTAGACATGGATGATGTAAGGACATGTTTCCATCTTCGGATGGGTGTCCATTTATTTGCTTTGTTTGGACATTACTTAGATTTTAATATTATGATGCTTTATTTTAAATATTGCATGTAATATGGATAATATTGTTATACTTAAGAATTGTATAATATTAAGACCTGCAAAGGAGGCCGGTTCTAATGAAACGGGCGTTGTGGGGGTGTTGGGCTATTTCTCACCTTCCCCACACGTACCCAACTTTTCGAACCCATTAGGGGGTTGGGGATTCCTTAGGAATCGAGTCATCCACCCCTTTCTTTTTTTCAGCCCGTCCGGGTGGCGACTCCATTTTCTCCAGACTTAGGTCCATGTTCTCTAAGGCCTCGAGCCTAAACAGTGTCGAAGTCGAAAGAACCATTCCACCGGGAGTGGGGACAAAAATCCCCGCCCACAGATTTACTATACAAAGCCTTCATCCAACAATATGGATACAATGTTGAATTGGAAGTTACTTTAATGGAGGTAGATTCCGTTATACAAAGGCCGAACGAGAACTTCACGAACTATGTGAAGAGGTGGAGGAATAAGGCCGCATTGCTCAAAAAAGAAGAACCTTCTGCAAGCTGGTTTGTAAATTAAAGAGTGGGAAAAAGAGAAGAACCTCTTTTTGGCAAGAAGAAATGAGAAAGGAAACTACTAGTCTAGTAACCAAAGAACGTAAAAGGTAGTTGATGTTAACGCCACTGGCCAAGGAGGAAGAAGGTAGTTTTCAAAATTGGGAAGGTCGATGTCTTGGGTTCTTAATAAGCTATAAAAAAAGGGATTATTGCAGCCCTTGAATCCTCGTCCATTGCCTAATCCACTTCCACCTAACTTTGACACTAAGACATTTTACCAATTTCATCAAATACAAGGACATGACATGGATAAATGTGTGAGGTTGAGGCATGAAATCTAGAATTTTATTGATAATGGGAAATTGCCCAACCCCAACAAGCCAAACACCAAAAACAATCCATTGCCAAGATTCAATAGAGTACCACCACCAGAGACCTTCATGATTGGAGGAGGTTTGCAAAGTTTTGTCATGTCTTCTTTCTAAGATGTAGATGGAAAAACAACCAAAGAAGAAGTGGTGTTTAGCAAAATTGAATAAGTTATGGTTGATAAAGAAGTAGCAATTTGTTTTGTGGATGAATTTTGGGACTCAAGTGGTAGTGATGATTGTCTTGAACACAAAAAGGAGGAATGGACCTGGTTTGAACCTGAAGAAGATGAGGTGATAAACACTAGATCTTGTAAGCCTTATGCAAGGCCACTGCCCAAGGAAGTAGAAGCTAATAAAGGAAAGGAAATAGAAGTTGGGAGCAAAGAAGAAGAAGACAACACTGTTCTTAAGTAATTGAAGAGGACCCAAGCAAGTGTTAGTATTTGGGACCTATTGGCCACTTCCAAGAAGCATTGTGAATATATAGCCAAGGCTTTGGCTAGCATGTTAATTTCTACTTCCATAACACCTGATGAGCTGGTTAACTTCATGAAAATTGAAAGAGTTATGAAGTGTGAAGATATTCAAAAGAAGAGCAAAGTTGATGTGGGAATAGTATCATTCTAGGATGCGGATTTACCAGAAGAGGGGAGATATCACATCCGCCCTCTCTTTATTCAAGTAGAAGTCAAAGGAAAAAAGGACCCCATGTGTGATGGTTGATGATGGGTCCACCATATATGTTTGCCCACTTAAAATCTTACCAAAGCTAGCTATGCCAACAAGTGATCATTAGGGCTTATGATAATACTAAAAGGCACGCCGAAGGGACATCTAAAGCTATTGTGAAGGTTGGTCTAATTGAGTCTATGGTAGAATTTGTGGTTTTGGACATACTTGTTACTTTTGCACTACTATTAGGATGACCTTGGTTTCATCCTCTTGGTGAAATTCCTTCAACACTCCATCAAAAGATCAAGTTCCCAAACAGAGATGAAATAGTGATCATCAAGGCTGAGGATAATGAAGTGGTCAATGCTTTAATGATTGAGAGAACTCTCAATGGTTCCTATGTAGCCACAATTTTTGATGATGGAATAGTGGACTCCAAGGTCCTAAACATGATGAAGAATATGAGCTATCTTCCTGGTGCTTGTCTTGGAAAGGGTAAGGCTAGTATGAAAAATCTTCCAGACTTCAAGACTTAAGCTTCCAAGAAAGGGTTGGGATATGAAGAAGCTAGCAAAGATGTTCAACTAAAGAAAAATGAGAAGATAAGCTTCCCACCACTTGAAGAGATTTTTGTCAAAGCTCTTGACATGGGACCACTCCAAGGGAAGCCCGAGCCAGTCATGTTCATGGGAAAGTTGATCCCAAATTTTGAGATTTTTACTGATGTTGCCGAATTGGTGGAATAAGTGAAGAAAGAGCTCATCCTACCAACTAACAAGGAGCCCAATCTGGAAGAAAAGAAGGAAGCTATCTTGAAAGCTGAGAAGACTCCCAAGGAGATTGCTGCTGTGATTGAAGAAAAGTTTAAAAATATTATGCTTTATGATTTTGAGAACAATGATTTTGATTTTAATTTATCTGCTTTGTATGAGGATGATGATGTTTTCTTTTCCAAAATGAATGTAATAGAGTCTGATTTTGCTTACTTGTGTGATGTTTTTCCCGATGGTCGCATACATTCAAATAGTGGTTACATAAGCATTTTTAATATTAACTTTGTTGATACACAATCATTAAATTTGGGAACAGCCTATAATCCTAAAAATATTAGCATAGCATCCGACCTTACTCCTAATGAGAGAGAGATTTAAAAAAATATTTAAAAAATATAAAGAGGTTTTTGCTTGGTCTTATGAGGATATGCCCGGAATAGATCGAGACATAGCGGAGCATCTAATTCCTACCTACACTCACATGAAACCTATCAAACAAAAACTTAGACGGTTAAGACCGAAATGGGCCGAATTGGTTAAAGAAGTGGTCACTAAACAAATACAAGTAAAGTTCCTTAAGGTGATAGATTATCTAGATTGGCTAGCCAATATAGTACCCATGCTAAAGAAAGATGGAAGAATTAGGGTCTATGTAGACTATAGAGACTTGAACAAAGCTTCCCCTAAAGACAATTTTCCTTTACCCAATATAGATGTCCTTATTGATAGTGCAGCCTCTAGCATGCTACACTCATTTATAGATGAATTTTTTGGATAGAACCAAGTGTTAATAGTCCAAGAGGATAAATCCAAAATTGCCTTCATTACTACATGGGGAATATTCTATTATAGGGTGATGCAGTTTGGGTTAAAGAATGCTGGAGTAAGCTACCAAAGGATGGCTACAACTTTGTTTCATGGTATGTTACACAAAGAAGTCGAGGTCTACATTGATGATATGATGGTAAAGTCGGATACAAGGGAACAACACTTCCAAAACTTAGAGTTATTCATTGAGAGAGCAGTGAAGTATAAGCTAAGGTTAAACTCAAAGAAGAGTGTATTTGTGGTTACTTTAGGCAAGTTGTTGGGATGCATGATTGGTCCAAATGGCATTGAGATTGACCATGAATAGGTTAAGGCAGTCTGAGATATGACAACCCCAAAGATGGAGAAAGAAGTTTAGGGGTTTATTGGCATGTTACAGTACATTAGCAGGTTCATAGCAAAGCTCACCACGATCTGCGAACCTATCTTCCAATTGCTTAAAAAGAATCATCCAGTTGAGTGGAATGAAGAATGTCAAAAGGCCTTTGAACATATAAAGGAGTATCTACTAAATCTTGTTGTTTTGAAACAACCTAAACCTAATAAATCTTTATTACTATACTTAGCAATAGATGAAGAGTCGATAGGAGTTATGCTAGCCCAAGCAGATGAGTCAAGGATTGAGCATGCAATCTAATATTTGAATAGAAAACTCGTACCTTATGAAATTAAGTATAGTATCATTGAAAAGACATGTATAGCTATGGTTTAGTCTTCTAAGAAGTTGCGGAATTACTTTAAATGTTGTAGTGTGCAAGCAATTCCTAGGTTGGATCCAGAGAAGTACTTAAAGAAGACACCCTCTTTGATCGAAAAATATGGTCGATGGTTGATAATTTTGGAAGAATTTGAGATTGAGTATGCAATCAGAAAAATAATCAAAGGTAGAGCGATGGCAGAATTTCTGGCTCAGCAACCATTGCTAGAGAGTGAAGAGGTAATCTTGGAATTCCCTGATGAACATTTAGAGGCCATAGAAGTAATAGAATGGAAGATGTATTTCGATGGAGCAGTAAATAGGAAAGGAGCAGGTTTAGGAGTCATACTGGAATCACCCGAAGGGGAGCTTATCCCTTTAGCTAAGAAGTTGAAATTTAGGGCAACCAATAATATGGTGGAGTATGAAGCATGTATTTTTGGTTTAGAAACCCAAATGATTATGGAGATAGATAAAGTGCGAGTCTTTGGGGATTCTAGTAGTATCCCAAGTGAATAGAGAATGGGAGTTGAAAGAAGAGAAGCTAAAACAATACCACCATTACTTGACCATAATGAAGAAGAACTTTAAGGAATGCAGGTTTATACACATACCAAGAGAAAAAAAAACTACATGGTTGATGCCTTAGCCACATTGGCTTCGGTATGGGAGAACCCTGTAAATTTATTTGTTAAGCCTCTGGTTTTGAAAATTCATCAACTCCTTGCTATGAATATTAGACAATCATGGAAACTAATACATATCATGATGAATGTATGACACCATAAGACTATTTTTGGAGAATAAGGAATACCCATTAGGGGCAACAAGGGAAGAGAGAAGAGCCATAAGACGATGGTCCTTACAATACTTCACATTTCTTTGAGAGTTGTTTCAAAGATGGTCTGATGGGGTGCACTTGAGATGCTTGAGAAAGTTGAAGTTGAACGTATCATGTCAGAAATACATGCAGGAAGTTATGGTCCACACATGAGTGGTTTAGCCCTAGTCAAGAAGATAATTCAACAAGGTTACTACTGGTTAACCATAGAGAGAGATTGCATTGAGTTTGTGAAGAAATGGCAGCAACATCAGATGCATGGTAATTTGAATCACATGCCTCCTGAAGAATTGCATTCTATGTCTTCAACCCGGTCCCTTGCAACTTGAGGAATTGACATTATAGGAGAGATACATCTGATGGCTTCAAATGGTCACCGCTTTATCTTAGCAGCAGTAGATTATTTTTCAAAATAGGTTGAGGCTAAATCTTTCAACAAGTTGAGGGCAAGACAAATGTCTAGATTTATTGAAAATAATCTCATCTACAGATAAAGGGTCCCGCACGGTGTGATATCAGACAATGGGGTATAGTTTCAAGGAGCAGTTAAGGACTTATTCTTGAAGTACCAAATTCATCATCATTGATCCTTCCCTTATAGACCAAAGGCTAATGGTATAGTAGAAGCAACAAACAAAACAATTAAGCAAATCCTATCCAAGATAACTAACACATACATGGATTGGTCAGAAATGCTTCCTTTTCCTTTATGAGGACTCAAAACAAGTGTACGAACGCCTACTGGAATGACACTGTTTTCCTTAGTTTATGTGATGGAAGTAGTGTTACCAATTGAAATAGAGATCAAGTCATTAAGAGTGGTCCTAGAAGCTAAACTGCTTGAGACAGAGTGGGTAGTAAGCAGATACACACAGTTAGCCTTATTAGAAGAGAGGAGGTTGAAAATACTATATTACCATCAGCTATATCAAAAGAAAATAGTTCTAGCCTACAATAAAAGGGTTAAGGTTAGAAAATTCAGAATTGGCGACTTATTGTTGAAGCAGTGTAAGCTTAATGTCTCTGATCCGAGAGGAAAATTTAGGCCTAGTTGGGAAGGACCATATATTGTGAAAAAAGTCATGAGCAAGGGTACAGTCAAAATATCAGACATGGACAGAAATGAATTTAATGAGCCGGTGAATATAGATAGGTTGAAGAGGTTCTATGTGTAAATAAATAAATAAACAAATAAAATGAGAGCTCGCTGGGTTGAAAACTTAAAAAGAGTGGCCTAGACAAAAGTTAGAGCAGTCCGCTAGTTCCAAAAACTCGAAAGGTGGACTAGGCAACAATTAGGCTAAATGAGAGAAAATTGTCAATTAGAAAATCCAAAAGGGCTGGTTGGCAATAAGAGTGATCTGGTGTATGCTGGCTTTATGTTTGGTTGTTCCCTAATTTAATAAAATAAAGTTAATATAAAATTATTCTATGTGCACTATTTCAAGTATTTAACCAAATATGGTAAAATAAATAACACACTAGCAAAAGGTGATGACAAATTATAAAAGGAAAAGAAACAATATTTATTATGTTCATTATTTTTCATCCTAACATTATTCTTTCTAAAGAATTAACAAAATGTTCACTGTATGGTAGGCGATAAGTGTGATGTGTAGGCTAGCTTTGCTTCAACCGATCCAAGAAGGCTTCAGTCAGATGAGGCATGTCCAAGTTAGGGGTAAACTCAAAACCTCAAGGCTCGGCTCCATACTAATGATCAAGCCAATGAGAATCATAGCAAGTATCTCGACAAAGAGCAGTAAGAGGAACATATATCAAATACATCCGAATGGTGATACGAGAAATCTTCCATCAAGGTGCTAACCAACGGATGTCGACTGCAGCGCGTGTGCGGATATAATCAATCCAATCGCATATGAAGAAGTAGGATGGAATAGTTTCCTAGCAGAGTGATGTCTCGGTAGATATCTGGTGAAATCCATGGATGGAATGTCAAGAAATAAGAGGCTCTCTTAAAGCCAAATTTGTAAACCCAATCAAACAAATTTAAAAAAAAAAGAGAAAAATGATGATGCCCATTAGGTTGAAAACCCACAAGAGCGGCCTAAGAAAAAGTTAGGGTGGTTCGCTAGTTCCAAAAACCCACAAGGATGGTCTAGATAAAAATTAGAACCAATTATAAAATAATAAGAAAAAGAGTCCGCTAAGTTGAAAACCCGCAAGGGCAACTTAGGCAAAAGTTAGGACAACTCTCTAGTTTCGAAAACCCGCAAGGGTGGACCAAGCAAAAATTACAACAATAAAAATAAAAAGAAAAAGGCCTAAATTTAATACTTGAAAGAGAATTTTAGGTGACTACCTATAGCAGCAAGGGACTTTTGGTCAATCTCCTCGAAGATTGTAATTTGAATTTATCCAATCCAACTAGGGTCTCACCCAAGATGACAGGTATCGGCTACAAGCCTCCTTCCATTTGGTCCACGATATCCAATATTTGTGGATCAATGTCCTCATCAGGAGAAACAAGCAAGAATTATCCAAGAAAGCATAGATAAAGCATGCATCCCCATGCCTTGGTTTGAGCCAAATGAGAAATACAAAAGTCAATCAAGGGACCAAGTAGAATTTTCTCACCTCCAGTTAATTGCAAGACTTCGGGCTTTGAAATTTGAAACAACATTTGCATCTTTTGTTGAGTTTTGGAAATTAATATGGGTAACGCCATTGGTTGATTTCTTGGATATCTGTTTAGGTCATTTTTGTATTAGTTTTTAGTATGATTTTATGTGTGTTTTAGTTAATGTTTTGATTAATTTTTGTTTTAAGTGTGTTTAAAGTGTTTATTTTAGGTTTAGATGCAAAAAGACCCTTGGAGGATCAAAAAAAAGCAAGAAAGAGCAAAAATGAAGATCAGAAGGTGTCACACTCCAAAGAAGAAGAGAGAAAAATCAAGCATGAGAGGACACACCCAGGGGACACGGCCGTGTCCTTGGCCGTGTCACCCTCTGGAGACCAAAAGAAAACAAAGCAAGCAAAGAAGGAAAGAACACACAGTGAGGGACGCGGCCAGGAGCTTGGCCGTGTCCCAAGAATGGAAAGACAAGAGACACGGCCAAGCTCCAAATGGCTTGGTCGTGTCACCTCTCACTACCAAAGAAAGAAAGAAAAGAAATAAAGAGAAAGAAAGCCAGTGAGGGACACGGCCAGTTGGCTTGGCCGTGTCCCATGGAGATCAAGAGACACGGCCAAGCCAACCTTGTCTTGGCCGTGTCACCTCATGGAAAGGAAGAAAAGAAGAAGAGACACGACCAAGCCACTCTTGGCTTGGCCGTGTCACACCAAAAAGCGTATAAAATCTTTCGCACGATAGAAAAAAGGGGAGACGGCTAGGGTTTTGTGTTAGAGAAAAGAAAAGAGAAAGGGAGGCAAACACCAATTTGGGGGGAGGAGAGAGTGACACTCTCCTTGTCCCTAATCTTCGTCCTCCATCTTCATCTTCTCCATCTTCCATTGACAAGCTTCAATTTGGTTCTTTGGGGTAAATTGGGTTACAAGCTCTAAAGGTTGAAGAAGCTTCATTGAAAAGATTGGTGACTTGAGAAAGCTCCTTTCTATCTTCCAAAGGCACAATCAATTGAAGGATTGGTGACTTGAGAAAGCTCCATTCCATATTGCAAAAGGGAAATCAACAATTGAAGAGGGCTTGAGTTCTTCATCAAACATCAAAGTGGAGCTAGGAGGAAGACTAGTAATCCTACTCTTGGCATCTTCACAAGGGGTTTTTCTATTCTCTCTTTTAATTCATTTCAATATTGTTTTTGTTATATTAAGAGAATTGATATTGCAATTGAACAATTTGTATTTGATTTGTATTGAGTTGAATGAATGTTTTAAATTGATGATGTTGAGCTAAAAACCCATGCTTAGGGTTTGTAGTATATTTGATTGAATGCTTTGATTTGATATTTCCATTGATGTAATTTGTTGTTGGTTGATTGCATTGGATTGTATGCTAGGTTAATAGATTAGCTACCTATTGATCTCTAGATATTGAATGAAGGACCGAGAGGTGAAATTTGGTATCAGAATTATGCAATCGACTACCCTATGAATGAATTAGAAATATAAGTTCTAGGGTTTCATTAATTTGCAAATGTAAAATAATTGGTTATTGCTATTTCATGAATGTGAGAACTAATGAATTGGTAATTGACTAATTAACCTTAAAGAACAAATTAATTACAAGGCTATGTTAATGGATAATTGAGAATTGAGCTTTGATTGAATGGACCTATAACCCTAGGCACTTTCCTGAGAACTGAATTGATCTTGTGCACCCATCACACACATCAAACCCTATGCACGTTAATTTTAGGATTAAATTGTTCTTTAGCATTCCAAAAAACAAACTCTCGCTTTTAATTTAATTGCTTTAATCAAGCTATTATGAACCACACCTTATTGGGGAAACGACCTTGGGGCGATCACCTTTGCTGCAGCTACCTCGTATACTTGCGAGTGACGCTTTGTAGTAGTACTTAATTTGAGCGCAACAATATCCAAGGATGGCCTCAAATTATTCAATCTTGGGACATATCTCAAAGTCATTTACCTTGAATATCCTAGAATTCACATCCCAAAAGGAAACCATGGCATGAAGAAAATAATAGTCTAATTTAACATTTTGAAAGCACTTCAAAGTATTGATTTGAAACCAAGATATTTGCTCCCAATGAATAGCTTTCATATTTTTAAATAAATCTTTAGTTTTCTTAAAATTGAGTTCTGTCATTATTGAAATTAAAGAAAAAATTTAAAATTGTTGAAAGGGATTTTTGATACTTAAACAAAATTTCAAGGAAAATTTCTTGGTTTTTATTGGGAATTATAGCATTGAAAGCTACATTATATAATGGATTACATTGTCCACCGACGTTGACAAGTAAAGAGCAATAATTCGGGCCGAGATGCACAAGGAAAGAAAATTTAAAAGATTTTGAGTTGCTGCACTACGTTTGGATTTGCAAATCAGGGGTGCTTTAGGATTTTAAATTGTGAGAGGGATTTCAGTGTATACTATAATAATAATAATAATAAAAAATAAAATAAAAAAAACAAAAGTCAAAAGTTACAGTAAAAGTAAAAATTATTATCATTATTATTATAATCATCATTGTTTTATTATTGTTATTGTTATTAATAATAATACAATATTTTCTCAATTGACACAATGATCACTGAGAAGGAGGAGGTGGTCCATAATGAAACAAAGCTCTGAGAAATTGTTGCCTGTTGGAGGAGGAGGCATATCATTTGCCCCAAGTCCACTTAAAGAAGGAACACCTAAACCTCTACCTTGGAATTCAGGCATATAGTAGTAATCATCTGGAGTAGATGAAAAAATCTCATGGTCTACAGTTTGGGACCCCCTAGAAGATGAAGCACTAGGATCCCTCATTCCCTGGAACCGAAAGTCTCGGATGTTTTGCTTTGACTGATGATGTATTCTTTTGAGATGGGCGATCTGTTGGCGACTAGTAGCTAACTCTTCTCGCAGTTTCTTATTTTGCTATTCAAGCATTCGCTGTGAGTCAAAAAAGGAAAGGGTAAGAACATACATAATCATGCATACATATAGCATAAAATCATCATGAAACAGGATGACCCACCAGATAACTCGTATCAGAGCCTTGCACATGAGATGAAACTTTTGGTTGGTGAGAAGGAGCAAATGGAGGAACAATAGAGGAAGGTCTAGCCTCATGATCAAATGAGCCGGCAGCCTGCAATAATCATGAGAACAGTCAAAATAAGTTGAAAAAAGAAGCAATTGCATGATAGAATGACGCGTATTTACCTGTGAGGTTCCAGCTTTGGAATAAGAGATAGATTCTCTCTCCTTCTCTTCATCACTTGTTTCCTCATCATTTCCTTCTTCCTCCTCTGTAAATCCCCAAATGCCAATAGGAGATATATCAAAGTTCAAGAGCTGTGTTTGATTGAATTGTATGTATGACATGCCCGGTACACAAAGATAATCTTCAACATCATAGCCATTCCGAGCTAACCGCTATGAATATTCTGGTATTCATGTAATTTTGGGAAATTCATTGGGACCCTCTGCTACTCAGGACCAAGGAACCAATCATACACCCTTTCCCTGAGAAACCAGCCACTAGACACAGGATCAGTAATGATTCGATGGAAGTGCTGGTAAGGTAATGTAGCATTCATAAAAGGAATCCAATTTGCCCGCTCTTCAACTTTCGACCAAGCTAAGTCGACTAGCAGGATGACAAAAGGTAAGTAAACTTTTTATATAAATTGTAAATCATACTAATATATTTTACCTAGTCCCAGGTTAGGCAACTCAAGTTATAACATTGGGTGTGCACATGATAAGAGCCGAGAACTGTTGTGCGATCAAACTACCAAAAACCTAAACTTAGATATCTGACTATCTCTTGAGAAATATCAGCACCCTCACTAGATTATGCTCATAAGCCCATACCTGTAATAATAATGGAAATAAAATTCATGCAAATATATGAGTTGAATTAGCAATGGCAGGAGATAGTACCTCGACAATCACCATAAAGATAATGAAAGAATTATTATTCCTGCAAATGTTGTCTATGACATGATAGAGACAAGCAAGGCCAGCTTCACCCCAGTCATAAAGTGGTACCATATCAATTTCAACAAGGGCCCTCAACACTGATAAATGGATGGCAGATTTGGTACAGCATAAAATTGCCAACCCAAACAAATACAACAAAAATTCCTGAGCATATTGTTTAGTTGTTTCTCTATGAACCCGTCCATCATAGCTCATCCAATAACTCCGAATCGGCTCAATTTTTATCTTAAAGGGCTCTTTGAGTGACAGTTCTATACCGATTAACTATTGAATTTATTTATGTGTCAAGATATCATTGGTAAGAGGAACAGGAAGGCCATCGGATACCAGTTATGGCTAAAAAATTGACTGGACCAATAGTCATTTCTCCCATAGGTAGGTGGAAAGTATGAGTCGTGTCCATCCATCACTCTGATAACCCTTGAACTACACTATGATCCATTGGACATTTCTCAGATGGTAATTGCAGAATAAAGCTTTTGAAATTATACTCTTGGATGATCCATTTTACCCGAGAAGGTGCTACATCATACCATTGCTAGGCTTTATAGACACACCCTCCGCCCCGGACAATGCAACGGTCACACTAACACCAAACAAGGTAAGCCAATATGAGGCAAGTATATCATCTCACAACTACTATTGTTTCAAAGTTTGAATTTACTCATTACTGTATTTATTTATTTTTATTTTTTATTTTTAGCATTATAATATTTTCTACTATTCATTCACTAATATACTAAATTATAACTAAAAAATATATAATAATAAAAAATAAAATTAAAAATAAATAAAAATGATAAAAATAATAATAATAATAAAATAAAATGATAAATATTTGTGCTACTAAAGTTGCAGTGTTACCTCAGTCTTTAGACTAGAACTACTATGAAGTTGTATTCCAGCTAGTGGGTTGACAGTTTCACGTTCATATTGTCGAATAAATTCTAGCAACTCAACATTAGATCGAGGTCCCAATCTTGAAGCATGCCTTCCATCCATTTGATGGCTAAACTCTCTATTCTCAAATCTAAATATAACTTATAATTGAATAAAAGCGAATGAAATGGAGGAAATTGAGAGCCTTTATATAGGCAAATGGCAAGACAAAAGACAAAAAGAAATAGTAATTTCATGAAAAATAATCACTGTTAGTGAATAGTAAAAATTAATAATTAATAGTTTCTGAATAGTGTATAAATAGTGAATTCAAATCATTCTTTTCAATTATTCAACAGTTTCCATGTCTAAAAATATTTTTTGCACTTTTACAAAAATATTTTTTCATTCAGGGGGCAAGAAGATATAGGTATGGTAAAAAATAACTAATTTTTTTTTACAATTTTTAATACCCTACAAACTACAATTATCTTTTGCAACCACCGGGTCCAGAACCCAAATTATTTTTTAGTCCAGAACTCACCACCAGTCCCATCACAATCGCCGAATCATTTTCTAGTCCAGAACTCACCATCGGGTCCAGAACCCAAATCATTTTCGAGTCCATAACTCACCAATGAGTCCAGAACCCAAATCATGCTCGAGTCCAGAACTCACCACTGGGTCCAGAACCCAAATCATTTTTTAGTCCAGAACTCACCAACGGGTCCAGAACCCAAATCATTTTTTAGTACACAACTCACACCGGGTCCATAACCAAAATTATTTTTGAGTCCATAACTCACCACCGGGTCCAGAACCCAAATCATTTTTTAGTCCAGACTCACCACCGGCTCCAAAACCCATATCATTTTCAAGTCCAGAACTCACCAACGGGTCTAGAACTAAAATCATTTTTTAGTCCATAACTCACCACCTAGTCCAGAACCCAAATCATTTTTCAGTCCAAAACTCACCAATGGGTCCATAATCCAAATCATATTTTAGTCCAAAACTCATCCCAGGTCCAAAACCCAAATCATTTTCAAGTACAGAACTCACTACCTGGTCCAGAACCCAAATCTTTTTTTGAGCCCAGAACTCATCCCAAGTCCAGAACCCAAATCATTTTTTAGTCCAGAACTCATCCCAGGTCTAGAACCTAAATTATTATTTTTAGTCCAGAACTCATCCCAGGTCCACAACCCAAATCAATTTGTGTTCAGAACTCATCCCATGTCTAGAACCCAAATTACTTTTGAGTCCCGAACTCACCTCAGAACTCAAATCATCTTTGAGTCTCGAACGCACCACCAGGTCCAGAACCCATCCTCATCCAAAATTTGCTCAAAGTCATGTTGCTTTTTAATCTCTTTTACTAAAATTCTCAGATCGTTCAAGCAAGGGGCAAACTGTAGACTCTTAATTTTTGACCAACTCTAGTCCAATATTTTAAAATAAGTCAAAAATAATTTTTTGTTGTATTTATTATTTATTTTAATTTTTTAAATATGTACATATATAAAAAATAATAAAAAATCAGAGGGAACAATCGATGAGCGGCACACAGCAAGGTAGTTCGCTGTAGGTGAAAGCTACGGTGAATTGGCCTGCCCCAATTCACTGCAGGTGCAAGCTATAGCAAATTGGGTAGGGCCTCATAGGTGCTCACCCAATTGTTCATGTCCTAGCCTCGTTACTCGAGTTTCAGTAGCCTGTGCCAGCGCGTTAGCAAATTTTGCCAAAATTCTATTTTTACTCGGAAACATCAATAAATTTCCTAAATATTTTTAACTTCCTTAACATATTAGGTTTCATTTTAAATTTCTATAAATAATAGTCTTAAACACAGAAATAGGAACGACAAAAATTACTCAAGAATTACTATTAAACTTTTAAACTTTGAAGCAACCCAAAGCAGCCAAGAACATAAAGAACACTCCCATCCACAAGGCAACAAGGCTGTGTTGTCTTGATCAAAGCTTCTCGAGAATTTCAATGGTGCAACTGTGGTGGAGCCAACAAACGACGGTATTTTCTTAATCATTTTATTATAACATACTTTTGATAGTTTTAACATGGAACATTCATGATCTTTATTTAAAATTGAATCCAGTAGCCTATTAGCATGAATTCTTCCAAATACATGATTATTTAGTCAGCATGCTAATAGCTTTGTTTAAAGTTTTTTTGTGATGCCACTTAATTTTTCTCAATTATTATTAACAGTACCTTGTTCAATTTCAAAGCTTTGACCATTATTTTTCCAAAACCTTAATTTATAAATTTCAAAACCCTAATTGCATGGTATGAGCCCTAAACCCTAATTAATTCTTTTTTTTTCAAAATCTTTACACTAACTTAATACTTAAAAAATAATTATAATAATATTAGTTTCTCCAAACCCTAAAACCCTAGTTTTTGAATATAAACCCTAAAACTTTAGAACCCCAATCCAATTTTTAAAAAAGGAACATCTTAAACCCTAACCGTATTTTCCTAAACCATAATTCATAAAACCCTAGCTTGTATATTTTGTCTTTAATTGTTATTTGAATCCTGCTTTATAGACTTAGTTTGCATCTTCATATCTTGATCTTTATTTGGCTTATAATGAATGGTTTACTTTCATGATTGTGAGCGGGGATTTTTGGCCCCACTTCCGGTGGAATGGTTCTTGCGACTTTGGCACTATTTAGGCTCGGGGCCTTAGAGAACACGGACCTAAGTCCGGAGAAGATGGAGTAGCCACCCGGATGGGCTGGGAGAAAAGAAAGGGGTGGATGACTCGATTCCTAAGGAATCCCCAACCACCTAATGGGTTCAGAAAATTGGGTACGTGTGGAGAAGGTGAGAAATGGCCCAGCACCGCCACAATGCCCTGTTCATTGGAACTGACCTCCTTTATAGGTCGTAATATTATAAAATTCTTCAATATAATGACATTATCCATATTACACACAATAATTAAATGAAATCATCAATATATTAAAATCAAAGCAAAGTCCAAACAAAGCAAATAAATGGACACCCATCCAAGGATGGAAACATGTCCTTACATCATATGCCTAGATAGGACACCCAACAAAAGGTAGAAACATGCCCCTTTACATAGGTTCTAAAATAGAAAAGCAAATTAAATTACATGATGTTTAACTAATGAGGTACCCACCAAGTGGAAACATACCTCTTACAACTTTTGGAAATCTAAATTAATTAATAAAAGTAAATAATCATTCATCAAAAATAAATCATTCATCAAAGCTATTAATCAAAATATAAAATAAACATCCATCCATGATAAATTAAATAAATCAAGTATTGAAATTAAATAAATTAAAGCGTAAGAAATAAATCAAAGCATAATCAAATATGGAATTGAATAAAGCACATAAAAGTTCAATTATAGCTACCGCGACTCTTTATGGAATTAAAATAGATTAGGGTTTTATGTTTTAAAAGGTTGGTAAGACACTTTGATTAAACAAATTAAGGTTTGAACGATGAAATCACTAAACTAGGGTTTTAGACACTTTAAAATACTTTGATTTGTGATTTTTAGTTATTGGGTTTCTAAGCTACTCTGTAATTTTAGAATATTTGTGTTATTATAGTTTTTAATGTTTTAAAAGGATTAGAGTTCATAAAAATTAGGGTTTAAGATTTTGTTATTTTGAATTTTGGAAGTTGAATTTGGATTTGATATTTTGGAATTAGGGTCACGGGTGGTGAATTAATTTTGGGAATTTGGAAATTAATTTGATAATTTCATGAAGTTTTATGAATTTAAACAAACAAATTAAAGTTTTTATAAGTAGAAAAGATGTTTTCCAAGGCTTTTTGAATGAAATAGAACCTACTTTAAAATTTTAAAAGAAACAGAATTTAAATCTTTGTTTTGTTGAAAAATATGTTCAATTAGAGTTTTAGGATTTTTAAGAAGTAAAAATAGCAATTTTAAGTCTTTTGGAAGATAAACTAATGAAATAAGGTTTTTTGGCTTTAGAAAAACTAAATTAAAGTTCTAAGATTTTAACTTTTGAAAACACAAAAATCCTAGTTTTAGCTACTGTGTAAAAACAATTGAAGAAAATCAATTAACACATACCTTCTTTTGATGATTCCTCCAAAAAACAATTCTTCTTGGATGATCGAGCTCCAAAGACAAGCCTTTTTTTGCCTTTGAATTGTTTAAATCGTGATGTTGCTCCTTTAAAAATCAATTGAATTGAATTTTTGCTTTTCCACTTCACCTTCGAATTCAATTTTCCAAACTCACTGTGAAATTTTTTCCTCCCTTAATTTGGTTGCCTTTGATCCTTATTTATAAGGGTTTGATGTAGTTTAATCCTAATTAGTTAAGGCAAGTAATATTAATAAAAAAAAAGAAACCAAAATCTAATTGGATTAGGTTTCGAAAATTTTGCATCGGAAAATTTGCTCTGCCGAAAAAAAACTGCTGAACTGCGCTGGCGAAAAAATCTGCCGCGCGCACGGAGCGGGCCCGTAAGCTATTTCGCTGGCAGAAAAATTCTGCATGCGAAATAGCACAGTGATTTCTCCCGCAGGAATTTCCTGCAGGCGAAATGCCCACGGGCCCGCACAACTATTTTTTCGTCGCCGATTTTTCTGACTCTGATTTTTATTTTTATTTTTATTTTTTGACTTTTATTTGTTTATTTCTATTTTTTATTAATAAAAATTAGATACTAAAGCAAAAATTATTTAATAAAAATTATTTTGGACCAATTAGACAACAAAAATCATTTTAGACTAAATAAAACATATTGGACCGGATTGGGTCAAAAATTAAGGGTCTACAATTTGCCCCCTTCTTGAATGATCTGAAACCTTAGTGAAAGAGAGTGAAAAGCAATAAGTCTTTATTTTTGAGATTTTGGGTTCTGGACCCGAGAGATTTGGACACTCGATCCTAAACTAGACTTGGATACTCGATCCTATCTGGATTTGGGTACTCGATCCTAAACTGGATTCGAATACTCGATCCTAACTGGATTTGGATACTCGATCCTAAATTGGATTTGGATACTCAACCCTAAATTGTATTGGGATACTTGATCCTAACTTGACTTGGATACTCGATCCTAACTTGGATTCGGATACTCGATCCTAAACTTGATTAGGATAGTCGATCCTAACTAGATTTGGATACTCGATCCTGAACTGAATTTAGATACTCGATCCTAAACTGATTTGGATACTCGATCCTAACTTGGATTCGGATACTCGATCCTAAACTTGATTGGGATACTTGATCCTAATTGGATTTGGATACTAGATCCAAAATCGAATTTGGATACTCGATCCTAAATTGGATTTGGATACTCGATCCTAAATTGGATTTTGATACTCGATCCTAAACTGGATTTGGATACTCGATCCTAAATCAGATTTGGATACTCGATCCTAAACTGGCTTTTGATACTCGATCCTAAATTGGATTGGGATACTCGATCCTAACTGGATTTGGATACTCGATCCTAACTGGATTGGGATACTCGATCCTAACTGGATTCGGACACTCGATCCTAACTGGATTTGGATACTCGATCCTAATCTGGCTTTGGATACTCGATCCTAAACTGGATTGGGATACTCGATCCTAAGTTGGATTTGGATACTCGATCCTAAATGGATTTGGGTACTTAGACCAGAGCTTGGGTACTTGGACCCGAGATTGGGTACTTGGACCCGAGATTAGGCACTTGGACCCGGGATTGAATTTATTTGGGTACTTGGACCCAGGATTAGATTGAATTTGGGTACTTGGACCCGAGCTTGAATTGATTTGGGTACTTGGACCCGAGAATGGGTGATTGGACCCGAGATTGGGCACTTGGACATGAGATTGGGCACTTGGACCTAAGATTAGATTTGATTTAGGTACTTGGACCCGAGATTCGGTGCTTGGATCCGAGATTGGGCACTTGGACCCGAGATTGGGCACTTGGACCCAAGATTAGATTTGATTTAGGTACTTGGACCCGAGATTGGGTGCTTGGACCCGAGATTGGATTGAATTCAATTTGGGTACTTGGACCCAAGATTGGATGGAATTTGGCTACTTGGACCCAAGATTGGGTACTTGGACCCGAGATTGATTTGATTTGGGTACTTGACCCAAAATTGGGTACTTTGGACTCGAGAATGGGTGTTTGGACCCAAGACTAAATTGAATTTGGGTGCTTGGACCTGATATTGAATTGGAATTGGGTACTTGGTCCCGAGATTGAATTAAATTTGGGTTCTTAGACCCGAGATTGAATTGAATTTGGGTGCTTGGACCCGAGAATGAGTTTGACTGACCTTTTATCATTTTAGAAATCTGACTGCTCCGGCTCTTCTATGCATTGTGATTCTTCACCCTCAGAATGGATCTTCATCCTTGGAGATTGGGTCTTCACCCTTGCAAATGGATCTTCATCCTTGAAAATGAATCTTGATCTTTTGACATCGGTCTTTACCCTTGAAAAATGGATCTTCATCCTTTGTGATCGGGTCTTCACCTTTGCAAATGGATCTTCATCCTTTAAGATTGGGTCTTTACCCTTGAAAAATGGATCTTCATTCTTTGAGATCGAGTCTTCACCCTTGCAAATGGATCTTCATCCTTTGAGATTGGATCTTTACCCTTGAAACATGGGTCTTTATCCATTGGAGGTCGGGTCTTTACCCTGGCTTTAGCTCTTTTAGCTTGATTGGTCTTTTGTCTTTTGCATCTTCATTCTTTTGAGAGTTCTAATGTTCCATTCTTTTGTTCTTCCTTTTTGCAAAGATTTAGCTATTTTTAATTGGACCTTATATCCTCTTCTTTCCCCCCTGTGTGGTAAAATATTTGTAAGTGAGTTTAAAAATATTTGTTATATAAACTCAAAAAATTGAAAAGGAGAAACTTTGCCCCCTGTGTAGGCTCAAACCAAAGATTTTATCCATGCAAGCTTTGATTGTTGTTTTTGCAGTCTAGTTCTTCGCACAAGCACGTATTTCTTTTCTTTGCAAAAATTACTAGAGCTTTCTCAAGCAATGGGCTTTCCATGCCCCCCTGATTTGACATCTTCTTTTGATTGCTTGTTGTTCATTTTGACAAGGAATAGACAACATAAGACAAGAAAGTGTGATGTGATATGCTCATGTATGTATGATATGCATGAATGATACTTACAGTTGTTCCATCGACTCACAGACTGAGGTGATCAACAAAAGTATTCTCATTGACTCATTTTGACGCTTGTTCAAGCCTTGCATTGGAATGATCAAAAGGTTTTGCATTTGTGGCTTTTATATTCAAGATGTTGAAAACATGAGTAGTGAATACCCTAAGCAGTAGAGTCAGGGATACATCCTTTTCAAACTATGTTTCAACATGTCGGTTGGTAGTTTCTTCATAACTTTGCCAATAATAATTTCCTTTGCCCAATGTGTCCTTTGGAGGTTCAACATACTTCCTATAACTTGAAGGCTTTGTATGACAAAACATTTTTTTATTTGATTTTTTGAATTTTAATTTTGAAATCAAATGTTGGCTTTGCCAAATTAATGTCAATGTACCTCAGGACTTGATTGTCCAAATTAACATATCTACAACGTGACAATCCTAGTTACCATACTAAACTCGGGAATCATTTCTATTTAAGCAAGAATTGTTGCACTTCAGATAGGCATATACACATTACTTGGCCAAAGGTCTCATTGAGTTTAAATATTGTCTATCTCATATGCATGCTTATCCAAACTATCTCCACTAATAGGCTCTACCTACCAAGAGAGATGAACATGTCTTTGATAGGCTTGAAATGGGGTCTATAAGGGACATGGGCTAAATGAAGGCTATTTGTAAGTTGGGGCTGATGTGACACAATGGACAAACCTTCACACTACAAATTTCTTGTTTGAACTTTAGGCAGTTGGGAGCAATCTTTCTAGACTCCAAATTCATTCTATCTTTTTGGCATTAATCTGGATCTTGATTAGGACAGTCTTTTCCCTTGCAAAAAGTTTAAGACTCAAATTTGTTTCTTTTCTTCTTCTCCCTTTTCTTCCTTTTTTTCTCTTTCTTTACTCTTCCCTTTCTTTTATCATTTTGTCCTTCTTTCATGTAGGACTATCAAGTATAGAACTATCAAGAACTGGATGGTCTTCCTCCTTTTCTCCAATTTTGATTTAATCTTTGGTTGGGTTGGACCAATTCAAGTCAAACTTTCCTTAAAAAGCAAATGGAAGCCTTTTGCTGCTTTAGGTAAAAGAGAACTTAGTTGGCTTTTTGAACCGCCTTTGGGTTTTCTTTTCTTTTTTCTTTTCTCTTTTCTTTTCTTTTCTTTTCTTTTCTTTTCTTTTCTTTTCTTCTTTTTTTTTCTTTTTTTTCTTTTTTTTTTCTTTCTTTTTCTTTCTTTGTTTCCTTTTTTGGTTCTAGCTCTAAAAGAGTTGTATTGTTTGTACCAACTTGGGCTTCCAATAATCCATAAATGGAGTAATATAAATCTTCTTTAAAGGGGATGAATCATTTGTTACTCTAATGTTGTCTTGATATATTGGAGATATTAAGGGAACTTCAACTACCCTTATGGTCTTGAAAACTTCAACTACCCTTATGGTATTGAAAACATCAACTATTTTCATGGTCTTGAGAACTATCTTCATAATCTTGAAACTTCAACTATCCTCATGATCTTGACTAATCATTGCTTTCTTTGATCTTCTTGCCTATTCATCTTAGTGATCATAAGACTTGTCAAAAGAATCACAACAGCTCAGGGTAGGTTCTTGGGGTTTGTAAACCAATGAAAAGAAAGCTAAAATTTTATGAAGGCTCAAAGGGGCAACTAGGGATTGATATTTAATTGGGTGGATGCTAGTTGTTGGCTAACCAAACAATGCCTAGATCATTTCTCTCTTAAATAAGTGGAGTTCAATTTCGCATTGAAAGTTTGTCAAAGCATGTTCTAAGACTGACTAGGACCTAGGCAAAGGTAATTATGCAGGAGCCCTCTCTAAGTAAGCATACACAACTCAATGCTATAGAGCAATTCCCTCACCTAGTAAAGTCATTCGAGTCATGATGCATAAATATATTAATTCATGAATTATCAAGCTAGATTCCTCATTAGTTGAGCATCAAAATGAACAGAGAACAACAAAAATTTTGATGAAAGTAATTTATTCAAGCAACTTTAAATTTGAGAAAAAAAAACAAGATTGTTCCAATTTAATATTAAAGAGAGTAAAATTAAGAAGCAATATTCAATCTAAGGAAAGTTTGTTGCATTTAAACTTCTTTTTTTTATATATCTTCAATATCCCCATCTTGAAAGGATGATAAAACAAAATCTTCTTCCAATCCTTTTCCCACCATGAAGGTTGCCGGTGGAGGTACTCTTCCAAACTTAGGCAAAGGGTTGTTCTTGGTATTAGGCTTATCCGACTTGGGTAGCTTGCCACTATCGATTAGGTCTTGGATCTCATGCCTTAGACGAGCACATTTATCTATTTCATGTCCTCGCATTTGATGAAATTGACAAAAGGCCTCGGCATTGAAGTTTGGTGGCAATGGATTATGTAGTGGTCGAGGAGCTAACGGTTGCAATAACCCTTTCTTTTGCAGCTTGTCAAAGACCCAAGACAAAGGCTTCCCTAGATCTAAGAATTGTCTTTTATTCCCTTGACCGGTTACATTAACATTAACTTCTTTTTGTGTGTTTTGATTGTTAGGCTGGTTGTTCCCTTTCTCATTCCTTATTGAAAAGCGATTCTTCTCCCTTTCCCACTCTTAAATTTGCAAACCAGCTTGGAGAAGATCTTTGAAGTCACGGATGAGTGTATGAGACATCCTCTCACAAAGACTAGGCAACACCCCTCTCACAATCATCCTTATTTGATCGGATTCATCGGGCCTCTTCTTGAGTAAAGCGGCCTTGTTTCTCCACCTTTTCACATAGTCCACAAAATTCTCATTTGGCCTTTGCCTAATGGACTCCACTTCCATCAAGGTAACTTCTAAATCAACATTATATCCATATTACTGGATGAAGGCTTTGTAAAGTAGATCCCAACTCTTTTGTGTTCCATCATATAAGGTATTGAACCAATTTTGGACAACAGGGTCTAATGAGAGCATAGAGTACCTTAGGGTTTGAGCCTTAGTAGGTCGGGCAGATTGCATGGTAGTGATATACTGCTTCACATGAAGATGAGGATTTCCGGTGCCATTGTACTTAGCAAAGGATGGCATCTTGAACTTGTATGGGACCTCTTCATCTTATTCAAATAGTTTGTCAATCTCAAACATCTCTTAAGTTTTCAAATTCTTCTCAAATTTCTTTTCTAAATTAGCAATCATCTTTTCAACATCGAATGTCTCGGTCTTTTCAATAGTTGCCTTCTCAATAGCCTTCGGTTCTTTCTTCTGTTCGTGAACCTCTTGGTAGTATTGACCCCAATCATCATCATCATCAACGATCACCTTTTCATCATCAAAACCACTTCACTAACTTTAGTCTTCCCTTTGTCCTTTGGTTTCTTAGTGCTAGCAGATGCCTCGGCATGGTTTTCTAAGATTGCAGTCAATTGGTTCTTCATGGTCTCATATAGGGCCTCTTTGATTTCTTCCATCTTGGCATTGAGGGCCTCATCCACCATCCTTTGAATTTGTTTGGGCTCCATTATTTTAGGTGTGCAAGTGATTGTGTCATTGCTAGATACTTCATCTTCGGTGTAGGTCGGATTGTTGTAAGCTTTAGAACTATCGTAATCCAGGGCTGTGAGCTAGAGAGGATCAATGACATGAGATGCAGATGTATGCATGTATGCATGTATGCACAAACAATCAACAAATAAGGATAAATAGGACATTCCTTCCAACCTTATAACATCCACACACGAATGGGGAGTCTCTTTTCCTAGGTATATGGTTAACAAAATACCAACATGGGGTACCTTGCTTTCGAATAATTCCCTTGGACGTTTCAACCAATAGTTATATTTTTGAAAATGGAAATCCATTCATGATAATTCCCATTAATTAGGTTTTAATCCATTCAACCAACTAAAGTCGCTTTCATGCTATGTTGGATTAAAACGAAATTAAGAGGTTTATTATAAATAGATTTCTCACTTGAAAAAGGTAATTAATGATTCATACCAAAAACAAGCCCATGGTGAATTTATTCTTAGTGTAAACTAGGCCCACAATTGATTTTTGATTTTTCATAATTGACCTAAATATTTTTGCAAGCTCTTTGTAAGAAAAGGTTGGGTGAAAATTGATTTGTTTCAGAGCCCATTGTAAAATATTTTAGAAAAATGGATTTCGGGTTTAGTATTTGAGCCATGGGCCAAAGAATCTTTGATTTGTTTTAGAAAAGTCCATCTTGAAAAATTTTGAAAATAGTTTTGGCCTTTTGGAATTTAAAGAAAAATTTATTTTGAGCTTAGAATATACTAAGGTCATATTAGAAAAAGAACAAACAAAATAAGCAATGATTTAGACTAAGATAAATTAACCATAGTCAAACAACATGCATTTGGGGTAAAACCTAAGGAAAGCAACTAGGCCAATTACATGAGCTTTAGTCTTTGGGTTAAAAAGGCTTAGGTTCCCATAGCAAGTATATACCAAATGGTACGAGGCTATGAGTGGTTATGCCATGCTCGATCTTCATACCTTGAGTGAAAATTTGGTATCCCTTACAAAACATAACACGGGTAACATGGATGTCCTAACTCATGCACACAATGCAATATAATATGATGCAATGGATAATATCATTATAAGAATGAATAGAATAATATAAAGACCAAAGGAATCAACTTCTCTTATCCCCAGTGGAGTCGCCACTGTGAGCGGGGATTTTCGCCCCCACTCCCGGTGGAATGGTTCTTGTGACTTCAGCACTGTTTAGGTTCGAGGCCTTAGAGAACACAAACATAAGTCAGAAGAAAATGGAGTCGCCACCTGGACGGGCCAGAAAAAAAGAAAGGGGTGGATGACTGGATTCCTGAGGAATCCCCAACCCCCTAATGGGTTCGGAAAGTTGGGTACGTGTGGGGAAGGTGAGAAATGGCCCAGCACCCCCACAATGCCCGGTTCATTGGAACCGGCCTCCTTTACAGGTCTTAATATTATAAAATTCTTCAATATAATGACATTATCCATATTACACACAATAATTAAAAGAAAGCATCAATATATTAAAATCAAAGCAACGTCCAAACAAAGCAAATAAATGGACACCCATCCAAGGATGGAAACATGTCCTTACATCATATGCCTAGATAGGACACCCAACAAAAGGTAGAAACATGCCCCTTTACATAGGTTCTAAAATAGAAAAGAAAATTAAATTACATGATGTTTAACTAAGAGGTGCCCACCAAGTGGAAACATACCTCTTATACTTTTGGAAATCTAAATTAATTGATAAAAGTAAATAATCATTCATCATAAATAAATCATTCATCAAAGCTATTAATCAAAATATAAAATAAACATCTATCCATGATAAATTAAATAAATCAAATATTGAAATTAAATGAATTAAAGCATAAGAAATAAATCAATGCATAATCAAATATGGAATTGAATAAAGCACATAAAAGTTCAATTATAGCTACTGTGACTTTTTAAGGAATTAAAATAGATTAGGGTTTTATGTTTTAAAAGGTTGGTAAGACACTTTAATTAAACAAATTAAGGTTTGAATGGTGAAATCATGAAACTAGGGTTTTAGACACTTTATAATACTTTGATTTGTGATTTTTGGTTATTGGGTTTCGAAGCTACTGTGTAATTTTAGAATATTTGTGTTATTATAGTTTTTATTGTTTTAAAAGGATTAGAGTTCATAAAAAATTAGGGTTTAAGGTTTTAAAGGGTTTAAGGTTTATTATTTTGAATTTTGGAAGTTGAATTTGGATTTGATATTTTGGAATTAGGGTCACGGGTGGTGAATTAATTTTGGAAATTTGGAAATCAATTTGATAATTTCATGAAGTTTTATGAATTTAAACAAACAAATTAAAGTTTTTATAAGTAGAAAAGATGTATTTTAAGGCTTTTTGAATGAAATAGAACCTACTTTAAAATTTTAAAAGAAACAGAATTTAAATCTTATTTTTGTTGAAAAATATGTTCAATTAGAGTTTTAGGATTTTTAAGAAGTAAAAATAGCAATTTTAAGTCTTTTGGAAGATAAACTAACAAAATAAGGTTTTTTGGCTTTAGAAAAACTAAATTAAAGATCTAAGATTTTAACTTTTGAAAAACACAAAAATCCTAGTTTTTAGATACTGTGTAAAAACAATTGAAGAAAATCAATTAACACATACCTTCTTTTGATGATTCCTCCAAAAACAATTCTTCTTGGATGAAATAGCTCCAAAGACAAGCCTTTTTTCCCTTTGAATTGTTTAAATCGTGATGATGTTCCTTTAAAAATCAATTGAATTCAATTTTTGCTTTTCCACTTCACCTTTGGATTCAAATTTCCAAACTCACTGTGAAATTTTTTCCTCCCTTAATTTGGTTGCCTTTGATCCTTATTTATAAGGGTTTGATGTAGTTTAATCCTAATTAGTTAAGGCAAGTAATATTATTAAAAAAAGAAACCGAAACCTAATTGGATTAGGTTTCGAAAAATTTGCATCAGAAAATTTACGCTGCCGAAAAAAAACTGCTGCGGAAAAACTGCGCTGGCAAAAAAATCTGCCTCAGCTGGCAGCGGCAGCGTGCGCAGAGCGGGCCCGTAAGCTATTTCGCAGGCAGAAAAATTCTGCGTGCGAAATAGCACAGTGATTTCCCCCGCAGGAATTTCCTGCGGGCGAAATGCCCATGGGCCCGCTCGACGATTTTTTTGTCGCCGATTTTTCCTACTCCGATTTTTATTTTTATTTTTATTTTTTGACTTTTATTTGTTTATTTCTATTTTTTGCTAATAAAAATTAGATACGAAAGCAAAAATTATTTAATAAAAATTATTTTGGACCAATTAGACAACAAAAATC
This sequence comes from Garcia nutans, assembly GCA_947685225.1. Lineage (NCBI taxonomy): Eukaryota > Viridiplantae > Streptophyta > Magnoliopsida > Malpighiales > Euphorbiaceae > Garcia > Garcia nutans. Next base: position 10,423,458 of record CANTUV010000039.1, on the reverse strand, counting down.
ATTTTAGACTAAATAAAATATATTGGACCGGATTGGGTCAAAAATTAAGGGTCTACAATGATGACTGGTTGAATGTCTTTTATTTGTTTACTTTATTTTTTCATTATGTAAGAGTTATGTTTCCACCTTGTGGGTACCTCATTAATTAAACTTCATGTAATTTAAATTATTTTCAAATTTTGGGATTAATGTAAAGGATACGTTTCCACCTTTTGGTGGGTTTCCCATTTAGTTTTAGACTTTGGACAATGTAAGGGCATGTTTCCATGCTTGGATGGGAGTCCACTTATTTGTTTTGTTTTGAAATTGCTATGATTTTTAATAAAGTAATTATTTTTTTTCTTATGATCGCATGTAATATGGATAATGTCATTATATTTAAGAATTTTGTAATATTAAGACCTGAAAGGAGGCCGGTTCCAATGAACCGGGCACTGTAGGGTGCTGGGTTATTTCTCAACTTCCCCACGCGTACCCAACTTTTCGAACCCAATAGGTCAGGGATTCCTTAGGAATCGAGTCATCTACCCCTTTCTTTTTCCTAGCCCGTCCAGGTGGTGACTCCATTTTTTTTTTGTTTAAGCCCGTGTTCATTAAGGCCCCGAGTCTAACTGTGCCAAAGTTGCAAGAATCATTCCACGTGGAAGTGGGGGCAAATATCCCCACTCATAGGGACAAAATATGGATTGACATTAATAGGGTGGATACTAGTTTGTTGAGTTACCAAACAATGCCTAGATCATCTATCCCTTAGATAAGCAGAGTTCAATTTTGCCTCAAAAGTTTGTCAAAGCATGTTCTAAGATTGACTAGGACTTAGACATAGGACATTATGCAGGAGCCCTCTCTAAGTAAGCATACATAACTCAATGTTATAAGACAATTCCCTCACCTAGAAATGTCATTCAAATCAAAATACATAAATATACTAATTTATGATTATCAAGCTAGACTTGTCCTTGGTTGAGCACCAAAATGAACAAAGACCATGAAATATTTAATGAAAATAATTTATTTGAACAAACATAATTTGAAAAAACATAATTGTTCCATTTAAATATTAAAGAAAGCAAAATATATGAGCAACATTCAAACTAAGGGAAGTTCATTGAGTTAAGCTTCTTCTCTCTTCAGATCTTCAATACTCTAATCTTGAAAAGGGGATAAGGCAAAATCTTTCTCCAATCTTCTTCCTACCTGTGGGCTGGGATTTTTGCCCCCACTCCCAATGAAATGGTTCTTTCGACTTCGGTACTGTTTAGGCTCAGGGCCTTAGAGAACACGGACCTAAGTCAGGAGAAAATGGAGTCGCCACCCGGACGGAACGGGAAAAAGAAAGGGGTGGATGACTCGATTCCTAAGAAATCCCCAACCCCCTCATGGGTTCGAAAAGTTGGGTACGTGTGGGGAAGGTGAGAAATGGCCTAGCACCCCCACAATGCCCGGTTGATTGGAACTGACCTTCTTTACAGGTCTTAATATTATAAAATTCTTAAATATAACAACATTATCCATATTACACACAATAATTAAAAGAAAGCATCAATATATTAAAATCAAAGCAAGGTCCAAGCAAAACAAATAAATGGACACCCATCCGAAGATGGAAACATGTCCTTACATCACGTGCCTAAATAGGACACCCACCGAAAGGTAGAAACATGCCCTTTACATTGGTTCTAAAATAGAAAAGCAAATTAAATTACATGATATTTAACTAATGAGGTACCCACCAAGTGGAAACATACCTCTTACAACATTTAGAAACCTAAATAAATTGATAAAAGTAAATAATCATTCATCGTAAATAAATCATTCATCAAAGATATTAAATAGAAAGTAAACATCCATCCATGATAAATTTAATGAGCCAAGCATTGAACTTAAATAAATTAAAGCATGTAAAATAAATCAAAGCATAATCAAATATGGAATTGAATAAGGTGAATAAAAATCCAAATTATAGCTATTGTTTCCATTTAGGGTTCTTTATTTCATGTGTTAGGGTTTTGGAATTCATAGAATTAGGCTACTGTGACTTTTTTTAAGGAATTAAAATAGATTAAGGTTTTATGTTTTAAAAGGTTGGTAAGACTCTTTGATTAAACAAATTAAGGTTTGAATGGTGAAATCATGAAACTAGGGTTTTGGTCACTTTAAAATACTTTTGATTTGTGGTTTTAAATGATGATTTCAAGCTTACTGTGTAAATTTAAAATATTTGTGGTTTTTAAAGTTTTAAAGGATTAAGGTTTAGAAAAAGTTAGGGTTTAATGTTTTAAAGGGGTTAGAATTTACTATTTTAGGTTTGGAAGTTGAATTTGGGTTTAGTATTTTTGAAATTAGGGTTTCGGTGATGCATGAAGTTTTTGGGATTTGAAAATAAATTTGATACTTTTATGAGGTTTTATGAAAGTAAACCAAATGAATTAAAGTTTTTATAAATATAAAAGATGTTTTTTAAGGCTTTTTTGAAAGAAACAAGTTAAATTACGGTTTTATGATTTTGATAAATCAAAAATAACAATTGTAAGTTTTTTGGAAAACAAAACAACAAAATAGTGTTTTTAACTTTAGAAAAACTAAATTAAAGGTTCTGGGATTTTTGAATTAAAAGAAGCAACTAGATGAATTAAGCTACTGTAAAAAAAACAAAAAGAATTTAGAATTCAAACCTTCTTTCTTGGGGTTGCACCAAAATTGCTTCTTGGATCAACCAAATCAAAGGCAGTTGATACCTTTGATGAATTATTTGAATTGATTTTCAGCTCTCTCAAAAAATCAGCTTGGTTCTCAGTTTTCCTTCACTGATTCGGTTTCCCCTTTGTTTCAAGTTTTTTCTCCTAATTTCTGATTGCCTTTTCACTCCCTCTACCTCCTTATTTATTGAAGTTTTTTCATTGGTTTTTCCTAGTTACACACGACATACAATATTTAATAAGAAAAGGAAACTGAAATCAAATTGTATTAGGTTTCGAAAAATTTGCGTCGGAAAATTTTGCTGGCGAAAAAAAAAACTGCTGTGAAAAAATTTTGCTGGCAAAAAAATTTGCTGCAGGAAAAATTGCGCTAGCAAAAAAATCTGCCGCAGTTGGCTGTTGTAGGAGGTGGGCAATGGGCCTACGGGCCATTTCGCCCGCAGGAAAATCCTGCAGGCGAAATGGCCCACAGCCAAGCCCGCGTTGGTGGTTTTCGGCGACGATTTTTTCCTCGCCGATTTTTCCGTCGCTGATTTTTATTTTTATTTTTTATTTGTTTGTTTTTATTTTTTATTAATAAAAATTAGATAATAAAGCAAAAATTATTTAATTAAGATAACAAAAATTATTTTGGACAAATTAAAATGTATTAGACAACACAAAAATTATTTTGGACTAAACAAAATATATTGGACCGAACTAGGTCAAAAATTAAGGGTCTGCAGTTTGCCCCCCTGCTTGAATAATATGAAACTCTAGTGAAAGAAAGTGAAAAGCAATAAGACTTGATTTTTGAGATGGTGGAGTTTTTGGATTCTAGACACGGTTCGAGTTCTCGACTCAAGGATAATTCTAGGTTTTGGACCTAAGGAAAATTTGGGTTCTAGACCCGAGCTAAGTTCTGGACCTAGAAATAATTCTAAGTTCTTGACCTAATGGAAAATTTGGGTTTTGGACCCGAGCTAAGTTGTTGGACTTAGAAATAAATTCTAGGTTCTGGACCTAAGAAAAATTTGGGTTCTGGACCCGGTTCGAGTTCTGGACTCAAGGAAGATTCTAGGTTCTGGACCTAAGGAAAATTTGGGTTTTGGACCCGGTTTGAGTTCTGGACTGAAGGAAGATTCTAGGTTCTGAACCTAAGGAAAATTTGGGTTCTGGACCCAAGCTAAGTTCTGGACTTAGAAACAAATTCTAGGTTCTGAACCTAAGGAAAATTTGGGTTCTAGACCCGAGCTAATAATTTTTTTTCAAAAAGTTTGGCTAATTTTTATGCATATGTCTTCTTATTGCCCCCTGGTGTAAAAATATTTATATACCTGCAATTATTTGAATGATTATAATGAATAAATGAATTTACTGTTTATTTACTGTGTAGTCAATGTTCATGCACTATTTACTATTCATAAATAGTAAATTTACTATTCGAAAATAGTATCAAATAGTATTTACTATCGGAAATAGTACTTGTACTATTCATCAATAGTAATACTATTTATAAATAGTAACATTTACTATTTATCAATAGTAATACTATTTATAAATAGTAATATTTACTATTCATCAATAGTATACTATTCATAAATAGTAAATTTACTATTTGTCAATAGTAAACTTCACTATTCATGAATAGTAAAATATACTATTTAAATAGTAAAATTTACTATTTATGAACAGTTTTGAATTTTGTTTTTTGCTTGCCGTTTCTCTATAAAAAGCCACCATTCCTTCATTTTACTTCACAACACGATTTTAATTTCATTATTCTCTAAAATTTCTTTCAATTTTAGCACATATTTTTCAAAAACAATGCATGCTTCGAGGTCAGTGACTCATTCTAATGGCGAGTTATATGAGTTTATTCGGCACCATGAAGATGGAAATTTAGATATGGCCTAGCACCCCCACAATGCCCGGTTCATTGGAACTAGCCTCCTTTATAGGTCTTAATAATATAAAATTCTTAAATATAACAACATTATCAATATTACACACAATAATTAAAAGAAAGCATCATTATATTAAAATCAAAGCAATGTCCAAACAAAGCAAATAAATGGACACCCATCCAAGGATGAAAATATGTCCTTACATCACATGCCTAAACAGGACACCCACCGAAAGGTAGAAACATGCCCTTTACATTGGTTCTAAAATAGAAAAGCAAATTAAATTACATGATATTTAACTAATGAGGTACCCACCAAGTGGAAACATGCCTCTTACAACTTTTGAAAATCTAAATTAATTGATAAAAGTAAATAATCATTCATCAAAGATATTAAATATTAATAGAAAGTAAACATCTATCCATGATAAATAAAATAAAACCAAGTATTGAACTTACATAAATTAAAGCATATAAAATAAATCAAAACATAATCAAATATGGAATTGAATAAAGCAAATAAAAGTCCAATTATAGCTACTGTGACTTTTTTTATGGAATTAAAATCGATTGAGGATTTTATGTTTTAAAAGGTTGGTAAAACTCTTTGATTACCTAAATTAATATTTGAATGGTGAAATCATGAAACTAGGGTTTTAGACACTTTGACATTATTTTGATTCATGGTTTTAAATGATGATTTCAAGCTACTGAGTAAAATTTAAAGTATTTATGGTTTTATGGTTTTTTTAATGTTTTAAAGGATTAGGGCTTAGAAAAAATTAAGGTTTAAGGTTTTAAAGGAGTTAGAGTTTAATATTTTAGGTTTGGAAATTGAATTTTGGGTTTAGTCAAAATTAGGGTCACGGGTGATGAATTAGCTTTTAAAATTTGGAAATCAATTTGGTAATTTTATGAAGTTTTATGAATTTAAACAAACGGATTAAAGTTTTTATAAATAGAAAAGATGTTTTTTATGGCTTTTTGGAAGAAACAGAACCTAGTTTAAACTTTTGAAGGAAACAAAATCAAATTTTTGTTTTGTTGAAAAATATGTTTAATTAAGGTTTTAAGATTTTTAAGAAGAAAAAATAACAATTTTAAGCCTTTTTGGAAAATAAAGTAACGTATTAGTATTTTTAACATTGAAAAAATTAAATTAAAGTTCTTAGGTTTTTTATTTTAAAGACAAAATTTCATAGTTTATGCTACTGTGAAACAAAAAAAAAACAAAAAAAAAGAATTGAATACATACCTCCTTTTGTTGATTCTCCAAAAATCATTCTTCTTGGATGAACAAGAACAAAGACAATTGCTAACTTTGAATTGCTTAAATCGTGTCCCTGCTATTCCAGAAAAAAAAGAAATTGAATTTCTCCTTTTCCTTCCCTGATTTGGCTTCAAATTTTCCAAGCTACTGCCAATTTTCGGTCCCCCCCCCTAAATTTCATTCCCTTTGGTCCTTATTTAAAATGGTTTGATATAGTTTATTCCTAATTAGTCACGGCAAGTAATATTAATAAAAAAAAAAAGAAACCAAAACCTAATTGAATTAGGTTTCGAAAAATTTGTGCTGCCGAAAAAATTGCAGCAGGAAAAAATGCGCTGGCAAAAAAAATTTGCCGCAGGAAATTGCGGCACTGGGAGGGCTGCGGGCGACCATTTCACCCGCAGGATTTTCCTGTGGGCAAAATTGCGTGAGCCATTTCGCTCGCAGGAAAATCCTGCGAGCAAAATGGAAAAGCTAGTTCGCCCGCACATTTTTTCTGCAGGCGAAATAGCTTGGGCCGTTTCGCCCGCAAGAAATTCCTGCGGGAGAAATGCCCACGGGCCCGCGCGACGATTTTTTCTTCGCCGATTTTTCTGACTCCGATTTTTATTTTTTTACTTTTATTTGTTTATTTTTATTTTTTATTAATAAAAATTATTTTGGACCAATAAGACAACAAAAATCATTTTGGACTAAATAAAACATATTGGACCGGATTGGGTCAAAAATTAAGGGTCTACAGTTTGCCCCCTGCTTGAAAAATCTGAAACTTTAGTGAAAGAGAGTGAAAAGCAATAAGACTTAATTTTTGAGATGGTTGAGGTTTTGTGTTCTGGACACGGTTTGAGTTCTGGACTCAAGGATAAATTCTAGGTTCTAGACCAAAGGAAATTTTGGGTTCTGGACCCGGTTCGAGTTCTGGACTCAAGGATGATTCTAGGTTCTAGACCTAAGAAAAATTTGGATTCTGGACCAGGTTCGAGTTTTGGACTCAAGGATGATTCTAGGTTCTGGACCTAAAGAAAAATTTGGGTTCTGAACCCGGTTCAAGTTCTGGACTCAAGAATGATTCTAGGTTCTAGACCTAAAGAAAAATTTGGGTTCTGGACCCTGTTCGAGTTTTAGACTCAAGGATGATTCTAGGTTCTGGACCTAAAGAAAAATTTGGGTTCTGGACCCGGTTCGATTTCTGGACTAAAGGATGATTATAGGTTCTGGACCTAAAGAAAAATTTGGGTTCTGGACCCGGTTCGAGTTCTGGACTATAGGATGATTCTAGGTTCTGGTCCTAAAGAAAAATTTGGGTTCTGGACCCGGTTCGAGTTCTGGACTCAAGGATGATTATAGGTTCTGGACCTAAAGAAAAATTTGAGTTCTGGACTTGATTCAAGTTTTGGACTCAAGGATAATTATGGGTTCTGGACCTAAAGAAAATTAGGTTCTGGACCGGGTTTGAGTTCTGGACTCAAGGATAATTATAGGTTCTGGACCTAAGGAAAATTTGGGTTCTGGACCCGGTTCGAGTTCTGGACTCAAGGATGATTTTAGGTTCTGGACCTAAGAAAAATTTGGATTCTGGGCTCGAGCTAAGTTCTAGTCTTAAAAGAGATTATAGGTTCTGGACCTATTGGTATTTTGGGTTCTGGACCTGAGAGATTTGGATGCTCGATCCTAAACTAGACTCGGATACTCGATCCTAACTGGATTCGGATACTTGATCCTAACTGGATTTGGATTGGGATACTCGATCCTAAATTGGGTTAGTATACTCGATCCTAACTGGATTTGGACACTCGATCCTAAATAAGGTTTGCATACTCGATCCGAAATTGGATTGTGATACTCGATCCTAACTAGATTTGGACACTCGATCCTACGCTGGATTTGGATATCCGATCCTAACTGGATTTGGACACTCAATCCTAACTGGATTTGGACACTCGATCCTAACTGGATTCGGATACTCGATCCTAACTGAATTGGGATTTTATTTGGGACCCGAGATTGCGTACTTAGACCTGAGATTGAATTGATTTAGATTTAATTTGGGTACTTGGACCCGAGAGTGGATACTTGGACCCGAGAATGAATTTGACTAACCTTTTATTAGTTGAGAAGTCTGACTGCTCCAGCTGATCTATGCATTGTGATTCTTCACCCTCAGAATTGATCTTCATCCTCGAAAATCGGGGTCTTCACCTTTGTAAATGGATCTTCATCCTTGGAGATTGGGTCTTCTTTGTTCTTCGAAGATGGGAGTGACACGGCCAGTGGCTTAGCCGTGTCTCTTAGGTGTGTCAGCTTTTGTGTCTTTTCTTTGGTTCTTCTTTGTTTTTGGATTAGGATGGAACATGGCCAGTGGCTTGGCCATGTCGCCTGCCAGTGTCACCTACTGTCTCTTTTCTTTCTTTGCTTGCTCCTTCTTCACTTTGCCCCTTAGGTGAGACACGGCCAGTGGCTTGGCCATGTCTCCTGCTCGTGTCATGTTTTGCCAAGATTTCCTTTGAGGTAACACGGCCAAGCTTGATTTGGCTAGGCCATGTCTTGCTTGATCCATGCTCTTCTTTCCTTGTTTTGAACTTTCAAGGGATTTTTTTTCACTTTAACCACTTTTCCCTTGCAACTGCTTTTTCCTTTCTTCTCCAATTTTGTTTGGATCTTATATCCTCTCCTTGCCCCCTAAGGATTTTTTCTTTCATGCCAGCTTTGATTGATGTTTTTCTTGTCTAGTTCTTTGCATAAGCACGCATTTCTTCTTTTGCAAAATGCCTGGGGCTTCCAAAAGCAAATTGGCTTTCCATGCCCTCTTGATTTGATATCTTCTTTTTGATTCTTTACTTCGCAGGGTATTGATTTGAATTACCTAGTACGTTCCCAATTTCATGGTAATTTATGCTATATGTATGCATGATTATGTATGCTCTTACCTTTTATCCTTCTTGGCTCACAGCAGATGCTCGAAGAATAGAAAAGGAAACTTCAAGAAGAGTTTGTTACAAGTCGTCATCAGGCTTCTCATTTTGAAAGTTTATATCATCAATCCGAACAATATTTCTGAGACTTCTGATTTCAGAGGATGAGGGATCCCGATGCTTCTTTATCAAGAGGTCCCCAGCCTGATGACCATGAGATCCTTTCGTCTGCTTCTGATGAGGATCATGACGGATTGGAACTCCAAGGCAATAGGGATTTTAGTGCTTCTGCTTCGGATGATCCCGGGATGAGTAATTTGCCCCCTCCTCCAACAGGCAATGACTTTTTCAGGTCTTTATTAGGTGACCTACCACCAACCTCTTAGTGATATGTAAATATTGTAGAACATTGTACAATAATGAAAATTATACAATTTTCCTCTTTACTTTAATCCTTTTTTTTACATATTTTTTCGTTACTGCCAAATTTTTTCTTTCACGTTACTGCACCACCTTTTTTTTTTTACATTACACCATTAATTTACATCCATTTCTTTTGTTAAACCAAATCCAATATGGTAAAGGAAATTCATTGCCACCTTATTTCCTTATGCCATATGGTCTTATCCTTTCCCATCATCTTATCCATTTCACTTTTGGAAAAGGATTGTTTCCTCTATATAAATCACCCTTCATGCCATATTTTAATTCATAAACCAAAAATCTCTCTCTTTCAACGTGAAGACTCCCTTTAGCAATTTTGGTTCTCCTTTATTCATCAACCATGATCGAGCACCATTTAATGAAAATAAAAATTCTATTTAAGAATATGGATGCCATCCATTGGAAGCAAATTTCATGGTCAAAGCTTGATGTTTTAAAATATTTTCAAAATGTCAAATTGGACCAATCCTTCTTACATGTCGTGGCTTCCCTGTGGGATACGGATTCTAGGGTATTTAGAATTAATGGCTTTGAAATGTGTCCCTTGATTGAAGAATTTGAGGCCATCCTTCGACATCCAAATAATCAACAAATGGCATTACCCACATTGATTTCCAAGACTCAACAGAAGATGCAGATGTTATTTAAAATTCCAAAACCCGAAGTTCTTCGGTTGATGAGAGGTGAAAAAATTCTACTTGTTCCTTTGATTGACTTTTGTTTCTCTCATTTGGCTCCTACTAAGGCATGGGGACGCATGCTTTGTTTTTGCTTGCTCGCCAATTCTTGCTTGTTTCTTCTGATGATGATATTGACCCACGAGTATTGGATATCATGGATCAAATGGAAGGAGGCTTGTCACCGGTACCTGTGATTTTAGCCGAGACCTTAGTTGGATTAGATCGATTTAAATCAGGATCGTCAAAGAGACTGACTGGGAGTCTGTTGCTGCTTCAGGTAAATACCTAAACTGCCCTTTCGGGTTTTCAATTTAGGTTTTTTTTTCTCTTTTTTTTTGCTTTGTTGCTCTAATTTTTGCCTAGTCCGCCCATACGGGTTTTCGGAACTAGCGAGCTATCCTCATTTTTACCTAAGCTACCCTTGCGGGTTTTCAACTTAGCGGACTTCTCTTTTTTTTTTTTAAACTTAATTCTTTCTTCAAAGATTTGGCTTCAGGAGCATCTTTGTTTGCTTGATACTCCATCCATGGATTTTGCCAGATACCTACCATGTCATCATTCTGCTAGGAAGCTACTCCATCCAGCTTCTTCATATGATGACTGGGTTGACTGGATTGACTCATGCTCCGAAGTCAATATTCGTTGGTTGGTACCTTGGTGGAAGATTTCTCGTATCACCATGCGGACATACTTGATGTACGTTCCCCTTGCTTCTCTTCGTCAAGGTACATGCTATGATCCTCGCCGACTTAGCCATCAGTATGGAGCCGAGCATTGTGATTCTGACTTTGCTCTCGACTTAGACATGCCTAGCTTGACTGAAGCCTACTTGGATCAGCTAAGGCAAAGCTGGCTTGCATGTTACACTTATCAACTACCATAGATTTTACATTTGTCAATTCAGAAAGTGTATTGTTAGGATAAAAAAATAATTAAAGTAATAAAAGATGCTTCTTTCCATTTATAATTTGTCATCACCTTTTGCAATTATGATTATTTATTTCATCCATATCTGGTCAAATACTTATAACAATGTACATAGAACAATTTTAACATTAATTCTATTTTATTAAATTAGGGAACAACCAAACATAAAGCCAGCATACACAAGATCACTCATGTTGCCAACTAGCCCTTCCGGGTTTTCTAATTGACGATTTTCTCTCATTTAGCCCTAATTGTTGCCTAGCCCGCCCTTTCGGATTTTTAGAACTAGCGGACTGCTCTAACTTTTGCCTAGGCTGCCCTTTCTGGGTTTTCAACCTAGCGAGCTCCTTTTTTTCTTCTTTTTTTTATCATACATAAAACCTCTTCAACCTGTCAATGTTTACTGGCTCACTAAATTCGTTCCCATCCATGTCTAATAACTTCACCGCACCTTTGCTCATGACTTGTTTCACGACATATGGCCCTTCCCAGCTAGGTCTGAACTTCCCTCTTGGATCAGATACATTAGGCTTACATTGCTTCAACACCAAATCCCCAACTCTGAATCTTCTGACCTTAACCCTTATATTGTAGGCCTGAGCTATCTTCTTTTGATACAGTTGGTGATGATACAATGCCTAGAATCTTCTCTCTTCTAATAGAGCTAATTGTGTGTATCTGCTTGCTACCCATTCAATTTCAGGCTGTTCAGCTTCCAAGACTACTCTCAGTGACTTGATCTCAATTTCAATTGGCAATACCGCTTCCATCCCATAAACCAAAGAAAACGGTGTCATCCCAGTAGGTGTTCGCACACTTGTCCTATATCCCCATAAAGCAAAGGGAAGCATTTCTGACCAGTCCCTATAAGTCATAGTCATCTTGGACAGAATTTGCTTAATTGTCTTGTTCGTTACTTCTACAACACCATTAGCCTTTGGTCTATAAGGAGAGGATCGATGATGATGGATTTGGTACTTGGAGAATAAATCCTTAATTGCTCCTTGAAACTATACTCTGTTGTCTGATATCACACTGTGCGGGACCCCATATCTGCAGATGAGATTATTTTCGATAAACCTAGCCATTTGACTTGCACCCAGCTTGTTGAAGGATTTGGTTTCGACCCATTTTAAGAAATAATCTACTGCTATGATAATAAAATGGTGCCCGTTTCAAGCTAGGTGTCAAATGGCTAGGGTGAAGACATTGAATGCAATTCTTCAGGAGGCATGCGATTCAAGTTACCATACATCTGACATTGCTGGCACTTCATTACAAACTCAATGCACTCTTTCTCCATGGTCAACCAATAGTAACCTTGTCGGATAATCTTCTTAACTAGGGCCAAACCACTCATGTGCGGACTGCAACTTCCCGCATGTATTTCAGACATGATGCGCTCCACTTCAGGCTTTCTTAAACATCTTAAATGCACTCCATCAGGCCATCTTCGATATAACTCTCCATGGAAGGTGATGTATTGCAATGACCACCTCCTTATGGCTCTTCTCTCTTTCTTTGTTGCCCCTGGCAGGTATTCTCTGTCCTCCAAAAATTGCCTTATAGTATCATACCATGCATCATGGTCTGTATCAACTTCCATGATTGTCTCATATTAATAGCAAGGAGTTGATGAACTGGTCAAGATCAGAGGCTTAAGGAATAGGCTGGCAGGATTTTTCCATACCGAAGCCAATGTGGCTAGGGCATCAGCCATCTGATTTTCTTCTCTTGACAGGAGTATAAACCTACACTCCTTAAAATTCTTCTTCATCATGGTCAGGTAATGATGGTATGGTTTCAATTTTTCTTCTTTCAACTCCCACTCTCCATTTACTTGGGATACTACTAGCAACGAATCACCATAAGCTTCCACCTTATCCACCTTTATAATTATTAGGGTTTCTAAACGGAAAATACAAGCTTCGTACTCCACCATATTATTGGTTTCCCTAAATTTCAACTTTTTGGCTAAAGGGATGAGTTCCCCTTCAGGCGATTCTAGTATAACTCCCAAACCTGCTCCTTTCCTGTTTACCGCTCCATCAAAATACATTTTCCACCATTGTACTTCAATTACTTCTAAATGTTCATCTGGAAATTCCAAGATTATCTCTTCACTTTCTGGTAATGGTTGTTGAGCCAGGAATTCTGCCACCGTTCTACCCTTGATTGTTTTCCTGGTTACATATTCAATCTCAAATTCTTCCAATATTATTAACCATCAACCATATTTCCCAATTAAAGAGGGTGTCTCCCTTAAGTACTTCATTGGATCCAACCTGGAAATTGCTTGCACACTATACGATTGAAAGTAATGTCGCAACTTCTTAGAAGACCAAACCACGGCTATACATGTCTTTTCGATGATACTATACTCAATTTCATAAGGTAAGAGCTTTCTACTCAAATAGTAAACGGCATGCTCAATCCCCGACTCATCTGCTTGTGCTAGCATGGCTCCTATCGACTCTTCTTCTACTGCTAAGTATAGTAATATAGGTTTTTTGGGTTTAGGTGGTTTCAAAATAGGTGGATTCAACAAATACTCTTTTATTCGGTCAAAGGCCTTTTGACATTATTCGTTCCATACGACCGACTGATTCTTTCTAAGTAATTTGATGATAGGCTCACAGATTGTTATGAGCTTTGCTATAAATCTGCTAATGTACTGCAGTTTACTAATGAATCCCCAAACTTCTCTCTCCGTCTTTGGGGCTGGCATATCCCTGATTGCTTTAACTTTGTCAGGATCTATCTCAATACCACGCGGACCAATTACATGTCCCAACAATTTGCATGAAGTAACACCGAATATACACTTCTTTGGGTTTAATCTTAGCTTATACTTCAAAGCTCTATCGAAGAATAATTCTAAGTTTTGGATGTTTTTATCCCTTGTATTCGACTTCACCATCATATCATCAACATATACTTCAACTTCTTTGTGCATCATGTCATGAAATAGTGTGGTGGCCATCCTTTTGTAGGTTTCTCCAGCATTCTTAAAGCTGAAAGGCATCACCCTATAACAAAATATACCCCATGTAGTAGTGAAGGCAGTTTTGGCTTTATCCTCTTGGGCCATTAACACTTGATTGTATCCGGAAAATCCATCTACAAATGAGTGTAGCACGCTAGAGGCTACACTATCAATGAGAACATCTATATGAGGTAAAGGAAAATCATCCTTAGGGGAAGCTTTGTTTAAATCTCTATAGTCCACGCAGACCCTTATCCTTCCATCTTTCTTTGGCATGGGTACTATGTTGGCTAACCAATCTGGATATTCTATCACTTCAAGAAACTTCACTTGTATTTGCTTAGTGACCTCTTCTTTAACCAATTCAGCCCACTCAGGTCTTAGTTGCCTAAGCTTTTATTTGACAGGCTTTATGTGAGTGTAAGTAGGAATATGATGCTCGGCTATGTCTCGATCTATCCCAGGCACATCCTCATAAGACCAAGCAAAAACTTCTTCATATTTTTTGAATATTTTTTCAAATCTCTCTCTCATCATGTGTAAGGTCGGATGCTATGCTAATGTTTTTAGGATTTTCAATTGTTCCCAAATTTAATGATTGTGTGTTAACAGAATTAATATTAAAGATGCTCATGTAACTACCATTTGAATGTATGCAACCATCAGGAGAAACATCACACAAGTAAGCAAAATCAGACTTTATTGCATTCATTTTGGAAAAGAAAACATCATCATCCTCATACAAAGCAGACAAATTAAAATCAAAGTCAAAATCATTGTTCTCAGAATCATAAAGCAGGATGTCTTCAAACTTTTCTTCAACCAGGGCAGCAATCTCTTCCGGAGTCTTCTCGGCTTTCAGGGTAGCTTCATTCTTCTCTTTGTTGATTGACAGGGTGAGTTCTTTCTTCACTTGCTCCACTAGCTCAACAACATCTGCAAAAATTTCAAAACTGGGGATTAACTTACCCATGAACATGATTGGCTCAGGCTTTCCTTGGAGTGGTCCCATATCTGGAGCTTTGACAAAGATCTCTTCAAGTGGTGGGAAGCTCATCTGCTCACTCTTCTTTGGCTGGACATTGTCGTCTTCATCATATCCTAACCCCTTCTTGGATGTTTGAGTTCTAAAATCTGGCAACTTTGTCAAACCGGCCTTACCTTTTCCAAGACCAGCTCCGGGAAGGTAGTTCATGTTCTTCATCATATTCGAGACTTTGGAGTCCACTACTTCATCTTTAGAAATTGCAACCACTTGAAAACCATTGAGAGGCCTTTCAACCATTAGGGTGTTAACAATCTCATTATCTTCAGCTTCAATGACCACTCTCTCATTTCCGTTGGGAAATTTGATCTTTTGATGAAGGGTGGAAGGAACTCCACCAAGAGGATGAAACCATGGTCGCCCCAAGAGTAAGGCAAAGGTAACTGGTATGTCTAAAACAACAAACTCAACAATAGACTCAATTGGACCAACCTTGACAGCCGCTTTGAAAGTCCCTTCGGCATGCCTCTTAGTGTTGTCATAAGCACGAATCGTCACCTCGGTTGGGTTTAGATCTCTTGTTGACATGGCTAGCTTTGGCAGTATCTTAAGTGGACAAACATTTATGGCGGACCCATCATCGACCATTACACATGGAGTCCTCTTCCCCTTGACTTCTATTTTGATAAAGAGAGGGCGAATGTGGTCTCTCCCCTCCTCCGGTAAGTCCGCATCTAAAAAAGAAACTGCTCCCATACTAACTTCACTCTTTTCTTGGATCTCCTCACATTTCATTACTTCCCCAATTTTTATGAAGTTGATTAACTCCTCCGGTGTTGTGGAGGTAGAAATTGTCATGCTAGTTAAGGCTATGGCCATAGTTTCTCGGTGCCTTTTAGAAGTAGCTAATAAGTCCCAAATGCTAACACTTGCTTGGGTTCTTTTCAATTGCTTGAGCACAGCATCATCTTCTTCTATTTCAACTTCCTTCCCCTTATTAGTTTCTATCTCCTTTGGTGGTGGCCTTGCGTAAGGCTTACAGGATCTAGTATTCATCACCTCATCTTCTTCGGGCTCGGACCAAGTCCACTCCTCCTTCTTGGATACAATATCATCATCACTGTCACTTGAATCCCAAAACCCATTGACAGCATAAATTGCTACTTCTTCACCCATCATAGCTTGTTCAAATGCCTCTTCTTCTTTGGTTGCTTCTCCACCCACATCTTGAAAAGAAGACATGACAAAGTCCTCATGCAAACCTCCTCCAATCATGAAGGTCGTTGGTGGTGGTACCCCATTGAATTTTGGTAATGGGTTGTCTTTGGTGTTTGGCTTGTTGGGCTTTGGTAGCTTCCCATTATCAATTAGATTTTGAATCTCATGTCTCAACCTCGCACATCTATCTGTGTCATGTCCTTGCATTTGGTGAAATTGACAAAATGCTTTGGTGTCAAAATTAGGTGGGAGAGGGTGAGGCAAAGGACGAGGATTTAAGGGTTGTAGTAATCATTTTCTTTGAAGCTTGTTGAGAACCCAAGACATCAACTTTCCCAATTCTGAAAATTGTCTCCTTGTCCTTTGGTTAGTAGCATTAACTCTGACGGCCTTTTGCATACTTTGGCTACCAGGTTGATAGCTCCCTTTCTCGTTCCTTTTTGTTGCAAAGCGGCTCTTCTCCCTTTCCCATTCTTCAATTTGCAATCCAGCTTGGAGAAGGTCTTTGAAATCACGGATGAGTGTATGAGACATCCTCTCATGAAGACTAGGCAACACCCCTCTCAAAATCATCCTTATTTGATCAGATTCATCGGGCCTCTTCTTGAGTAAAGTGGCCTTGTTTCTCCATCGCTTCACATAGTCCATAAAATTCTCATTTGGCCTTTGCCTTATGGACTCAACTTCCATTAAAGTAACTTCTAACTCAACATTATATCCATATTGTTGGATGAAGGCTTTGTAAAGTAGATCCCAACTCTTTTGTGTTCCATCATCTAAGGTATTGAACCAATTTTAGACAACAGGGTCCAATGAGAGCATAAAGTACCTTAGGGTTTGAGCCTTAGTAGCTCGGGCAGATTGCATGGCAGTGATATACTGCTTCACATGAAGATGGGGATTTCCGGTGCATTGTACATAGCAAAGGAAGGCATCTTGAATTTATAAGGAACCTTTTCATCTTGTTCAAATAGTTTGTCGATCTCAGACATCTCTTCGGTTTTTAACTTCTTCTCAAATTTCTTTTCTAAATCAGCAATCATCTTTTCAACATCGGATGTCTCAATCTTTTCAATAGTTCCCTTCTCAACAGCCCTCGGTTCTTTCTTCTTTTCTTGAACCTCTTGGTAGTATTGAGCCCAATCATCATCATCATCAATGATCACCTTTTCATCTTCAAAAACAACTTCATTAACTTTGCTCTTCCCTTTGTCCTTTGGTTTCTTAGTGCTAGCAGATGCCTCGGCATGGTTTTCAAAGATTGCAGTCAATTGGTTCTTTATGGTCTCAGCTAGGGCCTCTTTGATTTCTTCCATCTTGGCATTAAGGGCTTCATCCACCATCTTTTGAATTTGTATAAGCTCCATTGCTTTAGGTGAGCAAGTGATTGAGTCGTTGCTAGATACTTCATCTCCGACGTAGGTCGGATTGTCGTAAGCTTTTGAACTTTTGTAATCCAGGGCTGTGAGCCAGCGAGGATCAATGATATGAGATTTAAATGTATGCATGTATGCACGTATGCACAATCAACCAATAAACAAGTGTAATTAGGATGATCCTTCTAACCTTATAACATCCACACACGAATGGCGAGTCTCTTTTTCCTAGGTATATGGTTAACAAAATACCAACACGGGGTATCTTGCTTTCGAATAATTTCCTCGAACGTTTCAACCAATAGTTATATTTTTGAAAATGGAAATCAATCCATGATAATTCCCATTAATTAAGTTTTAATCCATTCAACCAACTAAAGTAGCTTTTATGCTATGTTGGATTAAAATGAAATTAAGAGGTTAATTATAAATGGATTTCTCATTTGAAAAGAGTAACTAATGGTTCATGCCAAAAATAAGCCCATGGTTAATTTATTTTTAGTATAAACTAGGCCCACAATTGATTTTGGTATTTCATAATTGACCTAAATATTTTTGCAAGCTCTTTGTAAAAAATGGTTGGGTGCAAATAGTTTTGTTTCTAAGCCCATTGTAAAAGATTTTAGAAAAATGGATTTTGGGTTTAGTATTTGGGCCATGGGCCAAAGAATTTTTTATTTGTTTTTTGAAAAGTTTTATGTCTAAAGACCATCTTAAAAATTTTAAAAAATAGCTTTGGTCTTTTGGACTTTAAAGAAAAATATATTTTGAGCTTACAATATACTTAGGTCATATTAGAAAAAGAACAAACCAAATAAGCCATGATTTAGACTAAGATAAACTAACCATAGTCAAACAACATGCATTTGGGGTAAAACCTAAGGAAAGTAACTAGGCCAATTACATGAGCTTTAGTCTTTGGGTTAAAAGGCTTAGGTTCCCATAGCAAGTATATACCAAATGGTACGAGGCTATGAGTGGTTATGCCACGCTCGATCTCCATACCTTGAGTGAAAGTATGGTATCCCTTACATAACACAACACGGGTAACACGGGCGTCCTAACTCACGCACACGATGCAAACTAATATGATGCAATGGATAATATCATTATAAGAAAGAATAGAATAATATAAAGACCAATGGAATCAACTTCTCTTATCCCCAGTGGAGTCGCCACTGTGAGCGGGGATTTTTGCCACCACTCCCGGTGGAATGGTTCTTGCGACTTCGGCACTGTTTAGGCTCGGGGCCTTAGAGAACACGGACCTAAGTCTAGAGAAAATGAGTCGCCACCCGGATGGGCCGGGAAAAAGAAAGGGGTGGATGTCTCGATTCCTACGGAATCCCCAACCCCCTAATGGGTTCGAAAAGTTTGGTACGTGTGGGGAAGTTGAGAAATGGCCCAGCACCCCCACAACGCCCGGTTCATTGGAATCGGCCTCCTTTACAGTTCTTAATATTATAAAATTCTTAAATATAATAACATTATCCATATTACGCACAATAATTAAAAGAAAGCATCATTATATTAAAATCAAAGCAATGTCTAAACAAAACAAATAAATGGACATCCATCCAAGGATGGAAACATGTCCTTACATCACATGCCTAAATAGGACACCCACCAAAAGATAGAAACATGCCCTTTACGTGATGTTTAACTGATGAGGTACCCACCAAGTGGAAACATACCTCTTACAACTTTTGGAAATCTAAATTAATTGATAAAAGTAAATAATCATTCATCATAAACAAATCATTCATCAAAGCTATTAATCAAAATATAAAATAAACATCCATACATGATAAATTAAATAAATCAAGTATTGAAATTAAATAAATTAAAGTATAAGAAATAAATCAAAGCATAATCAAGTATGGAATTGAATAAAGCAAATAAAAGTCCAATTATGGCTACTATGACTTTTTATGGAATTAAAATAAATTGGGGTTTTATTTTTTGAAGGGTTGGTAAGACTCTTTGATGAACAAATGTAAGGTTTGAATGATGATATCATGAAACTAGGGTTTTAAACACTTTAAAATACTTTAATTTGTGATTTTTGGTTATTGGGTTCCTAAGCTACTGTGTATGTAACACCCCGATACCCTATATAAGTACTATACGTATACCTAGTATACATACAGTAAATATATAAAGTATAAGGATGTCACTTTTCGTTACCTTTTAAAAACCTGTAACAGAGTTCAAACCATAATACATTAATTTAAATAACATTTACAAAATCATTATCTTTATCAAAACTTCATTTATACATATAAATACTCTCTCGTCAGAAATACATGATAATTAAAAATTTATACATCTATGCATTACCCTCTAGTTGGTCTCGACAAACTTTACTCTTCTTGTGGCATAATAAAAGACTTCATATCTTCCATCTATAAACCTGCGCGAATAAACACCCGCGCTAAGCCCGAGAGCTTAGTGGTCCAACTATAAAGATATAAACATATAGTATAGAAGTATTGACATATAATGATACATCAATTCAATATATAATTAGTTCTTATCATATCTTCTTTTCTTTTTAATTTCATCTTTAATATATCATAGCTAATTTCATATATGATGTACATATATACATAATATTATCACCAACCCCAATGCATCACCAATACTCAAAACCAATATATTAATACCCCTACATTATATATATACCATACCAATCATTATTGCAATACACACTTTACCTATCATACCACTCATTATTGCAATACACACATTACACATCATATCACTCATTATTGCAATACACAAATTACATATCATACAAATCATAAATCACAATTCATTTACATATTACACTTAATAACATTATATTATTCACAATTCACCAAGCATAATTCAGTATTAATACTCACAATCAATATTTCAATACTTGCATTTCACATTGACAATAAAGACAGACTCAGGCCCAAAACACTAATATGTTATTCAAAGTTCAGAGTTACTGCTTTGGTCTATAATCATAATTATCAAGCCCGTAGGCATCATATATCAATATCTCTATCCATGGATAGCGTAACAGACCCAGTCTCTTGGATCATCAACTCGGCTAAACTCGAGGTGATCCTCAACCCAGCAAGACTGTTACCAATCATATATCTCATAATCACAATTTCTCATAGTGTAACAGACCCAGTCTCTTGGATCTCAATTCAACTCAAAATGAAGAGATCCTCAACCCGGCAAGACTGTTACTTCTTTTTTTTTTTATATAGGCATGCCTCCAAACCCAGAACTCTGAAATCGAATAACACATTAGTTACACAATTCATTTATTATTTCATTATCCATTTCATTCTCAATTGAATCATTATCTAGGCAAACATGCCTCATTTATCATAATTGAATCATCATAGCCAATCACAATGGCTTCACATCTCATTTGAATCATCATTGCCAATCACAATGGCTTTATATCACATTTAAATCATCATTGCACATTTGAATCATCATATCACATTTCATTCATTATATCACATTTGAATCATCATAGCCAATCACAATGGCTTCACATCATACACATCATTATTGATATATATATATATACAACACCAATTACATTAACTACACGAACATGTCATTATTCGAACATACATCATTAATTTCATTGCATATGTATCTTAAATTCATCGTCATATAAACAATATGTCTATTTATTTCATTTCAACCATTTCTCAAGACACATTAACATCATTCATTATTAAAATGTTTATCATAACAAATTACATTGTACGTACCTTTTTGAATGATCATCACCTCTTTCGCGCTATATAAGTCATAACACTAGTCACGTTATGCAAACAATATAATACATTACCATTCACAATACATAATATAACATTGTTCAATCTCAACAATGATGTTAGACAAATGATCTCTATTTTGATCCTTGACAACTCATATGGATGATCTATTTAACATGTATTTGAGAATCTTGTTACAAAATTAAATTGCTTCAAATAAAGCAGAACAAAACACTTCTAGCGGTCGCGCCTCACCTGAATACGACCGCGCCATACAGTTACACGATGAAACCTTATCACAGTAGATTTCGCGGTCAGAAGTCCGACCTAAGTCGCGACCGCACTTCACAATCAAAAGATGAAACCCTATCACAGTAGGTTTCGCGGTCAGAAGTCCGACCTAAGTCGCGACCGCACATGACTAAATAGCGACCGCCCAAGACTAATAGCGACCGTCCCAAATTACGTTTCTCATACATAAACCCTAAATGTAGCCAAACTTCTTTTGGTTAACTTAAAACACATTGTACACAACATAACCTCATTCAAATGGACATAATCAACATTATTAACAATTATTTTAGATACTCATCACAACATTTTCATCACCAACATATAACAATTAAACCTTCAAACAACTTCAATTAGCAAGAGAAACAAGTGTGTACTTACCTTAAGCACCACTTCTAAACACTTCCTTTTCCAAGACTTCTTCACTTCCCAAATCAATGACAATTCACTTCCTTCAAAACTTAATGCTTAAAAACACATCACAAACACACTTAATCAACCATCCATATCAACTCACCAATCCCAAACACAATTTCAAAAGAACAAAGGAAAATCAAGAGAAAGAACTTACCTAAGTTGTTGAATTCCACAAATCTTCAATTAAATCCTTTGATTCTCCCTTCAATTTGATGTTAGAATTAAAAAAATCTCACTTTGCTCTCTCTTGTCTAAGGAGGAGCCAACCAACGTGGAGAAGAGAAGAAGAAGAAGAAGAAGGAAATGAAGAAAAGACAAAATATCACCTCTTTAAATCTCCACCAAGTGATTCAACAAGAGTAATTACCTAAACACCCTTATACCATTTGTCTTGATTACCATTTATTACATGACCTTTATAGTAACTTCACACTTAACAAAAATAAATATCTTCTTTCCTTGACTCTTCATTTTGACCAACTTATATGTTATATATATCATCATATACACAACATATACCATTCTCTCTAAGCCCTAAATTCTTTCCCAAATCACATATACATAAACATTCTTTTCTCTATTTCTTTTCTCTTGTAATTTAACACATATATTCAATCCAATTATATAACAACAACAACAACATAATCACAACTTCTAGGGCATATATGAGGATATTACAATTCTCTCCCCCTTAAATAATTTCGTCCTCGAAATTATCAGTACCATAACAATTTATTCTTAACAAAATACTATCTTAACTCCCATATGAAGTTAATTATACGCTTAAGTCATTATATCATCAAATCATATAACTCCAACTCTCCTCTTTAGAATCAACCACCTTCTTTAAATTCTATAACTCATCATTCTACATGTTTATACATCTGGTTACTTTCTTAATCAAACATTCA
The DNA here is from genome assembly GCA_947685225.1 of Garcia nutans. NCBI lineage: Eukaryota > Viridiplantae > Streptophyta > Magnoliopsida > Malpighiales > Euphorbiaceae > Garcia > Garcia nutans. Next base: position 10,400,681 of record CANTUV010000039.1, on the reverse strand, counting down.
AAAGATCACATTACATTTCCTATTAATATCTTTATACCATAATAAGATCATCATATAGCACAATAATACTTTGTCAAATCTTTATATTTAATATATTTTGTTATTTCACCTCTGTATAATTACTCTCTTAACTTTAACATTAAAAACCATTGACTTATATCTGAACATTAATTATCCCTTCATTACAATCACTGTCTAAATAGACATTTATCACTCTCAATAGATAACAAAATCTTGATTTTTCATAAATGGAGTTATTTCTTTAGCATGCTTTTCACTTAACTTACATATTAATACATTATCTTTCAACTTATTTTATAGATAACCAATCTTTTTCTCTTCTTATCATGATTAACAATTACTATACTCAACTCATTCATGTCCAATCATACTTTAAAATTTGCATCATATACATTATCATGTAAATAACTATTTTCTTAATACAACTATACACAATAAATTTCAATAATGATTCATAATCTTAGCCAATTCTAGATCCATTGATCTATCTGTCACAATATATCCATATTCAAATCTTATTCAACTCCAACCAACAATTAATGTATTTGACTCATCATAAGATTTCACCATATTCATATATGTATATATATAACTTAATTCCATTAGGGCAAACTTATTTTCAATTCCTGAACTCTTCCGATCCATTTTCAGCCAATTCATCATGATAACAAATTACTTCCAATTATCTTTTAATATACACATAGTTTATTCTTTATTATCTTAGTATAATTTCCACCAATTTTCATAAAAATGTTATATCATACTTAATATCTATAATTCATTCACTCAAACTTTGAGTTCATTCCCTTAAACCTCAAGTTACATACCATAAACATATTCAGTATAACTTTCATTCATATAATATAATTTCTCCCTTTTAATATCTCTTCACATTTCCTATCATTGGTATATATATATATATTGTTTACCTTTTTGTCATATTATCCATAACTCAACACATTTCCAAATTTTTTTTTCCTCTCTTTACATTCACAGTTATAACCAAATTCTTAACATAAAAAAAAATAATAAGGTACAACTTTAACCATCATAACTTTTAACTATACTTCTCAAACAAAATCGTCAACCTCACCAAATCTGTATTACAATCATTATATCTAAGATCCAAATCCAGGGATAACAAATTAACCGATCAAATATACTAAACAAAACACATGGCTTTAAAAGATTAATATTCAAGCCTAGGACTTTCAGATCAATACTATTTTTCTCATAATTTTATTCTCGATCTATACAAATACAAGGTTAAGATGTATTTCAAGAATTACACATTCCTTCTTTACATTTTTGCTATATCAGAAGTTAATACATTCCAACTCCGTTTCAAACCAATTTGCACTCGATTATATGATCTTTATCCACTTAATTCATGTTTCAACAATATTACTTTATACATATTCAATCATATGCAGCTGCTATACAATTTTATTCGTCACTTCATTTCTAATCCATTTACAATTTCTTATAATGTATAATTGCATAAAACTTTCCATATATGAATACTTTGGAACTCTAAATATCATATGATAATTAAGTTCAATGCTCACTATCACAAACTCCACTGTTCCATAATACTCAAGTCCATTCCATTTTCACTTCCATCACATCACTCATCTAGCTGTACCCAGTTCAAGTCCTAGTCTCTCTTAGGTCCACTAATACATACTACATCATTTCCATAACACTAATTCTATAATTATACCACATACAAATTCATAGGTCACATTCATGTCATAATTTCATTCACATTGAGAAACTCAGTTTACATATCATATAAATGTATATACTTAATTATATACTCTTGTTTTATTTTCCTTTTTCATACATTCACTAAAAATGTTCCTTTATAACTGTAACAACCGTCCTAGTCCACCTGCTGAGCCATTCCTATCCGGGGAAACCCCCAGAGCCTTTGGGCTGAGCTGCTACAGTACTAATTCTTCCCGTATAATGTAAAGTATTTATTCACACAACATATATACATATATATTGACTATAATAATATTTCACATCCATCTTGGTCATATTCTCAAGGTGACATCTCTTTCACTTTCGTCTTTAAAAGCATTTAATATACTTTCGTATCCATTTTTACTCTTTGCAATAAAATGATTTAAAATGGTTCAATTTCGTTTACTCATCCTCTTCCCTTTTTACTTCAGAACCAATTCTCATACTATCAATCACATTACTCAATTCACTATACTTTCATGTGCAACATTAGTCATTTCACCTAGCCCATGTATGGTATATACATTAAACCATCAACATCCCAATAATCTTTAACAATTTCCACTAAAATTTTAACTTTTCAACCTATTAATTCGCTCAAGCTTCAACTCGCCAAACTCATCTTTTTTTTTCTTTAAGAACATCTTACAAATATATCACAAAGCAATATTAAAACATATAATTTCCACAATCATAAAGCTCACTTAAAAAAAATCTCAAATATCACATATTATCACCATTATCATGAGCTTTCACAAAATCCAAGCATCTCACATTTCTAACATTGAATTTACTATGCTCGCATTATAGTAACAATACTAAGTTATATTCTTACTTAACCACTATCATCTCTTTTTCCTTTAAACACAACCTTAACTGTATACACATCCCAACTTTACATAATCACACTTTGTCTCTACTAAACAATTCATTCAACATTCCACCATACTCTCCTCATTTAAATAACATAACTTTCAATTTTAACAATTCGATATAATTTCCGCTGTCTAGTAAATTCAACATTAGCAAAACCAACATAAACTTTATTATAAAGAGGTTTAAAGTATAGAAGAAAAAGTACATACTCTTATCTTGATTTGATTTTCAACTCATTTTCAAATTTATTCTCCTTTTCATTTCTTTATGTTTCAATTCATATTATGTCCTACATAATATTGCTCATAAACATCAACATTACATTCCATGTTGCACACAACATGACATTTTCATATGCATCATCAATATACATATATCATATTACATTTCACAATTAGTTTCTCATAATCAATTAGGCACTATGCCTCAATTATAATTCATTTCCAACATCATTGTCAACAATCATAATTTCTCATCACATCAAAATAGTATACACATATATCATCAACTATATTGAACATCTCATATAACACAAATATTCTATAATTCATATAATGCCACATCCGAGACCAACCTAGGTGTTAATGCATATGCATGTATTACAAATTTCATTTCAAAACTTTTCCTTTTTACTTTTATTTAAACTTTTCAAAAAAAAATTTTTTTTCACTTAGGCCGAGAATCTCGAACCTAAGCTCTGATACCAAAATAATTGTAACACCCCGATACCCTATATAAGTACTATACGTATACCTAGTATACATACAGTAAATATATAAAGTATAAGGATGTCACTTTTCGTTACCTTTTAAAAACCTGTAACAGAGTTCAAACCATAATACATTAATTTAAATAACATTTACAAAATCATTATCTTTATCAAAACTTCATTTATACATATAAATACTCTCTCGTCAGAAATACATGATAATTAAAAATTTATACATGTATGCATTACCCTCTAGTTGGTCTCGACAAACTTTACTCTTCTTGTGGCATAATAAAAGACTTCATATCTTCCATCTATAAACCTGCGCGAATAAACACCCGCGCTAAGCCCGAGAGCTTAGTGGTCCAACTATAAAGATATAAACATATAGTATAGAAGTATTGACATATAATGATACATCAATTCAATATATAATTAGTTCTTATCATATCTTCTTTTCTTTTTAATTTCATCTTTAATATATCATAGCTAATTTCATATATGATGTACATATATACATAATATTATCACCAACCCCAATGCATCACCAATACTTAAAACCAATATATTAATACCCCTACATTATATATATACCATACCAATCATTATTGCAATACACACTTTACCTATCATACCACTCATTATTGCAATACACACATTACACATCATATCACTCATTATTGCAATATACAAATTACATATCATACAAATCATAAGTCACAATTCATTTACATATTACACTTAATAACATTATATTATTCACAATTCACCAAGCATAATTCAGTATTAATACTCACAATCAATATTTCAATACTTGCATTTCACATTGACAATAAAGACAGACTTGGGCCCAAAACACTAATATGTTATTCAAAGTTTAGAGTTACTGCTTTGGTCTATAATCATAATTATCAAGCCCGTAGGCATCATATATCAATATCTCTATCCATGGATAGCGTAACAGACCCAGTCTCTTGGATCATCAACTCGGCTAAACTCGAGGTGATCCTCAACCCGGCAAGACTGTTACCAATCATATATCTCATAATCACAATTTCTCATAGTGTAACAGACCCAGTCTCTTGGATCTCAATTCAACTCAAAATGAAGAGATCCTCAACCCGGCAAGACTGTTACTTCTTTTTTTTTTATATAGGCATGCCTCCAAACCCAGAACTCTGAAATCGAATAACACATTAGTTACACAATTCATTTATTATTTCATTATCCATTTCATTCTCAATTGAATCATTATCTAGGCAAACATGCCTCATTTATCATAATTGAATCATCATAGCCAATCACAATGGCTTCACATCTCATTTGAATCATCATTGCCAATCACAATGGCTTTATATCACATTTAAATCATCATTGCACATTTGAATCATCATATCACATTTCATTCATTATATCACATTTGAATCATCATAGCCAATCACAATGGCTTCACATCATACACATCATTATTGATATATATATATATACAACACCAATTACATTAACTACACGAACATGTCATTATTCGAACATACATCATTAATTTCATTGCATATGTATCTTAAATTCATCGTCATATAAACAATATGTCTATTTATTTCATTTCAACCATTTCTCAAGACACATTAACATCATTCATTATTAAAATGTTTATCATAACAAATTACATTGTACGTACCTTTTTGAATGATCATCACCTCTTTCGCGCTATATAAGTCATAACACTAGTCACGTTATGCAAACAATATAATACATTACCATTCACAATACATAATATAACATTGTTCAATCTCAACAATGATGTTAGACAAATGATCTCTATTTTGATCCTTGACAACTCATATGGATGATCTATTTAACATGTATTTGAGAATCTTGTTACAAAATTAAATTGCTTCAAATAAAGCAGAACAAAACACTTCTAGCGGTCGCGCCTCACCTGAATACGACCGCGCCATACAGTTACACGATGAAACCTTATCACAGTAGATTTCGCGGTCAGAAGTCCGACCTAAGTCGCGACCGCACTTCACAATCAAAAGATGAAACCCTATCACAGTAGGTTTCGCGGTCAGAAGTCCGACCTAAGTCGCGACCGCACATGACTAAATAGCGACCGCCCAAGACTAATAGCGACCGTCCCAAATTACGTTTCTCATACATAAACCCTAAATGTAGCCAAACTTCTTTTGGTTAACTTAAAACACATTGTACACAACATAACCTCATTCAAATGGACATAATCAACATTATTAACAATTATTTTACATACTCATCACAACATTTTCATCACCAACATATAACAATTAAACCTTCAAACAACTTCAATTAGCAAGAGAAACAAGTGTGTACTTACCTTAAGCACCACTTCTAAACACTTCCTTTTCCAAGACTTCTTCACTTCCCAAATCAATGACAATTCACTTCCTTCAAAACTTAATGCTTAAAAACACATCACAAACACACTTAATCAACCATCCATATCAACTCACCAATCCCAAACACAATTTCAAAAGAACAAAGGAAAATCAAGAGAAAGAACTTACCTAAGTTGTTGAATTCCACAAATCTTCAATTAAATCCTTTGATTCTCCCTTCAATTTGATGTTAGAATTAAACAAATCTCACTTTGCTCTCTCTTGTCTAAGGAGGAGCCAACCAACGTGGAGAAGAGAAGAAGAAGAAGAAGAAGGAAATGAAGAAAAGACAAAATATCACCTCTTTCAATCTCCACCAAGTGATTCAACAAGAGTAATTACCTAAACACCCTTATACCATTTGTCTTGATTACCATTTATTACATGCCCTTTATAGTAACTTCACACTTAACAAAAATAAATATCTTCTTTCCTTGACTCTTCATTTTGACCAACTTATATGTTATATATATCATCATATACACAACATATACCATTCTCTCTAAACCCTAAATTCTTTCCCAAATCACATATACATAAACATTCTTTTCTCTATTTCTTTTCTCTTGTAATTTAACACATATATTCAATCCAATTATATAACAACAACAACAACATAATCACAACTTCTAGGGCATATATGAGGATATTACAGTGTAAATTTTAGGTTTTTATGTTTTTATGTTTTTTAATGTTTTAAAAGGATTAGGGTTCATAAAAATAGGGTTTAAGGTTTTAAAAGGGTTAGTGTTCATTATTTTGAATTTTGGAAGTTGAATTTGGATTTGATATTTTGGAAGTAGGGTCATGGGTGGTGAATAATTTTTAGGAATTTGGAAATCAATTTGATATTTTATGGAATTTTATGAATTTAAACAAGTGAATTAAAGTTTTTATAACTAGAAAAGATGTTTTAGAAGACTTTTTGAAGGAAAAAGTATCAAGTTTAAAGTTTTGAAAGAAACATAATTTGATTTTGGTTTTGTTGAAGAATATGTTCAATTAGAGTTTTAAGGTTTTTAAGAAGAAAAAATAACAATTTTAAGCCTTTTGGAAGATAAACCAATGAAATTAGGTTTTTTTGGCTTTAGAAAAACTAAATTAAAGTTCAAAGGTTTTTAATTTTGTTTTCATAAATTTGCTACTGTGTAAAAAAAAACAATTAAAGAAAATTAATTAACACATAACTTCTTTTGATGATTTCTCCAAAAATAATTCTTCTTGGATGAACTAGCTTCAAAGACAAGCCTTTTTTGCCTTTGAATCCTCTAAATCATGCTGCTGCTATTCCAGAAAAGAGTTGAATTGAATTTCTTCTTTTCCTTCCTTGATTTGGTTTCAAATTTTCCAAACTACTCTTGGATTTTTGCCTCCTCTAAATTAATTGCCTTTGGTCCTTATGTATAGTGGTTTGAGGTTGTTTATTCCTAATTAGTTAAGGTAAGTAATATTAATAAAAAAAAAAGAAACCAAAACCTAATTGGATTAGGTTTTGAAAAACTTGCGTCAGAAAATTTGCGCTGCCGAAAAAAACTGCTGCGGAAAAACTACGCTGGCAAAAAAATCTGCTGCAGCTGGCTGCGGCAGCGCGCGCGGAGCGGGCCCGTAAGCAATTTTGCAGGCAGAAAATTTCTGTGTGCAAAATAGTACAGTGATTTCGTCCGCAGGAATTTCCTGCAGGCGAAATGCCTACGGGCCTGTGCCCACGGGCCCGCGTGATGATTTTTTCGTCGCCGATTTTTCCGACTCCGATTTTTATTTTTATTTTTATTTTTTGACTTTTATTTTTTTTATTTCTATTTTTATTAATAAAAATTAGATACTAAAGCAAAAATTATTTAATAAAAATTATTTTGGACCAATTAGACAACAAAAATCATTTTAGACTAAATAAAACATATTGGACCGGATTGGGTCAAAAATTAAGGGTCTACGTATCTTTTCAACATCGGATGTCTCGGACTTTTCAATAGTTGCTTTCTCAGCAACCCTCGGTTCTTTCTTCTTCTCTTGAACATCTTGGTAGTATTGAGCCCAATCATCATCATCATCAATGATCACCTCTTCATCATCAAAAACCACTTCACTAACTTTGGTCTTCCCTTTGTCCTTTGGTTTCTTAGTGCTAGCAGATGCCTCGGCATGGTTCTCTAAGATTGCAGTCAACTGGTTCTTCATGGTCTCAGCTAGGGCCTCTTTGGTTTCTTCCATCTTGGCATTGAGGGCCTCATCCACCATCTTTTGAATTTGTTCAGGCTCCATTGTTTTTGGTGAGCAAGTGATTGAGTTGTTGCTAGATACTTCATCTCTGGAGTAGGTCAGATTATTGTAAGCTTTAGAACTATCATAATCCAGGGCTATGAGCCAGAGAGGATCAATGATATGAGATGCAAATGTATGCATGTATGCACAAACAAACAACAAATAAGGATTATAAGGACGTTCCTTCCAACCTTATATCACCCACACACGAATGGCAAGTCTCTTTTCCTAGGTATATGGTTAACAAAATACCAACATGGGGTATCTTGGTTTTGAATAATTCCCTCGGACGTTTCAACCAATAGTTATATTTTCAAAAATGAAAATCAATCCATGATAATTCCTATTAATTAGGTTTTAATCCATTCAAAAAACTAAAGTAGCTTTTATGCTATGTTGGATTAAAACGAAATTAAGAGGCTGATTATAAATAGATTTCTCACTTGAAAAAGATAACTAATGGTTCATGCCAAAAAAAAGCCCATGGTTAATTTATTCTTAGTGTAAACTAGGCCCACAATTGATTTTTGGTGTTTCATAGTTGACCTAAATATTTTTGCAAGCTCTTTGTAAAAAATGGTTGGATGAAAATAATTTTGTTCCTAAGCCCATTGTAAAAGAAAAATGGATTTTGGGCTTAGTATTTGGGCCATGGGCCAAAGAATTTTTTATTTATTTTTAGAATAGTCTTATGTCCAAAGGCCTTCTTGAAAAATTTTGAAAACAGCTTTGTTCTTTTGGATTTTAAAGAAAAATTTATTTTGAGCTTACAATATACTTAGGTCATATTAGAAAAAGAACAAACCAAATAAGCCATTATTTAGACTAAGATAAACTAACCATAGTCAAACAACATGCATTTGGGGTAAAACCTAAGGAAAGTATCTAGTCCAATTACATGAGCTTTAGTCTTTGGGTTAAAAGGCTTAGGTTCCCATAGCAAGTATATACCAAATGGTACGAGGCTATGAGTGGTTATGTCATGCTCGATCTCCATACCTTGAGTGAAGGTATGGTATCCCTTACATAACACAACACGGGTAACACGGGCGTCCTAACTCACGCACACGATCCAATCTAATATGATGCAATGGATAATATCATTATAAGAAAGAATAGTACAATATAAAGACCAACGGAATCAACTTCTCTTATCCCTAGTGGAGTCGCCACTGTGAGCGGGGATTTTCACCCCCACTCACGGTGGAATGGTTCTTGCGACCTCGGCACTGTTTAGGCTCGGGGCCTTAGAGAACACGGACCTAAGTCCGGAGAAAATGGAGTCGCCACCCGGACGGGTCGGGAAAAAGAAAGGGGTGGATGACTCAATTCCTAAGGAATCCCCAACCCCCTAATGGGTTCAGAAAGTGCGTACGTGTGGGGAAGGTGAGAAATGGCCCAGCACCCCCACAACACCCGGTTCATTGGAACCGGCCTCCTGTACAAGTCTTAATATTATAAAATTCTTAAATATAACAACATTATCCATATTACACACAATAATTAAAATAAAGCTTCATTATATTAAAATCAAAGCAATGTCAAAACAAAGCAAATAAATGGACACCCATCCAAGGATGAAAATATGTCCTTACATAACATGCCTAAATAGGACACCCACCGAAAGGTAGAAACATGACCTTTACATTGGTTCTAAAATAGAAAAGCAAATTAAATTACATGATATTTAACTAATGAGGTATCCACCAAGTGGAAACATACCTCTTACAACTTTTGAAAATCTAAATTAATTGATAAAAGTAAATAATCATTCATCATAAATAAATCATTCATCAAAGGTATTACATATCAATAGAAAGTAAACATCCATCTATGATAAATAAAATAAACCAAGTATTGAACTTACATAAATTAAAGCATATAAAATAAATCAAAGCATAATCAAATATGGAATTGAATAAAGCAAATAAAAATCCAATTATAGCTACTGTGACTTTTTTATGGAATTAAATAGATTGAGGATTTTTTGTTTTAAAAGGTTGGTAAAGCTCTTTGATTAATGAAATTAATATTTGAATGTTTAAATCATGAAACTAGGGTTTTAGACACTTTGAAATTATTTTGATTCATGGTTTTAAATGATGATTTCAAGCTACTGTGTAAAATTTAAAGTATTTATGATTTTATGGTTTTTTAATGTTTTAAAAGATTAGGGCTTAGAAAAAATTAAGGTTTAAGGTTTTAAAGGAGTTAGAGTTTAATATTTTAGGTTTAGAAATTGAATTTTGGGTTTAGTGTTTTAGAATTAGGGTCACAGGTGATGAATTAGCTTTTAGAATTTGGAAATCAATTTGGTAATTTTATGAAGTTTTATGAATTTAAACAAACAGATTAAAGTTTTTATAAATAGAAAAGATGTTTTTTATGGCTTTTTGGAAGAAACAGAACCTAGTTTAAACTTTTGAAGGAAATAGAATCAAATTTTGGTTTTGTTGAAAAATATGTTTAATTAAGGTTTTAAGATTTTTAAGAAGAAAAAATAATAATTTTAAGCCTTTTTGGAAAATAAAGTAACGTATTAGTATTTTTAACTTTGAAAAAACTAAATTAATGTTCTAAGGTTTTTGATTTAAAAGACAAAATTTTATAGTTTATGCTACTGTGAAACAAAAAAAAACAAAAAAGAATTTAATACATACCTCCTTTTGTTGATTCTCCAAAATAATTCTTCTTGGATGAACAAGAACAAAGACAATTGCTGCCTTTGAATTGCTTAAACCGTGTCCCTGCTATTCCAGAAAAAAAATTGAATTGCTCCTTTTCCTTCCTTGATTTGGTTTCAAATTTTCCAAGCTACTGCCAATTTTCAGTCCCCCCTAAATTTCATTGCCTTTGGTCCTTATTTATAATGGTTTGATATAGTTTATTCCTAATTAGTCACGACAAGTAATATTAATAAAAAAAGAAACCAAAACCTAATTAAATTAGTTTTCAAAAAATTTGCGTTGGAAAAATTGCGCTACAAAAAAAATAGCCACAGGAAAAAATGCGCTAGCAAAAAAAAATCTGCCGTAGGAAATTGCGGTAGTGGGCGGGTTGCGGGTGACCATTTCGCCCGCAAGATTTTCTTATAGGCAAAATGGCCATTTCGCTCGCATCCTGCGAGCAAAATGGAAAAGCTATTTCGCCCGCAGGAAATTCCTAAGGGAGAAATGCCCACGGGCCCGCGCAACGAATTTTTCATCGCCGATTTTTCCGACTCTGATTTTTATTTTTATTTTTATTTTTTGACTTTTATTTGTTTATTTTTATTTTTTATTAATAAAAATTAGATACTAAAGCAAAAATTATTTAACAAAATTTTTTTTGGACCAATTAGACAACAAAAATCATTTTGGACTAATAAAACATATTGGACCGGATTGGGTCAAAAATTAAGGGTCTACACAACCAGTAGTAACCTTGTAGAATAATCTTCTTAACTAGGGCCAAACCACTCATGTGTGGAGCATAATTTTCCGCATGTATTTCTGACATGATGCGCTCCACTTCAGGCTTTCTTAAACATCTCAAATGCACCCCCATCAGGCCACCTTTGATATAACTCCACATGGAAGGTGATGTATTGCAATGACCACGGCCTTATGGCTCTTCTCTCTTTCTTTGTTGCCCCCAGCGGGTATTCTCTTTCTTCCAAAAATTGTCTTATAGTATCATACCACGCATCATGGTCTGTATCAACTTCCATGATTGTCTCATATTCATAGTAAAGGAGTTGACGAACTGGTCAAAATTAGAGGCTTAAGAAATAGGCTGACAGGATTTTCCCATATCGAAGCCAATGTGGCCAGGGCATCAGCCATCTGATTTTCTTCCCTTGATAGGTGTATAAACCTACACTCCTTAAAGTTCTTCTTCATCATGGTCAAGTAATGGTGGTATGGTTTCAATTTTTCTTCTTTCAACTCCCATTCTCCATTTACTTGGGATACAACTAGCAATGAATCGCCATAAACTTCCACCTTATCCACCTTCATAATCATTAGGGTTTCCAAATCAAAAATAAAAGCTTCGTACACCACCATATTATTGGTTGCCCTAAATTTCAATTTTTTGGCTAAAGGGATGAGTTCCTCTTTGGGTGATTCTAGTATAACTCCCAAACCTGCTCCTTTCCTGTTTGCTGCTCCATCAAAATACATTTTCCACCCTTGTACTTCAATTGATTCTAAATGTTCATCTGGAAATTCCAAGATTACCTCTTCGCTTTCTAGTAATGGTTGTTGGGCTAGGAATTCTGCCACCGTTCTACCTTTGATTGTTTTCCTGGTTATATACTCAATCTCAAATTCCTCTAATATTATCAACCATCGACCATATTTTCCAATTAAAGAAGGTGTCTTCCTTAAGTACTTCATTAGATCCAACCTGGAAATTGCTTGCACACTATACGATTGAAAGTAATGCCGCAACTTCTTAGAAGACCAAACCACGGCTATACAGGTCTTTTCAATGATACTATACTTAATTTCATAAGGTAGGAGCTTTCTACTCAAATAGTAAACTGTGCTCAATCCCTGACTCATCTGCTTGGGCAAACATGGCTCCTATCGACTCTTCTTCTACTGCTAAGTATAGTACTAGAGGTTTGCCGGGTTTAGGTGGTTTTAAAATAGGTGGAGTCAACAAATACTCTTTTATTCGCTCAAAGGCCTTTTGACACTCTTCATTCCATGCGACCAGTTGATTCTTTCTAAGCAACTTGAAGATAGGCTCACAGATTGTTGTAAGTTTGCTATAAATCTGCTAATATATTGTAATTTACCGATAAATCCTCAAACTTCTCTCTTCGTCTTAGGGGCTGGCATATCCCTGATTGCTTTAACTTTGTTAGGATCAATCTCAATACCATTTGGACCAATTACATGTCCCAATAATTTGCCTAAAGTAACACCGAATACAAACTTCTTCGGGTTTAATCTTAGCTTATATTTCAAAGCTCTATCAAAGAATAATTCTAAGTTTTTGAAGTGTTGCTCCCTTGTATACGATTTAACCATCATATCATCAACATATACTTCAACTTCTTTGTGCATCATGTCATTAAATAGTGTGGTGGCCATCCTTTGGTAGGTTGCTCCAGCATTCTTTAAGCCGAACGGCATCACCCTATAAAAAAATATACCCCATGTAGTAATGAAAGCAGTTTTGGCTTTATCCTCTTGGGCCATTAACACTTGATTGTATCCAGAAAATCCATCTACAAATGAGTGTAGCATGCTAGAGGCTGCACTATCAATGCGAACATCTATATGAGGTAAAGGAAAATCATCCTTAGGGGAAGCCTTGTTTAAATCTCTATTGTCCACACAGACCCTAATCCTCCCATCTTTCTTTGGCACGGTACTATGTTGGCTAGCCAATCTGGATATTCTATCACCTTAAGGAATTTCACTTGTATTTGCTTAGTGACCTCTTCTTTAACCAATTTACCCCACTCAGGTCTTAATTGCCTAAGCTTTTGTTTGACAGGTTTTATGTGAGTGTAAGTAGGAATATGATGGTTGGCTATGACTCGATCTATCTGTGGACCCTTAATTTTTTACCCAATCCGATCTAATATGTTTTATTTAGCCCAAATTAATTTTTGTTGTCTAATTGGTCCAAAATAATTTTAATTAAATAATTTTTGCTTTAGTATCTAATTTTTATTAATAAAAAATAAAAATCAAAAAATCAAAATCAAAAAATAAAAATAAAAATAAAAATTAGAGTCGGAAAAAAATCGGCAGCGAAAAGTGGTCGTGTGGGCCCGTAGGCCCAGCTGCAGCTCACCCGCGGGCGAGTTATTTCGGCCGCAGGAAATTCCTGCGGGCAAAATGACAGCCCGCAGGATTTTCGTGCGGTCTGGCACGCCACGGGCCCGCTGCCACAGTTTTTGCCAGCGCAAAATTTTTCAACCCAAAATTTTGAAACCTAATCCAATTAGGTTTTAATTTCTTTTTTTTTAATTAATATTACTTACCTTAATTAATTAGGAATAAACAACCTAAAAACCATTATAAATAAGGACCAATAGAACCAAATTGAGGGAGGAAAAATTTTTCACAGTGAGCTTGGGATTGGGAACCAAATCAAGAAAGGAAAAGCAACAATTCAATTCAATTGATTTTTAAGGGAGTAGCAGCACGAATTAAGCAATTCAAAGGCAACAAAAGCTTGTCTTTAGAGCTAGTTCATCCAAGAAGAATTTTTTTTGGAGGAATCAACAAAAGAAGGTATGTTAAACTCTTTTTGATTCATGTTTTACAGTAGCAAATCTATAAAATTTAAGTTTTTTAAATAAAAAATCTTAGAACTTGAATTTAATTTTTCCAAAGTTAAAACAATAAAATGTGACCTTCTTTTCCAAAAAGACTCAAATTTGTCATTTTTTCTTCTTAAAAATCTTAAAACTCTAATTGAACATTTTTCTACAAAACCAAAATAAAATTCTGTTTCTTTCAAATTTTTAAAGCAGGTTCTATTTCATTCAAAAAGCCTTAAAAAACATCTTTTCTACTTCTAAAAACTTCAATCCATTTGTTTAAATTCATAAAACTTCATAAAATATCAAATTGATTTCTAAAACCCTAAAAATTATCTTTTACCCGAGAACCCTAATTTTAAAGCCTAAAATCCAAAATTCAACTTTTAAACCTAAAATAATGAACAATAACCCTTTTAAAATCTTAAACCCTAATTTTTATGAACCCTAATCCTTTTAAAACATTAAAAAACATAAAAATATAAAAACTCAAAAATTACACAGTAGCTTAAAATTCAATAACCAAAAATCACAAATTAAAGTATGTTAAGGTATTTAAAACCCTAGTTTCATGATTTCACCATTCAAACCTTAATTTGGTTAATTAAAGAGTCTTACCAACCTTTTAAAACATAAAACCCGAATCTATTTTAATTCCATAAAAAGTCACAGTAGCTATAATTGAAATTTTATTTGCTTTATTCAATTCCATATTTATTTATACCTTGATTTATCTCTCATGCTTTAATCTATTTAATTTCAATACTTGATTTATTTAATTTATCATGGATGGATGTTTATTTTATTAATATTTAAATACTTTTAATGAATGATTTATTTATTATGGATGATTATTTACTTTTATCAATTAATTTAGACTTCCAAAAGTTGTAAGAGGTATGTTTCCACTTGGTGGGTACCTCATTAGTTAAACATCATGTAATTTAATTTTCTTTTCTATTTTAGAACCTTTGTAAAGGGCATGTTTCTACCTTTTGGTGGGTGTCCTATCTAGGCATGTGATGTAAGGACATGTTTCCATCCTTGGATAGGTGTCCATTTATTTGTTTTGTTTTGTTTGGACATTGCTTTGATTTTAATATAATGATGCTTACTTTTTATTTTGTGTAGTATGGATAATATTATTATATTTAAGAATTTTATAATATTAAGACCTGTAAAGGAGGCCGGTTCCAATGAACCGGGCGTTGTGGGGGTGCTGGGCCATTTCTCACCTTCCCCACACGTACCCAACTTTCCGAACCCATTAAGGGTTTGGGGATTCCTTAGGAATCGAGTCATCTACCCCTTTCTTTTTCCCGGCCCGTCCGGGTGGTGACTCCATTTCTCCGGACTTAGGTCCGTATTCTCTAAGGCCCTGAGTCTAAATAGTACCGAAGTCGCAAGAACCATTTCACCGGGAGTGGGGGCGAAAATCCCCGCTCACAGTGGCGACTCCACTGGGGATAAGAGAAGTTGTGTAATATCCGAAAGTATACCCTACAAGTTTTGGAATAATTGTTGTTGTATTTGGATTTAATATATGTGTTTAATTGGAAAGAGGGAAGAAGTGAAGAGAGTGTATATGTTGTATATATGGAACACAAGACAAAGTGTGGAAGTCAAAGAAGATATTTTATTTTTATTATTAATGGAATTAATTAATAAGGAAATTTAAAATGAATGAAAGAGAATTAATTGGATTATTTTATTGTATTTTGCTTGGTGGAGAGGATTTTGAGGAGAGAGAAGGTTGAGTGTTTGACTTGGTTTTCTTTGTTTTCCTTCTTTCTTTCTTTCTTTCTTTCTTCTTCGTGTATCTTCTTCTTCTTCTTCTTCTCCAGCAGCTCCATAGCAAGAGAGCAAGAGAGAGATTTGATCTTCCAAACTCAAGATTGAAGGAAGTTTTCAAGTGATCAAGTTGGAAATTTAAGAGTTTCTTCAACCTTGGTAAGTTCTCCACTTGATTCTTTGATTTTCTTTGAGTTTGTGAGTTGATGTTGTGGTTGATATGTGTTTGTTTGATTGTGTGTGTTTGAGAGTGTTTGGTTTAATTGATTTTGATGTTGGTGTTGGATTGGAAAGAAGGAATTAGGTTTGGTGTTGGAATAGTAAGAGTTTTGTGTATGTGATGGTTGTAAAGTGTTGTTTGATGTATGTTTTGAGTTGTTTTGGTGTTTTTGCAAGTTATTATAGTTTATGGGTGTGTTTAGTTAAGTTTGTTTGAAGTGGATAATGGTGGTAGAAAGTGGTTTGTTGGATGTAGTGTTGATGTTGTTGGAATCTGGATTTTTGGCCTGACACGCCCAGGAGCACGGCCAGGTTGTTAGGCGTGTCGTTGGTTCTGTTTCCTGGATGGGTGACACGAGCAGTGACACGCCCATGTCACTGAGAGTGTCATAGCTACTGTGTTGAGGGAGGATTGACACAGCCATGAGCACGCCCGTGTTGTTGGACGTGTCAATGTTTCTGTGAGACAGAATGTATTACACATCCCGTGACACGCCCGTGGTTCTGAGCGTGTCAAAGCTTCTGTGTTGTGAGTTTAGGGCACGGTCAGGGACACACCCATGTTGTTGAGCGTGTCATGTGTAGAGTTTGCCCTAGTTGGTTCTTAGTCTTATTATCTCATGTGTATTTCTAAGTGAGTGTGTATTATTTCTTTTTGAATTAGGTTGTGAAGAGGTTGAGTTGACCTAACCTAAGTGTGAAGGAATCTTGGAAGAGGAAGTGTATAGATTGGTGTGAGTTGGTTTTGAGGTAAGTACAAACTACATGGTTGCATACACTTACATGATTTTGATACTTAATACATATTTGGTTGTAAATGTGTTAAGTGATCTATTGTATTGTTGATATACTTGATAAATGTTTTGATTTGTATAATGTGAATGATATGATGAGCCTTCAATATGTATGTTAATGTAATTGGTTATGTACACTTGAATGATGAATTGAGTTAATGTGATATGAGACATGATGAGAAATGAAACCCTTGTTGTTGGCTATGATAGTGCAAATGAAATAATTGGGCCATGGTTGCCTATTTGATTATGGAATATGAAATGAGAAATGAAATGAGAAATGAATTGAGAAAGAGATTGATAAAGAGATAAATGAAATAATTGTGTGATTAATATGTCATTCAATTTTCAGAGTTCTGAGTTTGACAGCATGCCTATGAATCACTGGATAGGTGAAAAGACCGGGTCATAAGCCGATTCCAGTTGAAAAATGTGAAAAATGTGAAATATGATGTTTTTGGGGTGAAAAGACTGGGTCGTAAGCCTCAAAAACAGTAACAGTCTAATCGGGTTTAGGATCTCCTCGAGTTTAGCCGGGTTGAGGTCCAAGAGACTGGGTCTGTTACACTATCCATGGATAGAGATATATATATATTGCCTACGGGCTTGATGATTGTGATTATAGACCAAAACAGTAACTCTGAATTTTGAATAACATATTAGTGTCTTTTGGGCCCATGCTTGTCTTTGTTTAAATGTGATTTATAAATGGTGAATCAAATGAATAATGGGATTCAATGTAAGACTTTGAAATGTGATATTCTTATGTATTGTTTATAATGTTTGAACATATGATATTGGCATTGCATTGAAACATATTATCATTGTGGTTTGTACCACTAAGCCTATGGCTTAGCGCGATTGTGGTTCATCGCGCAGGTGACAGGGTAGAACCAGAGAGTTCCTCTAGGCCAAGTCAAGTTTAGATTCTGAAGTGTGGATAGTGAGCTTAAAGATCAAAGACTAACTGCCAAATATGTATAAACTTTATGTTTTGTAAAATATGTTTTTGATGTAATTGTATTTGTAAATATAACTATATTTTCCGCTGCGTATTAAATGAAGGTTGTATTTATTGTGTTTAAGTTTATATATATTTTTGTAAAAAGAAAATGAGTCGTTTGTTTAGTAAACCGTGGCATTTCTATATTTAGTATACATATATTATGATTGTATTAGCATGCTGTGTACGTATACGGGGTATAGGGGTGTTACAAGTTGATTCCGTTGGTCTTTATATTATTCTATTCTTTCTTATAATGATTTTATCCATTGCATCATATTAGTTTGCATCGTGTGCGTGAGTTAGGATGCCCATGTTACCCGTGTTATGTTATGCAAGGGATACCATACTTTCACTCAAGGTACGGAGATCGAGCATGGCATAACCACTCATAGCCTCGTACCATTTGGTATATACTTGCTATGGGAACCTAAGCCTTTTAACCCAAAGACTAAAGCTCATGTAATTGGCCTAGTTACTTTCCTTAGGTTTTACCCCAAATGCATGTTGTTTGACTATGGTTAATTTATCTTGGCTTAAATCATGGCTTATTTGGTTTGTTCTTTTTCTAATATGACCTAAGTATATTGTAAGCTCAAAATAAACTTTTCTCTAAAATCCAAAAGACCAAAACTATTTTTAAAAATCTTTCAAGATAATCTTTGGACATAAGACTTTTCTAAAAACAAATAAAAAATTCTTTGGCTCATGGCCCAAATACTAAGACCAAAATCCATTTTTCTAAAATCTTTTACGATGGGCTTAGAAATAAAACTATTTTCACCCAACCATTTTTTACAAAGAGCTTGCAAAAATATTTAGGTCAATTATGAAATACCAAAAATCAATTGTGGGCCTAATTTACACTAAGAATAAATTAACCATGGGCTTGTATTTTGCATGAACCACTAGTTACCTCTTTTCAAGTGAGAAATCTATTTATAATAAACCTCTTAATTTTGTTTTAATCCAACATAGCATAAAAGCTACTTTAGTTGGTTGAATGGATTAAAACCTAATTAATGGGAATTATCATGAATTGATTTCCATTTTCGAAAATATAACTATTGGTTGAAACATCCGAGGGAATTATTCGAAAGCAAGGTACCCCATGTTGGTATTTTGTTAACCATATACCTAGGAAAAGAGACTCGCTGCTCTTGTGTGGATGTTATAAGGTTGGAAGGAACGTCCTAATTTGTCCTAATTTGTCTATTATTTGTGCATACATGCATACATTTGCATCTCATATCATTAATCCTCTCTGGCTCACAGCCCTGGATTGAGATAGTTCAAAAGCTTACAATCCGACCTACGCCGGAGATGAGATATCTAGCAACGACTCAATCACTTGCTCACCAAGAACAATGGAGCCCGAACAAATTCAAAGAATGGTGGATGAAGCCCTCAATGCCAAGATGGAAGAAATCAAAGAGGCCCTAACTGAGACCATGAAGAACCAATTGACTGCAATCTTAGAAAACCATGTCGAGGCATCTGCTAGCACTAAGAAACCAAAGGACAAAGGGAAGACTAAAATTAATGAAGTAGCTTTTGATGATGAAAAGGTGGTCATTGATGATGATGATGATTGGGCTCAATACTACCAAGAGGTTCAAGAAAAGAAGAAAGAACCGAAGGCTGTCGAGAAGGCAACTATTGAAAAGACCGAGACATCTGATATTGAAAAGATGATTGCTAATTTAGAAAAGAAAATTGAGAAGAAATTGAAAATCGAAGAGGTGTCCGAGATAGACAAACTATTTGAACAAGATGATGAGGTCCCTTATAAATTCAAGATGCCATCATTTGCTAAGTACAATGGCACCGGAAATCCTCATCTCCACGTGAAGCAATATATCACTGCCATGCAATCTGCCCGAGCTACTAAGGCTCAAACCCTAAGGTACTTTATGCTCTCATTGGACCCTGTTGTCCAAAATTGGTTCAATACCTTGGATGATGGAACACAAAAGAGTTGGGATCTACTTTACAAAGCCTTCATCCAACAATATGGATACAATGTTGAAATGGAAGTTACCTTAATGGAAGTTGAGTCCATTAGGCAACGACCAAATGAAAATTTTGTAGATTATGTCAAGAGATGGAGAAACAAGACTGCTTTACTCAAGAAAAGGCCCGATGAATCTGATCAAATAAGGATGATCGTGAGAGGTGTCCTACCCAATCTCCGTGAAAGGATGTCTCACACCCTTATAAGGGACTTCAAAGATCTTCTCCAAGCTGGTCTACAAATTGAAGAATGGGAAAGGGAGAAGAATCGCTTTTCAATAAGAAGGAATGAGAAAGGGAACAACCAGCCTAACAATCAAAACACACAAAAAGAAGTTGATGTTAATGTAACCGGTCAAGCAAATAGAAGGCAATTTTAGATCTAGGGAAGCCTTTGCCTTGGGTCTTCGATAAGCTATAAAAGAAGGGATTGTTACAACCCTTGACTCCTCATCCTTTGCCTAATCCTCTTCCACCTAACTTTGATACTAATGCATTTTGCCAATTCCATCAAAGGCCTGGACACAAAACGGACAATTGCATGAAGTTGAGCATGAGATCCAGAATTTAATTGATAATGGCAAGTTGCCCGAACCGGACAAGCCCAACACCAAAGATAATCCATTTCCAAGGTTCAACAGAGTGCCACCACCAGCAACCTTTATGGTGGGAAAAGGATTGGAAGAAGATTTGATTTTATCCTCTTTTCAAGATGGGAATATTGAAGATGTGAAAGGAAAAGAAGCCTAACTCAATGAACTTTCCTTAGCTTGAATGTTGCTTTTCAATCTTACTTTCTTTAATATTTTGGAAATATTGTGTTTTTCAAATTTAAATTTGTTTGAATAAATTATTTTTATCATAAATTTTTATTGGTCTTTGTTCATTTTGGTGCTCAACCAATGATGAATTTAGCTTGATGTTTATAAAATATGTCTAGGCATCATGACTCGAATGACTTTACTAGATGAGGGAATTGCTCTATAGCATTGAGTTGTGTATGCTTACTTAGAGAGGGCTCCTACATAATTATCTTTGTCTAGGTCTTAGTCAGTCTTAGAACATGCTTTGACAAACTTTCGAGGTGAAATTGAACTATACTTATTTAAGAGAGAAATGATCTAGGTATTGTTTGGTTAGCCAACAACTAGTATCCACCTTATTAAATATCAATCCCTAGTTGTCCCTTTGAGCCTTCATAAAATTTTAGCTTTCTTTTCATTGGCATATAACCTTAATAACCTACCTTGAGCTGTTGTGATACTTTTGGCAAGTCTTATGATCACTAAGATGAAGAGGCAATAAGATCAAAAAATGGCAATGATTAGTCAAGATCATGAAGATAGTTAAAGTTCTCAAGACTATGAAGATAGTTGAAGTTCTCAAGACTATGAAGATAGTTGAAGTTCTCAAGACCATAAGGGTAGTTGATGTTTTCAAGACCATAAGGATAGTTGATGTTCTCAAAACCTTAAGGGTAGTTGAAGTTCCCTTAATGTCTCCAATATATCAAGACAACATCAACATTAGAGTAACAAATGATTTATCCCTGTTAAAGAAGATTTATGTTACTCCACTCATCCATTATTGGAAGCCCAAGTTGATACAAACAAGAAAACTATGTTTGAGCTAGAACCAAAAAAGGAAAAAAGAAAAAAAAGAGAATAGAAAAAGAAAAAAAAAGAAGAAGAAGAATAGAAAAAGAATTAAAAAAAAGAAAAAGAAAATCCAAAATGGTTCAAAAAGCCAACTGAGTTCTCTTTTACCTAAGACAACAAAAGGCTTCCATTTATGGATTGACTTGAATTGGTCTCAACACAACCAAAGATTCAATCAAAATTAAAGAAAAAGGAGGAAGACCATCCAGTTCTTGAAATTTCTATACTTGATAGTCCTACAAGAAGAAGGACAAAATGATAAAATGCTCAAAGAAAGGGAAGAGTAAGTAAAACAAAGAGAAAGAAAAGGGAAGAGTAAGAGAAATAAAGAAAAGGAGAAGAAGAAAAGAAACAAATCTGGGAATCAAACCTTTTTGCAAGAGCAAAAACTGTACTAGTCAATATCCAGATTAATCCCAAGAAGATATAGAAGGAATTTGGAGTCTAGCAAGATTGCTCCCAACTGCCTAAAGTTCAAACAAGAAATTTATAGTGTGAGGGTTTGTCCATTGTGTCACACTATCTCCTATCTCAAAATGGCCTTCACTTAAACCTGTGTCCCTTATAGACCCCATTTCAAGTCTATCAAAGACCTGTTGATCTCTCTTAGTAGGTAGAGTCTATTAGTGGAGATAGTTTGAATAAGCATGCATGTGAGATAGACAGCATTTAAACTTAATGAGACCAATGGCCAAGTAATGTGTTTGTGCCTATCTGAAGTGCAACAATTCTTTCTTAAATAGAAATGATTCCTGAGTTTAGTACGATAACTAGGGTTGTCATGTTATAGATATATTAATTTGAAAAAATCAAGTCCTGAGGTACATTGACATCGATTTGGCAAAGGCAAAATTTGATTCAAAATCAAAATTCAAAAAAAAATGTTTTGTCACACAAAGCCTTCAAGTTAAGGGAAGCATGTTGAACCTTCAAAGGACACATTGGGCAAAGGAAATGATTATTGGCAAGGTCATGAAGAAGCTATCAACCGACATGCTGAAGCAT
Organism: Garcia nutans; assembly: GCA_947685225.1. NCBI lineage: Eukaryota > Viridiplantae > Streptophyta > Magnoliopsida > Malpighiales > Euphorbiaceae > Garcia > Garcia nutans. Next base: position 10,377,893 of record CANTUV010000039.1, on the reverse strand, counting down.
AGTTGGAAATGGATGCATCCCTGACTCTGCTGCTTAGGATCTCCACCACTCATGTTTTCATCGTCTTGAAGATAAAAGCCACAAATGTAAAGCTTTCGATCATTCCAATGCAAGACTTGAACGAGAATAAAAAAGGAACCAATGAGAGCACTTCTGCTAATCACCTTAGTCTGTGAGTCGATGGAATGACTGTAAGTATTATTCATGCATATCATGCATACATGAGCATATCACGTCAAACTTTCTTGTCTTGTATTCTTTATCAAGGTGAACAGCAAACACTCTGTGAAGTGAAGAATCAAAAGAAGATGTCAAATCAGGGGGCATGGAAAGCCCATTGCTTGACAAAGCTCTAGTAATTTTGCAAAGAGAAGAAGTAAGTGCTTGTGCGAAGAACTAGACGGCAAAAACATCAATCAAAGCTTGCATAGAAAAATCATGGGTTTGAGCCTACACAGGGGGCAAAGTTTCTCCTTTTCAATTTTTTGAGTTTATATACCAAATATTTTTAAAACTCACTTACAAGTATTTTGCCACACAGGGGGGCAAGGAGAGGATATAAGTTTCAATTAAGAATAGCTAAATCTTTACAAAAAGAAAGAACAAAAGAATGGAACATTAGAACTCTCAAAAGAATGAAGATGCAAAAGACGAAAGATCAATCGAGTTAAAAGAGCTGAAGCCAGGGTAAAGACCCGACCTCCAATGGATAAAGATCAATGTTTCAAGGGTAAAGACCAGATGTCAAAAAATGAAAATTAATTTTCAAGGATAAAGTCCCGGTCTCAAAGGATGAAGATCCATTTCGAGGGTGAAGAACCACTATAGAACAGCTGGAGCAGTCAGACTTCTCAAATGATAAAAGGTTAGTGAAACCTAATCTCGGGTCCAAGTACCCAAATCAATTCAAGCTCGGGTCCAAGTACCCAATCTTATGTCCAAGCACCCATTCTCAGGTCCAAGTACCCATTCTCGGGTCCAAGTACCCAAATCAAATCAATCTCGGGTCCAAGTACCCAATTTCGGGTCCTAGTACCCAAAATCAATTCAATCTCGGGTCCAAGTACCCAAGCTCGGGTCCAAGTACCCAATCTCGGGTCCAAGTACCCAAATCAAATCATTCTCGGGTCCAAGTACCCAATTTAGGGTCCAAGTACCCAATTTCGGGACCAAGTACCCAATCTCGGGTCCAAGTACACAATCTCGGGTCCAAGTACCCAATCTCGAGTCCAAGTACTCAATCTTGGGTCTAAGTACCCAAATCAAATCAATCTCGGGTCCAAGTACCCAATTCTGGGTCCAAGTACCCAAATTCCATCCAATCTTGGGTCCAAGTACCCAAAACGAATCCAAGTACCCAAAATCAATTCAAGCTCGGGTCTAGAAGCCAAATTTTCCTTAGCTCCAAAACCTAGAATTATCCTCAAGTCCAGAACTTGAATCCGGGTCCAGAACTTGAATTTTTCTTAGGTCTCAAACCTAGTAATATCCTCGAGTCCAGAACTCGAATCCTGATCCAGAACCCAAATTTGCCTTAGGTCCAGAACCTAGAATTTTTCTGTGAGTCCAGAACTCAAATTGGGTCTGAGTACCCAAAACAAGTCGCCATTTCAAAAATTAAGTCTTTTTGCTTTTCACTCTCTTTCACTAAGGTTTCAGATCATTGAAGCAAAGGGGCAAACTGTGGACCCTTAATTTTTGACCCAATTCGATCTAATATGTTTTATTTAGCCCAAAATAATTTTTGTTGTCTAATTCGTCAAAAATAATTTTAATTAAATAATTTTTGCTTTAGTATCTAATTTTTATTAATAAAAAATAAAAATCAAAAAATAAAAATAAAAATAAAAATTGGAGTCAGAAAAAAATCGGCAGCAAAAAGTGGTCATGTGGGCCCGTCGGCCCAGCAGCAGCTCACCCGCTGGCCCGCGGGCGAAATAACAGCCCGCAGGATTTTCCTGCGGGCTGGCACGCCATGGGCCTGCTGCCACAGTTTTTGCCAGCGCAAAATTTTTCAACCCAAAATTTTGAAACCTAATCCAATTAGGTTTTAATTTTTTTAATTAATATTACTTACCTTAATTAATTAGGAATAAACAACCTAAAAACCATTATAAATAAGGACCAATAGAACCAAATTGGGGGAGGAAAAATTTTTCACAGTGAGCTTGGGATTGGAAACCAAATCAAGAAAGGAAAAGCAATAATTCAATTCAATTGATTTTTAAGAGAGTAGCCGCACAAATTAAGCAATTCAAAGGCAACAAAAGCTTGTCTTTGCAGCTAGTTCATCCAAGAAGAATTGTTTTTGGAGGAATCAACAAAAGAAGATATGTTAAACTCTTTTTGATTCATGTTTTACAGTAGCAAATCTATAAAATTTAAGTTTTTTAAATAAAAAATCTTAGAACTTGAATTTAATTTTTTCAAAGTTAAAACACTAAAACGTGATCTTCTTTCCCAAAAAGACTCAAAATTATCATTTTTTCTTCTTAAAAATCTTAAAACTCTAATTGAACATATTTTTCTACAAAACCAAAATAAAATTCCGTTTCTTTCAAATTTTTAAAGCAAGTTCTATTTCATTCAAAAAGCCTTAAAAAACATCTTTTCTACTTCTAAAAACTTCAATCCATTTGTTTAAATTCATAAAACTTCATGAAATATCAAATTGATTTCTAAAACCCTAAAAATTATCTTTTACCCGAGAACCCTAATTTTAAAGCCTAAAATCCAAAATTCAACTTTTAAACCTAAAATAATGAACACTAACCCTTTTAAAACCTTAAACCCTAATTTTTATAAACCCTCATCCTTTTAAAACATTAAAAAAATAAAAACATAAAAACTCAAAAATTACACAGTAGCTTAAAATTCAATAACCAAAAATCACAAATTAAAGTATTTTAACGTATTTAAAACCCTAGTTTCATGATTTCACCATTCAAACCTTAATTTGGTTAATTAAAGAGTCTTACCAACCTTTTAAAACATAAAACCCTAATCTATTTTAATTCCATAAAAAGTCACAATAGCTATAATTGAACTTTTATTTGCTTTATTCAATTCCATATTTATTTATACCTTGATTTATCTCTTATGCTTTAATCTATTTAATTTCAATACTTGATTTATTTAATTTATCATGGATGGATGTTTATTTTATTGATATTTAAATACTTTTAATGAATGATTTATTTATTATGGATGATTATTTACTTTTATCAATTAATTTAGACTTTTAAAAGTTGTAAGAGGTATGTTTCCACTTGGTGAGTACCTCATTAGTTAAACATCATGTAATTTAATTTTCTTTTATTTTTTAGAACCTTTGTAAAGGGCATGTTTCTACCTTTTGTTGGGTGTCCTATCTAGGCATGTGATGTAAGGACATGTTTCCATCCTTGGATGGGTGTCCATTTATTTGTTTTGTTTTGTTTGGACATTGCTTTGATTTTAATATAATGATGCTTTCTTTTTATTTTGTGTAGTATGGATAAAATTGTTATATTTAAGAATTTGATAATATTAAGACCTGTAAAGGAGGTCGGTTCCAATGAACCGGGCGTTGTGGGGGTGTTGGGCCATTTCTCACCTTCCCCACACGTACCCAACTTTCCGAACCCATTAAGGGGTTGGGGATTCCTTAGGAATCGAGTCATCCACCCCTTTCTTTTTCCCGGCCCGTCAGGGTGGCGACTCCATTTTCTTCGGACTTAGGTCCATGTTCTCTAAGGCCCTGAGCCTAAACAGTGCCGAAGTCGCAAGAACCATTCCACCGGGAGTGGGGGTGAAAATCCCCGCTCACACTATCCCCGACATATCTTCATAAGACCAGGCAAACACTTCTTCATAATTTTTGAATATTTTTTAAAAAAATCTCTCTCTCATCAGGAGTAAGGTCGGATGCTATGCTAATGTGTTTAGGATTTTCAGTTGTTCCCAAATTTAATGATTGTGTGTTAACAAAATTAATATTAAAGATGCTCATGTAACTGCTATTTGAATGTATGTAACCATCAGGAGAAACATCACACAAGTAAGCAAAATCAGACTTTATTGCATTCATTTTGGAAAAGAAAACATCATCATCCTCATACAAAGCATAAAAATTAAAATCAAAATCAAAATCATTGTTCTCAGAATCATAAAGCAGGATGTCTTCAACTTTTCTTCGACCAGGGCAGCAATCTCTTCTGGAGTCTTCTCGGCTTTCATGACAGCTTCATTCTTCACTTTTGGATTGGATTCTTTACTGGTTGGCAGGGTGAGTTCTTTCTTCACTTTCTCCACTAGCTCGACAACATCTGCAAAAATTTCAAAACCTAGGATTAACTTACCCATGAACATGATTGGCTCAGGCTTTCCTTGGAGTGGTCCCATATATGGAGCTTTGACAAAAATCTCTTCAAGTGGTGAGAATCTCATCTTCTCATTCTTGTTTGGCTGGACATCATTGTCTTTATCATATCCCAATCCTTTCTTGGAAGTTTGAGTTCTAAAGTCTAGCAACATTGTCAAACTGGCCTTACCTTTTCTAAGACCAGCTCCGAGAAGGTAGTTCATGTTCTTCATCATATTCAAGACTTTGGAGTCCACTACTTCATCATCAGAAATTGCAGCTACTTGAAAACCATTGAGAGGCCTCTCAATCATTAGAGCATTAACAGTCCCATTATCTTCAGCTTCAATGACCACCGTTTCATCTCCGTTGGGGAACTTAATCTTTTGATGAAGAGTGGAAGGAACTCCACCAAGAGGATTAAACCACGGAGCCCCAAGAGCAAGGCGAAGGTAGCCGTTATGTCCAAAACAACAAATTCAACAATAGATTCAATTGGACCAACCTTGACAGCCGCTTTGAAAGTCCCTTCGGCATGCCTCTTAGTGTTGTCATAAGCACGAATTGTTACCTCGGTCAGGTTTAGATCTCTTGTCGACATGGCTAGCTTTGGCAGTATCTTAAGTGGACAAACATTTATGGTGCACCCATCATCGACCATTACATAAGGAGTCCTCTTCCCCTTGACTTCTATTTTGATAAAGAGAGGGCGGATGTGGTCTCTCTCCTCCTCTGGTAAGTCCGCATCCAAAAAAGAAACTGCTCCCATATTAACTTCATTCTTTTCTTGAACCTCTTAACATTTCATTACTTCCCCAATTTTTATGAAGTTTATCAACTCCTCCGGTGTTGTGGAGGTAGAAATGGGCATGCTAGCTAAGGCTTTTGACATAGTTTCTCGGTGCTTTTTAGAAGTAGCCAATAAGTCCCAAATGCTAACACTTGCTTGGGTTCTTTTCAATTGCTTGAGCACAACATCATCTTCTTTTACCTAAACTTCCTTTTCCTTATTAGTTTCTACCTCCTTAGGTGGTGGCCTTGCATAAGGCTTACCAGATCTAGTGTCCATTACTTCATCTTCTTCGGGCTCGGACCAAGTTCACTCCTCCTTCTTGGATACAATATCATCATCACTATCACTTGAATCCCAAAACCCGTTGACAACACAAATTGTTACTTCTCCACCCCTCATAACTTGTTTAATTTCACCAAATACCTCTTCTTCTTTGGTTGCTTCTCCACCCACATCTTGAAAAGAAGATATGACAAAATCCTCATGCAAACCTCCTCTAATCATGAAGGTTGCCGGTGGTGGTACCCTATTGAACTTTGGTAACGAGTTGTCTTTGGCATTTGGCTTATTGGGCTCGGGTAGCTTCCCATTATCAATTAGATTTTGGATCTCATGTCTCAACCTCACACATCTATCCATGTCATGCCCTTGCATTTGGTGAAATTGACAAAATGCTTTAGTGTCAAAATTAGGTGGGAGAGGGTTAGGCAAAGGACGAGGATTTAAGGGTTGCAGCAATCCCTTTCTTTGAAGCTTATTGAGAACCCAAGACATCGGTTTTCACAATTTCAAAAATTGTCTCCTTGTTCCTTGGTTAGTAACATTAACACCAATGGCCTTTTGCATGCTTTGGCTACCAGATTGATAGCTCCCTTTCTCGTTCCTTTTTGTTGCAAAACAACTCTTCTCCCTTTCCCATTCTTCAATTTGCAAACCAGCTCGGAGAAGGTCTTTGAAATCACGGATGAGTGTATGAGACATCCTCTCACGAAGATTAGGCAACACTCCTCTCACAATCATCCTTATTTGATCGGATTCATCGGGCCTCTTCTTGAGTAAATCAGCTTTATTTCTCCATCTCTTGACATTATCTACAAAATTCTCATTCGGCCTTTGCCTAATGGACTCCACTTCCATTAAGATAACTGTAGACCCTTAATTTTTTACACAATCCGGTCCAATATGTTTTATTTAGTCTAAAATGATTTTTGTTGTCTATTTGGTACAAAATAATTTTTGCTTTAGTATCTAATTTTTATTAATAAAAAATAAAAATAAACAAATAAAAATCAAAAAATAAAAATAAAAATAAAAATCAGAGTCGAAAAAATCGGCAGCAAAAAATCGTCGCGCGGGCCCGTGGGCATTTCGCCCGCAGGAATTTCCTGCGGGCGAAACCACTGTGCTATTTCGCACGTAGAAATTTTCTGCCTGCGAAATAGCCTACGCAGAAATTTTCTGCCTGCGAAATAGCTTACGGGCCCGCTCCGCGGGCTCTGCCGCAGCCAGCTACAGCAGATTTTTTTGCCAGCGCAGTTTTTCCGCAGCAGTTTTTTTTCGGCAGTGCAAATTTTTCGACGCAAATTTTTTGAAACCTAATCCAATTAGGTTTAGGTTTCTTTTTTTTATTATTAATATTACTTACCTTAGGTAATTAGGAAAAAAACAACCTCAAACCACTATAAATAAGGACCGAAGACAATTACAAAAGGGGAGGCAAAAATCCAAATCAAGGAAGGAAAAGAAGAAATTCAATTCAACTTTTTTCTGGAACAGAAGTAGCACGATTTAGAGGATTCAAAGGCAAAAAAAGCTTGTCTTTGGAGCTAGTTCATCCAAGAAGAATTGTTTTTGGAGAAATCATCAAAAGAAGGTAAGTGTTAATTAATTTTCTTTAATTGTTTTTTTTACACAGTATCAAATCTATGAAACCAAAATTAAAAACCTTTGAACTTTAATTTAGTTCTTCTAAAGCCAAAAAAAAGCCTTATTTCGTTGGTTTATCTTCCAAAAGGCTTAAAATTGTTATTTTTTCTTCTTAAAACTCTAATTGAACATATTTTTCAACAAAACTAAGATGTAAATTCTGCTTCTTTTAAAATCTTAAAGTAGGTTCTATTTCATTCAAAAAGTCTTCTAAAACATCTTTTCTACTATAAAAACTTTAATGTATTTGTTTAAATTCATAAAACTTCATGAAATTATCAAATTGATTTCTAAAACCCTAAAAATTATTCACCACCCGTTACCCTACTTCTAAATCCTAAAATCCAAAATTCAACTTTTAAACCCAAAATAATGAACACTAACCCTTTTAAAACCTTAAACCCTAATTTTTATGAACCCTAATCCTTTTAAAACATTAAAAAACATAAAAACATAAAAGCCTAAATTTTACACAGTAGCTTATGAACCCAATAACCAAAAATCACAAATTAAAGTATTTTAAAGTGTTTAAAACACTAGTTTTATGATATCATCATTCAAACCTTAATTTTGTTAATCAAAGAGTCTTACCAACCCTTTAAAATATAAAACCCTAATTTATTTTAATTCCATAAAAAGTCACAGTAGCCATAATTGGATTTTTATTTGCTTTATTCAATTCCATACTTGATTATGCTTTGATTTATTTCTTATGCTTTAATTTATTTAATTTCAATACTTGATTTATTTAATTTATCATGGATGGATGTTTATTTTATATTTTGATTAATAGCTTTGATGAATGATTTATTTATGATGAATGATTATTTACTTTTATCAATTAATTTAGATTTTCAAAAGTTGCAAGAGGTATGTTTCCACTTGGTGGGTACCTCATTAGTTAAACATAATGTAATTTAATTTGCTTTTCTATTTTAGAACCTATGTAAAGGGCACGTTTCTACCTTTTTGGTGGGTGTCCTATTTAGGCATGTGATGTAAGGACATGTTTCCATCATTGGATGGGTGTCCATTTATTTGCTTTGTTTGGACATTGCTTTGATTTTAATATATTGATGCTTTCTTTTAATTATTGTGCGTAATATGGATAATGTTATTATATTTAAGAATTTTATAATATTAAGACCTATAAAGGAGGCCGGTTCCAATAAACCAGGCGTTGTGGGGGTGCTGGGTCATTTATCACCTTCCCCATACGTACCCAACTTTCCGAACCCATTAGGGGGTTAGGGATTCCTTAGGAATCGAGTCATCCACCCATTTCTTTTTTGCCGGCCTGTCCGGGTGGCGACTCCATTTTCTCCGAACTTAGGTCCGTGTTCTCTAAGGCCCTGAGCCTAAACAGTGATGAAGTTTGCAAGAACCATTCCACCGGGAGTGGGGGCAAAAATCCCTGCTCACAGTAGCTTCCAACTCAACATTATATCCATATTGTTGGATGAAGGCTTTGTAAAGTAGATCCCAACTCTTTTGTGTTCCATCATCTAAGGTATTGAACCAGTTTTGGACAACAGGGTCCAATGAGAGCATAAAGTAGGGTTTGGGCCTTAGTAGCTTGGGCAGACTGCATGGCAGTGATATACTGCTTCACATGGAGATGAGGATTTTCGGTACCATTGTACTTTGCAAAGGATGGCATCTTGAACTTGTATGGGACTTCCACATCTTGTTCAAATAGTTTGTCGATCTTGTACTTCTCTTTGTTTTTCAACTTCTTCTCAAATTTCTTTTCTAAATCAGTAATCATCTTTTCAACATCGGATGTCTCGTTCTTTTCAATGGTTGCCTTCTCAATAATCTTTGGTTCTTTATTCTTCTCTTGAACCTCTTGGTAGTATTGAGCCCAATCATCATCATCATCAATGATCACCTTTTCATCATAAAAAACCACTTCACAAACTTTAGTCTTCCCTTTGTCCCTTGGCTTCTTAGTGCTAGCAGATGCCTCGGCATGATTCTCTAAGATTGCAGTCAATTGGTTCTTCATGGTCTCAGCTAGGGCCTCTTTTATTTCTTCCATCTTGGCGTTGAGAGCCTCTTCTACCATCCTTTGAATTTGTTCAGGCTCCATTATTTTTGGCGAGCAAGTGATTGAGTCATTGCTAGATACTTCGTCTCCGGCGTAGGTCGGATTATTGTAAGCTTTAGAACTATTGTAATCCAGGGCTGTGAGCCAGAGAGGATCGATGACCTGAGATGCGAATGTATGCATGTATGCGCAAACAAGCAACAAAGAAAGATAATTAGGACATTCCTTCCAACCTTATAACATCCACACACGAATGGCGAGTCTCTTTTCCTAGGTATGTGGTTAACAAAATACCAACATGGGGCATCTTACTTTCGAATGATTCCCTCGGACGTTTCAACCAATAGTTATATTTTTGAAAATGGAAATCAATCCATGATAATTCTCATTAATTAGGTTTTAATTCATGCTATGTTGGATTGAAACTAAATTGATAGGTTTATTATAGATAGATATCTAACTTGAAAAATGTAACTAATGATTCATGCCAAAAACAAGCCCATGGTTAATTTATTCTTAGTATAATCAAGGCTCACAATTGATTTTTGGTATTTCATAATTGACCTAAATATTTTTGCAAGCTCTTTGTTAGGAGAGGTTGGATAAAAACAATTTTGTTTCTAAGCCCATTGTAAAAGATTTTAGAAAAAATGGATTTTGGGCTTAGTATTTGGGCCATGGGCCAATGAATTGATTTGATTTTAGAAAAATCTTATGTCCAAAGACCATCTTGAAAAATTTTGAAAATAGTTATGGTCTTTTGGATTTTCTAAAGAAAAATTTATTTTGAGCTTACAATGTACTTAGGTCATATTAGAAAAAGAACAAACCAAATAAGCCATGATTTAAGCTAAGATAAATTAACCATAGTCAAACAACATGCATTTGGGGTAAAACCTAAGGAAAGTAACTAGGCCAATTACATGAGCTTTAGTCATTGGGTAAAAAGGCTTAGGCTCTCATAGCAAGTATATACCAAATGGTATGAGGCTATGAGTGGTTATGCCATGCTCGATCTCCATACCTTGAGTGAAGTACGGTATCCCTTACATAACATAACACAGGTAACACGGGCACCCTAACTCACGCACACGATGCAATCTAATATGATGCAATGGATAATATCATTATAAGAAAGAATAGAATAATAATAAGACCAACAGAATCAACTTCTGTTATCCCCAGTGGAGTCACCACTGTGAGCAGGGATTTTTACCCCCACTCCCGATGGAATGGTTCCTGCTACTTCGGCACTATTTGGGCTCGGGCCTTAGAGAACACGAACCTAAGTCCAGAGAAAATGGAGTCGCCACCCGGACGGATCGAGAAAAAGAAAGGGGTGGATGACTCAATTCCTAAGGAATCCCCAACCCCCTAATGGGTTCGGAAAGTTGGGTACGTGTGGGGAAGGTGAGAAATGGCCCAGCACCCCCAGAACGCCCGGTTCATTGGAACCGACCTCATATACAGGTCTTAATATTATAAAATTCCTAAATATAACAAAATTATCCATATTACACACAATAATTTAAAGAAAGCATCAATATATTAAAATCAAAGTAAGGTCCAAGCAAAACAAATAAATGGACACCCATCCGAAGATGGAAACATGTCCTTACATCACATGCCTAAATAGGACACCCACCGAAAGGTAGAAAAATACCCTTTACATTAGTTATAAAATAGAAAAGAAAATTAAATTATATGATATTTAACTATTGAGGTACCCACCAAGTGGAAACATACCTCTTACAACATTTAGAAACCTAAATAAATTGATAAAAGTAAATAATCATTCATCATAAATAAATCATTCATCAAAGATATTAAATAGAAAGTAAACATCCATCCATGATAAATTTAATGAGCCAAGCATTGAAATTAAATAAATTAAAGCATGTAAAATAAATCAAAGCATAATCAAATATGGAATTGCATAAGGTAAATAAAAATCCAAATTATAGCTACTGTTTCCATTTAGGGTTCTTTATTTCATGTGTTAGGGTTTTGGAATTCATAGAATTAGGCTACTGTGACTTTTTTAAGGAATTAAAATAGATTAAGGTTTTATGTTTTAAAAGGTTGGTAAGACTCTTTGATTAAACAAATTAAGGTTTGAATGGTGAAATCATGAAAATAGGGTTTTGGACACTTTAAAATACTTTTGATTTGTGGTTTTAAATGATGATTTCAAGCTTACTGTGTAAATTTAAAATATTTATGGTTTTTAAAGTTTTAAAGGAGTAAGGTTTAGAAAAAGTTAGGGTTTAAGGTTTTAAAGGGGTTAGAATTTACTATTTTAGGTTTTTAAGTTGAATTTGGGCTTAGTATTTTTGAAATTAGGGTTTTGGTGATGCATGAAGCTTTTGGGATTTGAAAATCAATTTGATACTTTTATGAGGTTTTATGAAAGTAAACCAAACTAATTAAAGTTTTTATAAATAGAAAAGATATTTTTAGAGGCTTTTTTGAATGAAACAGAATTTTAGTTTAAGGTTTTGAAAAGAAACAAGTTAAATTAGGGTTTTAAGATTTTGATAAATCAAAAATAACAATTGTAAGTTTTTTGGAAAATAAAACAACGAAATAGTGTTTTTAACTTTAGAAAAACTAAATTAAAGGTTCTGGGATTTTTGAATTAAAAGAAGCAACCGGATGAATTAAGCTACTGTAAAAAAAAAGAATTTAGAATTAAAACCTTCTTTCTTGGGGTTGCACCAAAATTGCTTCTTGGATCAACCAAATCAAAGGCAGTTGATACCTTTGATGAATTGTTTGAATGTATTTTCGGCTCTCTCAATAAATCGGCTTGGTTCCTAGTTTTCATTCACTGATTCGGTTTCCCCTTTGTTTCAAATTTTTTCTCCTAATTTCTTATTGCCTTTTCACTCCCTCTGCCTCCTTATTTATAGAAGTTTTTTCATTGGTTTTTCCTACTTACACACGGCATACAATATTTAATAAGAAAAGGAAACCGAAACCTAATTGTATAAGGTTTCAAAAAATTTGCGTCGGAAAATTTTGTTGGTAAAAAAAAACTGCTGCGAAAAAATTACGCTGGCAAAAAAATCTGCCGCAGTTGGCTGCCTGCAGCAGGGGGCGGGGAATGGGCCTGCGGGCCATTTCACCCATAGGAAATTCCTGCGGCGAAATGGCGTGAGCCATTTCGCTCACAGGATTTTCCTGCTAGTGAAATGTCAAAGCCACAAGACTAAATTTTAAAGGAATGATTTTAAGATACAAAACTAAATTCTGTAAAAATTTTAGAATTTTTAGTCAAGTAGATTATTTTATACAATTTTTCAAAATAAGGATAAAATGGAGTCTAAAACCAGAATGTACTATTCATATGGTCATTTTGTTAATATTCCTTTTGGATTAGGTTTTGGAAGGAAGTGAATTGCCCTAAGTTGAGAAGTAAAGAACTCTTGAGAGAAGAAGAGTTTAGAGTTGTGTGAAGTGCTATTGAGGTAAGTACAAAACCCTATTTGATTTCATATATTTATATGACTTTGAACCTTAAACCATTTGATTATAAATGTGTTAAGAAATCTATTATATCATTGATACCTATGAGTATATCAATAAGAGTATATGAAATGTGAGAGCATTCAATAATGTATATACTATGAAAGATGAAAGATGTGATGATATGATTGTATGATATGATGATATGATGATATAATAATGTAATTGATTGTGTATACTTAAATGATGAATGATTATATATGTAATAATAATGAGACATGAAATAGAGATTGAGATATAATGATGTATGAAGCTATCGTGATTGGCTATGATGACGTAAATGATGATTGAGGCATGTTTGCCTAATTGATGCCTTTGTGATTGGCTATGATGAGGTAAATGATGAATTGTTCCAATGTGATTTGAGATATGGTGCAAATCTATTGTGTAATGTGAAATGAATTGAGAAAGTAGAGATAAATGGACGAACTTATCTGCCTCCTGCGGAACCATGCGGACCCCTGTGGATTGGGCAACCAAACTTGGACTACCGACCTGGTTGGGGGAAAGTTCGATTCATTCAGTGTTATACGTACCTATCTGCCTCCTGCGGAACCATACGGACCCAGTGAATTGGGCAACCGAACTTGGACTACCGACCTGGTTGGGAGAAGGTTCGTTAATGATAGTTTTATACATGCCTATCTGCCTCCTGCGGACCCCTGGGATTGGCAGTGGCCTGAGGCCCAGTGGACAACCGACCTGGTTGGGGAAAGGTTTGTATTTGCAGCTATGGTTGTTGGAAATAATGATGAACTTTGAATAACATATTAGTGTGTTTTGGGCCCGAGTATGTCTTTGTTGTTAATATGATATACAAATGTTGAAATAAATAAATATTGAGATCAATGATTGGTGAATTGTGAATATAACAATGTTATGTATTCTGATATGTAATGTGTATATTGTTTGTAAGTATTAGTGATGGATTGTGGTTGATGATAATGATTTCCTTTATTGGGAATATGATTTATGATTGGTAAACTATGATTTGTCGTAATGTTATAAGCATATATATATAGTTTAAGAGGTTGGTAGAAATTTATGTGGAATGCATTGGAAAAAGGGAAAACAGGTTAAGAGAATGATAAAACATGATGCTAAAAATATGAGGTATGTTTATTTTGCAATGTATATTTTGTTTTTAATATTTATTTGTATTACTAAGCTTTTGGGCTTAGCGTGGTTATATTAATCGCGCAGGTAAAAGGTGATGGATTTGGAGTTAAACCATTATGTCTTGAAAAGGGCAAGTGTAGCTCGAGACCAACTAGAAGATGGTGCATGCATGTATAAGTTAATATATATTGCATTTTTTTTTATAAGAATGTATTCATATGTATCAATAAATCTTTGGAAGAGACAATGTAACTATTATATATATATGTGTTATTATCAAAAGGATAGTGATCTTGTAAATCATTTTATATAATAAAATTTACTATTGTTTTAGAAGTTAAGTAAAGATTTTTAATTGTAATAACTAGTGGCATCCTTATACTCTATATACTTACTTTGCGTATACAAAGTATATGTATGGTACTTATATAGAGTATCGGGGTGTTACAACATACCTCTTACAATTTGATTACCAAAATAAATAAATAATAAAGAAAATATCCATTCATGATAAATTAAATAAATCAAGAATTGAAATTAAATAAATCAACCATCAAAACAAATAATAATCTATGTAATCAAATCAAAAATTAAATAAAGAAAAATATATATATATAAGTTTAGGGTTTTAAAGAATTTAGGATTTTTGGAATTTAGGGTTTTGGAACTTAGGGTTTTGGAAACTAGGGTTTTGGAAACTAGAGTTTTGTAATTAGGGTTTTTGAAAAAAAAAAGGTTTAAGATTTTAACTTATTGTCCTTTAAAAAATAATTTTGGATTTGGAGAGATAAATTAAGGTTTTGTAAAAATAATCAATATTTTGGAGTTTAAATAATGAAATTGTTTAAGCTTTTAGATAAAAATAGTTTAAGGTTTGGAGTTTCAATAAAATAATTTACGGTTCTTGAAGTTTTAGTAAGCAAAATAGATTCTGACAATTAATTTAAATCCTCGACGGCCACTGGGTAGTTTTAAGTTTTTTATAAAACATGCAAGTGGAGTTACGAACACCAATTGATTAATGTATTAATTAAAGCAAACAATTAAAGTTATTAAAACAAAGATTAATTTATTGCATGTTCAAAGATCAAGTTACTGCATGTTCAAAAATCAAGTTACTGTATGTTCAAAGATCATGTTACTGCATGTTCAAAGATCATGTTACTGCATGTTCTTATTAATCAAAGAAAATGAAGCTACTGTGAGCATGAATAATTTATGATTAAAGATCAAACCTCCATCGTTGGTTCCACCAAAAAATTGATTTATGGATGAACAATGTGAAGACAATATGGACTCTGCCTTCTTCTTTGGTTGTCTTGATATTCCTATTTGTTGTTTCCTTCGTCTTCCAAAAAAAAAACTGCTGTTGTTCTTCTCTATTTGTTGTCGTCTGTTCTGTTTTGTTGTTTAATCTCTCTTTATATTCATTGCCGACCTCTTTAATGTTAATTCCCACCTTTCTAAATTCTGAAACATTATTATTTATAGGCAAACCTCACTCAGAATCCCTAACCCTAATATTAATACATCCTTAAAACAAATTTTAATTCAATTTGGAAACTAATTTCAAAAAACAATTGAAACTATATCGACCTGGGGCAACCAGATCGACATGGATCGAAGCCATGTCGACCTGGGGCAACCAGATCGACATGTCCTTTGGCTCATGTCGGTGGACATGTCGACCTGGGCATCCAGGTAGACATGAGCCAATACTCATGTCGACCTAGGGCCTCCAGGTCAACATGAGCCAAGGTTCATGTCTCTTAGGCCCTTTGAACTTCAACTAATTTTGTATTTTTTAATTATTTGGACAGGACCTTCTAAAAAAGACTTGGTTTAGGGAGTTTGTGCCTTTTAAAATCGGACTGATTTATTAAAAGTTGTAGATCGGATTGAATTTATTTTGACATTCTTTAATTAAGACCGTATTAACTAAGGGCCAAAATTAAGGGTCTACAGTTTGCCCCCTGCTTGAACGATCTTGAATTGATTCAGAGAGTGAAAAGCAACAAGACTTTTAATTTTTGCAAAAATAGACATAATTTTCTTGAGATGGTTTTGGTTTTGGATTCTGGACCCAGTTCGAGTTTTGAACTCAGAAAAGTCTTGGGTTCTGGATTGAAGACAATTTGGTGGATTTCGGACTTGGTTTGAGTTTTGAACTCGGAGAAGACTTGGGTTCTGGACCCGAGATGTTTTGGGTTCTAGACCCAGTTCGAGTTCTAGACTCAAAAAGGACTTGGGTTCTGGACCCGAGAGGGTTTGGGTTCTGGACCCAACTTGAGTTATGAAATCGGAAAAGACCTGGGTTCTAGACCCGAGATAGTTTGGGTTTTGGACCTGGTTCGAGTTCTGAACTCAGAAAAGATTTCGGTTTTGGACCCAAGATGGTTTGGATTCTGGACCCGGTTTGAGTTCTGGACTCGAAAAAGACTTTGGTTCTTGACCCAAGATAGTTCGAGTTTTGGACCCGGTTTGAATTTTGGACTAAAAAAATATTTGGGTTCTGGACTCGATTTGAGTTATGGCCTCAAAAAATATTTGGATTCTGGACCCGAGATGGTTGACTCGAGATGGTTTGGGTTCTAGACCCGGTTTGAGTTCTAGACTAAAAAAAGACTTGGGTTCTAGACCCGAGATAGTTTGGGTTTTGGACTCGATTCAAGTTCTAGACTCAAAAAGGATTTGGGTTCTGGACCTGGTTTGAGTTTTGGACTAAAAAAAGATTTAGGTTTTGGACCCGAGATGGTTTGGGTTCTGGACCCGGTTCGAGTTCTGGACTCGAAAAAGACTTGGGTTCTGGACCAGAGATGGTTTGGGTTCCAGACCCAGTTAGAGTTCTAGACTCGAAAAAGATTTGGGTTCTGGAGCCAGTTCAAATTTTGGACTAAAAAAAGATTTGAGTTTTGGACCAGAGATGATTTAGGTTTTGGACCCGATTCGAGTTTTGAACTCGGAAAAGACTTGGGTTCTGGACCTTAGACGGTTTGGGTTATGAACTCGGTTCAAGTTCTGGACTTGAAAAAGACTTAGCTTTTGGACCCGAGATACCTGCAAAAATAAATTAGAGTCAGTAAAATATTTTGCAAAAATTAAAATATTATTTTATCATATTATTATTTTTTTTGTTGGATGTAATAAATATCTATTGAAATTATCTGTACTCATGACACATTATTGAAATAGATAAAAGATGAAGTAGAAAATTTTGACTAACTAAAGTTAAATGACTTTACATAAAGAAATTTATAACAAACGGCAACAACAAGTGAACTTGTCCTCCCTTTTATTTGATTTTTTTTATTTACTATTTTTTTACTTATTTGCATTTCATTCTTTATAAAGAGTTTGTGCTATTTCTCATCTTGCAAACTAAATACTGTCACTCATAATATTTCAATTAAGCTCAAGCACTTACCATGGCAAGCGTCCAACACTCTGCAAGGCATAGGACTCGACCAAATAATTAATTGATTTCTTACCTTCGAGACAATGAAGTTGTGCAAATTCCATTATTACCCGGCATGCATCTGCATCGGAGTTCCAAAGATAAAACAACGGTAAGTGGTACTTTTTCGTACATATAAGTAATTTATAGCAAGATTTGTTAGTATAATTATGTTCATGTAGATTATATAAGAATAAGTATGAAATTTAACATACAAAAATATCTATGTAGCATAATTTTATTTGTATAACAAAATCTATAAATTTATGCATGAAACTTCTAATGTACTAAAATGATTGTATAAGAATGAAACACATCAATTGTTATGCGAGAAATTATTTGTCCGTGTCCTTTTTTATTTTCATTTTTATTATTATATTTTTTTATTTTTTTTAAATAAATATATTACTTCATATATTTATACAAAATTATTTTATTTTTTGCTATTTTATATATTCTATATTACTTACTATTTTATGTTACTATTATTACTTTTTATTTATTTATTATTATAGTTATAATTTTTAAAAAGTGTGTGAAGAAAATTACGTGTGTACTTACTTGGACTTACCTGTATTTGGACAGCATGATGGTTGTGATATTAAAGTGGGGGAAAATATTTACAAGGCCCGTAAGTGGCATGACCAGGCCCCGCCTACAGTAAAGAGAATGGTGCGGGAACGTGGTTTTGATGACTTCATTTTGCAATTACCAGCACGGGGCTATCAAATAGACCGGAGTGTGATCCAGACGCTTGTAGAATGATAGTTGGACACAACTCATACTTTTCATTTTCCTATTGGAGAGACGACAATTGGTCCAGTTGACTTTACTGCTATAGCTGGCCTCCGATGTGATGGAACCCCCATCCCTTTGACCAGCAATATTTTGAAAGAAGAAGAAATTCGACAGTTGATCAGTGTCAAGCCCCGATATAGGAGGTCGTATAAGATTCGATATGAGCCCATCCGAGAGTATTGGGTATAGTACACTCGACCCGTCCAAGGTGAGAGTGCAAAACAATGTACTCAGGGATTTTTGTTATATTTGTTGGGGGCAACCATTTTGGGTAGCACCGAGTCTGCCATTCACTTATCTGTGTTGCGCACCCTTTTTGACTTGGATCACATATCTTCTTATGCATGGGGGGAAACTGGTCTAGCATGTCTTTATCGCGGTTTTGATGTGCTTTGTAGGAAGAAAAGATCCTTTATTGGTTTCACAGCCATTGCCGAGGTGCTACTTCCTTTAAAATTATTGATCCACACAATGCATGTGCATAGGCTTGATTTTCTCTTTCATGTACAGGTCTGGGCATATGAGCATAACTTGGTGAGGGTTCCAAACATTATACAGCCATGAGTCAATTTTAAAAGATTGGGTGTTTAGTTGTCCGGTCTCAGGTAAGTGTCCGGGAGTCACCATGTGCACTCTCACTGTTACCACTTGAGTCATCTGACCTGGGATCAAGTAAGAAAAATGTTAATATTAATATCAAACCTATGATAAAAGATAAATTACTGGTTAGCTTTTCTGCAGGTGGATACAGCCTGGTGGAGAGCTGAAGAGAAAAATGGCTGGATTAGATGCATGACTGATGCAATGCCTTTGCACAAACTTGTAGAATTATTGCTGGCCCATTCTCTTGTGAGTTGTTTCTAGGCGAGAGAGTACATGACCGGTTCCTTGGACCTAATCGGTGCATAGTACTAGTTGATATTCCATCATTTGTTCTAAACACTATAGCAATGTCGAAGCCCTTTTGGAGTCGTTCCCATAATGTTTTCGATGTTCATGACTTCCTACTCTTACCGAACATGTCATATGCTCAATTTATCCAGAATCATCTGTTAAGTTTTAAAGTGTCACCTGTTGGTGTCTGTGGGCTGTCTGGAGGCAAAGAAGAAATAGAAGCAGAGCGAGGAGAAGATGAAGAATAGGATGAATAGGATGAGGATGAGGAAGAAGATGAGAAGGAGCCTTCTTCTCAATCTCATGGCAATTTCAGGGCTGGCACTTTCTAGGTAGCTATCACTTTGTCATTACAACTGTTTCTTTGTTTGTAACACCCCTATACCCCGTATACGTACACAGCATGCTGATACGATCGTAATATATGTATACTGAATATAGAAATGCCACGGTTTACTAAACAAATGACTCATTTCTTTATACAAAAATATAAATAAACTTAAACACAATAAATACAACATTTATTTATTACGCAACGGAAAATATAGTTATATTTACAAATACAAATACATCAAAAACAAACTTTTTCAAAACATAAAGTTTATACATATTTGGCAGTCAGTCTTTGTTCTTTAAGCCCACTATCCACACTTCAGAATCTAAACTTGACTTGGCCTAGAGGAACTCTCCGGTTCTACCCTGTCACCTACGCAATGAACCACAATCGTGCTAAGCCATAGGCTTAGTGGTACAACCCACAATGATAATATGTTTCAATGCAATGCTAATATCATATGTTTAAACATTATAAACAATACATAAGAATATCACATTTCAAAGTCTTACATTGAATCTCATTATTCATTTGATTCACCATTTATAAATCACATTTAAACAAAGACAAGCATGGGCCCAAAAGACACTAATATGTTATTTAAAGTTCAGAGTTACTGCTTTGGTCCATAATCACAATCATCAAGCCCGTAGGCGATATATATATATATATATCACTATCCATGGATGGTGTAACAGACCTAGTCTCTTGGACCTCAACCCGGCTAAACTCGAGGAGATCCTCAACCCGGCTAGACTGTTACTATTTTTGAGGCTTACGACCCAGTTTTTTCACACCAAAAACATCACATTCCATATATTTCACATTTTTCAACTGGAATCGGCTTACAACCCGGTCTTTTCACCTATCCAGTGATTCATAGGCATGCCGCCAAACTCAGAACTCTGAAAATTGAATAACATATTAATCACACAATTATTTCACTTATCTCTTTATCAATCTCTTTCACAATTCATTTCTCATTTCATTTCTCCTTTCATATTCCATAATCAAATAGGCAACCATGCCCCAATTATTTCATTTACATTGTCATAGCCAACCACAATGGCTTCATGTCACATCATATTTCAATTCACATTAAGGCAATTCATCATTAAAGTATTCATAATCAATTGCATTGAACTTACGTTTCATATTTCATCATATCATCATATCTTTCACATTTTCAACATACATTCCACAAAGTTCACTTTATGCAAAACATAACATTATTAATGTGCATCAACAATGCAATAGATTACTTAACACATTTACAATCAAATGTGTTAAGTCTCAAGATCATATAAAGGTATGCAATAATGTAGGGTTTGTACTTACCTCCAAAAGCAATTCACACACAACACTAAACTCCTCTTCCAAGAATCCTTCAACACATGGATTAGGAAAACTCAAACTCTTCACAACCTAATCCAAAAGGAATAATACTCATGAGATAATAAGGCTAAGAAACAACTAGGGCAAACTCTACACATGACACACTCAACAACACGGGCATGTCCCTGACTGTGCCCTAACTCCACAACACAGAAGCTTTGACATGCTCAGAACCACGGGCGTGTCACTGAACGTGTAATATATTCTGTCTCACAGAAGCATTGACACGTCCAACAACACGGAAGTGTTCATGGCCGTGTCAATCCTCCCTCAACACAGTAGCTATGACACGCTCAGTGACATGGGCGTATCACTGCTCGTGTCACCCATCCAGAAAACAGAACCATAGACACGCCTAAAGACCTGGCCGTGCTCATGGGCGTGTCAGGCCAAAAATCCAGATTTCGGCAACATCAACACTACATCCAACAAACCACTTTCTACCACCATTATCCACTTCAAACAAACTTAACTACACACACCCATAAATCATAATAACTTACAAAAACACCAAAACAACTCAAAACATACATCAAACACAAATCATAATCATCACCACAAACCCAAAACACAACCACAACACTTTCTCTTCCAACAAACTTACTCTTTCCTTCAATCCAATCCCAAAATCCAATATCAATTGAAATAAACACTCTCAAATACATCATAATCAAACATATTCACAAACCATCAACAATCAACCAACAAACTCAAACACATCTTAAAAGAAAACTAAGGAATCAAGAGGAAACTTACCAAAGATGAAGAAACTCTTAAATTTCCAACTTGATCACCTGAATCTTCCTTCAATTTTGAGCTTGGAACACAAAACTCTCTCTTGCTCTCTTGCCTTAGTGGTGCCCAGCCAAGAAAGGAAAAAGAAGAAGAAAATGAAGAAGAAAAGAAGCAAAGTCAAACATTTATCTCCACTCAAACCTCCTTTAAAACTCCACCAAGTATTTAATAATAAAATAATCAATTTCCTCTCTTCCACTTATTCTAATTTTCCATTTCCATTAATTAATCAATAATAAAACAAATATCTTCTTTGACTTCAACACTTTGACTTGTATATATGTTGTATATATTTCCATATATACAACATATACACTTTCTTCACTTCTTTTCTCTTTCCAATAAACACATATATTAAATCCAAATAAAACAACAATAAATATTCCAAAACTTTTAGGGTATACTTTGGGATATTACATTGTTTATCTATTCTAATTATTTATATGATCGTTATAGGCTGTTGGTTCCTCTAACTATGGGGTTGTCCCTCTGTATGATACCCTGATACAGTGACAGTTTTCTCCATTTGCCCCTTCTCATTTAGATGTGCCATCTAATTCGTAGAGCTTTGATCTGAGTTACCTAGTCAGTCATTCTTATCCCATAATGATGTATGCTTGCATGTATGCATGAAAATGTATGGATTTACCCTTTCCTTTTCTGGCATAGCGGATGCTTGAGGAGTAAAATAGGAAGCTTCAGGAGGAATTAGCTGCGAGTCATCGACATGCAGCCCATTTTAAGGAAATGTATCAATAGGAGGCACCAAACTTTTGATACTTTTGATTTCAGGGCATGATGGAACTAAATGCCTCTTCATCAGGGGGATCACAGACTGTTATCCATGATATACCACCTCCCTATTTAGGCGATGATAGAACCGATTTTTGAAGTCCTGGAGGTTTATATATTTCTTCTTCGAGAGGATATTGGATGGATAATATGCCTCCTCCTCCAATGGGTGATGATTTTTTCAGGGCTTTGTCTGATTATGAGCCAGCTCCTTACTCGCAGTGACAAAAATATAAAACTTGCAATAAAACTTGTAATAAAATTAAGCGAAAATGGTAATGATGAATTTTTTTTATTAATTAGATACAATGGCTTTGTCAAATCAATGCCATAGTACCTCAGGACTCAAATTTCAAAATTAACATATCTATAACATCACAGCCCTAGTTACCATACTAAACTTGGGAATCATTTTTATTTAACCAAGAACTGTTGCACTTCAGATAGGCACATAAACATTACTTATTTAAAGGTCTCATTAAGTTTGAATATGGTCTATCTCATATGCATGCTTATTCAAACTATCTCCACTAATAGACTCTACTTACCAAGAGAGATCAACAAGTCTTTGATAGGCTTGAAATGGGGCCTATAAGGGACATGGGTTAAATGAAGGCCATTTGTAAGTTGGAGTCATTGTCACACTATAGGCAAACCCTCACACTACAAATTTCTTGTTTGAACTTTAGGCAGTTGGGAGCAGTCTTGCTAGACTCCAAATTCATTCTATCTTCTTGGCATTAATCTGGATCTTGATTAGGACAGTCTTTGCCCTTGCAAAAAGTTTAGTACCCAAATTTGTTTCTTTTCTTCTTCTCCCTTTTCTTTCTTTTTATTTTTCTTACTCTTCCCTTTCTTTGAGTATTTTATCATTTTATCCTTCTTTCTTGTAGGACTGTCAAGTATAGAGCTTTCAAGAACTGGATGGTCTTTCTCCCTTTTCTTTGATTTTGATCAAATCTTTGGTTGGGCTGGACCAATTCAAGTCAAATTGTCCTTATAAACCAAATGGAAGTTGTTTGCTGTCTTAGGTAAAAGAGAACTCAGTTGGATTTCTGAACCATTTTGGATTTTCTTTTCTTCTTTTTCTCTCTTTTTTTTGTTTTCTTTTCTTCTCTTTTTTTTTATTCTAGCTCTAAAAGAGTTATCTTGTATGTACCAACTTGGGTTTCTAATAATGGATGAGTGGAGTGACATAAATCTTCTTTAACAGGGATAAATCATTTGTTACTCTGATGTTATCTTGATAGATTGGAGATATTAGGTGAACTTCAACTACCCGTATGGTCTTGAGAACATCATCTATCCTTATGGTCTTAACTATTTATTTCTTTCTTTGATCTTCTTGTCTCTTTATCTTAGTGGTCATAAGACTTATCAAAAGTGTAACAACAACTCAGGGTAGGTTGTTGGGGTTATATGCCAATGAAAAGAAAGCTATAAATTTTATGAAGGCTCAACGGGACAACTAGGGATTCATATTTAATAGGGTGGATACTAGTTGTTGGCTCGCCAAACAATACCTAGATCATCTCTTCCTTAAATAAGCAGAGTTCAATTTTACCTCAAAAATTTTTCAAAGCATGTTCTAAGACTGACTAGGACCTAGACAAATGTAATTATGCAGGAGCCCTCTCTAAGTAAGCATACACAACTCAATGCTATAGAGTAATTCCCTCACCTAATAAAGTCATTCGAGTCATGATGCATAAATATATTAATTCATGAATCATCAAGCTAGATTCCTCATTGTTTGAGCACTAAAATGAACAAAGACCAATAAAAATTTGATTCAAACAAACATAATTTGAAAAACATAATTGTTCCAAATAAACTCTAAAGAAAGCGAAATAAAAAGAGCAATACTTCAAGCTAAGGGAAGTTCGTTGACTTGGAGTAAAAAATATTTCATTTATTTAGACATATTAAGGGCAAGGATCAAGTATCATTGCTTCATCATCCACACTTAGTCCAAGCACATCATCTTTAGCAGCTTCTCTATCCATATCATCACAAGATGACAAGATAAAACTCTTCATGAAGGTTGTAAGCGGTGGCGCCATTCCAGATTTAGGCAGAGGATCATTCTTAGTATTGTGCTTATCAGGCTTAGGCAGCTTTTCATTATCAATTAAATTCTAGATCTCATGCCTCAAATTCATACAGTTGTCTATTTTGTGTCCAGGCCTTTGATGGAATTGACAAAATGCCTTAGTATCAAAGTTAGGTGGAAGAGGATTAGACAAAGGATGAGGAGTCAAGGGTTGTAACAATCCTTTCTTTTGTAACTTATTGAGAACCCAAGACAGTGGCTTCCCTAATTCTAAAAACTGCCTCATTCCTCCTTGACCAGTGGCATTAACATTAGCTTCCTTTTGTGTATTTTGATTGCTAGGCTGATAATTTCATTTTGCAAAAAAATGGTTCTTCTCTCTTTCCCTTTGGCTTTGCCCATTAGGGTGGTCGCAACCATTTTTGCTCCATTTAGACAGCACATAGTTCGGTCGGTCTCATAGAATAGGGATTGACCCCTCATTTTTCATTCGATCTCTATTAGTGAACATGTTCTCCGTGGGAGATACCTCATTAGCATTATTGATTATCTCTATAATTTGAATCAATTGGGTCCTCATAATTTCAACCAATTTATCTTGTAGTTTAGCCATCCTTGTAACACCCCTTCCCGGCCTACATGTGTAAGTCGAGTAGAGGCACCACACTAACCTAATGTTGCTACCAATTTTACTAAGTCAAATTTTAGTTCCGGTTTTTACAGAAATTTTGCCAGAGGTTCGCTTAGAAATTGGGTCCCAAGTGTCGACAATTTTTTTTATTTTTGAAAACATTTTTACACAACCCAATGTGAATACAATCAGTTTCAATACACTCCCAAATGAATCCACCTTATAACCTCAACTACAAACCTGCAAGAAGAGTTCACACTTCTAATACAAAATAAAGTAGAGGTTTATAATTATTACACACTACTAACGTACAGTATAACATAGTAATTCCCAATTTTATATATACATATACATGCCACAACTAGCTAACTCATAATGGAAACTAAGAGATCTACCCTGAGATGCTGTGGGTCTGGTCGTCGCTTCCCAAGAGTTAGCTACTGCTCCGAACCTACGAGTCAAGGAAAACTTAACTCGCTGAGCAATATCGCTCGGTGGGTACTTTACAGATGAAAATATAAGTAAAACATGAAAGCATTTGAAATAAAAGGAAATAATTAAATCAAAAATCAACCAACATTAAACCAATGGAAGTTATTGTATATTCAGTGTAAATATGCTTTCAACAAATGTAAAATCCATAATTCAAACTCATTTTACATTACGTAGTTTAAAAAAAACAGGACTTTGGCTCTACTGGTATATAGGGAACCATGGCGATAAGGCAGTGGCCCTCACCACTGTAACATAGGTGGCCCTCACCACCATTATCATATCACAGGAATGGCCCTCACCATCCTGGTTATAACCAATGGCCCTCACCATTGGCTTCAATGCCCCTCACCATTGAGTTCAGATCATAATAATTCAATCACAATATCAAGCAATACTGCATAAGTTAGTATAGTGCACCATACCCTTATCTACCCCCCAACTACCCAGTAGAGCATAAAGATTAAAATGGTTCAATTTAAGTCTCAAACTTCATTTTAGAATAACTCGAGAAATCATTTTAATTCCCGTCGCGCTTTGCCATTTATGCCGCGCACCACATTCTTTAATCAAACCATTACCCTTTTTCACATATTTAATATCCACAATAAACATATCAAACATTTCAAAGCATTCCTGAAAAGGTCACAAATTGACCAAATGAAAAGTGTCGCGGCACGTAAAATCGACAACGCAAAAAGCAAGCGCCAAATGAATAGTAAAATCTGGGTTTTCATCAAGATTTCAGTCCACTTTAGTCTTACATTTGACCTGGTAAATGATCTTATTTTTAGCTGAAATTTTACAGAAAACTTATTTCATAAGTTGACTAATTGCGTGTAAAATTTTGTCAAAGTTAGGTCCAGAATTGGATCCCAAATAGCACCAATTCGGCCCACACTTGCACTTGGTGCAAAATTGTTTATTTTTCTGTTTTAAACCCATTTCAAAGCTTCCCTAAAAATGTAATGAAGACTTAGACACTTCCCTTTTAAAATAACTTGATTGTTTAAATCAATTTGGACTAAATGGAGTTCATAAACTCTTTTACCAAAATCATTGGAAACATTAGATTTCATTTGAATTTAAACAACCCAATCACCACATGGATTTAAAAATACCACTCAACAATTGAATTCAAACTCAAACAACACATTTATGCATCCATAGCAAAAGTTCCATAGATAAAGTTTTGGTAAGAAAATGAAAGGAAAATTAATTCTTCCAAGGTAAAGTACCAAACCTTGTTCTTTTAATTCCCCTTTGCTTTTCCTTCTTCTCCTTCCTTAATCTTTGTTTCTCCTTCAAGAAATTCAAGAACACAACCTTAAACATAAACCTTAGAAATTTAGAACATGCACTACCCTTCCATTTCTTTTCAATCTAAATCCTAATCTAACCTTATTAAACCTTAGAAACCTTGATTCTTCCATTTAATTAATCAATATCATCACTACTTAAATTTTTCCCAAATTCGCCATAAGAACCCTAATTTCCAATCTTCCAATAGATATATAAATACTTAAAATTGATACTAGAATTGAATTCTACAAGCTTTAAAACCTTAAAACTCACCTTGAACTTTAATCAAACTTGACAAAAATTAGAAATTCTTTGGTGTTCTTCCTATGGAGGCCGACGGTTTGGGAGGGATTGTGGGCGAGAACTTTTGTTCTTCTTGCTATAATATATAGTGGAAATGATGTCCACTTTTGGGTTGGATGAATGCTTTAGGGTCATTTGTCCACCTTTTTCTTTCCTTCTTTTAATAATGCTAAATGGCTAATTATGATTGGCCATCAAAAGATTTTTATATTTTTCTTTCCAATTAAGTCCTCCAAATTGTCCCTCTTCCCATTTGATACCCCAATTTGTTCCATGTCACCCATATGGTGCCTACATGGAACCGGGCCCACTTTACACTCCGGTGATTAATTGGTCGTAACTTTTAAACCGTACAGTTTCACGAGGCAAACTACATATGGTTTTGATCCTCTCGATCTCTACTTTCTATTTTTTAAAGTCTATTTTAGGTTTCCAAGTCATTTTGAAAAATTACCAATAAGTCCTCGACTTTTATAAAATTCCCTTTAGGTCCTTTCTTTGCTCGGGTTTTGCCCGGACTCTATTTCTACTGACGATCATTTCATATTCAACCCCTCGACGTCCTCTACGTACTCATGTGTTTATTTCCTACTTTGGATTCATGTATAAATTTTAATTAATAATGACCAAAATGCCCCTAGTCTACATGTCTTAGTTTCTCTCTAACGAGGCATTTTCTGGAAAAATCGTTACACGTCGTCGCGACCCGATTTTTCTCTACTCTCCATTTTTGGAGTCTGTATTGTTCACTATTAAGAACCTCCAGTACAACTTTTGCATTTTTTTCAATTAGGTCCCATTGGTCCTATAGCATTATCTGGGGCCATTTTCGGGAATTTACTTCTCCTTTCCCCTTCTCTCACTGTGCATGTGCCTGCCATGCATAAATGCGGTAGATGGATGTGACAATCCTAACTTTGACAACTTCATTGATTATATCCCTTAGCTGGTTTGCATCCATCCTCCCAATGAAGCGCTTGAATAAAAAATCAATGATGTAGGTGATATCGTTGTATGCTCTTAAATTGTCGTACTTCAGGTCTATGAGCCAGAAAGGATTAATGATATGTCATGTGATGTATGTATGTATATATGCACAAACAATAAAAAAAGAGAGATAGTTAGGACATTCCTTCCAACCTTATAACTTACACACACGAATGGCGAGTCTCTTTTCCTAGGTATATGGTTAACAAAATACCAACATGGGGTATCTTGTTTTCGAATATTTCCCTCGGACGTTTCAACCAATAGTTATATTTTCAAAATGGAAATCAGTTCATGATAATTCCCATTAATTAGGTTCTAATCCATTCAAACAACTAAAGTAGCTTTTGATTAAAACTAAATTAAGAGTTTTATTATAAATAGATTTCTCACTTCAAAAAGTAACTAATGATTCATGCAAAAAATACGCCCATGATTAATAATTCTTAGTATAAACTAGGCTCACAATTATTTTTTGGTATTTCATAATTGAACTAAATATTTGTGAGCTCTTTTAAAGGTTGAAAATAATTTTATTTCTAAGCCCATTATAAAAAGCTTTTTAGAAAAAAAAAAGGGCTTAGTATTTGGGTTATGAGCAAAGGAATTTTTGATTTGTTTTTAGAAAAATTTTATGTCCAAAGACCATCTTGAAAAGTTTTGAAAATAGCTTTGGTCTTTTGGATTTTAAAGAAAAATTTATTTTGAGCTCACAATGTATTTAGGTCATATTAGAAAAAGAACAAACCAAATAAGCCATGATTTAAGCCAAGATAAATTAACCATAGTCAAACAACAAGCATTTAGGGTAAAAACCTAAGGAAAGTAACTAGGCCAATTACATGAGCTTTAGTCTTTGGGTTAAAAGGCTTAGGTTCCCATAATAAGTATATACCAAATGGTACAAGACTATGAGTGGTTATGCCATGCTCGATCTCCATACCTTGATTGAAAGTATGGTATCCCTTACACAATACAACACGGATAACACGGGCGTCCTAACTCATGCACACTATACAATCTAAATGATGCAATGGATAATATCATGATAAGAAAGAATAGAACAATAAAATGACCAATGGAATCAACTTCTCTTATCCCCAGTGGAGTCGCCACTGTGAGCGGGGATTTTTGCCCCCACACCCCAGTGGAATGGTTCTTGCGACTTTCGCACTGTTTAGGCTCAGGGCCTTAGAGAACACGGCCTAAGCCCGGAGAAAATGGAGTCGCCATCCGGGCAGACCTGGAAAAAGAAAGGGGTGGATGACTCAATTCCTAAGGAATCCCCAACCCCCTAATGGGTTCAAAAAGTTGGGTACGTGTGGGGAAGGTGAGAAATGACCCAGCAGCCCTACAATGCCCTGTTCATTAAAACCGGCCTCTTTTGCAAGTCTTAATATTATAAAATTCTTAAGTATAACAATATTATCCATATTACATGCAACAATTAAAATAAAGCATCATTATATTAAAATCAAAGCAATGTCGAAACAGAGCAAATTAATGGACACCCATCCAAGGATGGAAACATGTCCTTACATCTTCCATATCTAAAACTAAATAAGACACCCACCGAAAGGTGGAAATGTATCCTTTACATTGGCCCCAAAATATAAGAACAATTTAAATTACATAAAAATTTATTAATGAGTTACCTAATAATGGAAACATACGCATTACAATTTGAATACCAAAATAAACAAATAATAATAATTATAACAAAGAAAATATCCATCCATGATAAATTAAATAAATCAAGCATTAAAATTAAATAAATCAACCATCAAAACATATAATAAACTACATAATCAAATCTAAAATTAAATAAATTAATAAAAAAGTATAAGTTTAGGGTTTTAAAGAATTTAGGATTTTTGGAATTTAGGGTTTTGGAACTTAGGGTTTTGGAAAGTAGGGTTTTGGAAACTAGAGTTTTGGAATTAGGGTTTTTGTAATTAGGGTTTTAGAATTAGGGTTTTTGAAAAAAAAGGTTTAGGATTTTAACTTACTGTCCTTTAAAAAATAATTTTGGATTTGGAGAGATAAATTAAGGTTTTGTAAAACTAATCAATATTTTGGAGTTTAATAATGAAATGGTTTAAGCTTTTGGATAAAATTAGTTTAAGGTTTTGAGTTTCAATAAAATAATTTACAGTTCTTGAAGTTTTAGCAAACAAAATAGATTCTGACAATTAATTTAAATCCTCGACGGCTACTGGTAGTTTTAAGATTTTTGTAAAAATGCAAGTGAGTTACGGACACCAACTGATTAATTTATTAAATAAAGCAAACAATTAAAGTTATTAAAACAAAGATTAATTTACTGCATATTCAAAGATCAAGTTACTGCATGTTCAAAGATCAAGTTACTGCATGTTCAAAGATCATGTTACTGCATGTTCTTATTAATCAAAGAAAACGAAGCTACTGTGAGCATGAATAATTTATGATTAAAGATCAAACCTCCATCATTGGTTCCACCAAAAAAATTGATTTCTGGATGCACAATGTTAAGACAGTATGGACTCTGCCTTCTTCTTTGGTTGTCTTAATATTTCTATTTGTTGTTTCCTTCGTCTTCCAAAAATAAAAGTTGCTACTATTCTTCTCTGTTTGTTGTCGTCTCTTTTTTTTTGTTTAATCTCTCTTAATATTCATTTTTGACCTTCTTTAATGTTAATTGCCACCTTTCTAAATTCTGAAACCTTATTATTTATAGGCAAACCTCACTCAGAATCCCTAACCCTAATATTAATCCATCCTTAAAACAAATTTTAATTCAATTCAGAAAGTAATTTCAAAAGGCAATTGAAACTATGTCCACCTGGGGCAACCAAATCGACATGGACCAAAGCCATGTTGACCTGGGACATCCAGGTCAACATGTCCTTTGGCTCATGTCGACCTGGGGCCCCCAGGTCGACATGAGCAAAGGTTCATGTCACTTGGTCCCTTTGAACTTGAACTAATTTCACATTTTTTTAATTTTTTGGACTGGACCTTCTAAAAAAGACTTGGTTTAGGGTTTTATAACTTATTTTGTGCCTTTTAAAATCATACCAATTTATTAAAAGTTGTAGATCGGATTGAATTTATTTTCACATTCTTTAATTTAGATCGTATTAACTAAGGGCAAAATTAAGGGTCTACACACAGTTTATATAAATGAAATTCAAATCATTTTAAAATCGTGCCTAATCAGGGAAACTGAAACTATTTTGAATGTTATGCTTAATCAGGAAGTTGACCTAAATCCTTTCTTATAAATAGAGTGACAGAAGCAGCAGCAGGGAGGATGAAAAACTAAAACCTTGTCAACACATAGAAGGAGAGAGACAAGATAGCAAATAAAAAAGAGGAAAAGCAACACCAAGGAGCATAGTAATTAAGCAGCTGACAGTTAGGTTTTGATAATAAAACAAGGATCCATTAAGAAATGAAGAGTCAGAAGCAAAGAACACAAAGAGAGACAATAGCCAAAGGTTGATCTACGGATCATTAAACCTCCAACCAAATTCCATTTTTGTATAGGCAGTGGCAACATCAGGCTTGTTTCAACATATCAAATTGGTGGAGCCGATAAACACATGCTTAATTTTCTTTAATTAATCTAATTCAATTATTTACCTTTATTGATTAATTCATCGCATAGTTCAATTAATAAACAATATTGCATCTCTTACATAGTGAGCCGTATGAACTTAATTGAATATTAGCTATATGATTTTAAACCTTAACTAGTACAGCCAAATTTTACTTTTAGCTAAAATCCTAGTTTAAAAAACCCTAATTTTAATAAACATAAAACTCTAGCTTAGATAGAAACACAAATTCCCCAATGAAACTATATCATGTAAACCGTTTACCTTTCGGGGGTGCTGCCCCCTTGACCATCACCCGCTAATCGGCTAGCGACATGGTCGTAAGCGTGAATTATCTCGTCATGCACTATATATCCTTAATGGGGGTAATATTATAGTGTGTTTGTTTATTTTCTTTTTAATTATCCAATTATTTTCATATATGTTGTATTATGTTTCCTTTGCTTTATTTCTGTCCCTTAGATTTATATGTATTTTTAAATAGACTTATAAAAGGCATGTTTCCACTCGTGGGTGCCTTATTTGTTTGATTTATTTATTTTTTGTAGTTCAATTTATTTAAATATTTTAGGATTAATGTAAAGGACACGTTTCCACCAAATGGTGGATGTCCTATTTTATTTAGTTTTTGACATTGGACTTTCTTTGATTTTAATACAATGATGATCTATTTTGATAATTTCATGTAGTATGGATGATTTTATAATTTTTAAGAATTTAATAATATATAGACCTGAAAAGGAGGCCGGTTCCAATGAACCAGGCACTGTGGGGGCGCTGGGTCATTCTCACCTTCCCCATGTGTATCCAACTTTCCAAACCCATTAGGGGGGTTGGGGATTCCTTAGGAATCAAGTCATCCACCCCTTTTTTTTTCCTGGCCAGTCTAGGTGTCAACTCCATTTTCTCTGGATTAAGGCCCGTGTTCTCTAAGTCCCTGAGCATAATAGTGTCGAAGTTGCAAGAACCATTCCACATGGGAGTGGGGGCAAAATTCCCCGCTTACACATTTATTATTTGTATTTTTAGAGAATTTGATATTATTCATGTAATTTAGATAGAACATAGTAGTGAATTTCT
Source organism: Garcia nutans (assembly GCA_947685225.1). Lineage (NCBI taxonomy): Eukaryota > Viridiplantae > Streptophyta > Magnoliopsida > Malpighiales > Euphorbiaceae > Garcia > Garcia nutans. Next base: position 10,345,223 of record CANTUV010000039.1, on the reverse strand, counting down.
AGTTTAAGTTCGAATGTTTATGTTCTGATATCAAATTATTAAAAATAAAAGTGAGCTTAACTTATGAGATGAGTTGGATAGGTAAAGGTTGTGTGATGAGTTTTGTTATATATTCCTTGATGATCAAAATGAATATGAAGTTAGTGACACAATAAAAGATAGAAGAATGATGAGTTTTGTAACACCCTTATATCCTATATACGTACAATACATATTTTCAGCATATATAAAATACGCATATAAGATATAAAAATGTCACAGACCGATTTAATAAAAATTTTCACATTTGTTTTAATATTTCAAATACTAATATATAAAATAAATAGTATATAAATATTCTTTGCTTGTTATAGAAATCCAAAATAAATATTTTATATGAAAATCTCTGGAAAAAATTCGCCAGAGTTTTGTTTGTAATTTGGATGTTCCCAAAATTTAGCAAAACACAACCTGCATCATGTAAACACTCCCAATAAAAATCAATTCACCATTTCACCAATACTTCTAAATTTCTTCATATTTTCTCAAAATACTTACATATCGATATATAAATTAACAACACATATAAAATTTCATCTGAACAAATTATTCAAAACATTCTTTATAATTTACATTATATATTTCTAAAAACATATCATAAAATGTATAATATCAAAATACATTGTAATATCAAATTTTTACATGCTGGCAACTGGCTCTGATCTTGATGTACCCAAAAACAACTCTTCAAGCTCAATAAATAAAAATCTAGACCCGACCGGGTCTAGTAGAACTCTCCGGTTCTACCTAATCATCCATGACACTTGCGCGACGAATTGCAATCGCGCTAAGCCGAAGCCTAGTGGTACAAACTTTGATAATAACAATAAAACTCAATGTAATGCCAATGCACAATGCATATAGATGTGACATCATTCTACTTTCTTATATTTTTCAAATATTTCATAATCACAACTCATAGCATTATGTTGCTCAATTGTATCACAATTCATAATTAACATTAAAGCAAAGACAAGCATGGGCACAAAAAGGATCTAATATGCCATTCAAATTTCAGAGTTATTGCTTTGTTCCATAATGACACCATGTGTCTAGCCCCGTAGGCAATATATCCATGGATAATGTAACAGCTTCAGTCTCTTGGACCTCAACCCAGCTAGACCCCTAGGCCCTAGTATCTTGGTCCTCAACCCAGCTAGACTGCTATAGTTTTTGAGGCTAACGACCTAGTCTTTTCACCCCAAAAACATCATATTTATCAGCTAGCCTGGCTTACTACCCAGTCTTTTCTGTAACACCCCCACATCCGGTACAAGCACACTACAAACACCACAATGTAATATACTTGCACTGAACATAGGGATGCTACGGTTTTCTTTAACCATCAAATCATTTTAAAAGATACCATAATCTTTATCATGATACATTATAGAAAATAAGTAATGTAAAACAAAATAGATATAAATACATTTACTTAATACGCAGCGGGATTTATAAAATAGTTACATATATGAAAACATTTAAATCCATATTTACAAATATACATATATTCACATTATAAAAAATACTTTACAAAATATAAAGAAGTTATACATGATTGGCAGCTTTTCTCTGATCTTTAAGTCCCAAAACAAATTCTTCAATGCCTAGACTCACTTGGTCTCGAGGAACACTCGGGTTCAACTCTGTCACCTGCGCGATCAACACTATCGCGCTAAGCCAATGGCTTAGTAGTACAAAGTATGCCAACATTATGCTTTAATGCAATGCAATATCATACACATTAATAAATAAACAACAATATAGTTGTAAAGATAATACCACACCTTTATATTTCATAACTCATACTCATATAAGCATATTACATTTCAAAGTCCTTTCAAGGATCTCATTATTCAATTATTTCAACATCAATAAATCACATTGAAACAAAGACAAGCATGGGTCAAAAAGACACTAATATGCCATTCAATTTTCAGAGTTAATGTTTTGGTTCAATCATCACATTTGAGTTATCATAGCCAATCACAATGGCCTCATATCATATCATGTCTCAATTCATATTATAATGTTTCCATTCTTATCAAAGCAATTCATCATAAAAGCATTCATATACATCATCAATACTCACATTGTGTCCCACATTATACACAATATAACATTATTCATGGATTTAGAATCTTCCATATATATTTGTTTAGATCATTCTTTGTATTACATGAGTTTAGAGTGTTTATTTTTATGTTTAGGTGCAAGAAGACCTTTGAAGAATAAAACAATGCAAGAAGAGCAAAGAACAATCACAGTAGCTAGCACATTCAAGGGACACGGCCAAGCTTGTGGCCGTGTCTCTCAACCAAAATCAAGCCGAGGCAGACACGGGTAAGGGACACAGCCGTGTCTCTCCAAAAATCATCCAACACCGCCAAATTTCCTTAGACTTGGCCGTGTCTCCCAAAAATTTTTTAATTTGGCCGTGTCTCTTCCTTAGTTTGGCCGTGTCTCTCATGAATAAAAACCCTAAACATGGCCAAATCCCTTTTGAATGAATTTAAACACATTGTGCACAACATAACCTCATTCAAATGTATACAATTTATGTCATCAACACTTATTTTACATGTTCATCACAATATTCACATTAACAATACATCAACAACACATTTAATCACTTACCACTTCAAAAACCCTTAAACCAACATCACTCTTATTCTTTCAATATCAACATCCACTTAACTTACCATCTTCAAACCAAAACCAACACCAATTTAACTTTGTAACTTACAATCAATTTCAACACTTATAAACACATCTCAAACACACTAAAATATAATAACAAAAAATCCTAACTCACCTCAAACACAACTTTAAAGATAACAAAGAAAAACAAGAGAGTACTTACCAAAAATTAAGGCAATTCCACAAATCTCCAACTTAATCCTTTGATTCTTCCTTCAATTTGAAACTTGGAATAAACAAATCTCACTTTGCTCTCTTGCTATGGAATGGCCGGCCAACATATGGGAAGGAGAAGAAGAAGAAATGAAGAAAAGTCAAGTTATCATCTCTTCAAATCTCCACCATGTATTCCAAAACAAGAATTTACCTAGATACCCCTTTCCATTTGTTTTAACTCTCTTTTCACTTACTTGCCCATTTAGGTAATTTCACATATCACAAATAAATATCTTCTTCCCTTAACTCCTCATTTTGACCAACATATACACTTTCTCTCTACACATTACTCTCCTTTTTAAACAATACCTAAACATTCTCTTTTCCATTTCTTTTTTTATCAACATAACATATTCACATAATTCAAACAAACAACAATTATATCAAAACTTCTAGGAAACACATTGGGATATTACAATTCTCCCCCTCTAAAAAGAAATTTCATCCTCAAAATTACCTGATATCAAGTCTGAAACAACTGAGGATACTGATCTCGCACGGTTTGTTCACTTTCCCAAGTTGCCTCTTCTTTTGCATGATTCTTCCACAAAATCTTCACAAGTGGCACTTTCTTATTCCTCAACTCTTTCACTTCACGTGCCAAAATAGCAACAGGTTCTTCTTCAAATGTCAGATCTGGACTCACTTCAATAGATTCAATTGGCAAAACATGAGATGGATCCGACCTGTATCTCCTCAACATAGAAACGTGGAATACATTATGGATCCCATCTAACTCAGGTGGCAAAGCAAGCCGATAAGCAACTGGTCCAATTCTTTCTAAAACTTCATACGGTCCAATGAAACGAGGACTCAATTTCCCTTTCCGACCAAACCTTAAAATCTTCTTCCAAGGAGACACTTTCAAAAATACCTTATCTCCCACATTATACTCAATGTCTCTCATTTTCAAATCTGAATAAGACTTCTGTCGATCTGAAGCTATTTTCAACCTATCTCGAATCACTTTTACTTTCTTTTCAGTTTCTTTAACCAGATCAGGACCAATTATCTTACCTTCTCCAGGCTCATTCCAACATAAAGGTGTCTTACACCGTCTACCATATAATGCTTCGAAAGGTGCCATACCAATGCTGGATTGATGACTGTTATTGTAACCAAATTCCACAAGTGCCAAAAATCTATCTCAACCTCCAGAGAAATCAATGACACAGCTTCTCAACATGTCTTCGATAATCTGTATCACTTTCTCTGATTGTCCATCTGTCTACGGATGGAAAGCAGTACTGAAGTGTAATCGAGAACCCAAAGCACCAAGTAAACTCTTCCAAAACCTTGAAGTAAACCGGGGATCTCGATCAGACACTATAGAAATTGGGACACCATGCAACTTCACAATCTCATGAATATACAGCTCAGCTAACCTCTCCAGAGAATAATCCATCCGAACCGGAAGAAAATGAGCTGTCTTAGTCAACCTGTCAACAATCACCCAAATAGCATCATGCTTCCTTTGTGTCAATGGTAGACCAGATACAAAATCCATGGTTACTCTATCCCATTTCCATTCAGGCACTACTAAAGGTTGAAGCAACCCAGTTGGAACTTGATGCTCAGCTTTTACCCTCTGACATGTGAGACATTTGGATACAAACTCCGCTATGTCTCTCTTCATACCGGACCACCAGTAATACTGCTTCAAATCATGATACATCTTTGTATTACCCGGATGCATAACAAATACTGATTGATGGGCTTCTTCTAAAATAATTCTTCTTAAATTAGCATCATCAGGTACAAACAATCTGGTTCTTAAACCAAAGACTCCCATCACTTCTCACAATAAAATCTTGACTCTTACCACTCTGGCAATTTGAACAATCTTTTGAATCTTCTCATCAGCCAATTGAGCCTTTTTAATCTGATCCAACAAAACTGGTTTCAAATGCAACTGTGCCAACAATGCACCATCATCACAAGATACAAAACTGGCATGCAAAGCTCTCAACTCAACAAGCAACGAGAGCGAGAAAACAGTCAAACCTGCTAAAGACTTCCGACTCAAGGCATCAGCAACAACATTTGCTTTACCAGGATGATAATCAATCAAACAGTCAAAGTCTTTAATCAACTCCAACCATCTCCTCTGTCGAAGATTGAGCTCTTTTTGAACACCCAAATATTTTAAACTTTTATGGTCTGTATAGATAAAACACTTCTCCCCATACAGATAATGTCGCCAAATCTTCAGTGCAAACACAATGGCTGCCAACTCTAAATCATGGGTCGGATAATTGAGTTCATGCGGTTTCAATTGTCGAGAAGCATAAGCTATCACTTTACCTTCTTGCATCAGAACACAACCCAAACCACTATGTGAAGCATCACTGTAAATCACATATGGTTTGCCTTCCACAGGTAAAGTAAGAACAGGCGCTTGAGTCAACATTTCTCTCAACTGTTCAAAGCTAGCCTGACACTGATCTGTCCACACAAATCTAACTCCCTTTCGAAGTAATCTGGTAAGTGGAGTAGCTATCAAAGAAAATCCTTTCACAAACCGTCGGTAATAGCCTGCCAAACCCAGAAAACTTCTAACTTTAGTCACAGACTTTGGTGGACTCCAATTCAAAATAGCTTCAACTTTACTCGGATCAACTCTAATACCCTCTATTGAAACTATATGACCGAGAAAAGTTACTTGGTCAAGCCAAAACTCACACTTCGACAGTTTAGCAAACAATTGCTTCTCTCTCAAAATTTCCAACACAATTCGCAGATGCTTGTCATGCTCCTCTTCATTACGCGAATACACCAAAATATCATCAATAAAAACTACCACAAACTGATCCAGATAGGGCCTAAACACCCTATTCATCAAATCCATAAAAGCTGCAGGTGCATTCGTCAGACCAAAAGGCATAACTAGAAACTCATAATGCCCATACCTTGTATGAAAGGCTGTTTTAGGAACATCTTTAGCTCTGACCCTCAACTGATGGTACCCTGATCTCAAGTCGATCTTGGAAAACACTGCTGCACCCTTCAATTGATCAAAGAGATCATCAATTCTACGCAAAGGATATTTATTTTTAATAGTCACCTTGTTCAATTGCCTATAATCGATACACAATCTCATAGTACCATCTTTCTTTTTCACAAACAACACAGGAGCTCCCCACGGTGAAACACTAGGGCAAACAAACCCTTTATCCAGCAACTCCTGCAACTGCACCTTTAACTCTCTCAGTTCAGCTGGTGCCATTCTATAAGGAGTAATAGAGATAGGAGTTGTACCAGGCAATAATTCAATACCAAACTCTACCTCTCTCTCAGGAGGCAACCCTGGCAACTCCTCTGGAAACACATCTGTAAACTCTGCAACTATGGGTATACTATCAATTTGAGAACCCTTTACTCTAGTATCCACCACATGAGCAAGATAAGTGTCACACCCCTTTCTAATCAATCTCCTAGCTGCAACAGCCGAAACAAACAAGGATGCTAACTGTCCCTGCTCACTAGATACTGTCACCTCTCTACCATCACTAGTTCTCAAAGCAACAATTTTCTTTTTACAATCTACCACAGCTCCATGTCTAGATAACCAGTCCATGCCTAGGATTACATCATATTCCTTAAAAGGCATTTCAATTAGATCTCCAAGGAACTCTTCACCTTGCACCACTACTGCACTATCTCGGTGCACCTTACTAACAATCACACTATGCCCTAAAGGATTTGTCACCAATACATCAAATCCTAGGGATTCAGCATGCACATCAGACACAGGCAAAACAGATGCACAAATATATGAATGTGTGGATCCGGGATCAATCAAAGAAAGTACTGAAATACCAAATAAAGAAAAAGTACCAGCTATGACTGCCGAAGCATCTGGTTGCCTCTGCATCACATAAATCCTCTGAGAAGATCCAGCCTCCTCTGGTCTACTCTCCCTGGATGTAGAACCTCCTCTAGAACTGAACCCAGATCTACCTCCTCTACTGAAACTCCTACCTCCTCGACCTCCCCTCACACTCGATCGAGAAGCTGCAGAATCAACCGGCATCAGCTCCTGACTACCAGGACAATCTCTAACAAAATGATCAGGCGATCCACATCTGAAACATACTTCTGCCACACCAGTCCTCCAACAAGTACCACCATGTGGCCTGCCACAATGAATGCATATGGGTAGAGTGGATCTCTGAGTCACTGGGGTCGGAGCACTCGCCACTAAAACTGTAGGTCTAGATCTCTGTCTCTGAAACTGTACTGACCTACCAGCTGGCCTCTGACTCCTACTAACCCGAGAATTGAAGCTTCCTTTACCTCTCTTAACAGACGAAGACCCTGCCTCAAACTGGGGTCTTCTCACCCTGATCTCTTCCTCAGAAGCAGCCACTGCAATATTCTGAGCTCTCTCCACACTCCGAGCTGCTGCCACAAGCTGGGAAAAATCATGATATCTAGATCCAGCCACAAGACACATAATAGAGGGCCTCAATCCCTCCTCAAATCTCCTGCATCTATCAATCTCATCTGATATAATACCCCCAGCATAATGGCTCAACCGTATAAACTCAACCTCATATTCCGTTACGGTCCGGTGATCTTGCTTCAAGCTTAGAAACTCCATTTTCTTCACATCTTTATACTCCCTCGGAGTATACTTCAATTCAAACTCTCTTAGAAAATCAGCATAGGACAATGTAGGTGGATCATCCATAGCATGAGGCACTGTCTTCCACCAATCATATGCGTCCTTCTGCAACAATGATCTTGAATAATCAAATCTTTCCTCTGGAGTGGCTTGCAACTGAACAAATATTCTCTGTACTTTATCTAGCCACTGCTCAGCTACAGCTGGATCAATAGTACCCAAGAAATCTTCTGCTCCAAACTTCCGTAATTTGTCATAATGCCTCACTGATACCAAAGGCTATGCGGTGGTGGCGGTGGTTGCACTGGTGCTGGCCTCAAAGCCTCTACCACATGCCTAAGCCAAACTGGTGGAACCTCCTCACTAGCTGGTCTCCCCAACACAGAAGCAGGTACCTCTCCAGCACTATCCACTCTAGCTCCCTCTCTATCCTCATCAGGAGCTACGCTCTCCGCACTACCCTCAACAGACTGACGTAAGTGAGAATCCATCACAACCTATGTCTGCAAACACAGCAGAATACATCTTATTAAAGATCAGAGACTGTCAATCCCAAACATGTATATTATTCAAAAACCAACTTTTTAAGTCCAAATATTCTTTTTCTTACACTTCACCTAGGTTGAGAATCTCAAACCTAGGCTCTGATACCAAAACAATTGTAACACCCCCACATCCGGTACAAGCACACTACAAACACCATAACGTAATATACTTGCACTGAACATAGGGATGCTACGGTTTTCTTTAACCATCAAATTATTTTAAAAGATACCATAATCTTTATCATGATACATTATAGAAAATAAGTAATATAAAACAAAATAGATATAAATACATTTACTTAATACGCAGCGGGATTTATAAAATAGTTACATATATGAAAACATTTAAATCCATATTTAAAAATATACATATATTCACATTATAAACAATACTTTACAAAATATAAAGAAGTTATACATGATTGGCAGCTTTTCTCTGATCTTTAAGTCCCAAAACAAATTCTTCAATGCCTAGACTCACTTGGTCTCGAGGAACACTCGGGTTCAACTCTATCACCTGCGCGATCAACACTATCGTGCTAAGCCAACGGCTTAGTAGTACAAAGTATGCCAACATTATGCTTTAATGCAATGCAATATCATACACATTAATAAATAAACAACAATATAGTTGTAAAGATAATACCACACCTTTATATTTCATAACTCATACTCATATAAGCATATTACAATTCAAAGTCCTTTCAAGGATCTCATTATTCAATTATTTCAACATCAATAAATCACATTGAAACAAAGACAAGCATGGGCCCAAAAGACACTAATATGCCATTCAATTTTCAGAGTTAATGTTTTGGTTCAATCATCACATTTGAGTTATCATAGCCAATCACAATGGCCTCATATCATATCATGTCTCAATTCATATTATAATGTTTCCATTCTTATCAAAACAATTCATCATAAAAGCATTCATATACATCATCAATACTCACATTGTGTCCCACATTATACACAATATAACATTATTCATGGATTTAGAATCTTCCATATATATTTGTTTAGATCATTCTTTGTATTACATGAGTTTAGAGTGTTTATTTTTATGTTTAGGTGCAAGAAGACCTTTGAAGAATCAAAACAATGCAAGAAGAGCAAAGAACAATCACAGTAGCTAACACATTCAAGGGACACGACCAAGCTTGTGGTCGTGTCTCTCAACCAAAATCAAGCCGAGGCAGACACGGGCAAGGGACACAGTCGTGTCTCTCCAAAAATCATCCAACACGGCCAAATTTCCTTACACTTGGCCGTGTCTCCCAAAAATTCTTTAGTTCAGCCGTGTCTTTTCCTTAGTTTGGCCGTGTCTCTCATGAATAAAAACCCTAAACATGGCCAAATCTCTTTTGATTGAATTTAAAAACATTGTGCACAACATAACCTCATTCAAATGGATACAATTTATGTCATCAACACTTATTTTACATGTTCATCACAATATTCACATTAACAATACATCAACAACACATTTAATCACTTACCACTTCAAAAACCCTTAAACCAACATCACTCTTATTCTTTCAATATCAACATCCACTTAACTTACCATCTTCAAACCAAAACCAACACCAATTTAACTTTGTAACTTACAATCAATTTCAACACTTATAAACACATCTCAAACACACTAAAATATAATAACAACAAATCCTAACTCAGCTCAAACACAACTTTAAAGATAACAAAGAAAAACAAGAGAGTACTTACCAAAAATTAAGGCAATTCCACAAATCTCCAACTTAATCCTTTGATTCTTCCTTCAATTTGAAACTTGGAATAAACAAATCTCACTTTGCTCTCTTGCTATGGAATGGCTGGCCAACATATGGGAAAGAGAAGAAGAAGAAATGAAGAAAAGTCAAGTTATCATCTCTTTAAATCTCCACCATGTATTCCAAAACAAGAATTTACCTAGATACCCCTTTCCATTTGTTTTAACTCTCTTTTCACTTACTTGCCCATTTAGGTAATTTCACATATCACAAATAAAAATCTTCTTCCCTTGACTCCTCATTTTGACCAACATATATGTTATATATATTACCATATACCCAACATATACACTTTCTCTCTACACATTACTCTCCTTTTTAAACAATACCTAAACATTCTCTTTTCCATTTTTTTTTATCCACATAACATATTCACATAATTCAAACAAACAACAATTATATCCAAACTTCTAGGACACACATTGGGATATTACATTTTCACCATTCCAGCGTTTAACCCGTAGGCCATCATAGGCATGCCGCCAAACCCATAACTCTAAAAATTGAATAACATACTAGGCACACAATTTATTTATATTTCTCATTATTAAATTCTTTCATAATTCTTTTATCAAAACTTTTCTCATTTTCTCATTATTAATCTCTTTCTCATTGTCACATATTCAGTCTAGGCACATTGCCTTATTTTCACATTTTTTTCTCATTTTTCTCATTTTTCACATCTTTCTCATATTTCTCACTTTTCTCATTTTTCTCATTTTATCAATATCAATTCTTTTCATTATTTCACATATCTCATTTTTGCATTCACAACACATTACCAAATTACTTTGGGTATTTTCACATAATATATATATTTCACATTCTACATAATTTAGCCATTATCAATGGCTTTTCACAATGCATTTAACACATATATGACATTACAAATGTCATAGCACATTATTCATACTCAATCAATGAACCAAGTAACTTAACACATTTTACAACCAAAATGTGTTAAGCCCAAATGTCATGCAAATATAAACAATATATTCAAAGTTTATGCATACGTCCACTAGAAACCCAAAGCAAGCTTAACACAACCTCCAATCCTATCCTTCCAACTTGCCCTTCTCCACTTGGATGAAGCAAATCAACTTCCCTCAATGCCTATACCAAATATGATCATACATAATCATTTATTATTACATTCTAAGGTATTCTCAACATCAAACCATAATTAAACATCACTCTAACCCAAATCCCAAAATTAAACTTCACCTCACTTTAACTTTGAAAACCCATATCAAGCCATTTAAATTAGTGTTTAAAGTTTATTAATATCATTAGAAACATGTTTTAGCATGTTTAAACCAATTATATTAATTAACCACATGCTTATGCTCAAAATCCTAAAATGGCATAACTTTCACCATTGAAGGATCTCCATTCCAACTCAATCCAATTATCATTTCAATCTTATTTCCACAACAGATATCATAAAATAACATGATTTAAGCACTAAAATCAAACAATTAATCATTCTTTAAAAATTCACTTTTCCAAAACTCTAAATCAATACTACCATCTTCAAACTCTATCCAAACTTAACTAAATCCATCATTTGATTTTAAAATCCTTGGTTATGCAACAAAATAACACATTTGGAACCAATTTGCACAATTAAAACTCATAATTTCAAAAACACAAATGTTCCATAACCCTAAATTCTCTCTCTTCACTAAACTCAACTTAAATTCAACCATTTCTTAAATCTAGCCTTAAAATTATTAATAACCAATCAAAAAAACTTCATTCATATCCAATTAAGCAGTTAAATCATGCTACTATGAAATCTAAAAATTCACATAACACACTTTTCCATAGAATAGGCAAAATTGATAAAGAAGCTTACCAATTTATGAAGAATCTTCTACAACTTCAATTAAATCCTTGAAATCTCTTCAATTATGGTTGCTTGGAAGAAGGAAAATCCTCTCTTGAAGCCATGAAAGTCGGCCTTGAAGGAAAGAAGAAGAAGAAGATGAAAAAAAATGATTTTCTCTTTCCTCCCACTCACATTTTCAACCTTATATGTATTATTATTTTAATATATTTTTAATTAATTAAAACCCCAAAATATTATCTTCCATCCAAAATTATTTATTTTTAAATTATTTTTTTAATTTTAAATTTCTAAGATTTAATTATCAAAATACCCTTTTACTTTGACTTTTTTTAAAAAAGTGTTGACTTTTATATGTTGTATATATTTTACATATATATCACATATATATTCCACTTTTTCATTTAAAATCTCTTCATTTTTTATTTAAAACCATTAATTTAATTTATCCATTTAAATTATAATTTATTTTATTAAATTTTCAAAACTTAGAACTTTTCAAAAAATTTGGGATATTACGCATATGCATAAGTAATGTGTATCTTATATACACATCAAATGTACACATCAAATGTACCTTATATGTGTATTAAATATATTAAGTATGTAATGTATTAATCCAACATATACAATTAATATAGCATATGTATATGTTATATATACTCTAGATATATATATTGAGTATATATAAAATTTTATATCTCCAAAATCACGGATGTGACAATTTTCTCCCCCTTAAATAATTTCGTCCTCGAAATTATCCAGTATGGTAATAAATCATCCAAATGAAATATAATCTTAAAATCTCATCAAAATTATTATTTCATCAAATTGCATAATTTCTATTCTCCCCCTTAGGTTCATTCTCAATTGCCTTTTTACCATTCCATAACTCATCATTATACTGTCTATTTACTCAAACAATCACAATAGATTATCATACCATCAATCGAATTGCCATTAGACAAAATTAGTTCTTCTTTTTAATATATATACACTACACACCTATTGCACTCAAGATATTTGATCACTTCATTATCTTAAATTATACTCTTATCACCTTAAATTCAAATGTTAATAACGTTTATCTTAACACAATAATTTTACACATCTTCACTTTGATCCTACTCTTTATAAAATTACCACATATTAATTTAATATCACCGTTATATAACAACAAAATCTTATTTCCTTATTAAGATTCATTCCAATTACACTATAACTATCATAACTTAGGTCCTTTCATATGCATATACATATTAGAACGCTGTATTCTGCACATTATCACATAGCTTGCATATTCTTAATACAACTACATACATTGAATTTCAATAAAAACTTGTAAACTTATTAAATTTCAGATCAATTGATCTAACTATCACAATATGACTATCATAACCTTATTCTATTCTGACCAACCTTTAGTTTATTTTAAATTCATCAATTTGTTTTTCAATTATGACCTAATTCTATTAGGTCAAATTTATTCTTAAATCTTAATTCCCTTCGAATTCATTATTATAGACAATATTTATTTCCTCTAGTCTCATTCACTTTAAACATCATTTTCATCAACTTATTCATTTTATACCACTTTTAAACGCATTCAATACATCTCTTACTCACATTTCTTATAGTTACCATATTTGCAAAAATTACTTTTCTTACACATTATTTAAAGCTCATCATATTTTCACAATTCTCTTCTGTTCCACACTTTCTATAATTATAAACAAATTTCTAACATAAAATTATAAGATACAACTATGCAAACCATAAATCTTGACCATGTTTCTTGTATCATAACTATCAATCTCACCAAATCTATTTAATTGTTATATCATCTCCGGCCCATGCCCATGGATAACAAAACTAATCGGTCAATCTACTAAACAAATAATACGACCATGGCATAGTAATTGTCATGCCTGTGGCTTATAAATAAATACTGCTCCTCTATCATTCTTCTTCAAACATTTTAAATCACAACATTAAGTTCGTATCGCAAAATCACATATTCATTTTTTTAATCTTTTGCTATACAAAGAGTTAACACATTTCAGCTCTGTTTCAAAGCAATTTACTTTTGATCACTTTTGTTTCAAAATAATTTACTCTTAATAACTTGATCATCATTAGCCTAACTCAAGTTTCAACAATATTATCATTAACATCTCTTACATATACACATTCGTTCATATGCTAATTTTACACAATTTCAATTTATTACTCCATTTATAATCTATCTCTTCTAAATATTTTCATTCATATATATATATATATATATTTCCATACTTTCTTCATTATACTTTTCTTTTTCTTACAATCTCTTATTTATACGCATATACTTTAGGCCTAAAATACTATACAATCATCAAGTTCAATTGTTAAAATAACAATTTCACCATCCAGCTCTGTTCGGGTCCATTCTCAATAAGTGTTAAGACCTATGAATGTCATTTTGAAATGAAGCAAGGTACTAAATTATGTATATATATATATATATATATTTATAAATCGATTAAATATGTAGTATTGTAGATATATATGCTTAAGTGTATTTAAAATATATGTATATAAATGTGTGTCAGTTATAACAAGCGATATTTTATAATGTTAATATATATATATTTATAGATTGATTAAACATGTAGTATTATATATATGTGTTTATAAAAGTGTATTTAAAATATATGTATATATGTGTGTGTCAGTTATAGCAAATGATATTTTATAATGTTAATATGAATTGAATATGGTGAACGAAAATAATAAAAGCATCTAAGTGTTAAGTTGTGTGAATGTTAAATGTAAATATCCCATAACATAATATAAAACATAATATGCAAGTGAAAAGTATAGAGAAAAGTGTTCTAAGTGTTAAGCATGTGAAAATATTTGTAATTAAAGAGAAATGATAGAAACTCATTGAGAATACATGTTTCAAACTATATAATAAAAACATTATCAAATATAATGAATTCATAATCTATGTATCATAAGTGATTTTGTATTTATCTTACAATGATTAAGTTCATTAAATTTAATTGATTTGATTTCAGCATGTGTATATTACAGTGTATTATTACAAATACTGTTCCTGCAATTATTAGCCAAGTACATGTGTACAAGCACCGCTAAGCATTGAGTTTAGTGTGTTGGGATTTTTCTCTGACACATATGTAAAGTGGATTAGTGAAAGATTAAGAATTGACAGATAAAGATTTCAGAGATTATTTTCCGAATGAAGTCAAGTTTTCAGAAAGACTCACAAATATGTTTTACATGTACATTGTCTAATAATTTTACATATTTAAAGGTTGTATAATTCATTTAGAATATTAAAGATTGTATAAGTTTAAATATAGTGAATAAATTTTATATGTTTATATTTATATATGGTCACTTACAGGTATGGGTTGGCAATTTTGTAAAGATTACTCTGATTTAAGAATGGTATTTCTTTAATGAAATTCTTATCAGAGTTATTGTAACTTATTTGGTTGCTAGAGGTGCTAAGCTATTTAAAAATATTGCAATATATGTTGAAATTTTTAAGTAGTGAAAAGAGCAAAAACAACTATATCAAGTTTTCAATCTAAGTATTATTCAGATTTATTCAAATTTATATACTAAATTGAGTCGGAACAATGTTAGTGTATAGAGTAATATCTTCTGATAGTTCTAAAATAAGATTATCAGGGTATATTACAATTGCCTAGTTGATTCACACAGTCGTGGTCTTCAAGTGCCATGCCGTGTATTTTGATTTCAGTCTGGGACTTTGACTTTTCTTCCTCTTCATTTGAGCAGTAAGTGATTTAATCCCACGAGTATGTCCTTTAATTGCCACAACCGTACGATTCATTTATCCTCTGGATGTATTTTTTCTTCTTCTTTTGATTTGGCAGACTCACTTTGAAATCCATGGTCATGGCTTTCAAGGGCCATGGGTGTGGCATTTGGTTTTTCTTCATTTTTGCACATTTGGTTAAAAATCTTGTATATTGACTTTCCAAGCTAAAATAAGAGAATTCTAACTCAAACAAAAAAAATCAATAATCTCAATTGGAAAATTATTAGAAACATGGTTAGAATTATCCAAAATATTAGTCAAAATACAACCCTATCAAAGTCCCCCAAACTCAAACCATTGATTGTCCTCAAGCAATTAAATTTCCCACAAATAGACTTATCATATGTTAAGTTTATATATAGAAATCTAAACAGTTGAAATTTCAAATTTCAAATCTTAAACTTAGCTCTATAACCATATTGACTTCATTCTCGCCTCCTTTGCTCAAGAAGTTTATTTAATTGCAACCAAATATTAAACTTTACATAGGCAAATATTCTTTTTACGAAACTTAGCCTATTCTCATATGCATGTTTAATTGAACTTTTTCCACTATTAGACCTTTACTAATTCAAGGAAATTTAAAAAGACTTTTAGGCTTGTAATGGGGTCCAAAAGGGTGAGGGCTAAAATAACACTAAATAAATTAGGTTAATTATCTTTGAAATATTTCTCAAAATATTGAACGTATCTTTTGTTGTTTGGACAATCCCTTAGTCCTTTTTTGTTTCCTCTTTTGCTAAATGTGGGAGAATATGCTACTTTAAAAAAAATTAAACATATAGAAATATATAAATTTCACCCTACCTTTACATTTAGGAGG
The DNA here is from genome assembly GCA_947685225.1 of Garcia nutans. Classification (NCBI taxonomy): domain Eukaryota; kingdom Viridiplantae; phylum Streptophyta; class Magnoliopsida; order Malpighiales; family Euphorbiaceae; genus Garcia; species Garcia nutans. Next base: position 10,328,775 of record CANTUV010000039.1, on the reverse strand, counting down.
CTATTATAGGAGTCATAAAATTTCTTTGCTTATTCTCCAATTTTGAGTAAATAATATGTGAAATTTTCAAAAGATACTTAAGCTAAAAAAAAGGTTGTCATTTTGGTTATTATTTTTAACAAAGAAGGACTCAAACTAAAAATTTAATTTAATCTCAAGGGGAAAACTAGAGGCAGTGTTCAAAAATTGGTGGATATGAGAATTTGGCACAACAAACACTGCATAAATCATTTTTCCATCTACTTAGCGAGGTTCAATTTCACCTCAAAAGCTCTTTTAAACTTGTTCTAGGCCTAGTCATAAAATAATGTAAAAGAATGTGAGTCTTTTATAAATATTCATAATTGTTCACTTTCAATTAAATTTAGGAGCTTATTTAGTTCAAAATCCATAAAGCATTATTAATTTACCAAATTTTTTGACCTTAAATTTCAAAAATTTTAATTAAAAATTTTAAATATATAAAATCACATATTAATCTATTGTAAAACCAAATTATTTCAAAAAGTTTGAATAAAACAAATTTAAGTCTCATCCTTCTTCTACATTTACTGTTAATATCTAAAATATCAAAACTTAAGCTTTGAAACATCAAATATTCCAAATGAACATCTAAAAATAAACATCCAACTACAAAATAAACATCTTAATCATTAAACATTCAAATAAAAACCATTGAAATGAAATAAGAACATTAAAACCAAATGTACTTTACTTCTTTTAACTTGAGGGAAATTCCTCAAAACATTAAATGTTACTGTCCTCATGGTAAGCACCCCCAGTAGGAGGGGGCTGTTGAGGAGGCGGATAATGAAATCCAAACTGGGCAAAGAAACTGATAATCTACTAGCTCAATCTAGTGATATGTGTAGAGATAGTATGGACCTCTTGCTCAATACCATCAAAATGCTGCTCCATGGCATCAAATCTTTGCTCCCATGCTTCATTCTTATGGCTCATCTCATTTTCACAAGAATCAATCCTATTAAATAAATATTGAAAAGAATTTGGTGGAATGGATACTCCCACCATGATGGCCCAGGAGGATCAAAAGCCAAGAGCCTCCTACATAGTCATTGGCTCAATTTGAGAAACAAAAGCTACATTAGAATCTAAATACTTAAGTTTTGACCTAGTAGTTACTCCCTCTGAAGTATCAACAATAATGAGTTCTTTAGGGAGATCATTTTGATAATACCAATCTTTATGTAGTTCTTCAGTGTCTTCTATCTTACGCTATTCTTGTTCCACTATTTATTCTAGCTCATCATTGTTTTCCTTTGGAACATCATAGGTCTCAAGCTCTTCAATGTACCTACAAAATCATTGAGAATACTACATTTCCCATGATCAAGCTTAGAGGATTCATCAAAGATAACAATAATTGATTCTTTAACTACTAAAGTTCTCCTATTAAATACTCTATATGCTTTACAAGAGAATCAGTAACCAAAGAAAACTCCTTCATCCGATTTGGATGAGAAATTTCCAAGGTTGTTCTTAGTATTTAATATAAAGCATTTGCATCCAAATACTCTAAGGTATGAAATTTTGGATTTTCTTCCATTCCATAGATGATAAGAAGTTTTCTTCATTAAAGATCTTTTGAAAACTTGATTTGAAATATAACTTATGGTATTAATGGTTTCGCCCAAAAGTTTGAAGGTATACTATACTCATTGAGCATTGTTCTATCCGTTTTCTACCAATGTTTTATTTTTCCTTAAAACCATACCATTTTGTTGTGATATTCTAGATGCTAAAAATTACCATTTTCTACCAATGTTTTATTTTTCCTTAAAACCATACCATTTTGTTGTGATATTCTAGATGCTAAAAATTATATAAAATACCAAGCTCAATGCAAAAACTTTCAAAGTTTTCATTTTCAAATTCTTTACCATGATTACTTCTAATAGAAGTGATCACATAGCTTTTTTAATTTTTAACTCTTTTTGCAAAAATTTTGAAATGGTTAAAAGCTTCAATCTTATTAGCTAAGAAATTAGCCTAAGTAAATCTAGAATAATCATCAATAAGGACAAATGTATATAATTTACCTTATAGACTAGCAACTCTATTTAGTCGAAAAAAGTCCAAATGGGTTAATTTTAATGGTCTAAAAGAACTTACAATGTTCTTAGATTTAAAAGGGCTTTTGCGTTGTTTCCCAAGTTGACATAGTTCATATATTTTATCTTTATTAAATTTTATTTTGGGGAGTCCATCTATAAGCTCTTCTTTGCTTAGACATTATAGTTGGTCCATATTTGCATGTCCCAATCTTCTATGCCATAGCCAAGCATCATTTCTAATAGTAACTAGACACTCAAAATCATTATTAGAGTGTAGGTTAATTTTATAGGTGTTGCAAATTCTACCTCCTTTGAATGCAAGTTTACCATTAGAAGAGGTAATTTTACATCCTTTAGAGTTAAAATTGACATTACAACCTTTATCATTTAATTGACTAACACTAAGCAAATTGTGTTTCAATCCATCAACTAACAATACATCATCAATCTTATTCTTACCAAACATAGCAATGGAACCAATACCTATAATTTTACCTTTAACATTATTTTCAAATTTTACATTACCTCCTTCTTATATGTAAGGGTTGTGAAGAGTTTTGCATTGCCAATCATGTGCCTTGAGCATCCACTATCTATAACCCAAATGCTTTATCAGTTTGTAGTGTTTAGGAACATCTACAAGACAATAAGGTTCATCTTCTTTTAGGTACCCTGATGATGGATCTATGCTATCACAGTGTTATCGCAAGTGCATAGGTCGCTCAAGTAACAAAATAGTGAGTAAGATATCATTCCACTGGGGACAAGGTCAAATATTAATGCAAAATTTAACTATTATTTAGTGAATCAATAGTTTGTGTGATGATTAAAATAAAAGACAAATTACTCAATAAACTAAAGTGAAGAAAAATTGAATATTTTGCAACAAAAGTTGGTGATGAAAATACTATATAGATATTGAATCCCCCTAGCCATAAGAAGCATTTATGAATATCAATTCAATTGAATCAAATAATAGAGCTGAATTGGCATTCCCCTAAATTAGATAAAAATCTCTCTCAAGTGAATTAATCCCTAATCACTAAGTAGAATGCTAGAAATCTCTTCTCAAGCATAATTAAATAGATCTTGCAATAAGAACAAGGAACTTTAAACCAAAGGGTCTTGTAAGTCTATCTCTAGCACTCCAATCAACCCTCAATACTAATGAGCATTCTATTCATATCAAGCTTTCTCAAGTCAATAATATGAAAATTGCAACCAATCAATAAGCATGCTATTATCAATTGGAAATAAGAAATTAAGAATTAAAAGGATAAAATAACTCAATCAAACGATTTAGTTTAATAAGAACTATTCAATCCATACAACAAAGCTAGGGTTCATCAATATCTAGATAGATAAAATGTTTAGCTCGTGTTCATAAACAAAAAACCAAAACAGAGGAAATAAGTAAAAGAATTCAAACAATCCATAATGAATGATTTGTGTTTCTTCACTTCAGTCCTTGGATCTTGGTTTAAATCTCGTAGGAATTGAGTCTTCACCTTCACTCTTGGCTTCTAAAAAACTCTCTTGTTCTTGGGAGGTCGGCTCTAAAAAATAAACTCTCCATCCCTAATTCGCTCTTTAGCACAGATTTTATAGCCTAGATATTTTTGCCTGACATGCCCATGCACACGCCCATGTCTATGGGCGTGTCAACGGTGTTGTTTTGAACTTTAATGACATGGGCAATGACACGCCCATGTCCTTGGGTGTGTTGTTGCTACTGTAATGTTGAGTGAGGGAATGATCATGGACATGCTCATGTCATTGGGTGTGGTGAAGTTATCAGAATGGATGGGAATGAATTTAGTGAGCCAGTAAATATTGACAGGTTGAAGAAGTTTTATATATGAAAAATAAAAAAGAGAGAGCTCGATAGTTTGAAAACCCAAAAAGGGTGGCCTAGGAAAAAGTTAGAGCAGTCCGCTAGTTCTGAAAACTCGAAAGGGCGGGCTAGGCAACAATTAGGGCTAATGAGAGAAAATCGTTAATTAGAAAACCCGAAAGGGCTAATTGGCAACAAGAGTGATCTTGTGTATACTGGCTTTATGTTTGGTTGTTCCCCAATTTAATAAAACAGAATTAATGATTAAATTTGTTCTATGTGCACTGTTATAAGTATTTGACCAGATACGGATGAAATAAATAATCATAATTGCAAAAGTTGAAGACAAATTATCAATGGAAAAGAAGAATCTTTTATTACTTTAGTTATTTTTCATCCTAACAAAACACTTTCTGAATTTTTTTTAAAAAAAAATCTATGGCAGTCAATAAGTGTAACGTGCTGGCCAGCTTTGCCTTAACCAATCCAAGTAGGCTTCAGTCAAGCAAGGCATGTCTAGGTCAGGAGCAAAGTCAGAATCACGAGGCTCAGCTCCATACTGACGCCCAAGTCGGCGAGGATCATAGCATGTACCTTGATGAAGAGTAGCAAGAGGAACGTACATCAAGCATGTCCGCATGGTGATAAGAGAAATCTTCCACCAAGGTACCAACCAACGGATATTGACTTCAGAGCGTGAGTGGATCCAGTCAACCCAGTCAGCATATGAAGAAGCAGGGTGGAGTAGCTTCCTAGCAGAATGACGACATGGTAGGTATCTGGCAAAATCCATGAGGGAGTATCAAGTAAACAAAGACGCTCCTGAAGCCAAATCTGTAAGTTAAAAACCCGCAAGGGCAGCTTAGGCAAAAATTAGGACGAGCTCGCTAGTTTCGAAAACCCGCATGGGAGGACTAGGCAAAAGTTAGAGCGATAAAAAAAAGAGAAGAAGAAGAAGGATTACAGTAAAGAGGAAAATTGTATGTTTTTCATTATTGTACAATGTTTTACAATTGCTACAATATTTACATATCACTAAGAGGGTGGTGGTAGGTCACCAAATAAAGACTTGAAAAAATCGTCGCCTGTTGGAGGAGGGGGCAAATTACTCATCTCGGGATCATCCAAAGAAGAAGCACTAAAACCCCTATTGCCTTGGAGTTCTGATTTGTCATGGTCCTCATCAGAAGCAGACGAAAGGATCTCATGGTCATCAGTCTGGGGGCCTCTCGATGAAGAAGCACCGGGATCCCTCATTCCTTGAAATCGAAAGTCACGTAAATTTTGTTCGGATTGAGGATATAAACTTTCAAAATGAGAAGCTTGCTGATGACTAACTCTTCTTGAAGTTTCTTATTTTGTTCTTCAAGCATCCGCTGTGAGCCAAGAGAGAAAAAGGTAAGAGCATACATAATCCTGCATACATATAGCATAAACTTTTATGAAATGAGGAACATACCAGCTAGTTCACATTGATACCCTGCGAATGAGATGGTGTATCCAGCAGGCTAGAATGAGCAAACGAAGGGGCAGTGAAAGAAGGTCCAGCCTCATGATCAAACAAGCCAACAGCCTGTAATAATCATTAAAGAATCAAAGAAAGAAAAAGCAGTTGCAAGGGAAAAGTGGTTAAAGTGCAAAAAACTCCCTTGGAAGATCAAAACGAGGAAAGAAGAGCATGAATCAAGCAAGACATGGCCAAGCCAAATCGAGCTTAGCCTTGTCACCTCAAAAGAAATTTTGGCAGAATATGACACGGGCAGGCGACACGGCCAAGCCACTGGCCGTGTCTTACCTAAAGGACAAAGTTAAGAAGGACCAAGCAAAGAAAGAAAAGAAACAGTAGGTGACACGACCAAGCCACTGGCCATGTCTTACCTAAAGGACAAAGTCAAGAAGGACCAAGTAAACAAAGAAAAGAAATAGTAGGTGACACTGGCAGGCGACACGGCCAAGCCACTAGCCGTGTCTCTCCTAAGGGGCAAAGTCAAGAAGGACCAAGCAAAGAAAGAAAAGAAATAGTAGGTGACACGGCCAAGCCACTGGCCGTGTCTCTCCTAAGGGGCAAAGTCAAGAACGACCAAGCAAAGAAAGAAAAGACACAGAAATTGACACACCCAGGAGACACGGCCAAGCCACTGGCCGTGTCACTCCCTTCTTCAAAGAACAAAGAAGACCCCAATCTCCATGGATGAAGATCCATTTTCAAGTGTGAAGACTCGATCTCCGAGGGTGAAGATCCATTCTGAGGGTGAAGAATCACAATGCATAGAACATCTGGAGCAGTCAGACTTCTCAACTGATAAAAGGTTAGTCAAATTCATTCTCAGGTCCAAGTGCCCAATCTCGGGTCAAAGTACCCAAATCAAATCAATCCTGGGTCCAAGTACCCAAGTCAATTCAAGCTCGAGTCCATGTACCCAATCTTGGGTCCAAGTGCCCAATCACGAATCCAAGTGCCCAATCTTGGGTCCAAGAACACAAATAAAATCAATTTAGGGCCGAGTATCCCAATATAGTTAGGATCGAGTATTCCAATCCAGTTTAGGATCGAGTATTTCAATCCAGTTTAGGATTGAGTGTCCAAATCCAGTTAGGATCGAGTATCCAAATCCAGTTTAGGATCGAGTATCCGAATCCAGATAGGATTGAGTATCTGAGTCTAGTTTAGGATTGAGTATCCAAATCTCTCGGGTTAAGAACACAAAATTTTCCTTAGGTCCAAAACCTAGAATCTCCCTTGAGTCCAGAACTCAAACCGGGTCCAGAACCCAAATTTTCCTTAGGTCCAGAACCTAGAATTATTCTTGAGTCCAGAACTCGAACCAGGTCCAGAACCCAAAGTTTTCTTAGGTCCAGAACCTAGAGTTTCCCTTGAGTCCAGAACTCAAACAAGGTCCAGAACCTAGAATTATCCTTGAGTCCAGAACTCGAATTGGGTCCAGAACCCAAATTTTCTTTAGGTCGAGAACCTAGAATTATCCTTGAGTCCAGAACTCGAACCAGGTCCAGAACCCAAATTTTCCTTAGGTCCAGAACCTAGAATTATCCTTGAGTCCAGAACTCAAATCGGGTCTAGAACCCAAATTTTCTTTAGGTCGAGAACCTAGAATTATCTTTGAGTCCAGAACTCACACCGGGTCTAGAACCCAAATTTTCCATAGGTCCAAAACCTAGAATTATCCTTGAGTCAAGAACTTGAACCGGGTCCAGAACCCAAATTTTTCTTAAGTCTAGAACCTAGAACCTAGAATAATTTTTCTTTAGTATCTAATTTTTATTAATAAAAAATAGAAATAAACAAATAAAAATCGAAGTGGGAAAAATTGGCGAAGAAAAAATTGTCGCGCGGGCCCGTGGGCATTTCACCCGCAGGAAATGACTGTGCTATTTCGTAGGCAGAAATTTTCTGCCTGCGAAATAGCCCAGCTATTTCCCACGTAGAAATTTTTTGCCTGTGAAATAGCTTACGGGCCCACTCGGCGCGCACTGCCGCATCCAGCTGCAGCAGATTTTTTCTCCAATGCAGTTTTTCCGCATTAGTTTTTTTTCGGCAGCGCAAATTTTCCAACGCAAATTTTTTGAAACCTAATCCAATTAGGTTTTGATTTCTTTTTTTTATTAATATTACTTAGCTTAACTAATTAGGAATAAACAACCTCAAACCACTATAAATAAGGACCAAAGGCAATTAATTTAAGGAGGCAAAAAATCCAAGAGTAGTTTGGAAAATTTGAAACCAAATCAAGGAAGGAAAAGAAGAAATTCAATTCAACTCTTTTCTGGAACAGCAGCAGCACGATTTAGAGGATTCAAAGGCAAAAAAGGCTTGTCTTTGGAGCTAGTTCATCCAAGAAGAATTGTTTTTGGAGAAATCATCAAAAGAAGGTATGTGTTAATTAATTTTCTTTAACTGTTTTTTTTTTTACATAGTAGCAAATTTATGAAATCAAAATTAAAAACCTTTGAACTTTAATTTAGTTTTTCTAAAGCCAACAAAACCTTGTCTCATTAGTTTATCTTCCAAAAGGCTTAAATTTGTTATTTTTTCTTCTTAAAAATCTTAAAACTCTAATTAAACATATTTTTCAACAAAACTATGATCTAAATTCTGCTTATTTTAAAATTTTAAAGTAGGTTCTATTTCATTCAAAAAGCCTTAAAAAACATCTTTTCTACTTATAAAAACTTTAATTTATTTGTTTAAATTCATAAAACTTCATGAAATTATCAAATTGATTTCCAATTTCTTAAAAATTATTCACCACCCGTGACCCTACTTCCAAAATATCAAATCCAAATTCAACTTCCAAAATTCAAAATAATGAACACTAACCCTTTTAAAACCTTAAACCCTAATTTTTATGAACCCTAATCCTTTTAAAACATTAAAAAACATAAAAACATAAAAATCTAAATTTTACATAGTAGCTTAGGAACCCAATAATCAAAAATCACAAATTAAAGTATTTTAAAGTGTTTAAAACCCTAGTTCCATGATATCATCATTCAAACCTTAATTTTGTTAATCAAAGAGTCTTACCAACCCTTTAAAACATAAAACCCTAATTTATTTTAATTTCATAAAAAGTCACAGTAGCCATAATTGGACTTTTATTTGCTTTATTCAATTCCATACTTGATTATGCTTTGATTTATTTCTTATGCTTTAACTTATTTAATTTCAATACTTGATTTATTTAATTTATCATGGATGGATGTTTATTTTCTATTTTGATTAATAGCTTTGATGAATGATTTATTTATGATGAATGATTATTTACTTTTATCAATTAATTTAGATTTCCAAAAGTTGTAAGAGGTATGTTTCCACTTGGTGGGTATCTCATTAGTTAAACATCATGTAATTTAATTTGCTTTTCTATTTTAGAACCTATGTAAAGGGCATATTTCTACCTTTTGGTGGGTGTCCTATTTAGGCATGTGGTGTATGGACATATTTCCATCCTTGGATGGGTGTCCATTTATTTGCTTTGTTTGGACATTGCTTTGATTTTAATATATTGATGCTTTCTTTTAATTATTGTTTGTAATATGGATAATATTGTTATATTTAAGAATTTTATAATATTAAGACCTGTAAAGGAGGCCGGTTCCAATGAACCGGGCATTGTGGGGGTGCTGGGCCATTTCTCACCTTCCCCACATGTACCCAACTTTCTGAACCCATTAAGGGGTTGGGTATTCCTTAGAAATTGAGTCATCCACCACTTTTTCTCCGAACTTAGGTTCATATTCTCTAAGGTCCTGAGCCTAAACAGTGCCAAAGTCTCAAGAACCATTCCACCGGGAGTGGGGGCGAAAATCCCCGCTCACAATTAGGATTGTCAAAGAGACTGACTGGGAGTCCGTTGGTGCTTTAGGTAATCACCTAAACTGCCCTTTCAGGTTTTCTTTTTTCCTCTTCTTTTTTGCTGTAATTTTTTCCTAGTCCAGCCATGGGGTTTTCAGAACTAGCGAGCTGTCCTAATTTTTGCCTAAGCTGCCCTTGCGGGTTTTCAACTTAGTGGACTCTTTCTTTTTTTTTTTTATTTAATTCTTTTTTCACAGATTTGGCTTTAGGAGCGTCTTTGTTTGCTTGATACTCCATCCATGGATTTTACTAGATATCTGCCACGTCATCACTCTGTTAGGAAGCTACTCCATCTTGTTTCTTCATATGCTGACTGGGTTGACTGGATCCACTCATGCTCTGAAGTCAATATCCGTTGGTTGGTACATTGGTGGAAGATTTCTCGTATCACCATGCGGACATACTTGATGCATGTTCCCCTTGCTGCTCTTCGTCAAGGTACATGCTATGATCCTCGCCGACTTGGCCGTCAGTACGGAGCTGAGCCACGCGATTCTAATTTTACTCCCGATTTAGACATGCCTCGCTTGACTGAAGCCTAATTGGATCGGTTGAGACAAAGCTGGCCTGCACATTACATTTATTAACTGCCATGTATTTTACATTTGTCAATTCAGAAAGTGTATTGTCAGTATGAAAAATAATTAAAGTAATAAAAGATGCTTCTTTTCCATTTATAATTTGTCATCACCTTTTTCTTTTGTATTTATTTATGTAACACCCCCACATCCATTACACGTACACTACAAACACCACAATGTAATATACGTGCACTGAACATAGAGATGCTACGGATTTTATTAACATTCAAAACATTTTAAATGATACTATAATCTTTCTCATTATACATTATAGAAAATAAGTCATTAACTTGTAATATAAAACAAATAGATATATATATATATATATATTCGTTTACTTAATACGCAGCGGAATATAGAAAATATTTACAAATATACATATATTTACATTATAACAAAACTTTACAAAATATAAAAGAGTTATACATGATTGGCAGCTTTCTCTGATCTTTAAGTCCCAAAATCAACTCTTCAATGTCTACTCTCACTCGGTCTCGAAGAGCTCTCGGGTTCTACTCTATCACCTGCGCGATCAACACTATCGCGCTAAGCCAACGGCTTAGTAAGACAAATCATGCTAATATTATGCTTTAGTGCAATGCAATGCCACACACCTTATTAAAAAGAACAACATCATAGATGTAAAGCTAACAACATACTTTTACATTCCATAAACCACAATATATGAACATATCACATTTCTCAATATCATATACCTCATTTATCAATTATGTTACCATTTATGAGTCACATTAAACAAAGACAAGCATGGGCCCAAAACATACTAATATGCCATTCAATTTTCAGAGCTAATGTTTTGGTTTTGTTATCACATTTATCAATATCATATACCCAACTAGGCTTCAAGGATTAGGTTCAACCAAGCTTCAAGGGGAACAAAGCATGCTAAGTTTCAACCCAACTTGGCTTCAAGAACCAACCCAACCTAGCTTCAAGGGTGGTAACATCTCAATTAAGCTTCAAGGATTCAATCCAACCTAACTTCAAGAGATTGTTACACTTATTAGGCATGCCACCAACAACAAACTCTGAAAATGGAATAACACATTAGCCACACAATTCATTTATTATTTAGTTATCATTTCCATTCTCAATTCTCATCATCATAGCCAATCACAATGGCTTCATATCACAATTATATCTCAACTCATTTTATACATATAGCATCATTGCTATAACATTTCAAGGTACATTATTCATGAATCACATTACCATTCACAATGTATATAACATAACATTGTTCATAGATTTATAATCTTCCATATGCCTTTGATTGAATCATTATTGTTTTAAGGGTATTTAGAATGTTCATTTTCATGTATAGGTGCAAAGAGACCCTTAAAGAATCACAACATTGCATGAAGAGCAAAGAACAAAAACATTAACTAACACATTTGAGGGACACGGGCAGCACACTTGAGGGACACGGCCAAGCTTGTGGCCGTGTCTCTCAACTTAATTTGGCAGTGACAGACACTGGCATGGGACACGGCCGTGTCTCTCAAAAATCAACCCAACACGTCCAAAATTTCCATGACTTGGCCGTGTCTCTCCTTGCTTTTGGCCGTGTCACTCATGAACAAAACTCTAACCAAAGCCAACACTCTTTCAATTGCATTTACACACTTTTTGCACAACATTAATCTCATTCAAATGGATACAATCAATAACATAAACACATATCTTACACAATCATCACAATAATCACTTTAACAACACATTAACATTACATTTAAACACAACCACTTCAAAACCCTAAATCCAACATCATTCATAATCTTTCAAAATCAACATCCACCACTTCCAACAACAACACCTATTTAACCTCTTAACTTAAAACCAAATTTAACACTTGAAAACACATCACAAACACCTCTCATCATCAAATCAACAAAACCTAATTCACTTCAAATACCACTTCAAAAGAATAAAAGAAATCAAAGAAAAGAACTTACCAAAGTTGTTGAATTCCACAAATCTCCAACTTGATTCCTTGATTCTCTCTTCAATCTTGATTTTAGAACAACAAAAATCAACTCTTGTTCTTTGGTTTTGGAGAGCCGGCCACCACTAAGGAAAAGAGAAGAAAAGAAAAATAAATAAAGTCAACTTCCTCTTCTTCTTTAAATCTCCACCAAGAGATTTCCAAAAGAAAATTACCTCAATGCCCTTAACCATTTGTTCTAACTCTCTTTTAACTTATAAGCCCATTTAGGTAATTTCATACTCAACAAGATAAATATCTCTTCCCCCTTGACTCTTCATTTGACCAACTTATATGTTATATATATTACAATATAATCAACATATACACTTTCCTTTAATTTCTTTTCTCTTGCAAATTGACACCTACATTCAATCCAATTTTTAAAACAACAACAATAACAACAACAACAACAACAACATTCAAAACTTCTAGGTCATATATGGGGATATTACAATTCTCCCCCTCTAAAAAGAAATTTCGTCCTCGAAATTACCTGATATCAAGTCCGAAATAATTGAGGGTACTGATCTCGCATGGTATGCTCACTTTCCCAAGTTGTTTCTTCTTTTGCATGATTCTTCCATAGAACTTTCACTAATGGCACACTCTTGTTTCTCAACTTTTTCACATCACGTGCCAAGATAGCAATTGGTTCCTCTTCAAACGTCAAATCGGGACTCACTTCGATTGATTCAATTGGCAAAACATGAGATGGATCCGATCTGTACCTTCTCAACATAGAAACATGGAATACATTATGGATCCGATCCAACTCAGGTGGTAAAGCAAGCCGATAAGCAACTGGCCCAACTCTTTCCAAAACTTCATACGGTCCAATGAAACGAGGACTCAATTTTCCTTTCCAACCAAACCTCAAGATCTTCTTCCAAGGAGACACTTTCAAAAATACTTTATCTCCCACATCAAACTCTATGTCTCTCCTTTTCAGATCTGTATAAGACTTCTGTCGGTCTGAAGCTGCTTTTAACCTGCCTTGAATGACTTTTACTTTCTCTTTAGTTTCTTGAATGAAATCAGGCCCAATCAACTTACCATCTCCAAGTTCACTTCAACAAAGAGGTGTTCGACACCGTCTACCATACAGTGCTTCGAATGGTGCCATACCAATGCTGGATTGATGACTGTTGTTGTAAGCAAACTCCACAAGCGGTAGAAATCTGTCCCAACTTCCAGAGAAATCAATGACACAGCTTCTCAACATGTCCTCAATAATCTGTATCACCCTCTCTGACTGCCCATCTGTCTGCGGATGGAAAGCCGTACTGAAATGTAATTGAGAACCCAAAGCACCATGCAAACTCTTCCAAAATCTTGAAGTAAACCGGGGATCTCGATCAGACACTAAAGAAATTAGGACACCATGCAACTTTACAATCTCATGGATATACAGCTCAGCTAATCTCTCCAAAGAGTAATCCATCCGAACCGGAAGAAAATGAGCTGTCTTAGTCAACCTATCAACAATCACCCATATAGCATCATACTTCCTTTGTGTTAATGGCAAACCAGACACAAAATCCATTGTCACTCTTTCCCACTTCCATTCAAGCACTGATAACGGTTGAAGCAACCCAGTTGAAACTTGATGCTCTGCTTTTACTTTTTGACAGGTGAGACATTTAGATACAAACTCAGCAATATCTCTCTTCAAACCAAACCACCAGTAATGCTGTCTCAAATCATGATACATCTTTGTATTGCCCGGATGCATAGCAAACACTGACTGATGTGCTTCTTCCAAAATTATCCTTTTCAAATTAGCATCATCGGGTACACACAATCTGTTCTTAAACCAGAGACTCCCATCATTTCTTACAATAAAATCTCTACTCTTTCCATTCTGGCAATCTGAAACAATCTTTTGAATCTTCTCATCAGCCAACTGGGCCTCTTTAATCTGATCCAACAAAACTGGTTTCAATTGCAACTGTGCCAACAATGCACCATCATCACAAGATACAAAACTGGCATGCAATGCTCTCAACTCAACAAGCAACGAGAGCGAATAAACAGTCAAACCTGCCAAAGACTTCCGACTCAAGGCATCAGCAACAACATTTGCTTTACCTGGATGATAATCAATCAAACAGTCGTAGTCTTTAATCAACTCCAACCATCTCCTATGCCGAATATTAAGCTCTTTTTGGACACCCAAATATTTCAAACTTTTATGATCAGTGTATATGAAACATTTCTCTCCAAACAAATAGTGTCGCCAAATCTTCAATGCAAACACAATGGCTGCTAGTTCCAAATCATGGGTCGGATTATTAAGCTCATGCGGTTTCAACTGTCTAGAAGCATAAGCTATAACTTTACCTTCTTGCATCAGAAAACAACCCAAACCACTATGTGAAGCATCACTGTAGATCACATATGGTTTGCCTTCTACAGGTAAAGTAAGAACAGGCGCTTGAGTCAACAATTCTCTCAACTGTTCAAAGCTAGCCTGACACTGATCTGTCCACACAAATCTAACTCCCTTTCGAAGCAATCTGGTGAGTGGAGTAGCTATCAAAGAAAATCCTTTCACAAACCGTCGATAATAGCCTGCCAAACCCAGAAAACTTCTAACTTCAGTCACTGATTTTGGTGGACTCCAATTCAAAATAGCTTCAACTTTACTCGGATCAACTCTAATACCTTCTGCTAAAACTATATGATCGAGAAAAGTTACTTGGTCAAGCCAAAACTCACACTTCGACAGTTTAGCAAACAATTGCTTCTCTCTCAGAATTTGCAACACAATCCGTAGATGCTTATCATGTTCCTCCTCATTACGCGAATACACCAGAATGTCATCGATAAACACTACCACAAACTGATCCAGATAGGGCCTAAACACCCTATTCATCAAGTCCATAAAAGCTGCAGGTGCATTCGTTAGACCAAAAGGCATAACTAGAAATTCATAATGCCCATACCTGGTCCGAAAAGCTGTCCTAGGAACATCATCATCTCTGACCCTCAACTGATGGTACCCTGATCTTAAATCAATTTTTGAAAACACAGCTGCACCCTTCAATTGATCAAAGAGATCATCAATTCTAGGCAAAGGATATTTATTTTTAATGGTCACCTTGTTCAATTGCCTATAATCGATACACAATCTCATAGTACCATCTTTCTTCTTCACAAATAAAACAGGAGCTCCCCACGGTGAGACACTAGGGCGAATAAACCCTTTATCCAACAACTCCTGTAATTGCACTTTCAATTCTCTCAGTTCAGCAGGTGCCATTCTATAAGGAGTAATATAGATAGGAGTGGTACCAGGCAATAATTCAATACTAAACTCCACCTCTCTCTCAGGAGGCAACCCTGGCAACTCCTCTGGAAACACATCTGGGAACTCTGCAACTGTGGCAATGCTATCAATGTGAGAACCTGTTACTCTAGTATCTACCACATGAGCAAGATAGGCATCACACCCCTTTCTAATCAACCTCCTGGCTGCAACAGTTGAAACAAACAAAGATGCTAGCTTTCCTTGCTCATTAGATACTATCACCTCTCTACCATCACCAGTTCTCAAAGAAACAATTTTCTTTTTACAGTCTACCACATCTCCATATCTAGATAGCCAGTCCATGCCTAGTATCACATCATATTCCTTAAAAGGCATTTCGATCAAATCTCCAAGGAACTCCTCACCTTGCACCACTACAGCACTATTCCGGTGCACCCTGCTAACAATCACACTATGCCCTAGAGGATTTGTCACCAATACATCAAATCCTAGGGATTCAGCATGCATATCAGACACAGGCAAAACAGATGCACTAATATATGAATGTGTGGATTCGGGATCAATCAAAGTAAGTACTGAAGTATCAAATAAGAAGAAAGTACCAGCTATGACTGCCGAAGCATCTGGCTGCCTCTGCATAACATATATCCTCTGGGAAGATCCAACCTCCTCTGGTCTACTCTCCCTGGATGCAGAACCTCCTCTAGAACTAAACCCAGATTTACCTCCTCTGCTGACACCCCTGCCTCCTCAACCTCCCCTCACACTAGGTCGAGATGCTGCAGAATCAACTGACATCTGCTCTTGCCTCTCAGGACAATCCCTAACAAAGTGACCTGGTGATCCACATCTGAAGCATACCCCTGCTACACCAGTCTTCCAACAAGGACCACCATGTGGCCTACCACAATGAATGCAGATGGGTAGAGTGGATCTCTGAGTCACTGGGGTCGGAGCACTCGCCACTGACACTGTAGGTCTAAATCTCTGCCTCTGAAACTGCACTGACCTACCCGCTGGTCTCTGACTCCTACTAACCCGAGGAACAAAACTTCCTTTACCTCTTTTAGCAGTTGAAGACCCTGCCTCGAACTGGGGTCTCCTAACCCTGACCTCTTCCTCTGAAGCAGCTGCAATAACTTGAGCTCTCTCCACACTCCGAGCTGCTGCCACAAGCTTGGAAAAATCATGATATCTAGATCCAGCCACCAAACACATGATAGAGGGCCTCAATCCCTCCTCAAATCTCCTGTATCTATCTATCTCATCAGATATAATGCCCCCAGCATACTGGCTCAACCGGATAAATTTAACTTCAAATTCTGTTATGGTCTGGCTATCTTGCTTTAAGCTCAAAAACTCCATCTTCTTCATGTCCTTATACTCCCTCGGAGTATACTTCAATTCAAACTCTCTCAAGAAATCAGCATAGGACAAGGTTGGTGGATCATCCATAGTATGTGGCACTGTCTTCCACCAATCATATGCGTCCTTCTGTAGCAATGATCTAGCATAATCAAATTTTTCCTCTAGGGTGGCTTGCAACTAAATGAAGATTCTTTGTATTTTATCAAGCCACTGCTCTGCTACAGCTGGATCAACAGTGCCTAAGAAATCCTCTGCCCCATACTTCCTTAGTTTGTCATAGTGCCTCACTGATACTAAAGGCTGAGGGGGTGGTGGCTGTGGTTGCACTGGTGCTTGCCTCAAAGCCTCTACCACATGCCTAAGCCAAGCTGGCGGAACCTCCTCACCAACTGATCTCCCCGACACCGAAGCAGGTGCCTCTTCAGCACTATCAACTCTAGCTCTATCCTCCGGAGCTACACTCTCCTCACTACCCTCAACTGACTGACGCAAATGAGGATACATCACAACCTATTTCTGCAAACACAGTATAATACATCTTATTAAAGATCAGAGACTGCCAATCTCACACATGTATGTTATTCAAAAATTCACTTTTTAAGTAAAAATATTCTTTTTCTTACATTTTACCTAGGTTGAGAATCTCAAACCTTGGCTCTGATACCAAAACAATTGTAACACCCCCACATCCATTACACGTACACTACAAACACCACAATGTAATATACATGCACTGAACATAGAGATGCTACGGATTTTATTAACATTCAAAACATTTTAAATGATACCATAATCTTTCTCATTATACATTATAGAAAATAAGTCATTACTTGTAATATAAAACAAATAAATATATATATATATATTCGTTTACTTAATACGCAGCGGAATATAGAAAATATTTACAAATATACATATATTTACATCATAACAAAACTTTACAAAATATAAAAGAGTTATACATGATTGGCAGCTTTCTCTGATCTTTAAGTCCCAAAATCAACTCTTCAATGTCTACTCTCACTCGGTCTCGAAGAGCTCTCGGGTTCTACTCTATCACCTGCGCGATCAACACTATCGCGCTAAGCCAACGGCTTAGTAAGACAAATCATGCTAATATTATGCTTTAGTGCAATGCAATGCCACACACCTTATTAAAAAGAACAACATCATAGATGTAAAGCTAACAACATACTTTTACATTCCATAAACCACAATATATGAACATATCACATTTCTCAATATCATATACCTCATTTATCAATTATGTTACCATTTATGAGTCACATTAAACAAAGACAAGCATGGGCCCAAAACATACTAATATGCCATTCAATTTTCAGAGCTAATGTTTTGGTTTTGTTATCACATTTATCAATATCATATACCCAACTAGGCTTCAAGGATTAGGTTCAACCAAGCTTCAAGGGGAACAAAGCATGCTAAGTTTCAACCCAACTTGGCTTCAAGAACCAACCCAACCTAGCTTCAAGGGTGGTAACATCTCAATTAGGCTTCAAGGATTCAATCCAACCTAACTTCAAGAGATTGTTACACTTATTAGGCATGCCATCAACAACAAACTCTGAAAATGGAATAACACATTAGCCACACAATTCATTTATTATTTAGTTATCATTTCCATTCTCAATTCTCATCATCATAGCCAATCACAATGGCTTCATATCACAATTATATCTCAACTCATTTTATACATATAGCATCATTGCTATAACATTTCAAGGTACATTATTCATGAATCACATTACCATTCACAATGTATATAACATAACATTGTTCATAGATTTATAATCTTCCATATGCCTTTGATTGAATCATTATTGTTTTAAGGGTATTTAGAATGTTCATTTTCATGTATAGGTGCAAAGAGACCCTTAAAGAATCACAACATTGCATGAAGAGCAAAGAACAAAAACATTAACTAACACATTTGAGGGACACGGGCAGCACACTTGAGGGACATGGCCAAGCTTGTGGCCGTGTCTCTCAACTTAATTTGGCAGTGACAGACACTGGCATGGGACACGGCCGTGTCTCTCAAAAATCAACCCAACACATCCAAAATTTCCATGACTTGGCCGTGTCTCTCCTTGCTTTTGGCCGTGTCACTCATGAACAAAACTCTAACCAAAGCCAACACTCTTTCAATTGCATTTACACACTTTTTGCACAACATTAATCTCATTCAAATGGATACAATCAATAACATAAACACATATCTTACACAATCATCACAATAATCACTTTAACAACACATTAACATTACATTTAAACACAACCACTTCAAAACCCTAAATCCAACATCATTCATAATCTTTCAAAATCAACATCCACCACTTCCAACAACAACACCTATTTAACCTCTTAACTTAAAACCAAATTTAACACTTGAAAACACATCACAAACACCTCTCATCATCAAATCAACAAAACCTTATTCACTTCAAATACCACTTCAAAAGAATAAAAGAAATCAAAGAAAAGAACTTACCAAAGTTGTTGAATTCCACAAATCTCCAACTTGATTCCTTGATTCTCTCTTCAATCTTGATTTTGGAACAACAAAAATCAACTCTTGTTCTTTGGTTTTGGAGAGCCGGCCACCACTAAAGAAAAGAGAAGAAAAGAAAAATAAATAAAGTCAACTTCCTCTTCTTCTTTAAATCTCCACCAAGAGATTTCCAAAAGAAAATTACCTCAATGCCCTTAACCATTTGTTCTAACTCTCTTTTAACTTATAAGCCCATTTAGGTAATTTCATACTCAACAAGATAAATATCTCTTCCCCCTTGACTCTTCATTTGACCAACTTATATGTTATATATATTACAATATAATCAACATATACACTTTCCTTTAATTTCTTTTCTCTTGCAAATTGACACCTACATTCAATCCAATTTTTAAAACAACAACAATAACAACAACAACAACAACATTCAAAACTTCTAGGACATATATGGGGATATTACAATTTATTTCATCCATATCTGGTCAAATACTTATAACAGTGCACATAGAACAATTTTAACATTAATTCTGTTTTATTAAATTAGTGAACAACCAAACATAAAGCCAGCATACATAAGATCACTCCTATTGCCAACTAGCCCTTTCGGGTTTTCTAATTGACGATTTTCTCTCATTTAGCCCTAATTGTTGCCTAGCCTGCCCTTTCGGGTTTTCGGGACTAGCGGACTGCTCTATCTTTTGCCTAGGCCGCCCTTTTTGGGTTTTCAACCTAGCAAGCCCTCCCCCCTTTTTTTTATATCATACATAAAACCTCTTCAACCTATCAATGTTTACTGGCTCACTAAATTCGTTCCAATCCATGTCTGATAGCTTTACTGCACCTTTGTTCATGACTTGTTTCATGACATATGGTCCTTCCCAGCTAGGCTTGAACTTCTCTCTTGGATCAGATACATTAGGCTTACATTACTTCAACACCAAATCCCCAACTCTAAATTTTTTGATTTTAACCCTTCTAGTGTAGGGCCGAGCTATCTTCTTTTGATACAGTTGGTGATGATACAACGCTTTTAACCTTCTCTATTCTAGTAAAGATAACTGTGTGTATCTACTTGCTACCCATTCTGTTTCTGGCAATTCGGCTTCCAAGACTACTCTTAATGACTTGGTTTCTATTTCAATTGGCAACACTGCTTCCATCCCATAAACCAAAGAGAACGGTATCATTCCAGTAGGTGTTCGCACACTCGTCCTATATCCCCATAAAGCAAAGGGAAGCATCTCTGACCAATCCCTGCAAGTCTTGGTCATCTTGGACAGAATTTACTTAATTGTTTTGTTTGTTGCTTCTACTGTGTGTTGCGCTCTAATTAACACTACTAGAGCTACACTCGCAAGTATACGAGGCTGTTGTAGTATTTTGGTGAACACCTCAAGGTCATCTCTCAAGGAAGCTAGATAAGCTAATTATTTATCAAATCATAAATAACAAATTATCAATAAAAATAAATTGCTAAACAACTAATGAAAACAGAACGAGTTGAATTTAAAATGAACAGATATATTGATCCACTTAATAAAAAGGTCTAGGGTTTGCACTTCTCTACTAACTTATATGTATGAATGGCTATTCCTCTCACCCGATTTAATTTCAAAGATCAGATTTCAAGCAACTTAATTAATTAAATCAAGGAAATAAGCTCTCGCATTCAAACCTCTTTCAAATAATATTGTTACAATTGAAATGATCTTCTTCTTAGGTTTATATTTCTAATTCACCTAAGTCCCTACTTGAATTGTTCCAGCATTAGACTTCATTTCTCAATCCTTCATCTAAATACCTCAAACACATAATTGGTGGCCAATCAATTATATATTAACTTTAATCCATTCAATTAAGGATAAAAGAAATAATTCAGTTAAGAGCAATAACCGTTTCATACAATCATAGTAGATCCATACAAACCCTAGACTTTATCAAAATTAGTTCATAATGATGCTATCAAACAAATTCATCTCATTAAAATTCAAAGAAATTAATTTAGACATTAGAGAATTCATGAATACAATTCCAATGAAACTTAAGAGATACAGTTTGAGAACAAAACCAAATTACAAACTTCCTTTGGCTTCTGAAGAATCTCTTGCTCAGATTTTTGCTAAAAGAATAATGCAATGGCTAAAACTAATTCAATATAGAGTGTTTGAATGAAAGTGAAATCAAAATTCAAAAGAAAAATGAAGAATAGCACAAAAGTTTGTGTTGGACGGCTGGAAATGTGTAACCCCTTTCTCTTGCCCTAATCTTCTTATTTATACAAAACCCTCACTCAAAATCCGCGTTTCCTTTCTTTACTTAGCCCCATGGAGCGACACGGCTAGTGGCTTGGTCGTGTCACCTGGGTGTGTCAGCTTCTGTGTCTCCTTGCTCTTCTTTGCTTATGTGGGAATGAAAGTGACACGGCCAAGCTCCTGGCCATGTCATGTGACACGACCAGTGGCTTGGCCGTGTCACTGCCAATGTCACCTACTGATTCTCTTCTTTCTTGGCTAAATATGGGACATGACCAAGCTTGTGACAGTGTCATGTGACATGGCCAGTGGCTTGGCCGTGTCACCTGCCAGTGTCAGCTTCTGCCAAATTTTCCTTTCTTTCTTGGTTCCCTTGGGTTTACCCTTTAGGTGAGACATGGCCAGTGGCTTGGCCGTGTCTCCTGCCCGTGTCATGATCTGCCAAAAATTTGCTTGAGGTGACATGGCCAAGCTTGATTTGGCTTGGCCATGTCTTGCTGCTTCATGCTCTTCTCTTTTTTTGGTCTTCCAAGGGAGTTATTTGCAAATTAACCTAAAACAAACACTTGAAACAAACTTTAAACAAGAATCAAATGAAACATTAACCAAAAAAACATAAACATCACACTAAAAACTAGTACAAAAATGACATAAACACTGGGATAAATTAAAACTACCAAAATTGATGAAATCACTAAATAAATAGATTAAAACTACCAAAATGCATGAAGAAAACAATAATCATCATAATAAATAAGTTACAATTCTATGACAAAACTAATAAAACAACTACCACAAACTTAAAACTTTACTTGTCCTCAAGCAAATTCACATGGCATAAATTAAAAACTCAAATAACCTTAACTATAATTCAAGTATATAAGATGAAATCCTTTAAGACTCAGCCATAAATAAATGCAATTTACTTCAATCAAGATTTTCTTAACTCATTCAATAATTCAGACATAACAAATCTCATCTCTCATCTAAGTGTTTCTCTCAATTTCGAAGGTTAATTCACTCAAACCAATCATGACTGCATACTGCCATAAACTTGCTTAATTATCCAATCTCTCTCATTGATTTTCTCAAGAAATAATCTGAAGGTCTTTTCGTTTGGATGTAATGGGGCTAAGGTGATGGAGCATCTAAATTAGACAATAATCTTGTGTAGAAACTTGTAACTCCTTCAAATAGCATATTGTAGACCCTTAATTTTTGACCCAATCTGGTCCAATATGTTTTATTTAGTCCAAAATGATTTTTCTTGTCTAATTGGTCCAAAATAATTTTTACTTTAGTATCTAATTTTTATTAATAAAAAATAAAAATAAACAAATAAAAGTCAAAAAATAAAAATAAAAATAAAAATAAAAATTGGAGTCGAAAAAATCGTCCCATGGACCCGTGGGCATTTTGCCCGCAGGAATTTCCTGCGGGCGAAATAGCTTTTCTATTTTGCTCACAGGAATTTCCTACGGGCAACGCCCGCCCCTGCTGCAATTTCCTGCGGCAGAATTTTTTTGCTAGCGCATTTTTTCCTGCGGCAAATTTTTTCGGCAGTGCATTTTTTCCGACGTAAATTTTTTGAAACCTAATTCAATTAGGTTTTGGTTTCTTTTTTTTATTAATATTACTTACTGTGACTAATTAGGAATAAACTATATCAAACCACTATAAATAAGGACCAAAGGCAATGAAAATTGGGGGAGCCAAAAATCCAACAGAGGCTTGGAAAATTTGAAACCAAATCAAGGAAGGAAAAGGAGCAATTCAATTTCTTTTTTTTTTCTGGAATAACAGGGATACAATTTAAGGAATTCAAAGGCAACAATTGTCTTTGTTCTTGTTCATCCAAGAAGAATTATTTTTGGAGAATCAACAAAAGGTGGTATGTTAAATTATTTTTGTTTTATTTTTTCACAGTAGCATAATCTATGAAATTTTATTTTTTAAAAATCAAAAACCTTAGAGCTTTAATTTAGTTTTTTCCAAAGTTAAAAATAATAATACGTTACTTTATTTTCCAAAAAGACTTAAAATAGTTATTTTTACCTCTTCAAAATCTTTAAACCTTAATTAAACATATTTTTCAACAAAACCAATATTTGATTCTATTTCTTTCAAAACTTTAAATTAGGTTCTGTTTCTTTCAAAAGGCTTTAAATAAACATTTTTCTACTTATCAAAACTTTAATCTGTTTGTTTAAATTCATAAAACTTCATAAAATTATCAAATTCATTTCCAAATTCCAAAAGCCAATTCATCACCCGAAACTCCAATTCAACTTCAAAACTTAAAATAATAAACTCTAACTCCTTTAAAACCTTAAACCTAACTTTTTTTTAAGCCATAATCCTTTAAAACATTAAAAACCATAAAAACACAAATACTTTAAATTTACACAGTAGCTTGAAATCACCATTTAAAACCATAAATCAAAAGTATTTTAAAGTGTCTAAAACCCTAGTTTCATGATTTCACCATTCAAACCTTAATTTAGTTAATCAAAGAGTCTTACCAACCTTTTAAAACATAAAACCCTAATCTATTTTAATTTCATAAAAAGTCACAGTAGCTATAATTGGACTTTTATTTGCTTTATTCAACTCCATATTTGATTATGTTTTGATTTATTTTATATACTTTAATTTATGTAAGTTCAATGCTTGGTTTATTTTATTTATCATGGATGGATGTTTTACTTTTTATTGATATTTAATATCTTTGATGAATGATTTATTTATGATGAATGATTATTTACTTTTATCAATTAATTTAGACTTCCAAATGTTGTAAGAGGTATGTTTCCACTTGGTGGGTACCTCATTAGTTAAATATCATGTAATTTAATTTGCTTTTCTATTTTAGAACCAATGTAAAGGGCATGTTTCTACCTTTTGGTGGGTGTCCTATTTAGGCATGTGATGTAAGGACATGTTTCCATCTTTGGATGGGTGTTCAATTATTTTTTTTGCTTGGACCTTCCTTTGATTTTAATATATTGATGCTTTCTTTTACCTATTGTGTGTAGTATGGATAATATTATTATATTTAAGAATTTTATAATATTAAGACCTTTAAAGGAGGCCGGTTCCAATGAACCGGGCGTTGTGGGGGTGCTGGGCCATTTCTCACCTTCCCCACACGTACCCAACTTTCCAAACCCATTAGAGGGTTGGGGATTCTTTAGGAATCGAGTCATCCACCCCTTTCTTTTTCCCGGCCAGTCCGGGTGGTGACTCCATTTTCTCCGGACTTAGTTCCGTGTTCTCTAAGGCCCCGAGCCTAAACAGTGCCGAAGTCGCAAGAGCCATTCCACCGGAAGTGGTGGCAAAAATCCCTGCTCACAGTGGCGACTCCACTGGGGATAAGAGAAGTTGATTCCGTTGGTCTTTATATTATTCTATTCTTTCTTATAATGATATTATCCATTGCATCATCTTAGATTGCATCGTGTGCGTGAGTGAGGACGCCCGTGTTACCTGTGTTGTGTTATGTAAGGGATACCATACTTTCACTCAAGGTAAGGAGATCGAGCATGGCATAACCACTCATAGCCTCGTACCATTTGGTATATACATGTTATGGGAACCTAAGCCTTTTAAAACATAGACTAAAGCTCATGTAATTGGCCTAGTTACTTTCCTTAGGTTTTACTCTAAATGCATGTTGTTTAACTATGGTTAATTTATCTTGGCTTAAATCATGGCTTATTTGGTTTATTCTTTTTCTAATATGACCTAAGTACATTGTAAGCTCAAAATAAATTTTTCTTTAGAAAATCCAAAAGACTAAATCTATTTTCAAAATTTTTCATGGTGGTCTTTGGACATAAGACTTTTCTAAAAACAAATCAAAAATTCTTTGGCCCATGGCTTAAATACTAAGCCCAAAATCCATTTTTCTAAAATCTTTTACAATAGGCTTAGAACCAAAACTATTTTCACCCAACCTTTTCTTACAAAGAGCTTGCAAAAATATTTAGGTCAATTATGAAATACCAAAAATCAATTGTGGGCCTAGTTTACACTAAGAATAAATTAACCATGGGCTTGTTTTTGGCATGAACCATTAGTTACCTTTTTCAAGTGAGAAATCTATTTATTTAGTTTTAATCCAATATAGCATAAAAGCTACTATAGTTGGTTGAATGGATTAAAAACTAATTAATGGGAATTACTATGAATGGATTTCAATTTTTGAAAATATAACTATTGGTTGAAACGTCCGAGGGAATTATTCAAAAACAAGATACCCCATGTTGGTATTTTGTTAACCATATACCTAGGAAAAGAGACTCGCCATTCTTTGTGTGGATGTTATAAGGTTGGAAGGAACGTCTTAATTATCCTTGTTTGTTGTTTGTGCATACATGCATACATTCATACATTTGCATCTCATATCAATGATCCTTTCTGTCTCACAGCCCTGGATTACGATAGTTCTAAAGCTTACAACAATCTGACTTATGTCAAAGATGAAGTATCTAGCAATGACTCAATCACTTGCTCACCTAAAACAATGGAGCCCGAACAAATTCAAAGGATGGTGGATGAAGCCCTCAATGCCAAAATGGAAGAAATAAAAGAGGCCATGGCCGAGACCATAAAGAATCAACTAGCTGCAATTTTAGGAAACCATGTCGAAGCATCTGCTAGCACTAAGAAGCCAAAGGAAAAAGGGAAGACTAAAGTGTTAGTAAATCGAGAAGAATCTGCAACCCTTGCCACAGCGGAAAACAAAAATTTCTTTCGATTTACTCACAGGATCCATGTGATCCATTCAGTTCGATAAAAGAGATTCGAAACTAACCTTTTTGCGTAGCTTCAAAATGATTAACAGATGCTGCCTTCTGAAGACGAACACCCTCTAATGAAGTCCACACAAACGTACGCCGTTCTGAGTGCTAGCTCACCAACGGCAGTGGCTGAACTTTTTTTGCAAAAACGAAACTAGGGTTTTTAGGTTTTTCCTCTTCTTTCGTTTTCTTTTTCAAAATGAAATATATATATTATCATCAAGGCCTCTAGTCCTTTTAAAACCATTTTAAAAGACCTTTCCTTGTCAAAACCCTAACTGTCCATATCCTATATGGACCCACGTTTTTAATAATTATTATCTAATAATAATTATTATAACAATATTATTATTAATATCTAATAATAATAATAATACTAACAACAATAATAAAAATATAATTATTATTGTTTAAGTACAGCCTACGTTCTATGTGTGTGACCCGATAGGCTCATATTAACTGGTAGTGTATTTCAATCTCTATTGAAATGCACAAATCATAATTGGTCTCTAGCAAGACATTATGACTACCCAATTAATCATGAGAATCATTATAAATGAAAACCTGAAATAGTACATGCATTAATCCCTTTGTCACACGATATCTAGTTTGAACATAAGTCATAGTAAATGTCATACTTATATTGTCCAAACTTATGATTACTCGATCTCCAAGTTAACTGATAAACAAATAAGATTGATCTTATATCAACTTATTTGAGCACGGCCATGCATTTCTCAGTTACACTTATCGAGGGGCCCAGAAGATATCTCTCTCATAGAGAGGGACAAATTCCATCTTGATTGTTCATTTTCCTCTACATAATTTATACCATGTTCAAGCATAACCTTTATAATTATCTAGTTACAGATAACGTTTGATCATGTCAAAACATAATATTCCTTATGTTGGAAACTATGACAATCTCAAGTCAAAGGATTAAATGAAAACTATTATGAGATACACTTATGACATTAAACCATGAAGTGATATCTATGTGGGTCTACCCAATACACTGTTCTCTAACATGTATCCATAATATTGATTTGTATCTTCATACCTATAATCATCTTATGATTATCAAATCAATATTACACTAGTTATATTTATTATTATCTCCATAACAATAATAAACCAGGGATATAATCATTATTATATATAACATGCAAACATAACAATGATAATAAAAACTTCTTTATTAATAACAAAATGAATAACATTAAGGTCCAAATCAATGGCCTAGGGCATATACACTAACAGTCTCCCACTTGCACTAGGCCTAGACTAACAAATATCTCATGCCCATAGACCTAGTGTGCTGATCATGCTTGACCCGCGAGAGAGGTTTTGTCAATGGATCTGCTATGTTGTCATTTGTGTCAACTTTGCATATCTTGATATCACCTCTATCAATGATGTCTCGAATGAGGTGAAATCGCCTGAGTATATGCTTAGATTTCTGATGGGACCTTGGCTCTTTTGCTTGCGCTATGGCACCATTGTTGTCACAATAGATAGCCATAGGATTAGCAATGCTAGGCACCACTCCAAGCTCAGTGATGAATTTCTTCAGCCAAACTGCTTCCTTAGCTGCATCTGATGCTGCTATATACTCAGCTTCTGTTGTAGAATCTGCTACTGTACTCTGCTTGGAACTTTTCCAAGTAATGGCTCCACCATTCAATGTGAATACAAAACCTGACTGCGATTTGTAATCATCTATATCAGTTTGGAAACTAGCATCTATGTAACCATTTACAACGAGCTCATCTTCCAAACCTCCATAAACCAAGAAAGCATCCTTAGTTCTTCTTAGATACTTAAGAATGTTCTTAACAGCTGTCCAGTGACCCTCACCAGGATCAGCTTGATATCTACTAGTTGTGCTCAAAGAATATGAGACATCAGGTCTAGTACATAGCATGGCATACATAATAGATCCAATAGCAGAAGCATAAGGGATCTTATTCATTCTATCTCGCTCATCAGATGTCTTAGGACATTGATTCTTGCTAAGATGAATACCATGTGACATAGGCAAAAATCCCTTCTTGGAATCTTGCATGCTGAATCTCTACAACACTTTGTCAATGTATGTACTTTGACTTAAGCCAATTATCCTTCTAGATCTATCTCTATAGATCCTTATACCAAGGATATATGCAGCCTCACCCAAGTCCTTCATTGAAAAAGTATTCCCTAACCAATCTTTAACCTTTTGTAAAGTGGGGACATCATTTCCAATGATCAATATGTCATCTACATATAGGACTAAGAACACGATAGCACTCCCACTAAACATCTTGTAAACACATGGTTCATCTTCATTTTGAATGAAACCAAAGTTCTTAACTGTTTCATCAAAATAAAGATTCCAGCTTCGAGATGCTTGCTTCAATCCATAAATGGACCTTTGAAGCTTGCAAACCTTCCCAGAATTCTCAGGATTTACAAAACCCTCAGGTTGTTTCATGTACACATCCTCGAGTAAATTTCCATTAAGGAAAGCAGTTTTGACATCCATTTGCCATATCACATAATCATAGTATGCAGCAATGGCAAGGAGAATCCTAATAGATTTAATCATAGCAACTGGAGAAAAGGTTTCATCATAGTCTATACCATGAGTTTGTTTGAAACCTTTAGCAACCAACCTTGCTTTATAGGTTTGCACATTTCCATCCATGTCAATTTTCTTCTTGAAAACCCATTTGCAACCAATAGTCTTAATACCTTCGGGAGGATCAATTAAGGCCCAAACTTGGTTGTCAAACATGGACTGCATCTCAAAGTTCATGGCTCCAAGCCATTTCTCTGAATCTGGACCTGACACAGCTTCAAGATAGGTAGTTGGCTCATCTTGATCTATGAGCAAAACTTCACGACTTTCAGTCATGAGAAATCCATATCTCTCAGGCTGATGACGTGGTCTATCAGATCTGCGCAGAACTTGTGTAACATTTTCAGTTTCCACAATGGCTTGTGGTTCTGAAACTGTTTCTACAGGCGGTTCAATATCTTCTTGTGGTTCTATAAATTCATCTAATTGAACTGTACTCCCACTAGTTCTTTTAGAAATGAATTCTTTTTCCAAAAAGGTTCCATTTCGAGCAACAAACACTTTGTTCTTAGATGGAATATAGAAATAATATCCTTTAGTTTCCTTAGGATATCCCACAAAGATACATTTAGCAGATTTTGGAGCTAACTTATCTGAAACTGGTCTTTTCACATAAGCTTCACAACCCCAAATCTTAAGAAAAGACAAACTAGGTGTTTTGCCAGTCCATATCTCATATGGCATCTTTTCAACCGCTTTAGATGGTACACGGTTTAAAACAAAAGCAGCTGTCTCCAAGGCATAACCCCAAAACGATAATGGAAGATCTGCTTGACTCATCATAGATCGAACCATATCTAATAAAGTTCGATTTCTTCTTTCAGAAACACCATTCCACTGTGGAGTTCCTGGAGGAGTTAATTGTGAAACAATTCCATAATTTCTTAGATGTTCGTCAAACTCTTGGCTCAAAAATTCACCACCTCGATCAGATCGAAGTGCCTTAATAGTTTTACCAAGTTGATTTTGTACTTCATTTTGAAAAGTTTTGAACATTTCAAAAGCCTCATGCTTATGTTTCATTAGGTAGACATAGCCATACCTACTGAAATCATCAGTAAAAGTAATGAAGCAATTATATCCTCCTCTGGCACTAATGCTTAACGGGCCACATACATCTGTATGTACTAGTCCAAGCAAGTCATTATCCCTTTCACCTTGTCCGATGAAAGGATTCCTTGTCATTTTGCCAAGTAAACAAGATTCACATTTATCAAATGATTCAAAATCAAATGAATCTAATAATCCATCTTGATGGAGTTTAGAAATGCGTTTCTCATTTATATGGCTAAGACGACAATGCCATAAAAATGTAGGGTTTAGGTCATTTGGCTTAATTCTTTTAGAGTTTATGTTATAAATATGATTCTCCCTAGAATCATCTAAGTCAAGGACATAAAGGCCATTAAAAGATCTTGCAATACCATAAAGCAAATCATCTTTATCAAAAATAGAACAGGTCTTATTTTTAATTAAAAATGAAAAACCTTCATCATCCAAAACTGAAACTGAAATAAGATTCCTACTCAGAGTAGGAACATAATAGCAATTGTTCAAATTTAACAAAAAGCCATTAGGCATATGAAGTTCATAAGATCCTACAGCTAGTGCAGCAACTCTTGCTTTATTCCCAACTCGTAGGTCAACTTCGCCCCTTTTCAGTGATCTACTCCTTTTGAGTCCCTGCACATTTGTACAAATGTGAGAACCACATGCAATATCCAATACCCATGAAGTAGAAGCAGATAAGTTAATTTCTATAACATATATACCTGAAGATGTAGTCGCACTACCCTTCGATTTCTTCAATTCATC
Source organism: Garcia nutans (assembly GCA_947685225.1). Taxonomy (NCBI): domain Eukaryota; kingdom Viridiplantae; phylum Streptophyta; class Magnoliopsida; order Malpighiales; family Euphorbiaceae; genus Garcia; species Garcia nutans. The sequence continues at coordinate 10,298,242 of CANTUV010000039.1, read as the reverse complement.
CAAATAAAGTGGGCAATTTCTTTTCCAATGCCCAGGCTCCTTGCAATGGAAACAAGTTCCTTCCTTAGGAACAGGTGCCTTGGGTTCTTTTGGCTTGGGCTGTCCCTTAGGCTTTGTAGCAACTGTTGCTTTACCCTTTGCCTTGCCTTTCTTCTTCATAGGCTTACCCTTATTGACATTCAATACATGGGTAGCCTTAGTGGGCTTTTTGATATTCCCTTCAGCAGTTTTGAGCATACCATGTAGCTCAGGAATGGACTTTTCCATGTTGTTCATATTATAGTTCATAACAAAATGTGAAAAACTGCTGGACAAAGAATGAAGGATCAAATCCGTGGAGAGTTCTAAACTCAAGGGATATCCAAGTCGGGCAAGGTGATCTATGTAGCCCTTCATTTTCAAAATATGAGCGCTAACCGATTCGCCCTCTGACATCTTGCAGTCAAATAATGCAACAGCAGTGTCGAATCTATCCTGCCTAGCTTGCTGTTGGAAAGCTTGTTTGAGATGGACACTCATCTCATAAGCCTCCAAGTGTTCCAGATCCTTCTGAAGTTCTGGACACATAGTAGCAAGCATAAGACATCCAATGTCATTGGAATCATCCATATGCTTCTTATGCTTGTTCTTATCAGCATTAGAAGCATTAGCAGGAGGTGGCTCAGGGAAAGCTTCATCAAGCACATAGGACTTCTTTTCTTGTTTGAGAACAATTCTCAGGTTCCTAAACCAATCAACAAAATTAGTCCCATTCTCTTTCAGTTTTTCCTTCTCAAGGATGGATCGCAGTGATAAAGTGGAGTTATTGTTGGTAGCCATTTCAATCTACAAAATATGCAAATTTTAATTAATAAAAGGTGATAAGTAATTAAAATCCCACTAAAATATAACCCTCAATCATCACAATGACATTTTAGTGGGCTAAGATCCAATTTTTACTTAATATTAAGTCAGCTTTGGCATGACACTTAAAATCAAGTTGTTATGGTAGGTAACCCCTTACCAATTACATCACATGTAACTCTTAGATAATATGGGATCATGACATCATATGTCATAGCATGTTATACCCCATCTAATGCCTTAGGCCCAAAACCATTTTGATAGCCTAATTAAGTTTAACCAATTTTAAACGCATGAGCAGCACCATTACTCATCATATCTTACTAGGATAACCTAAAGTACTTTGCTTTGGCAAAATCTACATTTAGGTTATCTTAGCCTTGATAAGTGTTTAAGATATGGATGGCATTAAAACTTAGATTAATAGTGAGGGTTCATTCCATTTAATTTTGAAAACATGTTAAAATTAACATTTATATATCATATCCCATATGCATACATAAACTATCAAACATGGCATCTCATACATATTCGATAAAAATAAACGTGACATAGTATGGCCAAACTAGATATGATCTTCATGAGACCAAATGAAGATCATATAGGCAACCCTAGGTGAAAAGAAAACCTATCTATTACAACATTTGCAATAGTACATTTCTTCATATCTTGAAAGGCAACTTCATCTCCATGGAATTTTCATCTTCTTCTCCAAGCTTGAGTCTTCATTATTACATTAATAATAAAACTAACTACTAAACTAGTAATAATAAAGTTACAAAAATAAACGACACGCAGGCCGTATATACAATCCAAAGATATGAATAAACAAACACATAGGTCATGAAGCCATACTATGCACCATGCCAAGACATCAAATAATCATAGCATATTCATCACCAACATGTTAAATAGAAACAAATATATTGACATTCTTAATGTCATGGTAATGAACTATAGGGCGCGAACATACGGCGGTCCCGCTAGCCGGTTAGCAATCTATTAATTATATTAACAGAGAACTATTACAAGAAACCTTAGAAAACGATTTACTCAATAATCATATTAATCAAAATCGAAATCTATGTATACATTCAATATGAATAAACGAATTGAATTAATCATATTAACCCTAATTCGAAACCATAACAGATTGTATACCAACCCTAGTTCGACTTCACAGAATTGTATCTTATATAATTGGTCATCTTTGACATCATATATCAACAACGATTTAGGTTATATCTCATATAACAGATTCGAATCATCATCAAATGATAAAACGAATCCAATCATGCCATTCGAAAAACAATAGATCACATCAACACATCAACATGGCATATTTCGAATTAAATGGAATCAACAAGAGGCTCTGATACCACTGTTAGTAAATCGAGAAGAATCTGCAACCCTTGCCGCAGCAGAAAACAAAAATTTCTTTCGATTTACTCACAGGATCCATGTGATCCATTCAGTTCGATAAAAGAGATTCGAAACTAACCTTTTTGCGTAGCTTCAAAATGATTAACAGATGCTGCCTTCTGAAGACGAACACCCTCTAACGAAGTCCACACAAACGTTCGCCGTTCTGAGTGCTAGCTCACCAACGGCAGTGGCTGAACTTTTTTTGCAAAAACGAAACTAGGGTTTTTAGGTTTTTCCTCTTCTTCCGTTTTCTTTTTCAAAACGAAATATATATATTATCATCAAGGCCTCTAGTCCTTTTAAAACCGTTTTAAAAGACCTTTCCTTGTCAAAACCCTAACTGTCCATATCCTATATGGACCCACGTTTTTAATAATTATTATCTAATAATAATTATTATAACAATATTATTATTAATATCTAATAATAATAATAATACTAACAACAATAATAAAAATATAATTATTATTGTTTAAGTACAGCCTACGTTCTATGTGTGTGACCCGATAGGCTCATATTAACTGGTAGTGTATTTCAATCTCTATTGAAATGCACAAATCATAATTGGTCTCTAGCAATACATTATGACTACCCAATTAATCATGAGAATCATTATAAATGAAAACCTGAAATAGTACATGCATTAATCCCTTTGTCACACGATATCTAGTTTGAACATAAGTCATAGTAAATGTCATACTTATATTGTCCAAACTTATGATTACTCGATCTCCAAGTTAACTGATAAACAAATAAGATTGATCTTATATCAACTTATTTGAGCACGGCCATGCATTTCTCAGTTACACTTATCGAGGGGCCTAGAAGATATCTCTCTCATAGAGAGGGACAAATTCCATCTTGATTGTTCATTTTCCTCTACATAATTTATACCATGTTCAAGCATAACCTTTATAATTATCTAGTTACAGATAACGTTTGATCATGTCAAAACATAATATTCCTTATGTTGGAAACTATGACAATCTCAAGTCAAAGGATTAAATGAAAACTATTATGAGATACACTTATGACATTAAACCATGAAGTGATATCTATGTGGGTCTATCCAATACACTGTTCTATAACATGTATCCATAATATTGATTTGTATCTTCATACCTATAATCATCTTATGATTATCAAATCAATATTACACTAGTTATATTTATTATTATCTCCATAACATTAATAAACCAGGGATATAATCATTATTATATATAACATGCAAACATAATAATGATAATAAAAACTTCTTTATTAATAACAAAATGAATAACATTAAGGTCCAAATCAATGGCCTAGGGCATATACACTAACATAAAGTTGGTGAAGTAGTTTTTGATGATGAAAAAGTGATCATTGATGATGATGATGATTGGGCTCAATACTACCAAGATCCTCAAGACAAAAAGGAACCAAAGATTGTTGAAAGATCAACTATTGAAAAGACCGAGACATCCGATGTTGAAAAGATGATTACTGATTTAGAAAAGAAATTTGAGAAGAAGCTGAAAACCGAAGAGATGTCTGAGATCGACAAATTATTTGAACTAGATGAAGAAGTTCCATACAAATTGAAGATGCCATCCTTTGCTAAGTACAATGGCACCGAAAATCCTCATCTTCACGTGAAGCAATACATCACTACTATGCAGTCTGCCCGAGCTACTAAGGCTCAAACTCTAAGGTACTTCATGCTCTCATTGGATCCTGTTGTCCAAAATTGGTTCAATACCTTAGATGATGGAACACAAAAGAATTGGAATTTGCTGTACAAGGCGTTTATCCAGCAATATGGGTATAATATCAAGTTGGAGGTTACCTTAATGGAAGTGGAGTCCATTAGGCAAAGGCCGAATGAGAATTTTGTAGATTATGTCAAGAGATGGAGAAACAAGGCCGCTTTACTCAAGAAGAGGCCCGATGAATCTGATAAAAAAAGGATGATCGTGAGAGGCGTCCTGCCAAGTCTTCGTGAAAGGATGTCTCATACACTCATTCGTGACTTCAAAGATCTCCTCCAAGCTGGTCTGCAAATTGAAGAGTGAGAAAGGGAGAAAATCACTTTTCAATAAGAAGGAATGAGAAAGGAAATTATCAACCGGGCAATCAAAGCACAAAAAAAGAAGTTGATGTTAATGCCACTAGTCAAGGAGGAATGAGGCAGTTTTCAGAATTAGGGAAGCCACTGTCTTAGGTTCTCAATAAGCTACAAAAGAAGGGATTATTACAACCCTTGACTCCTCGTCCTTTGCCTAATCCTCTTCCACCTAACTTTGATACTAATGCATTTTGCCAATTCCATCAAAGGCCTGGACATGAAACAGACAATTGTATGAAGTTGAGGCATGAGATCCAGAATTTATTTGATAATGGCAAGTTGCCTGAGCCGGACAAGCCCAATACCAAAGGTAATCCATTTCCAAGGTTCAACAGAGTACCTCCACCGGCAACCTTCATGGTGGGAAAAGGATTAGAAGAAGATTTTGTTTTATCATCCTTTTAAGATGGGGATATTGAAGATGTGAAAGGAAAAGAAGCTTAAACTCAACAAACTTTCCTTAGCTTGAATGTTGCTTTTCAATTTTACTTTCTTTAATATTTAATTGGAATAATTTTATTTTTCAAATTATGTTCGTTTGAATAAATTACTTTTATCAAAAATTTTGTTGGTCTTTGTTCATTTTGGTGCTCAACCAATGAGGAATCTAGCTTCATAATTCATGAATTAATGTGTCTAGGCATCATGACTTGAATGACATTACTAGATAAGGGAATTGCTCTATAGCATTGAGTTGTGTATGTTTACTTAGAGAGGGCTCCTGCATAATTACCTTTGTCAAGCTCCTAGTCAATCTTAAAACATGCTTTGACAAGCTTTCGAGGCAAAATTGAACTCTGCTTATTTAAGAGAGAAATGATCTATGCATTGTTTGGTTAGCCAACAACTAGTATCCACCCAATTAAATATCAATCCCTAGCTGTCCCTTTGAGCCTTTATAAAATTTTAGCTTTCTTTTCATTGGTTTACAAGCCCCAATAACCTACCCTGAGCTGTTGTGATACTTTTGACAAATCTTATGATCACTAAGGTGAAGAGGCAAGAAGATAAAAAAGGGAATGCAAAGCCAAGACCATAAGGGTAGTTGATGTTTTCAAGACCATAAGGGTAGTTGATGTTTTCCTAATATCTCCAATATATCAACATCAACATGAGAGTAACAAATGATTTATCCCTATTAAAAAAAATTTATGTTACTCCACTTATCCATTATTGGAAGCCCAAGCTAGTACAAACGAGACAACTCTTTTAGAGCTAGAACCAAACAAAAAAAATAAACAAAAAAAGAGAGAAGAGAAAAAAGAAGAAAAAGGACAAAAGAAAAAGGACAAAAGAAAAAGGAAGGAAAGAAAAAGGAAAAAAGAAAAGAAGAAAAACAACAAGAAAATAAAACCTAAAAAGATGGTTCAAAAAGCCAATTGAGTTCTCTTTTACCTAAGACATCAAAAGACTTCCATTTGGTTTATAAGGACCATTTGACTTGAATTGGTCCAACCCAACTAAAGATTCGATCAAAATCAAAGAAAAAGGGAGAAAGACTGTTCAGTTCTTGAAAATTCTATACTTGACAGTCCTACAAGGAAGAGTGACACAATGATAGAATGCTCAAAGAATGGGAAGAATAAGGAAAATAAAAAGGAAAGGGAGAAGAGGAAAAGAAATGAATTTGGGTACCAAACTTTTTGCAAGGGCAAAGATTGTCCTAATCAAGATCCTAATTAATGTTAAGAAGATAGAAAGAACTTGAAGTCTAGCAAGATTGCTCCCAGCTGCCTAAAGTTCAAACAAGAAATTTATAGTGTGAGGGTTTGTCCATTATGTCACACCAACTCCAATCTTAAAATGGCCTGCACTTAAACCTGTGTCCCTTATAGACCCCATTTCAAGCCTATCAAAGACCTGTTGATCTCTCTTGGTAGGTAGAGTCTATTAGTGGAGATAGTTTGGATAAGCATGCATATGAGATAGACAATATTTAACCTCAAATGAGACCTTTGGCCGAGTAATGTGTATGTGTGTATCTGAAGTGCAACAATTCTTGCTTAAATAGAAATAATTCCCGAGTTTAGTATGGTAACTAGGGTTGTCATATTATAGATATGTTAATTTGGAAAATCAAGTCTTGAGGTGCATTGACATTAATTTGGCAAAGCCAACATTTGATTTCAAAATCAAAATTCAAAGAAAATTAAAAAAAAAGAGATTTTTTTGTCATACAAAGCCTTCAAGTTAAGGGAAGTATGTTGAACCTCCAAAGGACATATTGGACAAAGGAAATTATTATTGGCAAAGTTATGAAGAAACTACCAACTGACATGCTAAGACATAGTTCGAAATAGATGAATCCCTGACTCTGCTACCTGGGGTCTCCACCACTCATGTTTTCATCATCTTGAAGATAAAAGCCACAAATGCAATGCTTTCGATCATTCCAATGCGAGACTTGAACGAGCGTCAAAAAGAAACCAACGAGAACACTTCTGCTAATCACCTCGGTCTGTGAGTTGATGGAATGACTGTAAGTATTATTCATGCATATCATGCATACATGAGCATATCACATCACACTTTCTTGTCTTGTATTGTCTATCTTTTATCAAAGTGAACAGCAAACACTCTGTGAAGTAAAGAATCAAAAGAAGATGTCAAATAAGGGGGGCATGGAAAGCCCATTGCTTGAGAAAGCCCCAGTCACTTTGTAAAGAGAAGAAATGCATGCTTATGCAAAGAACTAGACAAGAAAAACATCAATCAAAGCTTGCATGGATAAAATCTTTGGTTTGAGCCTACACAGGGGGCAAAGTTTCTCCTTTTCAATTTTTTGTGTTTATATACCAAATATTTTTAAACTCACTTACAAATATTTTGCCATACAAGGGGGCAAGGAGAGGATATAAGGTCCAATTAAAAATAGCTAAATCTTTGCAAAAAGGAAGAACAAAAGAATGGAACATTAGAACTCTCAAAAGAATGAAGATGCAAAAGACAAAAGACCAATCCAGCTAAAAGAGCTGAAGCCAGGGTAAAGACCCGACCTCCAATGGATAAAGACCCATGTTTCAAGGGTAAAGACCCAATCTCAAAGGATGAAGATCCATTTGCAAGGGTGAAGACCCGATGTCAAAAGATGAAGATTCATTTTCAAGGATGAAGACCCAATCTCAGGATGAAGATCCATTTTGAGGGTGAAAAACCACAATGCATAGAATAACAGAAGCAATCAGATTTCTCAAATGATAAAAGGTCAGTCAAACTCAATCTCGGGTCCAAGCACCCATTCTCGGGTCCAAGTACCCAAATCAATTCAAGCTCGAGTCCAAGTACCCAATCTCAGGTCCAAGTACCCAAATCAAATTCAATCCAATCTTGGGTCCAAGTACCCAATCTTAGGTCCAAGTACCCAAATCAAATTCAATCTCAGGTCCCAAATCAAATCCCAATCCAGTTTAGGATAGAGTATCCAAAGCCAATTTAGGATCGAGTATCCAAATCAAGTTTAGGATCAAGTATCCAAATCCAATTTTGAATCGAGTATCCAAGTCCAGTTAGGATCGAGTATCCCAATCCAATTTAGGATCAAGTATCGAAATTCAGTTTAGATCGAGTATCCCAATCTAATTTAGGATCAAGTATCCAAATCCAGTTAGGATCGAGTATCCCAATCTAGTTTAGGATCGAGTATCCAAACCATCCGGGTCCAGAACCCAAATTTTCCTTAGGTCGAGAACCAAGAATTATCCTTGAGTCCAAAACTCGAACCGGGTCTAAAACCCAAATTTTACTTAGGTCGAGAACCTAGAATTATCCTTGAGTCCAGAACTCGAACCAAGTCCAGAACCTGAATTTTCCTTAGGTCTAGAACCTAAAATTTATCCTTGAGTCCAGAACTCAAACCGGGTCCAAAACCCCAAAGCTCAACAATCTCAAAAATTAAGTCTTATTGCTTTTCACTCTCTTTCACTAAAGTTTCAGATCATTCAAGCAGGGGGCAAACTGTAGACCCTTAATTTTTGACCCAATCCGGTCTAATATGTTTTATTTAGTCCAAAATGATTTTTGTTGTCTAATCGGTCAAAAATAATTTTTATTAAATAATTTTTGCTTTAGTATCTAATTTTTATTCATAAAAAAAATTAAACAAATAAAAGTCAAAAAATAAAAATAAAATAAAAATTGGAGTCGAAAAAATCGGAGACAAAAAAATCGTCGCTCGGGCCCGTGGGCATTTTGCCCGCAGGAAATTCCTGCGGGGGAAATGGCCCAAGTTATTTCGCCCGCAGAAAAAATCTGCGAGTGAAATAGCTTTTCTATTTTGCTCACAGGATCATAGGAAAATCTTGTGGGAGAAATGGTCGCCCGCAGCCCGCCCCTGCTGCAATTTCCTGCGGCAAAATTTTTTTGCCAGCGCATTTTTTCCTGCTGCAATTTTTTTTCGGCAGCTCAATTTTTCTGGCGCAAATTTTTTGAAACCTAATTCAATTAGTTTTTGGTTTCTTTTTTTTATTAATATTACTTGTCATGACTAATTAGGAATAAACTATATCAAACCACTATAAATAAGGACCAAAGGTAATGAAAATTGGGGGAACCGAAAATCCAACAGAGCCTTGGAAAATTTGAAACCAAATCGAGGAAGGAAAAGGAGCATTTCAATTTCTTTTTTTTTTTTATTGAATAGCAGGGACATGATTTAAGAAATTCAAAGGCAGCAAATTTCTTTGTTCTTGTTCATCAAAGAAGAATTATTTTTGGAGAATCAACAAAAGGAGGTATGTTAAATTCTTTTTGTTTTATTTTTTCACAGTAGCATAATCTATGAAATTTTATTTTTTAAAAATAAAAAACCTTAGAACTTTAATTTAGTTTTTTCCAAAGTTAAAAATAATAATACGTTACTTTATTTTCCAAAAAGACTTAAAATTGTTATTTATACCTCTTTAAAATCTTTAAACCTTAATTAAACATATTTTTCAACAAAACCAACATTTGATTCTATTTCTTTCAAAACTTTAAATTAGGTTCTGTTTCTCTCAAAAGGCTTTAAAAAAACATTTTTCTACTTATCAAAACTTTAATCCATTTGTTTAAATTCATAAAACTTCATAAAATTATCAAATTGATTTCCAAATTCCAAAAGCCAATTCATCACCCGAAACTCCAATTCAAAGCTCCTAAAACCCTAATTCAACTTCCAAACTTAAAATAATAAACTCTAACTCATTTAAAACCTTAAACCTAACTTTTTTTTTTCTAAGCCCTAATCCTTTAAAACATTAAAAATCATAAAAACACAAATACTTTAAATTTACACAGTAGCTTGAAATCACCATTTAAAACCATGAATCAAAAGTATTTTAAAGTGTCTAAAACCCTAGTTTCATGATTTCACCATTCAAACCTTAATTTAGTTAATCAAAGAGTCTTACCAACCTTTTAAAACATAAAACCCTAATCTATTTTAATTCCATAAAAAGTCACAGTAGCTATAATTGGACTTTTATTTGCTTTATTCAACTCCATATTTGATTATGTTTTGATTTATTTTATATGCTTTAATTTATGTAAGTTCAATGCTTGGTTTATTTTATTTATCATGGATGGATGTTTACTTTTTATTGATATTTAATACCTTTGATGTATGATTTATTTGTGATGAATGATTATTTACTTTTATCAATTAATTTAGACTTCCAAATGTTGTAAGAGGTATGTTTCCACTTGGTGGATACCACATTAGTTAAATATCATGTAATTTAATTTGCTTTTCTATTTTAGAACCAATGTAAAGGGCATGTTTCTACCTTTTGGTGGGTGTCCTATTTAGGCATGTGATGTAAGAACATGTTTCGATCTTTGGATGGGTATCCATTTATTTGTTTTGCTTGGACTTTGCTTTGATTTTAATATATTGATGCTTTTCTTTTACCTATTGTGTGTAGTATGGATAATATTGTTATATTTAAGAATTTTATAATATTAAGACCTGTAAAGGAGGCCGGTTCCAATGAACCGGGAGTTGTGGGGGTGCTGGGTCATTTCTCACCTTCCCTACACGTAACTAACTTTTCAAACCCATTAGGGGGTTGGGGATTCCTTAGGAATCGAGTCATCCACCCGTTTCTTTTTCCCGGCCCGTCCGGGTGGCGACTCCATTTTCTCCAGACTTAGGTCCATGTTCTCTAAGGCCCCGAGCCTAAATAGTGCCGAAGTCGCAAGAACCATTCCACCGGGAGTGGGAGCAAAAATCCCCGCTCACACATATTCACCAACCCCTGATAGTCTCACATACTTGCATACTTAAAGAAAAGTAAATGAGTCAAAATTCCTCTTTGATGACTAATGGTAGACAATATATGAATTTTGTATATATATATATATCTTCTCTTTTTTTATTTTTATTTATTATTTTTCATATATATATACAAAATATAAATTTGCATTGAACATCTAGCTCAAATGTAGAGGAAAAGAATAATCAACTCTTAGTTAATTACAATATGCAAAGTATTCATTTCAGCCCCAAATCTTGCCAAAGCAATACTATTATTTTATTTTTTAATTGCTTACCCCACACTTATGAATTAAACCACCCTATTGTCATATCATAAGGAACTCCATTCCTTAATGAAGGTATGATGATGATAGGAAAATGTTGAGTTGTGACTTGTGTTGATCAATCAAGAAAAAGTCAAAGGCTCAACTTGGCTCACTAAGGAATTCATAATTAAGGGAGCTCTTTTTAAGCTAAAGGGGGGTAATCCTAATTTGCCTTCACCATTTTAAAACTTGAGATAAAATCATAATGTGAGTTCAAAATAAGGAACTTAAATGGAAACAGTAGCTCTAATTGGAATCTTTACTTGCCTTATTCAATTTCATATTTGATTATGCTTTGATTTATTTTATATGGTTTAACTTATTTAAGTTAAATGCTTGGTTTATTTAATTTATCATGGATGGATGTTTACTTTCCATTGATATTTAATATCTTTGATGGATGATTTATTTATTATGAATGGTTATTTACTTTTATTGTTTTATTTAGATTTCCAAATGTTGTAAGAGGTATGTTTCCACTTGGTGGTACCTCATTAGTTAAATATCATGTAATTTAAATTGCTTTTTTATTTTAGAACCAATGTAAAGGGCATGTTTCTACCTTTCGGTGGGTGTCCTATTTAGGCATGGGATGTAAGGACATGTTTCCACCCTCGGATGGGTGTCCATTAATTTGTTTTGCTTGGACATTGTTTTGATTTTCAATATATCGATGCTTTATTTTAATTATTGTGTGTAATATGGATAATATTGTTATATTTAAGAATTTTATAATATTAGGACCTGTAAATGAGGCCAGTTCCAATGAACTGGGTGTTGTGGGTGTGCTGGGCCATTTCTCACCTTCCCCACATGTACCCAACTTTTCGAACCCATTAAGGGGCTGTGAATTCCTTAGGAATTGAGTCATCTACCCCTTTCTTTTATCCCGGCCCGTCCGGGTGGTGACTCCATTTTCTCCGGACTTAGGTTTGTGTTCTCTAAGGCCCCGAGCCTAAACAGTGCCGAAGTTGCAAGAACCATTCCACCGGGAGTGGGGGCAAAAATCCTCGCTCACTGTGGTGACTCCACTGGGTATAAGAGAAGTTGATTCCATTGGTCTTTATATTACTCTATTCTCTCTTATAATGATATTATCCATTGCATCAGATTAGATTGCATTGTGTGTGTGAGTTAGGATGCCCGTGTTACCCATGTTATGTTATGTAAGGGATACCATACTTTCACTCAAGGTATGGAGATCGAGCATGGCGTAACCACTCATAGCCTCGTACCATTTGGTATATACTTGCTATGGGAACCTAAGCCTTTTTAGCCAAAGACTAAAGCTCATGTAATTGGCCTAGTTACTTTCCTTAGGTTTTACCCCAAATGCATGTTGTTTGACTATGGTTAGTTTATCATAGTCTAAATCATGGCTTATTTGGTTTGTTCTTTTTCAAATATGACCTAAGTATGTTGTAAGCTCAAAATGAATTTTTCTTTAAAGTCCAAAGGACAAAAGCTATTTTCAAAATTTTTCAAGATGGTCTTTGGACATAAAACTTTTCTAAAAACAAATCAAGATTTCTTTTGTTCATGGCCAAATACTAAGCCCAAAATCCATTTTTTTTTAAATCTTTTTACAATGGGCTTAGAAATAAAATTATTTTCATCCAACCTTTTCTTACAAAGAGCTTGCAAATTATTTGGGTCAATTATGAAATATCAAAAATCAATTGTGAGCCTAGTTTATACTAAGAAATAATTAATCATGTGCTTGTTTTTGGCATGAACCATTAGTTACTCTTTTCAATTGGGAAATCTATCTATAATAAATCGCTTAATTTCTTTTTAATCCAATATAGCATAAAATCTTCTATAGTTGGTTGAATGGATTAAAACCTAATTAATGGGATTTACTATGAGTGGATTTCCATTTTTGAAAATATAACTATTGGTTAAAATGTCTGAGGGATATATTCGAAAACAAGATACCCCATGTTGGTATTTTGTTAACCATATACCTAGGAAAAGACACTCGCCATTCGTGTGTGGATGTTATAAGGTTGGAAGGAACGTCCTATATGTCCTTGTTTGTTAATTGTTCATGCATACATGCATTGTCACATCCGCCCACTATATTTATGTCTAGCAGTCATATGCTTAGCAAGAGAAAGTATCTGGAGAGGTCATCTCTGATGGCGGTTCCTAGAGAAGGTCGTAGGACCAAAGGGACCTAATTGCAAAAATGTAAAGTTTTGGGGAGGTGACGGTAATTTCAAAAAGTTTTGGGGAGGTAACTGTAATTTCCAAAAGTTGTACTGGAAGTTCTTAATAGTGCACATAACAGACTCCAAAAATGGAGAATAGAGAAAAATTGGGTCGCAACGACGCTTAACGGTTTTTCCAGAAAACGCACGGTTTGGAAGATATAGGGGATTTTGACTAGGGATATGTTGGTCATTATTAATTAAAATTTATACATGAATCTATAGTAGGAAATAAACATAAGAGTGAGTAGAGGACGTCGAGGGTTGAATATGAAATGATCGTCAGTAGAAACGGAGCCCGGGCAAAACCCGAGCAAAGAAGGGACCTAAGAGGAATTTTGTAAAAAGTCGAGGGCTTATTGGTAAATTTTTAAAATGACTTGGAAACCTAAAATAGACCTTAAAAATAGAAAGTAGAGGTTAAGAGGATCAAAACCATATGTAGTTTTCCTCGTGGAACTGTACGGTTTAAAAGCTACGACCGATTAATCGCTGGAGGGTATTTTAGTCTTTTCACACCCTATGCCATAAAAATTTCAGCACAAGGAGGTTGAGTGGCCAAAATATAATTAAAAGAAAGTCTAAGGGCTTGGGTTTTAAACTAATAAAAGGAAGAGACATTTGGGCTAATGAAAATTAGCCATTTAGGGTTTATAAAAAGAAGAAAAGAAAAAGGTGTGGACATTTGGCCTAAACTATTCATTCACCCAAAAGTGGACATCATTTCCACTATATATATATCATCATAGCAAGAAGAACAAAACTCTCTCTCTCCCACTTCAAAAATTCGGCTACCATAGGAAGAACACCAAAAAGTTTCAAATTTTTGTCAAGTTTGATTTTCAAGGTAAGTTTTAAGGTTTTCAAGTATGTAGAATTCAATTCTAGTATCAATTTTAAGTATTTATATATCTATTGGAAGATTGGAAATTAGGGTTCTTATGGTGGATTTGGGGAAAATTTTAAGTAGTGATGATATTGATTAATTAAATGGAAGAATCAAAGTTTCTAAGGTTTAATAAGGCTAGATTAGGGTTTAGTTTGAAAAGAAATGGAGGATAGCTTATTGTTCTAAATTGCTAAGGGTTATGTTTAAGGTTGTGTTCTTGAATTTCTTGAAGGGGAAACAAAGATTAAGGAAGGAGAAGAAGGAAAAGCCAAGGGGATTTAAAAGAACAAGGTTTGGTACTTTACAATAAAAGAAAATTTATTTTTCTTACAAATTTTGGTTTATGGAATTTTTGATGTTGATGAACTTTAATTAGTTGATTTAAGTTAAACATGCAAAAGTTGTCAAAGTGAAGTGTTTGAATCTTCACTTTATCATTAAAGAAGACTTCATATTGATTTGAAAAGGAAAAATAAACTATTCCATGTATTTCATATGTTTGGGTCGAAATGGTCCCAAAGTGACAGCTTCTGGACTATTTTTGTGGCAATTGTTTGAGGCAGCAAATGAATGAATTTTTCAACGAAATTTTACGTGTAATTAGTCAACATATGAAATAAGTTTTCTGTAAAATTTCAGCCAAAAATAAGATCATTTACTTGGTCAAATGCATGACTGAAACGGACTGAAATTTTGAAGAAAATCCAGATTTTACTATTCATTTGGTCATGCCATTTTGCGTTGCCGATTTTACGTGCCACGATACTATTCATTTGGTCACTTTGTGACTTTTTCAGGAATGCTTTGAAATGTTTGCTATGTTTATTGTGAATGTTAAATATGTGAAAAAGGGTAATGGTTTGACTAAAGAATGTGGTGCGCGGCGTAAATGGCAAAGCGCGATGGGAATTTAAAATGATTTCTCGAGTCATTCTAAAATGAGGTTTGAGACTTAAATTGAATCATTTTAACCTTTATGCTCTACTGGGTAGTTGGGAGTGGTAGATAAGGGTATGGTGCACTACACTAACTTATGCAGTACCGCCACTTATTGTGTTTGATACATCCCGGCGGTTACCTTCGGGTATAGGCCGTGGAGCGGAGATGTTATGAAATTGTGATTGGAATGCTCCGGTGGTTACCTACCGGTATAGGCCGTAGAGCGGAATTGGTTATAACCATGGTGGTGAGGGCCACCTATGTTACTGTGGTGAGGGCCACTGCCTTATCGCTATGGTTCTATATATGCCAGTAGAGCCAGAGCCAAAGTCCTATGTTTCTTTTAAACTACGTAATGCAAAACGAGTTTGAATTATGGTTTTTACATTTGATGGAAGCATATTTACACTGAATGTACAGTAACTTCCACTGGTTTAAGGTGGGTTGATTTATGATTTAATTATTTCCTTTTATTTCAAATGCTTTCATGTTTTACTTATATTTTCATCGGTAAAGTACACAATGAGCGTCATTGCTCAGCGAGTTGAGTTTTCTTGACTCATAGGTTCAGAGCAGTAGATTTCGGTGATTAGCATCGAGCAGCACAACACAGCGCAGCACCTCAAAGTAGCCTTTCATTTCCTATATTATGAGTTGCTAGTTCTGGCATGTATATGAAAATATAAGATTGAGAATTTCTATGTTATACTATACGTTAGTAGTATGTATTAATAAGAAACCTCTACTTTAATTTGTATTAGAAGTGTGAATTCTTCTTGCAGGTTTGTATTGGGAGTGTATTGAAACTTATTGTATTCGCATTGGTTTGTGTAAAAATGTTTTCAAAAATCAGAAAAATCAGTTTTGTCGACACTTGGGACCCAAATTTCTAGGCGAACCTCTGGCAAAATTTCTGTAAAATCGGAACAAAAATTTGACTAAGTAAAATTGGTAGCAACATTTGGATAGTGTGGCGCCTCTACTCGGCTTACACCTGTAGGTCAGGAAGGGGTGTCATATGCATATATGCATACATTTGCATCTCATATCATTGGTCCTCTATGGCTCACAGCCCTGGATTACGAGGGTTCAAAAGCTTACAACAATCCGACCTATACCGGAGACGAAGTATCAAGCAACGACTCAATCACTTGCTCACCAAAAATAATGGAGCCTGAACAAATTCAAAGAATGGTGGATGATGCCCTCAATGCCAAAATGGAAGAAATAAAAGAGGCCCTAGCTGAGACCATGAAGAACCAATTGACTGCTATCCTAGAAAATCATGCCGAGGCATCTGCTAGCACTAAGAAGCCAAAGGACAAAGGGAAGACCAAAGTTGGTGAAGTGGTTTTTGATGATGAAAAAGTGATCATTGATGATGATGATGATTGGGCTCAATACTACCAAGATGCTCAAGAGAAGAAAAAGGAACCAAAGATTGTTGAAAGATCAACTATGGAGAAGACCGAAATTTCTGATGTTGAAAATATGATTGCTAATTTGGAAAAGATATTTGAGAAGAAGCTGAAAACTGAAGAAATGTCCGAAGTTGACAAATTATTTGAGCTAGATGAAGAAGTCCCGTACAAGTTCAAGATGCCATCTTTCACAAAGTTTGATGGAACCAGAAATCCTCATCTCCACGTAAAGCAATATATCACTGCCATGTAGTCTGCTCGAGCTACTAAGGCTCAAACCCTAAGGTACTTTATGCTTTCATTGGACCCTGTTGTCCAAAATTGGTTCAAGACATTAGATGATGGAACACAAAAGAGTTGGGATCTGCTTTACAAAGCCTTCATCCAACAATATGGAAATAATGTCGAGATGGAAGTTACCTTAATGGAAGTGGAGTCCATTAGGCAAAGGTCGAATGAGAATTTTGTGGATTATGTGAAGAGATCGAGAAACAAGGCTGCTTTACTCAAGAAGAGGCCTGATGAATCTGATCAAATAAGGATGTGTGAGGGGGATCTTCGCCTCCACTCTCAGTGGAATGGTTCTTGCGACTTCGGCACTATTTAAGCTCGGGGCCTTAGAGAACACAGACCTAAGTTCGGAGAAAATAGAGTCGCCACTCAGACGGGCCGGAAAAAAAGAAAGGGGTGGATGACTCAATTCCTAAGGAATCCCCAACCCCTTAATGGTTCAAAAAGTTGGGTACATGTGGGGAAGGTGAGAAATGGCCCAGCACCCCCACAACGCCCGGTTCATTGGAACCGGCCTCCTTTACGGGTCTTAATATTATAAAATTCTTAAATATAACAATATTATCCATATTACACACAATAATTAAAAGAAAGCATCAATATATTAAAATCAAAGGAAGGTCCAAGCAACACAAATAAATGGACACCCATCCGAAGATGGAAACATGTCCTTACATCACATGCCTAAATAGGACACCCACCGAAATGTAGAAACATGTCCTTTACATAGGTTCTAAAATAGAAAAAGAAATTAAATTACATTATATTTAACTAATGAGGTACCCACCAAGTGGAAACATACCCCTTACCATTTGGAAATCTAAATAAATTGATAAAAGTAAATAATCATTCATCATAAATAAATCATTCATCAAAGATATTAAATATCAATAGAAAGTAAGCATCCATCCATGATAAATTAAATGAACCAAGCATTGAACTTAAATATATCAAAGCATAATCAAATATAGAATTGAATAAAGCAAATAAAAATCCAATTATAGCTACTGTTTCCATTAAGGGCTCTTTATTTCTTGTGTTCAGGGTTTTGGATTTTGTGGAATTAGGCTACTGTGACTTTAAGAGAAAAATAGATTAAAGATTTATGTTTCAAATGGTTGGTAAGACTCTTTAATTAACCAAACTAGGGTTTGTGATGTCAAATCATGAAACTAGAATTTAGACTCTTTATGGTATCAAGTTTACTATGTGAAATTAAACTATTTATGTTTTTATGGTTTTTAAAGTTTTAAAGGATTAGGATTTAGAAAAATTAGGGTTTAAGGTTTTAAAGGGGTTAGGGTTTATTGTTTTAGGCTTGGAAGTTGCATTTGGGTTTAATGTTTTAGAATTAGGGTTTCGGTGGATGCTTAGGTTTTTTAGAATTTGGAAAACGCAATTGATAATTTCATGAAGTTTATGAAAGTAAACAAACAATTTAAGGTTTTTATAAATAGAAAAGATGTTTTTATGATTTATTGAAAGAAATAGAATCAAATTTTGGTTTTGAAGATTTGTAAAGTAAATTAGGGTTTTGAAGTTTTGAAGAAAAAATAACAATTTTAAACTTTTTGGAAAACAAAGCAATAAATTAAGGTTTTTAAACTTTGAACAAAGGGAATTAAATTTCTGGGATTTTTGAATTAAAAGAAGCAACTAGATGAATTAAGCTACTGTCAAAAGAAAAGAAAAACAAAAAGAATTTAAGAGCTCAAACCTTGATTTGTGAGTTACACCCAAAAATTGCTCCTTGGATGAATAAAAACAAAGGTCGTTGCTGCCTTTGATGAATTGTTAATAACTTGTTTGCTCCCTCCAAGTCCGATTCAATTTACTGCCAGAAGGAATTTAAAGTTTCAAAGTTTTCCTCCTCACTCTCGATCACCAATTTCTGTCTCCCCCTTTTTTGTGTTGTAATTGATCTTATTTATAGAAGTTTTTATGGGTTATTCCTAATTGCTCACGACATACAATATTGAATAAGAAAAGTAAACCAAAAGCTAATTGTATTAGGTTTCAGAAAATTTGCGTCGAAAAATTTTGCTGGCGAAAAAAAACTGCTGCGGAAAAATTACGCTGGCAAAAAAAATTGCTGCAGGAAAAATTACGCTGGCAAAAAAGCTGCAGCAGCCAGCTTGTAATACCCCATACTCTATATAAGTACTATACATATACCTGGTATACATACAATACGTATATAAAGTATAAGAATGTCACTTTTAGTTTTAATTTAAAAAAAACTTTATCCAAGTTCAAACAATATTACATTGATCCAAAGAACATTTACAAAACCATTATGTTTTCAATGGTTATATATATAATAATCTCATCAAAATTTACCAAAACTTCATTTATACATATGAATATATATTCTTATCAAAATATAACATAAACAAATTGGACATGTATGCATCACCTTCTAGTTGGTCTCGATATACACTTACCCTTCTCGTGGCATAACTGTCTGACTCCAAATTAACCATCTACTCACCTGCGCGATTCACAAAACCGCGCTAAGGATAAAAGCTTAGTAGTACAATAAAATAAAATAAACATATGTTACAGAAGAAACATACCTCACAATTTAACATCATATATTATTATTGTCTTAACGTAGATTTCTTCTTTTCAAAGCATTCTTCATATTTTTCCACTAACCTCATAACTTATATACATTTACACATATATCAGTGCAACCACAATTTCATAATTTAAAAGAACAATCATAACTAATACTCACAATCTCCACACCCATACACATATTACATGTCATACAATATTTTCAGAATCTCATCTTTTAACTTAGCATTTCAAATCATATTTCTCTTCAATAGTTTATTTATATATTGTAATCATGTCATACTTCATAACATTCCAAGTCCTTATATTATTCAATTAATTCTTTATTCACCATTCCCCATTCATAAATCACACTCCCAACAAAACAAGCATAGATCTCTTTATTCATCCATTTCACACTTCATCATTCACATTGACAACAAAGACAAGCATGGGCCCAAAAGACACTAATATGCCATTCCACTTTCAGAGTTAATGCTTTGGTTTAATTATCACATTTATCATTATCCCAACTAGGCTTCAAGGATTTAGGTTCAACCAAGCTTCAAGGGGAACAAAGCATGCTAAGTATCAACCCAACTTGGCTTCAAGAACCAATCCAACCTAGCTTCAAGGGTTGTAACATCTCAATTAGGCTTCAAGGACTAGACCCAACCAAGCTTCAAGGGGAGTAAAATATGTTAAACTTCAACCCAACTTGGCTTCAAGGATCAAGCCCAACCTAACTTCAAGAGAATGTTACTATAGGCATGCCACCAACAACAAACTCTGAAAATGGAATAACACATTAGCCACACAATTCATTTATTATTTCATTCTCAATTTCATTCTCAATTCTCATCATAGCCAATCAAAATGGCTTCACATTTCATTTAAATCATCATAGCCAATCACAATGGCTTTAATCATTTCATTTAAATCATCATAGCCAATCACAATGGCTTCAATCATATCATTTAAATCACCATTCAATTGCATTGCATATTATTTAGGCAAACATGCCTCAATCATAACATTTAAATCAAAGCAATTTATCATAACAAATTGCATTGCACATACATTTCATATATCATCATCGATATATATATATACATAACCATTCATCATTCAAGTACATATATAATCAATTGCATTATCATACATTTTGAGCACCCATCCTATCATTCACATCATACTAATCATATCTTCACATCTCTCACCTTTCATAACACATACATATTGAATGCTTTCACATTATATATATATATTTCATTAAATCATCATATCTTTTACATTTCATATTCCCTCCTCGATATATTTCTAGCAATTTACATTACACATATGCATCAACATTATAATAGATTACTTAATACATTTATAAATTTTGTACTTACCTCAACAACTACTCCCATCAATCTATACATTTCCTCTTCCAAGAGTTCCCAACAGTTAGGTTAATGCAACACAATCTCTTCAAAACCTAATCCAAAGATAATTACATACATAAGAAAATAAGAATGATGATTAACTAGGGCAAACTCTACACATGACACGCTCACCAACACGTGCGTGTCCCTGATCGTGCCCTAAACCAACCATACGGAAGCTTTGACACGCTCAGTAACACGGGCGTGTCACTGGACGTGTTGTTCATTCTGCCTCACAGAAACATTTACACGCCCAACAACACGGGCGTGTTCATGGCAGTGTCAATTACATTCCTCACAGTAGCTATAGCACGCCCAGTAACATGGCCGTGTTAATGGTCGTGTCACAACCGTCCAACTCAGTACCGATTACACGCCCAATCACACGGCCGTGTCACTGACCGTGTCAGACCAGAAATCAAGAATTCGAACACCCAACCATGAAAACACAAACACTTCAAAACTCATATTTCATCACCCTTAATCGACATCTTGGTTATATTCATCAATTACCTATCAATTTAACACTTATATCACTTCAATATATCATAACAACAATCATTATACACACCACCATATAACAACTACTCAAATTCCTCAATTCATTCATATAAAACCCTTACTCAACCATTTCAATAATTCATCATCATCCTCACAATTAACCATGTTATCTCATAATTAAACATATTATCATCACCTAAAATATCAATTCCACACATATATACACTTCAATCTTTCATTAGCATCATCATCATCATCATCATCATCATCATCATCAAATCCAAACTCAAACAATAAGAATCAAAACAAGAAAATGGATACTTACTTGGATATTAAGCCAAATCTTCAATAATCATCTTCAATCCTCTCAAAATTCCTTTGAATTTGATGTTCATATGGATGGAATCACCTCTCTCTCTCTCTCTCTTTCTTTCTCCCTCTCTCTCTCGTGCAATAAGAATAAGAAGAAGAAAGAAATAATTTCTTCTTTCTTTCATCCTTATCATATATATATATATATATAATAATAATAATAATAATAATAAATCTCCACCACACACAATTTCTTTTGACTTTCTTCTTCTTTTTCTTTTTGTCCTTATTATCATTATTATAATTAATCAATTATATATATATAACTCACTTTTCCTACACCAATTTATATCCCATGTATATGTGATGTATATGTATATGTCTTATATATAGTAGTTATATTTCCTATATATACATATACATTAAATCCAAATACACAAATAACTCCAAAACTTTTAGAGTATACCTTGGGATATTACACAGCTGCTGGCGAAATGGGCCTGCGGGCCATTTCGCCGGCAGAAAAATGCTGCGGGCGAAATGCCCACGGGCCCGTACTGACTTTCGGAGATGATTTTTTTTGTCGCCGATTTTTTTTATTATTTTTGATTTTTTATTCATTTTACCATTTTTTACTAAAATAAATATTAAAATTAATCAAGATACCATAAAAATTATTTTGGACTAACTAAAATATATTGGACCGGACTTGGTAAAAAATTAAGGGTCTACAGTTTGCCCCCTGCTTGAACGATTTGAGACATTAGAGAGTGAAAAGCAACAAGAATTAATTTTTGATGAGATGGTTATTTGAATTTATTTTGGGTACTTGGACCCGAGACTGAACTTGATTTGGGTACTTGGACCTGAGATTGGTTACTTGAACCCGAAATTGGGTACTTGGACCTGAAGATTGGGTACTTGGACCCGAGCTTGAATTTGATTTGGGTACTTGGACCCGAGATTGGGTACTTGGACCCGAGCTTGAATTTGATTTGGGTACTTAGACCCGAGATTGAATTGATTTGGGTACTTGGACCCGAGAATGGGTACTTGGACTCAAGATTGGATTGAATTTGGGTACTTGGACCCGAGATTGATTTGATTTGGGTACTTGGACCCATGATTGGGTTGAATTTGGGTACTTGGACCCAGGATTGGGTACTTGGACCCAGGATTGATTTGATTTGGGTACTTGGAATTGAAATTTATTTGATGGGTACTTAGACACGAGAATGGGTGCTTGGACCCGAGACTGAATTGAATTTGGGTGCTTAGACCCGATATTGAATTGGAATTGGGTACTTGGACCCTAGATTGAATTGAATTTGGGTGCTTGTACCGGAGATTGAATTGAATTTGGGTGCTTGGACTCGAGATTGAGTTAGATTGACCTTTTATCATTTGAGAAATCTGACTGCTCTAGTTATTCTATGCATTGTGGTTCTTCACCCTCAAAACGGATCTTCACCTTTGAAAATGGATCTTCCTTCTTTGAGATCGGGTCTTCACCCTTGAAATTGGACCTTCATCCTTTAAATTGGGTCTTCTCCCTGACTTCAGCTCTTTTAGCTGGACTGATCTTTTGTCTTTTGCATCTTTATTCTTTTAAGAGTTCTAATGTTCCATTCTTTTGTTCTTCCATTTTGCCAAAATTTAGCTATTTTTAATTGGACCTTATATCCTCTCCTTGCCCCCCTGCCTGGCAAAATATTTGTAAGTGAGTTTGAAAACTTTTATATATAGACTCAAAAAATTGAAAAGGAGAAAATTTTCCCCCTGTATAGGCTCAACATGATTTTTCTATGCGGGCTCTGATTGATGTTTTTGCCATCTAGTTCATCGCACTAGCACGTATTTCTTCTTTTGTAAAATGATTGGAGCTTCCACAAGCAAATAGGCTTTTCGTGCCCTCTTGATTCAATATCTTCTTTTGATTCTTTACTTCGCAAGGTGTTTGTAGTTCATTTAGACAAGGAATAGACAACACAAGATAAGAAAGTGCGATGTGATATGCTCATGTATGCATGATATGTATGATAATACTCATAGAGGTTTCATTGACTCACAGACCGAGGTGATCAGCAGAAGTATTCTCATTGACTCCTTTTCGACGCTCATTCAAGTCTTGTATTGGAATGATAGAAAGCTTTACATTTATGGCTTTTATTTTCAAGATGTTGAAAATATGAATAATGGAGACCCCAAGCAGTAGAGTTAGGTATTCATCTATTTCAATCTATGTCTTAGCATGTCAATTGATAGCTTCTTCATGACCTTGCCAATAATCATTTCCTTAACTTGAAGGCTTTGTATGACAAAACACTTTTTTTTTAATTTTGATTTTGAAATCAAATGTTGGCTTTGCCAAATTAATGTCAATGTACCTCAGGACTTGATTTTTCCAAATTAACATATCTATAATATGACAACCGTAGTTACCGTACTAAACTCGGGAATTATTTCTATTTAAGCAAGAATTGTTGCACTTCAGATAGACACATATACATTACTTGGCCAAAGGTCTCATTGAGTTTAAATACTGTCTATCTCATATGCATGCTTATTCAAACTATCTCTACTAATAGACTCTACCTACCAAGAGAGATCAACAAGTCTTTGATAGGCTTGAAATGGGGTCTATAAGGGACATGGGTTAAATAAAGGCCATTTTGAGATAGGAGCTGATGTGACACAATGGACAAACCCTTACACTACAAATTTATTGTTTGAACTTTAGGCAGTTGGGAGTAATCTTGCTAGACTCCCAAATTCCTTATATATTCTTCGCATTAATCTAGATCTTGATTAGGATAGTCTTTTCTCTTGCAAAAAGTTTGGTACCCAAATTCGTTTCTTTTCTTCTTCTCCCTTTTCTTTCTTTTTATTTTTCCTACTCCTCCCTTTCTTTGAGCATTTTATCTTTTCGTCCTTCTTCCTTGTAGGACTGTCAAATACAGAATTTTCAAGAACTGAATGGTTTTTCTCCTTTTTCTTTGGTTTCGATCGAATCTTTGGTTGGGTTGGACCAATTCAAGTTAAAATGTCTTTATAAAACAAATGGAAGCCTTTTATTGTCTTAGGTAAAGACAACTCAGTTGGCTTTTTGAGCAGCCTTTTTAGGTTTTCTTTTCTTTTTTCTTTTTTTTTCTTTTCTTTTGTCTTTTTTTTCTTTTCTTCTATCTTTTTTTTTTTAGTTCTAGCTCTAAAAGAGTTGTCTTGTTTGTAACAACTTGGGCTTCCCATATTGGAGAAGTGGAGTAACATAAATTTTCTTTAATAGGGAAACTTCAACTACCCTTATGTTATTAAGAACTTCAACCACCCTTATGGTTTTGAGAACTTCAACTAGCTTCATGGTCTTGAGAACTAATCATTGTTTTCTTTGATCTTCTTGCCTCTTCATCTTAGTGATCATAAGACTTGCCAAAAGTATCACAACAGCTCAGGGCAGGTTGTTGGGGTTATATGCCAATGAGAAGAAAGCTAAAATTTTATGAAGGCTCAAAGGGACAACTAGGGATTAATATTTAATTGGGTGGATACTAGTTGTTGGCTAACCGAACAATGCCTATATCATCTCTCCCTTAAATAAGCAGGGATCAATTTCACCTTGAAAGTTTGTCAAAGCATGTTCTAAGACTGACTAGGACCTAGACAAAGGTAATTATGCAGGAGCCCTCTCTAAGTAAGCATAAACAACTCAATGCTATAGAGCAATTCCCTCACCTAGTAAAGTCATTCAAGTCATGATGCCTAGACACATTAATTTATAAACATCAAGCTAAATTGCTCATCGGTTGAGCAATGAAATGAACAAAGACCAACAAAAATTTTGATGAAAGTAATTTATTCAAGCAACTTTAAATTTGAAAAACAAGATTGTTCCAATTAATTATTAAAGAGGGTAAAACTGAAAAGCAACATTCAAGCAAAGGAAAGTTTATTGAGTTAGGCTTCTTTTCCTTTCTTATCTTCAATATCCCATCTTGAAAGGAAGATAAAACAAAATCTTCTTCCAATCCTTTTCCTACCATGAATGTTGCTGGTGGTGGCACCCTGTTGAACCTTGGAAATGGATTACCTTTTGTATTGGGCTTATCTGGATTAGGTAACTTTCCATTATCAATTAAATTCTGGATCTCATGCCTCAACTTCATGCAATTGTCCATTTCATGTCCAGACCTTTGATGGAATTGGCAAAATGCATTAGTATCAAAGTTAGGAGGAAGATGATTAAGCAAAGGATGAGGAGTCAAGGGTTGTAACAATCCCTTCTTTTGTAGCTTATTGAGGACCCAAGACAGTGGCTTCCCTAATTCTGAAAACTGCCTCATTTCTCCTTGACTAGTGACATTAACATCAGCTTCCTTTTGTGTACTTTGATTGCTAGGCTAAAAATTTTCTTTCTCATTCTTTTTTATTGAAAAGCGATTCTTCTTCCTTTCCCACTCTGTGAGCGGGGATTTTCGCCCCCACTCCCGGTGGAATGGTTCTTACAACTTCGGCACTGTTTAGGCTCAGGGCCTTAGAGAACACGGACCTAAGTCCGGAGAAAATGGAGTCGCCGCCCGGACGGGCTGGGAAAAAAGAAAGGGGTGGATGACTCGATTCCTAAGGAATCCCCAACCCCCTAATGGGTTCGAAAAGTTGGATACGTGTGGGGAAGGTGAGAAATGGCCTAGCACCCCCACAACGCCCGGTTCATTGGAACCGGCCTCCTTTACAGGTCTTAATATTATAAAATTCTTAAATATAATAATATTATCCATATTACACACATTAATTAAAAGAAAGTATCAATATATTAAAATCAAAGCAATGTCTAAACAAAGCAAATAAATGGACACCCATCCAAGGATGGAAACATGTCCTTACATCACATGCCTAAATAGGACACCCACTAAAAAGGTAGAAACATGCCCTTTACATAGGTTCTAAAATAGAAAAGCAAATTAAATTACATGATGTTTAACTAATGAGGTACCCACCAAGTGGAAACATACCTCTTACAACTTTTGGAAATCTAAATTAATTGATAAAAGTAAATAATCATTTATCATAAATAAATCATTCATCAAAGCTATTAATCAAAATATAAAATAAACATCCATCCATGATAAATTAAATAAATCAAGTATTGAAATTAAACAAATTAAAGCATAAGAAATAAATCAAAGCATAATCAAGTATGGAATTGAATAAAGCAAATAAAAGTCCAATTATGGCTACTGTGACTTTTTATGGAATTAAAATAAATTAGGGTTTTATGTTTTAAAGGGTTGGTAAGACTCTTTGATTAAGGTTTGAATGATGATATTATGAAACTAGGGTTTTAAACACTTTTAAATACTTTAATTTGTGATTTTTGGTTATTGGGCTCCTAAGCTACTGTGTAACATTTAGGTTTTTAGGCTTTTATGTTTTTTAATGTTTTAAAAGGATTAGGGTTCATAAAAATTAGGGTTTAAGGTTTTAAAAGGGTTAGTGTTCATTATTTTGGGTTTAAAAGTTAAATTTTGGATTTTAGGATTTAGAAGTAGGGTCACGGGTGGTGAATAATTTTTAGGGTTTTAGAAATCAATTTGATAATTTCATGAAGTTTTATGAATTTAAACAAATAAATTAAAGTTTTTATAAGTAGAAAAGACATTTTAGAATACTTTTTGAATGAAATAGAACCTACTTTAAAATTTTAAAAGAAGCAGAATTTACATCTTAGTTTTGTTGAAAAATATGTTCAATTAGAGTTTTAAGGTTTTTAAGAAGAAAAAATAACAATTTTAAGCCTTTTGGAAGATAAACCAATGAAATAAGGTTTTTTTTTTTTTGCTTTAGAAAAACTAAATTAAAGTTCAAAGTTTTTTAATTTTGATTTCATAGATTTGCTACTGTGTAAAAAAAACAATTAAAGAAAATTAATTAACACATACCTTCTTTTGATGATTTCTCCAAAAACAATTCTTCTTGGATGAACTAGCTCCAAAGACAAGATTTTTTTGCCTTTGAATCCTCTAAATCGTGCTACTGTTGTTCCAGAAAAATGTTGAATTGAATTTCTTCTTTTCCTTCCTTGATTTGGTTTCAAATTTTCCAAACTCCTCTTGGATTTTTGCCTCCCCTTTTTTAATTGTATTTGGTCCTTATTTATAGTGGTTTGAGGTTGTTTATTCCTAATTAGTTAAGGTAAGTAATATTAATAAAAAAAAAGAAACCAAAACCTAATTGGATTAGGTTTCGAAAAATTTGCGTTGAAAAATTTACGCTGCAGAAAAAAATTCTGCCAAAGGATTTGCGGCAGCGTGCGCGGAGTGGGCCCGTAAGCTATTTCGCCAGAAAATTTCTGCATGCGAATAGCATAGTGATTTTGCCCCCAGGAATTTCGTGCGGGCGAAATGCCCACGGGCCCGCGCGATGATTTTTTTCGTCGCTGATTTTTTCGACTCCGATTTTTATTTTTATTTTTATTTTTTGATTTTGATTTTTTTGATTTCTATTTTTTATTAAAAAAAATTAGATACTAAAGCAAAAATTATTTAATAAAAATTATTTTGGACCTATTAGACAACAAAAATCATTTTAGACTAAATAAAATATATTGGACCAGATTGGGTCAAAAATTAAGGGTCTACAGTTTGCCCCCTACTTGAATGATCTGAAACCTTAGTGAAAAATAGTGAAAAGCAATAAGACTTAATTTTTGATGAAATGGTTGAGGTTTTGGGTTCTGGACCCGGTTCGAGTTATGGACTCAAGGATAATTCTAGGTTTTGGACCTAACAAAAATTTGGGTTCTAGACCCGGTTCGAGTTCTGGACTCAAGGATAATTTTAGGTTATAGACCTAAGGAAAATTTGGGCTCTGGATCCGGTTCGAGTTCTGGACTCAAGGATAATTCTAGGTTCTGAACCTAAGGAAAATTTGGGTTCTGGACCCGGTTCGAGTTCTGGACTGAAGGGAGATTCTAGGTTCTAGACCTAAGAAAAATTTGGGTTCTGGACCCGGTTCGAGTTTTAGACTCCAGGGTAATTCTAGGTTCTAGAACTAAGGAAAATTTGGGTTTTAGACCCGGTATTGGGTACTTGGACCAGAGATTGATTTGATTTGGGTACTTGGACTCGAGATTGATTTAATTTGGGTACTTGGACACGGGATTGGGTACTTGGACCCGAGATTGATTTGATTTGGGTACTTGGACCTGAGAATGGGTACTTGGACCCGAGATTGAGTTTGACTGACCTTTTATCATTTGAGAAGTCTGACTGCTCTGACTGTTTTATGCATTGTGATTCTTCACCATCAAAATGGATCTTCACCCTTGAAAATGGATATTCATCCTTTTGAGATCGGGTCTTCACCCTTGAAAATGGATCTTCATCCTTTGAGATCGGGTCTTCACCCTTGAAAATGGATCTTCATCCTTTGAGATCAGGTCTTCACCTTTGAAAATGGATCTTCATCCTTTGAGATCGGGTCTTCACCCTTGAAAATGGATCTTCATCCTTTGAGATCGGGTCTTCACCCTTGAAAATGGATCTTCATCCTTTGAGATCCCTTGAAAATGGATTTTCATTCTTTGAGATCGGGTCTTCACCATTGAAAATGGATCTTCATCCTTTGAGATCGGGTCTTCACACTTGAAAATGGATCTTCATCCTTTGAGATCGGGTCTTCACCCTTGAAAATGGATCTTCATCTTTTGAGATCGGGTCTTTACCCTTGAAAATGGATCTTCATCCTTTGAGATCGGGTCTTCACCCTTGAAAATGGATCTTTATCCTTTGAGATCGGGTCTTCACCCTTGAAAATGGATCTTCATCCTTTGAGATCGGGTCTTCTTTGTTCTTTAAAGATGGGAGTGACACGGCCAGTGGCTTGGCCGTGTCCCCTGGGTGTGTCAGCTTCTGTATATTTTTTTTGGTTCTTCTTTATTCTTGGTTTAGGATGGGACACAACCAAGCTTGTTGCTGTGTCATGTGACACATCCAGTGGCTTGGCCGTGTCGCCTTCCAGTGTCACCTACTGCTTCCCTTCTCTCTTTGCTTTGTCTTTCTTGGCTTTGCCCTTTAGGTGAGACACGGCCAGTGGCTTGGCTGTGTCTCCTACCCGTGTCATGTTCTGCCAAGATTTCATTTTAGGTGACACGGCCAAGCTTGATTTGGCTTGGCCATGTCTTGCTTGATCCATGTTCTTCTTTCCTTGTTTTGATCTTCCAAGGGAGTTTTTGCACTTTAACCACTTTTCCCTTGCAACTACTTTTCCTTTTTTCTCCAATTTTGATTGGATCTTATATCCTCTCCTTGCCCCCAAAGGATTTTTTCTTTCATGCAAGCTTTGATTGATGTTTTTCTTGTCTAGTTCTTTGCATAAGCACGCATTTCTTCTCTTTGCAAAGTGACTGGGGCTTCCACAAGCGAATAGGCTTTCCATGCCCCCTTGATTAAATATCTACTTTTGATTCTTTAATTCGCAGGGTGTTTGTTGTTCATTAAGACAAGAAAGTGCGATGTAATATGCTCATGTATGCATGATATGCATGAATAATACTTACAGTCGTTCCATCGACTCACAGACCGAGGTGATTAGCAGAAGTGTTCTCATTGGTTCCTTTTTGACGCTCGTTCAAGTCTCGCATTGAAATGATCAAAAGCTTTGCATTTGGCTTTTATCTTCAAGATGTTGAAAACATGAGTGGTGGAGACCCTAAGCAGCAAAGTCAGGGATTTATCCATTTCAAACTATGTTTCAGCTTGTCAGTTGGTAGTTTCTTCATGACCTTGCCAATAAGCAATTCAACATACTTCCCTTAACTTGAAGGCTTTGTATGACAAAACACTTTTTTTTTTAATTTTGATTTTGAAATCAAATGTTGGTTTTGCCAAATCGATGTCAATGTAACTCAGGACTTGATTTTTCCAAATTAAATATCTATAGCATGACAACCCTAGTTACCGTACTAAACTCGGGAATCATTTCTATTTAAGCAAGAACTCTTGTACTTCAGATAGGCACATACACATTGCTTAGCCAAAGGTCTCATTTGAGTTTAAATATTGTCTATCTCATATGCATGCTTATCCAAACTATCTCAACTATTAGACTCTACCTACCAAGAGAGATCAACAGGTCTTTGATAGGCTTGAAACAGGGTCTATAAGGGACATGGGTTAAAGTGGAGGCCATTTTGAGATTGGAGCTGGTGTGACACAATGACAAACCCTCACACTACAAATTTCTTGTTGGAACTTTAGACAGTTGGGAGCAATCTTTCTAGACTCCAAATTCCTTCTATCTTCTTGGCATTAATCTGGATCTTAATTAGGACAGTTTTTGCCCTTGCAAAAAGTTTAAGACCCAAATCTAGGTCTTTTCTTCTTTTCCCTTTTTTACTCTTTATTTTTCTTACTCTTCCCTTTTCTTTCTCTTTCCTTACTCTTCCCTTTTTTTTTTTATCATTTTTTCCTTCTTTCTTGTAGGACTATTAAGTATAGAACTTTCAAGAATTGGATGGTCTTCCTCCTTTTTCTTTGATTTTGATTGAATCTTCGGTTGTGTTGGGACTAATTCAAGTCAGTTCATAAAATGGAAGCCTTTTGTTGTCTTAGGTAAAAGAGAACTCAGTTGGCGTTTTGAACCACCTTTTTAGATTTTATCTTTCTTCCTTTTGTTTTTCTTCTGTTTTTCTTTTGTTTTCTTCTTTTTTTCTCTTTTTTTGTTTTTTTAGCTAAAAAAAGAGTTGTCTTGGTTTGTACTAACTTGGGCTTCCAATAATGGAAGTGGAGTAACATAAATCTTCTTTAATAGGGATAAATCATTTGTTACTCTGATGTTGATGTTGATATATTAGAGATATTAGGAAAACTTCAACTATCCTTATGGTTTTGAGAACATCAACTATCCTTATGATCTTGAGAACTTCAACTATCTTCATGGTCTTGAGAACTTCAACTATCTTCATGGTCTTGAAACTTCAACTATCCTCATGATCTTGACTAATCATTGCTTTCTTTGATCTTCTTGCCTATTCATCTTAGTAATCATAAGACTTGTCAAAAGTATCACAACAGCTCAGGGTAGGTTATTGGGGTTTGTAAGCAAATAAAAAGAAAGCTAAAATTTTATGAAGGCTCAAAGAAACAACTAGGGATTGATATTTAATTGGGTGGATACTAGTTGTTGGCTAACCAAACAATGCCTAGATCATTTCTCTCTTAAATAAGTAGAGTTCAATTTCGCCTTGAAAATTTGTCAAAGCATGTTCTAAGACTGATTAGGACCCAGACAAAGGTAATTATGCAGGAGCCCTCTCTAAGTAAGCATACACAACTCAATACTATAGAGTAATTCCCTCACCTAGTAAATTAATTCATGAATTATCAAGCTAGATTCCTCATTGGTTGAGCACCAAAATGAACAAAGGCCAACAAAAATTTTGATGAAAGTAATTTATTCAAGCAACTTTAAATTTGAAAAATACAATAGTTCTAAAATATTAAAGGAAGTAAGATTGAAAAGCAATATTCAAGCTAAGGAAAGTTCATTGAGTTAGGCTTCTTTTCCCTTCACATCTTCAATATTTCCATCTTGAAAGGATGATAAAACAAAATCTTCTTCCAATCCTTTTCCCACCATGAAGGTTGCCGGTGGAGGTACTCTATTGAACCTTGGTAATGGATTGTCTTTGGTGTTGGGCTTATCTGGCTTGGGTAGCTTGCCACTATCGATTAGGTCTTGGATCTCATGCCTTAATCGGGTACATCTATCAGTCTCATGTCCTTGAGTCTGATGAAATTTAAAAAAAGCCTTAGTATCAAATTTTGGGGGTAATGGACTAGGCAAAGGTCGAGGAGCCAATGGTTGCAACAACCCTTTCTTTTGTAGCTTGTCGAAGACCCAAGACAAAGGCTTCCCCAGATCTGAAAACTGCCTTCTATTTGCTTGACCAGTTGTATTGACATTGACTTCATTTTGTGTGCTTTGATTTCCCGACTGGTAGTTCCCTTTCTCATTCCTTTTTATTGAAAAATGATTCTTCTCTCTTTCCCACTCTTCAATTTGTAGACCATCTTGGAGAAGATCTTTGAAATCACTAATGAGTGTATGAGACATCCTCTCACGAAGATTAGGCAACACCCCTCTCACAATCATTCATATTTGATCGGATTCATCGGGCCTCTTCTTGAGTAAAGCGGCCTTGTTTCTCCACCTTTTCACATGGTCCACAAATTTCTCATTCGGCCTTTGCCTAATGGACTCCACTTCCATCAAGGTAACTTCCAACTCAACATTATTTCCATATTGTTGGATGAAGGCTTTGTAAAGTACTTTAGGGTTTGAGCCTTAGTAGCTCGGGCAGATTGCATGGCAGTGATATACTGCTTCACATGAAGATGGGGATTTCCAGTGCCATTGTACTTAGCAAAGGAAGGCATCTTGAACTTATAAGGGACCTCATCATCTTGTTCAAATAGTTTGTCGATCTTAGACTTCTCTTCAGTTTTCAGCTTCTTCTCAAATTTCTTTTTTAAATCAGCAATCATCTTTTCAACTTCGAATGTCTCGGTCTTTTCAATAGTTGCCTTCTCAACAGCCTTCGGTTCTTTCTTCTTTTCTTGAACCTCTTGGTAGTATTGATCCCAATCATCATCATCATCAATGATCACCCTTTCATCATCAAAAACCACTTCGCTAACTTTAGTCTTCCCTTTGTCCTTTGGTTTTTTAGTGCTAGTACATGCCTCGGCATGATTCTCTAAGATTGCAGTCAATTGGTTCTTCATGATCTCAGCTAGGGCCTCTTTGATTTCTTCCATTTTGGCATTAAGGGCTTCATCCACCATCCTTTGAATTTGTTCAGGCTCCATTGTTTTAGGCGAGCAAGTGATTGAGTCGTTGCTAGATACTTCGTCTCCGGCTGTGAGCCAGAGAGGATCAATGATATGAGATGCAAATGTAAGCATGTATGCATGTATGCACAATCAACCAATAAACAAGTGTAATTAGGACGATCCTTCCAACCTTATAACATCCACACACGAATGGCGAGTCTCTTTTTCCTAGGTATATGGTTAACAAAATACCAACATGAGGTATCTTGCTTTCGAATAATTCCCTCGGACGTTTCAACCAATAGTTATATTTTTGAAAATGGAAATCAATCCATGATAATTCCCATTAATTATGTTTTAATCCATTCAACCAACTAAAGTAGCTTTTTGGATTAAAACAAAATTAAGAGGTTTATTATAAATGGATTTCTCACTTGAAAAGAGTAACTAATGGTTCATGCCAAAAACAAGCCCATGGTTAATTTATTTTTAGTGTAAACTAGGCCCACAATTGATTTTTGGTATTTCATAATTGATCTAAATATTTTTGCAAGCTCTTTGTAAAAAATGGTTGGGTGAAAATAATTTTGTTTCTAAGCCCATTGTAATGGATTTTGGGCTTAGTATTTGGGCCATGGGCCAAAGAATTTATTTATTTTTTAGAAAAGTATTATGTCCAAAGACCATCTTGAAAAATTTTAAAAATAGTTTTGGTCTTTTGGATTTTGAAGAAAAATTTATTTTGAGCTTACAATATACTTAGGTCATATTAGAAAAAGAACAAAACAAATAAGCCATGATTTAGACTAAGATAAACTAACCATAGTCAAACAACATGCATTTGGGGCAAAACCTGAGGAAACTAACTAGGCCAATTACATGAGCTTTAGTCTTTGGGTTAAAAGGCTTAGGTTCCCATAGCAAGTATATATCCAACGGTATGAGGCTATGAGTGGTTATGCCATGCTCGATCTCCATACCTTGAGTGAAAGTATGGTATCCCTTACATAACATAACACGGGTAACACGAGCATCCTAACTCACGCACATGATGCAATCTATGATGATGCAATGGATAATATCATTATAAGAAAGAATAGAATAATATAAAGACCAACGGAATCAACTTCTCTTATCCCAGTGGAGTCGCCAGTGTGAGTGGGGATTTTCGCCCCCACTCCCGGTGGAATGGTTCTTGCGACTTTGGCACTGTTTAGGCTCGGGGCCTTAGAGAACACAAACCTAAGTCCGGAGAAAATGGAGTCGCCACCCGGACGGGCCAAAAAAAAAGAAAGGGGTGGATGACTCGATTCCTAAGGAATCCCCAACCCCCTAATGGGTTCGGAAAGTTGGGTACGTGTGGGGAAGGTGAAAAATGGCCCAGGACCCCCACAACACCCAGTTCATTGGAACCAGCCTCCTTTACATGTCTTAAAATTATAAAATTCTCAAATATAATAACATTATCCATATTACACACAATAATTAAAAGAAAGCATCAATATATTAAAATTAAAGCAATGTACAAACAAAGCAAATAAATGGACGCCAATCCAAGGATGGAAACATGTCCTTACATCACATGCCTAAATAGGACACCCACAAAAAAGGTAGAAACATGCCCTTTACATAGGTTCTAAAATATAAAAGCAAATTAAATTAAATGATGCTTAACTAATGAGGTACCCACCAAGTGGAAACATAACTCTTACAACTTTTGGAAATCTAAATTAATTGATAAAGGTAAATAATCATTTATCATAAATAAATCATTCATCAAAGCTATTAATAAAAATATAAAATAAACATCCATCCATGATAAATTAAATAAATCAAGTATTGAAATTAAATAAATTAAAGCATAAGAAATAAATCAAAGCATAATCAAGTATGGAATTGAATAAAGCAAATAAAAGTCCAATTATGGCTACTGTGACTTTTTATGGAATTAAAATAAATTAGGGTTTTATGTTTTAAAGGGTTGGTAAGACTCTTTAACAAACTTAAGGTTTGAATGATGATATCATGAAACTAGGGTTTTAAACACTTTAAAATACTTTAATTTGTGATTTTTGGTTATTGGGTTCCTAAGCTACTGTGTAAAATTTTGGTTTTTATGTTTTTATGTTTTTTAATATTTTAAAAGGATCAGTGTTCATAAAAATTAGGGTTTAAGGTTTTAAAAGGGTTAGTGTTTATTATTTTGGGTTTAAAAGTTGAATTTTGGATTTTAAGATTTAGAAGTAGGGTCACAGATTGTGAATAATTTTAGAATTTTAGAAATCAATTTGATAATTTCATGAAGTTTTATGAATTTAAACAAATAAATTAAAGTTTTTATAAGTAGAAAAGATGTTTTAGAAGACTTTTTGAATGAAATAGAACCTACTTTAAAATTTTAAAAGAAGCAGAATTTACATCTTAGTTTTGTTGAAAAATATGTTCAATTAGAGTTTTAAGGTTTTTAAGAAGAAAACATAACAATTTTAAGCCTTTTGGAAGATAAACCAATGAAATAAGGTTTTTTTTTTGCTTTAGAAAAATTAAATTAAAGTTCAAAGGTTTTTAATTTTGATTTCATAGATTTGCTACTGTGTAAAAAAAACAATTAAAGGAAATTAATTAACACATACCTTCTATTGATGATTGGTCCAAAAACAATTCTTCTTGGATGAACTAGCTCCAAAGACAAGCTTTTTTTGCCTTTGAATCCTCTAAATCGTGCTACTGCTGTTCAAGATAAAAGTTGAATTGAATTTCTTCTTTTCCTTCCTTGATTTGGTTTCAAATTTTCCAAACTCCTCTTGGATTTTTGCCTTCCGTTTTTTAATTGTCTTAGATCCTTATTTATAGTGGTTTGAGGTTGTTTATTCCTAATTAGTTAAAGTAAGTAATATTAATAAAAAAAAAGAAACCAAAACCTAATTGGATTAGGTTTCGAAAAATTTGTGTTGAAAAATTTGCGCTACTAAAAGAAATTCTGCAGCAGAAATCTGTGGCAGCGCGTGTGGAGCGGGCCCGTAAGCTATTTCGCAGGCAGAAAATTTCTGCGTGCAAAGCTATTTCGCAGGCAGAAAATTTCTGCGTGCAAATAGCACAGTAATTTGCCGCAGAAATTTCCTGCAGGCGAAATGCCCACGGGCCCGCGCGATGATTTTTTTGACTCTGATTTTTATTTTTATTTTTATTGTTTAATTCTATTTTTATTAAAAAAAATTAGGTACTAAAACAAAAATTATTTAATAAAATTTATTTTGGACCAATTAGACAACAAAAATCATTTTAGACTAAATAAAACATACTGGACCGAATTGGGTCAAAAATTAAGGGCCTACACACTCTTCAATTTATAGACCAGCTTGGAAAAGATCTTTAAAGTCCCTTATAAGGGTGTGACATAGCCTTTCACGGAGGTTGGGCAGGACGCCTCTCATGATCATCCTTATTTAATCAGATTCATCGGGCCTCTTATTGAGCAAAGCGGCCTTGTTTCTCCATCTCTTCACATAGTCTACAAAATTCTCATTTTGCCTTTGTCTAATGGACTCAACTTTCATTAAGGTAACTTCCATTTCAACATTGTATCCATATTGTTGGATGAAGGCCTTGTATAGCATATCCCAAATCTTTTGTGTTCCATCATCTAAGGTATTGAACCAATTTTGGACAACAGGGTCTAATGAGAGCATAAAGTATCTTAGAGTTTGCGACATAGTAGCTCGGGCAGACTACATAGCAGTGATATACTACTTCACATGGAGATGGGGGTTTTCAGTACCATCAAACTTTGCAAAAGATGGCATCTTGAACTTGTATGGAAATTCTTCATCTAGCTCAAATAGTTTGTCGATCTCGAACATTTCCTCGATTTTCAATTTTTTCTCAAATTTCTTTTCTAAATCAGCAATCATCTTTTCAACATCGGATGTCTCGGTCTTTTCAATAGTTGCTTTCTCAACAACCTTCGGTTCTTTCTTCTTCTCTTGAACATCTCGGCAGTATTGAGCCCAATCATCATCATCATCAATGATCACTTTTTCATCATCAAAAACCACTTCACCAAATTTAGTCTTCCCTTTGTCCTTTGGCTTTTTAGTGCTAGCAGATGCCTCGGCATGATTCTCTAAGATTGCAGTCAATTGGTTCTTCATGGTCTCAGCTAGGGCCTGTTTTATTTCTTCCATCTTGGCATTGAGGGCCTCATCCACCATCCTTTGAACTTGCTCGGGCTCCATTATTTTAGGTGATCAAGAGATTGAGTCATTGCTAGATACTTCATCTTCGGCATAGGTCAGATTGTAGTAAGCTTTTGAACTATCGTAATCCAGGGCTGTGAGCTAGAGAGGATTAATGACATGAGATGCAAAAGTATGCATGTATGTATGTATGCACGAACAATTAACAAACAAGGACAAATTGGATGTTCCTTCTAACCTTATAACATCCACACATGAATGGCAAGTCTCTTTCCCTAGGTATATGGTTAACAAAATACCAACATGAGGTATCTTGCTTTCGAATAATTCCCTCGGACGTTTCAACCAATAGTTATATTTTCAAAAATGGAAATCAATCCATGATAATTCCCATTAATTATGTTTTAATCCATTCAACCAACTAAAGTAGCTTTTTGGATTAAAACAAAATTAAGAGGTTTATTATAAATGGATTTCTCACTTGAAAAGAGTAACTAATGGTTCATGTCAAAAACAAGCCCATGGTTAATTTATTTTTAGTGTAAACTAGGCCCACAATTGATTTTTGGTATTTCATAATTGATCTAAATATTTTTGCAAGCTCTTTGTAAAAAATGGTTGGGTGAAAATAATTTTGTTTCTAAGCCCATTGTAATGGATTTTGGGCTTATTATTTGGGCCATGGGCCAAAGAATTTATTTATTTTTTAGAAAAGTATTATGTCCAAAGACCATCTTGAAAAATTTTAAAAATAGTTTTGGTCTTTTGGATTTTGAAGAAAAATTTATTTTGAGCTTACAATGTACTTAGGTCATATTAGAAAAAGAACAAAACAAATAAGCCATGATTTAGACTAAGATAAACTAACCATAGTCAAACAACATGCATTTGGGGCAAAACCTGAGGAAACTAACTAGGCCAATTACATGAGCTTTAGTCTTTGGGTTAAAATGCTTAGGTTCCCATAGCAAGTATATATCCAACGGTATGAAGCTATGAGTGGTTATGCCATGCTCGATCTCCATACCTTGAGTGAAAGTATGGTATCCCTTACATAACATAACACGGGTAACACGAGCATCCTAACTCACGCACATGATGCAATCTATGATGATGCAATGGATAATATCATTATAAGAAAGAATAGAATAATATAAAGACCAACGGAATCAACTTCTCTTGTCCAAGTGGAGTCGCCAGTGTGAGCGGGGATTTTCGCCCCCACTCCCGGTGGAATGGTTCTTGCGACTTCGGCACTGTTTAGGCTCGGGGCCTTAGAGAACACAAACCTAAGTCCGGAGAAAATGGAGTCACCACCCGGACGGGCCGAAAAAAAAAGAAAGGGGTGGATGACTCGATTCCTAAGGAATCCCCAACCCCCTAATGGGTTCGGAAAGTTGGGTACGTGTGGAGAAGGTGAAAAATGGCCCAGCACCCCCACAACACCCAGTTCATTAGAACCGGTCTTCTTTACAGGTCTTAAAATTATAAAATTCTCAAATATAATAACATTATCCATATTACACACAATAATTAAAAGAAAGCATCAATATATTAAAATCAAAGCAATGTCCAAACAAAGCAAATAAATGGACGCAAATCCAAGGATGGAAATATGTCCTTACATCACATGCCTAAATAGGACACCCACCAAAAAGGTAGAAACATGCCCTTTACATAGGTTCTAAAATAGAAAAGCAAATTAAATTAAATGATGCTTAACTAATGAGGTACCCACCAAGTGGAAACATAACTCTTACAACTTTTGGAAGTCTAAATTAATTGATAAAGGTAAATAATCATTTATCATAAATAAATCATTCATCAAAGCTATTAATCAAAATATAAAATAAACATCCATCCATGATAAATTAAATAAATCAAGTATTTAAATTAAATAAATTAAAGCATAAGAAATAAATCAAAGCATAATCAAGTATGGAATTGAATAAAGCAAATAAAAGTCCAATTATGGCTACTGTGACTTTTTATGGAATTAAAATAAATTAGGGTTTTATGTTTTAAAGGGTTGGTAAGACTCTTTAACAAACTTAAGGTTTGAATGATGATATCATGAAACTAGGGTTTTAAACACTTTAAAATACTTTAATTTGTGATTTTAGGTTATTGGGTTCCTAAGCTACTGGGTAAAATTTAGGTTTTTATGTTTTTATGTTTTTTAATATTTTAAAAGGATCAGGGTTCATAAAAATTAGGGTTTAAGGTTTTAAAAGGGTTAGTGTTTATTATTTTGGGTTTAAAAGTTGAATTTTGGATTTTAAGATTTAGAAGTATGGTCACAGATTGTGAATAATTTTAGAATTTTAGAAATCAATTTGATAATTTCATGAAGTTTTATGAATTTAAACAAATAAATTAAAGTTTTTATAAGTGGAAAAGATGTTTTAGAAGACTTTTTGAATGAAATAGAACCTACTTTAAAATTTTAAAAGAATCAGAATTTACATCTTAGTTTTGTTGAAAAATATGTTCAATTAGAGTTTTAAGGTTTTTAAGAAGAAAAAATAACAATTTTAATCCTTTTGGAAGATAAACCAATGAAATAAGGTTTTTTTTTGGCTTTAGAAAAATTAAATTAAAGTTCAAAGGTTTTTAATTTTGATTTCATAGATTTGCTACTGTGTAAAAAAAACAATTAAAGGAAATTAATTAACACATACCTTCTTTTGATGATTTGTCAAAAAACAATTCTTCTTGGATGTACTAGCTCCAAAGACAAGCTTTTTTTGCCTTTGAATCCTCTAAATCGTGCTACTGCTGTTCAAGATAAAAGTTGAATTGAATTTCTTCTTTTCCTTCCTTGATTTGGTTTCAAATTTTCCAAACTCCTCTTGGATTTTTGCCTTCCCTTTTTTAATTTTCTTTAATCCTTTTATATAGTGGTTTGAGGTTGTTTATTCCTAATTAGTTAAGGTAAGTAATATTAATAAATAAATAAAAAACCAAAACCTAATTGGATTAGGTTTCGAAAAATTTGTGTCGAAAAATTTGCGCTGCTAAAAAAAATCTGCAACAGAAATCTGTGGCAGCGCGGGCGGAGTGGGCCCGTAAGCTATTTCGCAGTTAGAAAATTTCTGCGTGCGAAGCTATTTCGCAGGCAGAAAATTTCTGCGTGCAAATAGCACAGTGATTTGCCGCAGAAATTTCCTGCAGGCGAAATGCCCACGGGCCCGCGCGATGATTTTTTTGACTACAATTTTTATTTTTATTTTTTATTTCTATTTTCATTAAAAAAAATTAGGTACTAAAACAAAAATTATTTAATAAAAATTATTTTGGACCAATTAGACAACAAAAATCATTTTAGACTAAATAAAACATACTGGACCGAATTGGGTCAAAAATAAAGGGTCTACACACTCTTCAATTTATAGACCAGCTTGGAAAAGATCTTTAAAGTCCCTTATAAGGGTGTGACATAGCCTTTCACGGAGGTTGGGCAGGACGACTCACGATCATCCTTATTTGATCAGATTCATCGGGCCTCTTCTTGAGCAGAGTGGCCTTGTTTCTCCATCTCTTCACATAGTCTACAAAATTCTCATTTTGCCTTTGTCTAATGGACTCAACTTTCATTAAGGTAACTTCCATTTCAACATTGTATCCATATTGTTGGATGAAGGCCTTGTATAGCATATCCCAATTCTTTTGTGTTCCATCATCTAAGGTATTGAACCAATTTTGGACAACAGGGTCTAATGAGAGCATAAAGTATCTTAGAGTTTGCGACTTAGTAGCTCGGGCAGACTACATACTAGTGATATACTACTTCACATGGAGATGGGGGTTTCCAGTACCATCAAACTTTGCAAAAGATGGCATCTTGAACTTGTATGGAAATTCTTCATCTAGCTCAAATAGTTTGTCGATCTCGGACATTTCCTCGATTTTCAATTTTTTCTCAAATTTCTTTTCTAAATCAGCAATCATCTTTTCAACATCGGATGTCTCGGTCTTTTCAATAGTTGCTTTCTCAACAACCTTCGGTTCTTTCTTCTTCTCTTGAACATCTCGGCAGTATTGAGCCCAATCATCATCATCATCAATGATCACTTTTTCATCATCAAAAACCACTTCACCAAATTTAGTCTTCCCTCTGTCCTTTGGCTTTTTAGTGCTAGCATATGCCTCGGCATGATTCTCTAAGATTGCAGTCAATTGGTTCTTCATGGTCTCAGCTTAGGCCTCTTTTATTTCTTCCATCTTGGCATTGAGGGCCTCATCCACCATCC
This sequence comes from Garcia nutans, assembly GCA_947685225.1. Lineage (NCBI taxonomy): Eukaryota > Viridiplantae > Streptophyta > Magnoliopsida > Malpighiales > Euphorbiaceae > Garcia > Garcia nutans. The sequence goes on along the minus strand of CANTUV010000039.1, from coordinate 10,256,483 downwards.
TTTGAACTTGCTCGGGCTCCATTATTTTAGGTGATCAAGAGATTGAGTCATTGCTAGATACTTCATCTTCGGCGTAGGTCAGATTGTAGTAAGCTTTTGAACTATCGTAATCTAGGGCTGTGAGCCAGAGAGGATTAATGACATGAGATGCAAAAGTATGCATGTATGTATGTATGCACGAACAATTAACAAACAAGGACAAATTAGATGTTCCTTCTAACCTTATAACATCCACACACGAATGGTGAGTCTCTTTCCCTAGGTATATGGTTAACAAAATACCAACATGGGGTATCTTGCTTTCGAATAATTCCCTCGATGTTTCAACCAATAGTTAAATTTTTTAAAATGGAAATCAATCCATGATAATTCCCATTAATTAGGTTTTAATCCGTTCAACCAACTAAAGTAGCTTTTATGCTATATTGGATTAAAACTAAATTAAGAGGCTTATTATAGATAGATTTCTCACTTGAAAAGAGTAACTAATGGTTCATGCTAAAATCAAGCCCATGATTAATTTATTCTTAGTGTAAACTAGGCCCACAATTGATTTTTTGTATTTCATAATTGACCTAACTAATTTGCAAGCTCTTTGAAAATAATTCTATTTCTAAGCCCATTGTAAAATAATTTTAGAAAAGATGGATTTTGGGCTTAGTATTTGGGTCATAAGCCAAAGAATTTTTGATATGTTTTTAGAAAAGTTTTATGTCCAAAGACCATCTTGAAAAAATTTAAAAATAGTTTTGGTCTTTTAGACTTTAAAGAAAAATTTATTTGAGTTTGCAAATGTACTTAGGTCATATTAGAAAAGAACAAACTAAATAAGCAATGTTTTAAGCCAAGATAAATTAACCATAGTCAAACAACATGCATTTGGGGTAAAAACCTAAGGAAAGTAACTAAGCCAATTACATGAGCTTTAGTCTTTGGGTAAAAAGGCTTAGGTTCCCATAGCAAGTATGTACCAAATGGTACAAGGCTATGAGTGGTTATGCCATGCTCGATCTCCATACCTTGAGTGAAAGTATGGTATCCCATACATAACATAACACGGGTAATACGGGCGTCCTAACTCACGCACACGATGTAATCTAATATGATGCAATGGATAATATCGTTATAAGAAAGAATATAATAATATAAATACCAATGGAATCAACTTCTCTTATCCCCAATGGAGTCGCCACTGTGAGGGGGAATTTTTGCCCCCACTCTCGGTGGAATGGTTATTGCGACTTCAACACTATTTAAGCTCCGGGCCTTAGAGAACACGGACCTAAGTCTGGAGAAAATAAAGTCGCCACCAGGACAGGCCGGGAAAAAAGAAAGGGGTGGATAACTCGATTCCTAAGGAATCCCCAACCCCTTAATGGGTTCTGAAAGTTAGGTACGTGTGGGGAAGGTGAGAAATGGCCCAGCACCCCCACAACGCCCGGTTCATTGGAACCAGCCTCCTTTATAGGTCTTAATATTATAAAATTCTTAAATATAACAACAATATCCATATTACACACAATAATTAAAAGAAAGCATCAATATATTAAAATCAAAGCAAGGTACAAGCAACACAAATAAATGGACACCCATCCGAAGATGGAAACATGTCCTTACATCACGTGCCTAAATAGGACACCCACCGAAAGGTAGAACCATCTCCTTTACATAGGTTCTAAAATAGAAAAAAAAAATTAAATTACATGATATTTAACTAATGAGGTACCCACCAAGTGGAAACATACCCCTTACAACATTTGGAAACCTAAATAAATTGATAAAAGTAAATAATCATTCATCATAAATAAATCATTCATCAAAGATATTAAATATCAATAGAAAGTAAACATCCATCCATGATAAATTAAATGAACCAAGCATTGAACTTAAATAAATCAAAGCACAATCAAATATAGAATTGAATAAGGCAAATAAAAATCCAATTATAGCTACTGTTTCTTTTTAGGGCTCTTCATTTCATGTGTTTAGGGTTTTGGATTTTGTGGAATTAGGCTACAGAGACTTTAAGAGAAAAATAGATTAAAGATTTATGCTTTGAAAGGTTGGTAAGACTCTTTAATTAACCAAACTAGGTTTTGTGATGTAAAATCATGAAACTAGAATTTGGACTCTTTAAAACACTTTTAATTTATGGTTTCAAGTTTACTGTGTGAAATTAAAATATTTGTGTTTTTATGGTTTTTAAAGTTTTAAAGGATTAGGGTTTAGAAAAAATTAGGGTTTAAGGTTTTAAAGGGGTTAGGGTTTATTGTTTTAGGTTTGGAAGTTCCATTTGGGTTTAATGTTTTAGAATTAGGGTTTCGGTGGATGCTTAGGTTTTTTAGAATTTGGAAAAAGCAATTGATAATTTCATGAAGTTTATGAATTAAATAAACGATTTAAGGTTTTTATAAATAGAAAAGATGTTTTTAGGATTTATTGAAAGAAATAGAATCAAATTTTGGTTTTGATGATTTGGAAAGTAAGTTAGGTTTTGAAGTTTTGAAGAAAAAATAACAATTTTAAGCTTTTTGGAAAACAAAGCAATAAATTAAGGTTTTTAAACTTTGAACAAAGGGAATTAAGTTTCTAGGATTTTTGAATTAAAAGAAGCAACCAGATGAATTAAGCTACTGTGAAAAGAAAAAAAAATTTAAGAGCTCAAACCTTGATTCGTGAGTTACACCCAAAAATTTCTTCTTGGATGAATAAAAACAAAGGCCATTGCTGTCTTTGATGAATTGTTAATGACTTTTTTGCTCCGTCCAAGTCTAATTCAACTTACTGCCAGAAGGAATTTAAAGTTTCTAAGTTTTCCTCCTTATTCTTGGTCACCAATTTCTGTCCCCCCTTTTTTGTGTTTTAATTGATCTTATTTATAGAAGTTTTTATGGTTTATTATTAATTGCTCACGGCATACAATATTGAATAAGAAAAGGAAACCGAAATCTAATTATATTAGGTTTCAAAAAATTTGCGTCGAAAAATTTTGCTGGCAAAAAAAAACTATTGTGGAAAAATTGCGCTGGCGAAAAAAAATTGCCGCAGGAAAAATTGCGCTGGCAAAAAAGCTGCTGTAGCTGGCTGTGGCAGCTGAGGGCGAAATGGGCCTACGGGCCATTTCACCCTCAGGAAACTCTTGTAGGCGAAATGCCCACTGGCCCGTGCTGACTTTCGGGATGATTTATTTTCGTCTCCGATTTTTTCGTCGCCAATTTTTTTTATTCATTTCACCATTTTTTACTAAAATAAATATTAAAATTAATCAAGATACCATAAAAATTATTTTGGACTAACTAAAATATATTGGACCGGATTGTGTAACACCCCGATACCCTATATAAGTACTATGCGTATACCTAGTATACATACAGTAAATATATAATGTATAAGGATGTCACTTTTCGTTACCTTTTAAAAACCTGTAACAGAGTTCAAACCATAATACATTAATTTAAATAACATTTACAAAATCATTATCTTTATCAAAAACTTCATTTATACATATAAATACTCTCTCGTCAGAAATACATCATAATTAAAGTTTATACATGTATGCATTACCCTCTAGTTGGTTTCGACAAACTTTACTCTTCTTGTGGCATAACAAAAGACTTCATATCTTCCATCTATATACCTGCGCGAATAAACACCCGCGCTAAGCCCGAGAGCTTAGTAGTCCAACTATAAAATATAAACATATAGTATAGAAGTATTGACATATAATGATACATCAATTAAATATATAATTAGTTCTTATCATATCTTCTTTTCTTTTTAATTTCATCTTTAATATATCCTAGCTAATTTCAAATATGATGTACATATATACATAATATTATCACCAACCCCAATGCATCACCAATACTCAAAACCAATATATTAATACCCCTACATTATATATACCATACCAATCATTATTGCAATACACAAATTACATATCATACAAATCATAAATCACATTTACAATAAAGACAACCTTTATCATCAACCACAATTCATTTACATATTACACTTAATAACATTATATTATTCACAATTCACCAAGCATAATTCATTATTAATACTCACAATCAATATTTCAATACTTGCAATTCACATTGACAATAAAGACAGACTCGGGCCCAAAACACTAATATGTTATTCAAAGTTCAGAGTTACTGCTTTGGTTCATAGTCACAATCATCACGCCCGTAGGCAATGTATATACATGTATCTCTATCCATGGATAGTGTAACAGACCCAGTCTCTTGGACCATCAACTCAACACATATGAGGAGATCCTCAACCCGGCAAGGCTGTTACAAATCATATATCTCATATTCACAATTCTCATAGTGTAACAGACCCAGTCTCTTGGACCATCAACTCAACACATATGAGGAGATCCTCAACCCGGCAAGACTGTTACCTTTCATCATTTCTTAGGCATGCCACCCAAATCCAGAACTCTGAAACTGAATAACATATTAAACAAACAATTCATTTATTATTTCATTATCAATCTCATCATCAATTAGGCCAACATGCCTTATCTCTTTCAATTGAATTATCATAGCCAATCACAATGGCTTCATATCATATCATATCTCAATCCATATGATACATATAGCATCATTGATATCACATTTCAAAGTATATTATTCATATAATACATTGCCATACACAAGATTCACAATGCATATAACATAACATTTTCTCACTTCTCAAAACACATTAACATCATTCATTACTAGAGCATTTATCATAACAAATTGCACAAACCTTAAGAATGATCCTCATTTCTTCCTACCTTTCCCATTTCATATTTCATCCTTTATATATATTCTTCATTTACATTCACAATATAATAGCTTATTTAACACTTTCATCCCAATGTGTTAATGTTCAAAGACATATAAGGATATACAATCAAATAGGGTTTATGCTTACCTGGTTAATGATCTTCACATCCTTCACATCATTCAATCATCACCTTAGTCCAATTATGTTAACAATATAATAGATCACTTAACACATTTGCAAACAAATGTGTTAAGCCTCAAATTATGTAATTAAATACAATCATATGTATTGGTACTTACCTCAAGAACTAGTCCCATCAATCTATACATTTCTTTTCTTTCCAAGAATTCTCCACATTTAGGTTAATGCAACCCAATCTCTTCAAAACCTAATCCAAAGGAATATTAGCAAAATGACCATATGAATAGTACATTCTGGTTTAAGACTCCATTTTATCCTTATTTTGAAAAATTGTATAAAATAATCTACTTGACTAAAAATTCTAAACTTTTTACAGAATTTAGTTTTGTATCTTAAAATCATTCCTTTAAAATTTCAGATCAAACTGAACACAAAATCTTGGTCAAATAGTTCACCTAACCAGACTGCCCCAATTGCCCTGCATCCTGGCAGCAGTTCTGAACTTTGTGAATTCCATAAATCAAATTCAATCAACGTGGTTCCAAATTATTTTTCTCAAATACTAGACTCACTAAGCAACAACATATCCAAAATTCAATTGGATATGATTTTTCTACATTTTATTAAAAATCCCGAAATATAGCTGTCTCAGTTAAGGTACCTGCTGGAACAGGTCTAATAAAAATAATCTTTCTAAACTCATAACCATTCCAAAATCGAATCAACATATTTTTCAGTCATTCTAGACTCATAGAGGCACAACATATCAAAAATTAACTTCAAGAACATTTTTCTATAATTAATTAAAAATCATACAAGTCACAGCCTTTACTAATTGTAAAACAGAAAAAAATTCACTAAACACAACTCTTACTCTTCCATCACCAACACCAACCTAGCTTCTTATCTTTAATTCCATTTCAACACTTTTACACACACCATACACAAACACACTCCATCAACCATCCATATCAACTCACCAATCCCAAACACAATTTCAAAAGAACAAAGGAAAATCAAGAGAAAGAACTTACCTAAGTTGTTGAATTCCACAAATCTTCAATTAAATCCTTTGATTCTCCCTTCAATTTGATGTTAGAATTAAACAAATCTCACTTTGCTCTCTCTTGTCTAAGGAGGAGCCAACCAACGTGGAGAAGAGAAGAAGAAGAAGAAGGAAATTAAGAAAAGACAAAATATCACCTCTTTAAATCTCCACCAAGTGATTCAACAAGAGTAATTACCTAAACACCCTTATACCATTTGTCTTGATTATCATTCATTACATGCCCTTTATAGTAACTTCACACTTAACAAAAATAAATATCTTCTTTCCTTGACTCTTCATTTTGACCAACTTATATGTTATATATATCATCATATACACAACATATACCATTCTCTCTAAACCCTAAATTCTTTCCCAAATCACATATACATAAACATTCTTTTCTCTATTTCTTTTCTCTTGTAATTTAACACATATATTCAATCCAATTATATAACAACAACAACAACATAATCACAACTTCTAGGGCATATATGAGGATATTACAATTCTCTCCCCCTTAAATAATTTCGTCCTCAAAATTATCAGTACCATAACAATTTATTCTTAACAAAATACTATCTTAACTCCCATATGAAGTTAATTATACGCTTAAGTCATTATATCATCAAATCATATAACTCCAACTCTCCTCTTTAGAATCAACCACCTTCTTTAAATTCTATAACTCATCATTCTATATGTTTATACATCTGGTTACTTTCTTAATCAAACATTCAAAAGATCACATTACATTTCCTATTAATATCTTTATACCAGAATCAGATCATCATATAGCACAATAATACTTTGTCAAATCTTTATATTTAATATATTTTGTTATTTCACCTCTGTATAATTACTCTCTTAACTTTAACATTAAAAACCATTGACTTATATCTGAACATTAATTATCTGTAATATCCCGGAATAGACCCTAAGAGTTTTGGAGTTATTGTTGTTGTATTTGGATTTAATGTATATGTGTATATGTGAAATATAAGGATAATATATGTAAGACATATACATATACATGGGATATATATAATGGTGAAGGTTAAGTGAGTTGTATATATATTTGTATAACTAAATATTAATAATAATAATAATAAAGACAAAAAGAAAAGAGAAGAAGAAAATCAAAGAAAGAATATGTGGTGGAGATTTAAAGTATTATTATTGTTATTATTATTATTATTATTACTATTGTTATTGTTATTGTTATTGTTATTATTATTATTATTATTATTATATATATATATATGGATAAGGAAAAAGGAAAGAAGTAGAAACTTCTTCTTCCTTCTACTCCTTCTTCGTCTTCTTCGTTCTTCTTGGCCGAGAGAGAGAGAGAGAGAGAGAGAGAGAGAGAGAGAGAGAAAGAGAGAAATATGTGATTTTCTTACCAAATTTCTTAAGGAATTCAAGAGATTTGATGATAGAGATGAAGATTTGATAAAGGATTCAAGTAAGTAATTATTTCTTTAAATTGATTTTCATTGTTTGAGTTGGGTTTGGTATGGTTGATGTGTGATGATGATGATATTGAAAGATTTAAGTATATATATGTGTTGATTTGGTATTTGGATGATGATAATATGATTATTTGTGAAGATGATGATGAATTGTTGAATAAGGGTTGAGTTTAATGAAATTTGGGGATTTGATAAATTGGTATATGAATGATGTTTATAATGATGATTGGTGTGTGTTTTGAGTGTTGTTGATGTTTTGGTAAGTTTGTTATGGTTTTTGGGTGTGTTTGATGAAGATTGTTTGAAGTGAGTAATGATAAAAAGATGGGTATTGTTGGATGTTGTTGTGTGTTGACCGGAATCTGGGTTTTTAGCCGGACACGCCCAGAGACACGGCCAGTTTGTTAGGCGTGTCGTTGGTTCTATTTTCTGGAGTTGGTAGCACGAGCAGTGACACGCCCATGTTATTGAGCGTGTCATAAGTTCTGTGTGGCAGTAGAATTGACACGACCAGTAACACGCCCGTGTTATTGAGCGTGTCATAGCTACTGTGAGTTTGGAGAATTGACACGGCCATGAGCACGCTCTTGTTGATTGGACGTGTTGATGTTTTTGAGATACAGAATGTATTACACGCCCAGTGACACGCCCGTGGTTATGAGCGTGTCAATGTTTCTGTGTTGTGGAGTTAGGGCATGATCAGGGACACGCCCGTGTTAATGAGCGTGTCATGTGTTGAGTTTGCCCTAATTGATTCTTATTTGTATTATCTCATGTGTATTTCTAAGTGAGTGTGTATGATTACTTTTGGATTAGGTTTTAAGAGATGGAATTGCCCCTAATTCAAGTATTGAAAGATCTATGGAAGAGAAGTTATATGGGAGTGAGTTCTTTAGAGGTAAGTACAAAACCCTATTGGATTGCATATAAGTATATTGTTAAAATAAATATTAATATTGTATATGCAATGAAAAGATAAGAGATATGATAATACATTAATACATATAAGATGTGAAGGCATTCAATATATATATGCTATGAAATGTGATAATGTGATATTGTGATGAACTATGAAATGTGATAATGTGATATTGTGATGAACTATGAAATGTGATAATGTGATATTGTGATGAACTATGAAATGTGATAATGTGATATTGTGATGAACTATGAAATGTGATAATGTGATATTGTGGTGAACTATGAAATGTGATATTGTGATGGAATATGAAATGTAAATTGAGAGGTGATGATGTATAAAGCCATTGTGGTTGGCTATGATATTGAGAATGAGATAAATGAGGCATGTTTTGCCTAAATGATGCCATTGTGGTTGGCTATGATGATGTAAATGATGATGAGAATGAGAATGAAATTGATAATGAAATAATAAATGAATTGTGTGGCTAATGTGTTATTCATTTTCAGAGTTTTGTTGTTGGTGGCATGCCTAATAAGTGTAACAATCTCTTGAAGTTAGGTTGGATTGAATCCTTGAAGCCTAATTGAGATGTTACCACCCTTGAAGCTAGGTTGGGTTAGTTCTTGAAGCCAAGTTGGGTAGAAGCTTAGCATGCTTTGCTCCCCTTGAAGCTTGGTTGAACTTAATCCTTGAAGCCTAGTTGGGTATATGATATTGATAAATGTGATAACAAAACCAAAGCATTAACTCTGAACTTTGAATGACATATTAGTGTCTTTTGGGCCCGAGTCTGTCTTTGTTGTTAATGTGATGTATATACAAGTTGAAATAAATGAGTAATGGGATCTATGTTGCCTTTGTTGGAAATGTGAGTTGTGAATGATGAATTGTGGTTAGTGATATGATTATATAACATACATGAATTATTGAAAGGAGATATGGTTTGTGAAGTTATATGCAATATGCGATTATAAAGTATAAAATGATATATATGATATGTATGAGGTGAAATTGGTAAGTATCATAATATGAAGGTTCTATCAATTTATTGAATTATGTTTGATGGTTATGTTATATGTGTATATGTATATCCTCTATAAGGTTAATAGGATTATATGAAGAATGCATTGAAAAAGGGGAAAACGGAGTAAGAAAATGTTAAAACATGAGACTAAACATATGAGGTATGTTTCCTTTATATTGTATATTTTAATGGTTACTTGTACTACTAAGCTTTCGAGCTTAGTGCGGTTATCTTAATCGCGCAGGTATATAGGTGATGAAGCTGGAGTTAAGCTACTATGTCACAACGAGGACAAGTATAGTTCGAGACCAACTAGATGGTGGTGCATGCATGTAATTATACTGTATTTTCATAAGAATGTATTCATTTGTATAAATGAATCTTTGGAAGAAACAATGTAACTTATATTTATGTATTACCATGATAAGAATAACCATTTTGTAAATACTTTCATATGATTTAAATGTATTATGGTTTTAAAAATTAAAGTAAAGAGTTATAATGGTGATGAAAAGTGACATTCTTATACTCTATATACATATTGTATGTGTACCTGGTATATGTACAGTATTTATATGGGGTATTGGGGTGTTACATTATCCCTTCATTACAATCACTGTCTAAATAGACATTTATCACTCTCAATAGATAACAAAATCCTGATTTTTCATAAATGGAGTTATTTCTTTAGCATGCTTTTCACTTAACTTACATATTAATACATTATCTTTCAACTTATTTTATAGATAACCAATCTTTTTCTCTTCTTATCATGATTAACAATTACTATACTCCACTCATTCATGTCCAATCATACTTTAAAATTTACATCATATACATTATCATGTAAATACCTATTTTCTTAATACAACTATACACATTAAATTTTATTAATGATCCATAATCTTAGCCAAATCCAGATCAATTAATCTATCTGTCACAATATACACACGTTCCAATCTTGTTCAATTCCAACCAACGATTAAGTAATCTAACTTATCATGAAATTTCACAATTTTCATATAAGTATAAATATAACTTAATTCCATAAGAGCAAACTTATATTCAATTTCTGCTCTCTTTCAATCTATTTTCAGTCAAATCATCATGATAACAAATCACTTCTAATATCTTTTAATATACACATAGTTTATTCTTTATTATCTTAGTATAATTTCCACCAATTCTCATAAAAATGTTATATCATACTTAATATCTATAATTCATTCACTCAAACTTTGAGTTCATTCCCTTAAACCTCAAGTTACATACCATAAACATATTCAGTATAACTTTCATTCATATAATATAATTTCTCCCTTTTACTAACTCTTCACATTTCCTATCATTGGTATATTTATTTTGATTACCTTTTTGTCATATTATCCATAACTCAACACATTTCAAACTTTTTTTAAATTTTTTTTTTCACAGTTATAGCCAAATTCTTAACATAAAAAAATAATAATAATAATAATAAGGTACAACTTTAACCATCATAATTTTTAACTATACTTCTCAAACAAAATTGTCAACCTCACCAAATCCGTATTACAATCATTATATCTAAGATCCAAATCCATGGATAACAAATTAACCGATCCAAAATATTGAACAAAACACATGACTTTAAGAGATTAATATTCAAACCTAGAACTTTCAATTCAATACTGTTCTTTTATAATTCTATTCTCAATCTTAACATTTTTAGTATAACAGAAGTTAACACATTCCAACTTCGTTTCAACCAATTTGTATTCACTTATATGATCCTTATCAACTTAACTCATGCTTTAACAATATTACTATATACATATTCAATCATATACAGTTCTTATACAATTTCTATTCATCACTTCATTTCTAATCCATCTACAATCTCTTATAATATAATTACATAGAACTTTTCATATGTGAATACTTTGGAACTCTAAATATAATATAATCATCAAGTTCAATACTCATTATAACAATTTCCACTATCCAATATTACTCAAGTTCTTTCCATTCTCACTTCCATCACATAATCCATCTAGCTTTACACAGTTCAAGACCTAATCTCTCTTAGGTCCACTAATACATATAACATTGTTTTTCCATATCACTAATTCTATAATTATACCACATATATCTTCATAAGCCATCCTCATAATGTGATTCACAAATGTGTTTATATATCATAATTTCATTCATATTGGAAAACTCAATTCACATATCATATACATGTATACACTTAATTATATGCTCTTATAGTATTTTCCTTTTTCATACATTCAATACAAATTTAGTGTTTATCATTTTCTTTTAAACACTATCCTTCTCATTCTTCCAATATGATATAAAGTATTTATTCACACTACAAACATATATATTCGACTATAGTAACACTTCATATTCATCTCAGTCACATTCCCAATGTGACATCTCTTTCACTTTCGTCTTTAAAAATATTTAGTACACTCCCATATTCATTCTTACCCTGTTCAGTAAAATGACTTAAAATAACTCATTTCTATTTACTTATCCACTTCCTTGATTATTTCAAAACAAATTCTCATACTATCAATCACATTACTCAATTCATAATACTTCCATATGCAATACTAGTCATTTCACTTAGCTCATGCATTGCATATACAGTTAACTATCAATATCCCAATAATCTTTATCAAATTCCACTAAAACTTTAACTTCTCAATTTACTACTTCGTTTAAGCTTCAATTTGCCAAACTCATCTTTTCTATCATCACTTTAAAAACATCTTACAAATATATATCACAAAGCAATATTAAAACATATAATTTCCACAATCATAAAGCTCACTTCAAAAATCTCAAATATCACATATTATCACCATTACCATGAGCTTTCACAATATCCAAGCATCTCACATTTCTAACATTGAATTTACTATGCTCGCATTATAGTAACAATACTAAGTTATATTCTTACTTAACCACTATCATCTATTTTTCCTTTAAACACAACCTTAACTGTATACACATCCCAACTTTACATAATCACACTTTGTCTCTACTAAACAACTCATTCAACATTCCACCATACTCTCCTCATTTAAATAACATAACTTTCAATTTTAACAATTCGATATCATTTCCGCTGTCTAGTAAATTCAACATTAGCAAAACCAACATAAACTTTATTATAAAGAGGTTCAAAGTATAGAAGAAAAAGTACATACTCTTATCTTGATTTGATTTTCAACTCATTTTCAAATTTATTCTCCTTTTCATTTCTTTATGTTTCAATTCATATTATGTCCTACATAATATTGCTCATAAACATCAACATTACATTCCATGTTGCACACAACATGACATTTTCATATGCATCATCAATATACATATATCATATTACATTTCACAATTAGTTTCTCATAATCAATTAGGCACTATGCCTCAATTATAATTCATTTCCAACATCATTGTCAACAATCATAATTTCTCATCACATCAAAATAGTATACACATATATCATCAACTATATTGAACATCTCATATAACACAAATATTCTATAATTCATATAATGCCACATCCGAGACCAACCTAGGTGTCAATGCATATGCATGTATTACAAATTTCATTTCAAAACTTTTCCTTTTTACTTTTATTTAAACTTTTCAAAAAAAATTTTTTTTTCTCACTTAGGCCGAGAATCTCGAACCTAAGCTCTGATACCAAAATAATTGTAACACCCCGATACCCTATATAAGTACTATGCGTATACCTAGTATACATACAGTAAATATATAAAGTATAAGGATGTCACTTTTCGTTACCTTTTAAAAACCTGTAACAGAGTTCAAACCATAATACATTAATTTAAATAACATTTACAAAATCATTATCTTTATCAAAAACTTCATTTATACATATAAATACTCTCTCGTCAGAAATACATCATAATTAAAGTTTATACATGTATGCATTACCCTCTAGTTGGTTTCGACAAACTTTACTCTTCTTGTGGCATAACAAAAGACTTCATATCTTCCATCTATATACCTGCGCGAATAAACACCCGCGCTAAGCCTGAGAGCTTAGTAGTCCAACTATAAAATATAAACATATAGTATAGAAGTATTGACATATAATGATACATCAATTCAATATATAATTAGTTCTTATCATATCTTCTTTTCTTTTTAATTTCATCTTTAATATATCCTAGCTAATTTCAAATATGATGTACATATATACATAATATTATCACCAACCCCAATGCATCACCAATACTCAAAACCAATATATTAATACCTGTAATATCCTCATATGTGGCTTAGAAGTTTTGATTATATTGTTGTTGTTGTTGTTGTTGTTATTGTTAAATTGAATTGAATGCATATGATGGGGTAAGAAAAGAATTGGGATGAGAATGCTTGTGCATATGTGTTTTGGAGAAAGAAATAGGGTTTAGAGACAAATGTATATGTTGTGTATATGATGATATATATAACATATAAAGTGGTCAAATGAAGAGTCAAGGTGTTGGTTAAGTGGAAGAAGATATTTTTGGTTGTTAATGAAATTACATATAAGGACTTATATGAGACAAAGGTTAGTTATATGATTGAGGGTGTTTTAGTAATTGCTTGGATAAGAACACTTGGTGGAGATTAAAAGCAAAATTTGACTTTGTATCTTGATCATTGTCTTCTTTCTTCATGAAGCGGCCGGCTCTCCATTAGCAAAAGGAAAAGAGAAGTGTTCTTGAGGCAAGAAGCAAATTTAAGAAGCAATCCAAGGTTTTGACAAAGGATTTGTGGAATTTCTTCTTTTCAAGTAAGTATTTTCTTGTTTTCTTTACTTATTTGGAAGTTGTGTTGGAAGTAAAGTAGGGTTTGATGATTTTGTGATTTGGTGGATTTGAGATGTGTTTGGTTGTGCTTTCAAATGTTAAATTGATTTTAAGTTATGAGTTTAATTGAAGGTTGTTGTTGGAAATGATGGTTGTTGATTTGGATGGAGGGAGAAGGATGTTGGATTTTAGGGTTTTATGGTGATTATGTGTTTAATTGTGATATTAATGTGTGGTGAAGTAGTTTTTATGATGAATATGTGTTTAGAACATTGATTATGTTCATGTGAAATATGTTATATGATGAATATTGTGTTTGAGTGAAATTGAGAAAGGGTTGGTTTTAGTTAAGGTTTTATGATTTGGTGACACGGCCAAAATAAATTTTAGGGGAGTGGGCGTGTCCCTTAGGAGAGTGGGCGTGTCAATTATTTGGATTGGCTACTGTCTCTTTTGGTTTTAGTGACACGGGCGTGTCCATCAAAGGTGCTGGGCGTGTCAATTATTTAAATTGGCTACTGCCTCATTTATTGTTAAAGACACGGGCGTGTTCCTCAACTAGGTTGGGCGTGTCCTTCAAGTGAGTTGGGCGTGTCCCATAAATGAATTGAATGTTGCTTGATTTCTTTGTTCTTGTTTGCATAGTTTAGATTCTTCAAAGGTAGTTGGGCCTCTAAACCTAAACATAAACATACTTAAACCAAGGGATGAATTAAAAACACTTGTGAATGATCCTAAAGCTATGAATTATATATATATATTGTTCTTGCATTGTTGAGATTGAGCCTTGTTATATTATGCATTGTGAGTGATAATGTGTTTCATGATTAATATGGAATGAAATGTTGATATTTATGAATGATGCTATGTGAGATAAATATACACTTGAATAATGAAGTGTTATTTTGTGAAATGAAATGTGGAGCCATTGTTATTGGCTAAGGTGATTTAATGGAGATAAATGAGGCATGTTTGCCTAAATGATAATGAGAATTGAGAATGAAATCTAAATGAATTGTGTGGCTAATGTGTTATTCCATTTTCAGAGTTTGTTGTTGGTGGCATGCCTAATGAGTGTAACAATCTCTTGAAGTTAGGTTGGATTGAATCCTTGAAGCCTAATTGAGATGTTACAACCCTTGAAGCTAGGTTGGGTTAGTTCTTGAAGCCAAGTTGGGTTGATGCTTAGCATGCTTTGCTCCCCTTGAAGCTTGGTTGAACTTAATCCTTGAAGCCTAGTTGGGTATATGATATTGATATTGATAAATGTGATAACAAAACCAAAGCATTAACTCTGAAAATTGAATGGCATATTAGTGTGTCTTGGGCCCATGCTTGTCTTTGCTTAGTGTTGTTCATGGATGATTAAATGATTAACTAATAAAGTATATGCAAGAATGTTGAAATGTGATATACATATATGTACGCTAAGTTATGAAATGTAAATGTATGTTGTTAGCTTTGCATCTATGTTGTTACATGTATGATATAAATTAAAATTGGCATTGTATAACATTTAAGCATGTCTATTGCATGTTTTATCTTACTAAGCCCTTGGCTTAGCGCGATAGTGTTTAATCGCGCAGGTGATAGAACTGATAGAATTGAACCCGAGAGCT
Organism: Garcia nutans; assembly: GCA_947685225.1. Classification (NCBI taxonomy): domain Eukaryota; kingdom Viridiplantae; phylum Streptophyta; class Magnoliopsida; order Malpighiales; family Euphorbiaceae; genus Garcia; species Garcia nutans. The sequence goes on along the minus strand of CANTUV010000039.1, from coordinate 10,240,649 downwards.
CTTCGAGACCGAGTGAGAGTAGACATTGAAGAGTTGATTTTGGGAGCTTAAAGATCAGAGCTGACTTGCCAATCATGTATAAATCTTTTATATCGTGTAAAGTTTTGTTGATAATGTAAATATATGTATAATAGTAAATATGTAATCAAATGTTTTCATATATATACATATTTTATAACTTCCGCTGTGTAATATATAAATATATATATATATAGATAACTAATATGTTTTGTTTTATAAGTAAATGATCTATTTTGTTAATAAGATATAATGATATGGATATGGTATCAAGTTTTAAAATGTTTTGAATGTTAAGGAAACCGTAGCATCCCTATGTTTGGTGCACTTATGCTACATTGTTGTGGTTGTAGTGTGTGTGCATTGAATATGGGGGTGTTACAATACCCCTACATTATATATACCATACCAATCATTATTGCAATACACAAATTACATATCATACAAATCATAAATCACATTTACAATAAAGACAACCTTTATCATCAACCACAATTCATTTACATATTACACTTAATAACATTATATTATTCACAATTCACCAAGCATAATTCATTATTAATACTCACAATCAATATTTCAATACTTGCAATTCACATTGACAATAAAGACAGACTCGGGCCCAAAACACTAATATGTTATTCAAAGTTCAGAGTTACTGCTTTGGTTCATAGTCACAATCATCACGCCCGTAGGCAATGTATATACATGTATCTCTATCCATGGATAGTGTAACAGACCCAGTCTCTTGGACCATCAACTCAACACATATGAGGAGATCCTCAACCCGGCAAGACTGTTACAAATCATATATCTCATATTCACAATTCTCATAGTGTAACAGACCCAGTCTCTTGGACCATCAACTCAACACATATGAGGAGATCCTCAACCCGGCAAGACTGTTACCTTTCATCATTTCTTAGGCATGCCACCCAAATCCAGAACTCTGAAACTGAATAACATATTAAACAAACAATTCATTTATTATTTCATTATCAATCTCATCATCAATTAGGCCAACATGCCTTATCTCTTTCAATTGAATTATCATAGCCAATCACAATGGCTTCATATCATATCATATCTCAATCCATATGATACATATAGCATCATTGATATCACATTTCAAAGTATATTATTCATATAATACATTGCCATACACAAGATTCACAATGCATATAACATAACATTTTCTCACTTCTCAAAACACATTAACATCATTCATTACTAGAGCATTTATCATAACAAATTGCACATACCTTAAGAATGATCCTCATTTCTTCCTACCTTTCCCATTTCATATTTCATCCTTTATATATATTCTTCATTTACATTCACAATATAATAGCTTATTTAACACTTTCATCCCAATGTGTTAATGTTCAAAGACATATAAGGATATACAATCAAATAGGGTTTATGCTTACCTGGTTAATGATCTTCACATCCTTCACATCATTCAATCATCACCTTAGTCCAATTATGTTAACAATATAATAGATCACTTAACACATTTGCAAACAAATGTGTTAAGCCTCAAATTATGTAATTAAATACAATCATATGTATTGGTACTTACCTCAAGAACTAGTCCCATCAATCTATACATTTCTTTTCTTTCCAAGAATTCTCCACATTTAGGTTAATGCAACCCAATCTCTTCAAAACCTAATCCAAAAGAATATTAGCAAAATGACCATATGAATAGTACATTCTGGTTTAAGACTCCATTTTATCCTTATTTTGAAAAATTGTATAAAATAATCTACTTGACTAAAAATTCTAAACTTTTTACAGAATTTATTTTTGTATCTTAAAATCATTCCTTTAAAATTTCAGATCAAACTGAACACAAAATCTTGGTCAAATAGTTCACCTAACCAGACTGCCCCAATTGCCCTGCATCCTGGCAGCAGTTCTGAACTTTGTGAATTCCATAAATCAAATTCAATCAACGTGGTTCCAAATTATTTTTCTCAAATACTAGACTCACTAAGCAACAACATATCCAAAATTCAATTGGATATGATTTTTCTACATTTTATTAAAAATCCCGAAATATAGCTGTCTCAGTTAAGGTACCTGCTGGAACAGGTCTAATAAAAATAATCTTTCTAAACTCATAACCATTCCAAAATCGAATCAACATATTTTTCAGTCATTCTAGACTCATAGAGGCACAACATATCAAAAATTAACTTCAAGAACATTTTTCTATAATTAATTAAAAATCATACAAGTCACAGCCTTTACTAATTGTAAAACAGAAAAAAATTCACTAAACACAACTCTTACTCTTCCATCACCAACACCAACCTAGCTTCTTATCTTTAATTCCATTTCAACACTTTTACACACACCATACACAAACACACTCCATCAACCATCCATATCAACTCACCAATCCCAAACACAATTTCAAAAGAACAAAGGAAAATCAAGAGAAAGAACTTACCTAAGTTGTTGAATTCCACAAATCTTCAATTAAATCCTTTGATTCTCCCTTCAATTTGATGTTAGAATTAAACAAATCTCACTTTGCTCTCTCTTGTCTAAGGAGGAGCCAACCAACGTGGAGAAGAGAAGAAGAAGAAGAAGGAAATTAAGAAAAGACAAAATATCACCTCTTTAAATCTCCACCAAGTGATTCAACAAGAGTAATTACCTAAACACCCTTATACCATTTGTCTTGATTACCATTCATTACATGCCCTTTATAGTAACTTCACACTTAACAAAAATAAATATCTTCTTTCCTTGACTCTTCATTTTGACCAACTTATATGTTATATATATCATCATATACACAACATATACCATTCTCTCTAAACCCTAAATTCTTTCCCAAATCACATATACATAAACATTCTTTTCTCTATTTCTTTTCTCTTGTAATTTAACACATATATTAAATCCAATTATATAACAATAACAACAACATAATCACAACTTCTAGGGCATATATGAGGATATTACAGATTGGGTCAAAAATTAAGGGTCTACAGGATGATTGTGAGAGGGGTGTTGCCTAATCTTCGTGGGAGGATATCTCATACACTCATCCGTGATTTCAAAGACCTTCTCCAAGGTGGTTTGCAAATTAAAGAATGGGAAAGAGAGAAGAACCATTTTTCAACAAGAAGGAATGAGAAAGGCAACTATCAATCTGGTAGCTAAAGCATGCAAAAGGCCATCGGTGTTAATGCTACTAACCAAGGAACAATGAGACAATTTTTGGAATTGGGGAAACAGATGTCTTGGGTTCTCAATAAACTTCAAAGAAAGGGATTGCTACAACCCTTAAATCCTCATCCTTTGCCTAACCCTCTCCCACCTAATTTCGACACTAAAGCATTTTGTTAGTTTCATCAAATGCAAGGGCATGACACGGATAGATGTGTGAGGTTGAGACATAAGATCCAAAATCTAATTGATAATGGGAAGTTTCCCGAGCCCAATAAGCCAAACACCAAAGATAATCCCTTACCAAAGTTCATTAGAGCACCATCGCCGGCAACCTTCATGATTGGAGGAGGTTTGCATGAGGAATTTGTCATGTCTTCTTTTCAAGATGTGGGTGGAGAAGCAACCAAAGAAGAAGAGGTATTTGGTGGAATTAAACAAGCTATGATGGGTGAAGAAGTAGCAATTTGTGTTGTCAATGGGTTTTGGGATTCAAGCGATAGCGATGATGATCTTGTATCCAAGAAGGAGGAGTGGACTTGGTCCGAGCCCAATGAAGATGAAGTAATGAACACTAGATCCGATAAGCCTTATGCAAGGCCACCACCTAAGGAGGTAGAAACTAATAAGGGAAAGGAAGTTGAAGTAGAAGAAGATGATGCTGTGCTCAAGCAATTGAAAAGAACCCAAGCAAGTGTTAGCATTTGGGACTTATTAGCTACTTCTAAAAAGCACCGAGAAACTATGGCCAAAGCCTTGGCTACCATGCCAATTTCTACCTCCACGACACTGGAGGAGCTGATCAACTTCATGAAAATTGGAGGGGTAATGAAATGTGAAGAGGTTCAAGAGAAGAGTGAAGTTAATATGGGAGCCGTTTCTTTCTCAGATGAGGACTTACCGGAGGAGGGGAGAGACCACATCCGCCCTCTCTTTATCAAAATAGAAGTCAAGGGGAAGAGGACATCATGTGTAATGGTCGATGATGGGTCCACCATAAATGTTTGTCCACATAAGATATTTCCATGTCAACAAGAGATCTAAACCCGACCGAGGTAACAATTCGTGCTTATTACAACACTAAGAGACACGCCGAAGGGACTTTCAAAGCTGCTGTCAAGGTTGGTCCAATTGAATCTATTGTTGAATTTGTTGTTTTAGACATACCGGTTACCTTCGCCTTATTCTTGGGGTGACCATGGTTTCATCCTCTTGGTGGAGTTCCTTCCACCCTTCATAAAAAGATTAAGTTCCCCAACGGAGATGAGACAGTGGTCATTGAAGCTGAAAATAATGAGATTGTTACCGCTCTAATGATTGAAAGGCCTCTCAATGGTTTTCAAGTAGCTGCAATTTATGATAATGAAGTAGTAGACACCAAAGACTTGAATATGATGAAGAGCATGAACTACCTTCCCAGAGCTGGTCTTGGAAAGGGTAAGGCCGGTTTGACAAAGTTGCCAGATTTTAGAACTCAAACTTTCAAGAAGGGGTTAGGATATGATGAAGACAATGATGTCCAGCGAAACAAGAGTGAGAAGATGAGCTTCCCACCACTTGAAGAGATCTTTGTCAAAGCTCTAGATATGGGACCACTCCAAGGAAAGCCTGAGCCAATTATGTTCATGCGTAAGATGATTCCAGGTTTTGAAATTTTTGCAGATGTGGCCAAGCTAGTCGACCAAGTAAAGAAAGAGCTCACCTTGTCAGCCAGCAAAGAATCCAATCCAAAAGAGAAGAATGAAGCTGTCCTGAAAGCCGAGAAGACTCCGGAGGAGATTGCTGCTCTGGTTGAAGAAAAGTTTGAAGACATCCTGTCTTTTGATTTTGAGAACAATGATTTTGATTTTGATTTTAATTTGTCTCCTTTGTATGAGGATGATGATGTTTTCTTTTCTAAAATGAATGCAATAAAGTCTGATTTTGCTTACTTGTGTGATGTTTCTCCGGATGGTTGCATGCATTCAAATGGCAGTTACATGAGCATCTTTAATATTAATTCTGTTAACACACAATCATTAAATTTGGGAACAACCAAAAATCCTAAAAATATTAGCATAGCATCCGACCTTACTCCTGATGAGAGAGAGAGATTTGAAAAAATATTCAAAAAATATGAAGAAGTGTTTGCTTGGTCTTATGAGGATATGCCTGGAATAGATCGAGACATAGCCGAGCATCATATTCCTACATGAAACCTATCAAACAAAAGCTTAGGTGATTAAGACCTGAGTGGGCTGAATTGGTTAAAGAATAGGTCACTAAGCAAATACAAGTGAAGTTCCTTGAAGTGATAGAATACCCAGATTGGCTAGCCAACATAGTACTCGTGCCAAAGAAAGATGGAAGAATAAGGGTCTGTGTAGAATATAGATATTTAAACAAGGCTTCCCCTAAGGATGATTTTCCTTTACCTCATATAGATTTTCTCATTGATAGTGCAGCCTCTAGTGTGCTACTCTCGTTTGTAGATGGATTTTTCGGATACAATCAAGTGTTAATGGCCCAAGAGGATAAGGCCAAAACTGCCTTCATTACCACATGGGGTATATTTTGTTATAGGGTGATGTCGTTTGGCTTAAAGAATGCTGGAGAAACCTATCAAAGGATGGCCACCACACTATTTCATGACATGATGCACAATGAAGCTTAAGTATATGTGTGAACCTCAGTTTCCACCCAAAAAGGATTTGGATGAACATTCACTTGTTGTTAGGAGTCGCCACTCAGTTTTTTCTGTTCAAAGAGAAAAACTAAGAAAACCCTTGTTTGACTCCAATAATGCATCCAATGTAAAGGTTTCTAATCTACGAACCCAAGGAGGATTCGGGGACTATGTCATGCATTTGATTAATTTGCCAAAGAAGAAATGAACCTAAAAGGAACATAGAAAGGAAGACAAACAGATTGTTAGTAGATTGTGGACTTGCTATTTGGGGTGAATCCCAAATATGCCTACATACTCTCATTTTTTATGAGAGATCAAAGCCCATGTAGTTCGGAAAAGCCTATTTAAAGGCAATTATGCATTTATGCATGTGTGTGTGTATGCTTCGTGCATTGTCGGGCTTTTTGCCAAAATTATGAGATTTTGAGCACTTAGTGCTAAATTTGATGAAATTTGGGTACTTGGTACCAAAAGAAAATGCAATTTAGGCTTCATGCCAAAAGGTTGATTTTAGTTAAGATCGGCTTCATGCCAAAGATTGATTTTAATTTGGATAGACTTCATGCCAAAAGAGATTAGGTCTTTGACCCAAAAAGAAATTAAGAAGGAGATGTAGTGCTTATGATATGCCTGAATTGACAAAGGATAAATTAGGATATTACCTTGTTTAGAATTCTCCCACTTCGCAGTTCCAGATCTCATTTTCTCGGGCCTTGGATTATTATTTTGATTTAGATTAATTCTTGCAGCACAAGGTTAGATTTATGCAAAGAAAAGTCCAAGAGGAGTTCTTAAGCGTATGGAAAATAGAGAATTCGTCCGCCCGAAGCCCACTCGAAAAGCCAACCGAAAGGAACGAACCTGTCTTCTGAAAATTTGGAGGCCTTTTATAGACAAAATTTGGACCTGGACTGTGGTCGGACCGCTGGAATGGCAGTTGGCACCCATACGGCCGGAAAAAGGAAAAGACAAAACAACAGCGGCGGCCGGACCGCCGGTGTCGGTGGTTGAGCCCTCCAAAACAGCACAAAAGCACGCACGATTTTCGTTCAAACTGATTTTTTGGGAGTTACAAACCTCTAAAAAATATTCCGGGACCATATCCGTAATCCTTGCGTCATACCGGACATTTCAAGTACCATGAAGACATACTTTCGGTGAACTTTACCGTGGACCCCTGGTCCAGCTCGGTCATCAGCAGTCTGAGAAAATCGGCTTTCCAAGCCTCAAAATTTGAGTATTCACAATTGCCCTCCATTGGGGTCCATAAAAATGATTTATGGAGCTCAGTGGTCGTCAGAAACGAGGATTTTGAGCGAGGTGCAAAAGACCCTCAACAATGAACCCTCTTTTTAACCATGTGATGCATGAATGGACCAAGAGCCTCCATAAGGTTAAAAGGATCAATATGGGAAGATATGGATTGAAAGCTGTTGCTACTCTTAGATGCGTAGCTGTAGATTGGGATTTCTTGCATGCTTGTATCAGATTTTGGGATCCCCAAGCTCACGTCTTCAGATTTGGTGCCAGGATGGACGAGATGTGTCCTCTTTTTGAGGAATTCTGCTCAATTATTGGATGTGACCCAAATGCCCCTCTTGTAAGGCACGAGGTTCGAGTTGGCTATGTGGGGTCTTTTCAGAGGCTTTTCAACTTTACAAGGCCTCAAGCTCAAGCTATGATTGTGGATGGGAATAAGGCGATGCTGCTTCCTTTGATTGATGCATTCTTGACTGCTAATTTTGAAGATGAGATTCAACTGAAGCATAGGATGCGAGCTTTTGTCTTCTGCCTATTAGTTGGGTTTCTTTTCAACCGTGACCCTAGCTTTGGAGATTTAAAGCTTTGCCCCATGATTAGGCAGATGGAAGAACTTAACTGCATTGGTGGTATGATTCTGGCTGAGACTATTCAGAGTCTTGACAGAACTGCACTTGGATTTGAAAATTGGACTGTTACTCCGATTATTCTTCAGGTAATTTTGTTATACCTTTGGTTTCTTCTCTTTTTTTTTATTGTTTTTACCTTTTTGGTTCATTTGATGTTTTGGACGTATGGTTTGACTCTTTTGATTGGTTTGATATTTCATGGAATGAATGACTCTTTTTGGAATGAATGACTCTTTTTTGGAATGACTCTTTTATTTGCTTTCCAAGCATTATCTACTTTATTTACTTGCTCTAATTTTTGCTTAAGCCGTCCTTTCAGATTTTCAACTTAGCGAGCTCTTACCCATTCTTGCCTAAGCCGCCCTTTGCGGGTTTTCGACTTAGCGGGCCCCACTATTGCCTAAGCCGCCCTATGTGGGTTTTTGACTTAGCGGGATTTTTCTTTCTTTTCTTCTCTCTTTCTCTTTTTTTTTTATGTTGGCAAAAGAAAAATGAATTAATGATTTTTATTAAAATTTAGACCGTGCTCAAGGAGAGCTGCCTACATATCTCGAATTAGTTTGCGAGAATCAGGTCTAATGTAGTTCCTTACAATGCATGATTATACATAATATTTCTTTAATTGATCCAGATTGCATGGGTTTGTGAACTCCAGACCATCCAAATCAGACAAGATGACGGCTCCGCCGGAAAGTATTTTCTTTACAATGTAGGGTCTAGCCCAATGAGGTCGAAACTTCCCATGATGATCTGTAATGGGTGTTCTGATTTCATTCAGAACCAAACAACCTTCTTCCAACTTTCAATCTTTGACCTTTTTGTTGAAATGTCTGGCCATTTGCCTCTGATACCCTTGAATCTGATGGAGAGCTTGAAGTCTTTTTCAATCCAAACCCAACAACTGATGATGATAATTGCTAATCCATTCAGCTTCATTTATCTGACTTTCTTGAATTATCCTTGCCGATTGAACTTCCAGTTCAATGGGGAGTACTACTTCCATTCCGTACACCAGTGAATACGGGGTTGCCCCAGTAGGGGTTCTAATTGATGTTCTATATCCCCACAAAGCCAGTGGTAACTTCTCATGCCAACACCTATGTTCCTTGATCATTTTTTGTATGATCACCTTTATAGACTTATTTGCTGCTTCTACAGCTCCATTTGTTTGAGGTCTATAAGGAGAGGACTTATGATGCTGGACCTTCTTATCCTTCAAGAGTTTAGCAAATTCTTCTTGGAAATGAGTTCCATTATCAGTGATAATCTCAAATGGCATTCCATACCAATAAAGGATGTTGGTTTGGACAAACTGTGCTGCCTTTTTGGCGTCTAATTTTGTATAGGAAGTTGCTTCAACCCACTTTGTGAAGTAATCCACCGCTACCAAGATAAACCGATGTCCATTCGAAGCTCTCGGATGTATTTTGCCAATTATATCTATTCCCCAAGTAGCAAAGGGCCATGGAGAAGTGATTGGATTCAGGGCAACAGGAGGTTGCTTCTGCAGCTTAGCAAATATCTGACACTGATGGCATTCTTGCACAAATGCCACACAGTTTGTATTCATGGTGGACCAATAATATCCTAGATTGGCTATTTTTTGAGCCAAGACAATCCCATACATATGCGGTCCTGATTCGCCACCATGTACCATTTCCATTATCCGCTTAGCCTCTGCTTCATTCACACACCTTAGGTGCATTCCATTCCAACTTCTTTTGTAGAGGATAGCTCCATTAAGAATGTAACCCATGGCTAGCTGCCTTATTGCTCTCTGATCAACCCTTGATGATCCCACCGGATAACTTCCATCCTTGAGATAACTCTTGATATCCCAGAACCATTGTTTACCATCGGCCAAATGCATTACGTGGGCAGGTTGCTTCTGAAGTTGAACTTTCAATGGACGAATGGATTTCCCCTACTTGATATTGACCATGGAAGCTAAAGTAGCCAGGGCATCAGCAAACTGATTCTTTGCTCTTGGGAGATATTCGAAGGACAGATCATCGAATTGTTGTGCCAAATGATCAAGGCGTTGTAGGTAAGGAACCAAATGCTCTTCTCTTATCTTCCATTTCCTTAAAGATTGTGATACTATTAAAATAGAATCACCGTAGACTTTTAGGTTCTTAATCCCCAATTCCAGAGCAGCTTCAAGCCCATTGATGCAAGCTTCATATTCTGCTTCATTGTTTGTGCAGCTAAAGTCAAGTTTAACTGCAAAGGGAATGTATTCTCCATAAGGAGTTTTGAACACAATCCCAATTCCATTTCCATGATAATTGGATGCCCCATCAAAATACATCTCCCTAACACTTCTTTCCACATTCAAGAGGTCTTCGTCAGGGAAATTCATTTCTCGCATCTCGTCTTTTACAGGTAATTCTGCTAACTGGTCAGCTATTGCCCCACCTTTCACAGCTTTCCTCTGAATGAATTTTAAGTCAAAAGCTGCCAATGTTGACACCCACTTTGCCATTTTGCTGTCCAAAACAGGCCTCTCCATAAGGAATTTCAAGGGACTCTGTTCTGCGATGACACAAGTAGTGTAAGAAGACAAGTAGTGTTGTAACTTCGTGCAGGTCCAATATAACGCTAAACACAACTTCTCAATCTTGTTATACTATAACTCATAGTCCAGCATCCTTTTGCTGAGGTAGTAAATTGCATTTTCTACCTTTGTACCTTCGGCCTCTTGAGCTAGCATTGCACCCATGGCTTCATCTGTTACAGACAAATACAAGAGCAGAGGTTTTCCCATTCTGGGAGGTTGTAGAATTGGCGGACTTAACAAGTATTCTTTGATCTTGTCGAAGGCCTTCTGGCAGTCTTCATTCCATTCTTGTGAAGCACCTTTCCTTAGTAGCTTAAAGATAGGACCACAAGTCTCTACCAACTGCGATATGAATCGACTGATATACTGTAATCTACCTAGCAAGCCTCGAATCTCCTTTTATGTTCTTGGTGGAGGCATTTCCAGAATAGCCTTTGACTTTGCTGGATCAATTTCTATTCCTTTCTTGCTGACCAGATATCCCAAAAATAAGCCTGATGTTGCTCCAAAGAGGCACTTTGCAGGATTAAGCTTCAAATTGTACTTGCGAAGTCTAAGGAAGAACTTCTCAAGTGCTTCAACGTGTTCTTCTGGAGATTTTGACTTGACAATCATATCGTCAACATACACTTCTACTTCTTTGTGAATCATGTCATGAAAGATTGTTGTCGCCATCATTTGGTAGGTAGCCCCTGCATTTATCAATCCAAAAGGCATAACCCTATAGCAGAAAGTGCCCCATTCTTTAATGAAAGCTGTCTTCTCTTTGTCTGGTGGGTGTACCATGACTTGATTGTACCCAACCACAAGGTCAGTCATGGAAACCATAACATGTCCAGCCATCCTATCTATTAGCAAATCGATATGTGGTAGCGGGAAATCGTCCTTGGGACAAGCCTTATTCAAGTCTCTGTAGTCAACACACATCCTGACCTTTCTGTCTTTCTTCGAGACCGGCACAATGTTCGCCAACCAGGAAGGGTAGGCAATTGGTTCTATGAACCTATTATCCAGTTGCTTGGCAACCTCTTCTTTAATTTTCAAATACCATTCTGGCTTCATTCTTCTCAACTTCTGCTTAACCGGCTTTGCATCCGGGTATAGCAGAATCTTATGAACTGCTATGGCTGGGTCTATTCCCGTGACATCACTTGTCTTCCACATGAAGCAGTCGACATACCTTCTGATGCACTCAACAACCTGTTCTTTATTCACACAATCATATGCAATGTATGTATATTCATTTTCTTTGCCAATTATTATCTTTTCATTTATTTCTTTTATTTCATCAATTTCATTTTTGCTAGATAATACTTGGAAAGCAAAAGACACAGGGTAACCAAGAATTTGAGCAGTTTTATTGATAATGGCAGAGTCATCCTCCAGAGTTACATTATATTCGACATCAGGGTTCTCAATTCCTAAAGCTAAGGAAGACTCAGAATTGGACTCTGACTCGGTGTTTGACTCAAGATTTGACTCGGTACAAGACTCTGGTTCAGGGTATGACACATGACTAGGTTTGACTGTAACTGCTTGTCCCTCCTCAGCATACTAGTTCATCAGTGGTCCATCTGTTGTCTTGATCAGCTTTGTAAAGTCCCTTTTGTCTTCAAAATTGGTTATCATAGCAATCTCATCAAAGAGACTAGGCCGCATGAAATCTTCCACTTGTGGGTCAGTTATAGGTTCTGGCTCTTCCTCCTTGATGACTAAAACATCAGCGAACATCTCAAAACCCGGTAGCTTCTTTCCGGTCATAGGAGAATAGAATGGCTCCTGAAAACCACAGTAAGGAACTGCTTTTCCAGGTTTGCAAAAGTGACCGTTCAGAGTTCTAAAGTAAGGGCGCATTTTGAGGCTTTTTGCCCCCCAAGTCTTCTTTTTCTTCTTCCCATGCTCAAACTCTTCTATCTCCTCGTCTGTGGGTTTGTACTCCAAGCCAAAAGTTCCCTTATCCTCAGGCTCTTTCCATGGCCGCACTATGGATGATTTTCTCCCAGACCTTATCATTTCCATCCCGGGTAGCAGACCTACCCTTAGCATCATTCCTACCAGGCAATTGACTTGGCCCTCCCCAAAGTCATATAGGATAAATGGCCCTTTGGGCCTTTCTCCTTCAATGCATTGAACAGTGTCATAATGGAATCCAGTCAAGTCCATAGCAGTTTCACCAGGAACAACCTCAAAGAGAGACTGATCAGTGGTTTTCTTGTTGATTTCACATGTGTCTCCTTTAATAGTGATGATTTTTCCTTCAAAAGGGAACTTAAGTTTTGATGTAATGAAGAAGGTATAGCATTATTCTAATGAATCCACGGCCTTCCAAGGAGGAGATTAAAGCTCACGGGTACATCAATGACCTGGAACGACACTCCCATTTTTACCGGTCCAATAGCAATTTCTAGAGTAGCAACACCCAAAATTTCTCTTCGAGTGTTATCATATGCTTTAACAATTTGATCAAAAGGTGTAAGATCTGTAGCCTCCAATCCCAGACAGCTTGCTACTTTCAAAGGACATACATTTAAGGCTGACCCATTATCAACGAGAACCATGGGCACAGTCTTTCCCCCAGTTTGTAAGGTGATATATAGAGCATTATTGTGTTTCATGCCATCTTCTGGTAGGTCTACATCAGAAAACCGGATACTCAATGCCTTGCTTGATTGGGTCAAAGTGGCCACCAAAGCTTCTGGGCTTATGTCTACTGATGTATCAAGTTGACTCAAAGCTTTACTGAGAGCCTGACGGTGTGGGAATGAGGAAGCAAGGAGCTCCCAAATTGACACCTTAGCTTGAGTTTGTTTAAGCTGAGTGAGGACAGGATCTTCCTTTAGTTCTGGCGTCTTCTTATATGGGTAATTTGGGGTTTTAGGGGATTTCCCCAAGTCAAGTGGCTGATATTGCCTTCCACTTCTTGTCATAGCATCGACCTCTTCAGCGAGGTCATTCAGATCCAGCACACATACTTCATTCATTTCCAAGAGAAGTTTGAAAGGATCAAACAACTCTTCTTCCACAGTGATGGCGTGGATGGAATGGTTGGGCAAAGGGTTAGTATTAATGTTTGGTTGACTCCTGAGAGGAATGATGTCACCACTATCCACCAGATCTTGGATGCAATTTTTTAGAGTCCAGCAAGCATCTATTCTATGCCCATTTCCTTGGTGGTATTCACAGTACTCATTGGCCCTATAATTAGAGGGTAATGGGTTTGGAGGAGGCCTAGGGTCCAAAGGCTTCAAGTACTTTCCTTCCACGGCCTTTTTAAACACCAGATGAAGGGGCATCCCAAGGTCGGTATATTGCCTTCTTGGCTGATTTCTCTGCCAAGATTGCCCACACGTAAAGGATTCGTAGGGGCAATATTGGCCACTTCGTTGACCTTGCTTGAGGAAGCAGCTTGGCCTTGTTTCTTATACTTTGAAGTAGCTCCCTCATCTACTATCTTACCCAATTGTATCAAATCTTCTACCTTAGTTGCAGTCGCAATGAGCGATTTGAAAGTAGGTAGGTATTGGGTTTGCAGTTGACCTTGGTATGTAGGCCTTAAATTCTTGATTATAATATCAATCTGCTCCTGTTCTAAAGGGCGATTGATCATTTGAGCAGCCTTCGCCCTCCACCTCGTAAGGAACGAGGAGAAGGGTTCATTGTTGTTTTGCTTGGTAGTCTCGAGCTCCCTTCTAGTGACATCTACCTCAATATTGTAGTGGTATTGAGTGTTAAATGCATTGCAGATGTCTTCCCAGGTCTTAATCTTGGCACAATCCAGGCTTACAAACCATTTAAGGGCAGCACCAGTCAAGGATTGTTGGAAGAGTTGAGCAAAGAGCTCGTCATTTAAACCCCAAGGGCTTAAGGCCCCTACATACATCTTCAGGTGGGTTTTAGGGCAAGTAGTCCCATCAAATCTGTCCATCCCAGGCATCTTGAATTTTGGAGGCAACCTAGCTTGGGGAAACAAGGATAAGAAATCCATGTCTACCACCTCTTTATGAGTTTTCATGGCAGTGATTGACCTTTCAAGCAATTCAAGTTTCTTTTTTAGTTCATCAGTTTCAGTAGCATTCTTATAGGGTGGATCCTCTAAATTGATGACAGGGGTATTATTCTGAGCAGTCATGGGGGTACTAGTTTGTCCCACAATAGGTTCTTTCCCTAGATTTCCAGGAGTAGTGGCTGTCTTTGGTGCCCCTCCCATTTCGGCCAAGATGGCTACCCTTTGGGCGGTCAAGGCTTCATCAATTCTTTCTTGCATCCTAGCTTCAATCTCCTTAACCTGTCCATCTAGCAAGGCCTTAATATGTTCAATAGTAGCCATTTCAGTAATTGGAGTAGTTGGTGAAGTTGGGGTAGTAGGACTTGTGGGTGATTGCACAGTTGGAGTTGGTGTAGCTTGTGTAGGTGAAGGCACACGGGTAGTGGGTACCTGCAAACTGATTTTTCAGGAGCTACAGACTTGTAAAAATATTCCGGGACCATATCCATGATCCTTGCATCATATCGGACATTTCAAGTACCATGAAGACATACTTTTGGTGAACCTTACCGTGGACCCCTGGTCCGCCTCGGTCGTCAGCAGTTTGAGAAAATCGGCTTTTTGAGCATCAAAATTTGAGTATTCACAATATGTTGATGATATGATGGTTAAATCAAATACAAGAGAACAACACTTCCAAAACTTAGAATTATACTTCGATAGAGCCTTGAAATATAAGTTAAGATTGAACCCGAAGAAGTGTGTGTTCGATGTTACCTCCGGTAAATTATTAGGACATGTAATTAGTCCGAATAGCATTGAGATTGATCCTGACAAAGTTAAAGCAATCATGGATATGCCAGCCCCAAAGATGGAGAGAGAAGTTCAGGGATTTATTGGTAAATTACAATACATTAGCAGATTCATAGCAAAGCTCACAACAATCTGTGAGCCTATCTTCAAATTGCTTAAAAAGAATCAACCGGTCATATGGAATGAAGAGTGTCAAAAGGCCTTTGAGCGAATAAAAGAGTATTTATTGAATCCACCTATTTTAAAACCACCTAAACCCGGCAAACCTCTATTACTATACTTAGCAGTAGAAGAAGAGTCGATAGGATCCATGCTAGCCCAAGCAAATGAGTCAGGGATTGAGCATGCAGTCTACTATTTAAGTAGAAAGGTCCTACCTTATGAAATTAAGTATAGTATCATTGAAAAGACCTGTATAGCTATGGTTTGGTCTTCTCAGAAGTTGCGGCATTACTTTCAATCGTATAGTGTGCAAGCAATTTCCAAGTTGGATCCAATGAAGTACTCAAGGGAGACACCCTCTTTGATTGGGAAATATGGTCGATGGTTGATAATATTAGAAGAATTTGAGATTGAGTATGTAACTAGGAAAATAATCAAAGGTAAGAGCGGTGGCTGAATTCCTAGCCCAACAACCATTACTAGATAGCAAAGAAGTAATCTTGGAATTTTCGGTTGAACATTTAGAAGCAATTGAAGTACAAGGGTGGAAAATGTATTTTAATGGAGCAGTAAACAGGAAAGGAGCAGGTTTGGGAGTTATACTAGAATCGCCCAAAGGGGAACTTATCCCTTTAGCCAAAAAGTATAAATTTAGGGCAACCAATAATATGGTGGAGTACAAAGCTTGTATTTTCAGTTTGGAAACCCTAATGATTATGAAGGTGGATAAGGTGGAAGTTTTTGGCGATTCATTGCTAGTAGTATCCCAAGTAAATTGAGAGTGGGAGTTGAAAGAGGAAAAATTAAAACCATACCACCATTACCTAACCATGATGAAGAAGAACTTTATGGAGTGTAGGTTTACACACCTATCGAGAGAAGAAAATCAGATGGATGATGCCCTAGCCACATTGGCTTCGGTATGGGAAAACCCTGTAAGCTTATTCCTTAAACCTCTGATCTTGACCAGTTCATCAACTCCTTGCTATGAATATGAAACAATCATGGAAATTGATATAGACCATGATGCGTGGTATGATACTATAAGGTGATTTTTGGAGGAAAGAGAATACCCGCAGAGGGTAACAAAGAAAGAAAGAAGAGCCATAAGGCGGTGGTCTTTGCAATACATCACATTCCATGGAGAGTTATATCAAAGATGGCCTAATGGGGTGCATTTAAGATGTTTAAGGAAGCTTGAAGTAGAGTGTATCATGTCAGAAATACATGCGGGAAGTTGCGGTCCGCACATGAGTGGTTTGGCCCTAGTTAAGAAGATTATTCGACAGGGTTATTACTGGTTAACCATGGAGAAGGATTGTATTGAGTTTGTAAAGAAGTGCCAACAATGTTTGATGTATGGTAACTTGAATCACATGCCTCCTAAAGAATTTCATTCTATGCCTTCACCATGGCCATTTGCCACCTGGGGTATCGACATTATATGAGAGATACATCCGACAGCTTCAATCAGTCACCTTTTCATTGTGGTAGCAGTAGATTATTTTTCAAAATGGGTCAAAGCCGAATCCTTCAACAAACTGGGTGCAAGCCAAATGGCTAGATTTATTGAAAAGAACCTCATCTGCAGATACGGGGTCCCCCACAGTGTGATATTAGACAATGGTGTATAGTTTCAAGGAGCAGTTAAGGATTTGTTTTCAAAGTACCAAATCCATCATCATAGATCTTCTCCTTATAGACCAAAGGCTAATGGCACACTGTTTTATTAGTTTTTGTCATAGAATTGTAACTTATTTATTATGATGATTATTGTTTTCTTCATGCATTTTGGTAGTTTTAATCTGTTTATTTAGTGATTTCATCAATTTTGGTAGTTTTAATTTATCCAAGTGTTTATTTAGTTCTATGGAGTTCCGAATGAAGATCCTTTGAATTTTATCTGGGATTTCTACTCCACCCTCAACACATTTCCATTGGGAGGACTAACAGAAGACCAGTTGAGGATGAGGTGTTTTTCGTACACATTAAAGGATAGGGCAAAGAGCTGGCTTATGATGTTACCTGAAAATTCTTTGACAACTTGGGAGCAAGTCTATAACAAGTTTATGGGCAAATTTTACTCACATCAGAAGACAGTTGAATTAAGAGGAAAAATAGCAACATTTTCTCAATTTGAAGGAGAGCCATTTCATGAGGCTTGGGACAGGTTTAAGATGTTGTTAATCAAGTGTCCATACCATCACTACCCACTTCAACTTCTGAATCAGTTTTTCTATGATGGTCTAATCCAGCAATTTCAGAATACTGTTGATAATGCAGCTGGGGGAGCTATGGGAGAAAAGACAGCAAATGTGACTTATGAAATCTTTGAAATGTTGGGAGCTAATTCTCAACAAAAAAGTGTAAGAGGAAGAAGTAAAGGGGTAAATCAATTGGAAGCCAACGGTGAGATGGTCAATCAGATAGCTGAATTGAAAAGGCAAGTGCAGATGCTGAACATGAAGAACAATACTTCTTCATCAACTCAAGAAGTGTGTGGAATTTATGGAACTTTTGGGCATGGAGCAAATATATGCCCCTCTGCATACGAGTCTTATGGAAATGAGGCTCAGCAAGTTAATGCTATGGGGGGGGGGGGTATCAACCAAGGGCCCGGAATGATCCTTTCTCAAACACTTACAATCCTGGTTGGCGGAATCTTCCAAACTTTTCCTGGGCAACAAATAATTCTCAACAACCTTTCCATTTTCTCCAGAGACAAAATCAACCGCCGGGGTAATCTTCAAATCAAGGGCAGCCTAAGAGAGAGAGTTTGGAGGATAGTTTACATGCTTTTATCCAAGTTAGTACCAAGAATCAAGAGATGAATAACAAAAGGTTGGATTCATTGGAAGCATCTTTTAAGAAAGTGGAGACCCAAGTGGGACAACTTGCACAATAGATGCAGATTAAACAAAAAGGAAAATTTTCGAGTCAACCTGAGCAGGCACAAGCAGTGACTGTTCTTAGAAGTGGCAAGGTAATAAATAATGATGTTGAAAATAATTCTGTGAATGCAGGTGATCAAGAGAACAAAAAGGAAGGAGAACCAAAGGTCAAGGGTGCTAGAGAAAAATCAATGGAGAAATCTCCTTTAGCAGATTTACACAAGGCAAGTAATCCTTACCTGCCACCTATACCATTCCCCAGCAGATTGAAGAATGATAAACAAGATAGACAATTTTCATACATCTTCAACATGCTGTCTAAGGTAAGTATTAACTTACCTTTACTTGAAGCAATAAAGAATATGCCAGCTTATACCAAATTCTTCAAGGAATTGAACACTAAGAAAAAGAGGTATAAGCCAAATGAAAAGGTGATAGTATCAGAGGTAGCTAGTGCCGTTCTGCAGCATAAACTACCTCCGAAGCTAAAGGATCCATGCAGTTTCATAATTAAAATTACCATGGGTAATGGAAAGGGGACTGATGGCATGTGTGATTTAGGTGCCAGTGTTAATTTGATGCCTTATTATGTGTATCTCGAATTAGAACTTAGGGAACTTAAACCTACCAAAATGGTCTTGCAATTAGCTGAAAAATCTCTTAGATTCCTGAAAGAAGTTATAGAAGATGTGTTAGTTAAGGTTGGTGGGTTGATAGTGCCTATGGATTTTATAGTTCTTGACATGGAAGGAAATAACCCTACACCATCCGCACACACTATTCTACTAGGTAGGCCTTTTATGGCTACGACCAACACCTTGATTGATGTTAAAAATGGCAAATTGTCAATGACTGTCTTGGGACAAATGGTTGACTTTTCTATTTTTAACACTTCTCCCATTCCTACAACTGCATTATATGAGGATTGCTCTTTGATTGATTGTATTGACGCAGTTGTTTCAGATGTTTTCTTGCAAACAGGTTCTTCGGATAAATTGGAGCTGGCACTGACCTTAGATCGTGGCTTGGATATTTTTGACTCAGAAATAGCCAGTTGCCCTGAGATATTAGAAAGTGCTGAAATAGAGGAACTTAAGGAGGACCCAACATTTGAGCTCTCCTCCATCCAAAAAGAAGAGAATAATCCTTCACTTGAGTTAGAGCTAAAAGAGTTGCCTAAAAATCTGAAATGTGTTTTTAGGAGATCACAACACCTTACCTATGATAATTTCTAGCGAACTTAGTGAAAGGGAAGAGATGAGGTTGGTGAGTGAATTAAAAAGATTAAAAAGAGCAATAAGATGGGGATTGAGTGATATCAAAGGTATTAGCCCTTCAATGTGTATGCATAGAATTATCTTAGAAGAGGGAGCTAAACCTGTGAGGGAGACCCAAAGGCACCTTAAACCTAACATGAGTGAAGTGGTTAAGAAGGAAGTGCTTAAATTGCTTGATGAAGGAGTGATATATCCAATAGCCAATAGTGAGTGGGTTAGCCCAGTACATGTAGTGCCTAAGAAATCAGGAATCACTGTGGTAAAAAATGAAAAGAATGAATTGGTTCCTACTAGGACTACCACTGGGTGGAGAATGTGTATCGACTATAGGAAGTTAAACAATGCCACAAAGAAAGATCATTTCCCTCTTCCTTTTATTGATCAGATGCTGGATAAACGTTCTGGACACTCACATTATTGCTTTTTGGATGGACTTTTAGGTTATTATCAGGTGCCGATATCACCAAAGGATCAATCCAAGACTACTTTTACTTGCCCTTTTGGGACATATGCATTTTGGCGTATGCAACTTTTCAGAGATGAATGATGTCTGTTTTCACGGACATGATAGATGATTTTATTGAGGTATTTATGGATGATTTTTCTATTTTTGGTGACTCTTTTGATAATTGCCTCAGTAAACTTGTTTTTGTGCTTGAGAGATGCATTGAATGTAACCTCACTTTGAGTTGGGAAAAGAGTCATTTCATGGTTACTCAGGGCATTGTATTAGACCATGTTGTGTCTAGTAAAGGGATTGAGGTGGATAAAGCTAAGGTAGAGTTAATTGCTAAGTTACCCCCACCTACTTCTGTTAAGGGAATAAGAAGCTTTCTAGGGCATGCAGGTTTTTATCGGAGGTTTATTAAAGATTTTTCTAAAATAAGCCAACCATTGTGTCATTTTCTTGGGAAAGATGTTCCATTTGAATTTACTGCACAATACATGTAAGCCTTTAATTCCCTTAAGGAAAAATTGACCAGTGCACCGGTAATTGTAGCTCCTATTTGGTCTTTACCTTTTGAAATTATGTGTGATGCCTCCAATCATGCAGTAGGAGCTGTCCTTGGGCAAAGGGTTGAGAAATTTTTGAGAGTGATCTGTTATGCTAGCTTGACCCTAAATAGTGCAAAAGTTAATTACACAACAACTGAAAAAGAAATGCTAGATATTGTTTTTGCCTTAGATAAGTTTAGAGCATATTTGATTGGGTCTAAAATTATTGTGCATTCAGATCATGCAGCTCTAAAATATCTCTTGACAAAACAACATGCTAAACCTTGTTTAATTATATGGGTGTTATTACTACAAGAATTTGATTTTCAAATCAAAGATACTAAGGGAAGTGAAAATGTTGTAGCTGATCATTTATCGAGATTACCTTTCTTTGGTGAAAATCTTGCATCTGATAGCATTCATAGAAATCTAGAAGCATTTCCTGATGAGCAGTTGTTTGAGGTAATGAATTCACCTTGGTTTATAGATATTGCTAACTATCTTGTTTGGGGTATTTTGCATTCTGACATGTCATTTCAGGAAAAGAAAAGGTTTTTGTACATGAGTAAATTCTATTTTTCGGATGAACCTTACCTATTCCGGATATGCAAAGATGAGATAGTTCGCAGGTGTGTATTTGAGGAAGAACAACTGAGTGTTCTTCAATTTTGTCATGACCTTCACTGTGGTGGTCATTTCGTGGGGAGAAAGACTACAGAAAAAGTGCTTCAAAGTGGATTTTACTGGCATGCTCTATTCAAAGATGCTCAAGAATATTGTAAGCATTGTGATCGATGTCAAAGAGTAGGTAACATTGGGAGGAGGAATGAAATGCCCCTTCAATCTTATATTGTGGTTGAACTGTTTGATGTTTGGGGAATAGATTTCATGGGTCCTTTTCCCAAATCTTTTGGTTATGAGTACATTTTAGTCGCTGTTGATTATGTTTCAAAATGGGTGGAGGCAATCCCCACCCGAACTAATGATGCTAATGTGGTTGTTAAATTTGTGAAGGAATACATTCTTAGCAGATTTGGCACGCCAAGAGTGATAGTCAGTGATGGGGGAAGTCATTTTTGCACCAAACTTTTTGAGAAATTAATGCACAAGTCGGGTGTGAAACACAAGGTGGTGACCCCATACCATCCACAGACTTCAGGACAAGTTGAGACATCCAACAAGCAAATCAAAGGAATTCTGGAAAAAACAGTCAACTCATCAAGGAAGGATTGGGCAAGTAGATTGAATGATGCATTGTGGGCATATCAAACTGCTTTCAAGACTCCCTTGGGTATGAGTCCATACCGATTGGTTTTTGGTAAGGCTTGTCATTTACCAGTGGAGTTAGAGCACAAGGCGTATTGGGCAATTAAGACTCTAAATTTAGATTTGGACAAGGCAAAGAGAGAACGTTTTCTGCAAATTTCAGAGTTAGATGAACTAAGGAACAAGGCATATGAGAGTTCGAGGATTTATAAGGACCGTACTAAAGCCAAAGTCGCAAGGCGTATTGGCCAAAGTCGCAAGAACCATTCCATCGGGAGTGGGGGCAAAAATCTCCACTCACAGTAGCAACTCCACTAGTGATAAGAGAAGTTGATTCTGTTGGTCTTTATATTATTATATTCTTTCTTATCATGATATTATCCATTGCATCATATTAGATTGCATTGTGTGCGTGAGTTAGGACTCCCGTGTTACCCGTGTTGTGTTATGTAAGGGATAACATACTTTCACTCAAGGTATGGAGATCGAGCATGGCATAACCAATCATAGCCTTATACCTTTTGGTATATACTTGCTATGGGAACCTAAGCCTTTTAACCTAAAGACTAAAGCTCACGTAATTAGCCTAGTTACTTTCCCTAGGTTTTTGCCCCAAATGCATGTTGTTTGAATATGGTTAATTTGTCTTGCCTTAAATCATGGCTTATTTGGTTTTTTCTTTTTTGAATATGGCCTAATTACATTGTGAGCTCAAATAAATTTTTGTTTAGAGTCCAGAAGACCAAAGCTATTTTCAAAACTTTTCAAGACGATCTTTGGACATAAAACTTTTCTAATAATAAATCAAAAAATTCTTTTCTCAAGACTCAAATACAAAGCCCAAAATCCATTTTTTTTAAAATCTTTTTACAATGGGCTTAGAAACAAAGTTATTTTCATCCAACCTTTTCTTACAAGGAGCTTGCAAATTGTTTAGGTCAATTACGAAATACAAAAATTCAATTGAGAGCCTAGTTTATACTAAGAATAATTAATCATGGGCTTGTTTTTGGATTGAATCATTAGTTACTTTTTCAAGTGAGAAATCTATTTATAATAAACCTCTTAATTTAGTTTTAATCCAATATAGCATAAAAGCTACTTTAGTTGGTTGAATGGACTAAAACCTAATTAATGGAAATTATCATGAACTGATTTCCATTTTTGAAAATATGACTATTGGTTGAAACGTCCAAGGGAAATATTCGAAAACAAGATACCCCATCTTGGTACTTTGTTAACTATATACCTAGGAAAAGAGACTTGCCATTCGTGTGTGGATGTTATAAGGTTAGAAGGAACGTCCTATTTATCCTTGTTTGTTTATTGTTTGTGCATACATGCATACATGCATCGTATGACATATCATTAATCCCTTCTAGCACACAGCCCTGGATTACGATAGTTCAAAAGCTTACAACAATCCGACCTACGCCGGAAACGAAGAATCTAGCAACGACTCAATCTCTTTTTCTGCAAAAGCAATGGAGCTCAAACAAATTCAAAGAATGGTGGATGACGCCCTCAATGCCATGATGGAAGAAATAAAAGAGGCCCTATCTGAGACCATGAAGAATAAATTAGCTACAATTTTAGGGAACAATGTCGAAGCATCTGCTAGCTCCAAGAAGCCAAAGGACAAAGGCAAGGCTAAGGTTGGTGAATGGCTTTTGATGATGACAAGGTATTCCTTAAGGATGATGACGACTGGGCTCAATACTTCCAAGATCCTCAAGACAAAAAGGAGCCAAAGGTTGTTTAGAAGAAAACTATTGAAAAGATCAAGATGTCTGATGTTGAGAAGATGATTGCTGATTTAGAAAAGAAATTTGAGAAGAAACTGAAAACTAAAGAGATGTCCGAGATTGATAAACTATTTGAACAAGATGAGGAGGTCCCTTATAAGTTCAAGATGCCTTCCTTTAATAGATACAATGGTACTGGAAACCCTCATCTCCATGTGAAGTAGTACATCACTGCTATGCAGTCTGCCCGAGCTACTAAAGCTCAAACTCTAAGTTATTTCATGCTCTCATTGGACCCTGTTGTCCAAAATTGGTTTAACACCATAGAGGAAAGTACTAAAAAAGATTGGAACATGTTTTATAAGGCTTTCATTCAGCAATATGGGTACAATATCGAGTTGGAAGTTACCTTAATGGAAGTTAAGTCCATTAGAGAAAGGCTAAATGAGAATTTTGAGGACTATGTGAATAGATGGAGAAATAAGGCTGCTTTGCTCAGGAAGAGACCCGACGAATATGATCAAATAAGGATGATCATGAGAGGCATCCTACCCAATCTCGGAGAAAGGATGTCTCACACCCTTATAAGGGATTTCAAAGATCTTCTCCTGGTCTGCAAATTGAAGAATAGGAAAGGGAGAAGAATCGCTTTTTGGCAAGAAGGAATGAGAAAGGAAATTATCAGCATAGCAATCACAGCACATAAAAGGAAGCTGATGTTAATGCCACTAGTCAAGAAGGAATGAGGCAGTTTTTAGAATTAGGGAAGCCGCTATCTTGGGTTTTCAATAAGCAACAAAAATAAGGAATTGTTACAACCCTTGACTCCTCATCCTTTGCCTAATCCTCTTCCACCTAACTTTGATACAAATGCATTTTGCCAATTCCATCAAAGGCCTGGACACGAAACGGACAATTGTATGAAGTTGAGGCATGAGATCCAGAATCTAATTGACAGTGGTAAGGTACCTGAGCCAGACAAGCCCAATACCAAGAACAATCCTTTGCCTAAATTTGGAAGAGTGCCACCACCAGCAACCTTCATGGTAGGAAAAGGATAGGAAGAAGATTTTGTTTTATCATCCTTTCAAGATGGAAATATTGAAGATGTGAAAGGAAAAAAAGCTTAACTTAACAAACTTTCCTTAGTTTGAATGTTGCTTTTCAATTTTTTCTTTAATATTTAATTGGAATAATCGTGTTTTTCAAATTTAAATTTGTTTGATTAAATTACTTTCATCAAAAAATTTATTGGTCTTTATTCATTTTGGTGCTTAACCAATGAGGAATCTAGCTTAATAATTCATGAATTAATATATCCAGGCATCATGATTTGAATGACTTTACTAGATGAGGGAATTGCTTTATAACATTGAGTTGTGCATTGCTCTATATTCATTTTCTCTGGACTTAGGTCCGTGTTCTCTAAGGCCCTGAGCCTAAACAGTGCCGAAGTCGCAAGAACCATGCCACCGAGAGTGGCGGCAAAAATCCCTACTCACAGTGGCGACTCCACTGGGGATAAGAGAAGTTGATTCTGGTGGTCTTTATATTATTCTATTCTTTCTTATAATGATATTATCCATTGCATCATCTTAGATTGCATCGTGTGCGTGAGTTAGGACGCCCGTGTTACCATTGTTATGTTATGTAAGGGATACCATACTTTCACTCAAGGTATGGAGATCGAGCATGGCATAACCACTCATAGCCTCGTACCATTTGGTATATACTTGCTATGGGAACCTAAGCCTTTTTACCCAAGGACTAAAGCTCATGTAATTGGCCAAGTTACTTTCCTTAGGTTTTACCCCAATTGCATGTTGTTTGACTATGGTTGGTTTATCTTAGTCTAAATCATGGCTTATTTGGTTTGTTCTTTTTCTAATATGACCTTAGTATATTGTAAGCTCAAAATAAATTATTCTTTAAAATTCAAAAGACCAAAACTATTTTCCAAAATTTTTCAAGATAGTCTTTGGACATAAGACTTTTCTAAAACAAATCAAAGATTCTTTGGCCCATGGCCCAAATACTAAGCCCAAAATCCATTTTTCTAAAATCTTTTAAAATGGGTTTAGAAACAAAACTATTTTCACCCAACTTTTCTTACAAAGAGCTTGCAAAAATATTTAGGTCAATTATGAAATACCAAAAATCAATTGTGGGCCTAGTTTACATTAAGAATAAATTAACCATGGGCTTGTTTTTGGCCTGAATCACTAGTTACTCTTTTCAAGTGAGAAATCTATATATAATAAACCTCTTAATTTAGTTTTAATCCAATATAGCATAAAAGCTACTATAGTTGGTTGAATGGATTAAAACCTAATTAATGGGAATTACTATAAATGGATTTCCATTTTCGAAAATATAACTATTGGTTGAATCGTCCGAGGAAATTATTCGAAAGCAAGATACCCCATGTTGGTATTTTGTCAACCATATACCTGGGAAAAAAGACTCGCCATTTGTGTGTGGGTGTTATAAGGTTGGAAGGAACGTCCTAATTATCCTTGTTTGTTGATTGTTTTGTGCATACATGCATGCATTTTCATCTCATATCATTGATCCTTTATGGCTCACAGCCTTGGATTACGAACGTTCAAAAGCTTACAACAATCCAACCTATGCTGGAGACAAAGAATCTAGTAACGATTTAATCACTTGCTCACCAAAAATAATGGAGCTCGAACAAATTCAAAGGATGGTGGATGAAGCCCTCAGTGCCAAAATGGAGGAGATCAAAGAGGCCATGGCCAAGACCATAAAGAATCAACTAGCTGCAATTTTAGGAAATAATGCCAAAGCATCTGCTAGCACCAAGAAAGTCAAGGGGAAGGCTAAAATTGATGAAGTAGCTTTTGATGATGATAAGGTGATCAATGATGATGATGATTGGGCTCAATACTACCAAGATCTTCAAGACAAAAAGGAGTCGAAGGTTGTTAAGAAGGAAACTATTGAAAAGACTAAGACTTCTGATATTGAAAAGATGATTGATGATTTAGAAAAGAAATTTGAGAAGAAATTGAAAACCGAAGAGGTGTCTGAGATCGATAAATTGTTTGAGATAGATGAAGAATTCCCGTACAAGTTCAAGATGCCATCTCCATGTGAAGCAGTATATCACTGCCATGCAATATGCTCGAGCTACTAAGGCTCAAACCCTAAGGTACTTCATACTCTCATTGGACCCTGTTGTCCAAAATTGGTTCAATACTTTAGATGAAGGAACACAAAAGAGTTGGGATTTACTTTACAAAGCCTTCATCCAACAATATGGATATAATGTTGAGTTGGAAGTTACCTTAATGGAAGTGGAGTCCATTAGACAAAGGCCAAATGAGAATTTTGTGGACTATGTGAAGAGATGGAGAAACAAGGTCGCTTTGCTTAAGAAAAGGCCCGATGAATCCGATCAAATAAGGATGATTGTGAGAGGCATCCTGCCCAATCTCCATGAAAGGATGTCTCACACCCTTATAAGGGATTTCAAATATCTTCTCCAAGCTGGTCTAAAAATTGAAGAGTGGGAAAGGGAGAAGAATCGCTTTTCAATAAAAAGGAATGAGAAAGGGAACTACCAGTCGGGCAATCAAAGCACACAAAAAGAAGTCGATGTCAATACTACTGGTCAAGCAAATAGAAGGCAATTTTCAGATCTGGGGAAGCCTTTGACTTGGGTCTTCGACAATCTACAAAAGAAAGGGTTGATATAACCATTGGCTCCTCAACCTTTGCCTAGTCCATTACCCCCAAAATTTGATACTAAGGCTTTTTGTCAATTTCATCAGACTCAAGGACATGAGACTAATGTATGTACCTGATTAAGGCATGAGATCCAAGATTTGATTGATAGTGGCAAGCTACCCAAGTCGGATAAGCCCAACACCAAAGACAATCCATTACCAAGGTTCAATAGAGTACCTCCACCGACAACCTTCATGGTGGGAAAAGGATTGGAAGAAGATTTTTTTTTTTATCATCCTTTCAAGATGGAAATATTGAAGATGTGAAGGGAAAAGAAGCTTAAACTCAACAAACTTCCCTTAGCTTCAATATTGCTTCTTAATTTTACTTTCTTTAATATTAAATTGGAACAATCTTGTTTTTTCAAATTTAAAGTTGCTTGAATAAATTACTTTCATCAAAATTTTTTTTTGTCTTTGTTCATTTTGGTGCTCAACCAATGAGGAATCTAACTTGATAATTCATGAATTGATATATTTATGCATCATGACTTGAATAACTTTACTAAATTAGGGAATTGCTGTAATATCCCAAAGTATACCCTAAAAGTTTTGGAGTTATTGTTGTATTTGGATTTAATATATATGTATAGATGGGAAATATAAATATAATATATATATAAGACATATACATATACATCATAAATACATAGGATATAAAATGGTGTAGGAAAAGTGAGTTGTATATATATATATTTGTATAATTAATTAATAAAAATAATAATGATAATAAGGAAAAAAAGAAAAAGAGAAGAAGAAAGTCAAAGGTTGGAGAAGTGTGTGTGTGGTGGAGATTTAAATTATATTATTATTATTATTATTATTATTATATATATATAAGATAAGAACGAAGAAAGAGGAAAATTCTTTCTTTCTTCTTCTTTTTCTTCTTCTTCTTCTTCGTGAACGAGAGAGAGAGAGAGAGAGAGAGAGAGAGAAGCTAGAGAGAGAATGGTGATTTTGCTTATATTTACACCAAAGATTAAAGGATATCAAGAGATTTGCAAGTGGATATTGAAGATTTGGGCAAATAATCCAAGTAAGTGCCCTTTCTTTGTGTTGATTTCTATTGATTGAATTGATATTTGATATGATTAAGGTGTGATGGTAGTGAAAGTTGTAAGTATGGATTAAGTAGATGAATGAGTGCAAAATAGTCTTTATATGTTGGATTTGAACTTTAACTCAATTTTTAGAAGAAAGGAAGAGTTTGATTATGTTTGTGTTCATATGGATTGGTTTAAAATGCAAAATACTTGAGTTTGTTTCAGAAAATAGTCCCGGATTGGATGCCACGGCCGTGGCAAATGAGGGCCAGGACCGTGGGGTTATAAGGTTGTCTGTGTCTTCATGAATTTTAATAGAACAGAAGAGTCTTCAATGCCACGACCGTGGCCCTTGAAGGCCACGACCGTGGGGGTTGTAATGAAAAATGGACAGAACCGTGTTGGATCCCACGGTCGTGGGGATTGGGAAGCCACGACCGTGGGGACCTAAATGTTGATATTGGCTTGTGAATTATGATCTAAGGGCCTAGTATGGGACCAATAGGTGAATTATTGTATTGGAATTTATGTGTATTTGTAAATAAATGTGTATTATTCCTTTGAATTAGGTTATGAAGAGGTTGGATTGCCTTAACTTAAATGGTAAAGAATATTTGGAAGAGGAAGTGTATGGATTGATGTGAATTATCTTTAAGGTAAGTACAACTTACAAAGATGCATTCTTTTATATGATTTTGAGACCTAAAACAATGTTAAGTAATTTATTATATGGTTAATACAATGTGACTAATGTTATTAATTGTATAGTATGAAAGCTATGGTAATAATTCAAAAAGGTATGTGCAATGCAATTTGTTATGATAAATATTTTAATGATGAAGTATATTAATGTGTCTTGAGAAGTGATGAAATGTGATATCATTATGGTTGGTAATAATGATTGAAATGAAATAAGTGGACATGTTGTCTATGTGTTCAATGAAATTGATTATGTATACTTGAATGATGAAGTGTTGTAATGTGAATTGAGATATGATGATGCAAATGACATGTGAAGCCATTGTGATTGGCTATAGTGAATCAAATGTGATGTGAAGCCATTGTGATTGGCTATAATGAATCAAATGTGATGTGAAGCCATTGTGATTGGCTATGATGAGAATTGAGAATGAGATTGATAAAAAATAATAAATGAATTGTGTGGCTAATGTGTTATTCCATTTTCAGAGTTTGTTGTTGGTGGCATGCCTAATATTAGTAACAATCTCTTGAAGTTAGGTTGGAGTTGATCCTTGAAGCCAAGTTGGGTTGAAGTTTAACATGTTGACTCCCCTTGAAGCTTGGTTGGGTCTAGTCCTTGAAGCCTAATTGAGATGTTACAACCCTTGAAGCTAGGTTGGATTGGTTCTTGAAGCCAAGTTGGGTTGATACTTAGCATGCTTTGTTCCCCTTGAAGCTTGGTTGAACCTAAATCCTTGAAGCCTAGTTGGGATAATGATAAATGTGATGATTGAACCAAAGCATTAACTCTGAAAGTTGAATGGCATATTAGTGTTTTGTGGGCCCATGCATGTCTTTGTTTTAATGTGAATTATGGAATGAAATGTACTATTATGTGATATATGATGATAATCATGGAATGAGATGTATACAATATATAAGTAAATGATTGAAAGTGAATATGGCTTGAGAAGCTATGTTGAATGATGAGTTTATGAAAACATAATATGATGTGTAAAGTGTTTATGGATGTGGAAATTGTGAACATTATCTCATGAAAGTTTGGATGAGTCATTGAATTGTGATTTGTTGAAATGATGTATAAGAGTATATTTATATATTATGAGATTGGTGGAAACATATATAGAGAGTGCATTGAAAAGAGTAAATATGATGAGAAATTGGTAATACATGACATTAATATATAAAGTAAGATTTTCTTGTAATGTTTATTTTGAAATTATTTCTTTGTATTACTAAGCTTTCTTGCTTAGCGTGGTTATGTAAATCGCGCAGGTAAATAGGGGGTTGATCTAAAAGTCAAATGGGTATGCCACGAGAAAGGTAAGAGTGTTCTGAGACCAACTAGAGGGTGTTGCATACATGTATTATTTAATTATGTTGTATTTTACTACAAGGATGTATTCATATGTATAAATAAAGTTTTGATAATATAAGATTATTATTATTATTATATTTAAGTATAAGTTCATTAAAAGAAATACTTTATGAAAATATATGATTTGAACTAAGTGAAAGGTTTTTAAATTGTAACGAATAGTGACATCCTTATACTTTATATGCTTACTGTATGTATACAAGGTATATGTATAGTATTTATATGGAGTATCGGGGTGTTACAATTATTTTGGTATCAGAGCTTAGGTTCGAGATTCTCGGCCTAAGTGAAATTAAAAAAAAAAGTTTAAATAGAAGTGAAAAGAAGAGTTTTGAAATGCAAATGGGTAATACATGCATATGCATTAACACCTAGGTTGGTCTCAAACGTGGCATTATGTGATTTGTAATGTATCTAAATTACATGAGATGGATGATAGTTTGTGAATAAGATTTTATATGAAAGTAATATTGGAAAAAGAAAAGATATGAAAAATAGGTACAAGTTTAATTGGTAAGTTCAAGAATGGGAATTTACTTAAGGAAAGTAAATTTTGAAATATTGATTATTGAAAAGTGATTGTAATATAAAGAAATGAATAGGAGAATAAAGTTGAAAATGATTTGAAAAAAAAAATTAAGAATAAAGTATATACTTTCTTCTCTCTATTGTGAATCTCTTTATAATAGAGTTTATGTTGAGTTTACTAGAAAGAGGAAATCTTGTTGGATTGTTAATATGGAAAGATATGTTATTAAAATGAAAAGAGTATGGTGGAATAGTGAGTGAGTTGATTGGTATAGACAAAGTGTGATTATGGAAGGTTCGGGTATATCAAATTGAGATTTTGTTTAAAAGAAAAAGAGATCATGTTGGTTAAATAAGAAGACATATTGGTGTTGTTTGTATGGTTATGTTAATGCAAACATTGTAATTTCGATGTTAGAAATGTGATATGCTTTGAATATTGTGAAAACTCATATTAATGGTGGTAATATGTGATATTTGAGATTTTTGAAATGAGCTTGATAATTGTGAAAATTATATGTTTTGATGTTGTTTTGTGGTATATACATATAATATGTTTTTAAAGTTGAAAATTTACAGTTTTAATGGAAGGTGGATAAAGATCATTTAGATATTGATAGTTTAATGTATTTAATACGTGAGATATATTAAATGAATATTAGTGCACATGAAAGTATTGTGAATTGGGGGATGTGATTGATAGTAGGAAAATTTGGTTTGAAATAAAAGAAAAGGAATTGAGCAAGTGAAAATGAGTTACTTTACGTAATTTGATTGGAAAAGGATGAAAATGAATATGAAAGATATGTTAAAGGTATTTAAAAACAAATGTGAGAGAGATATCACATTGGAAATGTGATTAAGATCTTTGTGAAATAATATTATAAGTAGAGTGTATATATTTATTGAAGTTAATGAATAACTTAAGTTTTGTTGAAATAATGAGAATGATAATAGTCAAAGGGAAGTGATAAACATTAAATTTGTATAGATTATATGCAACAGAGAAATTAAATGAAATTGCATGATTATGTGTATACATGTATAGGATATATGAGAGAGGTTTTTCAATATGAATGTAACTGTATTATGTAAGGAATGTGGGAAGTGAGTCACATTTTTAAATGTGATCTATGAATGTGTATGTGATATGTTTATTATCTTAGACAATTGCATGTTTAATGATATTGAAAATGATATTGCATATAGTAGCGGATCTAAGAGAGATTTAGTCTTGATTTAAGCAGAGATAGACTATGTGATGAAATGGAAA
Source organism: Garcia nutans (assembly GCA_947685225.1). Taxonomy (NCBI): domain Eukaryota; kingdom Viridiplantae; phylum Streptophyta; class Magnoliopsida; order Malpighiales; family Euphorbiaceae; genus Garcia; species Garcia nutans. The sequence continues at coordinate 10,208,514 of CANTUV010000039.1, read as the reverse complement.
ATGAGAATGGACTTGGGTAATATTGAACAGTGAAATTGTTATGGTAATAACTAAATTAGGTTATCATAAGATGTTTTGGGACTCAAAGTATTTGTGTGTGGAAACGTTTTATGTATAAGCGTATAACAAGGAAAGAATAATGTATTTGAAAATTTTTAGAAGAGATGGATTGGAAATGGAGTAATGAATGAAACTTGTGTAAGATTTGTATATGATTGAAGGTTGGGCGTAGAAAATGCTAAAGATAATATTATTGAACATGAGTTAGGTTAATGATGATCAAATAATCAAAAGCAACTGTTTTGAGATGGAATTAAAATGTGTTAACTCTTGGTGTAACAAAAGTTTGGAGAATAAATATATAATTTTTGTGATACAATCTAGTATTATAACCGTAAAGGCTGGAAATCGAATAATAGAAGAACATTATTGATTTACAAACCCCAAACGTGATTGTTAGTGTGATTAGTTGGTTAGTTTTATTATCTTCAGATTTAGAACGGAGATGATATAACTGTAATACAATTTTGGTGAGATTGATAACTATGTTTCTAGAAACATGGTTAAAAGATATGATTGGTGAAGTTATATCTTATAATTTCTATGTTAAAAATTTAATTATAATTATGAGAAGTAAAGCAAGAAAAGAGAATTGTGATAATGTTTTAAGCTATGAATTATGTGATATAAAAATAATTATATGAATATAGTAATAATATGTGAGGTGAAGAAATAATAAAAGGGAAGAAATTGCAAATGTGATTGAAAGTTATACTGAATACATTTACAGTGTAAAGTGAATAAGTGAATGAACTTAAGATTTATGGAAGTATGAATAATAAATATGGTGTGAGATAATCTTGAGAATTTTGTGGAAGTTGTACGAAGATAATAGAAAACAAAATAAGAGTATATGAAAAGATGAATATGAATCTGAAAAATTTAGAATTTGAATATAAGTTTGACCTAATGGAATTAGGTTATATATATATATATATATACTGTGAAATCCAATGATAAATTTCGATAAGTTAATTGTTGGTTTGAACCAAATAAGGTTGAAATGTTAGTATATTGTGATAAATAGATCGATTAATTTAGATTTCGCTAAAGTTGCGAGTCAATATTGAGATTTAATACGTACAGTTGTACTAGGAGTATAAAATTTAAATGGTAATGTGTATGATGTAATATTCTGGCTTATGAATGAACATAAATAAATTGAATTATATCAATTGTACATGGTGAGAAAAAGGAAAATGTTGTTTATCTGTTAAGTAAGTTTAAAAGTATTGTATTGATATTTATATTAAGTGAGAAGCAAGCTAAAGAAAGTAAGAATATTGTTATCAATTGAGGTTTGGTAAATGTTTATTTTGAAAGTGATTGTAAGAACGGAATAATCAATGTTAAGATATTAATTAATGACTTTTGAGGTTAAAGTTGAGAGAATATCTATAAAGAGATAAGGTGATAATCTGACTCTAATATAAAGATAAAATTCATTGGAAATGTGATGAGTTATCTTGATTGATTTGTTGAGAAAGTAATAAGATATAAAGATATATATATATACCCATACAATGATGAATTATGAATTTCAGAAAAGATGATTATCTCCAAGGGGGAGAGTAGAAGTTATGTGATTTGATGAAATCATAATGTAAGAATACAATTAATATTATATGAAATTAAGATAGTGTTTTGTTAAGAATGAATTGTTACTACACTAGATAATTTCGAGGACGAAATTATTTAAGGGGGAGAGAATTGTAATATCCCAAAGTATACCCTAAAAGTTTTGGAGTTATTGTTGTATTTGGATTTAATATATATGTATAGATGGGAAATATAAATATAATATATATATAAGACATATACATATACATCATATATACATAGGATATAAAATGGTGTAGGAAAAGTGAGTTGTATATATATATATATGTATAATTAATTAATAATAATAATAATGATAATAAGGACAAAAAGAAAAAGAGAAGAAGAAAGTCAAAGGTTGGAGAAGTGTGTGTGTGGTGGAGATTTAAATTATATTATTATTATTATTATTATCATTATTATTATTATTATTATTATATATATATAAGATAAGAACAAAGAAAGAGGAAAATTCTTTCTTTCTTCTTCTTTTTCTTCTTCTTCTTCTTCGTGAAGGAGAGAGAGAGAGAGAGAGAGAGATAGAAGCTAGAGAGAGAAAGGTGATTTTGCTTATATTTACACCAAAGATTAAAGGATATCAAGAGATTTGCAAGTGGATATTGAAGATTTGGGCAAAGAATCCAAGTAAATGCCCTTTCTTTGTGTTGATTTCTATTGATTGAATTGATATTTGATATGATTAAGGTGTAATGATAGTGAAAGTTGTAAGTATGGATTAAGTAGATGAATGAGTGCAAAATAGTCTTTATATGTTGGATTTGAACTTTAACTCAATTTTTAGAAGAAAGGAAGAGTTTGATTATGTTTGTGTTCATATGGATTGGTTTAAAATGCAAAATACTTGAGTTTGTTTCAGAAAACAGTCCCGGATTGGATGCCACGACCGTGGCAAATGAGGGCCACGACCGTGGGGTTATAAGGTTGACTGTGTCTTCATGAATTTTAATAGAACAGAAGAGTCTTCAATGCCACGATCGTGGCCCTTGAAGGCCACGACCATGGGGGTTGTAATGAAAAATGGACAGAACCGTGTTGGATCCCACGGTTGTGGGGATTGGGAAGCCACGACCGTGGGGACCTAAATGTTGATATTGGCTTGTGAATTATGATCTAAGGGCCTAGTATGGGACCAATAGGTGAATTATTGTATTGGAATTTATGTGTATTTTGTAAATAAATTTGTATTATTCCTTTGAATTAGGTTATGAAGAGGTTGGATTGCCTTAACTTAAATGGTAAAGAATATTTGGAAGAGGAAGTGTATGGATTGATGTGAATTATCTTTAAGGTAAGTACAACTTCCAAAGATACATTCTTTTATATGATTTTGAGACCTAAAACAATGTTAAGTAATTTATTATATGGTTAATACAATGTGACTAATGTTATTAATTGTATAGTGTGAAAGCTATGGTGATAATTCAAAAAGGTATGTGCAATGCAATTTGTTATGATAAATATTTTAATGATGAAGTATATTAATGTGTCTTGAGAAGTGATGAAATGTGATATCATTATGGTTGGTAATAATGATTGAAATGAAATAAGTGGACATGTTGTCTATGTGTTCAATGAAATTGATTATGTATACTTGAATGATGAAGTGTTGTAATGTGAATTGAGATATGATGATGCAAATGACATGTGAAGCCATTGTGATTGGCTATAGTGAATCAAATGTGATGTGAAGCCATTGTGATTGGCTATAATGAATCAAATGTGATGTGAAGCCATTGTGATTGGCTATGATGAGAATTGAGAATGAGATTGATAAAGAAATAATAAATGAATTGTGTGGCTAATGTGTTATTCCATTTTCAGAGTTTGTTGTTGGTGGCATGCCTAATATTAGTAACAATCTCTTGAAGTTAGGTTGGAATTGATCCTTGAAGCCAAGTTGGGTTGAAGTTTAACATGTTTACTCCCCTTGAAGCTTGGTTGGGTCTAGTCCTTGAAGCCTAATTGAGATGTTACAACCCTTGAAGCTAGGTTGGATTGGTTCTTGAAGCCAAGTTGGGTTGATACTTAGCATGCTTTGTTCCCCTTGAAGCTTGGTTGAACCTAAATCCTTGAAGCCTAGTTGGGATAATGATAAATGTGATGATTGAACCAAAGCATTAACTCTGAAAGTTGAATGGCATATTAGTGTTTTGTGGGCCCATGCATGTCTTTGTTTTAATGTGAATTATGGAATGAAATGTACTATTATGTGATATATGATGATAATCATGGAATGAGATGTATACAATATATAAGTAAATGATTGAAAGTGAATATGGCTTGAGAAGCTATGTTGAATAATGAGTTTATGAAAACATAATATGATGTGTAAAGTGTTTATGGATGTGGAAATTGTGAACATTATCTCATGAAAGTTTGGATGAGTCATTGAATTGTGATTTGTTGAAATGATGTATAAGAGTATATTTATATATTATGAGATTGGTGGAAACATATATAGAGAGTGCATTGAAAAGAGTAAATATGATGAGAAATTGGTAATACATGACATTAATATATAAAGTAAGATTTTCTTGTAATGTTTATTTTGAAATTATTTCTTTGTATTACTAAGCTTTCTTGCTTAGCGTGGTTATGTAAATCGCGCAGGTAAATAGGGGGTTGATCTAAAAGTCAAATGGGTATGCCACGAGAAAGGTAAGAGTGTTCTGAGACCAACTAGAGGGTGTTGCATACATGTATTATTTAATTATGTTGTATTTTACTACAAGGATGTATTCATATGTATAAATAAAGTTTTGATAATATAAGATTATTATTATTATTATATTTAAGTATAAGTTCATTAAAAGAAATACTTTATGAAAATATATGATTTGAACTAAGTGAAAGGTTTTTAAATTGTAACAAATAGTGACATCCTTATACTTTATATGCTTACTGTATGTATACAAGGTATATTTATAGTATTTATATAGAGTATCGGGGTGTTACAATTGCTTTATAGCATTGAGTTGTGTATGCTTACTTAGAGAGGGCTCCTGTATAATTACCTTTGTCTATGTCTTAGTCAGTCTTAGAACATGCTTTGATAAATTTTTGAGGCGAAATTGAACTCTGCTTATTTAAGGGAGAGATGATCTAGGCATTGTTCAGTTAACCAACAACTAGTATTCACCCAATTAAATATCAATCCCTAGTTGTCCCTTTGAGCCTTCATAAAATTTTAGCTTTCTTTTTATTGGCATATATCCTCAACAACCTATCTTGAGCCATTGTGATACTTTTGACAAGTCTTATGATCATTAAGATGAAGAGGCAAGAAGATCAAAGAAAATAATGATTAGTCCAGATCATGAGGATAGATGAATTTCTCAAGACCATGAAGCTAGTTGAAGTTCTCAAAACCATAAGGGTGGTTAAAGTTCTTAATACCATAAGGGTAGTTGATGTTCCCTTAATATCTCCAATATATCAAGACAACATCAACATCGGAGTAACAAATTATTTATCCCTATTTAAGAAGATTTATGTTACTCCACTCATCCATTATTGGAAGTACAAGTTGGTACAAATAAGACAACTCTTGTAGAGGTAGAACCGAAAAAAAAAGAAGGAAAAAAAGAGAAGAAAACAAAACAAAAAAAAAACAAAACAAAACAAAATAAAATAAAATAAAAGGAAAAAAAAGAGAAAAAAGAAAAGAAAAAAGAAAAAGAAAACCCAAAATGGTTCAAAAAGCCAACTGAGTTCTCTTTTACCTAAAGCAGCAAAAGGCTTCCATAAGGACGGTTTGACTTGAATTGGTCCAACCCAACCAAAGATTCAACCAAAATGGGAGAAAAGGAGGAAGACCATTCAGTTCTTGAAAGTTCTATACTTAACAGTTCTTCAAGGAAGAAGGACAAAATGATAAAATGCTCAAAAAAAGGGAAGAGTAAGGAAAGAGAAAGAAGAAGGAAGAGTAAGAAAAATAAAAAGAAAGAAAAGGGAGAAGAAGAGAAGAAAGAATTTTGGGAACCAAACTTTTTGAAAAGGCAAAGACTATCCCAATCAAGAACTAGATTAATGCCAAGAAGATAGAAGGAATTTGGAGTCTAACAAAATTGCCTTCAGGCTGCCTAAAATTCAAACAAGAAATTTAAAGTGTGATGATTTGTCCATTGTGTCACATCAGCTCCTATCTCAAAATAGCCTTCATTTAACCCATTTCCCTTATAGACCCCATTTCAAGCCTATTAAAGACCTGTTGATCTCTCTTGGTAGGTAGAGTCTATTAGTGGAGATAGTTTGGATGAGCATACATATGAGATAGACAGTATTTAAACTCAATGAGAACTTTGGCCAAGTAATGTGTATGTGCCTATCTGAAGTGCAACAATTCTTGCTTAAATAGAAATGATTCCGGAGTTTAGTACGGTAACTAGGGTTGTCATGTTATAGATATGTTCATTTGGAAAAATCAAGTCCTGAGGTACATTGACATTAATTTGGCAAAGCCAACATTTAATTTCAAAATTAAAAATAAAAAAAAATGTTTTGTCATACAAAGCCTTCAAGGGAAGTATGTTGAACCTCCAAAGGACACATTGGGCAAAGAAAATGATTATTGGCAAGGTCATGAAGAAGCTATCAGCCGACATATTGAAATATAGTTGGAAATGGATGCATCCCTGACTTTGCGACTTGGGGTCTCCACCACTCACGTTTTCATCATCTTGAAGATAAAAGCCATAAATACAAAGCTTTCGATCATTACAATGCAAGATTTGAGCAAGCGTCAAAACAAAACCAATGAGAACATTTCTGCTGATCACCTCGATCTGTGAGTCAATGGGACGACTGTAAGTATTATTCATACATATCATGCATACATGAGCATATCACATCGCACTTTCTTATCTTGTATTGTCTATTCCTTTTCAAAGTGAACAGCAAATACCTTGCGAAGTAAAGATTCAAAAGAAGATATTGAATCAAGGGGGCATGGAAAGCCTATTCTCTTGTGGAAGCTCCAGTCATTTTGCAAAGAGAAGAAATACGTGCTTGTGCGAAGAGCTAGACAACAACAACACCAATCAGAGTCCGTATAGAAAAATCATGGGCTTGAGCCTACACAGGGGACAAAGTTTCTCCTTTCCAATTTTTTGAGTCTATATACCAAATATTTACAAACTCACTTGCAAATATTTCACCACACAGGGGGCAGGAGAAGATATGAGGGCCAACTAAAAATAGTTGAATTTTTGCAAAGGAAGAACAAAAAAGAATGGAATAAAGAAAAGAGAAAATTATAATTCCCAAAAGAATGAAGATGCAAAAGACAAAAGATTAATCCAGCTAAAAGAGCTGAAGCCAGGGTGAATACTCGATCTCAAAGGATGAAGATCCATTTTCAAGGGTGAAGACCTGATTTCCAAGGATGAAGATCCATTTGCAAGGGTGAAGATCCAATCTCCAAGGATGAAGATACATTTTTAAAGGTGAAGACCCAATTTCCAAGGATGAAGATCCATTTTTAAATGTGAAGACCTGATTCCAAGGATGAAGATCCAATTTCAAAGGGTGAAGACCCAAAGTTTAAAGGATGAAGATCCATTTTCAAGGGTGAAGACCCAATCTCAAAGGATGACGATCCATTTTCAAGGGTGAAGACGCGATCTTAAAGGATGAAGATCCATTTGCCAGGGTGAAGACCCGATCTCAAAGGATGAAGATCCATTTGCAAGGGTGAAGACCCAATCTCAAAGGATGAAAATCTATTTGCAAGGGTCTCAAAGGATGAAGATCCATTTGCAAGGGTAAAGACCCGATCTCAAAGGATGAAGATCCATTATGAGGGTTAAGAACCACCATGCATAGAATAGCCGGAGCAGTCAGACTTCTCAACTAAAAGGTTAGTCAAATTCATTCTCGGGTCCAAGTACCCAATCTCGGGTCTAAGTACCCAAATCAAACCCAAAAGAAAACCTCAACCATCTCAAAAATTATGTCTTATTGCTTTTCACTCTCTTTTGCTGTAGTCTCAGATCGTTCAAGCAGGGAGCAAACTGTAGACCCTTAATTTTTACCCCAATTTGATATGGTCCTAATTAAAGGATACCAAAATAAATTTGATCCAACTTTAAATATTTAAACCTAGTTTATAATTTTTAAAAGGAGTCGGTTCGGATTAAAGAGTCATATATTTGATTGTAAAACCCTAAAACCAAGTGGAATTGGCCCAAATTAAAATTTTTCGATTCATAAGTTAAAAAAGGTCAAAGTAATTTAATTAAGGCCGGTCTGGAGACATTAGGATGCTTCATGTCAACCTTGGCAGCCCAAGATCGACATGAGCATGCCTCATGTCCACTTGGGCAAGCTAGGTCGACATGAGCATGCTTCATGTTGACCTTGGGAGCCCAATATTGACATGAGCATGCCTCATGTCAACTTGGGCAGCCCAAGGTCGACATGAGGTTGGTCTCATGTTGACCTATGGCAACTAGGTCGACATGGGTTCAATATGTTTCCTAATTCAACTAGAATTTGTATTAGGGACTGTTTTATATTAGGTTAAGGATTCTGAGTGAGGTTTGACTATAAGTAACAATGTTTTAGAATTCATAAGGATGGGAAAAAAATTAACAAGGTAACATTAAGAGGGGACGACAAGGAACATTAACAAGATAGCAAAGAGACGGCAACAAACATAAAAGATTAGCATCAAACATTCATCGATAATCAATCCATCAAAGACAGCAGTGCTGTCTTTGTTAATTGTTCATCCAGAAGTTAATTGTGGAGTAACCAACGAGTGGAGGTTTGATCTTTAATCATGAATTATTTATGTTTACAGTAGTTTTGTTTCTTTGATTAATAAGAACATGCATGCATGCAGTAACTTTGAACAACAGTAGCTTGGTCTTTGAACATGCAGTAAATTGTCTTTTCATTTTAATAACTTTAATCGTTTGTTTTGGTTTTTGTTTTACTAACTTTAATCTTTTTTTCTTTAATTATCACATTGATCAATTGGTATTTGTAATCCCACTGGCATATTTCATAAAGCATAAAGCTATCCAGTAGTCAACAATTAATTGTTAAAATCCATCTTGTTTACTTTAACTTCGAGAACCGTATGTTATTTCATTAAAACTCAAAACCTTAAACTATTTTTATCCAAAAGCCTAAACCATTTCACTATTAAACTCCAAAATATTGATTATTTTTCCAAAACCTTAATTTATTTTTCCAAATCCAAAATTGTGTTTTTTTAGGCAGTAAGTCAATTCCAAAAACCTTAATTCCAAAACCCTAATTTTAAAAACCACAATTCCAAAAACCCTAATTCCAAAACCCTAGTTTTAAAAACCCTAATTCCAAAAACCCTACTTCCAAAACCTTAGTTTTAAAAAACCCTAATTCTAAAACCTTAGTTTTAAAAACCCTAATTCCAAAACCCTAATTTTAAAAACCTAATTCCAAAAACCCTAATTCCAAAACCCTAATTCCAAAACCCTACTTTCAAAAACCCTAAAAATCCTAATTTCAAAATCTTAATTATAAAACTTTAGTTTCTAAAACCCTAAATTCAATTGATAATCCTTTAAAACCCTAAATTTACATATTTATTGCTTTATTTAATTTTAGATTTGATTATATAGTTTATTATTTTTTCAATATTAATTTATTTAATTTATCATGGATGGATGTTTATTTTATATTTTGATCAATAGCTCTGATGAATTATTTATTTATGGTGAATGGTTATTTACTTTTATCAATTTATTTAGATTTCCAAATGTTGTAAGAGGTATGTTTCCACTTATTGGATACCTCATTAGTTAAATATCATGTAATTCAATTTTCTTTTCTATTTTAGAACCTATGTAAAGGACATGTTTCTGCCTTTCGGTGGGTGTCCTATTTAGGCATGTGATGTAAGGACATGTTTCCATCTTCGGATGGGTGTCCATTTATTTGTTTTACTTGGACCTTGCTTTGATTTTAATATAATGGTGCTTTCTTTTAATTATTGTGCGTAATATGGATAATGTTGTTATACATAAGAATTTTATAATATTAAGACCTGTAAAGGAGGCCAGTTCCAATGAACCGGGCGTTGTGGGGGTGCTGGGCCATTTCTCACCTTCCCCACACGTACCCAACTTTCCGAACCCATTAAGGGGTTGGGGATTCCTTAGGAATCGAGTCATCCACCCCTTTCTTTTTTCCCAGCCAGTCCGGGTGGCGACTCCATTTTCTCTGGACTTAGGTTCGTGTTCTCTAAGGCCCTGAGCCTAAACAGTGCCGAAGTCGCAAGAACCATTCCACCGGGTGTGAGGCAAAAATCCCCGCTCACAGGGACAACTAGGGATTGATATTTAATAAGGTGGATACTAGTTTTTGGCTAACCAGACAATGCCTAGATCATTTCTCTCTTAAATAAGCAGAGTTCAATTTTGCCTCGAAAGTTTGTCAAAGCATGTTCTAAGACTGACTAGGACCTTAACAAAGGTAATTATGCAGGAGCCCTCTCTAAGTAAGCATACACAACTCAATGCTATAGAGCAATTCCCTCACCTAGTAAAGTCATTCGACTCATGATGCCTAGACACATTAATTTATGAACATCAAGCTAGATTCCTCATTGGTTGAGCATTAAAATGAACAAAGACCAACAAAATTTTTTATAAAAGTAATTTATTCAAACAAATTTAAATTTGAAAAACACGATAGTTCCAATTAAAGAAAGTAAAATTGAAAGCAACATTCAAGCTAAGGAAAGTTCGTTGAGTTTAAGCTTCTTTTCCCTTTACATCTTCAACATCCCCATGAAGGTTGCTTTATTGAATCTTCTTCCAATCCTTTTCCCACCATGAAGGTTGCCGGTGGAGGTACTTTATTGAACCTTAGTAATGGATTGTCTTTGGTGTTGGGCTTATACGGCTCGGGTAGCTTACCACTATCAATCAAATCTTGGATCTCATGCTTTAGACGAGCACATTTATCTATTTCATGACCTCGCATTTGATGAAATTGACAGAAGGCCTCGGCATTGAAGTTTGGTGGCAATGGATTATGTAACGGTCGAGGAACTAACGGTTGTAACAACCCTTTCTTTTGCAGCTTGCTAAAAACCCAAGATAGAGGTTTCCCCAATTCTGAGAATTGTCTTTTATTCCCTTGACAGGTCACATTAACATCAACTTCTTTTTGTGTGCTTTGATTGTTAGACTAGTTGTTCCCTTTCTCATTCTTTCTCATTGAAAAGCGATTCTTCTCCCTTTCCCATTCTTCAATTTGCAAACCAGCTTGGAGAAGATCTTTGAAGTCACAATGAGTGTATGAGACATCCTTTCACGAAGATTAGGCAACACCCCTCTCACAATCATCCTTATTTGATCGGATTCATCGGGTGTCTTCTTGAGCAAAGCAGCCTTGTTTCTCAATCTCTTCACATAGTCCACAAAATTCTCATTTGGCCTTTCCCTTATGGACTCCACTTCTTGTAACACCCCTATACCCCGTATACGTACACAGCATGCTTATACGATCGTAATATACATATACTGAATATAGAAATGCCACGTTATAATTAACAAATGACACATCCCCTTTTTTAAAAACATAACCAAATTTAAATCATTTAAATTAAATGATAAAAGATAAAAGATAAAATATTCATTTAAAAAGCAGCGGAAATAAATCAAATATTTTTAAATACAAATACATTAAGATCCAAATTTACAAGACATGAAATATATACATGATTGGCAGCTCTTCTCTGATCTTTAAGTCCAAACTCAACTCTTCAGTGACTAGACACACTTGGTCTCGAAGAACTCTCGGGTTCAACCCTGTTACCTGCGCGATGAACCACAATCGCGCTAAGCTAATAGCTCAGTAGTGCAACTAATACAACCATGATGATTTAATGCGATGCACATGTCACCATTATACATTTCATAAACCATACATAATCATATCACATTTCATAATTATATATTAGATCTTATTATTCAATTGTTTCTTCATTCATAAATCACATATTACAATTAAGACAGACACGGGCCCAAAACTCACTAATATGTTATTCAAAGTTCAGAGTTACTGCTTTGGTCCATATTGACACCTTGTGTCTAGCCCCGTAGGCAATATATATATCCATGGATAATAAACTAGATTTGAGTTTACGACCCGGTCATTTCACTCAATCTAGTTTTAATAATATGTTTTTGAGGTTTACGACCCGGTCATTTCACCCCAAAAACATCACATTTCACATTTATCAACTGGATTTGGCTTACGACCCGGTCATTTCACCTATCCAGTTATTCATAGGCATGCCGCCAAACTCAGAACTCTGAAAATTGAATAAACATATTAGACATACAATTATTTCATTTATCTCTTTCTCAATTCACTTTACATTTCATTTCCATACTCATAGCCAACACTCATGGCCTCATATCTTTCACATTTCATCATCATATAAACAAACATATCTCAATCATCTCATTAATTAATTCATTATTCACATGGATATAATCAATGGCATTATCACATATTTTACATGCTCATCACAACATTCATATTATAGCCAATTATATCTCAATTCACAATATCATATGAATGTATGCAATAATGTGGTTTGAACTTACTTAAAATGAAACTCACACAACTCTAAACACTTACACTTACACTTACAAGAATCTTTCACCACTTGAATTAGGGTAATTCACCGTCTTCACAACCTATTTCAAAAGAATGAGGAAACTCTCATGAGATCATAAGGTTAAGAATCAACTAGGGCAAACTCTAAACTTGACACGCTCACACACACGGGCGTGTCCCTGACCGTGCCCTAACTCTACAACACAGAAACATTTACACGCTCAGAACCACGGGCGTGTCACTGGGCGTGTAATACATTCTGTCTCTCAGAAATAACGACACGTCCAACATCATGAGCGTGCTCATGGCCGTGTAAATTCTCAAAACTCACAGTAGCTATGACACGCTCAACAACACGGGCGTGTTAATGGCCGTGTCACACCTACTGCCACTCAGAACAATTGACACGCCTAAGGACCTGGACGTGCTCCTGGGCGTGTCAGGCCAAAAACCCAGATTCCGGCCAAGACAACACCACAACCAACAAAACACTTCCTTTCACCAAAATCCACTTCAACCAAACTCATCTCAACATACCCAAAAACCATAATAAACTCACAAAAACACCAAAACAACTAAAACATTCTTCAAATCTCAAATCAAAAATCATCAACACAAACCTAAAACACAACCTCAAAACAATCACTTCTAACAACTTACTCTTTCCTTCAAACCATCCCCAAAAACAAGAAAATCAGTTACCCAAACACCCTTAAACCCATCTTAAACAACATATTCACAAACCATCCACAAACTCAACTCAAAAACTCAAAGAAATCAAAGGATCGAGTGGAGAACTTACCAAGGATGAAGAAATCTCTTGACTTTCCACTTAATCTCTTGAAAGCTTCCTTAGATCTTGAGTTGGAAGATCAAAACTCCCCTTGTTCTCTTATTTCTTTGTTGTCCGGCCAAACAAAACAAAGGAAGGAGAAGGAGAAAATGATTCACGGCAAGAAGAAAGAAAGAAGAAAGAGAAAACTCCAAGTCAACACCTCTTTTCTTAAAATCCTCTCAACCAAGCAATTAAAAATATTAAACAAATCAAATAAACCTCCTCCATTCATTAATTTCCTTAATAATTAATTATTAACACAAACACAACAAATATCTTCTTCCACTAACTCCATTCTTAAACTATCCATTGACTTAGGTATATGTTATATATATTCTAATATACATCACATATACACTCCCTTTAAAAACCCTTTTTCTCTTCCAATAAAACATATACAATAAATCCAATTAAATTAATAATAAAACCCAAAACATCTAGGGTATATTTTGGGATATTACAATTCTCCCCCTCTAAAAAGAAATTTCGTCCTCGAAATTACCTGATATTAAATCTGAAACAGTTGAGGATATTGGTCTAGCATCGCTTGCTCATTCTCCCAAGTTGATTCTTCTCTACCATGATTCTTCCAAAGAATCTTCACAATTGGCACTTTCTTATGTCTTAACTCTTTCATTCCATAAGCCAGAATAGCAACTGGTTCCTCTTCAATTGTCAGATCCGGATTCACCTCAATAGATTCCACTGATAACACATGAGATGGATCTGATCTGTATCTCCTCAACATAGAAACATGGAAAACATTATGGATCCTATCCAACTCAGGTGGCAAAGCAAGCCTATAAGCAACTGGCCCAACTCTTTCCAATACTTCATAAGGTCCAATGAAACGAGGACTCAGCTTCCCTTTTCGACCAAACCTCAAAATCTTTTTCCAAGGAGACACTTTCAAAAATACTTTATCTCCCACATTATACTCAATGTCTCTCCTTTTCAAATCTGAATAAGACTTCTGTCGGTCTGAAGCTGCTTTCAACCTATCTCGAATCACTTTCACTTTCTCCTCAGTTTCTTTAACCAAATCAGGACCAATTAACTTGCCTTCTCCAAGTTCATTCCAACATAGAGGCGTTCTACACCGTCTCCCATACAATGCTTCAAATGGTGCCATTCCAATGCTGGACTGATGACTGTTATTGTAGGCAAATTCCACAAGTGGTAAGAATCTGTCCCAACTTCCCGAGAAATCAATGATACAGCTTCTCAACATATCTTCGATAATCTGTATCACTCTCTCTGACTGCCCATCTGTCTGCGGATGAAAAGCAGTACTAAAGTGTAATCGAGAACCCAGAGCACCATGTAAACTCTTCCAAAATCTTAAAGTAAATCGGGGATCTCGATCAGACACTAAAGAAATTGGGACACCATGCAACTTCACAATCTCCTGGATATACAGCTCAGCCAACCTCTCAAGAGAATAATCCATCCGAACTGGAAGAAAATGAGCTGTCTTTGTCAACCTATCAACAATTACCCAAATAGCATCATATTTCCTCTGAGTCAATGGCAAACCAGACACAAAATCCATTGTAACTCTTTCCCATTTCCATTCAGGCACTGATAATGGTTGAAGTAACCCAGTAGGAACTTGATGTTCAGCTTTTACCCTCTGACATGTGAGACATTTGGACACAAAATCTGCAATGTCTCTCTTCAAACCCGACCACCAGTAATGCTGTCTCAAATCATGATACATCATCGTATTGCCCGGATGCATAGAAAATACTGACTGATGTGCTTCTTCTAAAATAATCCTTCTCAAATTAGCATCATCTGGTACACACAACCTGTTCTTAAACCAAAGACTCCCATCACTTTTTACAATAAAATCTCGACTCTTTCCATTCTGGCAATCTGAAACAATCTTCTGAATTTTCTCATCAACCAACTGAGCCTCTTTAATCTGATCTAACAATATCGGCCTCAACTGCAATTGTGCCAACAATGCACCATCATCACAAGATACAAAACTAGCATGCAACGCTCTCAACTCAACAAGCAACGAGAGCGAATACACGGTCAAACCTACTAAAGACTTCCGACTCAAGGCATCAGCAACAACATTTGCCTTACCCGGATGATAATCAATCAAACAGTCGTAGTCTTTAATCAACTCCAACCAACGTCTCTGCCGAAGATTAAGCTCTCTCTGAACCCCCAAATATTTCAGACTTTTATGATCCGTATAGATAAAACACTTCTCCCATACAAATAGTGTCGCCAAATCTTCAATGCAAACACAATGGCTGCTAACTCTAAATCATGGGTCGGATATTAAGCTCATGCGGCTTCAACTGTCGAGAAGCATAAGCTATCACTTTACCTTCTTGCATCAAGACACAACCCAAACCACTATGTGAAGCATTACTGAAAATCACATATGGTTTATCTTCCACAGGCAAAGTAAGAACAGGTGCTTGAGTCAACATCTCTCTCAATTGTTCAAAACTAGCCTGACATTGATCTGTCCACACAAATCTAACTCCCTTGCGAAGTAATCTGGTAAGTGGAGTAGCTATCAAAGAAAATCCTTTCACAAAGTGTCGATAATAGCCTGCCAAACCCAGAAAACTTCTAACTTCAGTCACAGACTTTGGTGGACTCCAATTCATAACAGCTTCAACTTTACTCGGATCAACTCTAATGCCATCTGCTGAAACTATATGACCGAGAAAAGTCACATGATCAAGCCAAAACTCACACTTCGACAATTTAGCATACAATTGCTTCTCTCTCAAAATCTGCAACACAATCCGCAGATGCTTGTCATGCTCCTCCTCATTGCGTGAATACACCAAAATATCGTCGATAAAAACCACTACAAACTGATCCAGATAGGGTCTAAACACCCTATCATCAAATCCATAAAAGCTGCGGGTGCATTTGTCAACCCAAAAGGCATAACTAGAAACTCATAATGCCCATACCTTGTACGAAAGGCTGTCTTAGGAACATCTTCAGCTCTGACCCTTAACTGATGGTACCCTGATCTCAAGTCAATCTTAGAAAACACTGCCGCTCCCTTCAATTGATCAAAGAGATCATCAATTCTAGGCAAAGGATATTTATTCTTGATAGTCACCTTGTTCAATTGCCTATAATCGATGCACAATCTCATAGTACCATCCTTCTTCTTCACAAACAACACAGGAGCTCCCCACGGTGAAACACTAGGGCGAACAAACCCTTTATCTAACAACTCCTGCAACTGCACCTTCAACTCTCTCAATTCAACCGGTGCCATTCTATAAGGAGTAATAGAGATAGGGGTGGTACCAGGCAATAATTCAATACCAAACTCCACCTCTCTCTCAGGAGGCAACCCTGGCAACTCCTCTGGAAACACATCTGGAAAATTTGTAATTGTGGGTATACTGTCAAGTCGAGAACCCACTACTCTAGTATCCACAACATGAGCAAGATAAGCATCACACCCCTTTTTAATCAACCTCCTAGCCGAAACAGCTGAAATAAACAAGGATGCAAGCTGTCTCCGCTCACCAGATACCATCACAATTCTACCATCATCGGTTCTCAAAGTAACACATTTCTTTTGACAGTCTACTACCGCTCCATGTTTAGACAACCAGTCCATGCCTAAAATCAAATCATACTCTTTAAATGGCATTTCAATCAGATCACCCAAAAACTCCTCACCCTGAACCACTACTGCACTATCTCGGTGCACCTTGCTAACAATCACACTATGCCCTAAAGGATTTGTCACCAACACATCAAATCCTAGGGATTCAGCATGCAATTCAGACACAGGCAAAATGGATGCACTTATTGTTAGCAAATCGTGAAGAATCTGCAACCCTTGCCGCAGTGGAAAACAAAAAAAAATTCTTTCGATTTACTCACAGGATCCATGTGATCCATTTAGTTCGATAAAAGAGATTCGAAACTAACCTTTTTGTGTAGCTTCAAAACGATTAATAGATGCTGCCTTCTGAAGACGAACACCCTCTAACGAAATCCACACAAACGTACGCCGGTCTGAGTGCTAGCTGACCAACGGCAGTGGCTGAACCTTTTTAAAACAAAACTAGGGTTTTTTTAGGTTTTTTTCTCTTCTTACATTTTCCTTTTCAAAACGAATAATGAGATCATTAAACCTCCAGTCCTTTTAAAACCGTTTTAAAAGACTTCTTTTTATCAAAACCCTAACTGTCCATATCCCATATGGACCCACGTTTTAATAATTATTATCTAATAATAATTATTATAACAATATTGTTATTAATATCTAATAATAATAATAATACTAACAACAATAATTAAATATAATTATTATTATTTAAGTACAGCCTACGTTCTATGTGTGTGACCCGATAGGCTCATATTAATTGGTAGTGTATTTCAATCTCTATTGAAATGCACAAATCATAATTGGCCTCTAGCAAGACATTACGACTACCCAATTAATCATGAGAATCATTATAAATGAAAAACCTGAAATAGTACATGCATTAATCCCTTTGTCACACGATATCTAGTTTGAACATAAGTCATAGTAAATGTCATACTTATATTGTCCAAACTTATGATTACTCGATCTCCAAGTTAACTGATAAACAAATAAGATTTATCTTATATCAACTTATTTGAGCATGGCCATGCATTTCTCAGTTACACTTATCGAGGGGCCCAGAAGATATCTCTCTCATAGAGAGGGACAAATTCCATCTTGATTGTTCATTTTCCTCTACATAATTTATATCATGTTCAAGCATAACCTTTATAATTATCTAGTTACAGATAACATTTGATCATGTCAAAACATAATATTCCTTATGTTGGAAACTATGACAATCTCAAGTCAAAGGATTAAATGAAAACTATTATGAGATACACTTATGACATTAAACCATGAAGTGATATCTGTGTGGGTCTATCCAATACACTGTTCTCTAACATGTATCCATAATATTGATTTGTATCTTCATACCTATAATCATCTTATGATTATCAAATCAATATTACACTAGTTATATTTATTATTATCTCCATAACAATAATAAACCAGGGATATAATCATTATTATATATAACATGCAAACATAACAATGATAATAAAAACTTCTTTATTAATAACAAAATGAATAACATTAAGGTCCAAATCAATGGCTTAGGGCATATACACTAACAGTCTCCCACTTGCACTAGGCCTAGTCTAACAAATATCTCATGCACATAGACCTAGTGTGCTGATCATGCTTGACCCGCGAGAGAGGCTTTGTCAATGGATCTGCTATGTTGTCATTTGTGTCAACTTTGCATATCTTGATATCACCTCTATCAATGATGTCTCGAATGAGGTGAAATCGCCTGAGTATGTGCTTAGATTTTTTATTGGACCTTGGCTCTTTTGCTTGCGCTATGGCACCATTGTTGTCACAATAGATAGCCATAGGATTAGCAATGCTAGGCACCACTCCAAGCTCAGTGATGAATTTCTTCAGCCAAACTGCTTCCTTAGCAGCATCTGATGCTGCTATATACTCAGCTTCTGTTGTAGAATCTGCTACTGTGCTTTGCTTGGAACTTTTCCAAGTAATGGCTCTACCATTCAATGTGAATACAAAACCTGACTGCGATTTGTAATCATCTATATCAGCTTGGAAACTAGCATCTGTGTAACCATTTACAACTAGTTCATCTTCCAAACCTCCATAAACTAAGAAAACATTCTTAGTTCTTCTTAGATACTTAAGAATGTTCTTAACAGCTGTCCAGTGACCCTCACCAGGATCAGCTTGATATCTACTTGTTGTGCTTAAAGAATATGAGACATCAGGTCTAGTACATAGCATGGCATACATAATAGATCCAATAGCAGAAGCATAAGGGATCTTATTCATTCTATCTCGCTCCTCAAATGTCTTAGGACATTGATTCTTGCCAAGATGAATACCATGTGACATAGGCAAGAATCCTTTCTTGGAATCTTGCATACTGAACCTCTTCAACACTTTGTCAATGTATGTACTTTGACTTAAGCCAATTATCCTTCTAGATCTATCTCTATAGATCCTTATACCAAGGATATATGCAGCCTCTCCCAAGTCCTTCATTGAAAAAGAATTCCCTAACCAATCTTTAACCTTTTGTAAAGTGGGGACATCATTTCCAATGATCAATATGTCATCTACATATAGGACTAAGAACACGATAGCACTCCCACTAACCATCTTGTAAACACATGGTTCATCTTCATTTTGAATGAAACCAAAGTTCTTAACTGTTTCATCAAAACAAAGATTCCAGCTTCGAGATGCTTGCTTCAATCCATAAATGGACCTTTGAAGCTTGCAAACCTTCCCAGAATTCTCAGGATTTACAAAACCCTCAGGTTGTGTCATGTACACATCCTCGAGTAAATTTCCATTAAGGAAAGCGGTTTTGACATCCATTTGCCATATCACATAATCATAGTATGCAGCAATGGCAAGGAGAATCCTAATAGATTTAATCATAGCAACTGGAGAAAAAGTTTCATCATAGTCTATACCATGTGTTTGTTTGAAACCTTTAGCAACCAACCTTGCTTTATAGGTTTGCACATTTCCATTAATGTCAATTTTCTTCTTGAAAACCCATTTGCAACCAATAGTCTTAATACCTTCGGGAGGATCAATTAAGGCCCAAACTTGGTTGTCAAACATGGACTGCATCTCAGAGTTCATGGCTCCAAGCCATTTCTCTGAATCTGGACCTGACACAGCTTCAAGATAGGTAGTTGGCTCATCTTGATCTATGAGCAAAACTTCACGACTTTCAGTCATGAGAAATCCATATCTCTCAGGCTGATGACGTGGTCTATCAGATCTGCGCAGAACTTGTGTAACATTTTCAGTTTCCACAATGACTTGTGGTTCTGAAACTGTTTCTACAGGCGGTTCAATATCTTCTTGTGGTTCTATAAATTCATCTAATTGAACTGTGCTCCCACTAGTTCTTTTAGAAATGAATTCCTTTTCCAAGAAGGTTCCATTTCGAGCAACAAATACTTTGTTCTCAGATGGAATATAGAAATAATATCCTTTAGTTTCCTTAGGATATCCCACAAAGATACATTTAGCAGATTTTGGAGCTAACTTATCTGAAACTGGTCTTTTCACATAAGCCTCACAACCCCAAATCTTAAGAAAAGACAAACTAGGTGTTTTGCCAGTCCATATCTCATATGGTGTCTTTTCAACCGCTTTAGATGGTACACGGTTTAAAACAAAAGCAGCTGTCTCCAAGGCATAACCCCAAAACGATAATGGAAGATCTGCTTGACTCATCATAGATCGAACCATATCTAATAAAGTTTGATTTCTTCTTTCAGAAACACCATTCCACTGTGGAGTTCCTGGAGGAGTTAATTGTGAAACAATTCCATAATTTCTTAGATGTTCGTCAAACTCTTGGCTCAAAAATTCACCACCTCGATCAGATCGAAGTGCCTTAATAGTTTTACCAAGTTGATTTTGTACTTCATTTTGAAAAGTTTTAAACATTTCAAAAGCCTCATGCTTATGTTTCATTAGGTAGACATAGCCATACCTACTGAAATCATCAGTAAAAGTAATGAAGTAATTATATCCTCCTCTGGCACTAATGCTTAACGGGCCACATACAACTGTATGTACTAGTCCTAGCAAGTCATTAGCCCTTTCACCTTGTCCGGTGAAAGGATTCTTTGTCATTTTGCCAAGTAAACAAGATTCACATTTATCAAATGATTCAAAATCAAATGAATCTAATAATCCATCTTGATGGAGTTTAGAAATGCGTCTCTCATTTATATGGCTGAGACGACAATGCCATAAAAATGTAGGGTTTAGGTCATTTGGCTTAATTCTCTTATAGTTTATGTTATAAATATGATTCTCCCTAGAATCATCTAAGTCAAGGACATAAAGGCCATTAAAAGATCTTGCAATACCATAAAGCAAATCATCTTTATCAAAAATAGAACAGGTCTTATTTTTAATTAAAAATGAAAAACCTTCATCATCCAAAACTGAAACTGAAATAAGATTCCTACTCAGAGTAGGAACATAATAGCAATTGTTCAAATTTAACAAAAAACCATTAGGCATATGAAGTTCATAAGATCCTACAGCTATTGCAGCAACTCTTGCTTTATTCCCAACTCGTAGGTCAACTTCGCCCATTTTCAGTGATCTACTCCTTTTGAGTCCCTGCACATTTGTACAAATGTGAGAACCACATGCAGTATCCAATACCCATGAAGTAGAAGCAGATAAGTTAATTTCTATAACATATATACCTGAAGACGTAGTCGCACTACCCTTCGATTTCTTCAATTCAGCCAAATAAAGTGGGCAATTTCTTTTCCAATGCCCAGGCTCCTTGCAATGGTGACAAGTTCCTTCCTTAGGAACAGGTGCCTTGCGTTCTTTTGGCTTGGGCTGTCCCTTAGGCTTTGTAGCAACTGTTGCTTTACCCTTTGCCTTGCCTTTTTTCTTCATAGGCTTACCCTTATTGACATTCAATACATGGGTAGCCTTAGTGGGCCTTTTGATATTCCCTTCAGCAGTTTTGGGCATACCATGTAGCTCAGGAATGGACTTTTCCATGTTGTTCATATTATAGTTCATAACAAAATGTGAAAAACTGCTGGGCAAAGAATGAAGGATCAAATCCGTGGAGAGTTCTAAACTCAAGGGATATCCTAGTCGGGCAAGGTGATCAATGTAGCCCTTCATTTTCAAAACATGAGCGCTAACCGATTCGCCCTCTGACATCTTGCAGTCAAATAATGCAACAGCAGTGTCGAATCTATCCTGCCTAGCTTACTGTTGGAAAGCTTGTTTGAGATGGACACTCATCTCATAAGCCTCCAAGTGTTCCAGATCCTTCTGAAGTTCTGGACACATAGTAGCAAGCATAAGACATCCAATGTCATTGGAATCATCCATATGCTTCTTATGCTTGTTCTTATCAGCATTAGAAGCATTAGCAGGAGGTGGCTCAGGGACAGCTTCATCAAGCACATAGGACTTCTTTTCTTGTTTGAGAACAATTCTCAGGTTCCTAAACCAATCAACAAAATTAGTCCCATTCTCTTTTAGTTTTTCCTTCTCAAGTGGAGTTATTGTTGGTAGCCATTTCAATCTACAAAATATGCAAATTTTAATTAATAAAAGGTGATAAGTAATTAAACTCCCACTAAAATATAACCCTCAATCATCACAATGACATTTTAGTGGGCTAAGATCCAATTTTACTTAATATTAAGTCAGCTTTGGCATGACACTTAAAATCAAGTTATTATGGTAGGTAACCCATTACCAATTACATCAGATGTAACTCTTAGATAATATGGGATCATGACATCATATGTCATAGCATGTTATACCCCATCTAATGCCTTAGGCCCAAAACCATTTTGATAGCCTAATTAAGTCTAACCAATTTTAAACGCATGAGCAGCACCATTACTCATCATATCTTGCTAGGATAACCTAAAGTACATTGCTTTGGCAAAATCTACATTTAGGTGATCTTAGCCTTGATAAGTGTTTAAGACATGGATGGCATTAAAACTTAGATTAACAGTGAGGGTTCATTCCATTAAATTTTTTTTTTTGAAAACATGTTAAAATTGACATTTATATATCATATCCTATATGTGTAACACCCCTTCCCGACCTACGTGTGTAAGCTGAGTAGAGGCGCCACCCTATCCTAATGTTGCTACCACTTTTACTTAGTCAAATTTTTGTTCCGATTTTTATAGAAATTTTGCCATAGTTTTGCCTAAAAATTCAATCCCAAGTGTCGACAAAACTGGTTTTTTTTTCTAATTTTTGAAAACATTTTTACACAAACCAATGCAAACAAAATCATTCTCAGTACACTTCCAATAAATCCCCCTTATAACCTCAACTACAACCTGCAAAAAGGATTTACACTTCTAGTACAAAATAAAGTAAAGGTTTATTATGAAATACAGCAGATAAAATCTTTGTTCACTATGCAACGGAAAGTAACAATATTTACAAATTCATATACATCAAAACTCAAGTTTTACAACACATAAAATTTATACATGTTTGGCAGTCAGTCTTCGATCTTAAAGCCCACTATTCAATCTTCAAAATCTAGGCTCGACTCGGCCTAGAGGAACTCTCTGGTTCTTCCTTGTCACCTGCGCGAAGAATCACATTCGCGCTAAGCCAACGGCTTAGTAAGATAAAACATGCTAATGGTATGCTTTAATGTAATGCAATGCCACATATGTTATTGATAAGATCAATATCATAAATATAAAGTTAACCACATAATTATGCATTTCACAAATCATAGTCATATGAGCATACCACATTTCAACATCTTTCCACATTCAACATTAATCAATCATACTCAATAACCAACATCTCATTTCATTAACTCATAACATTATTTAGGACATTCATATAACCCTGACACCTATGGGCCCAACAAGTATTTAATACGATATTCAGAGTTCAGAGTTACTGCTTTGGTTCATAGTCACAATAATCACGCCCGTAGGCAAGTGTAACAGACCCAGTCTCTTGGATCATCAACTCAACACATATGAGGAGATCCTCAACCCGGCAAGACTGTTACAAATCATATATCTCATAGTGTAACAGACCCAGTCTCTTGGACCATCAACTCAACACCTATGAGGAGGTCCTCAACCCGGCAAGACTGTTACCTGTCATCATTTCTTAGGCATGCCACCCAAATCCAGAACTCTGAAACTGAATAACATATTAAACAAACAATTCATTTCCATTCTCAATTCTCATCACATTTAGGCAAACATGCCTTCTTTCTTTCAATTACATCATCTTAGCCAATAACAATGGCTTCACATTTCATTTCACAATATAACATCTCATTATTCAAGTATATATATATATATCTCATCCATGATCACATTATATCTCACATAGCATCATTCATAAATATCAACATTTCATACCACATTACTCATGAAACACATTACCATTCACAATGCACAACATAACATTGTTCAATCTCAACAATGCAATTAGGGCAAAGAACAATTGATTATAACATTCATTGATTCAAGTGTGTTTAAAGTGTTTAGGGTTAGGTTTAAGGACCAACCTACCTTTGGAAAACCAAAGCAATGCAAAAAGAACAAAGAATTAAAACCCTAACCATAAATAGTACATTCTACACTCATAGAGGCACAACATATCAAAAATTCACTTCAAGAACATTTTTCTATAATTAATTAAAAATCATACAAATCACAGCCTTTACTAATTGTAAAACAGAAACAATTTCACTAAACACAACTCTTACTCAACACAATCACTTCCAACACCTTCACCAACTCAACTTCTCATCATCAAACCAACAAACCCTAATTCCTTTCTCACACCACTTCAAAAGAATTGAAGAAATTAAAGAAAAGATCTTACCTCAAATGAAGAAATCTACAAATCTTTAACCAAAACCCTTGTTTCTTTCTTCAAAATGCTTCAAACCTCAAGATCACCTCTCTTTCTCTCTTTGTCTATGGAGAATCCGGCCACTTCAAGAAAGAAAGAAGAAAATGCACAAGTCAAACACCTTTTCTTCTTTTAATCTCCACCATGCATCTTACAAGGAAAATTACCAAAACACCCTTAACCATATAACTAACTCTTTGTCTCATATAAGCCCTTTATAGTAATTTCATTAACAACCAAAAATATCTTCTTCCACTTAACCATCACCTTGACTCTTCATTTGACCAATGTATATGTTAATTATATCATCATATAAACAACATATACATTTGTCTCTAAACCCTAAATTTCTTCTCCAAAACACATATACATATACATTCTCTTCCCATTTCTTTTCTCTTACAATTTAACACATATATGCACAAACATTCACTTCCCAATATATATATCAACAACCACAATAACAACAACATACTCAAAACTTCTAGGGCATAAATGAGGATATTACAATTCTCCCCCTCTAAAAAGAAAATTTCGTCCTCGAAATTACCTGATATCAAAGCTGAAACAATTGCGGATACTGCTCTCGCATGGTATGCTCACTTTCCCAAGTCGCTTCTTCTTTTGCATGATTCTTCCAAAGAATCTTCACCAATGGCACTCTCTTGTTCCTTAACTCTTTCACTTCTCGTGCCAAGATAGCAACTGGTTCCTCTTCAAATGTCAAATCTGGGCTCACTTCAATAGACTCAAATGGCAACACATGAGATGGATCCGACCTATATCTCCTCAACATAGAAACATGGAATACATTATGAATACGATCCAACTCAGGTGGCAAAGCAAGTCGATACGCCACTGGCCCAACTCTTTCTAACACTTCATACGGCCCAATGAAACGAGGACTCAATTTTCCTTTCCGACCGAACCTCAAAATTTTCTTCCAAGGAGACACTTTCAGAAATACCTTATCTCCAACATCAAACTCTATATCTCTCCTTTTTAGATCTGCATAAGACTTCTGTCGGTCTGAAGCTGCTTTTAACCTGCCTCGAATCAACTTTACTTTATCTTCAGTTTCTTGAATCAAATCAGGACCAACCAACTTATTATCTCCAAGCTCATTCCAACAAAGAGGTGTCCTACACCGTCTGCCATACAATGCTTCAAACGGTGCCATACCAATGCTGGATTGGTGACTGTTGTAGTAAGCAAACTCCACAAGAGGTAAAAACCTATCCCAACTTCCAGAGAAATCGATGACACAGCTTCTCAACATGTCCTCAATAATCTGTATCACCCTCTCTGACTGTCCATCCGTCTGTGGATGAAAAGCAGTGCTGAAGTGCAGTCGAGAACCTAAAGCACTATGCAAACTCTTCCAAAATCTGGAAGTAAACCTGGGATCTCGATCAGACACTAAAGAAGTTGGAACACCATGCAGTTTCACAATCTCATGGATATACAGCTCAGCCAATCTCTCCAAAGAGTAATCCACTCGAACCGGAAGGAAATGAGCTGTCTTAGTCAATCTATCCACAATCACCCATATAGCATCATGCTTCTTTTGTGTCAATGGCAAACCAGACACAAAATCCATTGTCACTCTTTCCCACTTCCATTCTGGCACTGACAATGGTTGAAGCAACCCGGTTGGAACTTGATGCTCTGCTTTAACCTTCTGACAAGTGAGACATTTCGATACAAACTCAGCAATGTCTCTCTTCAAACCAATCCACCAATAATGCTGTCTCAAATCATGATACATCTTCGTATTACCCGGATGCATAGCAAACATTGACTGATGAGCTTCTTCTAAAATGACTCTTTTCAAATCAGCATCATCGGGTACACACAATCGGTTCTTAAACCAGAGACTCCCATCATCTTTCACAACAAAATCTCTAGTCTTCCCATTCTTGCAATCTGAAAAAATCTTCTGAATCTTCTTATCGGCCAACTGAGCTTCTTTGATCTGATCTAACAAAATCGGCTTTAATTGCAACTGTGCCAATAATGCACCATCAACACAAGGTACAAAACTGGCATGCAATGCTCTCAACTCAACAAGCAACGAGAGCGAGTAAACAGTTAAACCAGCTAAAGACTTCCGACTCAAGGCATCAGCAACAACATTTGCTTTACCTGGATGATAGTCAATCAAGCAGTCGTAGTCTTTAATCAATTCTAACCATCTCCTCTGACGAAGATTGAGTTCTTTCTGGACACCCAAATACTTCAAACTCTTGTGATCAGTGTAGATGAAACATTTCTCCCCAAACAGATAGTGGCGCCAAATCTTTAATGCAAACACAATGGCAGCCAATTCTAAATCATGGGTCGGATAGTTAAGCTCATGCGGTTTCAACTGTCGAGATGCATAAGCTATAACTTTTCCTTCCTGCATCAATATACACCCCAAACCTCTATGTGAAGCATCACTGTAGATCACATATGGTTTGCCTTCAACAGGTAAAGTAAGAACAGGCGCTTGAGTCAACAACTCTCTCAACTGCTCAAAACTAGCCTGACACTGATCTGTCCACACAAATCTCACTCCCTTTCGAAGTAATATGGTGAGTGGAGTAGCTATCAAAGAAAACCCTTTCACAAACCGTCGGTAATAGCCTGCCAAACCCAGAAAACTTCTAATCTCTGTCACAGACTTGGGTGGACTCCAATTTAAAATGGCTTCAACTTTGCTCGGATCAACTCTGATGCCTTCTGCAGAAACAATATGTCCGAGAAAAGCAACTTGATCCAACCAGAACTCACACTTCGACAATTTGGCAAATAACTGATTCTCTCTCAAAATCTGCAACACAATCCGCAGATGCATATCATGCTCCTCTTCATTCCGCGAATACACCAGTATATCATCAATGAAGACCACTACAAACTGATCCAAATAGGGCCTAAACACCCTATTCATCAAATCCATAAAAGCTGCAGGTGCATTCGTTAGACCAAAAGGCATAACTAAAAACTCATAATGCCCATACCTGGTCCGAAAAGCAGTCTTAGGAACATCTTCACTTCTTACCCTCAGCTGATGGTACCCAGATCTCAAATCAATTTTGGAGAACACTGACGCTCCCTTCAACTGATCAAAGAGATCATCGATTCTAGGCAAAGGATATTTATTTTTAATAGTCACCTTGTTCAATTGCCTATAATCGATACACAACCTCATAGTACCATCTTTCTTCTTCACAAATAGCACAGGAGCTCCCCAAGGAGAAACACTGGGGCGAATGAATCCTTTGTCCAACAACTCCTGTAATTGCACTTTCAACTCCCTCAATTCTGCTGGTGCCATTCTATAAGGAGTAATAGAGATAGGAGTGGTACCAGGCAACAATTCAATACCGAACTCCACCTCTCTCTCAGGAGGCAACCCTGGCAACTCCTCTGGAAACACATCCGGGAACTCAGCAACTGTGGCAATGCTATCAATAGGGGAACCCTTCACTCTAGTATCCACCACATGAGCAAGATAGGCTTCACACCCCTTTCTAATCAACCTCCTGGCTGCAACAGCTGAAACAAATAAGGAGGCTAGCTGTTCCTGCTCATTAGATACTATCACCTCTCTACCATCACCCGTTCTCAAAGAAACAATTTTCTTTTTACAATCCACCACAGCTTCATGTCGAGATAGCCAATCCATACCTAAGATCACGTCATATTCCTTAAATGGCATCTCAATCAAATCCCCAAGGAACTCCTCACCCTGCACCACTACTGCACTATCTCTATGCACCTTACTCACAACCACACTATGCCCTAACGGATTTGTTACCAACACATCAAATCCTAGGGACTCAGCATGCAAATCAGATACAGGCAAAACAGATGCACTAATATATGAATGTGTGGAACCCGGATCAATCAAAGCAAGTACTGGAGTATTAAATAAAGAAAAAGTACCAGCTATGACTGCCGATGTATCTGGCTGTCTCTGCATAACATACATCCTCTGGGAAGATCCAACCTCCTCTGGTCTACCCTCCCTGGATGTAGTACCTCTTCTAGAACTGAATCCTGGTCTACCTCCCCGGCTGGCACCTCTGCCTCCTCTGCCTACCCTCACACTAGCTCGAGATGCAGTAGAATCAACTGGCATCTGATCCTGCCTCTCAGGACAGTCTCTCACAAAGTGGTCAGGTGATCCACACCTGAAGCATACCCCTGATCTACTATGCCTCCAACAAACGCCCCCATGTCTTCCACCACACTGGTTACACACAGGTAAGGTGGATCTCTGAACTCCAGGAGTAGGAGCACTCGCTACTGAAGCTGCAGGTCTAAATCTCTGCCTCTGGAACTGCACTGACCTACCCACTGGTCTCTGGCTCCTACTACTCCGAGGAACAAAACTTCCTCTACCCCTCTTCGCAGAAGAAGACCCTGCCTCGAACTGGGGCCTTCTAACCCTAACCTCTTCCTCTGAAGCAGCTGCAATAACTTGAGCTCGCTCTACACTTCGAGCTGCTGCCACAAGCTGTGAGAAATCCTGATATCTGGATCCAGCCACTAAGCACATGATCGAGGGCCTCAATCCCTCCTCAAATCGCCGACATCTATCAATCTCATCAGTAATGATACCCCCAGCATACTGACTCAGTCGAATAAACTCAACTTCATACTCAGTTACGGTCCGATGATCTTGCTTCAAATCTAGAAACTCTCTTTTCTTCCCATCTTTATACTCCCTAGGAGTATACTTCAACTCAAATTCTCTCAGAAAATCCGCATAAGACAAGGTTGGTGGATCATCCATAGAATGGGGCACTGTCTTCCACCAGTCGTAGGCATCCTTCTGTAGCAAAGATCTTGCATAGTCAAACTTCTCCTCTGAAGTGGCTTGCAACTGCACAAATACCCTCTGAACTCTATCAAGCCACTGTTCTGCTACAGCCGGATCAACTGTACCAAAGAAATCCTCTGCTCCATATTTCCTTAGCTTATCATAGTGCCTTACTGGTACTGAAGGCTGAGGGGGTGGTGGCGGTGGCTGTGGTTGCACAGGTGCTTATCTCATAGCTTCCAACATAGGCCTAAACCAGGCTGGCGGAACCTCCTCCCCAGCTGGTCTACCCGACACCGAAGCAGGTGCCTCCTCAACACTATCAACCCTAGCTCCCTCAGCAGGAGCAATACTCTCGGCACTACCCTCAACAGATTGTCGTGAATGAGATGCCATCTCTACCTATATCTGCAAACACAGCAGAATATTCCTCATTAAAGATCAAAGACTGCCATACCAAAACATGTATTTTACTCAAAAACCCACTTTAAAAATCAAAATATTCTTTTTCTTACAATTGATCTAGGTTGAGAATCTCAAACCTAGGCTCTGATACCAAAAATTGTAACACCCCTTCCCGACCTACGTGTGTAAGCTGAGTAGAGGCGCCACCCTATCCTAATGTTGCTACCACTTTTACTTAGTCAAATTTTTGTTCCGATTTTTATAGAAATTTTGCCATAGTTTTGCCTAAAAATTCAATCCCAAGTGTCGACAAAACTGGTTTTTTTTTTTTTATTTTTGAAAACATTTTTACACAAACCAATGCAAACAAAATCATTCTCAGTACACTTCCAATAAATCCCCCTTATAACCTCAACTACAACCTGCAAAAAGGATTTACACTTCTAGTACAAAATAAAGTAAAGGTTTATTATGAAATACAGCAGATAAAATCTTTGTTCACTATGCAACGGAAAGTAACAATATTTACAAATTCATATACATCAAAACTCAAGTTTTACAACACATAAAATTTATACATGTTTGGCAGTCAGTCTTCGATCTTAAAGCCCACTATTCAATCTTCAAAATCTAGGCTCGACTCGGCCTAGAGGAACTCTCTGGTTCTTCCTTGTCACCTGCGCGAAGAATCACATTCGCGCTAAGCCAACGGCTTAGTAAGATAAAACATGCTAATGGTATGCTTTAATGTAATGCAATGCCACATATGTTATTGATAAGATCAATATCATAAATATAAAGTTAACCACATAATTATGCATTTCACAAATCATAGTCATATGAGCATACCACATTTCAACATCTTTCCACATTCAACATTAATCAATCATACTCAATAACCAACATCTCATTTCATTAACTCATAACATTATTTAGGACATTCATATAACCCTGACACCTATGGGCCCAACAAGTATTTAATACGATATTCAGAGTTCAGAGTTACTGCTTTGGTTCATAGTCACAATAATCACGCCCGTAGGCAAGTGTAACAGACCCAGTCTCTTGGATCATCAACTCAACACATATGAGGAGATCCTCAACCCGGCAAGACTGTTACAAATCATATATCTCATAGTGTAACAGACCCAGTCTCTTGGACCATCAACTCAACACCTATGAGGAGGTCCTCAACCCGGCAAGACTGTTACCTGTCATCATTTCTTAGGCATGCCACCCAAATCCAGAACTCTGAAACTGAATAACATATTAAACAAACAATTCATTTCCATTCTCAATTCTCATCACATTTAGGCAAACATGCCTTCTTTCTTTCAATTACATCATCTTAGCCAATAACAATGGCTTCACATTTCATTTCACAATATAACATCTCATTATTCAAGTATATATATATATATATCTCATCCATGATCACATTATATCTCACATAGCATCATTCATAAATATCAACATTTCATACCACATTACTCATGAAACACATTACCATTCACAATGCACAACATAACATTGTTCAATCTCAACAATGCAATTAGGGCAAAGAACAATTGATTATAACATTCATTGATTCAAGTGTGTTTAAAGTGTTTAGGGTTAGGTTTAAGGACCAACCTACCTTTGGAAAACCAAAGCAATGCAAAAAGAACAAAGAATTAAAACCCTAACCATAAATAGTACATTCTACACTCATAGAGGCACAACATATCAAAAATTCACTTCAAGAACATTTTTCTATAATTAATTAAAAATCATACAAATCACAGCCTTTACTAATTGTAAAACAGAAACAATTTCACTAAACACAACTCTTACTCAACACAATCACTTCCAACACCTTCACCAACTCAACTTCTCATCATCAAACCAACAAACCCTAATTCCTTTCTCACACCACTTCAAAAGAATTGAAGAAATTAAAGAAAAGATCTTACCTCAAATGAAGAAATCTACAAATCTTTAACCAAAACCCTTGTTTCTTTCTTCAAAATGCTTCAAACCTCAAGATCACCTCTCTTTCTCTCTTTGTCTATGGAGAATCCGGCCACTTCAAGAAAGAAAGAAGAAAATGCACAAGTCAAACACCTTTTCTTCTTTTAATCTCCACCATGCATCTTACAAGGAAAATTACCAAAACACCCTTAACCATATAACTAACTCTTTGTCTCATATAAGCCCTTTATAGTAATTTCATTAACAACCAAAAATATCTTCTTCCACTTAACCATCACCTTGACTCTTCATTTGACCAATGTATATGTTAATTATATCATCATATAAACAACATATACATTTGTCTCTAAACCCTAAATTTCTTCTCCAAAACACATATACATATACATTCTCTTCCCATTTCTTTTCTCTTACAATTTAACACATATATGCACAAACATTCACTTCCCAATATATATATCAACAACCACAATAACAACAACATACTCAAAACTTCTAGGGCATAAATGAGGATATTACAATATGCATACATAAACTATCAAACATGGCATCTCATACATATTTGATAAAAATAAACGTGACATAGCATGGCCAAACTAGATATGATCTTCATGAGACCAAATGAAGATCATATAGGCAACCCTAGGTGAAAAGAAAACCTATCTATTACAACATTTGCAATAGTACATTTCTTCATATCTTGAAAGGCAACTTCATCTCCATGGAATTTTCATCTTCTTCTCCAAGCTTGAGTCTTCATTATTACATTAATAATAAAAACTAACTACTAAAATAGTAATTATAAAGTTACAAAAATAAACGACACGCAGGCCGTATTTATAAAAAATTAAGATATAAATAAACCAATCACATAGGTCATAAGGCCATGCTATGCACCATGCCAAGACATCAAACAAACATAACATATTCATCACTAACATGTTAAATAGAAACAAATATATTGACATTCTTAATGTTGCGGTAACGAACTATAGGGCGCGAACATACGGCGGTCCCGCTAGCCGGTTAGCGGGCGGGGCTCCCGCTGGCCGGTCAGCGGGCGGGGTTCCAAAGGGGCAGCGCCCCTCGAAGCTAAACAGAATCATTAATCCAATTAATTATTTTCTGTCAAAACCCTTATTCTGTTAATCATATTAAACAGAATATAATAGTAATCTATTAATCATATTAACAGAGAACTATTACCAGAAACCTTAGAAACGATTTACTCAATAATCATATTAATCAAAATCGAAATCTATGTATACATTCAATATGAATAAACGAATTGAATTAATCATATTAACCCTAATTCGAAACCATAACAGATCGTATACCAACCCCAATTTGATTTCACAGAATTGTATCTTATACAATTGGTCATCTTTGACATCATATATCAACAACAATTTATGTTATATCTCATATAACAGATTCGAATCATCATCAAATGATAAAACGAATCCAATCATGCCATTCGAAAAACAATAGATCATATCAACACATCAACATGGTATATTTCAAATTAAATGGAATCAACAAGAGGCTCTGACACCACTGTTAGCAAATCGTAAAGAATCTGCAACCCTTGCCGCAGCGGAAAACAAAAAAAAATTCTTTCGATTTACTCACAGGATCCATGTGATCCATTTAGTTCGATAAAAGAGATTTGAAACTAACCTTTTTGTGTAGCTTCAAAATGATTAATAGATGCTGCCTTCTGAAGACGAACACCCTCTAACGAAATCCACACAAACGTACGCCGGTCTGAGTGCTAGCTCACCAACAGCAGTGGCTGAACCTTTTTAAAACAAAACTAGGGTTTTTTTAGGTTTTTTTCTCTTCTTACGTTTTCCTTTTCAAAACGAATAATGAGATCATTAAACCTCCAGTCCTTTTAAAACCGTTTTAAAAGACTTCTTTTATCAAAACCCTAACTGTCCATATCCCATATGGACCCATGTTTTAATAATTATTATCTAATAATAATTATTATAACAATATTATTATTAATATCTAATAATAATAATAATACTAACAACAATAATTAAATATAATGATTATTATTTAAGTACAGCCTACGTTCTATGTGTGTGACCCGATAGGCTCATATTAATTGGTAGTGTATTTCAATCTCTATTGAAATGCACAAATCATAATTGGCCTCTAGCAAGACATTACGACTACCCAATTAATCATGAGAATCATTATAAATGAAAAACCTGAAATAGTACATGCATTAATCCCTTTGTCACACGATATCTAGTTTGAACATAAGTCATAGTAAATGTCATACTTATATTGTCCAAACTTATGATTACTCGATCTCCAAGTTAACTGTTAAACAAATAAGATTGATCTTATATCAACTTATTTGAGCATGGCCATGCATTTCTCAGTTACACTTATCGAGGGGCCCAGAAGATATCTCTCTCATAGAGAGGGACAAATTCCATCTTGATTGTTCATTTTCCTCTACATAATTTATATCATGTTCAAGCATAACCTTTATAATTATCTAGTTACAGATAACGTTTGATCATGTCAAAACATAATATTCCTTATGTTGGAAACTATGACAATCTCAAGTCAAAGGATTAAATGAAAACTATTATGAGATACACTTATGACATTAAACCATGAAGTGATATCTGTGTGGGTCTATCCAATACACTGTTCTCTAACATGTATCCATAATATTGATTTGTATCTTCATACCTATAATCATCTTATGATTATCAAATCAATATTACACTAGTTATATTTATTATTATCTCCATAACAATAATAAACCAGGGATATAATCATTATTATATATAACATGCAAACATAACAATGATAATAAAAACTTCTTTATTAATAACAAAATGAATAACATTAAGGTCCAAATCAATGGCCTAGGGCATATACACTAACACTTTTATATGAATGAGTAGATCCTGGATCAATCAAAGCAAGTACTGAAATACCAAATAAAGAGAAAGTACCAACTATGACTGCAGATGCATCCGGCTGCCTCTGCATAACATACATCCTCTGAGAATATCCAGCCTCCTCTGGTCTATTCTCCCTGGATGTAGAACCTCCTATAGGACTGAACCCAGATCTACCCCCTCTGCTGAAACTTCTGCCCCCTCGACCTCCCCTCATACTAGGTCGAGAAACTGCAGAATCTATCGACCTCTGCTCCTGCAACTCAGGACACTCTCTAACAAAATGATCAGGCGATCTGCATCTATAGCATCTAGCTGATCCTCTGATCCTCCAACAAACACCCCAATGGGTCTTACCACAATACTCACATACCGGAGGAGTAGATCTCTGAATTACTGGGGTCGGAGCACTCGCCACTGAAGCTGTAGGTCTCGATCTCTGTCTCTGAAACTGAACTGACCTACCAGCTGGCCTCTGACTCCTACTAATCCTGGGAACAAAACTTCCCCTACCTCTCTTCATAGATGAAGACCCTGCCTCAAACTGGGGTCTTCTAACCCTAGTCTCTTCCTCTGTAGCAGCTACTGCAATACCCTGAGCTCTCTCCACACTCCTAGCTGCTGCAACAAGCTGGGAAAAATCATGATATCGAGAACCAGCCACATGACACATGAGAGAGGGCCTCAATCCCTCCTCAAATCTCCTGCATCTATCAATCTCATCAGATATGATACCCCCAGCATAATGGCTCAACCGGATGAACTCAACTTCATACTCGGTTACTGTCCTGTAGTCTTGCTTCAAACTCAAAAACTCCATCTTTTTCACATCTTTATACTCCCTCGGAGTATACTTCAATTCAAACTCCCTGAGAAAATCAGCATAGGTTAAGGTAAGTGGATCATCGATAGCATGGGCACTGTCTTCCACCAGTCATATGCATCTTTCTGTAACAATGATCTAGCATAATCAAATTTTTCTTCTGGAGTGGCCTGTAACTGAACAAATATCCTCTGTATCTTATCTAGCCACTGCTCAGCTACAGCTGGATCAATAGTACCCAGAAAATCCTCTGCTCCAAACTTCCTTAATTTTTCATACTGTCTCACCGATACCAAAGGCTGGGGTGGTGGTGGTGGCTGCTGTACTGGGGCTTGCCTCATCAATTCCATCATATGCCTAAACCAAACTGGCGGAACCTCCTCACCAGCTGGTCTCCCTGGCACAGAAATAGGTACCTCTCCAGCACTATCCACTCTAACTCCCTCTCTAACCTCATCCGGAGCTACACTCTCCGCACTACCCTCAATTGACTGACGTAAATGAGAATCCATCACAACCTATATCTGCAAATACAGCAGAATACACCTTATTAAAGATCAGAGACTGCCAATATCAAGTATATATCTTATTCAAAAACCAACTTTTAAAATCAAAATATCCTTTTTCCTTACAATATACCTAGGTTGAGAATCTCAAACCTAGGCTCTGATACCAAAACAATTGTAACACCCCTATACCCGTATACGTACACAGCATGCTTATACGATCGTAATATACGTATACTGAATACAAAAATGCCACGTTATAATTAACAAATGACACATCCCCTTTTTTAAAAACATAACCAAATTTAAATCATTTAAATTAAATGATAAAAGATAAAAGATAAAAGATTCATTTAAAAAGCGGCGGAAATAAATCAAATATTTTTAAATACAAATACATTAAGATCCAAATTTACAAGACATGAAATATATACATGATTGGCAGCTCTTCTCTGATCTTTAAGTCCAAACTCAACTCTTCAGTGACTAGACTCACTTGGTCTCGAAGAACTCTCGGGTTCAACCCTGTTACCTGCGCGATGAACCACAATCGCGCTGAGCTAATAGCTCAGTAGTGCAACTAATACAACCATGATGCTTTAATGCGATGCACTTGTCACCATTATACATTTCATAAACCATACATAATCATATCACATTTCATATTTATATATTAGATCTTATTATTCAATTGTTTCTTCATTCATAAATCACATATTACAATTAAGACAGACACGGGCCCAAAACTCACTAATATGTTATTCAAAGTTCAGAGTTACTGCTTTGGTCCATATTGACACCTTGTGTCTAGCCCTGTAGGCAATATATATATCCATGGATAATCAACTAGATTTGAGTTTACGACCCGGTCATTTCACTCAATCTAGTTTCAATAATATGTTTTTGAGGTTTACGACCCGGTCATTTCACCCCAAAAACATCACATTTCACATTTATCAACTGGATTCGGCTTACGACCCGGTCATTTCACCTATCCAGTTATTCATAGGCATGCCGCCAAACTCAGAACTCTGAAAATTGAATAAACATATTAGACATACAATTATTTCATTTATCTCTTTCTCAATTCACTTTACATTTCATTTCCATACTCATAGCCAACACTCATGGCCTCATATCTTTCACATTTCATCATCATATAAACAAACATATCTCAATCATCTCATTAATTAATTCATTATTCACATGGATATAATCAATGGCATTATCACATATTTTACATGCTCATCACAACATTCATATTATAGCCAATTATATCTCAATTCACAAGATCATATGAATGTATGCAATAATGTGGTTTGAACTTACTTAAAATGAAACTCACACAACTCTAAACACTTACACTTACACTTACAAGAATCTTTCACCACTTGAATTAGGGTAATTCACCTTCTTCACAACCTATTTCAAAAGAATGAGGAAACTCTCATGAGATCATAAGGTTAAGAATCAACTAGGGCAAACTCTAAACTTGACACGCTCACACACACGGGCGTGTCCCTGACCGTGCCCTAACTCCACAACACAGAAACATTTACATGCTCAGAACCACGGGCGTGTCACTGGGCGTGTAATACATTCTGTCTCTCAGAAATAATGACACGTCCAACATCATGAGCGTGCTCATGGCCGTGTAAATTCTCAAAACTCACAGTAGCTATGACACGCTCAACAACACGGGCGTGTTAATGGCCGTGTCACACCTACGTCCAGGAGCACGTCCTTAGGTCCTAAGCACGTCCAGGTCCTTAGGTCAATTGTTCTGAGTGGCAGTAGCCTGGGCGTGTCAGGCCAAAAACCCAGATTCCGGCCAAGACAACACCACAACCAACAAAACACTTCCTTTCACCAAAATCCACTTCAACCAAACTCATCTCAACATACCCAAAAACCATAATAAACTCACAAAAACACCAAAACAACTAAAACATTCTTCAAATCTCAAATCAAAAATCATCAACACAAACCTAAAACACAACCTCAAAACAATCACTTCCAACAACTTACTCTTTCCTTCAAACCATCCCCAAAAACAAGAAAATCAGTTACCCAAACACCCTTAAACCCATCTTAAACAACATATTCACAAACCATCCACAAACTCAACTCAAAAACTCAAAGAAATCAAAGGATCGAGTGGAGAACTTACCAAGGATGAAGAAATCTCTTGACTTTCCACTTAATCTCTTGAAAGCTTCCTTAGATCTTGAGTTGGAAGATCAAAACTCCTCTTGTTCTCTTATTTCTTTGTTGTCCGGCCAAACAAAACAAAGGAAGGAGAAGGAGAAAATGATTCACGGCAAGAAGAAAGAAAGAAGAAAGAGAAAACTCCAAGTCAACACCTCTTTTCTTAAAATCCTCTCAACCAAGCAATTAAAAATATTAAACAATTCAAATAAACCTCCTCCATTCATTAATTTCCTTAATAATTAATTATTAA
Organism: Garcia nutans; assembly: GCA_947685225.1. Classification (NCBI taxonomy): domain Eukaryota; kingdom Viridiplantae; phylum Streptophyta; class Magnoliopsida; order Malpighiales; family Euphorbiaceae; genus Garcia; species Garcia nutans. The sequence continues at coordinate 10,169,973 of CANTUV010000039.1, read as the reverse complement.
CACAAACACAACAAATATCTTCTTCCACTAACTCCATTCTTAAACTATCCATTGACTTAGGTATATGTTATATATATTCTAATATACATCACATATACACTCCCTTTAAAAACCCTTTTTCTCTTCCAATAAAACATATACAATAAATCCAATTAAATTAATAATAAAACCCAAAACATCTAGGGTATATTTTGGGATATTACACTTCCATTAAGGTAACCTCCAACTCGATATTATACCATATTGCTGGATAAAGGCCTTGTATAGCAAATCCCAATTCTTTTGCGTTCCATCATCTAAGGTATTGAACCAATTTTGGACAACAGGATCCAATGAGAGCATGAAGTTTGATCCTTAGTAGCTCGGGCAGACTACATAGCAGTGATATTGGGAAAGCTAAAGTTTGATCCTTAGAGATGAAGATTTCTAGTACCATTGTACTTTGCAAAGGATGGCATCTTGAATTTGTAAGGAACTTCTTCATCTAGTTAAAATAGTTTGTCAATCTCAGACATCTCTTCATTTTTCAACTTCTTCTCAAATTTCTTTTCCAAATCAGCAATCTTCTTCTCAACATCACATGTCTCGATCTTCTCAATAGTTGCCTTCTCAACGACCTTTGGCTCCTTTTTGTCTTGAAGATCTTGGTAGTATTAAGCCAAATCATCATCATAAATGATTACCTTATCATCATCAAAAGCTACTTCACTAACTTTAACTTTCCCATTATCATTTGGCTTTTTGGAGCTAGCAGATGCTTCGGCATTATTTCCTAAAATTGCAGCTAGTTGATTCTTTATGGTCTCGGCCATGGCCTCTTTTATTTCTTCCATTTTGGCATTAAGGGCTTCATCCACCATTCTTTGAATTTGTTTGGGCTCCATTGTTTTTGGTGAGCAAGTGATTGAGTCGTTACTAGATACCTCATCTTCGGCGTAGGTCGGATTGTTGTAGGCTTTTAAACTTTCATAATCCAGGGCTGTGAGACAGAAAGGATCAATGATATGAGACGCAAATGTATGCATGTATGCACGAACAATCAATAAAGAAAATAATTAGGACGTTCCTTCCAACCTTATAACATCCACACACGAATGGCGAGTCTCTTTTCCTAGGTAGGTGGTTAACAAAATATAAACATGGGACATCTTGCTTTCAAATGATTCCCTCAAACTTTTCAACCAATAGTTATATTTTTGAAAATGGAAATCAAACTCATAATAAGTGCCATTAATTAGGTTTTAATCCGTTTAACCGACTAAAGTAGCTTTTATGCTACATTGGATTAAAACTAAATTAAGAGGTTTATTATAGATAGATTTCTCACTTGAAAAAGGTAACTAATAGTTCATGCCAAAAACAAGCCCATGGTTAATTTATTCTTAGGATAAACTAGGCTCACACTTGATTTTTGGTATTTCGTAATTGACCTAAATAATTTGCAAGCTCTTTGTAAGAAAAGGTTGGGTGAAAATAGTATTGTTTCTAAGCCCATTATAAAAAGATTTGTAGAAAAGTAGATTTCGGGCTTAGTATTTGGGCCATGGGCCAAAGAATTTTTGATTTGTTTTTAGAAAAGTCTTATGTCCAAAGACCATCTTGAAAAATTTTGAAAACAACTTCGGTCTTTTGGACTTTAAAGAATAATTTATTTTGAGCTTACAATATACTTAGGTCATATTAGAAAAAGAACAAACCAAATAAGCCATCATTTAAGCTAAGATAAATTAACCATAGTCAAATAACATGCATTTGGGGTAAAACCTAAGGAAAGTAACTAGGCCAATTACATGAGCTTTAGTCTTTGGGTTAAAAGGCTTAGGTTCCCATAGCAAGTATATACCAAATGGTACGAGGCTATGAGTGGTTATGCCATGCTCGATCTCCATACCTTGAGTGAAAGTATGGTATCCCTTACATAACATAACATGGGTAACACCGGCATCCTAACTCACTCACACGATGCAATCTAAGATGACACAATGGATAATATCATTATAAGAAAGAATAGAATAATATAAAGATCAACGAAATCAACTTCTCTTATCCCCAGTGGAGTCGCCACTATGAGCGGGGATTTTCGACTCCACTCCCGGTGGAATGGTTTTTGCTACTTCGGCACTGCTTAGGATCGGGGCCTTAGAGAACACGGACCTAAGTCCAAAGAAAATGGAGTCACCACCCGGATGGGCCAGGAAAAAGAAAGAGGTGGATGACTCAATTCCTAAGGAGTCCCTAACCCCCTAATGGGTTCGGAAAGTTGGGTACGTGTGGGGAAGGTGAGAAATGGCCCAACACCCCCACAACGCTCGGTTCATTGGAACCGACCTCCTTTACAGGTCTTAATATTATAAAATTCTTAAATATAACAATATTATCCATATTACACACAATAATTAAAAAGAAAGCATCATTATATTAAAATCAAAGCCATGTCCAAACAAAGCAAATAAATGGACACCCATCCAAGGATGGAAACATGTCCTTACATCACATGCCTAAATAGGACACCCACCGAAAGGTAGAAACATGCCCTTTACATTGGTTCTAAAATAGAAAAGCAAATTAAATTACTTGATATTTAACTAATGAGGTACCCACCAAGTGGAAACATACCTCTTACAATATTTGGAAATCTAAATAAATTGATAAAAGTAAATAACCATTCATAATAAATAAATCACTCATCAAAGGTACCAAATATCAATAAAAAGTAAACATCCATCCATGATAAATAAAATAAACCAAGCATTGAATTTAAATAAATTAAAGCATAAGAAATAAAACCAAGCATGATCAAATATGGAATTGAATAAGGTAAAAAAAATCCAAATTATAGCTACTGTTTCCATTTAGGGTTCTTTATCTCATGTGCTAAGGTTTTGGAATTCTTAAAATTAAGCTACTATGACTTTTTTATGGAATTAAAATAGATTAAGGTTTTATGTTTTAAAAGGTTGGTAAGACTCTTTGATTAACTAAATTAATATTTGAATGGTGAAATCATGAAACTAGGGTTTGAACACTTTGAAATACTTTTGATTTGTGGGTTATGGTTATTCATTGTGTTTTTAAGCTACTGTGTAAAATTAAAGTATTTATGGTTTTATGGTTTTTAAAATTTTAAAGGATTAGGGTTTAGAAAAATGTTAGGGTTTAAGGTTTTAAAGGAGGTTAAGGTTCATTATTTTAGGTTTTGGAGTTGAATTAGGTTTTTAGGCTTTTGATTTTAGGGTTTCGGGTGATTTGTTGATTTTAGGATTTGGAAAAACAATTTGATGATTTCATGAGGTTTTATAAGTTTAAACAAAGTGATTTGAAGTTTACATAAATAGAAAAGATATTTTTAAAGCTTTTGGAAGGAAACAGAATCACAATTATGGTTTTGTTGAAAAGCATGTTCAATTAGGGTCTTAAGATTTTGAAGGAGTAAAAATAACAATTTTAAGTCTTTTTGGAAAATAAAACAATGAATTAGTGTTTTTAAACTTTGAACAAAGGGAATTAAGGTTTTAGGATTTTTGAATTAAAAGACATCATTTGTTAGTTTATGCTACTATGTAAAATATAAAGAAATTAGAATTTCATACCTTATTTTGTAAGTTACACCAAAATTGCTTCTTGGATGAACAAGCTCCAAAGACAAGCCTTTTTGCCTTTTTAATCCCTTAAATTGTGTTTCTGCTACTTTAAAAACAATTGAATTCAAGCTTTTCATTCACGGATTTGGATTTCCCTCCTAGTGTCCAATTTTTGTCCCCTTTCGGCCCCCCCTTTTTTTGATTGCCTTTGGTCCTTATTTATAGAGGTTTCATATGGTTTATTTCTAATTAATTACGACAAGTAATATTGATAAGAAAAGAAAACCAAAACCTAATTGAATTAGGTTTCGAAAAATTTGCGTCGGAAAAATTGCGCTGCCGAAAAAAATTGCCGCAGCAAAAATTGCGCTGGCAAAAAAAATCTACCGCAGATGACTGCGGCAGTTTGCCCGCAGGATTTTTTGCCATTTCGCCAATAGAAAAAATCTGCAAGCGAAATGCCCACGGGCCCTAGCGACATTTTTTTGACGCCGATTTTTATTTTTATTTTTATTTTTTTGACTTTTATTGTTTATTTTTATTTTTTATTAATAAAATTAAATACTAAAGTAAAAATTATTTAATTAAGATAACAAAAATTAGTTTGGACAAAAAAAATATATTAGGCAACACAAAAATTATTTTGGACTAAATAAAATATATTAAACCGGACCGGGTCAAAAATTAAGTGTCTACATATCCCCACTTTATTATCACTTGCATCACACATCAGTTCAAATGGTAAATTCCAATCGGGAGCTGCCATGATTGGAGCATGGGTTAATTTCTCCTTAAGAGTTGTGAAAGATCTTAAACATTCCACGTCAAACACAAAATCAACATCCTTCTCAAGGAGTCTTGTTAAAGGATGAGCTATCTTAGAAAAATCACATATAAACCTCCGATAGAAGCCTATATGTCCTAAAAAGCTTCTAATGACCTTGCCTGATGTTAGGGGTAGTAGTTTTTCAATTATTTCCACCTTATCCTGATCCATCTTAATACCCCTGCTTGATATCTTGTGTCCTAACACGATTCCTTCTTGAACCATGAAATGACATTTTTCCCAATTAAGTACCAGGTTTGTTTCCTCACATCTTAAAAAAGACCCTCTCAAGGTTTTCCATACAACCTTTGAATGAGCTACCATAAATCAAAAAATCATCCATGAACACCTCTATAATATCCTCAATAAGCTCATCGAAGATTCCCACAATGCACCATTGAAAAATTGTAGGTGCATTGCATAATCCAAATGGCATCCTTTGATATGTGAATGTCCCATATGGACAGGTTAATGTAGTTTTCTCCTGGTCTTTCGGGGCAATAGGAATTTGGAAGTAGCCTGAAAGGCCATCCAAAAAAAAAGTAGTACTCATGCCCCAAAAATCTCTCCAACATCTGATCAATGAAGGGCAAAGAAAAATGGTCCTTCCTAGTGGCATCATTTAACTTCTGGTAGTCTATGCAAACCCTCCAAGTGGTAACAGTTCTTGTTGGAATTAACTCATTATTTTCATTAGGAGCCACCGTTGTCCCTCCTTTCTTTGGTACTACCTGAACTGAGCTCACCCAAGAGCTATCCAAAATTGGATATATAATTCCCGCATCAAGTAGCTTGATTACTTCAGCTTTAACTACTTCTTTCATCTTAGGGTTTAGTTTACATTATGGTTGCACCACTGGCTTAAATTCATCCTCCATCAATATTTTGTGAGTGCAATAGGATGGACTAATACCCTTGATGTCTGCTATCTTCCAATCTATACTTGCTTATGCTTTTGTAACAACTCGATAAGTTTTACCTTCTGCTTAGAATATAGCTGGGAACTTAAAATAATTTGCAATTTATTCTCCACTCCCAGGAATCCATACTCAAGATGATCAGGAAGGATCTTAAGTTCTAAATTGGGTGGATTAATCACAGATGGTCACAGCTTCTTTTCTTTTGGCATTTCAATGGTTTCATATGCCCGACTCTTAAATGATTTGCTTGCTTCAAGATAAGCAATCTACTCTAGTGCTTCTTGATCCTCAACATTATCCTACAATAAACACAACTCAAGGGGATCCTTGGAAACAACATTAGTAACACAATTTAAGGTTTCATGCTCAATGATATTATTGCATGAATCCACATCATTGAGTGTAAGTGGGTGCTTCATAGCGTAATGTATATTAAAAACAACTTTCTTACTTCCCACTCATAAGGTCGATGTGCCATCATGGACATCGATAAGGGCATGGGTTGTATTCAAGAATGGCTTACCAAGGATAAGTGAAACATCTGCATCCTCATCTACATCAATGATAACAAAACCATTGGGAAAAATGAAATCTCCGAATTTTACCAACACATCCACTATAATACCACGAGGGTGAATTACTGACTTATCAGTAAGTGGAATGGTCATGAGTGTTAGTTTAGGTTCTCCAAAACCTAACTCTTTAAACATCTTGTAGGGCATAATACTTATACTAGCCCCAATGTCAGCTAATGCACTTTGAACTTCCAGATTACCTATCAAACATGGAGTAGTAAAACTACCAAGATCTTTTAATTTCTTAGGCAACCTCTTCTGCAAAATTTTTGAACTCTTTTTCGACAATTGCACCAAAGATATTTCCTCAAGTTTCCTTTTATTAGAAAGGATATCTTTCAAAAATTTAGCATATTTGGGCATATGCAATAAAGCTTCAGCAAATGGAATATTAATGTGCAGTTGTTTAAAGAGTTCAAGAAACTTATGGAACTGAGCATCCATCTTGTCCTTGTTCAACCTTGCTGGATATGGCACTTGAGGTTCGTATTCCTTCACTATTGTACTGGGTTCTTGAGGTTGGTTCCCTTTCTCATTTTCTACTGCAGCCTTCTCACCCAAAGTGACAGTAGGGTTACCTTCTTCTGTCTATCTCTGAACCTTTTTTTTTTTGTGACTCAACCTCTTTTTCAACCACACCACCCTTAATTTCCTTTCCACTCCTTAGAGTAATTGCCTTCAACTCCTCCTTTATATTTGCCTCAGTATTTCTTGGTAAGCTTCCTTTTAGTCTTTTACTGAGTAACTTGGCAATTTGCCCCACCTAATTTTTCAAATTGTGAATGGAGGCTTGCTGATTTCTAAGAGTGGTTTCTATTATTTGAAATCTAGTTTCTGAAGCTGCTATAAACTTCTTCATCATGTTCTCCAAATTGGTTTTTCTTGGAGGGGCAGCTTGTTGATGTTGAGGTTGCTAAAATCCAAGGGGAGGCCTTGGATTATTCTGATTGCTCCAGGAGAAATTAGAATGATTTCTCCACCCTGGATTATATGTGTTACTGTAGGGGTTCTAGGCATATTTCCAACATAATCCACCTACTCCTATCTAGCAAACATATTGTCACTTTGGCAATCTTGACTTTGATGTCCACCCCCACACCATTCATAATACATCACTTGCATTGATTTCCTCGAAGATGAAGCTAAGGAATCAATCATTTTATTCATTGCTTCCAACCGTACTATCAAAGCCACCACCGGATCCAATTGATGTGAACCGGTGACCCTCAGTTTTCCTTATTCCCTTGGGGTTTGCCACTGATAATTGGTAAGGGCCATATCTTTAATCAAATTACTTTCTTACTCAGGTGTCTTATGGTACCTCTGCCAGCTGCATTGATGGATCGCTTACTTGCGTAATTCAATCCATTGTAGAAAGTTTGAATTTGGAGCCACAACGGAAGCCCATGATGAGGACACCTGTAGACCCTTAATTTTTTACCCAGTCCGGTCCAATATATTTTAATTAGTCCAAAATAATTTTTGTGTTATCGAATATATTTTAATTAGTCCAAAATAATTCTTGTGTTATCTTAATTAAATAATATTTATTTTTATAATTAATAAAAAATAAAATAAAATAATAATAATTAATAAATAAACAAAAATAAAAATAAAAATAAAAATCGGCGATGAAAAGTTAGGACGAAATGGCCAAAGCCATACGTTCCACTACAATCCTCGCAGCAGTTTTTTTTTGCCAGAAAAATTGTTTCGACAAAATTTTTTTCAAAACAAAATTCTATTTGGTTTCGGTTTCCTTTTCTTAATTAATGTTAGTTTCCGTAAACATCAAAGTGGAATTAATCATCGAAATTTTCTATAAATAAGACTAAAAAACAACACAGAAAGGAGGACAATCTATTGGAGGAAAAACTTTGAAAGGAAATCAGATTTTAAAAAATTCTTTCCGGCAGTGAAATCAATCGGACTTTTTTGAGAGAAAGATAAGCAACCAAACAATCAATCCATCAAAGGTAGCCATATTGCCTTTGTCCTTGTTCATCCAAGAAGTAATTTTTTGTGGAACCAACAAATGAAGGTATGAATATCAAATCTCTTTTTTCTTTATAGTAGCTTGAATCATTCAATTGTTTCTTTTGATTCGAAAAACCCTAGAACCCTAATTTCCCTTTTATAAACCATGGAACCTTAAATCGTCTACTCTATTTTCAAAAACCTTAAAATTACTTTTCTGTTTCTTCTAAAATCTAAGAATCCTAATTTATTTCCTTAAAATATTAGAACCCTAATTTACTTTCCAACTTTCCAAAACCTTAAATCATTTTATTAATTCCCCAAAACCCTAATATGTTTTTCCAATTTTTCAAAACCTTAAAACCCTAAATTTACCTTACAGCTTCTAAAAATGACATAAAGCTTTATAAAACTCTAAATTATTTTTTTTCAAATTCCAAAATCAAATACATCTTATGAAACATTAAAAACCCTAATTCAACTTTAAAACCCAAAGACAGTAACCCCAAACTAGCCAATCTAAAACCTAAGTTTTCTCAAACCCTAAACTCCCCCAAAACCATAAACCCTAATATTCCTAAACCCTAATCCTTAAAACTCTAAAACCTCATAAACCTAAATACTAAAATTCCAGCACAGTAAAACTAAAATAATAATCTAGTAGCTATGCTAATGAAATCCAGTAGTTAATAATCATAAACCTAATGTTTCAATATCCAAGAGCTAATTTCATAATTTTACTCCTCAAACCCTAATTTGGTTAATCAAAGAACCTTATTAATCTCTTAAATTATAAAACCTTAATCCATTTTAATTCCCTTAAAACTTATAGTAGCTTAAACCAATAAATCCCAAAACCCTAAACATTAAATTAAGAATCTTAAATAGAAACAGTAGCCATAATTTGTATCTTTACTTGCTTTATTTATTTTTAGATTTGATTGTGTAGTTCATTATATGCTTTGATTTATTTTATATTTGGTTTATTTAAGTTATCATGGATGAATGTTTATATTTTGATTGATGTTTAATATCTTTGATGAATGATTTATTTTTAATGAATAGTTATTTACTTCTATCAATTTATTTTGATTTCCAAATGTTGTAAGAGGTATGTTTCCACTTTGTGGGTACCTCATTAGTTAAATATCATGTAATTTAAATTTCTTTTATATTTTAGATCAATGTAAAGGACATGTTTCTACCTTATGGTGGGTGTCTTATTAGATTAGACATGGATGATGTAAGGGCATGTTTCCATCCTTGGATGGGTGTCAATTTATTTGTTTTCTTTGGACATTGCTTTGATTTTAATACAACGATGCTTTATTTCAATTATTGTGTGTAATATGGATAATATTGTTATACTTAAGAATTTTATAATATTAAGACCTGTAAAGGAGGTTGGTTCTAATGAACCGGGCGTTGTGGGGGTGCTAGGCCATTTCTCACCTTCCCCGCACATACCCAACTTTCCGAACCCATTAGGGGGTTGGGAATTCCTTAGGAATCGAGTCATCCACCCCTTTCTTTTTTCCCGGCCCGTCCGGGTGGTGACTCCATTTTCTCTGGACTTAGGTCCGTGTTCTCTAAGGCCCCGAGCCCAAACAGTGCAGAAGTTGCAAGAACCATTCCACCGGGAGTGGGGGTAAAAATCTTCACTCACATTGGCGACTCCACTGGGGATAAGAGAAGTTGATTCCGTTGGTCTTTTTATTATTCTATTCTTTCTTATAATGATATTATCAATTGCATCATATTAGTTTGCATCGTGTGCATGAGTTATTACCCGTGCTGTGTTATGTAAGGGATACCATACTTTCACTCAATGTATGGAGATTAAGCATGGCATAACCACTCATAGCCTTGTACCATTTGGTATATACTTGCTATGGGAACCTAAGCCTTTTAACCTAAAGACTAAAGCTCATGTAATTGGCCTAGTTATTTTCCTTAGGTTTTACCCCTAATGCATGTTGTTTGACTATGGTTAATTTATCTTGGTATAAATCATGGCTTATTTGGTTTGTTCTTTTTCTAATATGACCTAAGTACATTTGCAAGCTCAAATAAAATTTTCTTTAAAATCCAAAAGACCAAAGCTATTTTCAAAATTTATCAAAAATGGTATTTGGACATAAAACGTTTCTAAAAAAGAAATCAAAAATTCTTTTACTCATGACCCAAACACTAATCCCAAAATCCATTTTTTCTAAAATCTTTTTACAATGGTCTTAGAAACAAAATTATTTTCATCCAACCTTTTCTCACAAAGAGCTTGCAAAATATTTAGGTCAATTACAAAATACCAAAAATCAATTGTGAGCCTAGTTTATACTAAGAATAATTAATCATGGGCTTGCTTTTGGCATGAATCATTAGTTACTTTTTTCAAGTGAGAAATCTATTTATAATAAACCTCTTAATTTGGTTTTAATCCAACATAGCATAAAAGCTACTTTAGTTGGTTGAATGGATTAAAACCTAATTAATGGGAATTATCATGGATTGATTTCCATTTTTGAAAATATAACTATTAGTTAAAATGTCCAAGGGAATTATTCGAAAACAAGGTACCCCATGTTGGTATTTTGTTAACCATATACCTAGGAAAAGAGACTCGCCATTCATGTGTGGATGTTATAAGGTTGGAAGGAGAATCCTAATTATCTTTCTTTGTTGATTGTTTGTGCATACATGCATACATGCAAACATTTTCATTTCATATCATTGATCCTCTCTAGCTCACAGCCTTGGATTACGACAGTTCAAAAGCTTACAATAATCTGACCGATGCCAGAGATGAAGAATCTAGCAATGACTCAATCACTTGCTCACCAAAAGCAATGGAGCCCGAACAAATTCAAAGAATGGTGGATGAAGCCCTCAATGCCAAGATGGAAGAAATAAGAGGCCCTAGCTGAGACCATGAAGAACCAATTGACTGCAATTTTAGAAAATCATGCCGAAGCATCTGCTAGTACTAAGAAGCCAAGGGAAAAAGGGAAGACTAAAGTTGGTGAAGTGGTTTTTGATGATGAAAAGGTGATCATTGATGATGATGGTAATTGGGCTCAATACTACCAAGATGCTCAAGACAAGAAGAAAGAGCCTAAGATTGTTGAAAGATCAGTTATGGAGAACACCAAAACCTCTAATGTTGAAAAGATGATTGCTGATTTAGAAAAGAAATTTAAGAAGAAACTAAAAATCGAGGAAATGTCTGAAGTAGACAAATTATTTGAGCTAGATGAAGAGGTTCCGTATAAGTTCAAGATGCCATCTTTTGCAAAGTTTAATGGAATAAAAAATCCTCATCTTCATGTGAAGCAGTATATCACTGCCATGCAGTCTGCCCGAGCTACTAAGGCTCAAACTCTAAGGTACTTTATGCTCTCATTGAACCTTGTTGTCCAAAATTAGTTCAATACCTTAGATGATGGAACACAAAAGAGTTAGGATCTGCTTTACAAAGCCTTCATCCAACAATATGGATATAATGTCGAGATGGAAGTTACCTTAATGGAAGTGGAGTCCATTAGGCAAAGGTCGAATGTGAATTATGTGGATTATGTGAAGAGATGGAGAAACAAGGCTGCTTTACTCAAGAAGAGGCTTGATGAATCCGATCAAATAAGTATGATTGTGAGAGGGGTGTTGCCTAGTCTTCGTGAAAGGATGTCTCATACACTCATCCGTGATTTCAGAGACCTTCTCCAAGCTAGTTTGCAAATTGAAGTTGGGGGAGAGAGAGGAACCATTTTTCAATAAGAAGTAATGAGAAAGGAAACTATCAATCTGGTAGCAAAAGCATGCAAAAGGTTGTCGGTGTCAATGTTATTAACCAAGGAACAAGGAGACAATTTTCAAAATTAGGGAAACCAATGTCTTGGGTTCTCAATAAACTTCAAAGAAAGGGATTGCTACAACCCTTAACTTCTCATCCTTTGTCTAACCCTCTCCAACCTAATTTTGACACTAAAGCATTTTGTCAGTTTCATCAAATGCAAGGGCATGACACGGATAGATGTGTGAGGTTGAGACATGAGATCCAAAATCTAATTGATAATGGGAAGCTACCCTAGCCCAATAAGCTAAACACCAAAGACAACCCATTACCAATGTTCAATAGGGTACCACCACCGGCAACCTTCATGATTGGAGGAGGTTTGCATGAAGATTTTGTCATGTCTTCTTTTCAAGATGTGGGTGGAGAAGCAACCAAAGAAGAAGAGGTATTTGGCAAAAATAAACAAGCTATGGTGGGTAAAGAAGTAACAATTTGTGTTGTCAATGTGTTTTGGGATTCAAGCAATAGTGATGATGATCTAGTATCCAAGAAGGAGGAGTGGACTTGGTCCGAGCCCGAAGAAGATGAAGTAATGAACACTAGATCCGGTAAGCCTTATGCAAAGCCACCACCTAAGGAGGTAGAAACTAATAAGGGAAAGGAAGTTGAAGTAGGAAATAAAGAAGAGGAAGATGATGCTGTGCTCAAGCAATTGAAAAGAACCCAAGCAAGTGTTAGCATTTGGGATTTATTACCTACTTCTAAAAAGCACCGAGAAACTATGGCCAAAACCTTAGCTAGCATGCCAATTTCTACCTCCATAACACCGAAGGAGCTTATCAACTTCATAAAAATTGGAGGGGTAATGAAATGTGAAGAGGTTCAAGAGAAGTGTGAAGTTAATATGGGAGCAGTTTCTTTCTCAGATGCGGATATACCAGAAGAGGGGAGAGATCATATCCGCCTTCTCTTTATCAAAATAGAAGTCAAGGGGAAGAGGACTCCATGTGTAATGGTCGATGATGGGTTCGCCATAAATGTTTGCCCACGTAAAATATTGCCAAAGCTAGTCATGTCAACAAGGGATCTAAACCCGACCGAGGTAACCATTCGTGCTTATGACAACACTAAGAGACACGCCGAAGAAACTTTCAAAGCTGCTGTCAAGGTTGGTCCAATTGAATCTATTATTGAATTTGTTGTTTTAGACATACCGGTTATCTTCGCCTTACTCTTGGGGTGACCATGGTTTCATCCTCTTAGTGGAGTTCCTTCCACCCTTCATCAAAAGATCAAGTTCCCCAACAGAGATGAGACAGTGGTCATCGAAGCTGAAGATAATGAGATTGTTAATGCTCTAATGATTGAGTGGCCTCTCAATGGTTTTCAAGTAGCTGCAATTTCTGATGATGAAGTAGTGGACTCCAAAGTCTTGAATATGATGAAGAGCATGAACTACCTTCCGGGAGCTAGTCTTGGAAAGGGTAAAGCCGTTTTGACAAAGCTGCAAGATTTTAAACTCAAACTTCCAAGAAGGGGATATGATGAAGCCAACAATGTCCAGCCAAAGAAGGATGAGAAGATGAACTTCCCACCACTTGAAGAAATCATTGTCAAAGCTCCAGATATGGGACCACTCCAAGGAAAGTTGATCTCAGGTTTTGAAATTTTTGCAGATGTGGCCGAGCTAGTGGAGCAAGTGAAGAAATAGCTCACCTTGTCAGCCAACAAAGAATCCAATCCGGAAGAGAAGAAAGAAGCTATCCTGACAGCTGAGAAGACTCCGAACGAGATTGCTGCCCTGGTCAAAGAAAAGTTTGAAGACATCCTGCCCTTTGATTTTGAGAACAATGATCTTGATTTTGATTTTAATTTGTCTACTTTGTATGAGGGTGATGATGTTTTCTTTTCCAAAATGAATGCAATAAAGTTTGATTTTGCTTACTTGTGTGATATTTCTCCTGATGGTTGCATACATTCAAAAAATAGTTACATGAGCATCTTTAATATTAATTATGTTAACAAGCAATCATTAATTTTGGGAATAATTGAAAATCCTAAAAACATTAGCATAGCATCCGATCTTACTCCTGATGAGAGAGAGAGATTTGAAAAAATATTTAAGAAATATGAAGTGTTTGCTTGGTCTTATGAGGATATGCCTGGAATAGATCGAGACATAGATGAACATCGTATTCCTGCTTACACACACATGAAACCTGTCAAACAAAAGCTTAGGTGATTAAGACCTGAATGGGCTGAATTGGTTAAAGAAGAGGTCACCAAACAAATATAAGTGAAGTTCCTTGAAGTGATAGAATATCAAGGTTGGCTAGCCAACATAGTACCCGTGCCAAAGAAAGATGGAAGAATAAGGGTCTGTGTGGACTATAGAGATTTAAATAAGGCTTCCCCTAAAGATGATTTTCCTTTACCACATATAGATGTTCTCATTGATAATGCAACCTCTAGCATGCTACACTCATTTGTGGATGGATTTTTTGGATACAACCAAGTGTTAATGGCCCAAGAGGATAAAGCCAAAACTGCTTTCATTACTACATGGGGTATATTTTGCTATAGGGTGATGCCGTTCGGCTTAAAGAATGTTGGAGCAACCTATCAAAGGATGGCCACCACACTATTTCATGACATGATGCACAAAGAAGTTGAAGTATATGTTAATGATATGATTGTGAAATCGGACACAAGGGAACAACACTTCCAAAACTTGGAATTATTCTTCAATAGAGCTTTGAAATATAAGCTAAGATTAAACCCGAAGAAGTGTGTGTTCAGTGTTACCTTAGGTAAATTATTGGGACATGTGATTGGTTCGAATGGCATTGAGATCGATCCTGACAAAGTTAAAGCAATCAGGGATATGCCATCCACAAAGACGGAGAGAGAAGTTTAGGGATTCATTGGTAATTTGCAATACGTTAGCAGATTCATAGCAAAGCTCACAATAATCTGTGAGCTTATCTTCAAATTGCTTAAAAAGAATTAGCCGGTCATATGGAATGAAGAATGTCAAAAGGCCTTTGAGCGAATGAAAGAATATTTGTTGAATCCACCTGTTTTAAAACCACCTAAACCTGGCAAACCTCTATTACTATATTTAGCAGTAGAAGAAGAGTCGATAGGAGCCATGCTAGCCCAAGCAGAAGAGTCAGGGATTGAGCATGCAGTTTACTATTTGAGTAGAAAGCTCCTACCTTATGAAATTAATTATAGTATCATTGAAAAGACTGTATAGCCGTGGTTTGGTCTTCTAAGAAGTTGCGGCACTACCTTCAATCGTATAGTGTGCAAGCAATTTCCAGGTTGGATCCAATGAAGTACTTAAGGGAGACACCCTCTTTGATTGGGAAATATGGTCGATTGTTGATAATATTAGAAGAATTTGAGATTGAGTATGTAACCAGGAAAATAATCAAAGGTAGAGCGGTGGCAGAATTCTTGGCCTAACAACCATTACTAGATAGCGAAGAAGTAATCATGGAATTTACAAATGAACATTTAGAGGCAATTGAAGTAGAAGGGTGGAAAATGTATTTTGATGGAGCAGTAAATAGGAAAGGAGTAGGTTTGGGAGTTATACTAGAATCACCTGAAGGGGAACTTATCCCTTTAGCCAAAAAGTTGAAATTTAGGGCAACCAATAATATGGTGGAGTACGAAGCTTGTATTTTCGGTTTAGAAACCCTAATGATTATGAAGGTGGATAAGATGGAAGTTTATGGCGATTCATTGCTAGTAGTATCCCAAGTAAATGGAGAGTGGGAGTTGAAAGAGGAAAAATTAAAACCATACCACCGTTACCTGACCATGATGAAGAAGAATTTTAAGGAGTGTAGGTTTATACATCTGTCAAGAGAAGAAAATCAGATGGCTGATGCCCTAGCCACATTGGCTTCGGTATGGGAAAACCCTGTCAGCTTATTCCTTAAGCCTCTGATCTTGACTAGTTCATCAACTCCTTGCTATGAATATGAAATAATCATGGAAACTGATACAGACCATGATGCATGGTATGATACTATAAGGTGATTTTTGGAGGAAGGAGAATACCCGCTGGGGCAACAAAGAAAGAAAGAAGAGAAATAAGGAGGTGGTCTTTGCAATACTTCACATTCCATGGGGAGTTATATCGAAGATGGCTTGATGGGGTCCATTTGAGATGTTTAAGGAAGCCTGAAGTGAAGCGTATCATGTCAGAAATACATGTGGGAAGTTGCTATTCGCTCATGAGTGGTTTGGCACTAGTTAAGAAGATTATTCGACAAGGTTACTACTGGTTGACCATGGAGAGAGATTATATTGAGTTCGTAAAGAAGTGACAACAATGTCAGATGTACGGTAACTTGAATCACATGCTTCCTAAAGAATTGCATTCTATGTCTTCACCCTGGCCCTTTGCCACCTAGGGTATCGACATTATAGGAGAGATACATCCGACATCCTCAAACAGTCACCGTTTCATTGTGGTAGCAGTAGATTATTTTTCAAAATGGGTTGAAGTTGAATCCTTCAACAAACTGGGTGCAAGCCAAATGGCTAGATATACTGAAAAGAACCTCATATGCAGATACGGGGTTGTGAGCGGGGATTTTCGCCCCCACTCTCGGTGAAATGGTTCTTGCAACTTTAGCACTATTTAGGCTCAGGGCCTTAGAGAATACGGACCTAAGTCCAGAGAAAATGGAGTTGCCACCCGGACAGGCTGGGAAAAAGAAAGGGGTGAATGACTCGATTCCTAAGGAATCCCCAACCCCCTAATGGGTTCGGAAAGCTGGGTATGTGTGGGGAAGCTGAGAAATGGCCCAGCACCCTCACAATGCCCGGTTCATTGGAACCGGCCTCCTTTATAGGTCTTAATATTATAAATTTCTTAAATATAATAATATTATCCATATTACATGCAACAATTGAAATAAAGCATCGTTATATTAAAATCAAAGCAATGTCCAAACAAAACAAATAAATGGACACCCATCCGAGGATGGAAACATGCCCTTACATCATCCATGCCTAAACTAACAGGACACCCACCGAAAGGTAGAAACATGTCCTTTACATTGGTCTAGAATATAAAAGCAATTTAAATTACATGATATTTAACTAATGAGGTACCCATAAAGGGGAAACATACCTCTTACATCATTTGGAAATCAAAAATAAATCGATAAAAGTAAATAACCATTCATAATAAATAAATCATTCATTAAAGATATCAATCAAAATATAAAATAAACATCCATCCATGATAAATTAAATAAATCAATTATAAAATAAACATCCATCCATGATAAATTAAATAAATCAATCATTGAAATTAAATAAACCAACAAAGCATTGAAAATAAATTAAAGCATATAAGAGACTACATAATCAAATATAAAATTAAATAAAGCAAGTATAGATTAAAATTAGGGCTAATGTTTCTATTTAAGATTCTTTATTTAATATGTTTAGGGTTTTGGAATTTATGGGTTTAAGCTACTGTAAGTTTTAAAGGACTTGAAATGGATTAAAGTTTTATAATTTAAGAGGTTGATAAAGTTCTTTGATTAACGAAATTAGGATTTGAGGAGTGAAATCATGAAATTAGGGTTTCAACACTTTAAAACATTAGGTTTATGATTATTAGCTACTGGATTATTGTTTTTAGGCTTACTATGTTTGAATTTTAATATTCAGGTTTATAAGATTTTAAGGTTTAAAGGATTAGGGTTTAGAAAAATTAGGGTTTAAGGTTTTAAGGGAGTTAGGGTTTAAGAAAACTAGGGTTTAATATTAGCTAGTTCGAGGTGTAGACCCTTAATTTTTAACCCAATCTGGTTCAATATGTTTTATTTAGTCTAAAAAGATTTTTGTTGTCTAATTGGTCCTAAATAATTTTTGTTAAATAATTTTTTTGGTTTAGTATTCAATTTTTATTAATAAAAAATAAAAATAAACAAATAAAAGTCAAAAAATAAAAATAAAAATCGGAGTCGAAAAAATCGGTGACGAAAAAATCGTCACACGGGCTCGTGGGCATTTCACCAGCAGGAATTTCCTGTGGGTGAAATAGCTTTTCCATTTTTCTTGCAGGATTTTCCTGCTATCGAAATGGCTCATGCTATTTCCCCCGCAGCCCGCCCCTTTCGCAATTTCCTGCGGCAGAATTTTTTTGCCAGCTCATTTTTTCCTGCGGCAATTTTTTTTCGGCAGCGCAATTTTTCCAATGCAAATTTTTAGAAACCTAATTCAATTAGGTTTTGGTTTCATTTTTTTATTAATATTACTTTCCTTGACAAATTAGGAATAAACCACATCAAACCACTATAAATAAGGACCAAAGACAATTAAATTGAAGGGGGGCCGAAATTCCAATAGAGACTTGAAAATTTGAAACCAAATCAAGGAAGGAAAAGGAGCAATTCAATTTCTTTTTTTCTGGAATAGCAAGGACACGATTTAAGCAATTCAAAGGCAACAATTGTCTTTGTTCTTGTTCATCCAAGAAGAATTATTTTTGGAGAATCAACAAAAGGAGGTATGTTAAATTCTTTTTGCTTTATTTTTTTTCCATAGTAGCATAATCTATGAAATCTTATTTTTTTTAAATCAAAAACCTTAGAACATTAATTTAGTTTTTCCAAATTTAAAAGCACTAATACGTTACTTTATTTTCCAAAAAGACTTAAAATTGTTATTTTTTAGCTCTTCAAAATCTTAAAACCTTAATTAAACATATTTTCAACAAAAAACAAAATTTGATTCTGTTTCTTTCAAAATTTTAAACTGGGTTCTATTTCATTCAAAAAACCTTAAAAAACATCTTTTTTACTTATCAAAACTTTAATCCGTTTGTTTAAATTCATAAAACTTCATAAAATTATCAAATTGATTTCCAAATTCCAAAAGCCAATTCATCACCCGAAACTCCAATTCAAAGCTCCTAAAACCCTAATTCAACTTCCAAACATAAAATAATAAACTCTAATTCCTTTAAAACCTTAAACCTAACTTTTTTTCTAAGCCCTAATCCTTTAAAACAATAAAAACCATAAAAACATAAATACTTTAAATTTTACACAGTAGCTTGAAGTCACCATTTAAAACCATGAATCAAAAGTATTTTAAAGTGTCTAAAACCCTAGTTTCATGATTTCACCATTCAAATATTAATTTAGTTATTCAAAGAGTCTTACCAACCTTTTATAACATTAAACCCTAACTTGTTTTAATTCCATAAAAAGTCACAGTAGCTATAATTGGACTTTTATTTGCTCTATTAAATTCCATATTTGATTATGTTTTGATTTATTTTATATACTTTAATTTATGTAAGTTTAATGCTTGGTTTATTTTATTTATCATGGATGGATGTTTACTTTCTATTGATATTTAATACCTTTGATGAATGATTTATTTATGATGAATGATTATTTACTTTTATCAATTAATTAAGATTTCCAAAAGTTGTAAGAGGTATGTTTCCACTTGGTGGGTACCTCATTAGTTAAACATCATGTAATTTAATTTGCTTTTTTGATTTTAGAACCAATGCAAAGGGCATGTTTCTACCTTTCGGTGGGTGTCCTATTTAGGCATGTGATGTAAGGACATGTTTCCATCCTTGGATGGGTGTCCATTTATTTGCTTTGTTTGGACATTGCTTTGATTTTAATATAATGATGCTTTCTTTTAATTATTGTGTATAATATGGATGATACTATTATATTTAAGAATTTTATAATATTAAGACCTGTAAAGGAGGCCGGTTCCAATGAACCGGGCATTGTGGGGGTGCTGGGCCATTTCTCACCTTCCCCACACGTACTCAACTTTCCGAACCCATTAGGGGTTTGGGGATTCCTTAGGAATCGAGTCATCCAACCCTTTCTTTTTCCCGGCTCATCCTGGTGGTGACTCCATTTTCTCCAGACTTAGGTCCATGTTCTCTAAGGCCCCGAGCCGAAATAGTGCCGAAGTCGCAAGAACCATTCCACCGGGAGTGCGGGCAAAAATCCCAGCTCACAGTGGCGACTCCACTGGGGATAAGAGAAGTTGATTCCGTCGGTCTTTATATTATTCAATTATTTCTTATAATGATATTATCCATTGCATCATCTTAGATTGCATTATGTGCGTGAGTTAGGACGCCTGTGTTATCCGTGTTATGTTATGTAAGGGATACCATACTTTCACTCAAGGTATGGAGATCGAGCATGGCATAACCACTCATAGACTCATACCATTTGGTATATACTTGCTATGGGAGCCTAAGCCTTTTTACCCAAAGACTAAAGCTCATGTAATTGGCCTAGTTACTTTCTTTAGGTTTTACACCAAATGCATGTTGTTTGACTATGGTTAGGTTATCTTAGTCTAAATCATGGCTTATTTGGTTTGTTCTTTTTCTAATATGACCTAAGTATATTGTAAACTCAAAATAAATTTTTCTTTAAAATCCAAAAGACCAAAACTATTTTCAAATTTTTTTTAAGATGGTCTTTGGACATAAGACTTTTCTAAAGATAAATCAAAAATTCTTTTGCTCATGGCCCAAATACTAAGCCCAAAATCCATTTTTTCTAAAATCTTTTACAATGGGCTTAGAAACAAAATTATTTTCACCCAACCTTTTCTTACAAAGAGCTTGCAAAAAATTTAGGTCAATTAAGAAATACCAAAAATCAATTGTCGGCCTAGTTTACACTAAGAATAAATTAACCATGGGCTTGTTTTTGGCATGAACCATTAGTTACTCTTTTCAAGTGAGAAATCTATCTATAATAAACCTCTTAATTTAGTTTTAATCCAATAAAAGCTATTATAGTTGGTTGAATGGATTAAAACCTAATTAATGGGAATTACTATAAATGGATTTCCATTTTTGAATATATAACTATTGGTTGAAACGTCCGAGGGAATTATTCAAAAGCAAGATACCCCATGTTGGTATTTTGTCAACCATATACCTAGGAAAAGAGACTCGCCATTCGTGTGTGGATGTTATAAGGTTGGAAGGAACATCCTATTTATCCTTATTTGTTGATTGTTTGTGCATACATGCATACATGCATACATTTGCATCTCATATCATTGATGCTCTCTGGCTCACAGCCCTGGATTATGATAGTTCTAAAGCTTAAAACAATCCGACCTAGGCCGGAGATGAAGTATCTAGCAACGACTCAATCACTTGCTCACCTAAAACAATGGAGCCCGAACAAATTCAAAGAATGTTGGATGAAGCCCTCAATGCCAAGATGGAAGAAATCAAAGACGCCCTAGCTGAGACCATGAAGAACCAGTTGACTGCGATCTTAGAGAACCATGCCGAGGCATCTGCTAGCACTAAGAAACCAAAGGACAAAGGGAAGACCAAAGTTAGTGAAGTGGTTTTTGATGATGAAAAGGTGATCATTGATGAAGATGATGATTGGGCTCAATACTATCAAGATGTTTAAGACAAGAAGAAAGAACCAAAGGTTGCTAAGAAAGCAACTATTGAAAAGACCAAGACATCCGATGTTGAAAAGATGATTGCTGATTTAAAAAAGAAATTTGAGAAGAAGTTGAAAACTGAAAAGATGTC
Organism: Garcia nutans; assembly: GCA_947685225.1. Lineage (NCBI taxonomy): Eukaryota > Viridiplantae > Streptophyta > Magnoliopsida > Malpighiales > Euphorbiaceae > Garcia > Garcia nutans. Next base: position 10,148,709 of record CANTUV010000039.1, on the reverse strand, counting down.
TGAAATCGACAAACTATTTGAACAATATGAAGAAGTTCCATATAAGTTCAAGATGCCATCCTTTGCAAAGCACAATGGCACCGAAAATCCTCATCTTCACATGAAGCAATACATCACTGCCATGCAGTCTGCCTGAGCTACTTTATGCTCACATTGGACCCCGTTGTCCAAAATTTGTTCAATACCTTAGATGATGGAACACAAAAGAGTTGGGATCTACTTTACAAACCCTTCATCCAACAATATGGATATAATGTTGAATTGGAAGTTACCTTGATGGAAGTGGAGTCCATTAGGCAAAGGCCGAATGAGAATTTTGTAGATTATGTCAAGAGATGGAGAAACAAGACCACTTTACTCAAGAAGAGGCACGATGAATCCGATCAAATAAGGATGATTGTGAGAGGGGTGTTGCCTAATCTTCGTGAGAGGATGTCTCATACACCCATCCATGATTTCAAAGACCTCTTGCAAATTGAAGAATGGGAAAGGGAGAAGAGCCACTTTGCAACAAAAAGGAACGAGAAAGGGAGCTATCAACCTGGTAGCCAAAGCATGCAAAAGGCCGTCAGTGTTAATGCTACTAACCAAGGAGCAAGGAGACAATTTTTGGAATTGGGAAAACTAATGTCTTGGGTTCTCAACAAGCTTCAAAGAAAAGGATTGCTACAACCCTTAAATCCTTATCCTTTGCCTAACCCTCTCCCACCTAAATTTGACATCAAAGCATTTTGTCAATTCCACCAAATGCAAGGGCATGACACGGATAGATGTGTAAGGTTGAGACATGAGATCCAAAGCCTAATTGATAATGGGAAGCTACCCGAGCCCAATAAGCCAAACACCAAAGACAACCCATTACCAAAATTCAATAGGGTACCACCACCGGCAACCTTCATGATTGGAGGAGGTTTGCATGAGGCCTTTATCATGTCTTCTTTTCAAGATGTGGATGAAAAATCAACCAAAGAAGAAGAGACATTTGTCAAAATTAAATAAGCTATGATGGGTGGAGAAGTAGTAATTTTTGTTGTCAATGGGTTTTGGGATTCAAGTGATAGTGATGATGATATTATACCCAAGAAGGAGGAGTGGACTTAGTCCGAGCCCGAAGAAGATGAGGTGATGAATACTAGATTCGGTAAGCCTTACGCAAGGCCACCACCTAAGGAGATAGAAACTAATAAGGGGAAGGAAGTCGAAATAGAAGAAGATGATGCTGTGCTCAAGCAATTGAAAAGAACCCAAGTAAGTGTTAGCATTTGGGACTTGTTAGCTACTTCCAAAAAGCACCGAGAAACTATGGCCAAAGCCTTGACTAGCATGCCAATTTCTACCTCTACAACACCGAAGGAGATGATCAAATTCATAAAAATTGGGAAGTAATGAAATGTGAAGAGCTCCAAGAAAAGAGTGAAGTTAGTATGGGAGTAGTTTCTTTTTCAGATGCGAACTTACCGAAGGAGGGGAAAGACCACATCCGCCCTCTCTTTATCAAAATAGAAGTCAAGGGGAAGAGGACTCCATGTGTAATGGTTGATGATGGGTCCGCCATAAATGTTTGTCCGCTTAAGATATTGCCAAAGCTAGCCATGTCAACAAGAGATCTAAGCCCGTCCGAGGTAACGATTCGTGCTTATGACAACACTAAGAGGCATGCCGAAGGGACTTTCAAAGCGGCTGTCAAGGTTGGTCCAATTGAATCCATTATTGAGTTTGTTGTTTTAGACATACTAGTTACCTTTGCCTTACTCTTGGGACGACCATGGTTTCACCCTCTTGGTGGAGTTCCTTCCACCCTTCATCAAAAGATCAAATTCCCCAACATAAATGAGACAGTGGTCATTGAATCTGAAGTTAATTAGATTGTTAATGCTCTAATGGTTGAGAGGCCTATCAATGGTTTTCAAGTGGCTGCAATTTCTGATGATGAAGTAGTGGACTCCAAAGTCTTGAATATGATGAAGAGTATGAACTACCTTCCCAGAGCTGGTCTTGGAAAGGGTAAGGCCTGTTTAACAAAGTTACCAGATTTTAGAACTCAAGCTTCTAAGAAGGGGTCGGGATATGATGAAGCCAATGATGTCCATCCAAAGAAGAATGAGAAGATAAGCTTCCCACCACTTGAAAAGATCTTTGTCAAAGCTCCGAGCCGATCATGTTCATGGGTAAGTTAATTCTAGGTTTTCAAATTTTTGCAGATGTTGCTGGGCTAGTGGAAAAAGTGAAGAAAGAGCTCACCTTGTCAACCAACAAAGAATCCAATCCAAAAGAGAAGAATGAAGCTACCCTAAAAGCCAAGAAGACTCCGAAAGAGATTGTTGCCCTGGTTGAAGAGTAGTTTGAAGACATCCTGCTTTATGATTCTGAGAACAATGATTTTGATTTTAATTTTAATTTGTTTGCTTTGTATGAGGATGATGATGTTTTCTTTTCCAAAATGAATGCAATAAAGTCTGATTTTGCTTTCTTGTGTGATGTTTCTCCTGATGGTTGCATACATTCAAATAACAGTTACATGAGCATCTTTAATATTAATTCTGTTAACACACAATCATTAGGAAAAACTGAAAATCCTAAAAACATTAGCATAGCATCCGACCTTACTCCTGATGAGAGAGAGAGATTTGAAAAAATATTCAAAAAATATGAAGAAGTGTTTGCTTGGTCTTATGAAGATATGCCGGGGATAGATCGAGACATAGCTGAGCATCATATTCGTACTTACACTCTCATAAAACATGTCAAACAAAAGCTTAGGCGATTAAGACTTGAGTGGGCTGAACATGTTAAAGAAGAGGTCATTAAGCAAATACAAGTGAAGTTCCTTGAAGTGATAGAATACTCAGATTGGCTAGCTAAGATAATACCTATGCCAAAGAAAGATTGGAGAATAAGGGTCTGCGTGGACTATAGAGATCTAAATAAGGCTTCCCCTAAGGATGATTTTCCTTTACCTCATATAGATGTTTTCTTTGATAGTGCAGCCTCTAGCATGCTACACTCGTTTGTAGATGGATTTTACGGATACAATCAAGTGTTAATGGCCCAAGAGGATAAAGCCAAAACTGCCTTCATTACTACATGGGGTATATTTTGTTATAAGGTGATGCCGTTTGGCTTAAAGAATGCTGGAGCAACCTACCAAAGGATGGCCACCACACTATTTCATGACATGATGCATAAAGAAATTGAAGTATATGTTGATGATATGACGGTTAAGTAGGATACAAGGGAGCAACACTTCCAAAATTTGGAATTATTCTTCGATAGAGCTTTGAAATATAAGCTAAGATTAAACCCGAAGAAGTGTGTATTCGGTGTTACCTCAGGTAAATTGTTGGGACATGTAATTGGTCCGAATGGCATTGAGATTGATCCTGACAAAGTCAAAGCAATTAGGGATATGCTAGCCCCAAAGACGGAGAGAGAAGTTCGGGGATTCATTGGTAAACTGCATTACATTAGCAGATTTATAGCAAAGCTCACAACAATCTGTGAGCCTATCTTCAAGTTGCTTAGAAAGAATCAGCCGGTCGTATGGAATGAAGAATGTCAAAAGGCCTTTGATCGAATAAAGGAGTATTTGTTGAATCTACCTATTTTGAAACCAACTAAACCCGGCAAACTATAGACCCTTAATTTTTGACCCAATCCGGTTCAATATGTTTTATTTAGTCTAAAATGATTTTTGTTGTCTAATTGGTCCAAAATAATTTTTATTAAATAATTTTTACTCTAGTATCTAATTTTTATTAATAAAAAATAGAAATAAAAAAATAAAAGTCAAAAATAAAAATAAAAATAAAAATCGGAGTAAGAAAAATCGACGACGAAAAAATTATCGAGCGGGCCCGTCGGCAAAGGCCCGTAGGCACGGACCCGTGGGCATTTCGCCCGCAGTAAATTCCTGAGGGTGAAATCACTGTGCTATTTCGCACGTAGAAATTTTCTACCTGTGAAATAGCCCATGCAGAAATTTTCTCCCTGCGAAATAGCTTACGGGCCCGCTCCACTCGCTCTGCCTCAACCAGCTGCAGCAGATTTTTTCGCTAGCGCAGTTTTTCTGCAGCAGTTTTTTTTCGGCAGCGCAAATTTTTCGACGCAAATTTTTCGACGCAAAATCCAATTAGGTTTTGGTTTCTTTTTTTTATTAATATTACTTACCTTAACTAATTAGGAATAAACAACCTCAAACCACTATAAATAAGGACCAAAGGCAATTAATTTAGAGGAGGCAAAAAATACAAGAGTAGTTTGGAAAATTTGAAACCAAATCAAGGAAGGAAAAGAAGAAATTCAATTCAACTCTTTTCTGGAACAGCAGTAGCACGATTTAGAGGATTCAAAGGCAAAAAAGGCTTGTCTTTGGAGCTAGTTCATCCAAGAAGAATTGTTTTTGGAGAAATCATCAAAAGAATGTATGTGTTAATTAATTTTCTTTAATTGTTTTTTTTTACACAGTAGCAAATTTATGAAATAAAAATTAAAAACCTTTGAACTTTAATTTAGTTTTTCTAAAGCAAAAAAAAAAACCTTATTTCGTTGGTTTATCATCCAAAAGGCTTAAAATTGTTATTTTTTCTTCTTAAAAACCTTAAAACTCTAATTGAACATATTCTTCAACAAAACCAAAATCAAATTCTATTTCTTTCAAAACTTTAAACTTCATACTTTTCCCTTCAAAGAGTCTTCTAAAACATCTTTTCTAGTTATAAAAACTTTAATTCACTTGTTTAAATTCATAAAATTCCATAAAATATCAAATTGATTTCCAAATTCCTAAAAATTATTCACCACCCGTGACCCTACTTCCAAAATATCAAATCCAAATTGAACTTACAAAATTCAAAATAATGAACACTAACCCTTTTAAAACCTTAAACCCTAATTTTTATGAACCCTAATCCTTTTAAAACATTAAAAAATATAAAAACATAAAAACCTAAATTTTACACAGTAGCTTAGGAACCCAATAACCAAAAATCACAAATTAAAGTATTTTAAAGTGTTTAAAACCCTAGTTTCATGATATCATCATTTAAACCTTAATTTTTTTAATCAAAGAGTCTTACCAACCCTTTAAATCATAAAACCCTAATTTATTTTAATTCCATAAAAAGTCACAGTAGCCATAATTGGACTTTTATTTGCTTTTTTCAATTCCATACTTGATTATGCTTTGATTTATTTCTTATGCTTTAATTTATTTAATTTCAATACTTGATTTATTTAATTTATCATGGATGGATGTTTATTTTTTATTTTGATTAATAGCTTTGATGAATGATTTATTTATGATGAATGATTATTTACTTTTACCAATTAATTTAGATTTCCAAATGTTGTAAGAGGTATGTTTCCACTTGGTGGGTACCTCATTGGTTAAAAATCATGTAATTTAATTTGCTTTTCTATTTTAGAACCTATGTAAAGGGCATGTTTCTACCTTTTGGTGGGTGTCCTATTTAGGCATGTGATGTAAGGACATGTTTCCATCCTTGGATGGGTGTCCATTTATTTGCTTTGTTTGGACATTGCTTTGATTTTAATATATTGATGCTTTCGTTTAATTATTGTGTGTAATATGGATAATGTTATTATATTTAAGAATTTTATAAAATTAAGACCTGTAAAGGAGGCCAGTTCCAATGAACCGGGCATTGTGGCTATGCTGGGCCATTTCTCACTCTCCCCACACTTACCCAACTTTCCGAACCCATTAAGGGGTTGGGGATTCCTTAAGAATTGAGTCATCCACCCCTTTCTTTTTTTCGGCCTGTCCGGGTAGCGACTCCATTTTCTCCAGACTTAAGTCCGTGTTCTCTAAGGCCCCGAGCCTAAACAATGCCGAAGTCGCAAGAACCATTCCACCGGGAGTGGGAGCAAAAATCCCCGCTCACAGTGGCGACTCCACTAGGGATAAGAGAAGTTGATTCTGTTGGTCTTTATATTATTCTATTCTTTCTTATAATGATATTATCCATTGCATCATATTAGTTTGCATCGTGTGCGTGAGTTAGGATGCCCGTGTTACCCGTGTTATGTTATGTAAGGGATACCATACCTTCACTCAAGGTATGGAGATCGAGCATGGCATAACCACTCATAGCCTCGTACCATTTGGTATATACTTGCTATGGGAGCCTAAGCCTTTTAAGCCAAAGACTAAAGCTCATGTAATTGGCCTAGTTACTTTTCTTAGGTTTTACCCCAAATGCATGTTGTTTGACTATGGTTAGTTTATCTTAGTCTAAATCATGGCTTATTTGGTTTGTTCTTTTTATAATATGACCTAAGTATATTGTAAGCTCAAAATAAATTTTTCTTTAAAATCCAAAAGACCAAAACTATTTTTAAAACTTTTCAAAATGGTCTTTGGACATAAGACTTTTTCTAAAAACAAAAAAAAAATTCTTTGGACCATGGCCCAAATACTAAGCCCAAAATCCATTTTTCTAAAATCTTTTATAATGGGCTTAGAAACAAAACTATTTTTACCCAACTATTTTTACAAAGAGCTTGTAAAAATATTTAGGTCAATTATGAAATACCAAAAATCAATTGTGGGCCTAGTTTACACTAAGAATAAATTAATCATGGGCTTGTTTTTGGCATGAACCATTAGTTACTCTTTTCAAGTGAGAAATCTATCTATAATAAACCTCTTAATTTAGTTTTAATCCAAAATAACATAAAAAGCTACTTTAATTGGTTGGATGGATTAAAACCTAATTAATTGAAATTATCATGGATGGATTTTCACTTTCGAAAATATAACTATTGGTTGAAACGTCCGAGGGAATTATTCGAAAGCAAGATACCCCATGTTGGTATTTTGTTAGCCATATACCTAGGAAAAAGAGACTCGCCATTCGTGTGTGGATGTTATAAGGTTGGAAGGATCATCCTAATTACACTTGTTTATTGGTTGATTATGCATACATGCATACATTTGCATCTCATATCATTGATCCTCACTGGCTCACAGCCCTGGATTACGAAAGTTCAAAAGCTTACGACAATCCGACCTATGCCGGAGACAATGTATATAGCAACGACTCAATCACTTGCTCACCTAAAACAATGGAGCCCGAACAAATTCAAAGGTTGGGGGATGAAGCCCTTAATGCCAAAATGGAAGAAATCAAAGAGGCCCTAGCTGAGACCATGAAGAACCAATTGACTGCAATCTTAGAGAATCATGTCGAGGCATCTGCTAGCACTAAAGATATTTATACACATGTCTTCTCCTTGCCCCCTGCATGTAAAAATATTTATACACATGCAAGCATTTGAATGATTAAAGTGAATAATTAAATTTACTTTTTATTTACTGTATAGTCACTTTTTATACACTATTTACTATTTATAAATAGTAACTTACTATTTGTAAATAGTAATAAATAGTATTTTACTATTGTAAATAGTAATTTACTATTCATAAATAGTAATTTACTATTTATAAATAGTAAAATATACTATTCATCAATAGTAAAGTTTACTATTTATCAACAGTAAAACCTACTTTTGAATTTTATTTTTTCCTTGTCGTTTCTCTATATAAACATGAAATAATTCCTTCATTTCATTTACAGCAAAATCCTTAATTTTTATAATTCTCTCAAATTCTTTCTAATTTAGCATATAGTTTTAAAAAAAATGCATGCTTTAAGATTAGGAACCCATTCTAATCCCGAGTTATTGGAGTTTATTCGGCATCATGAAGATGAAAATATACATCTACTAGCCGGGATGCCGCTTCATTGTAGTTCAAACCAAAAGAGCGTGGTAATTATTTTTCCCTTTTTTTTGTTTTGATTTTTTTCATCTTTTCTGTTATTTGTTTTTTTTATTTTTTTTCTTCTTTTTTTATTTTTTTCATTTTTTTTGTTTTTCTGTTATTTGATTATATTATTTATTATTTTTAATTTTTAATTTATGTTTTTATATTATGCTTTTTTTTAGAAAATTTAGGAAAAATAAATTAATTTAAGCAGATAGAATAACATGTACTTATCTGGTATTAACTTACCTGGCTCCGTGTTAGTGTGATTATTGCGTTGTTCAGGCCGGAGGGTGTATCTCCAAAGCTCGACAATGGTATGATGTAGTGCCTTCTCGGGTAATGCAGATTATCCGAGATTGCGGCTTTGAGAGCTTCATCTTACAATTGCCATCTGAGGAGTATCTAATAGACCGGAGCATAGTCCAGGCGCTTACAGAATGATGGTTGGACACAACTCATACTTTTCATGATCAAAAACCACTTCACTAACTTTGGTCTTCCCTTTGTCCTTTGGTTTCTTAGTGCTAGCAGATGCCTCGGCATGGTTCTCTAAGATTGCAGTCAACTGGTTCTTCATGGTCTCAGCCAGGGCCTCTTTGATTTCTTCCATCTTGGCATTGAGGGCCTCATCCACCATCCTTTGAATTTGTTCGGGCTCCATTATTTTTGGTGAGCAAGTGATTGAGTCGTTGCTGGATTCTTCATCTCCGGCGTAGGTCGGATTGTTGTAAGCTTTAGAACTATCGTAATCCAGGGCTGTGAGCCAGAGAGGATCAATGATATAAGATGCAAATGTATGCATGTATGCATAACCAATCAACAAATAAGGATAAATAGGACGTTCCTTCCGATCCATACACGAATGGCGAGTCTCTTTTCCTAGGTATATGGTTGATAAAATACCAACATGGGGTACTTTGCTTTCGAATAATTCCCTTGAATGTTTCAACCAATAGTCATATTTTCAAAAATGGAAATCCATAGTAATTCCCATTAATTAGGTTTTAATCCATTCAACCAACTAAAGTAGCTTTTAGGCTATGTTGGATTAAAATGAAATTAAGAGGTTTATTATAAATAGATTTCTCACTTGAAAAAGGTAATTAATGGTTCATGCCAAAAACAAGCCCACGGTTAATTTATTCTTAGTGTAAACTAGTCCCACAATTGATTTTTGGTATTTCATAATTGACCTAAATATTTTTGCAAGCTCTTTGTAAAAAATGGTTGGGTGAAAATAGTTTTGTTTCTAAGCCCATTGTAAAAGATTTTAGAAGAATGGATTTTGGGCTTAGTATTTGGGCCATGGGCCAAATAATTTATTTATTTATTTTTTAGAAAAGTCTTATGTCCAAAGACCATCTTGAAAAATTTTGAAAATAGCTTTGGTCTTTTGGACTTTAAAGAAAAATTTATTTTGAGCTTACAATATACTTAGGTCATATTAGAAAAAGAGCAAACCAAATAAGCCATGATTTAGACTAAGATAAACTAACCATAGTCAAACAACATGCATTTGGGGTAAAACCTAAGGAAAGTAACTAGGCCAATTACATGAGCTTTAGTCTTTGGGTAAAAAGGCTTAGGTTCCCATAGCAAGTATATACCAAATGGTACGAGGTTATGAGTGGTTATGCCATGCTCGATCTCCATACCTTGAGTGAAAGTATGGTATCCCTTGCATAACATAACACGGGAGTCTTAACTCACACACACAATGCAATCTAAGATGATGCAATGGATAATGTCATTATAAGAAAGAATAATAAAAAGACCAACGGAATCAACTTCTCTTATCCCCTGTGGAGTCACTACTGTGAGCAGGGATTTTTACCCCCACTCCCGGTGGAATGGTTCTTGCGACTTCGACACTGTTTTGGCTCGGGACCTTAGAGAACATGGACCTAAGTCCGCAGAAAATGGAGTTGCCACCCTGATGAGCCAAGAAAAAGAAATGGGTAGATGACTCAATTCCTAAGGAATCCCCTGTTAGTGTATATGCCCTAGGCCATTGATTTGGACCTTAATGTTATTCATTTTGTTATTAATAAAGAAGTTTTTATTATCATTGTTATGTTTGCATGTTATATATAATAATGATTATATCCCTGGTTTATTATTGTTATGGAGATAATAATAAATATAACTAGTGTAATATTGATTTGATAATCATAAGATGATTATAGGTATGAAGATACAAATCAATATTATGGATACATGTTAGAGAACAGTGTATTGGATAGACCCACATAGATATCACTTCATGGTTTAATGTCATAAGTGTATATCATAATAGTTTTCATTTAATCCTTTGACTTGAGATTGTCATAGTTTCCAACATAAGGAATATTATGTTTTGACATGATCAAACGTTATCTGTAACTAGATAATTATAAAGGTTATGCTTGAACATGGTATAAATTATGTAGAGGAAAATGAACATTCAAGATGGAATTTGTCCCTCTCTATGAGAGAGATATCTTCTGGGCCCCTCGATAAGTGTAACTGAGAAATGCATGGCCGTGCTCAAATAAGTTGATATAAGATCAATCTTATTTGTTTATCAGTTAACTTGGAGATCGAGTAATCCTAAGTTTGGACAATTAAGTATGACATTTACTATGACTTATGTTCAAACTAGATATCGTGTGATAAAGGGATTAATGCATGTACTATTTCAGGTTTTCATTTATGATGATTCTCATGATTAATTGGGTAGTCGTAATGTCTTGCTAGAGGCCAATTATGATTTGTGCATTTCAATAGAGATTGAAATACACTACCAATTAATATGAGCCTATCGGGTCACACACATATAACGTAGGCTGTACTTAAAATAATAATAATTAAATTTTTATTATTGTTGTTGGTATTATTATTATTATTAGATATTAATAATAATATTGTTATAATAATTATTATTAGATAATAATAATTAAAGACGTGGGTCCATATAGGATATGGACAGTTAGGGTTTTAAAAGGACTGGAGGCCTTGATGATATTATGATTATGATTTTTGTTTTGAAAGAAAACGGAAGAAGAGGAAAAAACAAAAAAACCCTAGTTTCGTTTTTGCAAAAAGTTCAGCCACTGCCGTTGGTGAGCTAGCACTCAGAACGGCGTATGTTTGTGTGGACTTTGTTAAAGGGTGTTCGTCTTCAGAAGGCAGCATTTGTTAATCGTTTTGAAGCTACGCAAAAAGGTTAGTTTCGAATCTCTTTTATCGAACTGAATGGATCACATGGATCCTGTGAGTAAATCGAAAGAAATTTTTGTTTTCCGCTGCGGCAAGGGTTGCAGATTCTTCTCGATTTACTAACAGTGGTATCAGAGCCCCTTGTTGATTCCATTTAAATCGAAATATGCCATGTTGAAGTGTTGATGTGATCTATTATTTTTCGAATGGCATGATTGGATTCGTTTTATCATTTGATGATGATTCGAATATGTTATATGAGATATAACCTAAATCGTTGTTGATATATGATGTCAAAGATGACCAATTGTATAAGATACAATTCTGTGAAGTCGAATTAGGGTTGGTATACAATCTGTTGTGGTTTCGAATTAGGGTTAATATGATTAATTCAATTCGTTTATTCATATCGAATGTATACATAGATTTCGATTTTGATTAATATGATTATTGAGTAAATCATTTTCTAAGGTTTCTTGTAATAGTTCTCTGTTAATATGATTAATAGATTGCTATTATATTCTGTTTAATATGATTGACAGAATAAGGGTTTTGACAGAAAATAATTAATTGGATTAATGATTCTGTTTAGCTTCGAGGGGCGCTGCCCCTTTGGAACCCCGCCCGCTGACCGGCCAGCGGGAGCCCCGCCCGCTAACCGGCTAGCGGGACCGCCGTATGTTCGCACCCTATAGTTCGTTACCGTGACATTAAGAATGTCAATATATTTGTTTCTATTTAACATGTTGGTGATGAATATGCTATGATTATTTGATGTCTTGGCATGGTGCATAGTATGGCTTTATGACCTATGTGTTTGTTTATTCATATCTTTGGATTGTATATACGGCCTGCGTGTCGTTTATTTTTGTAACTTTATTATTACTAGTTTAGTAGTTAGTTTTATTATTAATGTAATAATGAAGACTCAAGCTTGGAGAAGAAGATGAAAATTCCATGGAGATGAAGTTGCCTTTCAAGATATGAAGAAATGTACTATTGCAAATGTTGTAATAGATAGGTTTTCTTTTCACCTAGGGTTGCCTATATGATCTTCATTTGGTCTCATGAAGATCATATCTAGTTTGGCCATACTATGTCACGTTTATTTTTATCGAATATGTATGAGATGCCATGTTTGATAGTTTATGTATGCATATGGGATATGATATATAAATGTTAATTTTAACATGTTTTCAAAATTAAATCGAATGAACCCTCACTATTAATCTAAGTTTTAATGCCATCTATATCTTAAACACTTATCAAGGCTAAGATCACCTAAATGTAGATTTTGCCAAAGCAAAGTACTTTAGGTTATCCTAGTAAGATATGATGAGTAATGGTGCTGCTCATGCGTTTAAAATTGGTTAGACTTAATTAGGCTATCAAAATGGTTTTGGGCCTAAGGCATTAGATGGGGTATAACATGCTATGACATATGATGTCATGATCCCATATTATCTAAGAGTTACATGTGATGTAATTGGTAAGGGGTTACCTACCATAATAACTTGATTTTAAGTGTCATGCCAAAGCTGACTTAATATTAAGTAAAAATTGGATCTTAGCCCACTAAAATGTCATTGTGATGATTGAGGGTTATATTTTAGTGGGATTTTAATTACTTATCACCTTTTATTAATTAAAATTTGCATATTTTGTAGATTGAAATGGCTACCAACAATAACTCCACTTTATCACTGCGATCCATCCTTGAGAAGGAAAAACTGAAAGAGAATGGGACTAATTTTGTTGATTGGTTTAGGAACCTGAGAATTGTTATCAAACAAGAAAAGAAGTCCTATGTGCTTGATGAAGCTGTCCCTGAGCCACCTCCTGCTAATGCTTCTAATGCTGATAAGAACAAACATAAGAAGCATATGGATGATTCCAATGACATTGGATGTCTTATGCTTGCTACTATGTGTCCAGAACTTCAGAAGGATCTGGAACACTTGGAGGCTTATGAGATGAGTGTCCATCTCAAACAAGCTTTCCAACAGCAAGCTAGGCAGGATAGATTCGACACTGCTGTTGCATTATTTGACTGCAAGATGTCAGAGGGTGAATCGGCTAGCGCTCATGTTTTGAAAATGAAGGGCTACATTGATCACCTTGCCCGACTTGGATATCCCTTGAGTTTAGAACTCTCCACGGATTTGATCCTTCATTCTTTGCCCAGCAGTTTTCCACATTTTGTTATGAACTATAATATGAACAACATGGAAAAGTCCATTCCTGAGCTACATGGTATGCTCAAAACTGCTGAAGGGAATATCAAAAAGCCCACTAAGGCTACCCATGTATTGAATGTCAATAAGGGTAAGCCTATGAAGAAGAAAGGCAAGGCAAAGGGTAAAGCAACAGTTGCTACAAAGCCTAAGGGACAGCCCAAGCCAAAAGAACCCAAGGCACCTGTTCCTAAGGAAGGAACTTGTTTCCATTGCAAGGAGCCTGGGCATTGGAAAAGAAATTGCCCACTTTATTTGGCTTAATTGAAGAAATCGAAGGGTAGTGCGACTACATCTTCAGGTATATATGTTATAGAAATTAACTTATCTGCTTCTACTTCATGGGTATTGGATACTGCATGTGGTTCTCACATTTGTACAAATGTGCAGGGACTCAAAAGGCGTAGATCACTGAAAAGGGGTGAAGTTGACCTACGAGTTGGGAATAAAGCAAGAGTTGCTGCACTAGCTGTAGGATCTTATGAACTTCATATGCCTAATGGCTTTTTGTTAAATTTGAAAAATTGCTATTATGTTCCTACTCTGAGTAGGAATCTTATTTCAGTTTCAGTTTTGGATGATGAAGGGTTTTCATTTTTAATTAAAAATAAGACCTGTTCTATTTTTGATAAAGATGATTTGCTTTATGGTATTGCAAGATCTTTTAATGGCCTTTATGTCCTTGACTTAGATGATTCTAGGGAGAATCATATTTATAACATAAACTCTAAAAGAATTAAGCTAAATGACCTAAACCCTACATTTTTACGGCATTGTCGTCTTATCCATATAAATGAGAAACGCATTTCTAAACTCCATCAAGATGGATTATTAGATTCATTTGATTTTGAATCATTTGATAAATGTGAATCTTGTTTACTTGGCAAAATGACAAAGAATCCTTTCATCGGACAAGGTGAAAGGGCTAATGACTTGCTTGGACTAGTACATACAGATGTATGTGGCCCGTTAAGCATTAGTGCCAGAGGAGGATATAATTACTTCATTACTTTTACTGATGATTTCAGTAGGTATGGCTATGTCTACCTAATGAAACATAAGCATGAGGCTTTTGAAATGTTCAAAACTTTTCAAAATGAAGTACAAAATCAACTTGGGAAAACTATTAAGGCACTTCGATCTGATCGAGGTGGTGAATTTTTGAGCCAAGAGTTTGACGAACATCTAAGAAATTATGGAATTGTTTCACAATTAACTCCTTCAGGAACTCCACAGTGGAATGGTGTTTCTGAAAGAAGAAATCAAACTTTATTAGATATGGTTCGATCTATGATGAGTCAAGCAGATCTTCCAATATCGTTTTGGGGTTATGCCTTGGAGATAGCTACTTTTGTTTTAAACCGTGTACCATCTAAAGCAGTTGAAAAGACGCCATATGAGATATGGACTGGAAAAACACCTAGTTTGTCTTTTCTTAAGATTTGGGGTTGTGAAGCTTATGTGAAAAGACCAGTTTCAGATAAGTTAGCTCCAAAATCTGCTAAATGTATCTTTGTGGGATATCCTAAGGAAACTAAAGGATATTATTTCTATATTCCATCTGAGAACAAAGTGTTTTTTGCTCGAAATGGAACCTTTTTGGAAAAGGAATTCATTTCTAAAAGAACTAGTGGGGGTACAGTTCAATTAGATGAATTTATAGAACCACAAGAAGATATTGAACCGCCTGTAGAAACAGTTTCAGAACCACAAGCCATTGTGGAAACTGAAAATGTTACACAAGTTCTGCGCAGATCTGATAGACCACGTCATCAGCCTGAGAGATATGGATTTCTCATGACTGAAAGTCATGAAGTTTTGCTCATAGATCAAGATGAGCCAACTACCTATCTTGAAGTTGTGTCAGGTCCAGATTCAGAGAAATGGCTTGGAGCCATGAACTCTGAGATGCAGTCCATGTTTGACAACCAAGTTTGGGCCTTAATTGATCCTCCCGAAGGTATTAAGACTATTGGTTGCAAATGGGTTTTCAAGAAGAAAATTGACATGGATGGAAATGTACAAACCTATAAAGCAAGGTTGGTTGCTAAAGGTTTCAAACAAACTCATGGTATAGACTATGATGAAACCTTTTCTCCAGTTGCTATGATTAAATCTATTAGGATTCTCCTTGCCATTGCTGCATACTATGATTATGTGATATGGCAAATGGATGTCAAAACCGCTTTCCTTAATGGAAATTTACTCGAGGATGTGTACATGACACAACCTGAGGGTTTTGTAAATCCTGAGAATTCTGGGAAGGTTTGCAAGCTTCAAAGGTCCATTTATGGATTGAAGCAAGCATCTCGAAGCTAGAATCTTTGTTTTGATGAAACAGTTAAGAACTTTGGTTTCATTCAAAATGAAGATGAACCATGTGTTTACAAGATGGTTAGTGGGAGTGCTATCGTGTTCTTAGTCCTATATGTAGATGACATATTGATCATTGGAAATGATGTCCCCACTTTACAAAAGGTTAAAGATTGGTTAGGGAATACTTTTTCAATGAAGGACTTGGGTGAGGCTGCATATATCCTTGGTATAAGGATATATAGAGATAGATCTAGAAGGATAATTGGCTTAAGTCAAAGTACATACATTGACAAAGTGTTGAAGAGGTTCAGCATGCAAGATTCCAAGAAGGGATTTTTGCCTATGTCACATGGTATTCATCTTAGCAAGAATCAATTTCCTAAGACATCTGATGAGTGAGATAGAATGAATAAGATCCCTTATGCTTCTGCTATTGGATCTATTATGTATGCCATGCTATGTACTAGACCTGATGTCTCATATTCTTTGAGCACAACAAGTAGATATCAAGCTGATCCTAGTGAGGGTCACTGGACAGCTGTTAAGAACATTCTTAAGTATCTAAAAAGAACTAAGGATGCTTTCTTAGTTTATGTAGGTTTGGAAGATGAGCTAGTTGTAAATGGTTACACAGATGCTAGTTTCCAAACTGATATAGATGATTACAAATCGCAGTCAGGTTTTGTATTCACATTAAATGGTGGAGCCATTACTTGGAAAAGTTCCAAGCAGAGCACAGTAGCAGATTCTACAACAGAAGCTGAGTATATAGCAGCATCAGATGCAGCTAAGGAAGCAGTTTGGCTGAAGAAATTCATCACTGAGCTTGGAGTGGTGCCTAGCATTGCTAATCCTATGGCCATCTATTGTGACAACAATGGTGCCATAGCGCAAGCAAAAGAGCCAAGGTCCCATCATAAATCCAAGCATATACTCAGGCGATTTCACCTCATTCGAGACATCATTGATAGAGGTGATATCAAGATATGCAAAGTTGACACAAATGACAACATAGCAGATCCATTGACAATGCCTCTCTCGCGGGTCAAGCATGATCAGCACACTAGGTCTATGGGTATGAGATATTTGTTAGACTAGGCCTAGTGCAAGTGGGAGACTGTTAGTGTATATGCCCTAGGCCATTGATTTGGACCTTAATGTTATTCATTTTGTTATTAATAAAGAAGTTTTTATTATCATTGTTATGTTTGCATGTTATATATAATAATGATTATATCCCTGGTTTATTATTGTTATGGAGATAATAATAAATATAACTAGTGTAATATTGATTTGATAATCATAAGATGATTATAGGTATGAAGATACAAATCAATATTATGGATACATGTTAGAGAACAGTGTATTGGATAGACCCACATAGATATCACTTCATGGTTTAATGTCATAAGTGTATATCATAATAGTTTTCATTTAATCCTTTGACTTGAGATTGTCATAGTTTCCAACATAAGGAATATTATGTTTT
Organism: Garcia nutans; assembly: GCA_947685225.1. NCBI lineage: Eukaryota > Viridiplantae > Streptophyta > Magnoliopsida > Malpighiales > Euphorbiaceae > Garcia > Garcia nutans. The sequence goes on along the minus strand of CANTUV010000039.1, from coordinate 10,131,683 downwards.
GACATGATCAAACGTTATCTGTAACTAGATAATTATAAAGGTTATGCTTGAACATGGTATAAATTATGTAGAGGAAAATGAACATTCAAGATGGAATTTGTCCCTCTCTATGAGAGAGATATCTTCTGGGCCCCTCGATAAGTGTAACTGAGAAATGCATGGCCGTGCTCAAATAAGTTGATATAAGATCAATCTTATTTGTTTATCAGTTAACTTGGAGATCGAGTAATCCTAAGTTTGGACAATTAAGTATGACATTTACTATGACTTATGTTCAAACTAGATATCGTGTGATAAAGGGATTAATGCATGCACTATTTCAGGTTTTCATTTATGATGATTCTCATGATTAATTGGGTAGTCGTAATGTCTTGCTAGAGGCCAATTATGATTTGTGCATTTCAATAGAGATTGAAATACACTACCAATTAATATGAGCCTATCGGGTCACACACATATAACGTAGGCTGTACTTAAAATAATAATAATTAAATTTTTATTATTGTTGTTGGTATTATTATTATTAGATATTAATAATAATATTGTTATAATAATTATTATTAGATAATAATAATTAAAGACGTGGGTCCATATAGGATATGGACAGTTAGGGTTTTAAAAGGACTGGAGGCCTTGATGATATTATGATTATGATTTTCGTTTTGAAAAAAAACGGAAGAAGAGGAAAAACCAAAAAACCCTAGTTTCGTTTTTGCAAAAAGTTCAGCCACTGCCGTTGGTGAGCTAGCACTCAGAACGGTGTACGTTTGTGTGGACTTTGTTAGAGGGTGTTCGTCTTCAGAAGGCAGCATCTGTTAATCATTTTGAAGCTACGCAAAAAGGTTAGTTTCGAATCTCTTTTATCGAACTGAATGGATCACATGGATCCTGTGAGTAAATCGAAAGAAATTTTTGTTTTTCGCTGCTGCAAGGGTTGCAGATTCTTCTCGATTTACTAACATCCCCAACCCCCTAATGGGTTCAGAAAGTTGGGTACGTGTGGGGAAGGTGAGAAATGGCCCAGCACCCCCAAAACGCCCGGTTCATTGGAACCGGCCTCCTTTACAGGTCTTAATATTATAAAATTCTTAAATATAACAATATTATCCATATTACACACAATAATCAAAAGAAAATCATCATTATATTAAAATCAAAACAATGTCCAAACAAAGCAAATAAATGGACACCCATCCAAGGATGGAAACATGTCCTTACATTAGATGCCTAAATAGAACACCCACCAAAAGGTAGAAACATGCCCTTTACATTGGTTCTAAGATAGAAAAGCAAATTAAATTACATGATGCTTTACTAATGAGGTACCCACCAAGTGGAAACATACCTCTTACAACTTTTAGAAATCTAAATAAATTTATAAAAGTAAATAACTATTCATAATAAATAAATCAATCATCAAAGGTATCAAATATCAATAAAAAGTAAACGTCCATCTATGATAAATAAAATAAACCAAGCATTGAATTTAAATAAATTAAAGCATAAGAAATAAAACAAAGTATGATCAAATATGGAATTGAATAAAGCAAATAAAAGTTCAATTATAGCTACTGTGACTTTTTTGTGGAATTAAAATAGATTAGGGTTTTATGTTTTAAAAGGTTGGTAAGACTCTTTGATTAACTAAATTAATATTGGAATGATGAAATCATGAAACTAGGGTTTTAGACACTTTGAAATACTTTTGATTTGTGGTTTTAATTGGTGATTTCAAGCTACTATGTAAAATTTAAAGTATTTATGTTTTTATTATTTTAAATGTTTTAAAGGATTAAAGCTTAGAAAAAGTTAGGGTTTAAAGTTTTAAAGGAGTTAGAGCTTATTATTTTATGTTTGGAAGTTGAATTAGGGTTTTAGGATTTAAAATTAGGGTCTCGGGTGATGAATTAGCTTTTAGAATTTGGAAATCAATTTGATAAATGTATGAATTTAAACAAACGGATTGAAGTTTTTATAAATAGAAAAGATGTTTTTTAAGGCTTTTTGAATGAAATAGAACCTAGTTGAAAACTTTGAAAGAAACAGAATCAAATTTTGTTTTTGTTGACAATATGTTTAATTAATGTTTTGAGATTTTTAACAAGAAAAAATAACAATTTTAAGTCTTATTGCCTTTGGTCCTTATTTATAGTGGTTTGATGTGGTTTATTCCTAATTAGTTAAGGCAAGTAATATTAATAAAAAAAAGAAACTGAAACCTAATTGAATTAGGTTTCAAAAAATTTGCGTCGAAAAAATTGCGGTGCGAAAAAAATTTGTCGCAGGAAAAAATGCGCAGGCGAAAAAATTCTACCGTAGAAAATTGATGCAGGGACAGGCTGCAGGCGACCATTTCGCCCGCAGGATTTTTCCTGTGGGCCAAATAGTGTGAACTATTTCTCTCGTAGGAAAATCCTATGAGTGAAATAGAAAAGCTATTTCGCCCGCAGATCCTACTGGCGAAATACCCATGGGCTCGCGCGATGATTTTTTCGTCGCCGATTTTTTCAACTCTGATTTTTATTTTTATTTTTATTTTTATTTTTATTTTTTGACTTTTATTTGTTTATTTTTATTTTTTATTAATAAAAAATAGATACTAAAGCAAAAAGTTATTTAACAAAAATTATTTTGGACCAATTAGACAACAAAAATCATTTTAGACTAAATAAAACATATTGGACCGGATTGGGTAAAAAATTAAGGGTCTATAGTTTGCCCCCTACTTGAAAAATCTGAAACTTTAGTGAAAGAGAGTGAAAAGCAATAAGACTTACTTTTTGAGATGGTTGAGGTTTTGGGTTCTGGACCCGGTTTGAGTTCTGGACTCAAGGATAAATTCTAGGTTCTCGACCTAAGGAAAAATTGGGTTCTGGATCCGGTTCGAGTTCTGGACTCAAGGATAATTCTAGGTTCTCGACCTAAGGAAAATTTGAGTTTTAGACCCAGTTCGAGTTCTGGACTCAAGGATAATTCTAGGCTATGGACCTAAGGAAAAATTTGGGTTCTGGACCTAGAAGGTTTGGATACTTGATCCTAAATTGGATTGAGACACTCGATCCTAACTGGATTTGGATACTCGATCCTAAACTAGATTGGGACACTCGATCCTAACTTGGATTGGGATTGGCTTTGGATGCTCGATCCTAACTGGATTTGGATACTCGATCCTAATTGTATTTGGATACTCGATCCTAAATTGATTTTATTTGGGTACTTGGACCCGAGATTGGGTACTTAGACCCGAGCTTGAATTGATTTGGGTACTTGGACTCAAGAATGGGTACTTAGACCCAAGATTAGGCACTTGGACCCGAGCCTGAATTGATTTGGGTACTTGGACCCGAGAATGGGTGATTGGACTCGAGAATGGGTACTTGGACCCGAGATTGGGCATTTGGACCCAAGCTTGAATTGATTTGGGTATTTGGACCCGAGAATGGGTGCTTGGACCTGAGATTGAGTTTGACTGACCTTTTATCATTTGAGAAATTTGACTGCTCCGGTTATTCTATGCATTGTGGTTTTTCACCCTCAAAATGGATATTCATCCTTTGAGATCAGGTCTTCACCCTTGAACATGAATCTTCATCTTTTGACATCGGGTCTTCACCCTTGCAAATGGATCTTCATCCTTGGAAATCGGGTCTTTACCCTTGAAACATGGGTCTTTATCCATTGGAGGTCGGGTCTTTACCCTGGCTTCAGCTCTTTTAGCTGGATTAGTCTTTTGTCTTTTACATCTTCATTCTTTTGAGAGTTCTAATGTTCCATTTTTTTGTTCTTCCATTTTGCAAAGATTTAGCTATTTTTAATTGGACCTTATATCCTCTCCTTGCCCCCTGTGTGGCAAAATATTTGTAAGTGAGTTTAAAAATATTTGTTATATAGACTCAAAAAATTGAAAAGGAGAAACTTTGCCCCCTGTGTAGGCTCAAACCAAAGATTTTATCCATGCAAGTTTTGATTGATGATTTTGCCGTCTAGTTCTTCGCACAAGCACGTATTTCTTCTCTTTGCAAAATTACTGGAGCTTTCTCAAGCAATGGGCTTTCCATGCCCCCCTGATTTGACATCTTCTTTTGATTCTTCACTTCACAGAGTGTTTGTTGTTCACCTTGATAAAGAATAGACAATACAAGACAAGAAAGTGCGATGTGATATGCTCAAGTATGCATGATATGCATGAATAATACTTATAGTTGTTCCATCGACTCACAGACCGAGGTGATCAGCAGAAGTGTTCTCATTGGTTTCATTTTGACGCTTGTTCAAGTCTTGTATTGGAATGATCGAAAGCTTTGCATTTGTGGCTTTTATCTTCAAGATGTTGAAAACATGAGTGGTGGAGACCCTAAGCAGCAAAGTCAGGGATGCATCCATTTCAAACTATGTCTCAGCATGTCAATTGATAGCTTCTTTATAACCTTGCCAATAATCATTTCCTTTGCCCAATGTGTTATTCAAGGTTCAACATACTTCCCTTAACTTGAAGGCTTTGTATGACAAAACACTTTTTTTTTTGAAATCAAATATTGGCTTTGCCAAATCAATGTCAATGTACCTCAGAACTTGAGTTTTCCAAATTAACATATATATAACATGACAACCCTAGTTACCGTACTAAACTCGGGAATCATTTCTATTTAAACAAAAATTGTTGCACTTCAGATAGGCACATACACATTACTTGGCCATAGGTCTCATTGAGTTTAAATATTGTCTATCTCATATGCATGCTTATCCAAACTATCTCCACTAATAGACTTTACCTACCAAGAGAGATCAACAAGTCTTTGATAGGCTTGAAATGGGGTTTATGAGGGACATGGGTTAAATGAAGGCCATTTTGAGATAGGAGCTAATGTGGCACAATGGACAAACCTTCACACTACAAATTTCTTGTTGGAACTTTAGACAGTTTGGAGGTAATCTTGCTAGACTCTAAATTCCTTCTATCTTTTTGGTATTAATCTGGATTCTGATTAGGACAGTTTTTGCCCTTGTAAAAAGTTTAAGACCCAAATCTATTTCTTTTCTTCTTCTCCCTTTTCTTTCCTCTTTATTTTTCTTACTCTTCCCTTTCTTTGAGCATTTTATCATTTTGTCCCTCTTTCTTGTAGAACTATCAAGTACAGAACTTTCAAGAACTAGATGGTTTTTCTCCTTTTTCCCAATTTTGGATTGAATCTTTAGTTGGGTTGGACCAATTCAAATCAAACCGTCCTTATAAACTAAATGGAAGCCTTTTGTTGTCTTAGGTAAAAGAGAACTCAGTTGGCTTTTTGAAACATTTTGGGTTTTCTTTTCTTTTTCTTTTTCTTTTTTTTCTCTTTTCTTTCTCTTTTTTGCTTTTCTTCTTTTTTTTTGTTGGTTTTGTTTTTTTTTGTTTTTTTTTGTTTGGTTATAGGTCTAAAAGAGTCGTCTTGTTTGTACTAACTTAGGCTTCCAATAATGGATAAGTGGAGTAACATAAATATTCTTTAATAGGGATAAATCATTTGTTACTCTAATGTTGTTTTGATATATTGGAGATATTAGGGAACTTCAACTACCCTTATGGTCTTGAAAACTTCAACTATCCTTATGGTCTTGAAAACATCAACTATCTTCATGGTCTTGAGAACTTCAACTATCTTCATGACCTTGACTAATCATTGCTTTCTTTTGATCTTCTTGCCTCTTCATCTTAGTGATCATAAGACTTGTCAAAAGTAACACAACAACTCAGGGTAGGTTATTGGGGTTTGTAAGCCAATGAAAAGACAGCTAAAATTTTATGAAGGCTCAAAGGAACAACTAAGGATTGATATTTAATTGGGTGGATACTAATTGTTGGCTAACCAAACAATGCCTAGATCATTTCTCTCTTAAATGAGTAGAGTTCAATTTCACCTCAAAAGCTTGTCAAAGCATATTCTAAGATTGACTAAGACCTAGACAAAGGTAATTATGCAGGAGCCCTCTCTAAGTAAGCATACACAACTCAATGCTATAGAGCAATTCCCTCACCTAGTAAAGTCATTCAAGTCATGATGCCTATACACATTAATTTATGAATTATCAAGCTAGATTCCTCATTGGTTGAGCACCAAAATGAATAAAGACCAACAAAATTTTTGATAAAAGTAATTTATTCAATCAAATTTAAATTTAAAAAACACGATAGTTCCTATTAAAGAAAGTAAAATTGAAAAGCAACATTCAAGCTAAGGAAAGTTCATTGAGTTAGGCTTCTTTTCCTTTCACATCTTCAATATCCCCATCTTGAAAAGAGGACAAAACAAAATCTTCTTCCAATCCTTTTCCCACCATAAAGGTTACCGGTGGTGGCACTCTTCCAAACTTAGGCAAAGGGTTGTTCTTGGTATTAGGCTTATCTAGCTCGGGTAGCTTCCCATTATCAATTAGATTTTGAATCTCATGTCTCAACCTTACACATCTATCCGTGTCATGCCCTTGCATTTGGTGGAATTGACAAAATGCTTTGGTGTCAAAATTAAGTGGGAGAGGGTTAGGCAAAGGGCGAGGATTTAAGGGTTGTAGCAATCCTTTTCTTTGAAGCCTGTTGAAAACCCAAGACATCAGTTTTCCCAATTTTGAAAATTGTCTCCTTGTTCCTTGGCTAGTAGCATTAACACCGACAGCCTTTTGCATGCTTTGGCTACCAGGTTGATAGCTCCCTTTCTAGTTCCTTTTTATTGCAAAGCAGCTCTTCTCCCTTTCCCATTCTTCAATTTGCAAACCAGCTTGGAGAAGGTCTTCGAAATCACGGATGAGTGTATGAGACATCCTCTCATGAAGATTAGGCAACACCCCTCTCACAATCATCCTTATTTGATCAGATTCATCTTGCCTCTTCTTGAGTAAAGCGGCCTTGTTTCTCCATCTCTTGACATAATCTACAAAATTCTCATTCGGCCTTTGCCTAATGGACTCCACTTCCATCAAGGTAACTTCCAACTCAACATTATATCCATATTGTTGGATGAAGGCTTTGTAAAGTAGATCCCAATTCTTTTGTGTTCCATCATCTAAGCTATTGAACCAATTTTGGACAATAGGGTCTAATGAGAGCATAAAGTACCTTAAGGTTTGAACGTTGGTAGCTCGGGCAGACTGCATAGTAGTGATATACTGCTTCACATGGAGATGAGGATTTCCAGTACCATTGTACTTTGCAAAGGATGGCATCTTGAACTTGTATGGAACTTCTTCATCTTGTTCAAATAGTTTGTCGATCTCAGACATCTCTTCAATTTTCAACTTCTTCTCAAATTTCTTTTCTAAATCAGCAATCATCTTTTCAACATTGGATGTCTCGGTCTTTTTAATAGTTGCTTTCTCAGCAACCTTCGGTTCTTTCTTCTTCTCTTGAAAATCTTGGTAGTATTGAGCCCAATCATCATCATCATCGATGATCACCTTTTCATCATCAAAAACCACTTCACTAACTTTGGTCTTCCCTTTGTCCTTTGGTTTCTTAGTGCTAGCAGATACCTCGGCATGGTTCTCTAAGATTGCAGTCAACTGGTTCTTCATGGTCTCAGCTAGGGCCTCTTTGATTTCTTCCATCTTGGCATTGAGGGTCTCATCCACCATTCTTTGAATTTGTTTGGGCTCCATTGTTTTTGGTGGGCAAGTGATTGAGTCATTGTTGGATTCTTCATCTCCAGCGTAGGTCGGATTGTTGTAAGCTTTAGAACTATCGTAATCTAGGGCTGTGAGCCAGAGACGATCAATGATATAAGATGCAAATGTATACATGTATGCATGTATGCACAACCAATCAACAAATAAGGATAAATAGGACATTCCTTCTGATCCATACACGAATGGCGAGTCTATTTTCCTAGGTATATGGTTGACAAAATACCAACATGGGGTACTTTGCTTTCGAATAATTCCCTCGAATGTTTCAACCAATAGTTATATTTTCGAAAATGGAAATCCATAGTAATTCCCATTAATTAGGTTTTAATCCATTCAACCAACTAAACTAGCTTTTATGCTATGTTGGATTAAAACGAAATTAAGAGGTTTATTATAAATATATTTCTCACTTGAAAATGGTAATTAATGGTTCATGCCAAAAACAAGCCCACGGTTAATTTATTCTTAGTATAAACTAGGCCCACAATTGATTTTTGGTATTTCATAATTGACCTAAATATTCTTGCAAGCTCTTTGTAAAAAATGGTTGGGTGAAAATAGTTTTGTTTCTAAGCCCATCGTAAAAGATTTTAGAAGAATGGATTTTGGGCTTAGTATTTAGGCCATGGGCCAAAGAATTTATTTATTTATTTTTTAGAAAAGTCTTATGTCCAAAGACCATCTTGAAAAATTTTAGAAATAGCTTTGGTCTTTTGGACTTTAAAGAAAAACTTATTTTGAGCTTACAATATACTTAGGTCATATTAGAAAAAGAGCAAACCAAATAAGCCATGATTTAGACTAAGATAAACTAACCATAGTCAAACAACATGCATTTGGGGTAAAACCTAAGGAAAGTAACTAGGCCAATTACATGAGCTTTAGTCTTTAGGTAAAAAGGCTTAGGTTCCCATAGCAAGTATATACCACTCGGTACGAGACTATGAGTGGTTATGCCATGCTCGATCTCCATACCTTGAGTGAAAGTATGGTATCCCTTACATAACATAACACGGGCGTCTTAACTCACACACACAATGCAATCTAAGATGATGCAATGGATAATGTCATTATAAGAAAGAATAATAAAAAAGACCAACGGAATCAACTTCTCTTATCCCTAGTGGAGTCGCCACTGTGAGCAGGGATTTTTGCCCCCACTCCCGGTGGAATGGTTCTTGCGACTTCGACACTGTTTAGGCTCGGGGCCTTAGAGAACACAGACCTAAGTCCGGAGAAAATGGAGTCGCCACCCGAACGAGCCGAGAAAAAGAAAGGGGTAGATGACTCGATTCCTAAGGAATCCCCAACCACCTAATGGGTTCGAAAAGTTGGGTACGTGTGGGGAAGGTGAGAAATGGCCCAGCACCCCCACAACGCCCGGTTCATTGGAACCGGCCTCCTTTATAGGTCTTAATACTATAAAAATTCTTAAATATAACAATATTATCCGTATTACACTCAATAATCAAAAGAAATCATCATTATATTAAAATGAAAACAATGTCCAAACAAAGCAAATAAATGGACACCCATCCAAGGATGGAAACATGTCCTTACATTAGATGCCTAAATAGGACACCCACCAAAAGATAGAAACATGCCCTTTACATTGGTTCTAAGATAGAAAAGCAAATTAAATTACATGATGTTTAACTAATGAGGTACCCACCAAGTGGAAACATACCTCTTACAACTTTTAGAAATCTAAATAAATTGATAAAAGTAAATAATCATTCATAATAAATAAATCAATCATCAAAGGTATCAAATATCAATAAAAAGTAAACGTCCATCTATGATAAATAAAATAAACCAAGCATTGATTTTAAGTAAATTAAAGCATAAGAAATAAAACAAAGGATGATCAAATATGGAATTGAATAAAGCAAATAAAAGTTCAATTATAGCTACTGTGACTTTTTTATGGAATTAAAATAGATTAGGGTTTTATGTTTTAAAAGGTTGGTAAAACTCTTTGATTAACTAAATTAATATTGGAATGATGAAATCATGAAACTAGGGTTTTAGACACTTTGAAATACTTTTGATTTGTGGTTTTAATTGGTGATTTCAAGCTACTGTGTAAAATTTAAAGTATTTATGTTTTTATGGTTTTAAATGTTTTAAAGGATTAAAGCTTAGAAAAAGTTAGGGTTTAAAGTTTTAAAGTAGTTAGAGCTTATTATTTTAAGTTTGGAAGTTTAATTAGGGTTTTAGGATTTAAAATTAGGGTCTCGGGTGATGAATTAGCTTTTAGAATTTGGAAATCAATTTGATAAATTTATGAATTTAAATAAACGGATTGAAGTTTTTATAAATAGAAAAGATTTTTTTTAAGGCTTTTTGAATGAAATAGAACATAGTTGAAAACTTTGAAGGAAACTGAATCAAATTTTATTTTTCTTGAAAATATGTATAATTAAGGTTTTGAGATTTTTAAGAAGAAAAAATAACAATTTTAAGTCTTTTTGGAAAATAAAGTAACGTATTAGTATTTTTAACTTTGGAAAAACAAAATTAAAGTTCTAAGATTTTAACTTTTGAAAAACACAAAATCCTAGTTTTAGCTACTGTGAAAAAAAAAGAAATTAGAATCTCATACCTCCTTTTGTTGATTCTCCAAAAATAATTCTTCTTGGATGAACAAGAACAAAGACAATTGCTGCCTTTGAATTGCTTAAATCGTGTCCCTGCTATTCTAGAAAAAAAGAAATTGAATTGCTCCTTTTCCTTCCTTGATTTGGTTTCAAATTTTAAAGTCTACTGCCAATTTTCGGTTCTCCCTAATTTAATTGCCTTTGGTCCTTATTTATAGTGGTTTGATGTGGTTTATTCCTAATTAGTTAAGGCAAGTAATATTAATAAAAAAAACCGAAACCTAATTGAATTAGGTTTCAAAAATTTTAAGTCGGAAAAATTGCGCTGCCGAAAAAAATTGCCGCAGGAAAAAATGCACTGGCGAAAAAATTATGCCGCAGAAAATTGCGGCAGGGGAGGGCTGCGGGCGACCATTTCGCCCACTGGATTTTCCTACGGGTGACCATTTTGCCAGCAGGATTTTCCAGGAAAATCCTGCCAGCTAAATAGAAAAGCTATTTCGCTCGCAGATTTTTTCTGCGAGCGAAATAGCTTAGGCTATTTCACCCGCATGAAATTCCTATTGGCGAAATGCCCATGGGCCCGCGTGATATTTTTTAGTCACTGATTTTTTCGACTCTGATTTTTATTTTATTTTTTATTTTTTGACTTTTATTTGTTTATTTTTATTTTTTATTAATAAAAATTAGATGCTAAAGTAAAAAATTATTTAACAAAAATTATTTTGGACCAATTAGACAACAGAAATCATTTTAGACTAAATAAAATATATTGGACCGGATTGGGTTAAAAATTAAGTGTCTATAGTAGGTCATCAAATAAAGCCTTAAAAAGTCATCGCCTGTTGGAGGAGAAGGCAAATTACTCCTCCTGAGTCCGTCCAAAGCAGGAGCACCAAAATCCCTATTACTTTGGAGTTCCGATCTGTCACAGTCCTCATCGGAAGTAGACAAAAGCATCTCATGGTTATCAGTCTGGGGGCCTCATGATGAAGAAGCACCAGGATCGCTCATCCCCTGAAATCGGAAGTCTCGAAAATTTTGTTCTGATTGATGGTACAAATTTTTGAAATGATAAGCCTGCTGACGACTAGCGGCCAACTCTTCCTAAAGTTTCTTATTTTGTTCTTCAAGCATCCACTGTGAGCCAGAAAGGAAAAGGTAAGAGCATACATAATAATGCATACATATAGCATAAATTACCATGAAATAAGAAAACCCACCAGGTAATTCATATAAATGCCCTGCGAATGAGATGACATACCTGGCGGGCTAGAATGAGCAAATGAAGGAGCAGTAAAAGAAGGTCCAGCCTCATGATCAAATGAGCCAACAGCCTACAATAATCATTAAGAATCAAAATAAGTTAAGAAAGAAGCGATTACAATGAAAAATGGTAAAGTTTTACCTGGGAAGTGCTAGCCCCGAGATGTGGAACGAATTCTCCTGCCTCTCTATGGTGTTCCTCTTCATCTCTACCCTCATTTTCTTTGGGAATTTTTTGTACACTAATAGGAGATACATCAAAGCTCAAGAGCCTCGCTTGAATAAAATGGACATAAGATGAACTCGGCGGATAGAGAAATGCTTCAACACCATAACCGTGCCAAGCCGACCACCATGCATCCTCCGGCATTGATATAATATTTAAAGTATATTTCAGCCAAGGCATCAGAATCCTCCGCTGCTCTGGACCAAGAAACCACTGATAAACTCTCTCTCTGAGAAACCATCCACTAGACACCGGGCAAGCGATGACTCGGCGAGAATGTTGGAAAGATAGCATAGCCTTCATGAAGGGAGACCGACTTGTCCACTCTTTTGGGTTCCACCAAGCCAAAGTAACCTGCAAAATAACACGAGGTAAGTAAAACTTTCACATAAAATTTTAAAGCACACTAACGCTATTTTACCTGGCCCTAGGTTAAGCAGCTCAACACGAAGCGTTGGGTATGCACATGGTGATAGCCTGGAACGCCCACGCGATTTGACAACCAGAAATTTAATTTCAAATAGCCGACCCTCTCTCTGGAAATACCAGGCACCCTCACAAGGTTGTGTTCATATGCCCATGCCTACAACAACAATAGAAATCAAATTCATACAAGAAAGGAATGGAATTGACATTGGTGGAAGAAGAATACCTCAACAACCGCCATCAAGCTGAAAACAGACTTCTTATTTCAACAAATTTTATGAAGACCATGATAAAGACAGGCGAGACCAGCTTTGCCCCAGCCATAAGATGGTACCATTCTGAAATAAGAAAGGGCCCTTAACACTAACAAATGGATGGAGGATTCAGTGCTGCCTAAGATGGTCGACCCAAGCAAATATAAAAAAAATCCTCGAACATACTGTTGGGTTGTGTCTCTGTAAACCCATCTATTGTAGTTCATCCAATAACTACAAATTGGCTTAATCTTTATCTTAAAAGGCCCTTTATACGATGGTTCCATACCAATTAATTGTTGAATTTCTTCAAATGTCAAAATATCATTGGTCAGAGGAACCGGAACACCATCATATCGAAGGCCAGTTATAGCAGTAAAATCGACTGGACCAATTGTCATCTCTCCAATGGGCAAGTGGAAAGTATGAGTTGTGTCCAACCATCGTTCTACAAGTGCCTAAACTACACTTTGGTCTATCAGATACTCCTCAGCAATTGTAAGTTGAAGCTCTCAAAGCCGCAATCTCAAATAATTTACCTTACCTGAGAAGGCACTACATCATACCATTGTCGGGCTTTGTAAGTACACCCTCCAGCCCAAATAATGCAACGATCACGCTAACACGAAGCCAGGTAAGTTAATACCAAGTAAGTACATATTATTCTATCTGCTTAAATTAATTTATTTTTCCTAAATTTTCTAAAAAATATAAAGAAAAACATAAAAATAAAAAAAATATAAAATAATAATAAATAAATAATAAAATAAAAATAAAAATAAATAAATAACAAAAAGACAAAAAATTCAAAAAAAAAAAGAAAACTTACCGTGATCTTTTAGTTTGAACTACGATGAAGCGGCATCCTGGCTAGTACATCTATATTTTCATCTTCATGAAGATGAATAAACTCTAATAACTCAGCATTAGAATGAGTTCCTAACCTTGAAACATGCATTTTTTTAAAAACTATGTGCTAAATTTGAAAGAATTTCAATAACTAAATCAATTATTTTGCTGTGAATGAAATGAAGGAATTCGTTGTCTATATAGAGGAATGGCAAGGAAACAAACAAAATTCAAAAACTAAATTTTACTATTGATGAGTAGTAAAATATACTATTTATGAATAGTAAATTACTATTGAGAAATATTAAATTTTACTATTTATGAATAGTAAATTACTATTTAAAATAGTAAACTACTGTTTACAAATATTAGGTTACTATTTATAAAATAGTAAATAGTGCATAAATAGTACTACACGGTAAATACACAGTAAATTCAATCGTTCAATTTAATCATTCAAATACTTGCATTTATATGAATATTTTAACACGCAAGGGCAAGAAGAAGACGTGAATAAAAATTAGCCAAACTTTTTGAAACAAAAAAAATTATTTTTTACAGATAATTAAATCTTTCTTAGCTCGGGTCTAGAACCCAAATTATCCTTAGGTCCAGAACCTAGAATCTCTTCTATGTCCAGAACTTAGCTCGGGTCCAGAACTCAAATTATCTTTAGGTCTATAACCTAGAATCTTTTCTGAGTCCAGAATTTAGCTCGGGTCCAGATCTCAAATTATCCTTAGGTCTAGAACCTAAAGTCCATTTTAAGTCCATAACTTAGCTCGGGTCCAAAACCCAAATTTTCCTTAGGTCCAGAACCTAGAACCTCTTCTAAGTCCAGAACCCAAATTTTCCTTAGGTCTAGAACCTAGAACCTCTTATATGTCCAAAACTTAGCTCGAGTCCAGAACCCAAATTTTTCTTCGGTCCATAACCTACAACATCTTCTAAGTCCAGAACTTAGCTCGGGTCTAAAACCCAAATTTTCCTTAGGTCCAGAACCTAGAATCTCTTATAAGTCTAGAACTTAGCTCGGGTCCAAAACCCAAATTATCCTTAGGTCCAGAACCTATAGTCCATTTTAAGTCCAGAACTTAGCTCGGGTCCAGAACCCAAATTTTCCTTAGGTTCAGAACCTAAAATCTCTTCTAAGTCCAGAACTTAGCTTGGGTCCAGAACCCAAATTACACTTAGGTCCAAAACCTAAAATTATCCTTGACTCTAGAACTCAAACCGGATCCAGAACCCAAAACCTCAACCATCTCAAAAATTAAGTCTTATTGCTTTTCACTCTCTTTTACCAAAGTCTCAGATCGTTCAAGTGGGGGGCAAACTGTAGACCCTTAATTTTTTACCCAGTCTGGTCCAATATATTTTAATTAGTCCAAAATAATTTTTTTGTTGTCGAATATATTTTAATTAGACAAAAATATTTCTCGTGTTATCTTAATTAAATAATATTTGTTTTTATAATTAATGAAAAATTGCGCCCAGGCCATTTTGCCCGCCGCTGCCGCAACCAGATGCAGCAGCTTTTTCGCTAAAGCAATTTTCCGCAGTAGTTTTTTTTCACCAGTGAAATTTTTCCACAGCAGTTTTTTTTTTGCCACCGAAATTTTTTCGACGCAAATTTTCTGAAATCTAATACAATTAGGTTTCGGTTTCCTTTTCTTAATGATTGTTATATGCCATGAGTAACTAGAATTAATCAAGAATTCTTCTATAAATAAGTACAATTACAACACAAAAAGGGGGGAAATTTTGATAATAAAAAAAATTAGGACGGAAATTGAGAGAAAAGTTGAGACCAAAACTGAGTAGGAAAGACTTTGAATCAATTTGATTTTTTTGAGAGAGCAATCAATCTGAAATTGGGAGAAAATTTTTTTTGTTAATGAAGATTTATGTCACTCCATTCATCCATTATTGGAAGCCAAAGTCGTTACAAACAAGACAACTCTGTTTGAACTAGAACCAAAACAAAAAAATGAAAGAAAGAAAAAAAAAAGAAGAAAACAAAAAATGAAAAATGAAAAAAAAAGGAAAGAATGAAAATAAAACAAAAAAAATAAAACAAAAAGAAATAAAGGAAGAAAGATAAAACCTAAAAAGGTGGTTGAGTTCTCTTTTACCTAAGACAACAAAAGGCTTCCATTTGGTTTATAAGGATGGATTGACTTGAATTGGTTCAACCCAACCAAAGATTCGATCAAAATCAAAGAAAAAGGAGAAAGACCATTCAGTTCTTGAATGTTCTGTACTTGACAGTCCTACAAGGAAGAAGGACAAAATGATAAAATGCACAAAGAAAGGTAAGAGTAAGAAAAAGAAAAAGAAAGAAAAGGGAGAAGAAAAGAAATGAATTTGGGAACCAAACTTTATGCAAGGGCAAAGACTATCCCAATCAAGATCCAGATTAATGCCAAGAAGATAAAAGGACTTTGGAGTCTAGAAAGATTGCTCCCAACTATCTAAAGTTCCAACAAGAAATTTGTAGTGTGAGGGTTTGTCCATTTTGTCACACCAGCTTCAATCACAAAATGGCCTTCACTTTAACCCATGCCCCTCATAGACCCCATTTCAAGCCTATCAAAGACCTGTTGATCTCTCTTAGTAGGTAGAGTCTATTAGTGGAGATTGTTTGGATAAGCATGCATATGTGATAGACAGTATTTAGACTCAATGAGACCTTTGGCCAAGTAATGTGTATGTGCCTATCTGAAGTGCAACAATTCTTGCTTAAATAGAAATGATTCCCGACTTTAGTACGGTAACTAGGGTTGTCATGTTATAGATATGTTAATTTAGAAAAATCAAGTCCTGAGGCACATTGACATTAATTTGGAAAAGCCAACATTTGATTTCAAAATTAAAATTCAAAAATTCAAAAAATCAAAAATAAAAAAAAAGTTTTGTCATACAAAGCCTTCAAGTTAAGGGAAGTATGTTAAACCTCCAAAGGACACATTGGGCAAAGAAAATGATTATTGGCAAGGTCATGAAGAAGCTATCAACTGACATGCTGAAACATAATTTAAAAAGGATGTATCCCTGACTCTGCAACTTGGGATCTCCACCACTTGTGTTTTCAACATCTTGAAGATAAAAGCCGCAAATGCAAAGCTTTCTATCATTCCAATGCAAGACTTAAACGAGCGTCGAAAAGGAACCAATGAGAACACTTCTGCTGATCACCTCGGTCCGTGAGTCAATGAAACCACTGTGAGTGTTATCATGCATATCATGCATACAATAGCATATCACATCACACATTCTTGTCTTGTATTGTCTATTCTTTATCAAAGTGAACAGCAAACACTCTGTGAAGTAAAGAATAAAAAGGAGATGTCAAATTAGGGGGGCATGAAAAGCCCATTGCTTGAGAAAGTTTCAGTAATTATGCAAAGAGAAGAAATGCATGCTTGTGCGAAGAACAAGACAAAATACAAACATCAATCAAAGCTTGCATGGAAAAAATCTTTGGTTTGAGCCTACACAGGGGGCAAAGTTTCTCCTTTCCATTTTTTTTTTGAGTTTATATACCAAACATTTTCAAACTCACTTGCAAATATTTCACCACGCAGGGGATAAGAGAACATATGAGAGCCAACTAAAAATAGCTGAATTATTGCAAAAAGGAAGAACAAAAGAATGGAACATTAGAACTATCAAAAGAATGAAGATGTAAATGACAAAAGATCAGTCCAACTAAAAAAGCTGAAGCAAGGGTAAAGACCCGAAGTCCAAAGGATGAAGAACCATTCTCAAGGGTAAAGACCTAATCTCAAAGGATGAAGATCCATTTTCAACAGTGAAGACCTGATCTCAAAGGATGAAGATCCATTTTCAAGGGTGAAGACCTGATCTAAAAGGATGAAGATCCATTTTTAAGGGTAAAGACCCGATCTCAAAGGATGGAGATCCATTCTGAGGGTGAAGAACCACCATGCATAGAACGGCCGGAGCAGTCAGACTTCTCAACTGAATAAAAGGTTAGTCAAACTCAGTCTTGGGTCTAAGCACCTAAAATTCAATTCATTCTCGGGTCCAAGTACCTAAATCAAATAAGTCTCAGGTCCAAGTACCCATTCTCGGGTCCAAGTACCCAAATCAAATCATTCTCAGATCCAAATACCCAAATCAAATCAATCTCGGGTCCAAGTGCCCAAATCAATTCAGGCTCAGGTCCAAGTACCTAATCTTGGGTCCAAGTACACAATCTCAGGTCCAATCACCCAAAATTCAATTCATTCTCAGGTCCAAGCACCCAAATCAAATTAGTCTCAGGTCCAAGTACCCATTCTCGGGTCCAAGCACCCATTCTCGAGTCCAAGTACCAAAATTAATTCAAGCTCGGGTCCAAGTACCCAATCTTGGGTTCAAGTACCCAGTCTCAGGTCCAAGCACCCATTCTTGGGTCCAAGTACCCAAATCAATTCAAGCTTGGGTCCAAGTACCCAATCTCGGGTCTCGGGTCCAAGTAATCAAATTAATTCAAGCTCGGGTCCAAGTACCCAATCTCGGGTCCAAGCACCCATTCTCGGGTCCAAGTACCCAAATCAATTCAAGCTCGGGTCCAAGTACCCTATCTCGGGTCCAAGTACCCAAATCAAACCCAATCTCGGGTCCAAATACCCAATCTCGGGTCCAAGCACACAAAATTCAATTCATTCTCGGGTCCAAGCACCCAAATCAAATCAGTCTCGGGTCCAAGTACACATTCTCGGGTCCAAGCACCCTTTCTTGGGTCCAAGTACCCAAATCAAATCATTCTCAAGTCCAAGTACCCAAATCAAATCAATATTGGGTCCAAGTACCCAAATCAAATCAAACCCAATCTCGGATCCAAGCACCTAAAATTTAATTCATTCTCGGGTCCAAGTACCCAAATCAATTCAAGCTCAGGTCCAAGTACCCAAATCAATTCAAGCTCGGGTCCAAGTAGCCAATCTAGGGTCCAAGTACCCAATCTTGGGTCCAAGTGCCCAATCTCGAGTCCAAGCACCCAATCTCGGGTCCAAGCACCCATTATCGGGTCTAAGTACCCAAATCAAATTCAATCCAATCTTGGGTCCAAGTACCCAATCTCGGGTCCAGGTACCCAAATCAAATCAATCTCGGGTCCAAGTACCCAAATTAAATCCAACCTTGGGTCCAAGTACTAAAATCAAATTCAATCTCGAGTCCAAGTACCAAATCTCTGGTCCAAATACCCAAATCAAGTCCAGAACTCGAACCGGGTCCAGAACCCAAAAACAAATTCAAATAACCATCTCATCAAAAATTAAGTCTTTTTGTTTTTTACTCTCTAAAGTCTCAGATCGTTCAAGCAGGGGGCAAACTGTAGACCCTTAATTTTTTACCTATTCTGGTCAAATATATTTTAATTAGTCCAAAATAATTTTTGTGTTGTCCAATATATTTTAATTAGTCCAAAATAATTTTTGTGGTATCTTGATTAATTTTAATATTTATTTTAGTAAAAAATGGTGAAGTGAATAAAAAATCAAAGATAATAAAAAATAATAAATAATAAAAAAAATCGGCTACGAAAAAATTGGCGAAGAAAAAATCATCGCTGAAAGTCAGCGCAGGACCGTGGGCATTTTGCCTGCAGGAGTTTCCTGTGGGCAAAATGGCCCATAGGCCAATTCGCCCGCCGCTGCCACATCCAGCTGCGGCAGCTTTTTTGCCAGCGCAATTTTTCTGCAGCAGATTTTTTTCGCCAGTGCAATTTTTCCGCAGCAGTTTTTTTTTGCCAGCAAAATTTTTTCGACCCAAATTTTCCAAAACCTAATACAATTAGGTTTCGGTTTTCTTTTCTTAATGAATGTTATATGCCATGAATAACTAGAATTAAGTGCAATTACAACACAAAAAGGGGAGAAAATTTGATCAAAAAAATTGGGACGGAAATTGGGAGAATTGTTGAGACCGAAACTGAGTAGGAAAGACTTTGAATCAATCTGATTTTTTTTTAGAGAGCAAACAACAATTCAATCCATCAAAGGCAACAAAGCTTGCCTTTGTTTTTGTTCATCCATGAAGAAATTTTTGGTGGAACCAACAAACAGAGGTATGCATCAATTGTCTAATTTCTTCACAGTAGCTTAAAAATCTAATTGTTTAAAAGCCTTAATTCGTTGCTTTGTTTTCCAAAAAGCTTCAATTTATTATTTTTGTTTCTTCAAAATCTCAAAACCCTAATTTGCTTTCCAAATTTTCAAAATCCTAAATTGAGTTCTGTTTCTTTCCAAAAGCCCTAAAAACATCTTTTTTGCTTCTATAAACTTTAAATCATTTTGTTTATTTTCATAAAACTTCATAAAACTGTAAATTGTTTTCTCAAACTCTAAAAAAAAATCATTCTCCAAAGCCCTAATTCAAAAATCCTAAAACCCTAATTCAACTCCAAAACCCAAAACAGTAAACCCTAACCCCCTTAAAACCTTAAACCCTAATTTTTTCTAAACCCTAATCCTTTAAAACTTTAAAAATCATGTAAACATAAATGTTATAATTTTATACAGTAAGCTTAAAAACATAATTCAGTAACTAATAGTCATAATATAAATGTTTTAAAGAGCCCAAACTCTAATTTCATGATTTTATATCACAAACCCTAATTTGGTTAATCAAAGAATTTTACCAACTTCATGAATCATAAAACTTTAATTTATTTTAATTCTCTTAAAATCACAGTAGCTTAAACCCATAAAATTCCAAAAACCCTAAATACATGGAATAAAGAAACTTAAATAGAAGTAGTAGCCCTAATTTGAATCTTTATTTGCCTTATTCAATTTTATATTTGATTGTGCTTTGATTTATTTTATATGCTTTAATTTATTTAAGTTCAATGCTTGGTTTATTTAATTTATCATTGATGGATGTTTACTTTCTATTAATGTTTAATACCTTTGATGAATGATTTATTTGTGATAAATGGTTAATTACTTTTATCTATTTATTTATATTTCCAAATGTTGTATGTTTCCACTTGGTGGGTACCTCATTAGTTAAATATCATGTAATTTAAATTTCTTTTCTATTTTAGAACCATTGTAAAGGACATGTTTTTACCTTTCGGTTGGTGTACTATTTAGGCATGTGATGTAAGGACATGTTTCCATCCTCGGATGGGTGTCCATTTATTTGTTTTGTTCGGACATTATTTTAATTTTAATATAATGATGCTTTCTTTTAATTATTGTGTGTAATATGGATAATATTATTATATTTAAGAATTTTATAATATTAAGACCTGTAAAGGAGGTCGGTTCCAATGAACTGGACATTGTGGGGGCTGCTGGGCCATTTGTCACCTTCCCCATACGTACCCAACTTTCCGTGCCCATTAAGGGGTTGGGGATTCCTTAGGAATCGATTCATCCACCCCTTTTTTTTTCCAGCCCGTCCAGGTGGTGACTCCATTTTCTCCGGACTTAGGTCCGTGTTCTCTAAGGCCCCGAGCCTAAACAGTGCCGAAGTCGCAAGAACCATTGCACCGGGAATGGGGGCGAAAATCCCCGCTCACAGTGGCCACTCCACTGGGGATAAGAGAAGTTGATTCCGTTGGTCTTTTTATTTCTTTTTTATAATGATATTATCCATTGCATCATATTATATTGCATCGTGCGCGTGAGTTAGGACACCCGTGTTACCCGTGTTGTGTTATGTAAGGGATACCATACTTTCCATCAAGGTATGGAGATCGAGCATGGCATAACCACTCATAGTCTCGTACCATTTGGTATATACTTGCTATGAGAACCTAAGCCTTTTAACCCAAAGACCAAAGCTCATGTAATTGGCCTAGTTACTTTCCTTAGGTTTTTACCCCAAATGAATATTGTTTGACTATGGTTGATTTGTCTTGGCTTAAATCATGGCTTATTTGGTTTGTTCTTTTTCCTAATATGACCTAAGTATATTGTAAGCTCAAAATAAATTTTTCTTTAAAGTCCAAAAGACCAAAACTATTTTTCAAAACATTTTAAGATGGTCTTTGGATATAAAATTTTTCTAAAAATAAATCAAAAATTCTTTTGCTCATGGCCCAAATACTAAGCCCAAAATCCATTTTTTCCAAAATCTTTTTACAATGGGCTTAGAAATAAAATTATTTTTATCCAACCTTTTCTTACAAAGAGCTTGCAAATTATTTAGGTCAATTATGAAATACTAAAAATCAATTGTGAGCCTAGTTTATACTAAGAATAATTAACCATAGGCTTGTTTTTGGCATGAATCATTAGTTACATTTTCAAGTGAGAAATCTATCTATGATAAACCTCTTAATTTAGTTTTAATCCAATATAGCATAAAAACTTCTTTAGTTGGGTTGAATGGATTAAAACCTAATTAATGGGAATTACTATGAATGGATTTCCATTTTCGAAAATATAACTATTGGTTAAAACGTTTGAGGGAAATATTCAAAAACAAGATACCCCATGTTGGTATTTTGTTAGCCATATACCTAGGAAAAGAGACTCACCATTCATGTGTGGATGCTATAAGGTTGGAAGGAACGTCCTATTCGTCCTTGTTTGTCTATTGTTTGTGCATACATGCATACATTTGCATCTCATATCATTGATCCTCTCTGGCTCTCAGCCATGGATTATGAAAGTTCAAAAGCCTACAACAATCCGACCTATGCCAGAGACGAGGTATCTAGCAATGACTCAATCACTCAATCATTGCCAAAGTCGTAAGAACCATTCCACCGGGAGTGGGGGCGAAAATCCCCGCTCACAAGCAGTTTTTTTTTTGCCAGCGAAATTTTTCTGACGTAATTTTTTTCGAAACCAAATTCTATTTGGTTTCGATTTTCTTTTCTTAATTAATGTTAGTTTCCGTAAACAAGTGGAATTAATCATCGAAATTTTCTATAAATAAGACTAAAAAACAACACAGAAAGGAGGACAATCGATCGGAGGAAAAACTTTGAAAGGAAATCAGATTTTAAAAAATTCTTTCTGGCAGTGAAATCAATCGGACTTTTTTGAGAGAAGAATAAGCAACTAAACAATCAATCCATCAAAGGCAGCCATCTTGCCTTTGTCCTTGTTCATCCGAGAAGTAATATTTGGTGGAACCAATAAACAAAGGTATGAATATCAAATCTCTTTTTTCTTTGCAGTAGCTTGAATCATTCAATTGTTTCTTTTGATTCAAAAAACCCTAGAACTCTAATTTCCCTTTTCTAAACCTTGGAACCTTAAATCATCTACTCTATTTTCAAAAACCTTAAAATTACTTTTTTGTTTCTTCTAAAATCTAAGAACCCTAATTTATTTCCTTACAATCTTAAAACCCTAATTTACTTTCCAACTTTCCAAAACCTTAAATGGTTTTATTAATTCCCCAAAACCCTAATTTGTTTTTCCAATTTTTCAAAACCTTAAATCCCTAAATTTACCTTACAGCTTCTAAAAATCACATAAAGCTTTATAAAACTCTAAATTGCTTTTTTTTTCAAATTCCAAAATCAAATACATCTTACAAAACACTAAAAACTCTAATTCAACTAAACCCACAGACAGTAACCCCAAACTAGCTAATCTAAAACCTAAGTTTTCTCAAACCCTAAACTCCCCCAAAACCGTAAACCCTAATATTCCTAAACCCTAATCCTTAAAACTCTAAAACCTCATAAACCTAAATACTAAAATTCCAACACAGTAAATCTAAAATAATAATCCAGTAGCTATGCTAATGAAATCCAGTAGTTAATAATCATAAACCTAATGTATCAATATCCAAACCCTAATTTCATGATTTTGCTCCTAAAACCCTGGTTAATCAAAGAACCTTATTAATCTCTTAAATTATTAAATCTTAATCCATTTTAATTCCCTTAAAACTTACAGTAGCTTAAACCAATAAATCCCAAAACCCTAAACATTAAATAAAGAATCTTAAATAGAAACAGTAGCCATAATTTGTATCTTTACTTGCTTTATTTATTTTTAGATTTGATTGTGTAGTTCATTATATGCTTTGATTTATTTTATATGCCTTGATTTATTTAAGTTCAGTGCTTGGTTTATTTAAGTTATCATGGATGAATGTTTATATTTTGATTGATGTTTAATATCTTTGATGAATGATTTATTTTTGATGAATGGTTATTTACTTCTATCGATTTATTTTGATTTCAAAATGTTGTAAGAGGTATGTTTCCACTTTGTGGGTACCTCATTAGTTAAATATCATGTAATTTAAATTGCTTTTATATTTTAGACCAATGTAAAGGACATGTTTCTACCTTATGGTGGGTGTCCTATTAGATTAGACATGGATGACGTAAGGGCATGTTTCCATCCTTGGATGGGTGTCCATTTATTTGTTTTCTTTGGACATTGCTTTGATTTTAATACAACGATGTTTTATTTCAATTATTGTGTGTAATATGGATAATATTGTTATACTTAAGAATTTTATAAAATTAAGACCTATAAAGGAGGCCGGTTCCAATGAACCGGGTGTTGTGGGGGTGCTGGGTCATTTCTCACCTTCCCCACACGTACCCAACTTTCCAAACCCATTATGGGGTTGGGGATTCCTTAGGATTTGAGTCATCCACCCCTTTCTTTTTTCTCAGCCCGTCCGGGTGGCGACTCCATTTTCTTCGGACTTAGGTCCGTGCACTCTAAGGCTCCGAGCCTAAACAGTGCCGAAGGCACAAGAACCATTCCACTAGGAGTGGGGGCAAAAATCCCCGCTCACAACACCTTCTCAATAAATCATTAAACCTCTCCCAAGCATCATAAAGAGTCTCACCATCCACCTGGAGAAAAAATGAAATATCATTCCTCAACTTGGCAGTCTTGGACAATGGGAAATATTTTTCTAAGAACTTTTCTGCCAATTGACCCCATGTGGTGAAAGTGTTTGGGCGAAAAGATTTCAGCCATTTCTTCGGTTGATCTTTAAGTGTGAATGGAAACAACCTCAACCTAATTGCATCTTTGAAAACATTTTGTATCTTGAATGTGTCATATATTTCCAGAAAAGTCCCAATATGTGCATTAGGATCTCCATTTAGGAACCCATCAAACTGGCAAGTCTGCTGCACCATTTGAATTACATTTGTCTTTATCTCAAATTTGTTTGCAGCAACTTCCAGTCTCTGTATGCTTGAATAAGCCCCATTAAATTGGGCTTAGCAAATTATTGCATTGTCCTTGGCTCAATTCCTGCCATCACTTCAATTTCTGCTTTTGAGCTGAGATCTTCAAAGTTTAGTTTCATTTCTGCCAGAACTGCTTCCCTTTCTTCCTTTTGCTTTCTCCTCTATGTTTTCTCTAGCTCTGGACCTAATTCAAGTAATTAGGAAGAGCTAGCTTGGGTCATAAACGGGAAGAAGTACCTAAATGACAATCAATAAGCAAGAACTAATGTTAAAACAAATAAAAATAGAAACTAAATCAACATTCTTAATTATATTACTAATACTGAAAATCATTGTCCCCAATAACAGCGCCAAAAACATAATGGTGAATATGTGCTATCGTAATGTTACCGCAAGTACATGGGCCGCGCAAGTAATAAAGTAGTGAATAAGATATCGTTCCACTGAGGACAAAGTCAAATACTAGTGCAAATTTTAACTGTTGTTTAGCAAATCAATAGTTTTTGTGATGATTAAAGTAAAAGACGAATTACTTAATAAATTAAAGTAAAGAAAAATTGAATATTATGCAAAAAAGTTGATAATAAAAAATACTATCCATATATTGAATCCCCCTAGACATAAAAAATATTTATGAATATCAATTCAATTAAATCGAATAATAGAGCTGAATTGGCATTCCTCTATATTAGATAAAAACCTCTCTCAAGTGAATTAATCCCTAATCACTAAGTAGAATGCTAGGAATCTCTTCTCTAGCATAATTAAATAGATCTTTCAATAGGAACAAGGAACTTTGAACCAAAGGGTCTTGCATGTCTATCTCTAGCACTCTAATCAACCCTCAATCCTAATAAAAATTTTGTTCATATCAAGCTTTCTCAAGTCAATAATATGAAAATTGCAACCAATCAATAAGCATGCTATTATCAATTGGAAATAAGAAATTAAGAATCAAAAGGATAAAACAACTCAAAAAATGATTTAATTTAATAAGAACTATTCAATCCATAAAACAAGGATAAGGTTCATCAATATCTTGATAGACACAATTTAGCTTATGTTCATAACCAGAAAACCAAAATAGAAGAAATAAGTAAAAGAATTCAAACAATCCATAATGAATGATTTGTTTTTCTTCACTTCAATCCTTGAATCATGATTTAAATCTCTCATGAATTGGATCTTCACCTTTACTCTTAGCTGCCAAAAACTCTCTTTTCCTCAGGAGGTCGACTCTGAAAATAAAACTTCGATCCCTAATTTGCTCTTTAGCTCAGATTTTATAGCCAAGAGATTTTAGCCTGACACATCCATGGACATGGGTGTGTCTGTGGGCATGTCAATGGTGCTATTTTAAACTTTAATGACATGGGCAATGACATGCCCATGTCCTTGGAGGGCGTCATTGCTACTATAATGCTGAGTTAGGGACACGATGAAGGACACGCCCATGTCAGTGGGCGTGTTACAGCTTCTGTAAAGCAGGTGTAATGGCATGTTCGATTACATGCCCATATCGGGCATGTTGAAACATCTGTAAAGTAGTTGAATGACACGGCCATTGACATGCCCAAGTCACTGGGTGTGTCAATTGAAGACTTTGTCTAAAATAGCTCATTTCCTTATCTTTTGTCTGTGATTTTGGCCTGAATAACCTTAAGGTCCCAACATGTCAAAAGTTCCTGGAATCTACCCTAATAAACACTTAAACAAATAAATTAAACTCAATTTGACAATAAATATATTAAGAAATAGGGGCAAAAATATCATCAATTTTACAATTATCATCTATCAAATTTTCTTTTTTTAATTTGTTTCATCAAGTAGTTTAAGGTTCTATTTAAATCAATGGTATAATGATCAAAACCCTAATATATTTCCCAAAAACTTAAACTGTTTCCCAAATTTTCAAGACCCCAAATTTCTAAAACCATAAAACCCTAATTAGTTTATAGTTTCCAAAACCCTAAATTGTTTTTTTAAATCTAAATTCTAAAAACCCTAATTCTAAAACCTTAACCTAAAACCCTAATTCAAAAACCTAAAAACCCTATTCCTGATTTTTTAAAAAAAAGCCCTAAGCTTTAATTGCATTTTCCTAAACCCTAATTCATAAAAACCTAGTTTGTATATCTATTGCTTAAGATGATATTTAAATGCAAACTTGATTATTAATGCATGGATGATTTATTTTGTAATGGATGGTTTACTTTTATTTATGATGACTGATTGAATCTTTTCTATCTATTTATTTTAGCTTCAATACGTAAGAGGTATGTTTCCACCTTGTGCGTACCTCATTAATTGAGTTCCAATGTATTTTAATTTATTTTGATTTTGGGATTGATGTAAAGGGCATGTTTTTCACTAAAATGTGGGTGTCCTATGTTATTTAGTTTTAGAGGTTAAACAATTATTTCAAAGGCATGTTTCCATCATTGGATGGGTGCCTATTTTGATTGTTTATTTTAAATAAAGGTGATGGATATTTATTTCTTTTAATGTGCATGGAATATGGATTATGCTATAATAGGTTAAGAATTTAATAATATTCATACCCGAAAAGGAGGCTGATTCCAATGAACCAGGTGTTATGGGGATGCTAGGTCATTCCCACCTTCCCCATATGTGTTTAACTTTCCAAACCCAATGGGGGTTGAGGATTCCTTAGGAATCAAGTCATCCACCCCTTTCTATTTTCCTAGCCCATCCGAGTGGCGACTCTATTTTCTCTAGGTTTAGGCTCATGTTCTCTAAGACCCTAAGCCTAATAATGCTAAAGTCACAAGAATTATTCAACATGGGAGTGGGGGTAAAAATCCCCTCTCCCAATAAGCTTTAGTAGAACCTAGTTACCAATATGATCTGCCTAAAATCTTTTGGTGAATATGGTTTCCACATTCTGAATTCCAATAAAAGCTTTTCGAGAATGATGTACTTGAACAAATGTTGACCATAAGCTGCATATTCCAATTTTAAGTTATTAGTGTCCATTTTAGTTGGTGCAACCTATAGACCAGTTAAAAAAATAATTTAACGTGCTTACACTGTTGAAATGGTTTACATCACAACCATCAAACCTTCAACTTTGGTTTTACAAGTAAGAATTTAATATCTAATGCGATATGAATACAAACACCATTCAAAGTATGTCATACAGACATATATACCGCCATCAGTAACCAACAGACAAAAACAAAAATTAAATAATTTGAACATATGTCATATATCAAACGAGAAAAAGAAAAAAGAAAAAAAGCAAAATAATAAAAATAATAAAACAATAGAAGCATAATCATGTTAACAAACCAATAAAATAATATAATTTTTTTACATATGTAGTATGTGTTTTCTACTTAATAATTTATTAAAATCAAAATTTTATTATTAATAACGCTACCTAATATTGGAGCATTATTTAATTCTTGAACATAAAAGAAAATATAACAAAGAACCATTCAAGGAATATCAATTACCAAGTATCTCTAAAGTGATAGAAACAAATAGATTTACAAGTTATTTAACAGATACATGAAATTCACCAATACCAAGATATCTCCATCCATTCTTTACAGGATATGAGGGATGGCACAACGCTCCACATGGACATAATCTAACTTCAATCTTAGAGATAATTCCATCCTTCAAAAACTAATCAAATTCTACCCAAAAGATTATCATATAGTCAAAGTAAACCTGCACTTGTTTTAGCAAAATTAAAAACATTGAATTAAAAAATATTCAATTTCATTGATAACTACACATATAATCAAGTTTTAACAATCTAGTCCAATAAAGCCTGTAACTCTTCCCTATCCTTAACTAGTCTAAGAACAAAATCATGAACAAAAATCTTGATAGATAAATTTTATTTTTAATTTAAATAGAATGCTACTTTTAATATATAAATATATATATGGCTACTCATTCCAATTCCACATCCCATATCTGTTAACATAAGCTATCAATTTTTTATCCTCTAACCTCTTTAGGACTCCGTATTCCTTTTTTAATGCCATTTGATCATAATTATTTGAACCCCACGTCATCTTCAACTCTGAATGTCTTAAATCTAGTAACAAGTGTTCCTTAAGTTCCATCCATCTATCTATATAATATAGGTAGGTATAATGTGTTTCTTGTAAATCAGGAAAAAAATAAGTTGGCAAGAAACAAAGAATTTCAAAATGAATTATAATTATAGTCAAGCATTTATTATTAATGTATGTATAGTAGCCAAAAAGTTCAACATTATATACAAATGATTTAAGTTTGAGATTACTTTGAATTTTTCCATAATTCTATTCTTAGCAATATAGTAAATCTATAATATACAACGTTATTGAGTTAAGAAAATAAAAGCCAGGGGTAGGATTTCTAACCCTTCCTCAGGGAATCTAAAAATGTGTGGCTTTGGATTACCCCTTGAGGAACAGGGGTAACAGAGCCAACCTCTACAAAGCCAAAACCAAGACCATGCAAGCCTTTCTTATATAGATTTTAATAAATCTTTAACATTGAAGATATAAATTACACGCTACTAATGAGGAAACAATGAAGTAATTGTGCTTGTTAAACCCATAATGGATTGGCATTTGCCTGCCTTTCCCATAATCAACCTTGTTTCCAAAGAAATGGTTGGTAAACTCTTCAAGTGTGAAGCCACACAATAATAGAACTCCAGGCTCTTAATGATGACATTACATTAAGCCATCTTTAAGCCAAGATTCATTTTATCTATAACAGTAATTGATATAATAAGGAAAAGAAAAAGCTTCATGTAGTGAATTGCCACAATCAAACTCCATTAAAGGAAATTAAAAACAATTATCAGGCATCTAATTCTATTTAATTCAACAAATAAAACAAAATTATTAGCTTTTCAATTAATTCCTTCCATTTGAGCTCTTTCTCACTAATTCAGCCAAACAAAACAGAGAAAAAATTAAAAATATTAAATTAGACACCATTTCAAGAGAAAACCTGGCAACGTCCATAAGAAACCTGCATTAGAGATAAATGACAGACCATCTTCCTCAAGGTCACCACTGAAAATGATGAGTTTGAACTCGTCTGTGGCTCCCTCAGCCGAAGGCAACGAAGACAATTAGAGGGATTCAGTCTCAATGATTTGAGAAGTGTGAGATCAGACGCCAAGTGAATAATGGTTGGAAATGAAGTCGATGTATTTATGGTTTTGGATGACACTGCCCTTGTCCCATTTGGAGTGATCGGCGTCAGCAATGAGAGAACAATAATGATGGCGATGTTGAGAGGCTTGGTTGGCAATAAGGAAGGCAAGAGGCATGCAGCTGATAGTTTAGGAAATAGATTTAAGTTAAATTTTGGTTTTCAAGGCATAGTTGTTTCAATGAAATGAAAATTAAAACACGGTGAGGGATCCAAAATATTTCTATGAACTTAATTTTTTTTATATTAATATTATTAATTTAAAAAATTATTGTTTATTATTCTATCCTATGAGTATTATTATTCTACTGATATATAATTTTTAGATATTTTATTATTATATATATACTTAAAATATTAATAACACTTATTTCTAATAATATCATGTTATATTAAAAATATTATCAATGCATAAATAAAAAAATTGATAATTTATTAAAATATTTCAACACTTTAAAAAGTGGCAATGTTATGAAAAAATATTATAAAATTTTGAAAAAAAATGTAGGCAAATTATTATAAATGCCAGCATAAGAAAAATAATATTGGCAATTTATTTAAAAAAAAACCAATGCTTAATAAATAACGTTGAGAAATATAGCATTTTTATTATTTTACCGATAATATAGGACAAACATTGGAAATGTACATGTTAGCATAAGAAATTATGTATTGACACTTATATAAATCTCTCAATTTTTTTATAAAGCGTTGACAAAATTATGTCAAGATTGGTAAAAATATAACTGCATATTAAAAAAAACCATAGTTAACTAAAACTACCAACACAACAAAAAAAAAAACATTGGTAATTTATTTAAAATATACCAACGCTTAATATATAACATTGAAAAAGGTACTATATTTATTATTTTACAAACAGTATTAGGAAAATGTTAGTAATTTTGCCAACATTTATGTTAGTGTAAGAAATTATACATTGATGCTTACATAATTCTCCCAACATTTTTGTAAAACGTTGGCAAAATTATATCAAGATTGGTGAAAAATATAACTACATATCCAAAAAAAAGCATAGGTAAGTTACTACAAATGCCAACATAAGATAAAAGCATTGATAATTTATTTAAAAATACCAACGCTTAATAAACAATGTCATAAAATATGTTATTTTTCATTAATTTGGTAACACTATTGAAAAAATGTTGGTAATTTTGCCAATGCTATATTTTAGCGTCAGAAATTATTCACACTTATAAAATCTTCCCGACGCCATTATAAAGCATTGGGAAAATTGTGTTGGCATAGACTCCTTTTCTTATAGTGGGGATTTAAGGGAATTTGTTCCACATAAGGTTTCGATGGCTGTTGATTCCCCACACTTGCTTGACTGTGCGAGGATGCAGCTTGTTCCTCCACACCTTGACGGGATCCGGAGGCCATTTTATAAATTTAAACATTGACAATCAACTACATCAAACATTTATTCAATTATATAGTTCACATAATAATGACAGTTGTATTTCTCTTTTCTTTCAGCCAACAAACATAGGACCACCTAAATCGAGCTCGGATAACACTAAATGTAACACCCCTGCATAGTCTATACACTTTACTACATAGGTGATATCACTTAAATATTCATACCTGACTATAAATATAATATATAAATAAAACAAAAATGCTTTAATATGTTAATACAATTATTAAACTTAAAAAATAAAATAATGTGATCATGCATGATTGCATACATATCTCTATTTAATTTACAAAGAATTCCTCTTATTAATTTACATTGTAAACATTATTATATTTCTCTTACTACCCTCAAACTTATACAAATGTCATACAAAATTATAAATTAATGCTATGTGAACTATAGAGAATATAATGTTTATAATATTGCTTTTTGAACCTTTGTAATGCAGCTAATTTGAAACATTTATTTCTCATTTTGCAGTAGTCTCAATTCTTCTTGTTTGATCTACACATCATAAAACAATTCTAACATGCTAAGCAAAGATTGGTGGTGCTTATTATTTATAAAAAGCAGGAAATTTAAAGGAAAGAGGAAAGAGAACTATACATAAGCTAATTTAAAAACAATAGAAATTATAACTTTAAAACATTAATAAAGAAATTAATAAATTCATTAAAGCTTAATTCCTATCTAAGCTAAAGTTTTATATTTAAAGAAACTAGGGTTTTTTCTAAATTAGGGTTTATATGTAAATTAGGGTTTAACAATGTGATATTAGGGCTTTAGTTACAAAATATGCAACTAGGGCTTTTTGAATCAAAATAAATTAGATTAAGTCATATTATTAGGGTTTATGTAAAATCATCATCAAAATTAGGGTTTGGTTTCTGTGATTATGTTTATAAACTTAGGGCTACTGGATGTTAATTTAGATGAATATTACTTGAGATGTGTTGTTTTAAAAAATTGCTACTTGAGATTAAATCAATTGTAAGTCATTCAATGTATTAATAATGAAATCGATTACTATAACTTTAAACGAGTGAGATATAGAAAATAAAACATGCATTGAAGTCTCCACCAATAATAATTTATTGATTCAAGCTTCCCAATATAGTGCTTGAGATAACAATGATATTGGTAACGATGATGTTGGTTAGCAGCAACAAATTACTGAGATAATTGATTTGTGTTCCTTCTCTTCTATGTTGATTATGCTATTTTATTATTATTGTTGCCTATCTTTTGCTGATGCTAGGGTTTAATAATATCTTATTGTTAATTGTTGTGACTACTGCTGTTTTTAAATTCTTGCTATCAAAATTTCCCCATTGCTTAATTGTTGCTTTATATTTGTAATACCCCATTAGGGCTAACTCAAGCAATAGTCCTTATGCTGCTCGGATACTCCATAAGTATGTTTTAGTGTGATTAGGAAATTGCTGAGCCCAAGCTCAGTCCATGTAAATTTGGAGCATCCAAATCAACATGAGCTAGGCTCATGTCAATTTGGGGTGACTTGGACCCTCCAAATCTACATGAGCATTGGCTCATGTCGACTTAGGCCTGTCCCGACTTAAACAAATCCAAAATTTTTAAATATTTTGATCAAACCATTTTAATTTTGGCTTTTATGAATTGGACCGATTTAATTTCAAGCTTTTAAATTTGGTTTATGCTCTTTAAAATTATAACAAACAAAGTTAAGCTAATTGAATTTAATCCGAGATAAAATTAAGGGTCTTCACATTGGTTTAAAGAGAAAATTACATCATTTCCTATAAACAAAGAATCTAAGAAATGAAAAGTCTAAATGTATGCTTGATGCTATGGATTGAGTAATAATAATGAAACAATAGAAAGCGAAAATGAAAGAAGAAAGAACAACAAAGAACAGGAATTCCAGTAATATCAAACTCATTAATTATTGAACTATCAAATTGGATAATAACCTGCAATATCAGACGATTGATAAAACAATATAAACAAAATCAGATAAGAATGTCGAATTCGATATTATTTAAATTATTGAGTTTGATTGTCTCCTCCTATAGGGGCGGCTTGCATGATCTATTAGCTAGATGAACTAGATATAAAAACAATCAAATGAGAATACAAAATTCAATAGTTAATAAATGTCAAATTCATCAATACATAAGGCAGAATCATAACCAAGTTAGAAATTACAACATATATGAACATGTAAATGAACATGATAATAAAATTTGATAATCATTGAATTAGCAAATTTGAGAATACCCTATAGAAAGGATTTCTTGGTACAACACATTATTCACATTGAGAATGGATAGATTATTATCACATTCGATATGCATATGAATGTCATATTCTACAATCATCCGCCATCCCTGGCTGAAGTATATGCACTTGCAAAATTAGCATAATATCTGTATCTGTACATGTTCTAAGATAAAAAAAATAAATCAATGATGGCAAACATATATGTATAGGAGATTGACAATTAATTTCAATAATTATGGGGTAACAACCTATAGAAAAGTAAAAGTTAGTGGAGAATAGGCTAGCATATATACTGAGCTCTGAATCAAAAATGTCATATTTGATATTAAGATTAATATCCAATTTGATAATCATTCACCATTTCTGGTGGGTCGTATACATATCGACATTAATGAATGATTGTATATGATTCTGGGAGTTAGCATATCTTAGTTCTTAAATGAATGGTTGTTGATTCTCTTTAGAGTTCAATAATTCTACTTATCAATAGGCTGTGTAAGTTAGATGAAATGATGCAACATAAACATAGATCATGACATTGAATCTTTTTACTTTAACCCCTTATGCTGATACGTCATCCTATTCTCAGGGCTTCAACTTGAATTACTTGATTTGCAATCCTATTTTATGTTTATTTATGCTATATGTATGCACAATTGTGTATGTCCTTACATTTTCCATTTTTGCCTCATAGCGGATGCTCGAGGAACAAAATAGGAAGTTGCAAGAAGAGTTAGCTACTAGTCGTCGAAAGTTGGATGCTAGTTATTAAAATGCTACACATTTTAAAGACCTATCTATACCACCGATCAGAGAAGAACTTCTGAGACTTTTAGCTCTAAGGCTTTAGAGATCCTAGTGCTATTTCATCATCAAGGGGATCCCAGATCGATGATAATGAGATTCCCTCTCCTCCTTTGCGTAATAACTTTTTAGATAAGTATTTGATTATGGATTGCCTCCTTCTTTCTAGTGATCTTGTAATTTTAATTAGCTTGAATTGTACATGTACTGCCTAATGCTACTATAATAAATTAATTTTCAACTTTTGACTTTTTTCTTTTCTCTTTTTTTTTTAACTTTTGTTTTTCTATCACATTTTTATACATATAAATGTCAGGGGCCATGACGAATTCACGAATTCATCATGGATTATGTTTGTCTTTTCCTTACTTTCACAAAAATATGACAAATTCGGTGATCCAGAAAAAATTTGACATGAATTTCTTCTTATTTATTTATGTAGCCTGTTCTTCAATCTATTTAAATTGATCCTTTGCATTCCTTTTTGCACACACCATCACCTTGTCTCTTCCTTTCAAGACCATTAATATTCAATTAAACCAATAGTTCACAAATTATCATCTCACTAAAGTAAACAGTTTCAAGTCCCATAAATCCAACCGTGACTGAAGCCCATTTAAAAAAAAAGATGAAGAATTTATTTAAGACCCTTGTACCTATTCATTAGGAATAAATATCTTGGTCTCAAATTAACACTTTGAAGTGCTTTCAAAATATCAAATTGAATCAGTCTTTCTTATATGTATGGCCTCTTTTTGGAATGTAGAATCTAAGACTTTTAAAATTGACAATTTTGAGCTATGTCCTATGATTGAGGAATTTGAATCCAACCTTTGTAACACCCCATCTTAGCCTATGTTTATAGACCAAGATGGACTGTTAACTCATGGTGGTTGTGTCTTAATATTTTACTTAGCCAATTTTAAGTGTAGATTTTAAAAAAAATTTTGCCATAACCTCCCCTAAAAATGGAGGTCCCAAGTGTCGCCAAAACTGATTCTTTAATTTTTGAAAAACATTTTGTTTCACAATTCAACTCAAGTACACTCCCAATAATCCACCCTTATAACCTCAACTACAATCCTGCAAGAAGAATTCACACTTCTATACTTGCATACATAAGTGCTAAACCCAAATAAGATTTATTAGATTACTAGCAGTGTACGTGTTCTAGCTTTTCAGCATAATATATTTATTTGCTAGATCATACAAGCTTATGTACATGCCATATTGCTACAATCAATCATATCCAAACTCCTACCCAAAGTAGTAGTCAAGGCCAGCTGCGCAGGACATGCTGCAATCTCATCTCCTCGTTTAACCTACGAGTTTAGAGGGAAACTAAACTCGCTAAGCAATTGCTTAGTGGGTACTTAAATCATTGCAATAAAATAATAAAATGAAAGAATGATTTGAACATACATTTATATACTTTAAATACTTGAAAGGAATCAATACAAAACACAGATGGTAAAAAGGCTTGACTAAATAATTTGAATTTAAATCATTTTTCTTGCTTTTATCATTTTGGTTGCTCTACTGGTTTAACAAAACGTCAGCGGATAAGGAAGGGTCATGATAAACATATCTTGTCATGATCATATTTCATTATCATTCATCATAATTCTTGCACATGTGCTAATGGCCATTATCATTGCATCATTGATCATGTCATTGCAATCATCGGCCTTCAGCCGGAATATCATATCATGTCATAAGCAGTACTGCAGTAATAGTATGATGCATCATACCCTTATCTCAAGGGTTCTGATATACCAAGTAGAGCATAAATAATTTATTAAATTACTTTGGTCATGATATTCAATAGATCATGATTTTTCCATAAGGTATGTATTGTCGGAATAGCTTGTCATGATGCCTTTCTGATCATTTCCAATTCTCCTTCATGTCATTTTATATGATTTAACATCAATCCATATCATAATATTCAAGTTTTAACACATTTAGAAAAATGACCAAATGAATAGTAGCACGGCGCGTAAAATCGGCAACGCAATGGCGCGCGACAACTAAATGGTAAAATCTGTTTTTACTGCTGAAAATCAGTCAACTTTGGCAACGGTTTTGACCAAGTAAACAAACTTATTTTTGGCTGAATTTTTGCAGGAAAACACTTTCATAAGTTAACTAAATGCATGTAAAATTTCGTCGAAAAATTCTTTCGTTTGCCCCTTCAACGGACTGCCCAAAATGAAAGCTGCAGAATGGTGCCCAAAAGGGACCATTCGGCCCAATTTTCCAAACTTGAGGGAAATTCATTTTTTTCTTGCAAAATTGATTTTTAGAATCCTTTTGTGATACCATTGAAGGACTAAAGGTCCCTCTTCCAAAAAATCAAACCAAAGGAGTGATTAAAAACTCATCAAAGTTTATGAATAATTGCATCAATTTAGCTAGTTTGTTTTGTTTTCATTCTTTTCACAATCAATTGATTACACATGGTTCAAGAGCACTTTCCCACATATTTACCACACATAATAACATCATTTCAAAACCATTTCAAAAATCCCATAATGCAAAATATGTGAATTAATTGAAAAGGCAATGATTTAAGTACCAAACCTTGTTTATTTGCTTTGTTCCTTGCTTGTCCTATTCTTTCTTCCCTTATTCTTCTTTATCCCTTTGATTTCCTATAATTTTCATAACTTTTCTTTCATTGATAACTTGAAAACTATCAATCAAATGAATAAAGTAAAGCTAGAATTGGAATCCTTACCTTAAAATTAAGCTTTTCCTTCCAAAAATCCACTTGAACACTTGAAAAATTCCTTCCCTTTTTTGGTGGAGAGAATTTCGGCCATACTTCTCAAAAATGGAGAAAAAATGTGTCCTTAATTCTTTAATCATCCTTCTCTCCCTTTTTATATTTTTCCATTTTCCATTTATTTAATTAATTTCATTTTGGAGGGTTAAGATGTAACCACCACAAAAGTATCTTAACTAGGATGGTGCCATATGGAGGGTTAAGATTAATCCAACCCAAAAGTGTCTTTAAACAAGATTTTGCCATGTGTCATTTTCTAGAAAATTACTATGCCATGTGTCCCTTTTCTAGAAAATGGGTGGAAGTGAAAAGACCAAAATACCCTTCTATGGAAGGTTTTGCCTTTTCTTCGTACCCGGGTGGTTTTATGACGCGTAAAATGTACCATTCTCTTCCTTTCAACCTCTCGTTTCCATTTCCGACATTCCTTCTTGATTTTGAACAAATTTATAAAAATTACGCTCATGCCCTTGACTTTTGTAAAAATTCCCTTTAGGTCCTTACGTGATTCGGGTCTCCACTTAGGTTCGTTCTTCAACATCGATCACTGCGGAGTCCTTTCGTTTACTTCAGATACCTTTACGTGTCTTGTTTTCCAGTGTATAAATTATTATTACAAGAATGACAAAAATACCCTTGGTCAAGAATCCACTGTATCTCTCAAACTATGCGTTTTCGGGAAAAACCGTGGTGTTCCGTTTCGACCTAATTTTTCTCTACTTTCCATTTCTGGAGTCTGTTATATGCACTATTAAGAACCTCCAGTACAACTTTTGGAAATTACAGTTACCTCCCCAAAACTTTTTGAAATTACAGTCACCTCCCCAAAACTTTTCAATCTTTTCATATAGGTCCTTTCAATTCTATAGAACTTCCCTTCACTTCGCGCTCTTGAGTAGCTTCTCGGGATGGTTCCTCTTACTATACGCGGATGTACTGTACATTGATATACTGTACATATGTACTGTACATGGATGTACTATAAATATGTACAAATTGGGTCGTGACATTTCTTCCCCTCTATAATTTAGGCTTCGTCCCGAAGCCGATCGAGTGTAAAATTTAGGCTTCCATCCTCATTATTTCTTCTCTTTCCCAAAATATCTCTTCCATTCTATGGTTCCTTCGCCACACTTTAACTGGAGGAAATATCTTATTTCTTAATCCTTTGACTTTTCATGCTAAAATTTCTATTGGTTCTTCTTCATAATTTAGGTCAGATTGGACTCTGATGTTTTGTGTCTTTATATCGTGTGTGAAGTTCAACGATATTGCCTTATCATTGAAACGTGAAAAACATTATGTATTTTGTTCAGTTCTGGTAATAGAGTTAACAGATAGGCTATTGATCTATGCATTCGATGATCTCGTATAGTCCAATAAGCCTAAGGCTTAACTTACTTTTCTGCTTAAATCTTAATACCTTCTTTCATAGGAAAGTCTTAAGAAAAACCTTGTCTTCCACTTAGAGTTCTATGTCCCTTCGTTTCGAGTCCGCATATGCTTTTGCTCCTACCTACCCGCATATGATTTTATCTTGTCTCTACTTAATTCCATCCAACACACTGGGCGTTACCCTATATCGGTGTTACTATTAATTCAGCATACGTTAACCTACCCACATCGGTGTTCCATGTTTTCTTTTGTATACTTCTTTATAGGGAGTTACCGTATGCTGAATTAATAGTCATTGTTATATGCATATTAAATTAAATTCAAATACCTATTCCAGCCACCCTTAAATTCTATAACACATACTCTTAATATGTCCTCCCAAAAATTTGGATTACTCTTTCAAATCGTCCATCTGTTTACGGGTGAAAGGCAGTGCTATAATTTGTTTGGGTTTCAGAAGCTGTTTGCTACTTCTATCATAAATTCATGATGAACTGTGGACCTCTGCCTAAAATGATAGACGTTGGAATCCTGTGTAATTGTATAATTTCCTTAGCGTACATTTCCACCAATTTATCTATTGAATAATCCATTTGTAAAAGTAGAAAATGAGCTAACTTAGTTAGGCAGTCAACAATTATCCGAACAACGTCATGCTAGCCTCGTGTCATTGGTAGTTCTATGACGAAATCCATAGTGATATGTTCCCATTTTCATACCAGAGTGGAAATTAGTTGTAACAGTCCAGATAGTATTTGATATTTCACTTTTGCTTGTTGACATATTAAACATTTGGTCATAAAATCAACAACATCTCTCTTCATTCTAGGCTACCATTAAAACTTCTTTAGATATTGATACATTTGTAACTCCTGGATGCATTGTGTAGAGGCTACTATATGCTTTTCGAAAAAATTTTCTTTCTTATGTCTCCCATTGTTAGTATCATTACTCTATTGTCATAATACAAACTACTGTTCTTAGAAATTTAGAATTTTATATTCTTTCCTCTTTGCACTTGCTTGATCCATTTTTGTATTTGTTTGTTTTCCTTTTGCACTTGATGAATTTCTTGAAAAGAAACATAGTTTATGCTTGCATTTATACTACTAGTACTTCCTCTTCCATTGATCTTAAACTGATCTTTATAGCGCCTAAGGCTGGTATCGATTTTCCACCAAGTGCGTCGGCCACCACGGTAGCTTTTCCTATATGATAGTTTATAACTTAGCTGTTATTTCCAAAACTTGGGTTTACTTTCCTTACCATAAATTGAGATCCTCTTGGGTTGGCGGATATTTTAAACTTTTGCGTCTGTATAAATATAACACTTTTCTCCAAATAAATCATATCTCCAAATCTTGAAAGCCAATACGATAACTGTTAATTCCAAACAGTGTGTCGGGTTATCATTATTTTTTTTTTCGAATGGGTTAAATCATCAAAAGACTTATGCGACTATTTTATCCTTTTTGCATAAGCATATAACCTTAACCGATGTGTGAAGCATCACTATATATCACAAATTCTTTGCTGGACACAGGCTGTATGGGTATTGCAACATTCGTTAACTTTTCCTTTAGTTTCTCAAGTTCCTCTAACATTTATCAGTCCATTGGAGTTTGGCATTCCTTTGAAACAACCTTGCCATTGGGATGATAATAATGGAAAACCCTTTTATAAAACATTATTAGTACCCAGCCAGTCCTAAGAAGATTTTTACTTATATTACTGTCTTTGGTGTTTTCCATTCCAAAATGGCTTTTGTTTTCTTAAGACCTACTTTAATGCCTTATGCTAATATGGTGTGTTCTAAGAATGTCACTTTTTCCAATCAAAATTCGCATTTGTCATGTTTGACGTACAACTGCTTCTCTCGCAACATTTGCAATACTATGCAAAAGTATCGATCGTATTCTTCTTTTTTCCTTAAATAAATGAAGGTGTCATCTATGAACACCATTTACAAATTGGTCAAAATATGGATGAAAGATATGATTCATTAAATCCATGAATACTACTGACACATTTGTGGGCTCAAAAGGAGTTACAAGGAACTTATAACGTCCGTATCGAGTTCTAGATGTAGTCTTTGGAATGTCTTTTCCTTTGATCCGCAGCTGCTGATATCCCAGTCGGTGATCTATTTTTTTTTTTAAACAAAACCTTGGTTCCCTTAAGTTGGTTGAATACATCGTCAATGGATGGTAATAGATATTTATCCTTAATCGCAAGCTCATTCAACTACTATAGTTCACATATGACCTTAAGGATTTATCTTTCTTCTTGACAAAGAGTACTGGCATGCCCCATGAAGAAATACTTGGCCGTATAAGACTCTTGTCGAGTAGCTTCTATAATTGTGTTTTCATTTCTTTGGGTTCCGCTGGTACCATTCAGTATGAGGCAACCGACACTGGTGCAATTCCCGGATATACATTTATAGTGAATCCTACTTTTCTCTTAGGTGATAATCCGGGTAGCTTGTCTAAAGAAACATCGAGAAAATCACGCATTGTTGATACCTCTTGAATCTTTATTACATTCTTCTTTGCTTCCATAATGCTTACCAAGTATGCCTCACATCCGTTTGTATGGAACGCCTTGTTGTAACTGCTGCTGTTACATTGTTTAGGTAATCGGCTCTCTTTCCTACTGCCGTCACTTCCTCCTTGTGGGGAGTATGAAGTGTTACTCTCTTTCTTCTTATAATCGACCACTGTTTTATACCTTGTTAGCCAATCCAATACCAACATTACGTCAAATTCTCAGAATGGTAACTCTATTAAATTTTCTGGAAATGCATTTTCATGTAACTCTATAGAACATTCTTTAATCACTTGTGTCTAACTACCTCGTCTCTTATCGGATTTATAACTAATGTTTCAAACTTAACATATCCTACTGGTAATTCTTCTAAATTTTCATTGCGTAGGCTCTGGCTGGTGTACTTGAACTGAGCTAGTCAACGGTCTCTGATTGTGCTCTTTGAAAATTCGAATCACTTTCCTTTCGCCTGCTTCGGCCTCGGCCAAAAGCGGGCCATGATTTTTCTGTCGGTGCGGGTGCATTCACTTGTCTTTCTGGCAGTTTACCCTAACATGATCTGGTGCCCCGCATTCCCAGCATCCATCTGTTTAATACCAGCATTCACTCTTATGTCTTCATCCACAGTGTTTGCATAGAGGAGTAATATATCCTTTAAATCTATATTTCTTTCCAATCCTCCAGTAATTTTTGAATTTTTACTTTTTCCTTTTTCCTTTACCTAGTCCTTGGGTTTTTATTACTTTCATTCTTTCCTTTTTGATCTAATTTTAATTCTGCACTTTCTACCTCTTTGGTTCTTAATTTCTCTCTTTCTTTTCTCTTTTTTTTTTTCATCATTTCCTGAATTCATAAATCTCATATATCTTCTTCTTATAATTTCTTAATTTTGATGATTTCATTGGGGCATTTTCAGGAGGAATCACAATACAGTGTTTTGAATAGGTTTCGACTAGTTTCTACTGATATGGTCCGTCACCTACCTTATTAAGACTTCACGGGATGGTCACCCATCAACATTGGTCGAGCACGTTTAACTCCGGTTTCCTGCTAAATTTCAACACGACGGTGTCGGGTCAGCAGTATCTTCTTAGGGCGCTTACTTCATCTGCTTGTGTGAATATTGTACATGGGGTTACTGTACATATTCTCTAATGGTCGGACATGAGAATTTCTCATATACTTATTTCTGTTCACTCATCTTTGTTATCTAAGTTCTATCTATTTTATCTCTTACTGTCTGGTCTTAACATTTTACGTACTTTTCTTTTATCCTCTTATAAGGACCCCGGTATACTGGCTACGGATGTCTGGCACTTTGAACCTCGGCCGAATCCTTGGCTTTGTGATCTCCGTCTTTACTATTCAAAACTATCTTCACTTCTAAACTTCTTCTCAACTTGTCGAAATCTTCCCAAGCTTTAAGTTTGTACTCTCT
Organism: Garcia nutans; assembly: GCA_947685225.1. Classification (NCBI taxonomy): domain Eukaryota; kingdom Viridiplantae; phylum Streptophyta; class Magnoliopsida; order Malpighiales; family Euphorbiaceae; genus Garcia; species Garcia nutans. Next base: position 10,089,398 of record CANTUV010000039.1, on the reverse strand, counting down.
TTTGTTGCATACGTTGGTGTCTACTTCTCTAATCTATGTATACTCTCTCAATACCTAAAACTTTCACAACTAATCTTGAAAATTCAAACACGTCCATGACTACTAATTGTACTTTAATTCCATTATTTAATCCTTCCAAAACCTTTGACGTCTTTCTTGCTTTGTTTCTATCATTTTCTTTGCATACTTACTGAGGCGGGTGATCTCTCTATCATACTCAGATAATGTCGTTCTTCCTTGCTGTAGATATATAAACTCATTTCTCCTTGCGTTTAAGTATGTTTTACCAAGTATATGTTTCTTCTACCAAAAGGGACATGGCATAATTGAATCTTTTATCTGGTGTGCATCTCAGTTGTTCCAATGCCCTACTGGTACTGTCCAAACAGTACTCAACTTCTTCAAATCCTTCTTCCCTACTAGCCTTAAATTCTTTAGCCCCATATTTCCTTAACTTCTCAATTGGGGACTTCCTTTCTCTTTTGGTCGCAACATGTACCATTCTTGCCGTTTATTGCAGTGGTACTATCATCTATCTTAAATAAACTTCGGGGTCTTCCACAGCCACCGTTGCGGGTCGTGGCATAAGTCCAAGACCCATTTCTACATTTATGGATACAAAAGCGTGTGATTCCTTCTCTTGATCTATAACTCTTTGTGATTCTGCCTCTTGCCACCTTATACCGTATACATATATCATGATAAAGATTAGCAGCTGGCTTGACTCAACACATTAACTTTCCTATATGGCATGTACGTAATCACTATTAGATTTTCCTTTATCACATGTACCTTATATACTTATGTATTTATAATATTCTTTCTACTATACTGATATTTTGTACATAAATGATATATGCTCTCATTTCTTATCTGCTATAGGATATCCCATTTTACATTGGTAATGGCCACTCCCAACATAAAATGTGTATCCTCCTATGTTGAAATTTCCAGGACCGGCTAAACCGGTGCTCTGATACCACTAAATGTAACACCCCATCTTAGCCTATGTTTATAGACCAAGATGGACTGTTAACTCATGGTGGTTGTGTCTTAATATTTTACTTAGCCAATTTTAAGTGTAGATTTTAAAAAAAATTTTGCCATAACCTCCCCTAAAAATGGAGGTCCCAAGTGTCGCCAAAACTGATTCTTTAATTTTTGAAAAACATTTTGTTTCACAATTCAACTCAAGTACACTCCCAATAATCCACCCTTATAACCTCAACTACAATCCTGCAAGAAGAATTCACACTTCTATACTTGCATACATAAGTGCTAAACCCAAATAAGATTTATTAGATTACTAGCAGTGTACGTGTTCTAGCTTTTCAGCATAATATATTTATTTGCTAGATCATACAAGCTTATGTACATGCCATATTGCTACAATCAATCATATCCAAACTCCTACCCAAAGTAGTAGTCAAGGCCAGCTGCGCAGGACATGCTGCAATCTCATCTCCTCGTTTAACCTACGAGTTTAGAGGGAAACTAAACTCGCTAAGCAATTGCTTAGTGGGTACTTAAATCATTGCAATAAAATAATAAAATGAAAGAATGATTTGAACATACATTTATATACTTTAAATACTTGAAAGGAATCAATACAAAACACAGATGGTAAAAAGGCTTGACTGAATAATTTGAATTTAAATCATTTTTCTTGCTTTTATCATTTTGGTTGCTCTACTGGTTTAACAGAACGTCAGCGGATAAGGAAGGGTCATGATAAACATATCTTGTCATGATCATATTTCATTATCATTCATCATAATTCTTGCACATGTGCTAATGGCCATTATCATTGCATCATTGATCATGTCATTGCAATCATCGGCCTTCAGCCGGAATATCATATCATGTCATAAGCAGTACTGCAGTAATAGTATGATGCATCATACCCTTATCTCAAGGGTTCTGATATACCAAGTAGAGCATAAATAATTTATTAAATTACTTTGGTCATGATATTCAATAGATCATGATTTTTCCATAAGGTATGTATTGTCGGAATAGCTTGTCATGATGCCTTTCTGATCATTTCCAATTCTCCTTCATGTCATTTTATATGATTTAACATCAATCCATATCATAATATTCAAGTTTTAACACATTTAGAAAAATGACCAAATGAATAGTAGCACGGCGCGTAAAATCGGCAACGCAATGGAGCGCGACAACTAAATGGTAAAATCTGTTTTTACTGCTGAAAATCAGTCAACTTTGGCAACGGTTTTGACCAAGTAAACAAACTTATTTTTGGCTGAATTTTTGCAGGAAAACACTTTCATAAGTTAACTAAATGCATGTAAAATTTCGTCGAAAAATTCTTTCGTTTGCCCCTTCAACGGACTGCCCAAAATGAAAGCTGCAGAATGGTGCCCAAAAGGGACCATTCGGCCCAATTTTCCAAACTTGAGGGAAATTCATTTTTTTCTTGCAAAATTGATTTTTAGAATCCTTTTGTGATACCATTGAAGGACTAAATGTCCCTCTTCCAAAAAATCAAACCAAAGGAGTGATTAAAAACTCATCAAAGTTTATGAATAATTGCATCAATTTAGCTAGTTTGTTTTGTTTTCATTCTTTTCACAATCAATTGATTACACTTGGTTCAAGAGCACTTTCCCACATATTTACCACACATAATAACATCATTTCAAAACCATTTCAAAAATCCCATAATGCAAAATATGTGAATTAATTGAAAAGGCAATGATTTAAGTACCAAACCTTGTTTATTTGCTTTGTTCCTTGCTTGTCCTATTCTTTCTTCCCTTATTCTTCTTTATCCCTTTGATTTCCTATAATTTTCATAACTTTTCTTTCATTGATAACTTGAAAACTATCAATCAAATGAATAAAGTAAAGCTAGAATTGGAATCCTTACCTTAAAATTAAGCTTTTCCTTCCAAAAATCCACTTGAACACTTGAAAAATTCCTTCCCTTTTTTGGTGGAGAGAATTTCGGCCATACTTCTCAAAAATGGAGAAAAAATGTGTCCTTAATTCTTTAATCATCCTTCTCTCCCTTTTTATATTTTTCCATTTTCCATTTATTTAATTAATTTCATTTTGGAGGGTTAAGATGTAACCACCACAAAAGTATCTTAACTAGGATGGTGCCATATGGAGGGTTAAGATTAATCCAACCCAAAAGTGTCTTTAAACAAGATTTTGCCATGTGTCATTTTCTAGAAAATTACTATGCCATGTGTCCCTTTTCTAGAAAATGGGTGGAAGTGAAAAGACCAAAATACCCTTCTATGGAAGGTTTTGCCTTTTCTTCGTACCCGGGTGGTTTTATGACGCGTAAAATGTACCATTCTCTTCCTTTCAACCTCTCGTTTCCATTTCCGACATTCCTTCTTGATTTTGAACAAATTTATAAAAATTACGCTCATGCCCTTGACTTTTGTAAAAATTCCCTTTAGGTCCTTACGTGATTCGGGTCTCCACTTAGGTTCGTTCTTCAACATCGATCACTGCGGAGTCCTTTCGTTTACTTCAGATACCTTTACGTGTCTTGTTTTCCAGTGTATAAATTATTATTACAAGAATGACAAAAATACCCTTGGTCAAGAATCCACTGTATCTCTCAAACTATGCGTTTTCGGGAAAAACCGTGGTGTTCCGTTTCGACCTAATTTTTCTCTACTTTCCATTTCTGGAGTCTGTTATATGCACTATTAAGAACCTCCAGTACAACTTTTGGAAATTACAGTTACCTCCCCAAAACTTTTTGAAATTACAGTCACCTCCCCAAAACTTTTCAATCTTTTCAAATATGTCCTTTCAATTCTATAGAACTTCCCTTCACTTCGCGCTCTTGAGTAGCTTCTCGGGATGGTTCCTCTTACTATACGCGGATGTACTGTACATTGATATACTGTACATATGTACTGTACATGGATGTACTATAAATATGTACAAATTGGGTCGTGACAACCTTCACTACAAGGAAAACTGAATCAGACAACGCTTTCTGGCCGTTGTCTGATGAAGACAAAAACCGTTGTCTATTGAAGCGATGTTTCATAGCATTTCAGACAATGATTTTAAAACCGTTGACTGATGTAGGTTTGCACAATGGTTTTTAATTTTATCAGACAACAATTTTTGGCCGTTGTCTGATGACGGTTCAGACAACGGTTTCTAATTTTTCAGACAACAGTTTTTAACCATTGCTTGGTGGTTTCCACAACGGTTTCTAAATTTTCAGACAACGATTTTTAACCATTGTCTGATGAAAGTTTAGGCAACGCTTTTTGACCGATGTCTGATGAAGACAAAAACCGTTGTCTATTGAGGCGATGTCTGATAGCATTTCAGACAACGGTTTTTAACCGTTGTCTGAAGATGGTTTCCACAATAGTTTTTAATTTTATCAGACAACGGTTTTGGCCGTTGTCTGATGAAGGTTTCCACATTATAATTTTTCAGACAACTATTTTTGGCCATTGTCTGATGATGGTTCCTGCAACACTTTCTTATTAAAAACCATTGTTTGATTAATGTTTCCACAACGCTTTCTTATTAAAACCGTTGTCTGATGAAGGTTTATACAATGCTTTCTTGTTAAAAACCGTTGTCTGATTAAGGTTTACACAACTCTTTCTTATTAAAAACCGTTGTCTGATTAAGGTTTACATAACGCTTTCTTATTAAAAACCGTTGTCTGATGAAGGTTTATACAACGCTTTCTTATTAAAAACCGTTGTCTGATTAAGGATTACACAACGCTTTCGTATTAAAAACCGTTGTCTGATGAAGGTTTATACAACGCTTTCTTATTAAAAACCATTGCCTGATTAAGGTTTACACAATGCTTTCTTATTAAAATCCGTTGTCTGATGAAGGTTTATACAATGCTTTCTTATTAAAAACCGTTGTCTGATTAAGGTTTACACAACGCTTTCTTATTAAAAACTGTTATCTAATGAAGGTTTACGCAACGCTTTTTAATTTTTCAGACAATGGTTAATTAATCTAAAACTGTTGTAGAAGGACGCTAAATACAACGGTTAATTAATGTGGCACACTGAATATTAGACAATTGTTTCAATGTTCATTTTCATTTCACCACCATTGTCTGTTAAACTGTACATTATACATATAAGACAACACTTTACAATGGAGGATTGCAAATTTGGGAATCAAAAAACCTCCACAAATTCAACCATTCAACATATTAACAAACTAAAAAAAATCAACACTATACATATATTGAATTATACTATTAACTTCAACTTGAATGACGCTTCATGAAATATTTGGCGAAGTCAATCCTAATCTTGTTGATGTCGGCATCACTATACTCCAAGTTGCCTCTGCGTAGCCACTGAAAAATGAATCAAATTTTGGTTAGCCACATGTGGTAAATACAAAACTATTATATAAAAATGAAAATAATTAAAATTCTCACCTTAGCTGCAAACTGAAGCTACTTGTCATAACAGATTTCCTTCATGTACCTCATGACAAAGAGGCCGCAGTCCGTGGCCCCTTTCTGCATAGGAACCCCCTGAAATAGCAAATGAAAACAAAAATGAAGTACCACATGTTACATCCATATGTAAACCCATATGCAAACCAACACATCAACCTAATCACACAACCTAACCTGAAATCTGAACAAACATTCTGAAAAATGAACACAAGACACATCCATATAAAATTTCAGGCTCAACGAGCAAACTCATACCTATAATATGCATATTTGCTTTAAATGATAAGAAATGAAAGAAGAAAACATTAAAAGACAAACTTGCTCACATAAAGTATATTGCAAAGCTTAGAATAAAAGAAAAAAGAAAATAAAAATCACATAAGAACAAACTCTAAAGTGCAAGAATCCCATCAGTTTCAGGTTCTGCTATAGTTTAGACTTTTAGAGGCATTTCTTAAATTGAAAGAGAACCCCCAAACTAGACATGCCAGCAGCCACCAACCTTTGCAAAGATCAAAATAAATGTACTAAATTTAACATATCCACACCATCATATCATAAGAAGAAATTTGTATGCAGCTTGATTAACAAAGTAGACTTCAACATTGATTTTAAAATTTACAGTGATACTTAAAGTTGAAACCCATAAGAAGAAGATGATTTTTATTCTAAAAGATTCAAGACAGTAGACTAGATTTAAAAGCAGAGGAAACTGAGTTTGAAGAGCTGTATTCTTTACAAATATTAATCCGCATGAACAAAGGTAATCTGAAGAAACAAAACGGCATTTTTTTGAACAATTTAAAACAAAAATTAGTTTGGGAAGAACTCATAATAGGCATACTAATAATCAATCAAACAAAAAGACTTCAAGAAAACCACTGTCATTCTCAATCAACACAATAGTATTCATCAACATAGATCAAAATAACAATATAGAAGAAACAGATTTGATGAATGTCAAACAGAGATGAGCAAATAGAGACATTGGTTTTAATCCATAAACAAAATAAAAGTTGAAACAGAAACCAGAGCAATAGTATAAAATACCAATCCAATATCAAATTCCCAATCAATCTCATCATTAAGAATTATATATTATATTATATACTATTATACTAATATATAATAGTAGATTTTGTTTTTTGACTAACTGAACAAGAAAACACAAGGCCACGGACTGAAACATCTTCAACAAAAATATTCAATATGAAAACCAAAGCCACAAGAGAACACAAAAGGCAATCCAAATATATACGAGCAAGTATACAAGTAATGCCAGCAGTGCTGCAATTTGAAATGAAAAAATGCAGACCAACTGAAAATGCTTTGTGGACTCCAAGTTTGTACTCAAATGAAAAAATGCAGTCCAAATTTAGCAATATTTCTTTCATAGAACAAGCAATTTACATATCAATTGCCAATCCAATGCTCCATTTTCCCAACAGCAAAAAGAGTATAGGCAAATTATTGTATAAATTGTATAAATCAGAAATGATGAGAAAAACAATACCGCCATGTTCTCCCATAAAATTTTCCTCCTCACAGTCTCGTTGACACTCTCCTTGTATAACTTTATGGCACTATAAGAAACACAATATAAGTCAACGAAATTGCATTTTCCCCAAATTTTATAACTTAAGACTAAATAGGCAGACTTTAGAAGCACAACTTACTTGTCAACAACCTCTATCCATTCCTGGCTAGCAATGCGACGTTTAAGAGGGTCCATGTGGTAGACTACCTCTCCCATCGGATTTACAACAGTCAATACCCAGTGATTCCTACGAAATAACAAAATAAAATACAAGCAATTCTTGATATTTGGAAGAACATAACACCAAACAATTCATTGAACAAAAAGTAATGCCAAACTTAAATAAACAACTCATGAATCAATCACAACAGCAACAAGCCAAACATAAAGTAATGCCAAACTTAAATAAAAAACAATATCATGTCATTTTCACAAATGAGGGAAAACAGGAACAAGATGGTCAAAACTGATAATGAAAAGTGATACTACTAACATTTATATATACATACGGACATAATATATCTTTTATACTAAATTGCTGCTGCTTAAACAAGAACAAGAAGCACATAAGGTTTAACTATGATTACTGCTTCAATGCATATTGTCAAATTCAGATTGTCAAATGCAGTAAATGAGAATTAAAAAATCTGAATAAATACAGAACCGACAATGAAACAGTGATTTCAATCACCAAAATAGCAATCACAAAGGCTCAATTCATAACATCAATCACAATCACATGCAGAAGCAGCATTATTTAGCTACTAACTCTCATTAGCTACGATAGCGGATAAAAAAGAAAGGTAAAGAAATACTCACACATCATTGAAAGGCAAGAGAAAGTATTGCCCTTCTTTAGCGCCCTTAAATCGACTCGCAAGTGTACGTGACCTCCCCCCTGAATTACCACATCCAATGGCACCAATCATGCTAGGATCCACAAAGCCAATCATATCAACCATTTTATGCCTTTTGACATATTCATACAAGTAGCTGCATACAAAATGAAGTAATAGTTAGTACATATTATCAGTTTAATTCCAGCACAATTAACAAAGAAAATAAAAAGCTTTTGTACTTGGAAACTTACTGAATAAATATGGTAAGTATGGATCCGGACATTTCACCTCTGGCGCACACAGCATGTAGATCTTGTAAGAACACAACTTGCTTTTTGCTCACACCAAATGCTTCTTCACTTAGGGCAAAACTAACTATTCGATCATCACTTAAGGCATCCTTCGCCCACAGCCATAAACGTTTCAAAGGCGCTGGATAATCAGCACCCATCTGAACATGCAGCTCCTCCTCAAACATATCAACTTCTATAACAATAGGCTTCTTTAATTTCTTGGAGGCTTTTTTCTTCAAACAAGCTTTTTTAAAACTCTGAAAATAAAAAATTTGCACATGAACATAGTAAATAGCAAAAAAAAAAAAAAGCAATTATGCAAACTTTCATTTCTCAAAACTTAACCTTTGGATTAGACACCCCATCCAGCACAATCAAATTTCTCGGCCATGCTATAAAAGTACCCACGGCTTGGTCCACAGTAACAATTTCATGGCCGACTGGGAATGGGATATTGACGTCTGTAAATATAAAAAACATGGAAAAATTACATTTATTTATATGTTTGAATATAATCATTAGAAGTTTGAATAAATAGTAAGTAGTATCCTCAAACCTTGAATTGTACGAGTGATCGACACTCTTGCATTCTCTTGTGCAATCTTAACTCCATGGAGAGACAGCTCATGTCCTTCAACAACCTTTGCATAAGCAACAATATTGCTCGGTGATCCTATGGCCAGCTTTGCCAATTTCACTTGATTATCAAACCCATCATCATCATTTTTTTAACGATGTCATCATTTTCGATTTCAACAAACTCCTCATTATTGGGACCTTTGACATTAGCAGAAACCTCAATACCTTCTGCCTCCTCAGCAGCAGCAACCATAGCAACAACCTCAATACGTTCTGCCTCCTCAGGAGCAGCAACCTCATCAACATCTGCAGCAACCTTAGCAGCAACCTCAGCAGCAACCTTAGCAGCAACCTCAGCAGCAACCTCATGAACATCATCCTTATCAAGCACCTCCACTTTCTCCAAAGCAAGGACCTTCTCATCATCAACAGAATTGAGACTCCTTTTTGCTTCATCTGAATTGAGACTCCTTTTTGCTTCAACAGAATTTGCATCAAATTGAGGACTTAAATTCTTCCTCACAATAGGCACTTGCGCCTCTTGATCCTTCACAATACGAATTGAATTGGAGCAACTTGCTTGTTGGGAAGGCATGTTTGGACTAGACACAGGCTTTGACAAAAATTTTGCTCTAATCTTGGCAATTTCAGCAGCCCAAAATGCATCTCTCTGCGCTATAATTTTCTTGGTCTCCTCCTCCATGACAATTTGAACCCCCTTCCGTATCTTTTCATCAATACTCTTTGCTTTTCTCTATCTTTGGAGACCAAAATAGACAGATTGCTTCACGTGCCTTCCCTGGCCACGTACTCTTCCAGAATGCTCCGGTTTACCAAGCGCCTTTGATAACACATCATCAGCGCCTTGTTCAACTACTTCACCTAAACTAACTTGCTCCTTTAATGACTCCTAAAAAATAGACCCAAAATGGATGTAGTTAATAAATTAGGAAACAAGAAAAGTTGCTGAATTGAGTTGAAACTTGAATCGAAAATCAGAACTTACGATTTCCTCAGCTTTGTTGTTCATTCTCTAATCTTTAAACTTTCCTTGTCTGTCATGCCTTGCAAGGATCCAAGCCTTCGATCGATCGATCTCTGAAATCCCTTCAGGATGAGATTCAGTCTGCATGTATATATAGAGGATGACCTTATTAGTAATATAAACATGTTTTAAGAAGCATTATAAATCCATATTGATGATACACAAGACATAGAAAAAAAAATTAAATACACAAGTAACACTAACCCATCCACAGTAACACTAACCCATTCACTTTCCAAGTTCGCGTATCCTTTTCGAGACAAACGATGAGGATACTCGTTCTGCATACCTCTCTTGTTTTGTTCTTCATGAATTTGCTATGACAAAAAGGAACAAAACATCATAAGTATGAAAAAGGAATCCAGATTACCATTTGGAAATAAATTAAGAAACAAGAAAATTGAAGATTTCCTTACGGTAAACTCGACTCCCAGATGATCAGCAATGAAAATGTCCCAGTGCGACTACTCAATGAATGTGAAGTCAGCTGAAGGAAACCGCAGCTTCTCTAGTTCATCACGGTGTGGAAGAACATAGAGTCTCATCAACCAACTTTTGAATTCCCTCCATTTTTTACCAGCAGACTGCAGTACAATTTTCTTGGAAGTCGGCGGTACAACGAAAGCCATCTACATACATAAACCACAAAAATAAAATTAGATGAATAAGTTACTGAAAACCCAACATATATAAAGCAATTGAGAAACTAATGTATATAAATTAATTGTGTGGGAAGGATTTTGCATAACCTGGACACAATCCCAAATCTTTGTTTTGACGTCTTCAGCAACTTCCTTCCAGGAATCATGCCATATCGGGGATTTAGACCTTGCTAAAACTCTGATATATGATTGCATCTCTGAGGCAGCCCTACCAAATGGTGCTCCCTTTGCATTAAATGAAACTGTAGGCTTTTGGCCACAGATCTTCCTTCTAACAATTCGGTGCATGGAGACACACCCTCGTTTCAGCAGTTTTATCCCTTCAACATCATCCTCGTTTGATTTCGGCTTACCCTTATCCACTCACTTTCTCTTCTTGGACATCTTTTTTTCCAAGTTTTCAGAGATTGACTTCCTCTTTGAAGATACGGGGGAAGAAGTTGACGGCTTATCTGGGTGCATTGTTCGTGTCCTGGAGATAGCCTTCACCACTCTCATTGTGGCTGGATTTGGGGAAGACCGGGCTTGTTGTTTACATACATGGGGAGAAGTACGGGTGGGTAGTTGATACGATTATTTCTTCTTCGAAGGAGCCATAATCAGCACCTGCATTCACAAATTAAAAGTTACATTTTGTACGAAATCATCCAGTTTAAACATTGGAAATCACAGAAAACAGCTGCAGGTATGAGAAGCATCAACTAACAGGTAAGAATTATATGTGAAAATGCATTTCAGAAGAATGTTGATGTAAGCAGCTGCAAGTATGAGAAGCATGAGTACAAATGCAAATGCAAATCCTTCCCTTTTAAACTTTGATACTTGGAAGTTCATTAATGGACGAGTTCAATCTTTTGTGTTATCAAATTGACACCGTTATAGTGATAGTATACTATCACTATCTCTAAGAATAACTCTCATGCCCTTTGGTCAATTCTAAGGTTACGCTACTTGGAAGGAAATAGGGTTAAGAGACAGGTTTGCCATTGCTAATTTGAGGAAAATAAATATACTCTTTCAAAATTGCAGAACAGAAAAGGCAATTGGTAAGAACCACAGAATCATAATCAAAGCAGGAAATATTTTCGTGACTAAATCACATGCCACAATAGTAACAAAATTATGTTCGTACTAGTGCCACAACATTTACATTTCCTATAAGAACAGGACACTTAGTGACTGTAGTACGACACACAGAAGAAAAACATCAATTATGGACTGTTATGGTACCTCTTTTGGATCTAGTTAAATGAGTAATTTTGAATTAGGGATTTAATAGTAACTACTTTGACCTTTAGTTACATGCACTTGAGATGCTTTATCACCTTATCCATAACAAAATTTTCCATCACATCAAGACTACTTTTCGAGCTATTCCACCTGTTTCTACTTCTTTAATTTTATATTTTCAAGGAAGAGCTCATATGACTCCTAGAAGACTACATGGAAGCAACACATTAAAGATTTCGATATTTAAACATTTCATGTCATCACAAGGAACTGCCAAACATAATGGTTCCAACAGAAGTTAAGTAACATATGCATGGCACATTGGGATCAACTGCAGAAAATTAGCCACAAAAAGAAACTATAACTACAGAGCCCAGTAAATGTATCCCCTTGTATAGCAATTGCAACTTAGTTGGAGGTTTTAGGTGTACAACATATAACACAAATTAAGCTTGTGCTGCAAAAACAGTATTTTTCTGAAAACAGGCTAAGCATAGTTGGATTGAAAAGAAAGATCAAAAATTGAGTTGACTTCATACCATTCTGTGTCTGACATTAAAATGGTTTATAAAACAAACTTCTAAGAACTAAGAAGAGGAAGAAGAAAATTATACAATAACATAATAACAGAAAAAATTAAAAAAAAAGATGCAGAGTGACAAAAGTATATAACGAACCTCGAAGGCTGGAACTGAGGGAGTGAATGCAGAGCCGTAGTGAGTGGCGGGCGGGTTAGAGAGAAAGGTAGAAGAGGAAGAAGAAATATGGCTGTGCCGTGCATTTTTAGGTCAAGACTGAAGATTTTGAAAGAGGGAAGGAAGAGAACAAAGTTAAGTCTAGCAATGGAAAGAGGGAAGGAGGAGAACAAAGTTTGGTGTAGAAATATTTACAAGATGGGGGTGAAAATTTAGTTTCTGAAGCTTTCAACCCTTGAAAATGGAAACAAATTAGGTCCATAGGGAGAAATCGAAAGAGGGAAGGAGGAGATAGGTCTGTTTAGGTTTATTGCTAAATTTCAAAATGGCCGTGTTTTTGGCAAAATGGGGGCAAATGAAATTTTTTTTTGGAAATAAAGGGGGGAATTTAAGTGTTCAAAATTTTTGAAGTTTTGACATCCCTCTTTTGAAACAAAATGGATTTTTCAAAATTTTGTTAAATTAACTGTATAAATTCACTTATATAAATGACTTATAAATTTAAATTTATAATTCATCCATAAGTGCTTAAGGTAATACAATTTAAATAATTAGTAGTGATAAATTTCTTATAAAATTTAGTGTTGATGTAAATTAGATTGAGCAAAAACTAAATAAGTCTAACATTGATTCTTTCTAAGGTAAAAAAAAGAAGAAATGCAACATACATACCTTAAGCATCCACTTAAAGTGATTGAAGTAATCTGGATCAAAAGCTTCGATATCGTGATATGTTACTTTAACTCCAATATATGCTTGTAGAAAGATCTAGTGAAATGCAACAGATAGACAAGATTACTATCAAATGCATAGGAGCAATTAATGAAATTAGTTCCAACTCTGGATTTCCCTATGACCATATAGCCATTACACAATACTAATATGTATACTAATATTGAAAAGTATAGCCAACTGAGAGAATTAAATTTCATACACAGAAACCATGCTTATGTTAGCCATATAGCAGCCATCTAGATAGAAAGCATGTAATTGCAAGGCAAGAGTTCAATAAGCAAGTCCACAAGAACGCTTACAAATGGAAGTGAAGATTATGATTATGATTTGAGAAACATTAGAGTTAGTGGGATGTGAGAAGAACATGAGCAAAAATTTATCAAAGAACTAGGACTAATATATACTTGTATATACAAATATATATATACTAATATATACTTGTATATACTAATATATATACTAATATATACTTGTATGTACTAATATATGTACTTGTATATACTAATATATACTTGTATATACTAATATATATACTAATATATACTTGTATATACTAATATATACTTGCATATATACTAATATATACTTATATATATACTTGTATATACTAATATATATACTTGTATATACTTGTATATACTTATATATATACTTGTATATACATGTATATACTTGTATATATATACTAATATATACTTGTATTCCTACTTATATAATATCATATTATATCTAAATCATTATTTAATGGTGGACTTTAAAGTTTCTAATGGGTTTATGCAATGTTTATAAATCCAAACCTTAGCTTTTAATAGTTAGTCAAGTTTGTTTGGCTTAAGAAAGCCTAACTTCCATACATTGCAAATAGCCACTGGATCCTTAGCATGTTTTTATACTAAGAAAATCTAACTTCCATAAAACGTCCAAGCTTTTGATTCTGCTTCATCTCTCATTCCTCTTTCAGCTTCAATAGTCATGGTTCTCTCGCTGGCAAACCCTAAGCACCACTCTCCTAAGCACCACTCTCCTTGCTGCGGTCTTCCTTACTGCCGTCCGTCTCCTTTGTCAGTAACTGCATTGTCTCAATTAAGTCGAAAGAAGATTATTTTTTTTCTTATGAGTCGTAAGTAATCATCCCATTTGCACTCTCCTTGTTGCCGATGTTCATTAAGCTGTTGTATGTATATACATAACTTGGTACATTGGATTTTCAACACAACCATAGAATTCTTTCCTCTATTTAATCTAATTGAATTATTTCATTGTATTTTCATATTACTATAGTGTTGCATTGTTTTTTCAGATTACTATAATGTTGTTCTGTCCCTTCAATTTGTTGCTTAAATTTCAAGATCTACAATATGTCTCCATGCTTCTGATTTCTCTGCTTGTTTATAAGTCTTTGGTCCCCTGTTTGATGACTATCAGTTGAAATGGTATGTTGAGTTGTGTCAGTGAATTGAGGATTATTTGTGGATTCAGGTTGTTGTGATTGAAGTTGAATGTCTATTAAAATATCAGTTGTGTGAACTGGTATTTGTTTAGTTTTATATGGAAAGTACTGGTCATGAAACTATAAATAAATGCTGACTAAAATTTATTTTGTTGTGAGATCCATAAACAGAAAACCTTTCACTTCTGACTTGTAACCAAGAAATACCCCTTTCCTTGCTCTTGGTGCTAGCTTTTCTTTTCAATGACAACTTTTAAGTTCTATATGTGAACCCTTTTTCTTTCTCCTTCTGGTTGAACAATTACATAACAGTCCAAGCTTCCTCATGCAACTTTATTCAAACCACAACAACCATATGATAGCTGTCTTAGAGAAACCTTCATAGAAGTTAGCTGCTACATCTGCTATCGCATCTGAGGTGATTATACTTCCCTTCCAGGTTCTATTTGACATCACCATAATTCAGTGGAGTTCACATAGGTGTTATGTATCTGGTTCTTGCTATTAACTGAATTATTGCTGTCAAAATTGCAGAACCGGTCCAACTAACTTAATTATTGCTCAAATTGCAGAACTGGTCCAACTAAAAGATGGATAGATCTTGGTTGAAGGCTGATAGAAGAACAAGAGAGTTTCAATTAGGTGTGGAAGAGTTGTTAATGTTTGCATTTGAGAATGGGTTTGATGAAACAAAAATTAGTTGTCCATGCTTAAGATGAGCTCACAGTAAATCGTGGAAGGCTCAAACTGTTAGGGATCATCTTTTCCAATTAGGTATTTATCAAACCTATACTTGCTGGATATGGCACGGAGAGTCAAATCCAGAAGGGAGTCCTTTAGTTGCTGAAACCGATTGTTTCTCAGAATCAGTTGATCAAACAAACATAAGAACAGGGCATGATAATGTCGACGATGATGATATTTCATTAGATTCCTCTGATTTCATTAACCATGTTGAAGGTGAACATGAACCCCTTTATCCGGGATGCAAGGGTTATACTAAGATGAAAGCTTTAGTCAAGTTATATAACTTGAAAGCAAAGCATGGCATTTCTGATACATGCTTCTCTGATATTCTCCTTTTGCTTGGGTCAATGCTTCCAGAAGGCAATAGTATCCCTTCTTCCTTTAGTGAAGCCAAGAAAACCTTATGTGCTATGGGTATGGAGTATGAAAAAATACACGTTTGCCCGAATGATTGTCTCTTATATCGTGGTGAGAGAGATGAAGATGAGACAATTTGCCGCATATGTGAAGCCTCTAGATGGAAGCTGGACAAGAAAGGAAAAGAATTGGAAGGGGTCCTTGCTAAGGTTCTATGGTATTTTCCATTAATACCAAGGTTGAGGAATTTGTTCAATACAGCTCAAATTGCAAAGGAAATGACTTGGCATGACACCGGGCGACAAAAGGATGGTAAAATTAGACATCCGGCAGACTCACAAACATGGAAGGATGTCGACCAAAAGTGGCCTGAGTTCGCTTCGAAGACAAGAAACCTTCGGTTAGCTTTATCTACCGATGGATTCAATCTCTTCCGTGGATTAACAACTGATTACTCATGTTGGCCTATTTTGCTATGTATTTACAACTAACCACCTTGGCTTTGTATGAAGAGAAAGTATATTATGTTAAGTTTGTTGATATCTGGACCGAATCAGCCCGGAAATGATATTGATGTGTTCCTTCAGCCACTTATAGAAGATCTTCAAGTGTTATGGAATGGGAAACAATTGTATGATGCATATAAGAAAGAGTTCTTCATACTAAGGGGAATTTTGTTGTGGACAATTAGTGATTATCCAGCCTTAGGCAACTTGTCGGGCAACATCATTAAAGGGTATAATGCTTGTACTGACTGTGTTGATAAAACAAAAGCTACCAGGTTGGCAAATTATCGTAAGACGATGGTTATGAGGCATTGTAGGTGGTTGCCCCGTTATCATCCATATCGAAGGCAAAAATTAGCCTTTGATAACACCATGGAGAAGTTGTCGGCTCCTATTCCGTTAACTGGAGAGGAGGTGTTTGAAAGGGTACAACCACTAAAGGGCCATGTCTATGGTAAGACACAATGCCAACCTCGATTGAATAAAGGTGAAGCTCGACCTATTTGGAAGAAGATGTCTATATTTTTCCAACTTGAGTATTGGAAATTTTTGCCGGTTAGGCATGTCCTTGATGTGATGCATATCGAGAAAAATATATGTGAAGCTTTGACTGGTGCCTTGCTAAATATACCAGGGAAGTCAAAAGACAAGGAGTCTGTCTGTCTTGATATGGCTGAAATGGGAATAAGAACGGAGCTGAGGCCAAAAACTCCCGAAAAAAAGAG
The DNA here is from genome assembly GCA_947685225.1 of Garcia nutans. Taxonomy (NCBI): domain Eukaryota; kingdom Viridiplantae; phylum Streptophyta; class Magnoliopsida; order Malpighiales; family Euphorbiaceae; genus Garcia; species Garcia nutans. Next base: position 10,072,546 of record CANTUV010000039.1, on the reverse strand, counting down.
AAGTTGCCGATGGCATCTTGGAACTTATTGCATAAAGAAAAGAAGATTGTCTGCTTATCCTTGGTTGGCATGAAGTTACCTGATGGTTTTTGTTCAAACATTAAGGGTCTAGTATCAATGGAAAATCTGTGACTTGTTGGAATGAAATCTCATGACTGCCATACAATGTTGCATCACTTACTCCCCATCGCAATTCGGTCAGTACTACAAAAACAGGTTAGGTGCACTATTATTAGGTTTTGCCTCTTCTTCAAGGCAATTTGCAGTAAAGTCATCGAGGTGGATAAACTGAAAAAATGCAAGCTCAGTTGGTGGAGACCATATGCTTGCTAGAAAAGCACTTCCCCCCTTCCTTCTTTGATATAATGATCCATCTCTCAATTAATCTTGTGAGAGAGGTTGAGCTCTGTGGGCCAATCTTCCTACACTGGATGTACCCTTTCGAGAGATATATGAAGACTTTCAAGGGTTATGTACGGAATCGGGCTCGTTCGGAAGGGTGCATTGCTGAGTCCTATGTTGCAAAAGAGGCCGTTGAGTGTTTGATCAACTTTGAAGAAGCAACTGCTGGATTACCGAAAAATGGTAGGGATAAGAACGACGCAAAATACAGACCCTTATCTGGTGCAAAAGTGATAACGCCAAGTAAGAAGGACTTGCACCTAGAACATTTGTGTCTTCTCCAAAATTGTAATGACGTTCGCCCATATTTTGAGTAAGTTACTTCAATTTGTTTTTGTTATTTCCTTATTTTCTGCATTTTTTTTCAAAAATTAATAAAGTTGATTTTACTTGCAGTGAACATATGGTTTCTTTGATGACAAGATATCCACAACACGAAAATGATGAAGAGTGGCTAAAGAACATGCAAAATGAAACATTCCCTAAGTGGTTTCATAAAAAGGTAAAATCTTATAGCCCAAGTATTTTGCTACAATTTGCAGCAAAAATAGGCCTGTTTCTTTATATATTTTACTGAAAAATAATGAATGCCCTGTACTTGTGAATTCTTTTGAAATACTACAATATTTATCTTCTCTCAAAGGCTATATCATACTTATGGCCAATTTAATTTTTTGGACAGATTGCATTAGAATTACTTGATGAGAAGAATACAGTAACTAAGGATATAACGTGGATTGCAGCAGGGCCTAACAAGGATGTAGCTACATTTAGTGGCTATAGAATCAACGGTGTTACCTACAACACCAAAGAACGTGATGATACGTGGCAAGTTCAGTGCAGCAGTGTTTGTGTAGATGCCGATACAATGCTTGTGAAGGGTAAGGATAAAACATCGAGCATACTTCACATAAATTTTATGGAGTTATTACAAGTATTTGGGAGTTGGACTATAACCACTTTAGGGTTCCTATCTTTCGTTGTAATTGGGTAGATATGAACAAAGGGGTTAAAGTAGATGACTTGGGATATACATTGGTTAATTTGAAGAAATTAGGTTTTCTAAACGATCCTTTTGTGTTAGGAAAACATGTCAAGCAAGTTTGTTACATAGATGACCCTCTTGAAAAATTATGGTCAGTTGTCTTAAAATTACCTTAAAAGTACTATGATGAAAGTGATGATGAAAATGAGGGATCTGTAGAAATAGAACTTGAGAATGAGCTACATTTTCCAACGTTCCCATATGTTGATGAACTCGATGAAGAAAACAGTAGTTACATGCGGGAGGAAGAAGAATTGATTCAGCTGTCATGATGGTAATAATTTCATTTGTTTTAAGTTCAATTTTGAAATTATGTCCTGCCATTAATTTTTCCATCCTTTATACTTGGAGGTCCAACATCCTTAATGCCTGTCACAACTCCCTGCTACCTGTACAATGTTTTGTTTATATCATTCAGAATTTAATGAAAGATTGGTTGGATGCTTTGTTGAAAGTTTTGTGTTTCTTATTTAAATTTGTTGAAAGTTTCATTTGTACCTATCATTCGATTTGTATCTTTATTTGACACTTTGTTCAAAGATTTGGTTATATAATTTATTGAATCATGTGGTTTTTGCTCTAACACCTTGCTGGTGGATTTGGTTTAACACTTGTCAGTGGAGGATTTCATTTGGTTTGTGTTTTTGGTTTGATTTGTGTATAGGGATTACTTTCATTTAAGGAAAATATTTTTGAACACTCAGTTAATCAAACAACGGTTTCTTACGAAAAATCGTTGTCTGAACATATATTATACAATGGTCTGAACAGTTAATCAGACAACGGTTTCTGACAGAAAACCATTGTGTGAATATACATTACACAATGGTTTCTTACAGAAAACCGTTGTCTGAACAAATATTATAAAATGGTCTGACAGTTAATCAGACAACTGTTTCTAAAAGATAACCGTTGTCTGAACATATATTACACAATGGTTTTTTCTAACCGTTGTCTGAAACGTCTTATCAGACAACGGTTTTGTATGACCAGAAAAACATCTTACAACGGTTTCTTACAAATAACCGTTGTCTGAAATGTCTTAGAAAAAACCATTGTCTGAACCTATATTACACAACGGTCCCTAAAAAATAGTTGTCTGTATGCTTGCCCTCAGACAACGGTTTTTTTCTAACTGTTGTCTGAAACACTGAATTACACAACTCTTTTTAAATAACCATTGTCTGAAACATCTTATCAGACAACGGTTTTTTTGACCAAAAAAACACTTGTCTGAACATATATTACACAACGGTTCCTAAAAACCATTGTCTGTATGCTTGCTTCAAACAATGATTTTTTTTAACCATTGTCTGAAACGCTGAATTATACAACACTTTCGAAAAAACCATTGTCTTAAACATCTTTTCAGACAACGGTTTTGTATGACTAGAAAAACAGTTGTCTGAACATATATTACACAATGGTCCATAAAAAACCGTTGTTTGGTGTGACCAAAATGACACCTAATAGACAACGGTTAAAAAAAACACCAAAAACAGTTGTCTAAAAATTAATCAGACAACGCTTTTTTGGGAAAAAAAACCATTGTCTGTTTTTTTCAGACAATGGTTTTTTCCTTAACCGTTGTCTGATTCAGTTTTTCTTGTAGTGCTTGGATATCTAAGTGATCATCAAATAGCATAGCCATCTGGAAACCCTCATCAAAAAATACAAATGCTATTTGAAATTTCAAAGCTTGAAGTTCTTCAATTGACTAGAGGTGAGAAAATTTTGCTTGGTCCTTTAATTGATTTTTGCGCATCCCATTTGACACCCACCAAGGCTTGGGGACACATGTTCTATTTATACTTGCTTAGTTAATTTTTGTTTATTTCTTCTGATGGGAATATCTACCTGTGAATACTAGATATCGTGGACCAAATAGAGGAAGGATTTTCACCAAAACCTCAAATTTTAGTTGAAACCTTGGTTCAGTTGGATAAATTCAAGACTGGTTCTTCAAGAAGGTTGGATGGAAGTCTCTTGCTACTTCAAGAAATTACCTAAGCTGCCCTTTTGAGTTTTCAATTTAGGTGATCTTTTATTTATTTGCTCTAATTTTTGCCTAGCCCACCCTTGCAGGTTTTCGAAACTAGTGAGCTTTACTGTTATTTTTTATTTTGGTCCTAATTTTTGCATAGTCCACCCTTGTATGTTTTGAGAGCTAGTAGTCCATCCTAATCTTTTCCTAGGCCGGCCTTGTGGGTTTTTAACCTAGTGAGCCCTTATTTTTTAATACCTTCTTCTTTCAAGATATGCATGTAGGAATACTTTTGCTTACTGGACACCTCATTTGTAGATCATTTAAGTTACTTACAATTACTCCATTTTGTAAGGAAACTTATTTGTCCTACTTCTTCACTTGTTGAGTAGGTCAAGTGGATAATTTCAAGAGTTGTTGTCAACATATGCTGGTTGGTGCCTTGGTGGAAAATCAGCCTGATTACCACCTGAACATATCTAATGTGCATTCCACTTGTCATTCTTCACCAAGCTTGTTATGATCCTTGTTGTCTTAGTCATTATTATGGAGCTCAACCTTGAGATTCTAACTTTATAGTAGATTTTGACATGCCTTTATTAATCGAAGCCATTTTAGATTGCTTGAGGCAGAGCTAGCCTGCAAGTTACACTTATCGGCTTCCATAAATTATGCAATTTGGCAGTCTCTAAATAAATAAAATAATGTTAGGATGAAAGACATTTTCTTTTTACCATGATTTTATCATCACTCTTTATTGTTATGCAATGTATTTTACCCTTTTTAGTTGCTATTTGAAATGGTTTGTCTCATTAAATTGGGAACAACCATAAATATATAGCTGCAATACACAATATTACTCTTGTCGCCAACCAGCCTTTTCAAGTTTTCTAGTTAATAATTTTCTCTCATTATTTTAGCCCTAATTGTTGCCAAGCTCACCCTTTCAGGTTTTCAAAACTAGCGAGCTGCTCTAACTTTTCCTATGCCGCTGTGATTGGAGATTTTTCCCCTACTCCCATGTGAAATGATTCTTTTGACTTCGGCAATGTTAGGCTCAGGGCCTTAGAGAACATGAGCCTAGACCCGAAGAAAATGGAGTCGCCACCTGGACGGGCTGAAAAAAAGAAAGTGGTGGATGACTTTATTTCTATGTAATCCCCAACCCCTATTTAGTTCGGAAAGTTGGATATGCGTGGGGAAGGTGAGAATGACCCAGCACCACCACAACACCCGATTCATTAGAACCGACCTCCTTTTTAGGTCTAAACATTATTAAACTCTTAAATATAATGATATTATTTATACCGCATGCAATCATAAAAATAAATAATCACTTTATTAAAATTACAACAAGTTCGAATAAAATAAATAAATAGGCACCCATCCACGGATAGAAACATGCCTTTTCAATCATCCATCAACATGTACAATAAGCACACATCCAAACTTAATTAAAGCAATAGATATATAAATATAGGGTTTACACTTCAATTAGGGTTTCTTGAATAAAATTAGGGTTTTAAGGGTTTAGATTTAAAAACTAAGATTTTAGGGTTTAGATTTAGAAAATTAGAAAACTAACACGAAAAATTAAGAATAGATAAATTAAGATTTAGGGTTTGTGAAAATTAGTACTCTAGACAATAGGATTTTATAGTTTTTAGGGTATAGGTAAATTAAGGTTTAGATGAATTTTGGAAAAGTATTTAGGGTTTGGAAAGATTATGGCTACTGTAAAACACTTCTAAGCTATTTCTAACAATTGAATTTTTTATTAATACTTATGTAAAATATAGCTACTGGATGTGCTTAAATTAAATGATCATGGATTATAAATAATAATAATAATTGGATACGTACAGGTTATTTGAGCTACCATGTTACTGGAATTACTTTGTATGAAGAACAAGCAATATCATCAAATCATGCTAAGTTTAAATGGATTTAATTTAGAAGACATACCTTCATCATTGATTCCACCAATAATTAAAGGTAGATTGGATTTAGAACCAAAGTCGAATCCGTACCCAAGATTGTACTGAGTTATAGACTCAAAAAAATGATTTGGGTTCTGGACCCGGGATGAGTTCTGGACTCAAAAATAATTTGGATTTTGGACCTGAGGTGAGTTCTATACTTAAAAATAATTTGGGTTCTTGACCCCATGTGAGTTTTAGACTAAAAAATGATTTGGTTTCTGGACCCAAGGTGAGTGTAGACACTTATTTTTTTACCAAGTCCAGTCTGATACTAATTAAAAGGCGATTAAGTCAAGATGGAACATTTAAAATAGTTTGAAATAATTTTTATAATAAATATTATATATTTTAATAATATAATATATATGAAAGACAAAAGAAGAAATTATAAATGTTTATTTTAATAATAACAATAAAAATAAAATTAATAGAAAAATATTGGACGAATTGGCAAGCGACATGTCGGCGGGCCAGCCTGCGCAAATTGGACGAATGGATTTTAGTTAATCAGTTTTTCTTCCTTAAAATGCCTAGTAGCCATATTTAATAATTTATCCCATAGCAATTTATGTGTTAAGATGTATAATTGCAACCTTAATAATCCAGACAGTAATTTAGCTAAGTCAATAATACAATGATCATAAATTTATGAATTTGTTTACAGTGGTTAAGTTTTTAATATTCAAAACTTGAGCTGCATGTTTGAATAATACCAAACCCTAAACCCTAATTTAACAATTTAAAGTTTAAGAAACCCTAATTCATAGGTTATACCTTAGTTTGAGCATTATTATTTAATATGATATTGGAATATAGTCTCAATTATTAATATATGCCCATTTATGACTTGTTTTGATGAATGATTTATTTTTATTCAAAGATGTAAGGGTATGTTTCCACATTGTGAGTACCTTATGAGTGGCGATTTTTGCCCCCACTCCCAGTGGAATGGTTCTTGCGACTTCGGCAGTGTTTAGGCTCAGGGCCTTAAAGAACACGGGCCTAAGCCCAAAAAAAATGCAATCACCACCTGGATGGGACGATAAAAAGAATGGGGTGAATGACTCAATTCATAAGGAATCCCTAACCCTCTAATGGGTTCGGAAAGTTGGGTACGTGTGGGGAAGGTGACAAATGGCCCAACACCCCCACAACGCCCGGTTCATTGAAATCGGCCTCCTTTGCAGGTCTTAATATTATAAAATTCTTAACTATAACAATATTATCCATATTACATGTAACAATTAAAGTAAAGCATCATTCTATTAAAATCAAAGCAATGTCCAAACAAAGCAAATAAATGGACACCCATCCGAGAATGGAAACATGTCCTTATATCGTTCATGTCTAAACTAAATAGGACACCCACCAAAAGGTGAAAACATGTCCTTTACATTGGTCCAAAATAAAAGCAATTTAAATTTCATAGAAATTAATTAATGAGGTACCCACAAAGTGGAAACATACCTCTTACAATATGTGGAAATCAAAATAAATAAAAAAAAATAAATAACCATTCATAATAAATAAATCATTCATCAAAGAAATCAAGCATTAATCGAAATATATAATAAACATTCATCCAATTTAAATAAATCAGTAAATATATTAACTTTAGGGTTCATGCATTAATTAGAGTTTCTAGGGTTTTATGTTCAATAACTAAGGTATTACATATACTAGTTTATTTTGTTGAGAAATATTTTAAAGTAATAACATGGCTACTGGATGTTAAAAAGATTTAAGGTTTTGGATGTTTTTATGAAGATAATTTTATGAAGATAATGTTACTGTGATTTAAAAAAAGTAGGTTTAGTTAGGGTTTTAAGCAAACATCATGAAACTAGGGTTTTTTAAGACATTAGGGTTTATAATTTTAAAAGATTGGGTTTTAGGTTCACCGGATTATGGTTTTAGGTGTTGATGAACTTGTTATAAAGTTTTGATGTTTTAAGAATTAGGGTTTAGGAAAACTAGGGTTTACTGGATTAGGGTTTTGAGAAAATTAGGATTTTTGGTATTTTGGAAAACATATTTTATCTTAGGATTTGAGAAAATAGTTTAGAGTTTTATAGAAACAATTATGATTAAAGTTTTTAGAAACTATAAAGAAGATTAAGGTTTGGAGATTCAAGATGACATTTGGAAATTTTGGATAAAAAGTTATAGTTTAGATGATTAAGAAAATAGTTCAGGGAAAAACAATTTAGGGTTTTTAAAGTTTTAGAAACAGAAAAAAAAATTTAGAGTTTTTAAAGTTTTTGAAAGCAGAAGAGTAATTTAAGGTTTTTCAAGTTTTAGAAACAGCAGGATGATTTAGGGTTTTTGATGTTTTTGAAATAGAAGGATGATTTATGGTTTTTGAAGTTTTAGAAACAAAAGGATGATTTAGGGTTTTTAAAATTAGATTTGTGTTGAACGATTATATTATTTACTTTAATTAAGATCTTAAGTATTGTATGAATTAATTCATGCTACTGCCTAAATTAAATTGAAGGAATAATTAAATAACTTAGGTAGTGTGATGATGATTTAAAAGGTGAAGATGATTGATGATTGAATAAACTAAAGTTAGAGCAATTTACTTAAGTTTGAAGGCTCCACCAAATTTGAAGAGATTGAACCAAGTTGTTACCTGCTTCAGATTTTATTTCGGTTGAGCAAAGCAATCTAGAGATGATTGCTTCCTTTGGTTGATGTCTCTTGCTTGCTAGGGTTTTCTTTTGGCTGATAGAATTTTTGAGTCTCTGATCCAGTAAAATAATTTTCCTCTCCCAATTCTGTGTTTTAATTTGGTATTTGTATGGAAAAATCATAAACTTACTTCTAATTGTCTAAGGAAATTAAAATCATTTAGGAAAAAAAAACTAAAACCAAATAGAATTTGGTTTTGAAGAAAACTACATCGAAAAATTACGCTGGCAAAAAAACTGCTGCGGGCGAAATTGCGAGCACTGGTTGGGGCAGGTGCCAATTCACCGCAGGAATTTCCTTCGGCCAATTGGCCTAAGCCGATTCACTTTCGGCAATGAAATTTTTCATCGTCGATTTCTCCGTCGCTGATTTTTATTTATTTATTTTTAATTTTACTAACATTAGTTTTTTTATTTTTATTAAAAATTATAAATAATAAATGCTAAAATAGATATTATTTAATTAAAATATCAAAAAAATTATTTTGGAATATATAAAAAAAATCGGACAAGACCGAGTAAAAAATTAAGGGTTTGCAGTTTGCCCCCTGCATGAACGATCTGAGACTAAGGCAAAAAAGAGTGAAAAGCAATAAGACTTAATTTTTCTGAGATGGTTTAAGTTTTGGATTCTGGACTCAGAAAAGGCTTGGGTTCTGGACCCAGGATGGTTTGGGTTCTGGTTGCGATTCGAGTTCTGGACTCGGAAAAGACTTGGGTTCTAGACCCGGGATGATTTAGGTTTTGGACCTGATTCAAGTTCTGGACTAGAAAAAGACTTGGGTTCTGGACCCGGGATGGTTTAGGTTCTAGACCTGGTTCGAGTTCTAGACTCAGAAAAGACTTGGGTTTTGGACCCGAGATGATTTGGGTTCTAGACCCGGTTCGAGTTCTAGACTCAAAAAAGACTTAGGTTCTGGACCCGGGATGATTTGGGTTCTGGACCCGAGCTAAGTTCTAGACTTAATGGTAATTTGGGATCTAAACACGACCTAAATTCTGGACTTAAGAGGAAATTTAGGTTCTGTACCTAAGCTAAGAGAGATTTAATTGTCTGCAAAAAATAATTATAGTCAGTAGGATACTAAAGAAATTTGCAAAAAATTTAGCTAATTTTTACCATGCACATATCTTCTCCTTGCCCCATGAGTGTAAAAATATTAATAGTGCAAAAATATTTATATACACGCAAATATTTGAATGATTGAATTGACTAATTGAGTTTCCTATTTATTTACTATGTAGTTACTGTTTATGCACTATTTACCACTATTCATTTACTATTTGTAAATAGTCATTTACTATTTATCAATTGTAAATTTTACTTTTTCTCTTTTTTTCATGAGAATACTATTTTTTCTTTTTGATTTTTGTCTTTTTCCTTTGCCATCTCTCTATATAAATGTTGCAGCTCTTTTTTCTTTTCATTCATAGCAGCTCATTTCTTCATTTCATTCACAGCTATACATCTTTTATATAAGAGAGTTTAGAGAGTGTAGCATAGAGTTGAGAAGAAAACGCATGCTTCAAGATCAGGAACTCGATCTAATGCTGAGTTATTGGAGTTTTATTACGCAGTATGAAGATGGAAATATAAGTTTACTAGCCAGGATGCCACTTCATCGCAATTCAAATCAAAAGAGCAAGGTAATTATTTATTTTAACAGCAGATTATTTTTCAATTTTCTTTCATTTTTTTCTCTTTTTTTTGTTTTATTTTTTGTTTTGTCTCTTTTTATTTTTTTCTTTTTTTAAGATTTAGGAAAAATAAATTAATTAGATGAATATATTTAAGAATTTAAGTAAATAGATAGACTAAAAATAGAATATAAATAAATTTAGCATAAAAAACAGTGGTATTGATATGATGATATACTTACCTGGCTCCGTGTTAGCGTGATCATTGCGTTATGCAAGGTGGAGGGTGTGCCTATAAAGTCTGACAATGTATGATGTAGCGCCTTCTCAGGTAAGACAGATTATCCAAGATTGCAATTTTGAATGCTTTATCTTGCAATTACCATTTGAGGAGTGTCCAATAGACTAGAGTGTAGTTCAAGCATTGTCAGAATTGTGGATGGACACGGCCCATACTTTTCACCTACCTATAGGAGAAATGACCATTGGCCTGGTCGATTATACAACCATAACTGGTATTCAGTACTATGGCCTTTCGGTCCCTCTTACCAATGATATTCTGACATTCGAAGAAATCCAACAGTTAATCAGTATGGAACCATCATTTAAAGTTCCTTTCAAGATAAAAATTGAGCCAATTTGGAGTTATTGGATGAACTATGAAGGACGAGTTTGTAGAGAAACAGCCAAACAATATGCTCAAGGATTTTTACTATATTTTCTCGGGTCAACCATTTTAGGCAGCACAGAATCCACCATCCATTTTTCGGTGTTGAGGGCCCTTACTAAAGTATATCTCTTACGCTATCTCTTTTTGGTTTTCACCATCTTTTCAACATACCCACCGAGTCATTCCTGGCCCTGTGTCCAGTGGCTGGTTTTTTGAAGAGAGAGTATACGAATGGTTTCTTGGTCCCTAGTTGTGGAGGATCCCAATGTGTTGCCCGGAGTATACCTCAAATATCACACCAATGCCGGAGAATGCATGGTGGTTGGCTCGGAACGGTTATGATGTTCAAACCTTTCTCTATCCATCGGATGCATCTTATACCCAGTTTATTCAAATAGGGCTCTTGAACTTTGAAGTATCTCCTGTTGGTGTATGGGAGATTCCCGAGGAAAATGATGATAGAGATGAAGAGGAGTATCATGGAGAGGGAGGAGAGTTTGTCTCACATCTCAGGGCTAGCACTTCTTAGGTAAACTTTTACCATTTTTCCATTGCAATTACTTCTTTCTCAACTTGTTTTGACTTTTTTAATGATTGTTGCAGGCTGCTGACTCATTTGGTCATGAGGCTGGACCTTCTTTTAGTGCTCCTCCATTTGCTCATTCTAATCAACCGGAGATGCCATCTCATCTATAGGGCATTGATATGAACTGCATGGTAGGTTTTCTTATTCCATGATAATTTATGCATGACTATATATGCTCTTACTTTTTTCCTTTTTGGCTCACAGCGGATGCTTGAAGAACAAAATAAGAAACTTCAAGAAGAGTTGGCTGCTAGTCGTCAACAAGTTTCCCATTTTGAGAAATTGTATCACCAGTCAAAGCAAGATTTTTGAGACTTCTGGTTTCAAGGGATGAGAGATCCTGGTGCTCCTTCATCTAGAGGCCCCCAAGCTGATGACCATGAGATCCTTTTGTCTACTTCGAATGAGGACCATTACAGATCTGAATTCCAAGGCAATAGAGATCCAGGTGCTCCTACTTCGGGCAGACTCGGGACGGGTGATATGCCTCCTCCTCCAACAGGCAATGATTTTTTCAGAGCTTTATTTGATGATCTACCACCTCCTTCTTAGTGATGTATGAGTATTTTATCAATTGAGGAAATATTGTATAATAAGTATAAAAATAATAATGATGATATATAATTTTTATTTTTACTAAAACTCTCTTTTCTTCATCATCATTATTGCGCTACAATTTTTCTTTTCACATTCAATATTTTCACAGTCACACCAATTTACTAAAACCAAATGCAACGCGAAAATTCAAGAACTTTCGTCACCAATTCCCTATCCTCATGCATCTCAGTCTCACGCTTTTCCTTATCAATTTTGGAATAGTACAATCCTCCTATATAAATCACTTTTCACGCCATAATTTCATACAGAAGCCAGGAGATTTTCTACTTCAACGTAAAAACTCCTTTTAACAATTCTAATTTTGCTTCAGTCTTCCATAATGACCGAACTCCATTTGAAAAAGTTCTATTTAAAAATATGAATGCCATTCATTGGCAACAAAAATTGATACTTTGAAGTGTTTTCAGAATGTTAAATTGGACCATTATTTTTTACATGCCATGGCTTCTTTTTGGAATGCGGAGTCTAGGACATTTAAAATTAATGGCTTTGAAATATGTCCCTTGATTGAAGAATTTGAGGTCATCCTTGGATATCCATGTAATCAACAAATGGCATTACCTATATTGATTTCCAAGACTCAATAGAAGATGCAAATGTTATTTCAACTTTCAAAGCCCAAAGTTCTACAGTTGATGAGAGGTGAGAAAATTTTGCTTGGTCCCTTAATTGACTTTTGCCTTTATTATTTGGCTCCTACTAAGGCATGGGGATGTATGCTTTGTCTATGCTTCCTTGGCCAATTCTTGCTTATTTCTTGTGATGGTGATATTGATCCACGAGTATTGGATATCATCGACCAAATGGAAGGAGGCTTGTTGCCGATACCCGTGATCTTAACTGAGACTTTAGTTGGATTATACCAACATAAATCTGGATTATCAAAGAAACTGACTGGGAGCCCATTGTTGCTTCAGGTAATTACCTAAACTGCCCTTTCGGGTTTTCAATTTAGGTTCTTTTTTTATTGCTCTAATTTTTGCCTAGTCTGCCCTTTCGGGTTTTCAAAAATAGTGAGATTTCCAAATTTTTGCCTAAGCCATCCTTATGGGTTTTCAACCTAGCAGATCCCTTTATTTTTATTATTATTATTTTGCCTAATCCTCCCATGTGAGTTTTCAAAACTAGCAAGCTGTCCTAATTTTTGCCTAAGCAGCCCTTGCGGGTTTTCAACTTAGCGGGCCTACTTCTCTCTTTTTTTTAATTAGATTTTTTCTTATAGATTTTGCTTTAGAAGCGTCTTTGCTTGCTCGATACTCCATCTATGAATTTTGCCAGATATCTGCCATGACATCATTCTGTTAGGAAATTACTCCATCCTGCTTCTTCATATGCTGACTGGGTTGACTGGATCCACTCACGCACTGAAGTCAGCATCCGTTGGTTGGTACCTTGGTGGAAGATTTCTCGTATCACCATGCATACATACCTAATGTATGTTCCCCTTGTTGCTCTTCATTGAGGTACTTACTATGATCGTCGCCGGCTTAACTGTCATTATGGAACTAAGCCTCGAGGTTCTGAATTCACTCCTGATTTAGATATATCTTGTCCAACTGAAGCCTACTTGGATCGGCTAAAGCAAAGCTGGCCTACACGTTACACTTATTGTCTGCCATAGATTTTACATTTATCAATTTCTTTAGAAAGTTTGTTGTTAGGATGAAAATAATAAAAGTAATAATAATAGATGTTTCTTTTCCTTTTATAATTTGTCATCACTTTTTGCTATTGTGTTTATTCATTTCATCCATATCTGGTCAAATACTTATAATAGTGCACATAGAATGATTTTATTATTAATTCTACTTTATTAAATTGGGGAACAACCAAACATAAAGCTAGCATACACAAGATCACTCCTGTTGCCAACTAGCCCTTTTGGGTTCTCTAATTAACGATTCTCTCTCATTTAGCCCTAATTGTTTCTTAGCCCGCCGTTTTGGATTTTTGGAACTAGCGAACTACTCTAACTTTTGCCTAGGCCACCCTTTTAGGTTTTCAACCTAGCGAGCTCTTTTTTCCTTTTCCCTTTTTTTCTTTTTTTTCATACATAAAGCCTCTTCAACCTATCAAAGTTCACTGGTTCACTAAACTCGTTCCCGTCCATGTCCGATAACTTCACTGCACCCTTATTCATGACTTGTTTCACAACATATGTGTGAGCGGGGATTTTCGCCCCCACTCCCGTTGGAATGGTTCTTGTGACTTTGGCACAGTTTAAGCTTAGGGCCTTAGAGAACACGGACCTAAGCCCAGAGAAAATGGAGTTGCCATCCGGACGGGCCAAAAAAAAGAAAGGGGTGGATGATTCGATTCCTAAGGAATCCCCCACCCTCTAATGGGTTCAGAAAGTTGGGTACGTGTGGGGAAGGTGAGAAATGGCCCAGTACCCCCCACAATGCCCCGTTCATTGGAACCAGCCTCCTTTACAGGTCTTAATATTATAAAATTCTTAAATATAACAATATTATCCATACTACATGCAACAATTAAAATCAAGAATTGTTATATTAAAATCAAAGCAATGTCCAAACAAAGTAAATAAATGGACACCCATCCGAGGATGGAAACATCTCCTTACATCGTTCATGTCTAAACTAAATAGGACACCCACCAAAAGGTAGAAACATGTCATTTACATTGGTCCAAAATATAAAAACAATTTTAAATTACATGATATTTAGCTAATGAGGTACCCACAAAGTGGAAACATACCTCTTACACTTTTAATACCACAACAAATAAATAATAAACAGAACAATAAAGAAAATATCCATCCATGATAAATTAAATAAATCAAGTATTGAAATTAAATAAATCGACCATCAAAAAATATAATAAACTATATAATCAAATCTAAAATTAAATAAAGCAATAAATATATAAATTTAGGGTTTTAAAGAATTATCAATTGAATTTAGGGTTTCGAAACTTAGTGTTTTAGACACTAAAGTTTTATAATTAGGGTTTTGAAATTAGGATTTTTAGGGTTTTTGAAACTAGGGTTTTGGAATTAGAGTTTATAAAACTAGGTTTTGGAATTAGGGTTTTTGGATAGTTAGGGTTTTTGAAACTAGGGTTTTGGAATTAGGGTTTTTTGGATTTAACTTACTGCCTATAAAAACATAATTTTGGATTTGGAGAAATAAATTAAGGTTTTGGAAAAATAGTCAATATTTTGGAGTTTAATAATGAAATGGTTTAGGCTTTTGGATAAACATAGTTTGAGGTTTTGAGTTTTAATAAAATAACCTACGGTTCTTGAAGTTAAAGTAAACAAATTAAATTCTAACAATTAATTTAAATCCTGAAGGCTACTGGATAGTTATATGTTTTTTTATGAAACATGCAAGTGGGGTTACGAATACCAATTGATCAATTTGATAATTAAAGCAAACAATTAAAGTTATTAAAACAAAATTCAATTTACTGCATGTTCAAAGATCAAGGTACTGTGTGTTCAAAGTTATTGCATGCATGTTATTATTAATCAAAGAAATGAAACTACTGTGAACATAAATAATTCATGATTAAAGATCAAACCTCCGCTTGTTCGTTCCTCCACAATTAACTTTTGGATGAACAATGAACAAAGACAGCGTTGCTGTCTTTGATGGATTAATGACTGAAGAATGTTTACTGCTAATCTTTTCTGTTTGTTGCCGTCTCTCTTTAATGTTCCTTGCTATCTTGTTAATGTTTTCTCCCCTGTTAATGTTTTTCTCTTGTTAATGTTTTCCCCCTTTCTGAAATTCTAATATTTATAGCAGAACCTCACTCAGAATCCTTAACCTAATATTAATCAGTCCCTAAAATGAATTCTAGTTTAATTAGGAATGTCGACCTAGTTGCCCTAGGTCGACATGAGACCAACCTCATGTCGATCTTGGGCTGCCAAGGTCAACATGAAGCATTCTCATGTCAACCTAGCTTGCCTAGGCCAACATGAGTCCAACCTCATGTCTATCTGGGCTGCGAGATCGACATGAGGCATGCTCATGTCTCCCCGGCTGGCCTCACTCCAATTATTCTGGCCTTTTTTAACTTATGGACCGAAAAGTTTTAATTTAGTCCAATTCCACTTGATTTTAGGGTTTTACAATTAAATATATGCCTCTTTAATCCGAACCAACTCTGCTTGAACGATCTTGAATTGATTACGGTAAAAGAGAGTAAAAAGCAATGTGATTTTTTACTGGGTTTAGAGCCATATTGGACTCCTTACCCAAGGTTGGTTTGATTTCTGGACTAAAAAATTATTTGGGTTCTGTATCCAAGGTGAATTTAGGGTTTGGATTTCGGACCCAAGACTGAGTTTCACTGACCTTTTATCAGTTGAGAATTTTAATTACCCTGGATGTTATATTCTTTAACGCATTGTGGGTCTTCACCCTCAAAATGGATCTTCATCGTTGGACCTTGGATCTACATCCTTAGCATCGGATCTTTACCTTTGAAAACGGATCTTCATCATTGGAGATTGGGTCTTCACCCTTGCAAATGGATATTCATCCTTGGTGTTTGGGTCTTCACCCTTGTAAATGGATCTTCATCCTTGGAGATTGGGTCTTCACACTTGTAAATGGATCTTCATCCTTGGTGTTTGGGTCTTCACCCTTGTAAATGGATCTTCATCGTTGGAGATCGGGTCTTCACCCTTGTAAATGGATCTTCATCCTTGGAGATCAGATCTTCACCCTTGTAAATGGATCTTCATCCTTGGAGATCGGGTCTTCACCTTTGTAAATGGATCTTCATCCTTTGAGATCAGGTCTTCACCCTTGAAAATGGATCTTCATCCTTGGAAATTGAGTCTTCACCCTTGAAAATGGATTGTCATCCTTTGGACTTTGGGTCTTCAACTTTTGTAAATGGATCTTCATCCTTTGAGATCAGGTCTTCACCCTTGAAAATGGATCTTCATCCTTGGAAATTGGGTCTTTACCCTTGAAAAGGGATCTTCATCCTTTGGACTTTAGGTCTTCACCCTTTGTAAATGGATCTTCATCCTTTGAGATCAGGTCTTCACCCTTGAAATGGATCTTCATCCTTAGAAATTGGATATTCACCCTTGAAAATGGATCTTCATCCTTTGGACTTTAGGTCTTCACCCTTTTAAATTAGATTTTCATCCTTGAAAATCGGGTCTTCACCCTTGAAAATGGATCTTTATCCTTTAAGTTGGATCTTCATCCTTGGAAATCGAGTCTTATCCCTTGAAAGTGGATCTTCATCCTTGGAATTAGGTCCTCATCTTTGAAAATGGATCTTCATTCTTTAAGCTGGATCTTCATCCATGGAAATTGGGTCTTCACCCT
Source organism: Garcia nutans (assembly GCA_947685225.1). Lineage (NCBI taxonomy): Eukaryota > Viridiplantae > Streptophyta > Magnoliopsida > Malpighiales > Euphorbiaceae > Garcia > Garcia nutans. The sequence continues at coordinate 10,055,607 of CANTUV010000039.1, read as the reverse complement.
TGAAAGTGGATCTTCATCCTTTAGACTTTGGGTCTTCACCCTTTGAAAATGGATCTTGTAATATCCCAAAGTGTGCCCTAGGAGTTTTGATATAATTGTTGTTTTATTTGAATTAAAATGTATACGTGTAATTGGAAAGAGAAAAGAATTTAAAAGAGAGTGTATATGTTGTATATATGGAAATATATATAACATATATACAAGTCAAATGGATGGTCAAAGGAAGAAGATATTTATTTTGTTAATTATGAAATTACTAAAAAGGGCATGTAAGTGAAAGGAAGTTAAAATAAATAAATGAGGTTATTTAAGTAATTTTCTTTTTGAAATGCTTGGTAGAGGTTTAAAGAGATGAGAAGTTTGACTTTGTCTCTTTCACTTGTTCATTTTCTTCTCTTTCCCTTTTGTTGGCCAGCCATCCAAAGCAAGAGAGCAAGAGTGAGTTTTGTTTGTTCCAAACTCAAAATTGAAGGAGTTTCAAGAGATTAAGTTGGAAATTCAAGAAGTTCATCATTTTTGGTAAGTTTTCTCTTGATTTCTCTTGTTCTATTTGGAATTTTGTTTGAGTTTGATGGTTGGAGTGTGTTTGTGTATAGTGTGTGTAAAAGTGTTGAAATGGAATTAAAGATAAGAAGTTAGGTTGGTGTTGGTGATGGAAGAGTAAGAGTTGTGTTTAGTGAAGTTGAAATTTTTCTGTTTTACAATTAGTAAATGCTGTGACTTGTATGATTTTTAATTAAATATAGAAAAATGTTCTTAAAGTGAATTTTGGATATGTTGTTGCTTAGTGAGTCTAGTATTTGAGAAAAATAATTTGGAACCACGTTGATTGAATTTAATTTATGGAATTCACAAAGTTCAGAACTGCTGCCAGGATGCAGGGCAATTGGGGCAGTCTGGTTGGGTGAACTATTTGACCAAGATTTTGTGTTCAGTTTGATCTGGAATTTTAACGGAATGATTTTAAGATGTAAAATTAAGTTCTGTAAAAATTTTAGAGTTTTTAGTCAAGTAGATTATTTTATACAATTTTTCAAAATAAGGATAAAGTGGAGTCTAAAACCAGAATTTACTATTCATATGGTCATTTTGCTAATATTCCTTTTGGATTAGGTTGTGAAGAGGTTGAATTGCCCTAACCTAAGTGTTGAGGATTCTTGGAAGAGTAAGTGTATAGATTGGTGTGAGTTGTTTTTAAGGTAAGTACAAACTACACTATTGCATACATTTATGTGATGTCGAGACTTGACACACATTTGATTGTAAATGTGATAAGGAACCTAATGCATTGTTGATGGAAATTAAAAATCACATTATGTTTGGTAATATGTGAATGTTGTGATGATCATGTAAAATATGTGTTAATGCCATTGATTATATCCATTTGAATAATGAACAGATTAATGTGATTTGAAATATAATATGAGATGGTTGAAACATATTTGCTTATATGATGATGAAATGAAATATGGAAATGAAATGTGAAAGATATGATGTTATGAAGAATTGTTTTATTGTAATTTGAGATCATATGAGATATGATGCCATGGTTGTTGGCTATGATGATGCAAATGATATATATAATGGAGGCATGGTTGCCTAATTAATTATGAGAAATGAAATGAAAAGAGATTGAAAAAAAAATAAATAAAATGATTGTGTGCCTAATATGTTTATTCAATTTTCAGAGTTCTGGTTTTGGCAACATGCCTATGAATCACTGGATAGGTGAAATGACCGGGTCGTAAGCCGATTCCAGTTAGAAAATGTGAAATGTGATGTTTTTGGGGTGAAATGACCGGGTCGTAAACCTCAAAAACAAATTATTGAAACTAGATTGAGTGAAATGACAGGGTCGTAAGCTCAAATCTAGTTAATTATCCATGGATAAATGTATTAATGATTATGATTGTAATATCCCTAATTATGCTCTAGTAGTCTTGGTGTTAGTGTTGTTGCACTTGAATTATGTATATATGATAAGTTGATAAGAAATTGGAAGAGAATGTTTTTGTATGTGTTTTGGAGAAGAAATTTAGGGTTTAGAGACAAATGTATATGTTGTGTATATGATGATATATATAACATATAAATGGGTCAAAGGAAGAGTCAATGCAAGAAGATATTTTTGTGGAATGTGCAATTACATATAAGGGCTTATATGAGACAAAAAGTTAGTTATATGATTGAGGGCATTTTGGTAATTGTTTGGATAAGATCACTTGGTGGAGATTAAAAGCAAATTTGACTTTGTGTCTTCATCATTTTCCTTCTTTCTTTCAAGAGGTGCCGGCTCTCCAAAAACCAAGAGAGAAAGAGAGGTGATCTTGAGGTTTGAAGCAATTTGAAGAAGGAAGCAAGGGTTTTGGTTAAAGATTTGTGGATTTCTTCATCTAAGGTAAGATCTTTTCTTTAAATTCTTCAATTCTTTTGAAGTGGTGTGAGAAAGGAATTAGGGTTTGTTGGTTTGATGATGAGATGAGTTGTGTTTAGTGAAATTCTTTTTCTGTTTTACAATTAGTAAAGGCTGTGACTTGTATGATTTTTAATTAATTATAGAAAAATGTTCTTGAAGTGAATTTTTGATATGTTGTGCCTCTATGAGTCTAGAATGACTGAAAAATATGTTGATTCGATTTTGGAATGGTTATGAGTTTAGAAAGATTATTTTTAGTAGAACTGTTCCAGCAGGTACCTTAACTGAGACAGCTATATTTCGGGATTTTTAATAACATGTAGAAAAATCATATCCAATTGAATTTTGGATATGTTGTTGCTTAGTGAGTCTAGTATTTGAGAAAAATAATTTGGAACCACGTTGATTGAATTTGATTTATGGAATTCACAAAGTTCAGAACTGCTGCCAGGATGCAGGGCAATTGGGGCAGTCTGGTTAGGTGAACTATTTGACCAAGATTTTGTGTTCAGTTTGATCTGAAATTTTAAAGGAATGATTTTAAGATACAAAATTAAATTCTGTAAAAATTTTAGAATTTTTAATCAAGTAGATTATTTTATACAATTTTTCAAAATAAGGATAAAATGGAGTCTAAAATCAGAATGTATTATTCATATGAATCATATCAATTGTTCTTTGCCCTAATTGCATTGTTGAGATTGAACAATGTTATGTTATGCATTGTGAATGGTTATGTGTTTCATGAATAATATACATTGAAATTGAAATGATAATTCAAATAAGACATGATATGAGACAATGCCATTGTGATTGGCTATGATGATGATATTGAAAGAAAGAAGGCATGTTTGCCTAAATGTGATGAGAATTTGAGAATGGAAATGGTAACTATATAATAAATGAATTGTTTGTTTAATATGTTATTCAGTTTCAGAGTTCTGGATTTGGGTGGCATGCCTACGAAATGATGAAAGGTAACAGTCTTGCCGGGTTGAGGATCTCCTCATATGTGTTGAGTTGATGGTCCAAGAGACTGGGTCTGTTACACTATGAGAATTGTGAATATAAGATATATGATTTGTAACAGTCTTGCCGGGTTGAGGATCTCCTCATATGTGTTGAGTGATGGTCCAAGAGACTGGGTCTGTTACACTATCCATGGATAGAGATACATGTATATACATTGCCTACGGGCGTGATTATTGTGACTATGAACCAAATCAGTAACTCTGAACTCTGAATATCATATTAAATACTTGTTGGGCCCATAGGTGTCAAGGTTATATGAATGTCCTAAATAATGTTATGAGTTAATGAAATGTGGTATACTCATATGACTATGATTTGTGAAATGCATAATTATGTGTTAACTTTATATTTATGATGTTGATCTTATCAATAACATATGTGGCATTGCATTACATTTAAGCATACCATTAACATGTTTTATCTTACTAAGTCGTTGGCTTAGCGCGATAGTGTTTAATCACGCAGGTAATAGAGTGGATAGAGTTGAACCCGAGAGTTCATCAAGACCAAGTGAGAGTAGACCTTGTTGAATCCATTTTTGGAGCTTAAAGATCAGAGCAGACTTGCCAATCATGTATATTTCTTTATATTTTGTAAAGAAATGTTTAGTATGTAAATATGTAAATATTTTATAACTTCCGCTGTGTAATATTTAAATATAGGGGTTGTCACAAAACCTTTATTTTATGTTGCACTAGAAGTGTAAATTCTTTTTGCAGGTTGTAGTTGAGGTTACAAGGGGGATTTATTGGGAGTGTACTGAGAATGATTTTGTTTGCATTGGTTTGTGTAAAATGTTTTTAAAAATAAGAAAAAAACCGGTTTTGTCGACACTTGGGACTCAATTTTTAGGCGAAACTATGGCAAAATTTTTGAAAAAAAATCGGAACTAAAATTTGACTAAGTAAAATTGGTAGCAACATTAGGTTAGTGTGGCGCCTCTACTCTGCTTACACATGTAGGTCGGGAAGGGGTGTTATAATTGTTTTGGTATCAGAGCCTAGGTTTGAGATTCTCAACCTAGGTAAAATGTAATAAAAAGACTATTTTTACTTAAAAAGTGGTTTTGAATAACATATACGTTTGAGATTGGCAGTCTCTGATCTTTAATAAGATATAATCTGCTATGTTTGCAGTGTTAGGTTGTGATGGATTCTCACTCACGACAGTCGGTTGAGGGTAGTGCCGAGAGTTTTGCCCCTGATGATGGAGCTAGGGTTGTTAGTGTTGAGGAGGCACCTGCTTCGGTGTCAGGGAGATCAGCTGGGGAGGAGGTTCCGCCAGCTTGGGTTAGGCATGTGATAGAGGCTTTGAGGCCAGCACCAGTGCAACCACAGCCACCACCACCACCCCCACAGCCTTTGGTAGCAGTGAGGCAATATGATAAACTAAGGAAGTTTGGAGCAGAGGATTTTATAGGTACTACTGATCCAGTTGTGGCTGAGCAATGGTTAGACAAAGTTCAGAGAATATTTGTGCAGTTGCAAGCCACTCCAGAGGAAAAGTTTGATTATGCAAGATCATTGTTGCAGAAGGATGCTTATAGTTGGTGGAAGACAGTGCCCCATTTTATGGAAGATCCCCCAACATTGTCCTATGCAGATTTTCTGAGGGAGTTCGAATTGAAGTATACTCCGAGGGAGTATAAAGATGGGAAGAAGAGAGAGTTTTTAGATTTGAAGCAAAACAACCGGACCGTGACGGAGTATGAGGTTGAATTTATCCGGTTGAGTGAGTATGCCGGGGGCATTATATCGGATGAGATAGATCGATGCCGGAGATTTGAGGAGGGGTTGAGGCCCTCTCTTATGTGCCATGTGGCTGGTTCTCGGTATCAGGATTTTTCTCAGCTTGTGGCAGCAGCTCGGAGTGTGGAGAAAGCTCAGAATATTGCAGCTGCTTCTGAGGAAGAGGTTAGGATTAGAAGGCCCCAATTTGAAGCAGAGTCTTCTTCTGCTAAAAGAGGTAAGGGAAGCTTTGCTCCTCGTGTAACACACCTTCCCAACCTACATATGTAAGCTGAGTAGAGGCGCCACACTAACCTAATGTTGCTACCAATTTTACTTAGTCAAATTTTAGTTCCGATTTTTACAAAAGTTTTGCCATAGTTTCGCCTAAAAATTGAGTCCCAAGTGTCGACAAAACCGGTTTTTTTCTTATTTTTAAAAACATTTTACACAAACCAATGCAAACAAAATCATTCTCAGTACACTCCCAATAAATCCCCCTTGTAACCTCAACTACAACCTGCAAAAAGGATTTACACTTCTAGTACAACATAAAAAAAATGTTTTGTGACAACCCCCATATTTAAATATTACACAGCGGAAGTTATAAAATATTTACATATTTACAAATTCATATACATCAAAACTCAAGTTTTACAACACATAAAATTTATACATGATTGGCAAGTCTGCTCTGATCTTTAAGCTCCCAAAATGGATTCTTCAAGGTCTACTCTCACTAGGTCTTGATGAACTCTCGGGTTCAACTCTATCCACTCTACTACCTGCGCGATTAAACACTATCGCGCTAAGCCAACGGCTTAGTAAGATAAAACATGCTAACGGTATGCTTTAATGAAATGCAATGCCACATATGTTATTGATAAGATCAACATCATAAATATAAAGTTAACCACACAATTATGCATTTCACAAATCATAGTCATATGAGCATACCACATTTCAACATCTTTTCACATTCAACATTAATCAATCATACTTCATAACCAACATCTCATTTCATTAAACTCATAACATTATTTAGGACATTCATATAACCTTGACACCTATGGGCCCAACAAGTATTTAATACGATATTCAGAGTTCAGAGTTACTGCTTTGGTTCATAGTCACAATAATCACGCCCGTAGGCAAGTGTAACAGACCCAGTCTCTTGGATCATCAACTCAACACATATGAGGAGATCCTCAACCCGGCAAGACTGTTACAAATCATATATCTCATAGTGTAACAGACCCAGTCTCTTGGACCATCAACTCAACACCTATGAGGAGGTCCTCAACCCGGCAAGACTGTTACCTTTCATCATTTCTTAGGCATGCCACCCAAATCCAGAACTCTAAAACTGAATAACATATTAAACAAACAATTCATTTCCATTCTCAATTCTCATCACATTTAGGCAAACATGCCTTCTTTCTTTCAATTACATCATCTTAGCCAATAACAATGGCTTCACATTTCATTTCACAATATAACATCTCATTATTCAAGTATATATATATATATATATCTCATCCATGATCACATTATATCTCACATAGCATCATTCATAAATATCAACATTTCATTCCACATTACTCATGAAACACATTACCATTCACAATGCACAACATAACATTGTTCAATCTCAACAATGCAATTAGGGAAAAGAACAATTGATTATAACATTCATTGATTCAAGTTTGTTTAAAGTGTTTAGGGTTAGGTTTAAGGACCAACCTACCTTTGGAGAACCAAAGCAATGCAAGAAGAACAAAGAATTAAAACCCTAACCATAAATAGTACATTCTGATTTTTAAACTCCATTTTATCCTTATTTTGAAAAATTGTATAAAATAATCTACTTGACTAAAAATTCTAAAATTTTTACAGAATTTAGTTTTGTATCTTAAAATCATCCCTTTAAAATTTCAGATCAAACTGAACACAAAATCTTGGTCAAATAGTTCACCTAACCAGACTGCCCCAATTGCCCTGCATCCTGGCAGCAGTTCTGAACTTTGTGAATTCCATAAATCAAATTCAATCAACGTGATTCCAAATTATTTTTCTCAAATACTAAACTCACTAAGAAACAACATATCCAAAATTCGATTGGATATGATTTTTCTACATTTTATTAAAAATCACGAAATATAGCTGTCCCAGTTAAGGTACCTGCTGGAACAGGTCTAATGAAAATAATCTTTCTAAACTCATAACCATTCCAAAATTGAATCAACATATTTTTCAGTCATTCTAGACTCATAGAGGCACAACATATCAAAAATTTACTTCAAAAACATTTTTCTATAATTAATTAAAAATCATACAAGTCACAGCCTTTACTAATCCTAAAACAGAAACAATTTCACTAAACACCAATCTTACTCTTCCATCACCAACACCAACCCAACTTCTCATCTATCAAGCAAAATCAATACTTACAATCATACCATAAGCAACTTAATCATACCACTTCAAAAGAATTGAAGAAATTAGAGAAAAGATCTTACCTTAGTTAAAAACTTCTTAAATCAACACTTGAATACTTAATCTTTCTTCAATTTAAGCTTGAAATCATCAAAACCATCACTTGTCTCTTTCTTTCTCTTTGGCTATGGAGGGCCGGCCATCAACAACAAGAAGAAGAAGAAATGATGAAGAAAACACAAGTTAAACCTTCTTTAAATATCCACCATATGATTTTATCCAAGCAATTACCAAAGTGCCCTTATTCACATAATTATCTTTTTGTCTTATATGTGCCCAATTAGGTAATTTACCAATCTCAAATAAATATCTTCTCTTGCATTGACCAAGCCTTTTGACCACTTTATATGTCATATATATTAACATATACACAACATATAAATTTGTCTCTAAACCCTATTTCTTCCCAAAATACATATACATTCTCTTCCCATTTCTTTTCTCTTACAATTTAACACATATATTCAATCCAATATATAACAACAACAACACTAACAACAACATCAACAACATAATCAAAACTTCTAGGGCATACATGAGGATATTACACCTCGGGTTAGTAGAAGTCAAAGATCAGCTGGTAGGTCAGTGCAGTTCCAGAGGCAGAGATTTAGACTTGCAGCTTCAGTAGCGAGTGCACCTACTCCTGGAGTTCAGAGATCCACCTTACCTGTGTGTAACCAGTGTGGTGGAAGACATGGGGGCGTTTGTTGGAGGCATAGTAGATCAGGGGTATGCTTCAGGTGTGGATCACCTGACCACTTTGTGAGAGACTGTCCTGAGAGGCAGGAGCAGATGCCAGTTGATTCTGCTGCTTCTCGAGCTAGTGTGAGGGGAGGCAGAGGAGGCAGAGGTGCCAGCCGAGGAGGTAGACCAGGGTTCAATTTTAGAGGAGGTGCTACATCCAGGGAGAGTAGACCAGAGGAGGTTGGATCTTCCCAGAGGATGTATGTTATGCAAAGGCAGCCGGATGCATCGGCAGTTATAGCTGGTACTTTTTCTTTATTTGATACTGCAGTACTTGCTTTGATTGATCCCGGATCCACCCATTCTTATATTAGTGCATCTGTTTTGCCTGTGTTTGATATGCATGCTGAGTCCCTAGGATTTGATGTTTTGGTGACAAATCCTCTAGGGCATAGTGTGATAGTTAGTAAAGTGCATAAAGATAGTGCAGTGAGGGTGCAAGGTGAGGAGTTCCTTGGAGATTTGATTGAGAGGCCATTTAAGGAATATGATGTGATTCTAGGCATGGACTGGCTATCTCGACATGGAGCTGTGGTAGATTGTAAGAAGAAGATTGTTTCTTTGAGAACTGGTGATGGTAGAGAGGTGATAGTATCTAATGAGCAGGAACAGCTAGCCTCCTTATTTGTTTCAGCTGTTGCAGCTAGGAGGTTGATTAGAAATGGATGTGAAGCCTATCTTGCTCATGTGGTAGATACTAGAGTGAAGGGTTCTCCCATTGATAGCATTGCCACAGTTGCTGAGTTCCCAGATGTTTTTCCCGAGGAGTTGCCAGGATTGCCTCCTGAGAGAGAAGTGGAGTTTGGTATCGAATTGTTGCCCGGTACCACTCCTATTTCGATTACTCCTTACAGAATGGCACCAGCAGAATTGAGGGAGTTAAAAGTGCAATTACAGGAGTTGTTGGACAAAGGATTCATTCGCCCCAGTGTTTCTCCTTGGGGAGCTCCTGTGCTATTTGTGAAGAAGAAAGATGGTACTATGAGATTATGTATCTATTATAGGCAATTGAACAAAGTGACCATTAAGAATAAATATCCTTTGCCTAGAATCGATGATCTATTTGATCAGTTGAAGGGTGCAGCTGTGTTTTCCAAAATTGATCTGAGATCAGGGTACCATCAGCTGAGAGTCAGAGCTGAAGATGTTCTGAAGACAGCTTTCCGGACCAGATATGGGCATTATGAATTTTTAGTTATGCCTTTTGGTCTGACGAATGCACCTGCAGCTTTTATGGATTTGATGAATAGGGTATTTAGGCCCTATCTGGATCAGTTTGTAGTGGTCTTCATCGATGACATTCTGGTGTATTCGCGGAATGAGGAGGAACATGATATGCATCTGCGGATTGTGTTGCAGATTTTGAGAGAGAAGCAGTTGTTTGCTAAATTGTCGAAGTGTGAGTTCTGGTTGGATCAAGTAGCTTTTCTCGGACATATTGTTTCAGCAGAAGGCATTAGAGTCGATCCAAGTAAAGTTGAAGCTATTCCGAATTGGAGTCCACCTAAGTCTGTGACAGAGATTAGAAGTTTTCTAGGTTTGGCAGGCTATTACCGGCGGTTTGTGAAAGGATTTTCTTTGATAGCTACTCCACTCACCAGATTGCTTCGTAAGGGAGTGAGGTTTTTGTGGACAGATCAGTGTCAGGCGAGCTTTGAGCAGTTGGGAGATATGTTGACTCAAGCGCCTGTTCTTACTTTACCTGTAGAAGGCAAACCATATGTGATTTACAGTGATGCTTCACATAGTGGTTTGGGATGTGTGTTGATGCAGGAAGGTAAAGTTATAGCTTATGCATCTCGACAGTTGAAACCGCATGAGCTTAACTATCCGACCCATGATTTGGAATTGGCTGCCATTGTGTTTGCATTGAAAATTTGGCGCCACTATCTTTTTGGGGAGAAATGTTTCATCTACACTGATCACAAGAGTTTGAAGTATTTGGGTGTCCAGAAAGAACTCAATCTTCGTCAGAGGAGATGGTTAGAATTGATTAAAGACTACGACTGCTTGATTGACTATCATCCAAGTAAAGCAAATGTTGTTGCTGATGCTTTGAGTCGGAAGTCTTTAGCTGGTTTAACAGTTTACTCGCTCTCGTTGCTTGTTGAGTTGAGAGCATTGCAAGCCAGTTTTGTACCTTGTGATGATGGTGCATTGTTGGCACAGTTGCTTTTGAAACCAGTTTTGTTAGATCAGATCAAAGAGGCTCAGTTGATTGATATGAAGATTCAGAAGATTATTTCAGATTGCAAGAATGGGAAGACTAGAGATTTTGTTGTGAAAAGTGATGGGAGCCTATGGTTTAAAAACCGATTGTGTGTACCCGATGATGCTGATTTGAAAAGGGTCATTTTGGAAGAAGCTCATCAGTCAATGTTTGCTATGCATCTGGGTAATACGAAGATGTATCATGATTTGAGACAGCATTATTGGTGGATGGGGTTGAAGAGAGACATTGCTGAGTTTGTATCGAAATGTCTCACCTGTCAGAAGGTTAAAGCAGAGCATCAAGTTCCAACCGGGTTGTTTCAACCATTGTCAGTGCCAGAATGGAAGTGGGAAAGAGTAACAATGGATTTTGTGTCTGGTTTGCCTTTGACACAAAAGAAGCATGATGCCATATGGGTGATTGTGGATAGATTGACTAAGACAGCTCATTTTCTTCCGGTTCGAATGGATTACTCTTTGGAGAGATTGGCTGAGCTGTATATCTATGAGATTGTGAAACTGCATGGTGTTCCAACTTCTTTAGTGTCTGATCGAGATCCCAGGTTTACTTCCAGATTTTGGAAGAGTTTGCATAGTGCTTTAGGTTCTCGACTGCACTTCAGCACTGCTTTTCATCCACAGACGGATGGACAGTCAGAGAGGGTGATACAGATTATTGAGGACATGTTGAGAAGCTGTGTCATTGATTTCTCTGGAAGTTGGGATAGGTTTTTACCTCTTGTGGAGTTTGCTTACAACAACAGTCACCAATCCAGCATTGGTATGGCACCGTTTGAAGCATTGTATGGCAGACGGTGTAGGACACCTCTTTGTTGGAATGAGCTTGGAGATAATAAGTTGGTTGGTCCTGATTTGATTCAAGAAACTGAAGAAAAAGTAAAGTTGATTTGAGGCAGGTTAAAAGCAGCTTCAGACCGATAGAAGTCTTATGCAGATCTGAAAAGGAGAGATATAGAGTTTGATGTTGGAGATAACGTATTTCTGAAAGTGTCTCCTTGGAAGAAGATTTTGAGGTTCGGTCGGAAAGGAAAATTGAGTCCTCGTTTCATTGGGCCGTATGAAGTGTTAGAAAGAGTTGGGCCAGTGGCGTATCGACTTGCTTTGCCACCTGAGTTGGATCGTATTCATAATGTATTCCATGTTTCTATGTTGAGGAGATATAGGTCGGATCCATCTCATGTGTTGCCATTTGAATCTATTGAAGTGAGCCCAGACTTGACATTTGAAGAGGAACCAGTTGCTATCTTGGCACGTGATGTAAAAGAGTTAAGAAATAAGAATGTGCCTTAGGTAAAAGTTCTGTGGAAGAATCATGCAAGAGAGGAAGCAACTTGGGAAAGTGAGCATACCATGCGAGACCAGTATCCTCAGTTATTTCAGAGTTAATTTCAGGTAATTTCAAGGACGAAATTTCTTTCTAGAGGGGGAGAATTGTAATATCCCTAATTATGCTCTAGTAGTCTTGGTGTTAGTGTTGTTGCACTTGAATTATGTATATATGATAAGTTGATAAGAAATTGGAAGAGAATGTTTTTGTATGTGTTTTGGAGAAGAAATTTAGGGTTTAGAGACAAATGTATATGTTGTGTATATGATGATATATATAACATATAAATGGGTCAAAGGAAGAGTCAATGCAAGAAGATATTTTTGTGGAATGTGCAATTACATATAAGGGCTTATATGAGACAAAAAGTTAGTTATATGATTGAGGGCATTTTGGTAATTGTTTGGATAAGATCACTTGGTGGAGATTAAAAGCAAATTTGACTTTGTGTCTTCATCATTTTCCTTCTTTCTTTCAAGAGGTGCCGGCTCTCCAAAAACCAAGAGAGAAAGAGAGGTGATCTTGAGGTTTGAAGCAATTTGAAGAAGGAAGCAAGGGTTTTGGTTAAAGATTTGTGGATTTCTTCATCTAAGGTAAGATCTTTTCTTTAAATTCTTCAATTCTTTTGAAGTGGTGTGAGAAAGGAATTAGGGTTTGTTGGTTTGATGATGAGATGAGTTGTGTTTAGTGAAATTCTTTTTCTGTTTTACAATTAGTAAAGGCTGTGACTTGTATGATTTTTAATTAATTATAGAAAAATGTTCTTGAAGTGAATTTTTGATATGTTGTGCCTCTATGAGTCTAGAATGACTGAAAAATATGTTGATTCGATTTTGGAATGGTTATGAGTTTAGAAAGATTATTTTTAGTAGAACTGTTCCAGCAGGTACCTTAACTGAGACAGCTATATTTCGGGATTTTTAATAAAATGTAGAAAAATCATATCCAATTGAATTTTGGATATGTTGTTGCTTAGTGAGTCTAGTATTTGAGAAAAATAATTTGGAACCACGTTGATTGAATTTGATTTATGGAATTCACAAAGTTCAGAACTGCTGCCAGGATGCAGGGCAATTGGGGCAGTCTGGTTAGGTGAACTATTTGACCAAGATTTTGTGTTCAGTTTGATCTGAAATTTTAAAGGAATGATTTTAAGATACAAAACTAAATTCTGTAAAAATTTTAGAATTTTTAATCAAGTAGATTATTTTATACAATTTTTCAAAATAAGGATAAAATGGAGTCTAAAACCAGAATGTATTATTCATATGAATCATATCAATTGTTCTTTGCCCTAATTGCATTGTTGAGATTGAACAATGTTATGTTATGCATTGTGAATGGTTATATGTTTCATGAATAATATACATTGAAATTGAAATGATAATTCAAATAAGACATGATATGAGACAATGCCATTGTGATTGGCTATGATGATGATATTGAAAGAAAGAAGGCATGTTTGCCTAAATGTGATGAGAATTTGAGAATGGAAATGGTAACTATATAATAAATGAATTGTTTGTTTAATATGTTATTCAGTTTCAGAGTTCTGGATTTGGGTGGCATGCCTACGAAATGATGAAAGGTAACAGTCTTGCCGGGTTGAGGATCTCCTCATATGTGTTGAGTTGATGGTCCAAGAGACTGGGTCTGTTACACTATGAGAATTGTGAATATAAGATATATGATTTGTAACAGTCTTGCTGGGTTGAGGATCTCCTCATATGTGTTGAGTGATGGTCCAAGAGACTGGGTCTGTTACACTATCCATGGATAGAGATACATGTATATACATTGCCTACGGGCGTGATTATTGTGACTATGAAACAAATCAGTAACTCTGAACTCTGAATATCATATTAAATACTTGTTGGGCCCATAGGTGTCAAGGTTATATGAATGTCCTAAATAATGTTATGAGTTAATGAAATGTGGTATACTCATATGACTATGATTTGTGAAATGCATAATTATGTGTTAACTTTATATTTATGATGTTGATCTTATCAATAACATATGTGGCATTGCATTACATTTAAGCATACCATTAACATGTTTTATCTTACTAAGTCGTTGGCTTAGCGTGATAGTGTTTAATCACGCAGGTAATAGAGTGGATAGAGTTGAACCCGAGAGTTCATCAAGACCAAGTGAGAGTAGACCTTGTTGAATCCATTTTTGGAGCTTAAAGATCAGAGCAGACTTGCCAATCATGTATATTTCTTTATATTTTGTAAAGAAATGTTTAGTATGTAAATATGTAAATATTTTATAACTTCCGCTGTGTAATATTTAAATATAGGGGTTGTCACAAAACCTTTATTTTATGTTGCACTAGAAGTGTAAATTCTTTTTGCAGGTTGTAGTTGAGGTTACAAGGGGGATTTATTGGGAGTGTACTGAGAATGATTTTGTTTGCATTGGTTTGTGTAAAATGTTTTTAAAAATAAGAAAAAAACCGGTTTTGTCGACACTTGGGACTCAATTTTTAGGCGAAACTATGGCAAAATTTTTGAAAAAAAATCGGAACTAAAATTTGACTAAGTAAAATTGGTAGCAACATTAGGTTAGTGTGGCGCCTCTACTCTGCTTACACATGTAGGTCGGGAAGGGGTGTTACAATGATTATGGACCAAAGCAGTAACTCTGAACTTTGAATAACATATTAGTGTATTTTGGACCCATACTTGTCTTTGTTTTCAATGTGAATCATGAATGCTTTGATTAATTATTAAATAATGTAAGATTGTGAAATATAATATTCTTTTGAATTGTTTATGAAACTTGATTGTGTGACATTGGCATTTCATTGAGGCATAATATTATGGTTGTTTGTATCACTAAGCCGTGGGCTTAGCGCGATTGTGGTTCATCGCGCAGGTGACAGGGAAGAACCAGAGAGTTCCTCTAGGCCGAGTCGAGTCTAGATTTTGAAGTGTGAATAGTGGGCTTCAAGATTGAAGACTGACTGCCAAACATGTATAAATTTTATGTTTTGTAAAACTGAAGTTTTGATGTATACGAATTTGTAAATATTGTTACTTTCCGCTGCATAGTGAACAAATATTTTATCTATTTTGTTTCATAATAAACCTTTACTTTATTTTGTACTAGAAGTGTAAATCCTTTTTGCAGGTTGTAGTTGAGGTTATAAGGGGGATTTATTGGGAGTGTACTGAGAATGATTTTGTTTGCATTGGTTTGGGTAAAAATGTTTTCAAAAATCAGAAAAAAAAACCAGTTTTGTCGACACTTGGGATTCAATTTCTAGGCGAAACTATGGCAAAATTTCTGTAAAAATCGAAACTAAAATTTGACTAAGTAAAATTGGTAGCAACATTAGGATAGTGTGGTGCCTCTACTCAGTTTACACACGTAGGTCGGGAAGGGGTGTTACAGATCTTCATCCTTTGAGTCAGGTCTTCACCTTTGAAAATGGATCTTCATCCTTAAAAATCAAGTCTTCACCCTTCAAAATGGATCTTCATCCTTTAAGCTGGATCTTCATCCTTACAAATCGGGTCTTCACCTTTGACAGTGGATCTTCATCCTTAGATATTTGTCCAATACTGGCTTCAACTCTTCTAGCTAGACTGATCTTTTGTCATTTATGTCTTCATTCTGTTGATAGTTCTAATGTTCCATTCTTTTATTCTTCCTTTTTGCAAAAATTCAGCTATTTTTAGTTGGCCCTCATATCTTCTCTTACCCCCTGCGTGGTGAAATATTTGCAAGTGAGTTTGAAAATATTTTGTATATAAACTCAAAAAATTGAAAAGGAGAAACTTTGCACCCTGTGTAGGCTCAAAACAATAATTCTTCTCATGCAGGCTCTGATTGATGTTTTTGTTGTCTAGTTCTTCGTACAAGCACTCATTTCTTCTCTTTGCAAAATTACTGGAGCTTTCTCAAGCAATGGGCTTTCCATGCCCCATTGATTTGATATCTTCTTTTGATTCTTTACTTTACAGAGTGTTTGCTATTCACTTAGACAAGGAATAGACAATACAAGACAAGAAAGTGCGATATGATATGCTCATGTATGCATGATATGCATGAATAATACTTACAATGGTTCCATCGACTCACAAATCGAGATTATCAGCTGAAATGCTCTCACGGATTTCTTTTAGATGCCCGTTCAGCTCTTGCACTGGAATTACAGGATGCTTCACATTTATGGCTTTTATCTTCGAGATGTTGAAAATATAAGTGGTGGAGACCCCAAGTTGCAGAGTCAGGGATACATCCATTTTAAACTATGTTTCAGCATGTCAGTTGGTAGCTTCTTCATAACCTTGCCAATAACTATTTACTTTGCCAATGTGTCCTTTGCGGTTCGATAGTTCAACAAACTCCCCTTAACTTGAATGCTTCATATGAAACAAACATTTTTTTTGGTTTTGTTGTTTTTTTTAAATCAAATGTTGGCTTTGCCAAATCAATGTCAATGTACCTCAGGACTTGATGTTTCCAAATTAACATATCTATAACATGACAACCCTAGTTACCGTACTAAACTCGGGAATCATTTCTACTTAAGCAAGAATTGTTGCACTTCAGATAGGCACATACACATTACTTGGCCAAAGGCTCATTGAGTTTAAATATTGTCTATCTCATATGCATGCTCATCCAAACTATCTCCACTAATAGACTCTACCTACCAAGAGAGATCAACAGGTCTTTGATAGGCTTGAAATGGGGTCTATAAGGGACATGGGTTAAATGAAGGCCATTTGTAAGTTGGAGCCGATGTGACACAATGGACAAACCTTCACACTACAAATTTCTTATTTGAACTTTAGGCAATTGGGAGCAATCTTGCTAGACTCTAAATTCTTTCTATCTTCTTGGCATTAATCTGGATCTTGATTAGGATAGTCTTTGCCCTTGCAAAAGTTTGGTAACCAAATTCGTTTCTTTTCTTCTTCTCCCTTTTCTTTCTTTTTTATTTTTCTTGCTCTTCCCTTTCTTTGAGCATTTTATCATTTTGTCCTTCTTCCTTGTAGGACTGTCAAGAACAAAACTGATAAGATCATTCTTATACTTGTTTTTAGTATGATTTCTATGTGTTTATAGTTAATGTTTCATTTGATTTTGGTTTAAAGTTTGTTTTAAGTGTTTGTTTTAGCTCAAAGTGCAAAAACTCCCTTGGATAATCAAAACAATGAAGAAAAAGCATGAAGCAAACAAGACATGGCCAAGCCAAAGCAAGCTTGGCTGTGTCCCTCAAAGAAGCTTCAAGACAGTAGCTGACACACCCAAGAGACACAGCCAAGCCACTGGTCGTTTCTCACCCAAGGAACAAAACCAAGAAACCAAAGAAAGAAAGGAAAATGAAGGCAGAAGCTGACACTGGCAGGTGACACACCCAAGCCAATGGCCGTGTCACATGACACGGCCACAAGCTTGGACGTGTCCCATCCCTAGCCAAAGAGCAAAGAAAAGAAGGAAAGAAGAGAAGCAGAAGGTGACACGGCCAAGTCAGTGGCCGTGTCACTCCATGAAACCAAAGAGAAAAGAAAGAAAAGGAAGAGGGACAGTAAGAGACACGGCCAACTAGCTTGGTCGTGTCCCAAAGAAAAACAAGAGACACTGCCAAGCCACTCATGGCTTGGCCGTGTCACCTATAAAAACTCTGTTTCTTTTGCACGAATTGAGGGACAAGTAGGAGACAAACCAATTACTTTTGCAAAATTAAAGATTAAACAAAGAGAAAGTGGGAAACAAAGAAATGTGGTGTGAGTTGAAAGCATGGCTTGAGTTTTGGAGGGAAATAAAAAGAGAAGAAGAGGGAGTTTTCGGGGGATGATTCTGGGCTTGGACGTGGAGACTAGAGCAAGGGAGAAGGAACCAACTTCTGGAGCAAAGAGGAGAGTCTTGAGCTGAGTTTGAAGAAGGAGATACATCCTATACAAGACCTAAACCAAGAATCAAGGATTGAAGTGAAGAAATACAAATTATTCACCATGGATTGTTTGGTTTCTTTTACTCATTTCTCTTGTTCTATTTTTCTAGTTTTGAACATGAACTAATTCCTTCTCTATCTAGATATTGATGAACCCTAGCTTATTTGTATGGATTGAATAATTATATTTTGTTGAATCATCTGATTGAGTTGTTTTATTCTTATGATGCTTAATGATTTATTTCCAATTGATAATAGCATGCTTATTGATTGGTTGCAATTTTCATATTATTGACTTGAGAAAGCTTGATATGAATTGATTACTCATAAGGGTTGAGGATTGATTGGGGTGCTAGAGATAGACTTACAAGATCCTTTGGTTTACAGTTCCTTGTTCTTAATGCATGATCTATTTAATTGTGTTTGAGAAGAGATTTCAGCACTCTACTTAGTGATTAGGCATTAATTCACTCGAGAGAGGTTTTAGTCTAATTTAGAGGAATGCCAACTCAACTCTATTGAATGATTTAACTGAATTGATTGTTCATAAATATCACTGAGGCTAGGGGGATTCAATATCTGGATAATATTATTATTATCAATCCTTTTTGCACAACATTTAATTTCCCTTACTTTCAATTATTAAATTAGTTGTTTTCAATTACAATGCATCACACAACTATTAATTTTCTAAACAACGGTTAAGGTTTGCACTAGTACTTGGCCTTGTCTCTAGTGGAGCGATAACTCACTCACTACTATATTACTTGGGCGACCTGTGCACTTGCGGTATTGCTATAATGCAGCTCGTGCACACCAAGTTTTTGGCGCCGCTGCTGGGGACAACGGTTTCAATATTAGTAATATAATTAAGACCGTTGATTTAGTTTTATTTTCATTTGTTTCTAATATTGGTTCTTGCTTATTTACTATCATTTTAGGTGTTTCTTATCCTTTATGACCAGAGCTAGCTCATCCCAACTGTTTGAGTTAGACCCAGAGCTAGAGAGAACATTAAGGAGAAAGCGAAAGGAAGAAGGGGAGGCAGTTCTGGAAGACGCAAAAATAGAACAAGAAGAAGTATTTGAATTGATGGAAGGAGCTGGACCAAGAACAATGCAAGAGTTTGCTAAGCCCAATCTAAATGGGGCTGAATCTATTATCCGCAGGCCGACAGTTGCTGCAATCAACTTTGAAATAAAAGCAAATGTAATTCAAATGGTGCAGTAGACTTGTCAGTTCGATGGATTTCCTGATGAAGATCCTAATGCACATATTGAGAATTTTCTGGAGATATGTGACACATTCAAGATAAATAATGTCTCAGATGATGCAATTAGGCTAAGGTTGTTCCCATTTTCCCTTAGAGATAGACTAAAGAAGTGGCTGGAATCTTTTCCTCCAGGAACCTTTCCTAGAGAAATACTTCCCACCATCCAAAACTGCTAGGTTGAGGAATGATATCTCATCCTTTCTGCAGCAAGATGGTGAGACCCTTTATGATGCCTGGGAAAGATTTAAAGATTTGCTGAGAAGGTGTCCTCATCATGGACTTCCACTATGGCTTTAAATTTAAACATTTTACAATGGGTTGAATTATATAAGTAAGCAATCCATTAATGCAACAGCTGGTGGTACCATAAACAATAAGACACCTGAACAAGCAAGGGATTTAATTGAAGACATGGCTATCACCAATTATCAGTGGCAAGCCCCAAGGGAGCAAGGAAAGCTGAAGGTCATGGGTTCACACCAATTAGATCCTGTGGTGGCTTTGACAGCCCAATTGGAAGCATTGAATAAAAATTTGATTCCTTGGCCTCTTCTTCTGGGAAAGTAATGCAAGTGATGTCTTGTGAATGGTGTGGGGGTGGACATCAAAGTCAAGATTGCCAAAGTGGCAACATGTTTGCTAGGCAAGAGCAAGCAGATTATGTGGGAAATATGCCAAGGCAACAATAGAATAACCCCTACAGCAACACATACAATCCGGGGTGGAGAAATCATCCAAATTTCTCATGGAATAATCAAAATAATCCAAGACCTCCCCCTGGATTCCAGCAGCCCCAACATCAACAAGCTGCCCCTCCAAAAAGAGTAGTTTGGAGGACATGATGGAGAAATTTATAGCAGCTTCTAAAACTAGGCTCCAATCAACTGAAACCACCCTAAGAAATCTGCAAGCCTCTATTCATAATTTGGAGAATCAGATGGGGAAATTTGCCAAGTTGCTCAGTGAGAGACCACAAGAAAGTTTACCTAGCAACACTGAGGCAAATCCTAAAGAGCAACTTAAGGAAATTACACTAAGGAGTTGAAAAGAGATCAAGGGTAATGTGGATGAGAAAAGAGGAGAAGTGGCAGAGAAAAGGGCTGAAGTACAAGAAAAAGAAAAAGACAATGATCCTCCTGTCACTTCGGGAGAGAAAGCTGCACTAGAAAGTGAGAGAGAGAAAGAGCCGCAAGAAAGCAGCCCCATATTGAAGGAATACTGACCTAGAGTACCTTATCCGGCAAGGTTGAACAAGGACAAGATTGATGCTCAGTTCGGTAAGTTTCTTGAACTTTTTAAATAATTGCACATTAATATTCCATTTACTGAAGCTTTGTCACAGATGCCTAAATATGCTAAATTTTTGAAAGGTATCCTTTCTAACAAAAGGAAACTTGAGGAAGTGTCTTTAGTGCAGTTATCTGAAAAGAGTTCAGCAATTTTGCAAAGGAGGTTACATAAGAAGTTAAAAGATCCAGGTAGTTTTACCATTCCATGTTTAATAGGTAACCTTGAGGTTAAGAGTGCATTAGCTGATTTGGGGGCTAGCATAAGTGTTATGCCCTATAAAATTTTCAAAGAGTTAGGCATTGGTAAACCTAAACCAACACTCATGACCATCCTACTTACTGATAAGTCAATAGTCCACCCTCATGGCATTATAGAAGATGTATTGGTAAAAGTAGGGGGATTTCATTTTCCCCAATGATTTTGTTGTCATTGATATTGATGAGGATGCAGATGTTTCACTTATTCTTGGTAGGCCATTTTTAAATACAGCCCGTGCCCTTATCGATGTTCATGATGGCACATTAACTTTGAGAGTGGGTGATGAGAAAGTTATTTTTAGGATACATGATGCCATGAAACATTCACTTTCACTTGATGAAGTGGAATCGTGCAATGATGTTGTTGAGCATGAGACCGTAAATTGTGTTACTAACATTGTTTTCAAGGATCCCCTTGAGTTGTGTTTATTGCAGGAAAATAATGAGGATCAAGAAGCAATGGAGCAGCTTGCTTTTCTTGAAGCAAGCAATTCGTTCAAATGCAGGGCTTATGAGACTATTGAGATGCCAAAAGAAGAGAAGCCACAACAATCGGTGATTGATCCACCCAACTTGGAACTAAAACCTCTTCTAGCTCACCTTGAGTATGGATTTCTAACAGAGAAGAATAAATTACCAATAATTCTGAGTTCCCACCTATCTTCTGAGAAGAAAGAAAAACTTATCCAGTTGTTGAAAAAACATAAGAAAGTGATAGCTTGGAAGATAGCAGACATCAAGGGTATCAGTCCATCCTATTGCACTCACAAGATACTGATGGAGGATAAATTCAAGCCGGTAGTGCAACTAGAAAGGGGACTAAACCCAAAGATGAAAGATGTAGTGAAGGCTGAAGTGATAAAACTACTTGATGCAGGGATTATATATCCGATCTCGGATAGTTCTTGGGTGAGCCCAGTCCAGGTGGTACCAAAGAAAGGAGGGGTGACGGTGGTCCCTAAGGAAAATGATGAGCTGATTCCAACAAGAATAGTTACCGGTTGGATGGTTTGCATAGACTACAGGAAATTGAATGATGCAACTAGGAAAGACCATTTTCCTTTACCCTTCATTGATTAGATGTTGGAGAGGTTATCCGGGCATGAGTATTACTGTTTTTTGGATGGTCTTTCAGGCTATTTCCAAATTCCTATCACCCCGAAAGACCAAGAGAAAACTACATTCACCTGCCCATATGGGACATTCGCATATCGAAGAATGCCATTCGGGTTGTGCAATGCACCTGCAACTTTCCAAAGGTGCATGGTAGCAATCTTTGATGAGCTTATAGAGGATATTATGGAGGTGTTTATGGATGATTTCTCGGTCTATGGCAGCTCATTTGAAAGATGTTTGGAAAACCTTGAAAGAGTCTTGATGAGATGTGAGGAAACCAATCTAGTGCTTAATTGGGAAAAGTGTCATTTTATGGTTCAAGAGAGAATTGCATTGGGACACAAAATTTCAAACAAGGGCATTGAGGTGGATCGGGCTAAGGTAGATACCATTGAGAAGTTACCACCACCCACATCTGTGAAGGCGATCATAAATTTTCTAGGACATGCAGGTTTTTATCGGAGGTTCATTCGAGATTTTTCTAAGATAGCCTGTCCATTGACAAGACTCCTTGAGAAGGATGTGGATTTTATTTTTGATGAGGAATGTCTGAGAGCATTCACAACCCTCAAGGAGAAATTGACCCATGCTCCAATCATGGTAGCTCCTAATTGGAATCTACCATTTGAACTAATGTGCGATGCAAGTGACTTTGCAGTGGGAGAAGTTTTGGGTCAACGCAAGGAGAAATACTTTCAGCCTATCTACTATGCAAGCAAGACCTTGAACACAGATCAAACAGATTACACAACTACAGAGAAAGAGCTGCTAGCGGTGGTTTTTGCTTTTGACAAGTTTAGATCATACCTAATCTTGTCAAAAGTGATTGTTTATACAAACCATTCGGCTTTAAGGTATTTATTTGCAAAAATTGATGCAAAGCCTAGGCTAATCCGTTGGGTTTTGTTGCTGCAGGAATTTGACTTGATGATTCAAGACAAGAAAGGAGCTGAAAATCTTACAGCAGATCATCTTTCTCACTTGGAGAGGTTTGAAGAAGGGGACATTGATGATCACTTCCCTGATGAGCAGCTGTATGCCATGGTAAGTGAGGTAAGTAACTTAAATTTTGAAACACCTTGGTTTGCAGATTTTGCTAACTATTTAGCTGTTAGAGAACTTCCTAAGGACTTAACCTATCAAGCAAAGAAGAAATTCTTTTCTGATTTAAAGTATTATTTTTGGGAGGATCCCTTTTTGTTTAGATTATGTAAGGATCACATGATCCGACGATGTGTGGTATGGCCTGAAATAATGAACATTCTTAGTCAATGCCATGCTGGACCAGCTGGTGGTCATATGGGAGCTAATAGGACTGCTCAAAAGGTGCTAGAATCAGGATTTTATTGGCCCACTCTGTTTAGAGATAGCTACGAATTTGTAAATCGTTGTGATCATTGCCAAAGAACTGGAAATATTTCATCTCATGATCAAATGCCCCAAAATGGGATTTTAGTTTGTGAAATTTTTTATGTATGGGGGATAGATTTTATGGGACCCTTTCCAAATTCATTTGGTAACAAATATATTCTTGTAGTAATAGACTATGTATCTAAATGGCATGAAGCCCATGCCTTGGCAACCAATGATGCTAGGGTTGTGGTGAAATTTTTGAAGAAGTTGTTTTCTCGATTTGGTACACCAAAAGCAATTATAAGTGATAGGGGTACTCACTTTTGTAACTTTCAGCTTGCGAAAGTTTTTAAAAGATTAGGAGTTACACATAGGTTTGCTACTCCCTATCATCCCCAAACTAGTGGCCAAGTTGAGAACACAAATAGGGAGATTAAAAAAATTTTGGAAAAAACTGTAGAGCGATCCTGAAAGGATTGGTCGGAGAAATTGGACAATGCTCTATGGGCTTTTAGGACCACATTCAAAACTCCCTTGGGCACTACACCATTTATGTTGGTATATGAAAAGCTTGCCATTTACCTGTTGAAATAGAGCATAATGCATATTGGGCCATAAAACAGATTAACCTTGATCTAGCTTGTGCAGGTGAAAGGCGAAAATTACAGGTAAGAGTTAGACGGGTGGAGATTGCAAGCTTATGACAATGTGAAAATGTATAAGGAACGTACCAAGAGATGGCATGATGCTTACATTAAGGAACGGAAAGAGTTTCAAGTAGGAGATCAGGTATTACTATACAATTCAAGGCTTCGACTCTTTCCAGGTAAGTTGAAATCTCGATGGTCTGGTCCTTTTACTGTCAAGGAAGTTTTCCCCTACAGAGTGGTTGAAATAACCCACCCGGAAAAAGGAGATTTTAAAGTCAAATTTTATTTTGGAGGGGAAATACAGAACCTAAAAGAGGTTTTACACCTCCAAGACTAGGGACATCTGCCCTAAACATCCAACTAATACGACGTTAAAGAAGTGCTGGGTGGAAGGCAACCCACCATTTTATTCGTTCTTTAAATTTTATGTCTTTAATTCTTGTATTTTTGGTTTGTAAAATAAAAAAAAGTGGGGTTTCATCTAAACTCTCCTTTAGTTTATGCATGCTCACATTGAGGACAATGTGAAATTTTAAGTGTGGGGTACATTTTGTGTTTTGTGTTTTCATTTTTAATTGCATTTTTGTGTTTTGTGTTTTTAATTGTAATTTATTTTTGTGTTAGTTTAGTTAATGTTTTTCATGTTTTCTTTGAATAAATAAATTTTGGAAAGTTCAATTGTTATAAATTGTTGACTGATGACCTTTGAATTTTTGAAGCATGAACTTGAGAATTGAGTAGAATTGGTGCTTATTGTCAATTTTGTTGGTTTTTCCTTACACTACCTTTAACCTAGTGAGAAATTGAGCCATCAACTTATTATTCTTTTTGTGTGTGGACATCTTTGATTGATAACTCGCTAGAACTTGCTTTGACATACATGTTAAGATTACAAAAAAATTTCAATTAGGCATCAAGATGATTAAGGCATTTAGGTGAACCCACTTTGGCTTAAAAAGACCAACCCTATTTTTAACCTTAGTTAGCCAATTTTGAGCCTATTTCATTTTTTCTTTTCTTTCTTTTTCACAACATCATTAGCTTGAACCTTGCTGTTTTAACTCTTACCCTTTCATTAGGTCAAGAGCATTTTAAGAGCGTTTATGACCAAGTGTTGTGTTGAATTAAGTGTGGGGTTAAATTTAGTAGGGTTGAGATTGCAAAGCAAAATAAAAAAAAAGAAATCAAATAAAAAGAAGAATAATAATAAGAATAATTGTTGTTCTTGTTAAAAGGGTTTGAATATGTTACAAGATACAATAAGTGAGTTCCCTTGAAAAGTTCTTTAAATGTTAAGGGGTAGATAAGAGAAAGGTGTTTTGGGACCATTGGGTTATATTTATATTATCAGTTACTTCATTCTTGAAGTGCTCTTGAACATAATGATTAAGCTCACATTTCCTAAATGCCTTACCTTAGCCCCATTACAACTCAAATAAAAAGACCTTTTGATTGATGCTTGATTGTAATTAAGTGGTGGAGATTTGATAGATAAGCAAGCCTATGGCGATAATCTTTCATTGATTTTTATGAGTGTAAACACCACCTTGATCAAACACATTTTAAGAGTTGGTAAGGGAGTGACAACATAGGTTATGTATGGAAAGCCACTTAATTGCATTGGTATCGATTTTGTTTGATTTGATATTAATTGCAGATTTAGGGATAGGGAAGTCTTGATGCAATTTTTATAACTCTTGAACTTGACAAATTTTTCGTATTTATTTTGTTTTGATTTTAGCCTTGCTTACAAGCAAGGAATTTAGTGTGGGGTATTTGATAAGAGCATTTTTATACTTGTTTTTAGTATAATTTCTATGTCTTTTTAGTTAATGTTTCATTTGATTTTGGTTTAAAGTTTGTTTTAAGTGTTTGTTTTAGGTCAAAGTGCAAAAACTCCCTTGGAAGATCAAAACAATGAAGAAAAAGCATAAAGCAAGCAAGACATGGCCAAGCCAAAGCAAGCTTGGCCGTGTCCCTCAAAGAAGCTTCAAGACAGTAGCTGACACACCCAAGAGACACGGCCAAGCCACTGGCCGTGTCTCACCCAAGGAACAAAACCAAGAAACCAAAGAAAGAAAGGAAAATGAAGGCAGAAGATGACTTTGACAGGTGACATGCCCAAGCCAGTGGC
The DNA here is from genome assembly GCA_947685225.1 of Garcia nutans. NCBI lineage: Eukaryota > Viridiplantae > Streptophyta > Magnoliopsida > Malpighiales > Euphorbiaceae > Garcia > Garcia nutans. Next base: position 10,029,643 of record CANTUV010000039.1, on the reverse strand, counting down.
TGTGTCACATAACACCGCCACAAGCTTGGCCGTGTCCCATCCCTAGCCAAAGAACCAAGAAAAGAAGGAAAGAAGAGAAGCAGAAGGTGACACACCCAAGTGACACGGCCAAGCCACTGGTCGTGTCGCTTGGCACAGCCAGGAGCTTGGTCGTGTCACTCCATGAAACCAAAGAGAAAAGAAAGAAAAGGAAGAGGGGCAGTAAGAGACACGACCAACTAGCTTGGCCGTGTCCCAAAGAAAAACAAGAGACACGGCCAAGCCACTCATGGCTTGGTCGTGTCACCTATAAAAACTTTGTTTCTTTTGCACAAATTGAGGGACAAGTAGGAGACAAACCAATTGCTTTTGCAAAAAGAAAGATTAAACAAAGAGAAAGTGGGAAACAAAGAAATGTGGTGTGAGTTGGGAATGAGTTGGTAGCATGGCTTGAGTTTTGGAGGGAAATAAAAAGAGAAGAAGAGGGAGTTTTAGGGGGATGATTCTGGGCTTGGACGTGGAGACTGGAACAAGGGAGAAGGAACCAACTGCTGGAGCAAAGAGGAGAGTCTTGAGCTGAGTTTGAAGAAGGAGATACATCCTATACAAGACCTAAACTAAGAATCAAGGATTGAAGTGAAGAAATACAAATTATTCGCCATGGATTGTTTGGTTTCTTTTACTCATTTCTCTTGTTCTGTTTTTCTGGTTTTGAACATGAACTAATTCCTTCTCTATCTAGATATTGATGAACCCTAGCTTATTTGTATGGATTGAATAATTATATTTAGTTGAATCATCTAATTGAGTTGTTTTATTCTTATGATGCTTAATGATTTATTTCCAATTGATAATAGCATGCTTATTGATTGGTTGCAATTTTCATATTATTAACTTGAGAAAGCTTGATATGAATTGATTACTCATAAGGGTTGAGGATTGATTGGGGTGCTAGAGATAGACTTACAAGATTCTTTGGTTTATAGTTCCTTGTTCTTAATGCATGATCTATTTAATTTTGTTTGAGAAGAGATTCCAACACTCTACTTAGTGATTAGGGATTAATTCACTCGAGAGAGGTTTTAGTCTAATTTAGAGGAATGCCATGTCAACTCTATTGAATGATTTAACTGAATTTATTGTTCATAAATATCATTGAGGCTAGGGGGATTCAATATCTGGATAATATTATTATTATCAATCCTTTTTGCACAACATTTAATTTCCCTTTACTTTCAATTATTAAATTAGTTGTTTTCAATTACAAAGCATCACACAACTATTAATTTGCTAAACAACGGTTAAGGTTTGCACCAGTACTTGGCCTTGTCCCCAGTGAAACGATAACTCACTCACTACTATATTACTTGGGTGACCCGTGCACTTGCGATATTGCTATAGCGCAGCTCGTGCACACCAAGAACTTTAAAAAATTTGATGAATTTTTCTCCTTCAAAATTTGGTTGGGTTAGACCAATTCAAGTCAAACTGTCCTTATAGACTAAATGGAAGCCTTTGGTTGTCTTAGGTAAAAGAGAACTTGGTTGGTTTTCTGAACCATTTTAGGTTTTATATTTTTTCTTTTTCTCTTTTTTCTGTTTTTTATTTGTCCTTCTTCCTTGTAGGACTGTCAAGTACAGAACTTTTAAGAACTATATGGTCTTTCTCCTTTTTCTCTGATTTTGATCGAATCTTTGGTTGGGTTGGACCAATTCAAGTCAAACTATCCTTATAAACCAAATGCAAGCCTTTTGCTACCTTAGGTAAAAGAGAACTCAGTTGGCTTTCTGAACCATTTTGGGTTTTATATTTTTCTTTTTTTTCTTTTTCTTTTTTCTTTTTTTTTCTTTTGTCATTTCTTCTTTTTTTTTTCTTTTTTTTTTGTTCTAGCTATAAAAGAGTTGTCTTGTTTGTACCAACTAGGGTTTCCAATAATGCATGAGAGGGGTGGCATAAATCTTCTTTAACAGGGATAAATCATTTGTTACTTTGATGTTATCTTGATATATTGGAGATATTAGGAGAACTTCAACTACCCCTATGATCTTGAGAACATCAACTATCCTTATGATCTTGAATATTCATTCCTTTCTTTCATCTTCTTGCCTCTTCACCTTAATGATCATAAGACTTGTCAAAAGTATCACAATAGCTCAGGGTAGGTTGTTGGGGTTATATGCCAATGAAAAACAAGCTAAATTTTTATGAAGGCTCAAAGGGACAACTAGGGATTGATATTTAATTGTGTGGATACTAGTTGTTGGCCAACTAAACAATGCCTAGATCATCTCTCCCTTAAAATAAGCAAAGTTCAATTTCGCCTAGAAAGTTTGTCAAAGCATGTTCTAAGAGTAACTACGACCTAGACAAAAGTAATTATGCAGGAGCCCTCTATAAGTAAGCATACAGAACTCAATGCTATAGAGCAATTCCCTCATCTAGTAAAGTCATTCAAGTCATGATGCCTTGACACATTAATTTATAAACATCAAGCTAGATTCCTCATTGGTTGAGCACCAAAATGAACAAAGACCAATAAAATTTTGATGAAAGTAATTTATTCAAACAAATTTAAATTTTAAAAACAAGATTGTTCTAATTAAATATTAAAGAAAGTAAAATTGAAAATCAACATTCAAGCTAAGGAAAGTTTGTTGAGTTTAAGCTTCTTTTCCTTTCACATCTTCAATATTTCCATCTTGAAAGGATGATAAAACAAAATCTTCTTCCAATCCTTTTCCCACAATGAATGTTGCCGGTGGAGGTACTCTTCCAAATTTTGGCAAAGGATTATTCTTGGTATTGGGCTTGTCCGGCTCCGATAGCTTACCATTATCGATTAGGTCATAGATCTCATGCTTCAATCGGGTACATCTATCAGTCTCATGTCCTTGAGTCTGATGAAATTGACAAAAAATCTTAGTATTAAATTTTGGGGTAAAGGATTTGGCAAAGGTCGAGGGCCTAATGGTTATAATAGTCCCTTCTTTTGTAGCTTGTTGAAGACTCAAGACAAAGGCTTCCCCAAATCTCAAAACTGCCTTCTATTTGCTTGACCAGTTGTATTAACATTAGCTTCCTTTTGTGTATTTTGATTGATGGGCTGATAATTTCCTTTCTCATTCCTTTTTATTGAAAAGTGATTCTTCTCCCTTTCCCACTCTTCAATTTGTAAACCAGCTTGGAAAAGATCTTTGAAGTTACGGATGAGTGTATGAGATATCCTTTCACGAAGAATAGGCAGAATGCCTCCCACGATCATCCTTATTTGATCAGATTCATTGGGCCTTTTCTTGAGCAAAGTAGCCTTATTTCTCTACCTTTTCACATAGTCCACAAAATTCTCATTTGGCCGTTACCAAATGGACTCAACTTTCATTAAGGTAACTTCCATTTCAACATTATATCCATATTACTGAATGAAAGCCTTGTATAACATGTCCCAATCTTTTTGGGTACTTTCTTCTAAAGTGTTGAACCAATTTTGGACAACAGGGTCCAATGAGAGCATGAAATATCTCAGAGTTTGAGCTTTGCAGACTACATGGCAGTGATGTACTGCTTCACATGGAGATAAGGATTTCTAGTACCATTGTATCTAGCAAAGGATGGCATCTTAAATTTGTACGAAACTTCTTCGTCTAGTTCAAATAATTTGCCAACTTTGGATATTTCTTCAATTTTCAAGTTCTTTTAAAATTTATTTTCTAAATCAGCAATCATCTTCTCAACATCAGACGTTTCAGTCTTTTCAATAGTTGCCTTCTTAACAACCTTTGGCTCCTTTTTGCCTTGAGGATCTTGGTAGTATTGAGCCCAATCATCATCATCAATGATCACCTTATCATCATCAAAAGCTACTTCACCAACTTTAGTCTTCCCTTTGTCCTTTGGCTTCTTAGTGCTAGCAAATGCTTCGGCATGATTTTCTAAAATTGCAGCCAATTTGTTCTTCATGGTCTCAGCTAGGGCCTGTTTTATTTCTTCCATTTTGGCATTGAGGGCTTCATCCACCATTCTTTTAATTTGTTTGGGCTCCATTGCTTTTGGTGAGCAAGTGATTGAGTCATTGCTAGCTTCTTCGCTTCCGGCATAGGTCGGATTGTCGTAAGATTTTAAACTGTCATAATCCAGGGCTGTGAGCCAAAAAGGATCAATGATATGAGATGCAAATGTATGCATGTATGCACAAAAAATCAATAGACAAGGACAAATAGGACGTTCCTTCCAACCAAATAACATCCACACACGAATGGCGAGTCTCTTTTCCTAGGTGTATGGTTAACGAAATACGAACATGGGGTATCTTGTTTTTGAATAATTCCCTCGGACGTTTCAACCAATATTTATATTTTCGATAATGGAAATCAATTTATGATAATTCCCATTAATTAGGTTTTAATCCATTCAACCAACTAATAATAGCTTTTATGCTATATTTGATTAAAACTAAATTAAGAGGTTTATTATAAATAGATTTCTCACTTGAAAAAGTAACTAATGATTCAGGCAAAAAACAAGCCCATGGTTAATTATTCTTAGTATAAACTAGGCTCACAATTGATTTTTAGTATTTCATAATTGACCTAAATAATTTACAAGCTCTTTGAAAATAATTTTATTTCTAAGCCCATTGTAAAAAGATTTTAGAAAAAATGGATTTTGGGCTTAGTATTTGTGTTATGAGCAAAAGAATTTTTTATTTGTTTTTAGAAAAGTTTTATGCCTAAAGACCATTTTGATAAATTTTGAAAATTGCTTTGCTCTTTTGGATTTTAAAGAAAAATTTATTTTAAGCTCACAATGTACTTAGGTCATATTATAAAAAGAAACAAACCAAATAAGCCATGATTTAAACCAAGATAAATTAACCATAGTTAAACAACACGCATTTGGGGTAAAACCTAAGGAAAGTAACTAGGCCAATTACTTGAGCTTTAGTCTTTGGGTTAAAAAGCTTAGGTTTCCATAGCAAGTATATACCAAAAGGTATGAGGTTATGAGTGTTTATCCCATGCTCGATCTCCATACCTTGAGTGAAAGTATGATATCCCTTACATAACACAATACGGGTAACACGGGCATCCTAACTCATGCACACGAAGCAATCTAAATGATGCAATGGATAATATCATTATAAGAAAGAATAAAATAATATAAAGACCAATGGAATCAACTTCTCTTATCCCCAGTGGAGTCGCCACTGTGAGCAGAGATTTTCGCCCCCACTTTCGGTAGAATGGTTCTTGCGACTTCGGCACTGTTTAGGCTCGGGGCCTTAGAGAACACAGACCTAAGCCCGGAGAAAATGGAGTCACCACCCGGACGGGGCGAGAAAAAGAAAGGGGTGGATGAATCAATTCCTAATGAACCCCAACCCCCTAATGGGTTCGAAAAGTTGGGTACGTATGGGGAAAGTGAGAAATGGCCCAGCACCCACACAATGCCCAGTTCATTGGAACCAGCCTCTTTTACAGGTCTTAATATTATAAAATTGTTAAATAGAACAATATTATCCATACTTCATGCATCAATTAAAATAAAGCATCGTTATATTAAAATCAAAGCAACGTCCAAACAAAGCAAATAAATAGTCACCCATTCGAGGATGGAAACATGTGCTTACATCGTTCATGTCTAAACTAAATAGGACACCCACCAAAAGGTAGAAACATGTCCTTTTCATTGCTCCAAAATATAAAAGAAATTTTAAATTACATGATATTTGGCTAATGAGGTACCCACAAAGTGGAAACATACCTCTTACACTTTTAATACCACAACAAATAAATAATAAACATAACAAAAAAGAAAATATCCATCCATGATAAATTAAATAAATCAAGTATTGAAATTAAATAAATAAACCATCAAAAAATATAATAAACTATATAATCAAATCTAAAATTAAATAAAGCAATAAATATATAAATTTAGGGTTTTAAAGAATTATCAATTGAATTTAGGGTTTCGAAACTTAGGGTTTTAAAAACTAAAGTTTTATAATTAGGGTTTTGAAATTAGGATTTTTAAGGTTTTTGAAACTAAGGTTTTGGAAACTAGGGTTTTGGAAGTTTTTAAAACTAGTGTTTTGGAATTAGGGTTTTTTTATTTAACTTACCGCCTAAAAAAAACATAATTTTAGATTTGGAGAAATAAAATAAAGTTTAGGAAAAATAGTCAATATTTTAGAGTTTAATAATGAAATGGTTTAGGCTTTTGGATAAACTTAGTTTGAGGTTTTGAGTTTTAATAAAATAACCTACGGTTTTTGAAGTTAAATTAAACAAAATAAATTCTGACAATTAATTTAAATCCTCGAGGCTACTGGATAGTTATATGTTTTTTTTTATAAATTATGCAAGTGGGGTTATGGATACCAATTGATCAATGTGATAATTAAAGCAAACAAAAATCATTTTAGACTAAATAAAACATATTAGACCGGATTGGGTCAAAAATTAAGGGTCTACAGTTTGCCCCCTGCTTGAATGATCTGAAACCTTAGTGAAAGAGAGTGAAAAGTAATAAGACTTAATTTTTGATAAAACGGTTGAGGTTTTGGGTTCTGGACCCGGTTCGAGTTCTGGACTCAAGGATAATTCTAGGTTCTAGACCTAAGGAAAATTTGGGTTCTAGACCCGGTTCGAGTTCTGGACTCAAGGATAATTTTAGGTTCTGGACCTAAGGAAAATTTGGGTTCTGGACCCGGTTCGAGTTCTGGACTCAAGGATAATTCTAGGTTCTTAACCTAAAGAAAATTTGGGTTCTGGACCCGGGCTAAGTTCTGGACTTAAAAATAATTCTAGGTTCTGGACCTAATGGTAAACTTGGGTTCTAGACCCGGTTTGAGTTATAGACTCAAGGATAATTCTAGGTTCTGGACCTAAGGAAATTTTGGGTTCTGGACCCGGTTCAAGTTCTGGACTCAAGGATAATTCTAGGTTCTGGACCTAAGGAAAATTTAGGTTCTGGACCCGGTTTGAGTTTTGGACTCAAGGGAGATTCTAGGTTCTGGACCTAAGGAAAATTTGGGTTCTGGACCTGGTTTGATTTGGATACTCGATCCTAAACTAGACTCGGATACTCAATCCTATCTGGATTCGGATACTTGATCCTAACTGGATTTGGACACTCGATCCTAAACTAGATTGGAATACTCGATCCTAAACTGGATTGGGATATTCGATCCTAGCTGTATTGGGATACTCGACCCTAAATTGATTTGATTTGGGTACTTGGATTCGAGATCGGGCATTTAGACCCAAGATTGGGTACTTAGACCCGAGCTTGAATTGACTTGGGTACTTGGACCTGGGATTGATTTGATTTGGGTACTTGGACCAGAGAATGGGTACTTGGACCCGAGCTTGGGTACTTGGACCCGAGAATGGGTGCTTGGACCAGAGATTGAGTTTGACTGACCTTTTATCATTTGAGAAGTCTGACTGCTCCGGCTGTTTTACGCATTGTGATTCTTCACCATCAAAATGGATCTTCACCCTTTGAGATCGGGTCTTCACCCTTAAAAATGGATCTTCATCCTTTGAGATTGGGTCTTCACCCTTAAAAATGGATCTTCATCCTTTGAGATCGGGTCTTCAACCTTGAAAATGGATCTTCATCCTTTGAGATCGGGTCTTCACCCTTGAAAATGGATCTTCATCCTTTGAGATCGGGTCTTCACCCTTGAAAATGGATCTTCATCCTTTGAGATCCCTTTGAAAATGGATCTTCATCCTTTGAGATCGGGTCTTCACCCTTGAAAATGGATCTTCATCTTTTGAGATCGGGTCTTCACCCTTGAAAATGGATCTTCATCCTTTGAGTTCGGGTCTTTACCCTTGAAAATGGATCTTCATCCTTTGAGATCGGGTCTTCACCCTTGATAATGGATCTTCATCCTTTGAGACCTTTGGGATCGAGTCTTTACCCTTGAAAATGGATCTTCATCCTTTGAGATCGGGTCTTCACCCTTGAAAATGGATCTTCATCCTTTGAGATCAGGTCTTTACCCTTGAAAATGGATCTTCATCCTTTGAGATTGGGTCTTCACCCTTGAAAATGATCTTCATCCTTTGAGATCGGGTCTTCTTTGTTCTTTGAAGATGGGAGTGACACGACCAGTGGCTTGGCCGTGTTCCCTGGGTGTGTCAGCTTCTGTGTTTTTTCTTTGGTTCTTTTTTATTCTTGGCTTAGGATGGGACACGGCCAAGCTTGTGGCCGTGTTGCCTGCCAATGTCACCTACTGCTTCCCTTCTTTCTTTGCTTGGTCTTTCTTGGCTTTGCCCTTTAGGTGAGACACGGCCAGTGGCTTGGCCGTGTCTCCTGCCCGTGTTATGTTCTTCCAAGATTTCCTTTGAGGTGACACGACCAAGCTTGATTTGGCTTGGCCATGTCTTGCTTGATCCATGTTCTTCTTTCCTTGTTTTGATCTTCCAAGGGAGTTTTTGTACTTTAACCACTTTTCGCTTGCAACTGCTTTTCCTTTTTCTCGAATTTTGATCGGATCTTATATCCTCTCCTTGCCCCCCCAAGGATTTTTTTTTCTTTCATGCAAGCTTTGATTGATGTTTTTCTTGTCTAGTTCTTTGCATAAGCACACATTTCTTTTCTTTGCAAAGTGACTAGGGCTTGCACAAGTGAATAGGCTTTCCATGCCCCCTTGATTCAATATCTTCTTTTGATTCTTTAATTCACAGGGTGTTTGCTATTCATTAAGACAAGAAAGTGCGATGTAATGTACTCATGTATGCATGATATGCATGAATAATACTTACAGTCATTCCATCAACTCACAGATCGATGTGATTAGCAGAAGTGTTCTCATTGGTTCCTTTTTTATGCTCGTTCAAGTCTCGCATTGAAATGATCAAAAGCTTTGCATTTGGCTTTTATCTTCAAGATGTTGAAAACATGAGTGGTGGAGACCCTAAGCAGCAAAGTCAAGGATGTATCCATTTCAAACTATGTTTCAGCTTGTCAGTTTCTTCATGACCTTGCCAATAATCAATTCAACATACTTCCCTTAACTTGAAGGCTTTGTATGACAAAACACTTTTTTTTTTAATTTTGATTTTGAAATCAAATGTTGGCTTTGCCAAATCGATGTCAATGTACATCAGGACTTGATTTTTCCAAATTAATATATCTATACCATGACAACCCTAGTTACCGTACTAAACTCGGGAATCATTTCTATTTAAGCAAGAACTATTGTACTTCAGATAGGCACATACACATTGCTTGGCCAAAGGTCTCATTTGAGTTTAAATATTGTCTATCTCATTTGCATGCTTATCCAAACTATCTCCACTAATAGACTCTACCTACCAAGAGAGATCAACAGGTCTTTGATAGGCTTGAAATGGGGTCTATAAGGGACATGGGTTAAAGTGGAGGCCATTTTGAGATTAGAGCTGGTGTGACACAATGGATAAACCCTCACACTACAAATTTCTTATTGGAACTTTAGATAGTTGGGAGCAATCTTTCTAGACTCCAAATTCCTTCTATCTTCTTGGCATTAATCTGGATCTTGATTAGGATAGTTTTTGCCCTTGCAAAAAGTTTAAGACCCAAATCTGTTTCTTTTCTTCTTTTCCCTTTTTTCCTCTTTATTTTTCTTACTCTTCCCTTTTCTTTCTCTTTCCTTACTCTTCCCTTTCTTTTATCATTTTGTCATTCTTTCTTGTAGGACTATCAAGTATAGAACTTTCAAGAACTGGATGGTCTTCCTCCTTTTTCTTTGATTTTGATGGAATCTTTTGTTGTGTTAGGACCAATTCAAGTCAATCCATAAAATGGAAGCCTTTTGTTGTCTTAGGTAAAAGAGAACTTAGTTGGCTTTTTGAACTACCTTTTTAGATTTTATCTTTCTTCCTTTTTTTTTCTTTTTTTTTTCTTTTTTTTTCTTCTTTTTTTCTCTTTTTTTGTTTTTTTAGCTCTAAAAAGAGTTGTCTTTGTTTGTACTAACTTGGGCTTCCAATAATGGATAAGTGGAGTAACATAAATCTTCTTTAATAGGGATAAATCATTTGTTACTCTGATGTTGATGTTCATATATTAGAGATATTAGGAAAACTTCAACTACCCATATGGTTTTGAGAACATCAACTATCCTTATGATCTTGAGAACTTCAACTATCTTCATGGTCTTAAAAATATCCTCATGATCTTGACTAATCATTGCTTTCTTTGATCTTCTTGCCTATTCATCTTAGTAACCATAAGACTTGTCAAAAGTATCACAATAGCTCAGGGTAGGTTATTGGGGTTTGTAAGCCAATAAAAAGAAAGCTAAAATTTTATGAAGGCTCAAAGGGACAACTAGGGATTGATATTTAATTGGGTGGATACTAGTTGTTGGCTAACCAAATAATGCCTAGATAATTTCTCTCTTAAATAACCAAAGTTCAATTTCGCCTCAAAAGTTTGTCAAAGCATGTTCTAAGACTGACTAGGACCTAGACGAAGGTAATTATGCAGGAGCCCTCTCTAAGTAAGCATATACAACTCAATGCTATAGAGCCATTCCCTTACCCAGTAAAGTCATTCAAGTCATGATGCATAAATATATTAATTCATGAATTATCATGCTAGATTCCTCATTGGTCGAGCACTAAAATGAAAAAAGACCAACAAAAATTTTGATGAAATTAATTTATTCAAACAACTTTAAATTTGAAAAACATAATAGTTCCAAAATATTAAATAAAGTAAGATTGAAAAGCAACATTCAAGCTAAGGAAAGTTCATTGAGTTAGGCTTCTTTTCCTTTCACATCTTCAACATTCTCATCTTGAAAAGAGGATAAAACAAAATCTTCTTCCAATTCTTTTCCCACCATAAAGGTTGCTAGTGGTGGCACTCTTCCAAATTTAGGCAAAGGGTTGTCTTTGGTATTGGGCTTTTCCGGCTTGGGTAGCTTGCCACTATCAATCAAATCTTGGATCTCATGCCTTAATCGGGTACACCTATCAGTCTCATGTCATTGAGTCTGATGAAATTTACAAAAAGCCTTAGTATCAAATTTTGGGGGTAATGGACTAGGTAAAGGTTGAGGAGCCAATGGTTGTAACAACCCTTCTATTTGCTTGACCGGTTACATTAACATCAACTTCGTTTTGTGTGCTTTGATTGTTAGGCTGGTTGATCCCTTTCTCATTCCTTCTTATTGAAAAAAGATTCTTCTCCCTTTCCCACTCTTCAATTTGTAGACCAGCTTGAAGAAGATCTTTGAAATCACGGATGAGTGTATGAGACATCCTCTCACGAAGATTAGGTAACACCCCTCTCACAATCATCCTTATTTGATCAGATTCATCGGGCCTCTTCTTGAATAAAGCGGCCTTGTTTCTCTATCGCTTCACATGGTCCACAAAATTGTCATTTGGCCTTTGTCTAATGGACTCCACTTCCATTAAAGTAACTTCTAACTCAACATTATATCCGTATTGTTGGATGAAGGCTTTGTAAAGTAGATCCCAACTCTTTTGTGTTCCATCTTATAAGGTATTGAACCAATTTTGGACAATAGGGTCCAATGAGAGCATGAAGTACCTTAGGGTTTGAGTCTTAGTAGCTCGAGTAGACTGCATGGCAGTGATATACTGCTTCACATGGAGATGAGGATTTCCAGTGCCATTGTACTTAGCAAAGGAAGGCATCTTGAATTTATAAGGGACCTCTTCATCTTGTTCAAATAGTTTGTCGATCTCAGACACCTCTTCGGTGTTCAACTTCTTCTCAAATTTCTTTTCTAAATCAGCAATCATCTTTTCAACATCGGATGTCTCGGTCTTTTCAATAGTTGCTTTCTCAACAAACTTCGGTTCTTTCTTCTTCTCTTGAACATGTTGGTAATGTTGGGCCCAATCATCATCATCATCAATGATTACCTTTTCATCATCAAAAACCACTTCACTAACTTTGGTCTTCCCTTTGTCCTTTGGTTTCTTAGTTCTAGCAGACACCTCGACATGTTTCACTAAGATTGTAGTCAACTAGTTCTTCATGGGCTCAGCCAGGGCCACTTTGATTTCTTCCATCTTGGCATTGAGGGCTTCATCCACCATTTTTTGAATTTGTTCGAGCTCCATTATTTTAGGTGAGCAAGTGATTGAGTCATTGCTAGATACTTCGTCTCTGACGTAGGTCAGATTGTTGTAAGCTTTAGAACTATCGTAATCCAGGGCTGTGAGCCAGAGGGGATCAATGATATGAGATGCAAATGTATGCATGTATGCACAAACAATCAACAAATAAGGATAAATAGGATGTTCCTTCCAACCTTATAAAATCCACACATGAATGGCGAGTCCCTTTTCCTAGGTATATGGTTAACAAAAACACCAACATGGGGTATCTTGCTTTCGAATAATTCCCTCGGACGTTTCAACCAATAGTTATATTTTCGAAAATGGAAATCAATCCATAATAATTTCCATTAATTAGGTTTTAATCCATTTAACCAACTATAGTAGCTTTTGTGCTATATTGGATTAAAATGAAATTAAGAGGTTTATTATAAATAGATTTCTCACTTGAAAAAAGTAACTAATGGTTCATGCCAAAAACAAGCCCATGGTTAATTTATTCTTAGTGTAAACTAGGCCCACAATTGATTTTTGGTATTTCATAATTGACCTAAATATTTTTGCAAGCTCTTTGTAAGAAAAGATTGGGTGAAAAATAGTTTTGTTTCTAAGCCCATTGTAAAATATTTTAGAAAATTGGATTTTGGGCTTAGTATTTGGGCCATGGGTCAAAGAATCTTTGATTTGTTTTTAGAAAAGTCTTATGTCCAAAGACCAACTTGAAAAAAATTTTGAAAATAGCTTTGGTCTTTCGGACTTTAAAGAAAACTTTATTTTGAGCTTACAATATACTTAGGTTATATTAGAAAAAGAACAAACAAATAAGCCATGATTTAAGCCAAAATAAATTAACCATAGTCAAACAACATGCATTTGGGGTAAAAGCTAAGGAAAGTAACTAGGCCAATTACATGAGCTTTAGTCTTTGGGTAAAAAGGCTTAGGTTCCCATAGCAAGTATATACCGAATGGTACGAGGCTATGAGTGGTTACGCCATGCTCGATCACCATACCTTCAGTGAAAGTATGGTATCCCTTACATAACATAACACGGGTAACACGGGCGTCCTAAACGATGCAATCTAAGATGATGCAATGGATAATATCATTATAAGAAAGAGCTGAATAATATAAAGACCAATGGAATAAACTTCTCTTATTCCCAGTGGAGTCGCCACTGTGAGCGGGGATTTTTGCCCCCACTCCCGGTGGAATGGTTCTTGCGACTTCGGCACTGTTTAGGCTCGAGGCCTTAGAGAACACGGACCTAAATCCGGAGAAAAATGGAGTCGCCACCCGGACGGGCTAGGAAAAATAAATGGGCAGATGACTCGATTTCTAAGGAATCTCCAACCCCCTAATGGGTTCAGAAAGTTAGGTACGTGTGGGGAAGGTGAGAAATGGCCCAGCACCCCCACGATGCCCGGTTCATTGGAACCTGCCTCCTTTACAGGTCTTAATATTATAAAATTCTTAAATATAACAATATTATCCATATTACACACAATAAATAAAGGAAAGCATCAATATATTAAAATCAAAGCAGCGTCCAAACAAAGCAAATAAATGGACACCCATCCAAGGATGGAAACATGTCCTTACATCACATGCCTAAATAGGACACCCACAAAAAAGGTAGATAAATTCCCTTTACATAGGTTCTAAAATAGAAAAGCAAATTAAATTACATGATGTTTAACTAATGAGGTACCCATCAAGTGGAAACATACCTCTTACAACTTTTGGAAATCTAAATTAATTGATAAAAGTAAATAATCATTCATCATAAATAAATCATTCATCAAAGCTATTAATCAAAATATAAAATAAACATCCATCCATGATAAATTAAATAAATCAAGTATTGAAATTAAATAAATTAAAGCATAAGAAATAAATCAAAGCATAATCAAGTATGGAATTGAATAAAGCAAATAAAAGTCCAATTATGGCTACTGTGACTTTTCATGAAATTAAAATAAATTAGAGTTTTATGTTTTAAAGGGTTGGTAAGACTCTTTGATTAACAAAATTAAGGTTTGAATGATGATATCATGAAACTAGGGTTTTAAACACTTTAAAATACTTTAATTTGTGATTTTTGGTTATTGGGTTCCTAAACTACTGTGTAAAATTTAGGTTTTTATGTTTTTTAATGTTTTAAAAGGATTAGGGTTCATAAAAATTAGGGTTTAAGGTTTTAAAAGGGTTAGTGTGCATTATTTTAGGTTTAAAAGTTGAATTTTGGATTTTAGGATTTAGAAGTAGGGTCACGGGTGGTGAATAATTTTTAGGGTTTTAGAAATCAATTTGATAATTTCATGAAGTTTTATGAATTTAAACAAATAAATTAAAGTTTTTATAAGTAGAAAAGATATTTTTTAAGGATTTTTGAATGAAATAGAACCTACTTTAAAATTTTAAAAGAAGCAGAATTTACATCTTAGCTTTGTTGAAAAATATGTTCAATTAGAGTTTTAAGGTTTTTAAGAAGAAAAAATAACAATTTTAAGCCTTATGGAAGATAAACCAACGAAATAAGATTTTTTTTTTTTGCTTTAGAAAAACTAAATTAAAGTTCAAAGGTTTTTAATTTTGATTTCATAGATTTGCTACTGTGTAAAAAAACAATTAAAGAAAATTAATTAACACATACCTTCTTTTGATGATTTCTCCAAAAACAATTCTTCTTGGATGAACTAGCTCTAAAGACAAGCTTTTTTTGCCTTTGAATCCTCTAAATCGTGCTGCTGCTATTCCAGAAAAAAGTTGAATTGAATTTCTTCTTTTCCTTCCTTGATTTGGTTTCAAAATTTCCAAACTACTCTTGGATTTTTTTGCCTCCTCTAAATTAATTTCCTTTGGTCTTATTTATAGTGGTTTGAGGTTGTTTATTCCTAATTAGTTAAGGTAAGTAATATTAATAAAAAAAAAAAAGAAACCAAAATCTAATTGGATTAGGTTTCAAAAAATTTGCGTCGGAAAATTTGCGCAGCCGAAAAAAACTGCAGCAGAAAAACTACGCTGGCAAAAAAATCTGCCACAGCTGGCTGCTGCATCGCGCGCGGAGCGGGTTCGTAAACTATTTTGCAGGCAGAAAATTTCTGCGTGCGAAATAGCACAGTGAATTCGCCCGCAGGAATTTCCTGCTGGCAAATTGCCTACGGGCCCGCGCGACAATTTTTTCGTCGCCGATTTTTCCAACTCTGATTTTTATTTTTATTTTTATTTTTTGACTTTTATTTGTTTATTTCTATTTTTTATTAATAAAAATTAGATACTAAAGCAACAATTATTTAATAAAAATTATTTTGGACCAATTAGACAACAAAAATCATTTTATACTAAATAAAACATATTGGACCGGATTGGGTCAAAAATTATGGGTCTACAATCATCAACATATACTTTAACTTCTTTGTGCATCATGTCATGAAATATTGTGGTGGCCATCCTTTGGTAGGTTGCTCCAGCATTCTTTAAGCTGAATGGTGTCACCCTATAACAAAATATACCCCATGTAGTAATGAAAGCAGTTTTGGCTTTATCCTCTAGGGCCATTAACACTTGGTTGTATCCAGAAAATCCATCTACAAATGAATGTAGCACGCTAGAGGTTGCACTATCAATGAGGACATCTATATGGGGTAAAGAAAAATCATCTTTAGGGGAAGCCTTTTTTAAATCTCTATAGTCCACACAGACTCTTATCCTTCCATCTTTCTTTGGCACAGGTACTATGTTGGCTTCTTCATACCTTAACTCTTTCTTGGAAGTTTGAGTTTTGAAATCTGGAAGCTTTGTCAAATCGGCCTTGCCCTTTCCAAGACCAACTTCGGGAAGGTAGCTCATGTTCTTCATCATGTTCAAGACCTTAGAGTCCACTGCTTCATCATCAGAAATTGCATCTACTTGGAAACCATTGAGAGGCCTATCAATCATTAGCGCATTAACAACCTCATTATCTTTGGCTTCGATGACAACTGTGTCCTATCTGTTAGAGAACTTGATCTTTTGATGAAGGGCGAAAGGAAATCCACCAAGAGGATGAAACCATGGTCATCACAAGAGTAATGCAAAGGTAACAGGTATGTCCAAAACAACAAATTCAACAATAGATTCAATTGGACCAACCTTGATAGCAGCTTCGAAAGTTCCTTTGGCATGTCTTTAGGTGTTGTCATAAGCCTGAATGGTTACCTCGGTTTGGTTTAGATCCCTTTTTGACATGGATAGTTTTGGCAATAATTTAAATGGGCAAATGTAACACCCCCTATACCCCGTATATGTACACAGCATGCTAATACGATCGTAATATACGTATACTGAATATAGAAATGCCACGGTTTACAAAACACACAAACCATCCCTTTAATATAATATGAACAATTTTAAAACATTTAAGGAAATTTAGAAAACACAATAGACAAAATGTTTATTCAAAACGCAGCGGAAAATATAACAAATATTTTCAAATACATATACATCAAAACTCAAGTTTTACAAAACATAAAAAAATATATACATGTTTGGCAGTATGTCTTTGATCTTTAAGCTCCACTATCAACACCTCAAAATCTAGACTCGACTTGGCCTAGAGGAACTCTCTGATTCTTTCCTGTTACCTGCGCGATGAACCACAATCGTGCTAAGCCAACGGCTTAGTGGTACAAACTATAAAAATATTATGCTTCAATGCAATGTCACACTATCAAGTTTCATGAAGTAATATTCACAATTCCACATCCATACATAAATTACACATCATGATATATTTTCATAGTTTTATTATTCAAGAATCACATTTAAACAAACACAAGCATGGGCCCAAAAAGAATCTAATATGTTATTCAAAGTTCAGAGTTACTGCTTTGGTCCATAATCACAATCATCAAGCCCGAAGGCGATATATATATATCTCTATCCATTGATAGCGTAACAGACCCAGTCTCTTGGACCTCAACCCAGATAGACCCAAGGAGATCCTCAACCCGGCTAGACAGTTACTGTTTTTGAGGCTTACGACCCAGTCTTTTCACCCCAAAAACATCATATTTCACATTTTTCAACTGGAATCGGCTTACGACCCTGTCTTTTCACCTGTCCAGTGATTCATAGGCATGCCGCCAAACCCAACACTCTGAAAATTGAATTAACATATTAGGCACACAATCATTTCATTTATCTCTTTATAAATCTCTTTTCATTTCATTTCTCATAATTGGATAGGCAACCATGCCCCAAGTATATTTCATTTGCATTACTATAGCCATCAATCATGGCCTCATATCTCATATTATCTCAAATCACATTAAAACAATTTATCATATCATCATATCTTTCACATTTCATATTTCATATTTCATTTCATCATCATATAAGCAAACATGCTTCAACTATCTCATTTACATCATTATAACCAACCACATTGGTTTTACATTTCATTATACCATTCATAACATTTGTCACATAAATTAACAATGTAATAAATTACTTAACATATGTACAATCAAATATGTTAAGTATCAAAATCAAGTAAATGCATGCAATCATGTAGTTTGTACTTACCTTAAGCACCACTCACACAAATCTATACACTTCCCTTCTCCAAGAATTCTCCACCACTTGAATTAGGGCAATTCAACTTCTTCACAACCTAATCCAAAAGAATAACACACTTACTCAAAGATGCACAAGAGATAATAAAGACTACAATCTAATTAGGGCAAACTCTAACCATGACACGCTCAACAACACGGGCGTATCCCTAACCGTGCCCTAACTCCACAACACAGAAGCTTTGACACGCTCAGAACCACGGGCGTGTCACTGAACGTGTAATACATTCTACCTCACAGAAACATTGACACGTCCAACAACATGAGCGTGCTCATGGCCGTGTCAATTCTCCAACATCACAGTAGCTATGACACGTCCAATAACACGGGCGTGTTAATGATCGTGTCACCCATCCAAAACACAGAACCATCAACACGTCCAAAGATCTGGCCGTGCTCAAGGGCATGTCAGGCCAAAAATACAGATTCTGGCCACAACAACACTTTATCCAATAACTCACTTCCTTTCACCAAAATCCACTTCAAACATACTTAGCTCAACATACCCAAGAACCATAACAAACTTGCAAAAACACCAAAACAACTCAAAACATACATCCAACACAAATCAAAATCATCACCACAAACCCAAAACACACCCACAACACTTTCTCTTCCAACAAACTTACTCTTTCCTTCAAACCAACCCCAAAATCCAAAATCAATAGAATCCAAACACTCATAAACACACCACAATCAAACACACTCCTACTATCAACAATAATCCATCAAACTCAAACACAACTCCAAATAAAACAAAGGAAATCAAGAGAGAACTTACCAACAATGATGAAACTTCTTGAATTTCCAACTTGGTTACTTGAATCACCATTCAACTTTGAGCTTGGAACACAAAACTCTCTCTTACTCTCTTGTCTTGATGATGCCCGGCCAACAAAGGAAAAGAAAAGGAAATGGAGAAGAAATGAAGACAACAAGTCAAACACTTATCAATTTTCAGAGAACAAGTCAAACACTTACCAAATACCTCTTCTTCTTTGGTTGCTTCTCCACCCACATCTTGGAAAGAAGACATGACGAAACTTTCATGTAAACCTCCTCCAATCATGAAGGTTGTCGATGGTGGTACTCTATTGAACCTTGGTAATGGATTGTCTTTGGTGTTTGGCTTGTTGGGCTTGGGCAGCTTTCCACTATTAATTATATTTTGGATCTCATGCCTTAACCTCACACATCTATCCGTACCATGCCCTTGCATTCGATGAAATTGACAAAATGCTTTAGTGTCAAAATTAGGTGGGAGAGGGTTAGGCAAAGGATGAGGATTTAAGGGTTGTAACAATCCCTTCCTTTAAAGCTTATTGAGAACCCAAGATATCGGTTTCCCCAATTATGAAACTGCCTTCTTGTTCCTTGGTTAGTAGCATTAACACCAACTTCCTTTTGCATGCTTTGGTTACCAAACTATTAGTTTTCTTTCTCATTCCTTCTTGTTGAAAAATGGTTCTTCTCTCTTTCCCATTCTTCAATTTGAAGACCATCTTGGAGGAGATCTTTGAAATCACGGATGAGTGTATGAGACATCCTTTCATGAAGACTAGGCAACACCCCTCTCATAATCATCCTTACTTGATCAGATTCACCGGATCTCTTCTTGGGCAAAGTGGCCTTATTTCTCCATCTTTTCACATAGTCCACAAAATTTTTATTTGGCCTTTCTCTAATGGACTCCATTTCCATTAAGGTTACGTCCATCTCGACATTGTACCCATATTGCTGAATGAAAGCCTTATACAACATGTCCCAATATTTTTAAGTACTTTCCTCTAAGGTGTTGAACCAGTTTTGGACAACAGGGTCCAATGAGAGCATGAAATATCTTAGAGTTTGAGCCTTAGTGGCTTAGGTAGATTGCATAGTAGTAATATGTTGCTTTACATGGAGGTGAGGATTTTCAGTTCCATCAAACTTTGCAAAGGATGGCATCTTAAACTTGTATGGAACTTCTTCATCTAGCTTAAATAATTTGTCAACCTCGGACATTTCTTTGGTTTTCAGCTTCTTCTCAAATTTCTTTTCCAAATCTGCAATCATCTTTTCAACATCAGAAGTCTCAATTTTCTCCATAGCTGATCTTTCAATAATCTTTGGTTCTTTCTTCTTGTCTTGAGGATCTTGGAAGTATTGTGCCCAATCATCATCCTCATCAATGATTACCTTATCATCATCAAAAACCACTTCACCTGTAATATCCCAAAGTGTGCCCTAGAAGTTTTAATACAATTGTTGGTTGATTTGAATTAAATGTATATATGTTTTTGCAAAGGAAATGATTGTGTTAATGGAATGTATATGTTGTATATATGTTAATATATATAACATATAGGTTGGTCAAATGGAGAGTCAAGGGTAGAAGATATTTTATTTGGGATGATGTGAAATTACTTCCATGGGCATATAAGTGACAAAGGTTAAGTTAAATGGATGAGGGCATTTAGGTAATTGCTTGGCTAGAATTGCTTGGTGGAGATTTAAAGAAGAAAACAAGTTGACTTGTGTTTATTTTTCTTTTCTTCTCATTTGTGTGCCGGCTATCCAAGAAAAGAGAGAGCAAGAGAGGTGTTCTAAATGCTAGAATCAAATTGAAGGAAGAATCAAAGGATTAAGTTGGAGATTTGTGAAATTTCTTCATTTGAGGTAAGTACTTTCTTGTTTTCCTTTGTTATTTTTGAAGTTGTGTTTGAGATGAGTTGTGATTTGTTGATATTATGATTTGGTGTGTTTGAGATGTGTTTATAAGTGTTGAAATGGATTGTAAGTTAAAAAGGTTAAATTGGTGTTGGTTTTGTTTGAAGATGGTAAGTTAAGTGGATGTTGATATTGAAAGAAGAGGATTGATGTTGGCTTTAGGGTTTGATGTGGTAAGTGATTGAATGTATGGTTGATATAGTGTTAATGTGAATATTGTGATGAATATGTAAAATATGTGTTAATAACATTAATTACATCCATTTGAATGAGGTTATATTGAGCATAATGTGTTTTAGTTCAATCAAAAGAGAGTTGGCCATATTTAGGGTTTGTATACATGAGAGACACGGCCAAACTAAAGAAATTTTTGAGAGACACGGCCAAGTCCATGGAAATTTGGCCGTGTTGGATATATTTTGGAGAGACACGGCCGTGTCCCTTGCCCATGTTCACCACTGCCTGATTTTTTTGAGAGACACGGACATGTCCTTTGCCCGTATTTTCCTCGGTTTGGTTTGGTGTTGAGAGACACGGCCACAAGCTTGGCCGTGTCCCTTGAGTGTGTTGGCTACTGTGAGTGTCCTTTGCTCTTCTTGCTTTGTTGAGATTGAACATACATATGATGATGCTATATGTAAAATGTGAACGATATGATGAGGAAATTGATTATGTATAGCTTGATGGGAGTAGTTCTTGAGGTAAGTACAACTTACCTAGATGCATTCTTTTATATGGTTTTGACACTTAATATAATGTGACTAATGTTGTTATTTGTATAGTGTGAAAGCTATAATGATCATCTAAAAAGGTATGTGCAATGCAACTTGTTATGATAAATGTTTTAATAATGATTGAAATGAAATAAATGGACATGTTGTTTATATGACAATGAATTTAAGATACATGTGCAATTAAATTGATTATGTATGCTTGAATGATGAAGTGTATAATGTGAATTGAGACATAAAGAGATGTGAAACTAATGTTCTGAGTTATAATGATGTGAATGATATGATTGAAGCATGCCTAGATGATATGATTGAATAATGATATCTTTGTGTAGTTAATGTAATTGATGTTGTATATATCATTGATGAAAGATGAAATGTGATTTGAGATATAATGAGATGTGAAGCCATTGTGATTGGCTATGATAATTCAAATGTGATGTGAAGCCATTGTGATTGGCTATGATGATTCAATTGAGAATGGAAATGATAATGAAATAATAAATGAATTGTGTGGCTAATGTGTTATTCCATTTTCAGAGTTTGTTGTTGGTGGCATGCCTAATGATAGTAACAATCTCTTGAAGTTAGGTTGGCCTTGATCCTTGAAGCCAAGTTGGGTAGAAGTTTAACATGTTTTACTCCCCTTGAAGCTTAGTTGGGTCTAGTCCTTGAAGCCTAATTGAGATGTTACAACCCTTGAAGCTAGGTTGGGTTGGTTCTTGAAGCCAAGTTGGGTTGAGACTTAGCATGCTTTGTTCCCCTTGAAGCTTGGTTGAACCTAAATCCTTAAAGCCTAGTTGGGATAATGATAAATGTAATGATTGAACCAAAGCATTAACTCTGAAAATTGAATGGCATATTAGTGTCTTTTGGGCCCGAGTCTGTCTTTGTTGTCAAGGTGATATATAATGTGTGTGTATTGATATATTGATTGTGGGTATTAATGATGGATTGTGGTTGGTGATAAGGATTGTTTTCATTGGAAATGTGATTCATGATTGGAATGATATATAATGTATGTGTATTGATATATTGATTGTGAGTATTAGTAATGGATTGTGGTTGATGATAATGTTTTGTATAAACGTATATAATATATGAAATTGGTCGAGATATATGAAAGGTGCAATGAAAAAGGAAAAACATGATAAGAACTAATGGTACATTGACTTGATATATCATTATATGTTAGAATTTCTATAATGTATGTTATATTTTATATTTGTACTACTAAGCTATCGGGCTTAGCGCGGATGTGTAATCGCGCAGGTGACTAGGTGGAAGATATGAAGTCTTTCGTTATGCCACGAGAAGAGTAAGAGTTTATCGAGACCAACTAGAGGGTGATGCATACATGTATAACTTTTAATTATGATGTCTATCAGACAAGAGTATATTTATATGTATAAATGAGTATTTGAAGGATAAGATTATTATATAAGTGTAAGATCATTGAAAGTATAATGATTTTGTAAATGTTCTTTAAATGAATGTATTGTGGCTTGAACTCTGTTAAAGGTTTTTGAATTGTAACGAAAAGTTACATCCTTATACTTTATATACTTACTGTATGTATACCAGGTATATGTATAGTACTTATATGGAGTATCGGGGTGTCACAATTATTTTGGTATCAGATCTTAGGTTCGAGATTCTCGGCCTAAGTGAAATTAAAAAGAAAAAAAAAGTTTTGAAAAGTTTAAATAGAAGTAAAAATGAAAAGTTTGAAATGAAATTTGTAATACATGCATATGCATTGACACCTAGGTTGGTCTCGGATGTGGCATTATATGAATTGTAGAATATTTGTGTTATATGAGATGGATGCTAGTGTGTGAATGATGTTTTACATGAAAGTAAAGCCAGAGAAAGAAATGATATGGGAAACTTAATATAAGCTTAATTGATAAAATAAATAATGGGAGTTTACTTAAGGTAAGCAAATATTGAAATATTGTTTATTGAGATGTGGTTGTAATATAAAGAAATGAAAAGGAGAATAAAGTTGAAAATGAGTTGAAATCAAATCAAGATTAGAGTATGTACTCTTTCTTCTACATTTTGAATCTCTTTATAATAAAGTTTATGTTGGGTTTGCTAGACAGAGGAAATATTGTTGAATTGATAATATTGAAAGATATGTTATTAAAATGAGGAGAGTATGGTGGAATATTGAATGAGTTGATTAGTATAGACAAAGTGTGACTATTTAAAGTTTGGGGTATATATATAAAGTTAAGGTTTTGTTTAAAGGAAAAAGAGATGATATTGGTTAAGTAAGAATATAAATTGGTATTGTTATTTTAATGCAAACATTGTGAATTCAATGTTAGAAATGTGAGATGCTTGAATATTGTGAAAGCTCATGGTAATGGTGGTAATATGTGATATTTGAGATCTTTGAAATGAGCTTGATAATTGTGAAAATTATATGTTTTGATATTGCTTTGTGATATATATACATAAGATGTTTTTAAAGTGATATTAAGAAAAGATGAGTTTGGCAAATTGAAGTTTAAGCAAAGTAGTAAGTTGAAAAGTTAAAGTTTTAGTGGAATTTGATAAAGATTATTTGGATATTGATAGTTAAATGTATATTCAATACATGAACTAGGTGAAATGACTAATATTGCACATGAAAGTATTATGAATTGAGTAATGTGATTGATAACATTAGAATTTGTTTTGAAGTAAAAAGGGAAGTGGATAAGCATATGAAAAGGAGCTATTTTAAGTCATTTTACTGCAAAGGGTAAAAATGGATATGGAAGTATATTAAATGTTTTTAAAGACGAAAGTGAAAGAGATGTCACATTGGGAATGTGACTAAGATGGATGTGAAGTGCTATTATAGTCAGAATATATATATACATATGTGCTGTGTGAATAAATACTTTACATCATATTGGAAGAATGAAAATGATAGTGTTTAAAAGAAAGTGATAAACATTAAATTTGTACTGAATGTATGAAAAAGGAAAATAAAATAAGAGCATATTATTAAGTGTATACATGTATATGATATGTGAACTGAGTTTTTCCAATATGAATGAAATTATGATATAAAAAAAATGTGTGAATCACATTATGAAGGTGACCTATGAATATGTATGTGGTATAATTATAAAATTAGTGATATGGAAACAATGTTGTATGTATTAGTGGATCTAAGAGAGATTAGGTCTTGAACTGTGTAAAGCTAGATGGGTTATGTGATGGAAGTGAGAATGGAATGGACTTGAGTAATATTGGACAGTGGAAATTGTTATAGTGAGCATTGAACTTGATGATCATATGATATTTAGAGTGCCAAAGTAATCACATATGGAAAGTTCTATATAATTATATTTTATAAGAGATTGTAAATGGATGAGAAATGAATTGACGAATAGAAATTTGTATAGGAATTGCATATGATTGAATATGTATATAGTAATATTGTTGGAACATGAATTAAGTCGATAAAGATCATATAATTGAGTGCAAATTGGTTTGAAATGGAGTTGGAATGTGTTAACTTTTGATATAGTAATAATGTAAAAAAAAAAGGAATATGTAATTCTTGAGATACACCTTAGCCTTGTAATTGTAAAGATTGAGAATAAAATTATAAAAGAACAGTATTGATTTAAAAGCTCCAGGCTTGAATATTAATCTCTTAAAGTCATGTGTGTTGTTCAGTATATTTGAACGGTTAATTTGTTATCCATGGTTTTGGGTCTTAGATTAAATGATTGTAATACAAATTTGGTGAGATTGAAAATTATGTTTGAGAAGTATAGTTAAAAGTTATGATGGATAAAGTTGTACCCTATCATTTTTTGTTAAGAATTTGGTTATAATTATGAAGGTAAAGAGAAAAGGAAATTATGGAAATGTTTTGAGTTATGGATAATATGATAAAAAGGTAATTAAAATAAATATAACAATGATATGAAATGTAAGGAGATATTAAAAAGGGAGAAATTATAAAATATGACTGAAAGTTATACTGAATATGTTTATGATATGTAATGAATAAATGAATGAACTTGAGGTTTAAATGAATGAGCTATAGATAGTAAATATGGTATAAATTTTTTTTATGAGAATTGGTGGGAATTATATTAAGATAATTTGAAGTGATTTGTTATCATGATAATTTGATTGAGTATGGATTGGAAGAGATCAGGAATTGTATATAAGTTTGCCCTAATGGAATTAGGTTATATATATACATATATGAATATTGTGAAATTTCTTGATAAGTTACATAAATTAATTGTTGGTTGGAATTGAACAAGATTGGAATGTGGGTATATTGTGACAGATAGATCAATTGATCTGGATTTGGCTAAGATTATGAGTCATTATCGAGATTTAATGTGCATAGTTGTACTAAGAGTATAATTATTTACATGATAATGTATATGATGTAAAATTTTAAAGTGTGATTGGACATGAATGAATGGAGGTATAGTAGTTATAAATCATGATAAAAAGGGAAGAGCTTGGTTATTTATAAAATAAGTTGTAAGGTAATGTATTAATGTGTAAGTTAAGTAAAAAGCATGCTAAAGAAGTAACTCCATTTGTGAAAAATAAGGATTTTGTTATCCATTGAGATTTGATAAATGTCTATTTAGACAGTGATTATAATGACGGGATAATTAATGCTATGATATAAACCAATGATTTTAAGGTTAAAGTTAAGAGAATAATTACAAAAAGGTGAAGGAAAACAATATATTAAATATAAAGATTGAATGAAGTATAAATGTACTATAGTATGATTTGATTCTTGTATAAAGACATTAATAGGAAATGTAATGAGTTCTTTTGAATGTTTGATCAAGGAAGTAATAAGATATATAAACATACAGAATGATAAGTTATGGAATTTAGAGAAGATGGTTGATTCTAAAGGGGAGAGTTGAAGTTATATGATTTGATGACATAATAACTTAAGCATATAATTAACTTCATATGGAAGTTAAGATAGTATTTTGTTAAGAATGAATTGTTACGGTACTGATAATTTCGAGGACGAAATTATTTAAGGGGGAGAGAATTGTACTATCCCAAAGTGTGCCCTAGAAGTTTTAATACAATTGTTGGTTGATTTGAATTAAATGTATATATGTTTTTGCAAAGGAAATGATTGTGTTAATGGAATGTATATGTTGTATATATGTTAATATATATAACATATAGGTTGGTCAAATGGAGAGTCAAGGGAAGAAGATATTTTATTTGGGATGATGTGAAATTACTTCAATGGGCATATAAGTGACAAAGGTTAAGTTAAATGGATGAGGGCATTTAGGTAATTGCTTGGCTAGAATTGCTTGGTGGAGATTTAAAGAAGAAAAGAAGTTGACTTGTGTTTATTTTTCTTTTATTCTCATTTGTGTGCTGGCTATCCAAGAAAAGAGAGAGCAAGAGAGGTGTTCTAAATGCTAGAATCAAATTGAAGGAAGAATCAAAGGATTAAGTTGGAGATTTGTGAAATTTCTTCATTTGAGGTAAGTACTTTCTTGTTTTCCTTTGTTATTTTTGAAGTTGTGATTGAGATGAGTTGTGATTTGTTGATATTATGATTTGGTGTGTTTGAGATGTGTTTATAAGTGTTGAAATGGATTGTAAGTTAAAAAGGTTAAATTGGTGTTGGTTTTGTTTGAAGATGGTAAGTTAAGTGGATGTTGATATTGAAAGAAGAGGATTGATGTTGGCTTTAGGGTTTGATGTGGTAAGTGATTGAATGTATGGTTGATATAGTGTTAATGTGAATATTGTGATGAGTATGTAAAATATGTGTTAATAACATTGATTACATCCATTTGAATGAGGTTATATTGAGCATAATGTGTTTTAGTTCAATAAAAAGAGAGTTGGCCATATTTAGGGTTTGTATACATGAGAGACACGGCCAAACTAAAGAAATTTTTGAGAGACACGGCCAAGTCCATGGAAATTTGGCCGTGTTGGATATATTTTGGAGAGACACGGCCGTGTCCCTTGCCCATGTTCACCACTGCCTGATTTTTTTAAGAGACACGGCCATGTCTTTTGCCCGTGTTTGCCTCGGTTTGATTTGGTGTTGAGAGACACGGCCACAAGCTTGGCCATGTCCCTTGAGTGTGTTGGCTACTATGAGTGTCCTTTGCTCTTCTTGCTTTGTTGAGATTGAACATACATATGATGATGCTATATGTAAAATGTGAACGATATGATGAGGAAATTGATTATGTATAGCTTGATGGGAGTAGTTCTTGAGGTAAGTACAACTTACCAAGATGCATTCTTTTATATGGTTTTGACACTTAATATAATGTGACTAATGTTGTTATTTGTATAGTGTGAAAGCTATAATGATCATCTAAAAAGGTATGTGCAATGCAACTTGTTATGATAAATGTTTTAATAATGATTGAAATGAAATAAATGGACATGTTGTTTATATGACAATGAATTTAAGATACATGTGCAATGAAATTGATTATGTATGCTTGAATGATGAAGTGTATAATGTGAATTGAGACATAAAGAGATGTGAAACTAATGTTCTGAGTTATAATGATGTGAATGATATGATTGAAGCATGCCTAGATGATATGATTGAATAATGATATGTTTGTGTAGTTAATGTAATTGATGTTGTATATATCATTGATGAAAGATGAAATGTGATTTGAGATATAATGAGATGTGAAGCCATTGTGATTGGCTATGATAATTCAAATGTGATGTGAAGCCATTGTGATTGGCTATGATGATTCAATTGAGAATGCAAATGATAATGAAATAATAAATGAATTGTGTGGCTAATGTGTTATTCCATTTTCAGAGTTTGTTGTTGGTGGCATGCCTAATGATAGTAACAATCTCTTGAAGTTAGGTTGGGCTTGATCCTTGAAGCCAAGTTGGGTAGAAGTTTAACATGTTTTACTCCCCTTGAAGCTTAGTTGGGTCTAGTCCTTGAAGCCTAATTGAGATGTTACAACCCTTGAAGCTAGGTTGGGTTGGTTCTTGAAGCCAAGTTGGGTTGAGACTTAGCATGCTTTGTTCCCCTTGAAGCTTGGTTGAACCTAAATCCTTAAAGCCTAGTTGGGATAATGATAAATGTAATGATTGAACCAAAGCATTAACTCTGAAAATTGAATGGCATATTAGTGTCTTTTGGGCCCGAGTCTGTCTTTGTTGTTAAGGTGATATATAATGTGTGTGTATTGATATATTGATTGTGGGTATTAATGATGGATTGTGGTTGGTGATAAGGATTGTTTTCATTGGAAATGTGATTCATGATTGGAATGATATATAATGTATGTGTATTGATATATTGATTGTGAGTATTAGTAATGGATTGTGGTTGATGATAATGTTTTGTATAAACGTATATAATATATGAAATTAGTCGAGATATATGAAAGGTGCAATGAAAAAGGAAAAACATGATAAGAAC
The DNA here is from genome assembly GCA_947685225.1 of Garcia nutans. NCBI lineage: Eukaryota > Viridiplantae > Streptophyta > Magnoliopsida > Malpighiales > Euphorbiaceae > Garcia > Garcia nutans. Next base: position 10,001,062 of record CANTUV010000039.1, on the reverse strand, counting down.
TAATGGTACATTGACTTGATATATCATTATATGTTAGAATTTCTATAATGTATGTTATATTTTATATTTGTACTACTAAGCTCTCGGGCTTAGCGCGGATGTGTAATCGCGCAGGTGACTAGGTGGAAGATATGAAGTCTTTCGTTATGCCACGAGAAGAGTAAGAGTTTATCGAGACCAACTAGAGGGTGATGCATACATGTATAACTTTTAATTATGATGTATATCAGACAAGAGTATATTTATATGTATAAATGAGTATTTGAAGGATAAGATTATTATATAAGTGTAAGATCATTGAAAGTATAATGATTTTGTAAATGTTCTTTAAATGAATGTATTGTGGCTTGAACTCTGTTAAAGGTTTTTGAATTGTAACGAAAAGTGACATCCTTATACTTTATATACTTACTGTATGTATACCAGGTATATGTATAGTACTTATATGGAGTATCGGGGTGTTACATCACCAACTTTAGCCTTCCCTTGTCTTTTGGTTTCTTAGTGCTAGAAGATGCTTCGGCATTATTTTCTAAAATTGCAGCCAATTGGTTCTTCATGGTCTCAGCTGGGCCTCTTTTATTTCTTCCATTTTGGCATTGAGGGCATCGTCCACCATTCTTTGAATTTGTTTTGGCTCCATTGCTTTTGGTGAGCAAGTGATTGAGTTGTTGCTAGATTCTTCATCTCTGGCGTAGGTCAAATTGTCGTAAGCTTTTGAACTGTTGTAATACAGGGTTCTAAGCCAAAAGGGATTAATGATATGAGATGCAAATGTATGTATGTATGCATGTATGCACAAACAAAAAACGTAAAAAGATAATTAGGATGTTCCTTCCAACCTTATAACTTCTACACACGAATGGCGAGTCTCTTTTCCTAGGTATATGGTTAACAAAATACCAACATGGGGTATCTTGTTTTTTGAATAATTCCCTCGGACATTTCAACTAATAATTATATTTTTGAAAATGGAAATCAGTTCATGATAATTCCCATTAATTAGGTTTTAATCCATTCAACCAACTAAAGTAGCTTTTATGCTATATTGGATTAAAACTA